>CM072995.1:58596239-60996239 GCA_037038555.1 Rhynchonycteris naso | reverse complement strand
GTGGATTGGACAGCTTATATCTCACCTGCATGTTAATAAGATAAATTATCTTTTTAGAATAGTAAGTAACTGAGCCCAAGACAACCAATTCTCTGGTTAAGATGATCCTGTAAAGTGAACTTCTCATGGTTACCAAATTTTTCCTAAAGATTTACTAATCCCTTGATTAGTAGTTTCATTAATTTATGTGGCCAAGTACTAAAATGATGATGAGATTCATTCCTGATGGAACTCAAAATTATTTTCAGGTTGAGATGACTATATTAGTTTTAATGTATTACCTTTTCTCTAACATAGGACATACCAAGCACTTACTATGTTTTTCATCTGGTGAAGGTGTTAAAATTGTTCAAAATTACTAACTACTTCAGCAATGGGGTCGCTCAGTTCAGACAATGAAGCAATAATCAGCACCCTCACCCCTGTGCTAGAATTCCAAATATACCAATAATTAGTGCAGGAAAGAACATGATACTTAAGAAATTTTATTTTCATTTGTTTTTATGCATTGTTTCCTCTTTATAATTTATTTCAAGTAGCTAAGCTGAAAAGATGATATTTCTTGTTAAATTATAATAACCTATTTACTTAATAAGTTTTTAAATAAATAATTCACAACTCTCTTTGCATGCAAACTTCTATTTATCTTCTTGGACAGAATTTTTGGCAGACTCAAGTTATCTTGGGGAAATAATACCTATCCATTTTATTACGCTGATATTTGCGTAGGTTCAATGGCAAACTTTTATATAAGATTGGGCTTTATATTGATTTTTAGTTTGTTTGTTTGTTTTTACTTTTATATAAGATTGGGTGCATGACTTTTGGTGAACATTATTCAACAGCCTTTCTGGTGAAGCTGACTTTCAGTACAAATTCCATAGCTTTAGCTTGTTTAATATTTCAGATAGCTCGATCATTTCATTTTGGATGTTATTCTTTCCAATACAATTTTATCTTTATCTTTCTAAGTTGAATTGCATTCAGTCCCTTGCATATTTGACATGACTTGCTCAAACACACAATTCCTTCACTTCCTAGTACATCCCATCTCTCTGACTGTCTCTCCAATTCTTGCAGCTCTTTAGAATATGTTTCTTTTGTTCATTTTCAGTTTTCCTTTGTCAGAAAACTATTCACTGAATTGATTTCTCCAATATAGTGTAACTTGACACAGTATTGTATATTTCCAACACTTTTCTGTCTATTAATGTTGCTTCCTTGTTACCTTATTTAACACTTATATTTCTTTGACAGTTCTCTAAAAGAAAGTCATTTTATCTGCATTTATTATCCCTTCTTTCAAACACTGTCAATTTAAATTAGTGCCTAGGCATCTAAGAGAGAAACATATCTTTTAAAAAATAATAATAGAAACCCAATGAACTATTTTATTGAATTATTCTGAGAATAAATATCAGAGTTTGGGAGAAATAACCATTCACTCTCTTCTAAAGGAAAGGTTTAATTCGAATAATGAAACTTTTAATGTAGAAAGTCCATTAAAAGCACTTTAATTTATCACTTTCAACAGCAAAACAGCAACAGCAACAACAACAAACATATTTTTAATTCCTTGAGACTGCTGAGATGTGAAGGAGGAATGACTTAAACCTGGTGAGGAATTTATGACAGTTGGACAATGAGCCATCAATGTTAACAGAAGCTTTCCTGTTCCCCAAGGCTGGTTATTGCCCACATTCAAATAAGCAAGCCTGTCTATTTTGATTATACACAATACGGGGGGGGGAGGGGGAGTCTAATTAAGAACTTAATTTATGTATGGTTACGTTTGTCAGTCCATGTTTACTGTATCTCAGATCAAAAAGATTGTCGGTTGTTACTAAAGTTAACTTGATTAGGGAGTCCGTCATGGTCATTGGGTCAGGGGGCACAGGTTTCTACGATCTTCAGAGCTTCCATGAGGAGTCACAGTTGCCACTACCTAAATGCAGCGAGAATCCCGTTCCATAGTCAAGGTTGCTTTCATCTTCATAAAGGTAAGCAAGTGACAATATAACTACAGAAATCAATCAGTGATACTGTTTTCTGCATCTATAATGGGATTAAAACTATAATTATGATGTGAAGATAGCACTGAACCTAGAACAAGCAGTTCTAAGTTTGAGTCTCTGCCTCACTATGTATTTACTATGACCTGAGACAATATAACTAACTTTTGAAATCACTGTTTTTTATTAGTAAAGAAGAATCATTGCCCTTTCAACAACAAAGGATTTTTAAAAATATTATATAAGCTAATGTATATGAATTTCTCCACTAATATGATATTTGTCCTAATAACCCTTCCATAATCCCTCACCCAAGTTTTACTAATAAATATGCTGACTTAATCCAATTCAAGCACCAGTCTCTTTGAAACTGGAGTGCTATTTATTATTCACTCATATTAATAATATACATACAATCAGAGAACTGCCTTGACATCTTCTATATACTTATAAGTAATACATATATACACTGAGTTGTCCATATTTTCTCTTTTAAAATAGGCAACTATCATTCTAATCACCGATACCAACCACCTTACCCCCCTGTAGACTAAATATGTCTGACTAAAAAATGTAGTGGAGTTCTAAAATTGGGCTTAGAGATAAATATTCCTTTTTTAAAATTATGTAAACATGGTGTTCCCAATATCTTTTAAAGAGAAGCTATTTCTGATTAGTTCAAATCTGATAATGAATCACAGCCTCTGTTATATGGAAGAAATGATCTATCACAGGAATAATGAGTTTTTGACTTTGACCAGATAAGATGTTCCTCAAGGGATCTGGTATGGAGCTCTCAACTAGTCTAGTTTTTAACTTTTCTCTTCACTTTGTATTTAGTGATTTTATAAAAAGCCCATCAGCTTATCTGCAAGTAGAGAAAATTTATGAAATTTAAATAAGAACATGTGGTACATAGCAGCAGTGGTTACATCAAACCATTTAATAATTACTTTGGCATGAGCACAGACCAATCACCAACAGTATAACAAGTTCACATACTTGAGCATATTGCAAATGAATGTCAGCCATGTGTGTCAGCAACTTTAATATAAGTTTGTCAGCAGAGAAAGTTGCAATAAATAAATTAATTATAACAACAGTTGTATCGATCCCCTATTTATTATAAGCATAAGCCACTTAAAACCTTATTGGTCTCACCTCAATTACATGAAAGAAATTCTAAGAAGTGTACGCTTTAGACTAGCTTCTCACATAGTTTCAAATAAGATTTTACAACATGTGCAGCAGTTAAAAGTGCAGCTGTTTGGTTAAAAAGTAGGAACCTCTGGTACCTTCTCCATTGGCCCCTGGACAGGCCCATATTGTATAACAGTTTAAAAGTCCCAAAGAGCAGGGGACATTTCCAACTCCTAAAAACCCAAATCTGAATTAATTTCTTTCAGTAGAAGAACTAAACAACATATGAAATAAGTTTTTTCATACTTGGAGCAGAGGTTTAATATATAAATGTGTTGATTGAAGTGGCATTTTGGTCCAAGTCTTCAAAAACTCAAGAGTCATGAAATTTTAATACACTACAATTTGTTAAACATATATTGAACACTTACCCAGATAATGTGCTCTCTTTGGGTCTGCAGAAGATCCAAAGATAAAGAAATACAAGTTGAAAGAACTGCATTGTTCTAGTAGGTTAATTGTCATCAAGGCATAATACCTTTTCTGATTTCTTATTTAACAATATCCCAATTGTTGTAGTCCTCTGCCAGTATTAATATTCACTATATTTTTATTGAAATGGGTATGCCAAGAAAAATTCTATGAAAGACTCTAGCTCTAGAAGAAAACACAGCCTTTTTTGAAGGTGCCCATTCATTCATTAGCCTCCCTTGTAGCTGATACCACTTGAGGTGTCTACGGCTAAGCTTTTACGCCACATTCAAGACAAAGAGGAAGCCCACTCATCAACACAAGAGAGTGAATGAGAGATTCTGGTACTCCATCCACAGATGTTAGCTCTTAAAAGTGTTGCTGAATATTTTATGCTTTATGTTAAATTTATACTGTGCTAAAGAGATCAAGTTTGATAGAATAGTTTTCTAAGAGCAGCAATTTTCTGACTTTTTGATTAACTCCTAGCTTACAATGCTCATCTTTAGAGAGGCAATGTTGTGTATGAAATCTGTTTTTCTTTTCTTTTCTTTCTTTCTTTTGGTGTCAGTCTATATTAATACAGTAATGGCACACAGGCACTCAACCGATCACATTCTCCACACAATTAAACCACAGGTTTTAACTTTCTCTTTTCTTAGCATATTAATATGGGTTTGCTGACAGACCATTTAAGAGTTTTTTTTGTTGTTGTTGTTTTGCATTAGTTCATAGGTAATGGAGTGAGGTGAGCCTACACGTGACAAATACAGAAATAGGACAGAATGATGAATAACTCTGCTGCTAACCCATCTTTTACAGCGGAATGTTACAGTTCATTCAACCCTCTAATTCCCCTATGCCGTGGACAATTTGCATGTATTAAATGGTCCTTATCATTTCCTATAATTAGGGTGTTGCCACACAGTTGAGGAGATTTTTGAAGTAACATATGGCTCATTAACGTCTATTGGTAAGTTTCAACCAGATAATAGAAAATTGAAAGATGGGAGCTGTGTGCAATAGATTGCATTCGTGCCATTTTCACTCTGTGGTGTAAGTTTCAGCTCTTGTGTGTCTTATTCAGCACCTATGGCCATACTGCATACAAGTAGGAACTGAATTGTATAACTGTCCAGATTTATGTCTAAATATTGAGATTCCAAGAGGATAGTAATTCTACAGCACCTATGCAAATGAATAGAATAACCTCCCCTAGACATTAAAGAAGAGCTTTAAAATATTAGGAGTCAGCACATATTCTTGGCTTATTGAAATGATCACAAATCTTGAAAAGGTAATTTTATTTATTATAAATAAAAATAATTAGGAATATGGCAAAGTGAATGCCAAAGTAAACAAACCATACCTTGACTCATATGCTAAATGGGCACAAGATCCCATTATTACAAACAGATACCATGTATTCTCTTACAAGTTTTAATGTAGTAGACTTGGACATTGACTATTGTCACTGGCCAATCATAGAAAGAGGAAAGCAAATGATTTCTGAGTGCGCTTTACAGAAGATAAAATACAACAAAAATGATAGATGCAAGAATTATTTAATTATTTATTAATAGCCAATATAAACAATTAAATTGGCCTCTTTGAAAGAATACTTTATTTTATCACAACACACAAAATTCATCTTAAACATTTATACTTTTTTTATAAAAGTTTCCTTTGAATAATATAACTAATATAATTTCTATTTCCGTGGTGAAGACACTTTATTCCATTCAAGGACATTCCTTAACTGTGCAGAGAGAATTTTAGATACAGAATATAATAACATAGTAGCCTTTATAAAGAACACAGAGAGTAAGCTTTTATAAATGATACCCCTTTAGGTTTGATGAATATGCTTCTCCTAACAAACCACCTAGCTGTAATGTAAAATAAATAAATAAATAAAGGTAATATATTTTAGATAGAGAGACTTGGCTTGAAGCCTTGATTGCTTTCATCTTTGCATAAAAAAAAAGTCTCTGAAAAGGAGGATAGCATCGGACTCTGGGATCATACTGACTTCTCCATGAAAACCTTGGTGCTGTAGCTCTAATAGCAGCCCTGCTAGGGACTTCTTCCCTTCCTCCCCTCCTCCCCACCTGCCTCCCAGGTTCCATCATCTCACCAGCTGTCCTGGACTTTTTCAAAAACCAGCCATCTGTCCTCTGTCACTCTCCAACAACCTATACGCTACACATCTCCAGCAGATATGTTACACAAAGGAAATTAAGGTCACCAGGAACAATGATTCCAAAATTTAAAATTTCCAACCCCTGGATGAGTAACTCTTAGACAACCTCTCAGTTGCTTTCTTTACTTAACTTCTTCATCATTGACCTTTAGTTCCTACTTTTTCACTCAGTTAATTTTAATATTACATTTTCAGGTCAACTTAGAATGCCACACTTGTCTCTCAATGTGAGATTTTTTCCAATTTATGAGTATGACTAAGAATTCCTCAGACATACAATTAGCACATTACTGATGCTGATGCCCATTCCTCTGTTTATCCTAGCCTACTCTATGGAAATCTTAGCAACCAAAATTTTTTAAGAACTTGTAAGGGCAGAATTCTATCCTTTCATTCCACTGGGCCTACTTATAAACACCTCTGTGCCAACAAAACAGCTCTTACCTATTCTTTCTCTTTCTGGAGAAACTCCTTTTTCTTTTCAGCATTCCAAGGACTGAGGAAGCTGTAACTCAGTGCTCCTGGCTCACCTTGTTGTTTAGATATTTAGACCCTCTTAAGAATGAGCTTCCATCTGCTATTCAGTTAATCCACAGACATAGACACTCTAGGTTGTTGGGTGTTATTCATCACATTTAGAATATAAATTATTATTCTGTATTTTCATTTTATTTATTTATTTATTTATTTGAGAGAGAGAGAGAGAGAGAGAGAGAGGCAGACAGACAGACCAACAGGAAGGGAAAGAGATGAGAAGCATCAACCTGTAGTTGTGGCATTTTTTGTTGTTCATTGATTGCTTTCTCATACATGCCTTGACAGGGGGGAGGGGGCTCCAGCTGAGTCAGGGACACCTTGCTCAAGCCAGTAACCTTGGACTCCAAGCCAGTGACCTTTGTGCTCAAGCCAGTGACCATGGGGTCATGTCTATGGTGAACCCGTACTGAAGTTGGCAACCTCAGGGTTTCAATCTGGGTCCTCAGCATCGCAGGCCGACGTTCTATCTATTGGGCCACTGCCTGGTCAGACTTATTTTCATTTGTTTTAATTTTGTTAGTTCCTCCTCTGAATACAAGAACTGTGCCTAGGTTCCTGTTTCTTTACCTTTCCTCACTGCATAATTTCAGGATAATCCTTGAAAGCTTTTCCTCTAGCAGGCACCACCCAGCAAGTAGAGTTCACTTCCTTAGTCAATGACCAACTGGACTTTACCTCTTCCCATAAAAGAACTGCATGAATGAAGAGGATGGTTAAGCTTTAGCCAAAACTATTGGTACCTTATGGCTAATGTGATTTTTGACAGGCTATTTTAGGGTAAATTAAATGCGATAGCAAACAAAACCAACATCTATGGGCATGAAACAAAGTTAGTGTGTTTGTTTCTCACATAATAGTCTCCTGTAGTTGTTTGGCAGGCAGTCTTGTTGGTGGCAAATCAAGAACTGGATTCCTTTTATTTTGTTGTCACCTCATTGCCTAGGGCTCTGATACCTCTGTTGAATGTCTGCATCTAGCAGACACAGGAAGGAGAAACTGTGCATTAAATTGTGATGGGTGAAGGCACTTCTTCCTACATTGAACTGGCCAAAACTAGTCACATGGTACTACCTGGTTATAACAGATTCTTTCCTAAGCCTTGCAGTGCACTCAGGAAAAATAAGAAGGGGGTTTCAGTGATCGTTAGTGTCTCTGTCACACAAAGTGATCACCGTGGGTCAGGACTGTGAGGTCCTTCCGTTGTTGCTGGCATCTTCTGGGTCTTAGGGAGTTAGAATGAAACTTCCTTTTTAAACATCAGAACCATAAACATTTAGACTTGAAGTTAGAGAAATGGAAAAGTGCAGATTGTTGATTATTATTGTCACAGGTCATGAGACGCTTTAAGTGTACCCTTGTGATGCTGATTCGCCTAGTGGAGAAAAGGGCACAGTGGATGACATCTTCATTATCCAATCTGAAAAAAATATGAGCAGAAATTGGTAACTTTGCATTTTTGTTAATTTTTCAGTGGTTGGATTTGGAATAAGGTCAACATGGTTTCTTGGTCAGGGCACATAAGAGAAGCGACCATCTACTTCTCCTTCCATTTCCTTCTCTTCCTTTCCTGCAGCCATAGCTTGATAGATTAAAGCACATTGGCCTGGCACTGAGGATGGCTTCGTGGCATCTCCGACTCAGGCACTAAAAATAGCTCAGTTGCCAGCATGGCCCCAGATGGGCAGAGCATCTACCCTAGACAGGGATTGCCGGGTGGATTCTAGTTGTGGCACATGTGTGAATCTGCCTCACCATCTTCCCTCCCTCACTTGTAAAAGAAGAAAAACTAAAATAAAATGTGTGCTTTATGATTATTTAGGTATTTAAGTAAGGCCAACAGATCAAGATACAATTGCTTTTAAAAAGAGAGTTTGTTATACTTATAATTCCCAAGAGAAAAGGATATGCCACAGGCTGGATGGGAGCCACATGGTAAATTACCGGCCTTAGCTCCAATCCTATAGTTTCTAAGAAAACTTCTTTTATTTCTTTGAACTCTCCTTATGTTCTGAAATACAAGAAAATATTTTCTATGTAGCACTTAATTTTTTCATTTGTTAAATTGTTCATTTTTCATGATCTTTGGGTCAAGGACAGAGTTCTATTCTGTTTGGCACAGGGCTCTCTCCCATTTCTTGCAGACACAGAAGCACATGCACAACCCACTACCACGAGACACACAGGTGCATGGCTATCATCTCTTTTTCTCCTCCCCTGCTTCCCAACATACACACCTCACATTCTTCACACACCACAGCTCTCAGAATTGTGTGCATTCACCTAGCGGAGAAGTCAGTGCTGACTAATTACTAAGGTTTCCCAGGTCTATGAAATATATAATTTTACTGCCACATTTGTTGTAAAACTAATCATTCAACTAACTTGAATGTTTTTTTTCTTATAAACAAAAATTAAGTAGTCATGTCCTCCATTATCCTGCTAAAATCAACTCTTCGTTCTTATTCTGTATTCTCTTAGAGAAAAAAAAAAGAAAAAATAACTTGCCACCCCCTATGGAGAAATAGCTTCTTTTTAAGATTGTATTGTTGAATAAGCCTTGGTTTTTATTTTAAGATTAAACACTAATTATGACAAAACAGAAATAATCCCCTTATTAGTAATGAAGAATAAAAAACCTATAACAAAGAAATCTATTCAAGTCTGTAAGTCTATAAATTTCAGAGGCTGTAAGATAATACCTTGCCCAAAGCAAAAATGAAGGTAGGATTCCTTGGTAAGGTGACCTTAGGCAGTCAGGGATCAATGCATATAAGCATGTATGTTTGGGAAAGACAGTAAATCTAGTGTTTGTGCACACATGTGCATGCACGTGCTTCTGCGCATGTGTGTGAAAGAGGTGGAGAGTCAAAAGCAGATTTAATGGTGGGCACACTGGATGCGCACCGTGGACCCTGACTTCTGAAGGGCCCCACAAAATCTCAACTTTACACTTTTTTCTAATGATACCAAGTTTGGTTTTATATGTGCAATTTTAACATTAATGGTACATAATATTTTTTATTTATTAAAAATATGGTTAACATGTATTTTTATTTTCCCTGTCTCTCTCTGTCTTTGTAAGGGATCCAATATTTTCTTCTGTGCCTGGGGCCTCAACTGACCTTAATCTCCCTCTGTGGAGGGTAAAGACTAGCCTTCTGGTTAGGAACATGGAACCAGCCTGACACAGTCTGGTCATTTACTGTGCAAGTTTGAACTAAACGTAGAAAAAATAATAACTTTCTCTTAAGACTGGTGTTAGGATTAAATGAGTTAGTACAGTCATGTGCTGCATAAAACAGTTTGGTCAATGAGTACACCTACAGCACTGGTTCCATAAAGTTATAACAAAGCTGAAAACTTCCTGTCTCTTAGTGACCTCGTAGCCATGGTAACATTATAGTCCAGCACATTACTTACATATTTGTGGTGATACTTTGTAAACAAACTCACTGTGCTGCCAGCTGTATAGAAGCATAGCGATATAGTTATGTACAGCATGTACTACATACTTGATAATGACAATAAACAACTATGTTACTGGTTTATGTATTTACTACTATACATACTTTTTATTTTTATTTTGGTGCATACTTTTTCTATTGAAATGTAGAAACACCATATCCCTGATCATAGAACAAGTTTTGCAAATTTGCAGATGAGTGAATGAAGAGAGTTCTGTAAAGGCCATAAATGTTCACTAATGTCTAGATTCTGGAAAGCCCTCAGGGTGCTACCCTAACAACCTCTGTAAAAGGCCAAGATAACTGAGCACATTCTTTTGCTTTTTGTAAAATGCTTTGCTGAGCTCTCTCTCCCTAAATTGTTCCAAAGATAACCTAAAGCCTGTTTCGCTTCCGTAAAACTGCTTTGACTAGGTGTTCACCATCCCCCATCCCCAGCTTCTATAGGCCTATAAAAGCAAATCCCTAAATTCATTTGGGGCTGCGATTTCTTTAGGATGTGAATTCACTCATGGTCGCCGGCATTAAATTAAAGACTCCTTAATTTGGCTACTTAATTGTGTGGCAAAACGTTTGTTTCCTAGCAGATATAAAAAATTTTGTCATTTTTTGTTTTGTTGATGGTTTTCTTCACTGTGCAAGAATTTTTAGTTTGATGTAGTATTATTTGTTTATTTTTTTCTTTTGTTTTCCTTGCTTGTGGAGACATCCAAAAAAATATTGGTAGGAGTGATGTCACAGAATTTACTATGTTTTCTTCTAGGAGTGTCATGGTTTTAGGTCTTACATTTAAGTCTTTAATCATTTTGTGTTTATTTTTGTAAATGGTGTAAAAAAGTGACCTACTTTCATTTTATTGCATGTATCTGTCCAAATTCCCTAACCCCATCCATCAACGTGACTGTCTTTACAACCATTGCATATTCTTGCCTTCTTTTGAAATATAATTGATTATAAAGGCATGAGTTTTTTTAGAGATTCTGTCCATTCCATTGGTCTACATATCTGTTTTCTTGCCAGTGCCATGCAGTTTTGACAATGTTCCAACAACACATTGTCAGAGTATACACATTATTAGACAGAGCATGACTGTTTGTGAAAAGCACTTAGAACAGTGCCTGGTAAATGTGAGCCTTCAATAAATGCTAGCCACTGTCACAAGTACACCAAAGAGAGGAATGTTGTACACTGAATACACTTTTTCTTTTACAATGGTAACCTTATATTTGCATATAGTTCAGACTATGAATTATAAAGGATGAAGAAATTGAGATGAAAATCAAAAGGTACTAAAATGAGAGTTCTCTAAATTATTAGAAAAGACTGGCAATGTGTAGGCAGATTTTTTAAATTTTCTTTTAGATGGGCTAGGCAAATTACCCAGCTTCACCCACACCACTAATTATTTTAGTTTGGGCATCACTAGATGGCAGTGTAAAATTTCCAATAATCTTTAAATAAATTAATTCTATTGGGCATCCAAATACTTCAAAAAAGAAAATGTCAGTTACAGAAAAACAAATATATTTGCTTTCACTTACTCTTGGAATCTGAAAACAAAATAAATAAACAAACAAAATTGAAACAAATTCATAGACACAAAGAATAGACCAGTGGTTCTTAACCTTTTCTGAAGTACCAAACCCACCAGTTTCATAACCTTTTTTGAGGTATCGAACCCACCAGTTTCATATGCGCATTCACCGAACCCTTCTTTAGTGATAAATAAAATATGATTTTTTTCCCAAATTCAAGACATAGGTATATGTTTTTTTACTGGTGCACAAAATGAGCCGTGCATGAACATCACCTTGCTCAAAGAACAAAACCAACAAAGTGCATGAACTCACAACAAATTACAGTATTACTTTATTCTGGCCTCCGCGGCAGAGGCTTCTCCGAACCCCTGAAACCGACTCATTGAACCCCTAGGGTTCGATAGAACCCAGGTTAAGAACCACTGGAATAGACTGATAGTTGCCAGAAAGGAAGGGCTTGGGGACTGAGTGAAAAAGGTGAAGGGGTTGGTAGTTACAAAATAGTCACTGGGAAGTAAAGTACAGAATAGGGAATATAGTCAACAGCATTACGATATCTACATATGGTACTGAAAACATTGGGGAAAACATTTTGCAAAGTACATGATTGTCTAACTACTATACTATATTCCTGGAATCAATGTAAAATACTATGGAATGTGAACTGTAGTTTAAAAACAATATTTAAAAATATCTACAAAGAATTCCATGAAAAATGCATAGAAAATGTTATTATTCATGTCTCTATGTGATTAATGATAAATCCATTTAAAGGACAAGTAGTATTATTGAAAGATGCAATTTGTAGAGCACAATCTATTTACAGACTTTAAATATATATTTATACAGAGTAGAATATGTAAATGTGATTTTGAAAAATGATTTTAGTTTATTTTTATTCAGTCTGTTTTACTATATTTAGATAATAAAATTCCACCAGAATTACACATGACTTATGAATTCAAAATAAGTTTTTAGTAGCAGCTCTTGGAACGTGTGGGTGGGAAATGTTGATGAATGAGCCCTCTAGTAAAAATAATGGCTCGCCTCACATTTTTTTCATAAGGAATATTTCAAATTTATTATATAAAGTAGGCTCCTGCAAACATGACAACAATCTAGGAGAAAGAATATAAAGGACGTATTCCAAACAATGAACAGAATTAAAATAGAATTAGAAAACATTCAGGCGTGGAGAGTACATGCTATGTAATCCAATTCATATTAATCAAATATTGAGAAAAGAATGACTTCCAAAGTTTTTCTAGGTCATTT
This sequence comes from Rhynchonycteris naso, assembly GCA_037038555.1. Classification (NCBI taxonomy): domain Eukaryota; kingdom Metazoa; phylum Chordata; class Mammalia; order Chiroptera; family Emballonuridae; genus Rhynchonycteris; species Rhynchonycteris naso. The sequence goes on along the minus strand of CM072995.1, from coordinate 60,983,599 downwards.
GCACACTCAAAGATAATCAATCAATCACTAAGGTGATTCTGCAATTCTGTGTAGTGTGTTTAGCATACGAAGATCGTTACCAACTTCTTAAGAGAAGAAAAACAACAGTTCAGACCTTCTGTTTCCTAGCGGTATTTGTTATTCCAGCTGCTCATTGTTCAGTCTGTCTTCCAATACTTGTTAACTAATTTGATTGAAATGTTATGTTGTGCATTTCTTGACCGAAAATGCAACAAACCTTTGTGCTATTTGAGACTAAACCTCCATTGTTTCTTTTTCTTCTTTGTACCACATGACAGAATATAAGATATCCTTTTCTCTTTCTGAATCAAATGAAAAATAGAAATTTCCCGAGGTAAAACTGTTTTCTAAAACCATAAGCAAAATAATAAAATATTTTCTAAATTAAAGGAATAACACAAACATTTCAGAAACCCATTTTCAATTGTAGTTTTTGTAGCAAGTTTTCTCCGGGTTGTTCAGCAATTCTGTATGGTAGGGTCTACCTTGTTATAATTATTTCTAGTTCTTAAATGTAATTACAAAATTTTATCTTATGTATACAGAGAAATTTACATACTAAGTAAAACAAGTGTCTTGTAATGTTCCTTCCAAAATAGCGATACCAAGTATGGGGTGCATAGGATCTATTGGAAGTATTAGGTTTGCAACTTTTCTTTTGTAAATCTAAATCTGCACTAAAATGAAAAGTTAAATAGAAACTGTAATGCTTTTATCTTTCATTCAGCAGAATTTGAAAGGAATCAGAAATCTGGTTTGAGCAGCACTCCTATCTGCTGCTATAAAGACATAAAGAGCAGCTTAGTTCTCACCATAAACTGAAATATTCAAGATCTCCTCTTCTAAATTGATTTTCAAGCCTCTCAAAGGCACTCTTTGTGCTCATTACACTGTTAAGTCAGTAACAGTGATCTAAAATGTCTCATTTGCAGATGGGCATCTGACAAGTCAATTAGAGCCACTGGGTATGACCACACACTCTCAGAAGACCCAGTGCCACATGACTAGGGACAGGACTGCTCCATGGCCAGGAAACCTAGGGTGGTGTCACCTTGCATTTCTTTAATTACCTGTGCTCAAGGTCAGGGTGGATTAGTGTTTATTCTCAAATTCACCTTGTAAGCCACTTACATATTTTCTGGGAGAAGCCCAGTCCATGAGCCAAGAGCGTTATCTCTGCACTTTAGGAAGTGATGACTTGGCACAACCAGCCCTAAATTGCACTGACCTTATTGGCAGCCAGGTCACATCCTATAGAGATAGTCAACTTGCTGCCCAGCTCACGCTCAAGGTTTTTTTTTTTTTTTTCTTTTTTAAAGCACTGGAGATTAACAAGACTTTTTCCCTGTCTCACTAAATGTCTGTATTTCTGTTTTGTGACTTCATGCACTGACCTCTATTTCTTGGCCCATTTATTTTTGGATTTGCAATATTTCTCTTTCTATATTCACTCTTCTCTTTGAAAATCCTTAATTTGTCTTTGGAGGAAAAAAATAATTAACTGATTTTAAGATGTTGAAGACACCAAAGAGATCTGACATTTTCCGTTTTAGAAGTGATTGCAAATCAAAGTCATATTGAAGGTGTAATTTAATAAGTGTCCCTAAAATATGCATTTGAGACTTAGGAGCAGCTATGGTGTAATTATGATGATGATAAAATAATTGTTTCTTTTCTTCCAGTATTTTCAGGGGGAGACAGGATCCTGTACTTTGTTCAGAAAGTCAAGGTAGATTTGCCATCAGGAATAGCCTCTAAAAGGAAAGTACTCATTACTCCAGGAGAGAATCATTTTGGAAAGAGATTTTATAGCAGAGATGTTGAAGCGGCAACAAGCTTGAGGCATCTAACTTCTAAGTCGCCATGATGTATTGGGAGACTGAGTCTTTTTTTTTTTTGGAAATGCAGGGTTCACACTCCTTCATTAGCCCAGACATGCTAGTTTGTTTTTCTGTTCAATATGTCCTAAAAATCATCACCACCATGACAAAGCATGCATTTGCTCACAGTGGCTCAGGATCACCTTCTGAGCAGCTTACAAAGCTACATCCACACACCTACTTAAGCAGATCCTCTTGCAGTCAATACTACCCAAGATGGAAAATGAAACAAATGCATCCAGTTCCTGCTTGTTACAAAGGTCTTACTCATCTATTTGCCAATGTACTCAGCACAATATCCTGTTTATAGGTGCTTTGGAAATATTTGTTGCATTGTGTTAAATTATAGGGAGAAGAGGCAGACACAGGCAAAGAGAATATCATGCCAAATCCCTTAATTCCCCAAATTCACATACTGCCAACAACAAACTGTAAATTAGGACTGCCATAGATATATTTGAACTTCTTTTTAAATTGCTAAATTAGTGCTTGTAAATTTAACACTCTAGTCTCATTCTTGGCGGGGAACTAAGCACCGGGTTGGAAAATTAGAGTGGTCTGGCCTAGTGCTCATCTTGGCGTTACTGTTTGGAAGCAGGAGCCCCAGGCAAGATCATCATGGTTGTCAGCCTCATTTTCCTTACTTAGGTGGGAAGGGGGAAAGGAGGAGCAAACACCAACATTTCTTTAAAAAAATATTAATCACTCAAAAGAAAATAGAAATTTTACAAAGACCCATATTTAACTCTTTGATGACTTTCTGTCATTACCAACCATGCTAATAAATGACGCACAAAAAAACCAAACTAGTTTTCAAAAGTGACACAGAAGTTCTTCATTTGGAAGCATCAGAGTGTGATCCTTGGAGAGGACATATGCGATTGCCCATATGTTAGTATATGTGCTGCCAAAGTGAGCACTAATTGTCCACATTTCAGGTAACATGTCTGGACCAGGATCATATGAAAACAATCCTAGGAGCTCACTCTGGATTGCCTGGACTAAATAGTTGGGTGCCAGGTGACACCTCTTTTCCCAAACAGAAGGGCAGCACCCTGTGTCGGATTATTATGGAACTGAAGATTTTCTCCCCAAGTGAGACTCTGCATTCCAAGCGTGAGCACCAAAATTCCCCAGCTGCCCAAAGTCTTTAATATCAGGTGGTTAGTCATCTCAGAACACACTTGTAGATATCTGACATTCAAAATGCAGACTACCTAAGGCTAAAAATCTCTGTATGCCATCATGAAAAGAAGTTATTTTCTCATACACACACATAAAGATCCCCACCTGCCCCTCTACTGGAGTGAAACCCACACTCTGTGGTGCAGACTTCCTGACTTGGTGTGCCTCTCCAGAGAGAAAAGGGGAAATGAGAAGATTTTCCATATGTCTCATTTGTTGACCCTGGTGTTGTGAGTACTTTCTTTTCCTTATAATTTGTGTTCTTTAATCCATGTGATATGATATTTGGAAAACCCCTTATTCCACCAGTAGAAACCTTTATGGGATCACTGGACACAACAATACCATAGGAAGAAGAGTATGAACTTTGCACTTAAAAATCTATAGGCCCATTGATTAATGTTCCATGAGTCTCAGTTACTTCCACTCCAAATGAGATTGACAACCACCTCATTGAGATTTGGAAATTAAATAAATTGGTAAATAGAAAGCAGTTAACACATGCTCTGGCACAAAGTATGGACTTAATATTTGAGTACCTGTCCATGACTTTCCCAAGCTCTTCCACTGTTTCCCACCATAACTGCCTTTTAGTTCTAAAATTTATAGAAATTGTGAAAATAAGTGTGAGAACATTGAAGATTTATCAAATCAAGGGCTGGGGGTGTAAAGGAGCAAGGCAAGGAAGCCATACCATAGAGAAGAACAGCTTCAAAACCAGGATGTGAGATTTCTAGGAAACTTTTTATTTCTGACTTCAGGTGTGCTTAGAAATCATCATCTTTTCTAGGCCAAAACAAAGGGCATTTGCAGATAATTTTTTTAACTATTTATTTATCCTGAAGTAAAGCTGGATATTGAGTTCTTTACTTCCTCCAGTGCCTGTGAGGTCTGCCTGGAATTCAAGGCACCAACAGGCACCAAATGACACTGTATTTCACAACAGCAAGGTCTTTGCTTTTGGAAAGTATCACTATTATGTCATATAAACCTCCCTGCAACCTTTCTTAAGTGGTAACAGTTCCCAAACAAGCTATGCTGTCCAGAGGCTGACACACTATGCTTTTATTTATGACCATATAATTTATATTGGGCAATGACAACAGCAGCACCATAATCACTCTGGAATTCAACTTGGAAAGACTTGTAACTCTTTAATGGGTACAATAGCTTTCAAGCTGTCAGAACAAAAGAGGGATTGTTTATAAAAGCAGCATCTTAACAGGATGAAGAAACAAATGGAGTCCTGTATATAGCAGAATGAGACAATGAAGCCACCATTAATACCAACTACAATGTTTTCTAAGCATGAAAAAAGGCATCTTCAATTTTTCTGTTCCTCTTTTTTAAATCAGTCTGACCATTTGACTTAAAATACGCAGTAATAAAAATATATTCAACATTAGAAGTGTAGACAGGTTGGACTAAATACTTCAAAAGACAAGTCATTCAATTATTATTTATTATTATTGGTATTTGTACTCAAAGCTGCATTTTTTCATTTTTAATTATATTAACTCTGATCATGACATACACTCTAGTTCATAAATAATAAATTCCTGTTTAAGTGTTTTTATTGTAGGGGATTTTTATGATGAGTGCAGCTGAATGCTAAAAATCATCTTCCAAAATAAAAGAGACCAAATTTTTATCAAAGTTGGGGAAAAATAAATTCTATCTTTTTCCTGGAGCCAGTCTCATATGAAGGGAGTGATACTGAAAATTATATCTTGTATGTATGTGGTGAAATTGGTAGTTTGCTAACCACATTCACATACTGCAATTGGGAGTTGCAGGTACAACAGGTATATGTGCATGTATACTTGTTTTAGGAGCCTCTTTAGTCCAGATCTCTCATTCATTGACTGTGTCAAGAGACATGAAATTGCCATTTAATTCTTTATAGCAAAATGGGAAAGGCACTGAATTTGGAAGCAGAAGTCCATCTTAATCATTTATCAGTTGTAAGTTATCACAAGGAAGATTACTCTATCTCTTTGAAATTATTTCATTATTTCTAAAACGGAATTATTTGAACTTGATGCTTGCTTGATAAGACCTGTTTCAGTTCTAACACTCCGTGATTATATATTCTTTCTTTTTTAGCTCGGTTCTAAATTTTCTATATATATACCAGGAATCAAGGCAGTCAAACAGCAAAAGTATTTCAAGATGCAGGCTCAAGAGCAGACTCAATTGCTATGAGAAAGTCTCTAAACTATGAGAAGCACGTAGAAGACTCAGAGGTGAGAATTAAGCCAAGGTGGAGCTCACAGCAACAGAGACTTAAAGAGAACAGATCTGGCTAGGAGCAAAGCACTGATTTTACCATCTATCTGAAAGTACTGCATACTATCACATGTAGGGAATGCCTAAACATACCCTATAACCCTGATGGCAAACCTATTACATGCATGTCAGCACTGACACATGTAGCATTTTCTTTTTATTATTAATTTTAATGGGGTGACATTAATAAATCAGGGTACATATGTTCAAAGAAAACTCTCCAGTTAATCTTATCATTCAATTATGTTCCATATCCATCACCGAAAGTCAAATTGTCCTCTGTCACTTTCTATCTGGTTTACTTTGTGCCTCTCCCCTCGCCCCTTTTCTTTCCCTCTCCTCCCTACCCCACCTCGTAACCTCCACACTCTTGTCCATGTCTCATAGTCTCACTTTGATGTCCCACCTATGTATGAAATCATGCCGTTCTCAGTTTTTTTCTGTTTTATTTATTTCACTCCGTATAATGTTATCAAGGTCCATCAATTTCGTTGTAAATGATCCGATGTCATCATTTCTTATGGCTGAGTAGTATTCCATAGTATATATGTACCAAAGCTTTTTAATCCACTTGTCCTCTGACGGACATTTGGGTTGTTTCCAGATCTTCGCTATTGTGAACAATGCTGCCACAAACATGGGGGCGCATTTCTTCTTTTCAAACAGTGCTATGGTGTTCTTAGGGTATATTCCTAAAAGTGGGATAGCTGGGTCAAAAGACAGTTTGATTTTTAATTTTTTGAGGAATCTCCATATTGTTTTCCACAGTAGCTGCACCAGTCTGCATTCCCACCAGCAGTGCAGGAGGGTTCCTTTTTCTCCACATCCTCGCCAGCACTTATTCTGTGTTGTTTTGCAGATGAGCACCATTCTGACTAGTGTGAGGTGATATCTCATTGTGGTTTTAATTTGCATTTCTCTAATGATTAGTGATGTTGAGCATTTTTTCATATGCCTATTGGCCATCTGTATGTCTTCTTTGGAGAAATTTTTATTCATTTCTTTCGCCAATTTTTTGATTGGATGGTTTGTCTTTCTGGTGTTGAGTTTTATAAGTTCTTTATAAATTTTGGTTATTAACTCCTTATCAGACGTGTTGTCGAATATGTTCTCCCATTGTGTGGTTTGTCTTTTTATTCTATTCTTATTGATTTAGCTGTGGAAAAACTTTTTAGTTTTATATAGTCCCATTTATTTATCTTACCTTTTATTTCATTTGCCCGTGGAGATAAATCGGCATATATATTGCTGCTACAGATGTCGGAGAGCTTGCTGCCTATGTTTTCTTCTAAGATGCTTATGGTTTCACGGCTTACATTTAAGTCTTTTATCCATTTTGAGTTTGTTTTTGTGAATGGTTTAAGTTGATGGTCTAGTTTCATTTTTTTGCAGGTAGATGTCCAATTTTCCCAACACCATTTGTTAAATAGGCTGTCTTTACTCCATTGTATGCTCTTACCTCCTTTGTCAAATATCAGTTGTCCATAAAGGTGTGGGTTTATTTCTGGGTTCTCTGTTCTGTTCCATTGATCTATGTGCCTATTCTTCTGCCAGTACCAGGCTGTCTTGAGTACAATGGCCTTGTAGTAAACCTTGAAATCCGGAAGAGTGATACCTCCTGCTTTATTTTTTATTTTTAAGATTGCTGAGGCTCTTCATGTTTTTTTCTAATTCCATATAAACTTTGGAATATGTGTTCTATATCTTTGAAGAATGTCATTGGTATTTTAATTGGTATTGCATTGAATTTATAAACTGCTTCGTATTACCCAAATGTAGACATTTTAATGATGTTTATTTTTCCTAACTATGAGCACGGTATATGCTTCCACTTGTTTGTATTTTTCTTGATTTCTTTTATCAATGTTTTATAATTTTCCGAGTACTAGTCCTTAACCTCCTTGGTTAAATTTACTCCTAGGTACTTTATATTTTTGGTTGCAATAGTGAAGGGGATGGTTTCCTTAATTTCTTTTGTGGACAGTTCATTGTTGCTATATAAAAATGCCTCTGATTTCTGAGTATTAATTTTATATCCTGCCACCTTGCTGAATTCATTTATAAGGTCCAGTAGTTTTTTGACCGAGACTTTAGGGTTTTCTGTATACAATATCATATCATCTGCAAATAATGATAGTTTTACTTCTTCTTTTCCAATTTGGATGCCTTTTATTTCTTCTTCTTGTCTGATTTCTGTAGCTAGGACTTCCAGAACTATGTTGAATAAGAGTGATGAAAGGGGGCACCCCTGCCTGGTTTCTGATCTTCAGGGGATTGCTTTTAATTTTTGCCCATTTAGTATGATGTTTGCTGTGGGTTTGTCATAGATGGCCTTTCTCATGTTAAGGAATGTTCCCTGTATTCTCACTTTACTGAGAGTTTTGAAAATGAATGGGTACTGGATTTTATCAAATGATTTTTCTGCATCTATTGAAATTATCATGTGATTTTTGTCCTTCCTTTTGTTTATGTGATGAATCACATTGATTGATTTGCGAATATTGAACCAGCCTTGCCTCTCCAGATTAATCCCACTTGATCATGGTGTATGATTTTTTTCATATATTGCTGAATCCGGTTGGCTAATATTTTGTGAGAATGTTAGTGTGTAAATTCATCAGGGATATTGACCTATAATTTTCTTTCTTTGTGTTATCTTTGCCTGGTTTTGGATCAGAATTATGCTCGCCTCATAAAAGGAGTTTGGAAGTCTTCCTTCCTCTTGAATTATTTGAAATAGCTTGAGGAGGATGGGAGTTAGTTCTTCTTTGAATTTTTGGTAGAATTCACCTGTGAAACCATCAGGCCCAGGACTTTTCTATTTTGGGAGTTTTTTGATAACTGTTTCGATCTCATCTGCTATAATTGGTCTGTTTAGGTGGTCTAATTCTTCCAGATTCATTTTTGGAAGGTTATATGATTCAAGAAATTTGTCCATTTCAACTAGGTTGTCTAATTTTTTGGCATAGACTTCTTCATAGTATTTTCTTATAATACTTTTATTTCTGTTGTGTCAGTTGTTATTTCTCCACTCTCATTTCTAATTTTATTTATTTGAGTCTTCCATCTTTTTTTCTTGGTGAGTCTAGTTAAAGGTTCATCGATCTTGTATATCTTTTCAAAGAACCAGCTACTGGTTTCATTGATCCTCTGTATTGTTTCCTTAGCCTCTTTGTCATTTATTTCCACTCTGATCTTTATTATTTCCTTCCTTCTACTGGTCTGGGCTTTATTTGTTGTTTTATTTTCTAGTTCTTATAGACGCAGGGCCAGGTTGCTTATTTCAGTTTTTTCTAACTTCTTATGATATACCTGTAGTGCAATGACTTCCCTCTCAGTACTGCTTTGGCTGTATCCTATAAATTTTGAGTTGATATATGCTCATTTTTATTCGTTTCTAGAAACTTTTATATTTCTTCTTTGATCTCATTGTTAATCCATTCATTATTTAATAACATGCTATTTAGTTTCCAAGTGTTTGAGTATTTTTCAGGTGTGTTTTTGTGGTTAATTTCTAGTTTTATGGCATTGTGATCAGAGAAAATACTTGATATGATTTCAATCTTCTTAAATTTATTGAGACCATTTTTGTATCCTAACATATGGTCTATCCTAGAAAATGTACCATGAGCGCTTGAGAAGGATGTATATTCTACTGCTTTAGGGTGAAAAGTTCTGAAGATATCTATTAAATGAAGTTGATCTAGTGTCTCCTTTAAGTCTGCTGTTTCTTTATTAATTTTCTTTCTTGAGGATCTATCCAGTGTTGTTAGTGGGGTATTGAAATCCCCTACTATGATAATATTGCTGTTAATCTCGCCCTTTATATCCATCAAAGTCTGTGTTATGTATGTTGGGGCTCCTATATTTGGTGTATAGGTATGTATAATAGTTATATCTTCCTGTTGACTTGTTCCCTTTATCATTATGTAGTGTCCTTCTTTATCTCTTATTACAGCCTTTGTTTTAAAGTCCATTTTGTCAGATATAAGTACTGCTACCCCGGCTTTTTTTTCATTTCCATTTGCCTGAAATATTTTTTTCCATCCTTTCACCTTCAGTTTATGTGCATCTTTTGTTTTAAGGTGTGTTTCTTGTAGACAGCATATGTATGGGTCTTGTTTCTTTTTTTTTTTAAAGAATTATTTATTTATTTTTTTACAGGGACAGGGAGAGAGTCAGAGAGATGGATAGATAGGGACAGACAGACAGGAACAGAGAGATGAGAAGCATCAATCATTAGTTTTTCGTTGTCGTTGGGACACCATAGTTGTTCATTGATTGCTCTCTCACATGTGCCTTGACCGCGGGCCTTCAGCAGACCGAGCCACCCCCTGCTGGAGCAAGCGACCCTTGGTCCAAGCTGGCAAGCTTTTTCTCAGGCCAGATTGGCCCCACGCTCAAGCTGGCGAGCTTGGGGTCTCGAACCCGGGTCTTTTGCATCCCAGTCTGACGCTCTATCCACTGCACCACCGCTTAGTCAGGCTGGGTCCTCTTTCTTTATCCACACAGCTTCCCTATGTTTTTTTGATTGGATCATTTAATCCATTTACATTTAAGGTTATTATTGATATGTAGTTGTTTATTGCCATTTTATTCTTTAAAGCTGTATTCTTCTTTTGCTATATTCTTTCCCCCCTTTGAACTGTTCACAACAGGCCCCTTGCAGAATTGGTTTGGTTTTAATGAATTCCTTGAGGCTTTTTTTGTCTGGGAAGCTCTTTATTTCTCCTTCAATTTTAAACGTTAGCCTTGCTGGATAGAGTAGTCTTTGTTGTAGGTTCTTGTTCTGTATTACTTTGAATATATCTTGCCATTCCCTTCTTGCCTCAATTGTTTCTGTTGAGAAGTCAGATGTCATCCTTATGGGAGCCTCCTTTGTAGGTGATAGCCTTTTTTTTTTTTCTAGCAGCTTTTAAAATTTTCTCTTTATTCCTTAGCTTTGGTATTTTAACTATGATGTGTCTTGGTGTAGATTTTTTTTGGTTTCTCTTTAATGGAGTTCTCTGTGTTTCTTGAACATCTGAAATGTTTTCCAGCCTTAATTTAGGGGAGTTTTCTGCTATGATTTGATTGAACAGAGTTTCTATTTTTTGTTCTCTCCCCTCTTCTTCAGGAACCCCTATGATGCGAATGTTATTTCTCTTCATGTTGTCACAGTGCTCCCTTAGAGTTTCCTCACATTTTTTGGGTCTCTTTTCTTTTTTCTGCTCTGCTTCTGTGCCTTTGTTTATTGTGTCCTCTAACTTGCTGATTTGACCCTCAGCCTCATTCATCCTGCTTTTAATTCCTTCCATTGTGCTGTTCAGTTCTGATACTGTATTTGTCATTTCTCTCTGATTCTTTTTAAGTATTTCAATTTCCTTTTTTATACTTTTTATCTCTTTATTTAGGTGTTCGTAATGACTATCCATTGCTGCTCTAATCTCTTTGAACATCCTAACTATCATTATTTTAGTTTCTGCATCTGGTAATTTGGTTATATCTGGTTCATTCAGGTCCTTCTTTGGGGATTTCTCTTGATTCATTTGGGTTGCATTTCTCTGCCTGCCCATTTTGTCTGTGTATAAGAAGGGTGTGGCCACTGGAGTCCAATGGGTATTGTCTTTGTGTTCTCTAGGTGTGGTCTGTCTGCAGGCCCGCCACCCCCTCTGCCGCTGCCTAGAGTGGTTGGGTATGGGCATTGCCAGTGCTGGCCCACTGCGGTTGTTGCTGTGATTTCTGCCTCTCCTTCGCGGGAGGGGCTCTGTTCTGGTGCCCAGCTCTACAAACCTCAGACTGCCTGGACCTTCGCCTCGCTCCCACAGGTTGGGTTGTGCATTGCACTCAAGCCACAAGCCTCAGCACCAAGGGTAGAGTTGAACACCTTTGCTGAGCTGTGGACCCAGCCTGTTTCCAGGCTTCTGTGCTGGTCAGAGCCTGCTTGCCACAGTTTCTCGGGTTGGACGGGGCTGCTGACGTGCACTCAGCTGTGAGCCTCCACCTGTCTGGAGCTTTAGCCCCGCCCCGGAGGCCAGGTCCTGCCTGCGCAGGATCACAAACCACGGTTTCTTTGGCTGGGCAAGGCTGCTGGTGTGTGCTCAGCGGTGAGCCTCCGCTAGTCCCAGGCTCCAGCTCCGCCCCCACGGTCAGGGCTGGCTTGCACAGCGTCACAGAGCAGCTCTCTGCCCATTCCTGGCCTCCTACTTTTCCCCTGCAGGTGAGGCTGCAGGTGAGCCCGCAGCTGCCAGACCACTTTTGCGCATCCCTTCCACCCCTGCTGGGCTAGACCAAGCTCACACTGGCTGGACCTCCGCTCCCGCTGACAGTACCGCGTTTCAGCGTCCCGCCACCACCGTCCCTCCAGCAAGCCCTCAGCAGTGTGGGTGGGTGCACTGCAGCTCAGACCCTAACACGCCATACTGTAGTCCTGGAAGCTTCCTTTGTCTAAGCAGTTCTTCTATAAGTGCCGTGGGAGAGCTTGTTTGGCTGGTGTCCTCTCTCCCTTTGCTGTTATTGCTAGTTCCAGGGGAAATATTCGTTTTTGATTAGGGAAGTGACTCAGCACAGGAGTTAGTGTGGCTGTCCCTCAGAGTGTTTCTCCCTGTGCCTTCCAGTCCACACTCCCTTCCCACTGCTCTGGTCCTCTCCTCTGTCCCCATTCTCCAGAGCCCCGGGTGAGCGGTTGTAAGAGAGGTTTTCTGCATTGTCCCTTTAAGAAGAATCTTGGGTCTGAGAAAACTGTCTCTTTCTCACAAACAGTATTCTCACTTGTTTCACAACTCAATACTGTCCAAACGCCTCTTCTATGCTCTGGGGCTGCAGGCTGGGGCTTTGTTCCTATGACCCAGGTCCTTCCTTCTCCACCAAACTCTCCTCCTACCATGCGGGTCTCTCCAGGCTGCTGTTTGCTCTGGGGAGCTGGGCAGCCCTCTCCGCATTTTCGCTTTTCTTACTAGTCTCAATGTGGCTTCTTCAGTGTTCCTTGGTTAAAGAGTCCACGTAGTTTAGTTCAAAGTTGGTTTATCCAGATGATGGTTCTTAAAATTAAGTTATAATCCACTTTGGTTCTGGGAGTTGGAATTTGGTACATCCGCCTACTCCATCGCCACTTTGCCGTCTCTCCACATAGCCATTTTCAATGACACTCAGGTACATACAACCTCATATCAGATAAGTATGGGACCACATACCAAGAAAAATGTTTCATCTTCAGCCTCTGCACGGCCAGTTGCAGTAGCCAAGGATAACACATTTGCTGTAGTATAGACACTCTGTGCCAGAGGTCTATAGGCCAAAACAACAGAACTCTGGCACAGAGCGTCTAGTTCTGGGACTTCTGTTTAGGCCGTTTTTCTCAAAGTGACACACCACCCGAGTTATGTTCATTTTTTCAGCCAATTTTTTTAATGTTTTTTTTCTTTTATTAATTTTAATGGGGTGCCATTAATAAATCAGGGTACATATGTTCAAAGAAAACATCTCCAGGTTATCTTATCATTAAATTATGTTGCATACCCATCACCCAAAATTAAATTGTCCTCTGTCACCTTCTATCTGGTTTTCTTTGTGCCCCTTCCCTCCCCTCTCCCACCCTCTCCTCCCTCCCTCCACCCCGTAACCACCACACTCTTGTCCATGTCTCATAGTTTCACTTTTTTGTCCCACCTACGTATGAAATCATGCTGTTCTCAATTTATTCCTGTCTTACTTATTTCACTTCGTATAATGTTATCAAAGTCCATCAATTTTGTTGTAAATGATCCGATGCCATCATTTCTTATGGCTGAGTAGTATTCCATAGTATATATGTACCAAAGCTTTTTAAACCACTCATCCTCTGACGGACACTTGGACTGTTTCCAGATCTTAGCTATTGTGAACAACGCTGCCACAAACATGGGGGCACATTTTTTCTTTTCAAACAGTGCTATGGTGTTCTTAGGGTATATTCCTAAAAGTGGGATAGCTTTATGGACAACTGATATTTGACAAAGGAGGAAAGAACATACAATGGAGTAAAGACAGCCTCTTTAACAAATGGTGTTGGGAAAATTGGACATCTACCTGCAAAAAAATGAAACTAGACCATCAACTTAAACCATTCACAAAAACAAACTCAAAATGGATAAACGACTTAAATATAAGCTGTGAAACTATAAGCATCGTAGAAGAAAACATAGGCAGCAAGCTCTCCAACATCTGTAGCAGCAATATATTTGCCGATTTATCTCCACAGGCAAATGAAATAAAAGGCAAGATAAACAAATGGGACTATATCAAACTAAAATGTTTTTGCACAGTTAAAGACAATAAGAACAGAATAAAAAGACAAACCACACAATGGGAGAACATATTCGACAACACGTCTGATAAGGGATTAATAACTAAAATTTATAAAGAACTTATAAAACTCAACACCAGGAAGACAAACAATCCAATCAAAAAATAGGCTGCCTGACCTGTAGGGGTGCAGTGGATATAGCGTCGACCTGGGAACATTGAGGTCGCCTGTTCAAAACCCTGTACTGGTCTGGTCAAGGCACATATGGGAGTAGATGCTTGCAGCTCCTTCCCCTTTCTCTCTCTCTCTCTCTCTCTCTCTCTCTCTCTTTCTCTCACTCTGTGTCTCCTCTCTAAAAATGAATAAAATAAAAAGAAATTAATTTAAAAAAATGGGCTAACGAAATGAATAGAAATTTCTCCAGAGAGGACATACAGATGGCCAATAGGCATATGAAAAAATGCTCAACATCACTAATCATTAGAGAAATGCAAATTAAAACCACAATGAGATACCACCTCACACCAGTCAGAATGGCGCTCATCAGCAAAACAACACAGAATAAGTGCTGGCGAGGATGTGGAGAAAAGTGGACCCTCCTGCACTGCTGGTGGGAATGCAGACTGGTGCAGCCACTGTGGAAAACAGTATGGAGATTCCTCAAAAAATTAAAAATCGAACTGCCTTTACGGCGAATTTTGACACCAGCTCATAAGGTTGCCCATCACTTCCCTATAACAAGAAGCCCAGGGAACTACCCTCTAAATACTTAACACTAGCTAGCTACTCCATCCAGAAGAAGCCCCTCTATAAGGGGCTGGAAGCACCAATAAGGACTTTATTTGCCTACCTATCATTTATGAAGGGTGGAGATGGTTACATATATATTGCTGTATTATTTCATATTGGCAAGCCTGTGGAAGATCCACAGGCAAGCAGATGATGTGAAGGATTTCATAGGAAATTGAAAGAAAGTAGGGAGAAAAGATCTGTGTTTGCATTGATAATGCTCATTTAAATGGCATCTAGGAAAGGTTCACAAAAGTAGTAGAGAAGGTTACTTACAGGAAAAAGTTTGTAGAATCAAAGACATGTGGCAATAGTGATTAAAAACCTTGAGTGAGGTGTCATACATATTTTAAGCATAAATCTAGCTCTGGAAAGAGTAGTCAGTGGTCAACAGACTTTGAAGTCTTGACTTTCTTGAGGGAAAAAAATCAGCATTTTTTTTGTTGTTATTCAACATGAACTTCCCTATAGTTCCCTTATTCTAGTGAAACAAGTCTGGTGTCTGAGTTCAAAGAAAAGTAGATTTTTTAAAATTCCTAGTTCCAGTGGTCACAGAATATTAATGAAAAGGAGAACAGACAGAAAATGTCTCTAGCCTTTGACACTGATGTTTTAAATGACATGACTATAGCCTGACCTGTGGTGGCGCAGTGGATAAAGCATTGACCTGGGAACACTGAGGTTGCCAGTTCAAAACCTTGTACTGGTCTGGTCAAGGCACATATGGGAGTTGATGCTTCCAGCTCCTTCCCCCTTTCTCTCTCTCTTTCTCTCTCTCTCTCTCTCTCTCTCTGTCTCTCACTCTGTGTCTTCTCTCTAAAATGAATAAATAAAAAAAAAAGAAATTAAAAAAAAATGGCATGACTATATAGAAGGCAAAAGCATATTTTGCTATGTTACTAATTTTGATCCTAAAAGGTATAATCAGTTTTGATAATTAATCATTTACCTTTTTCACAAAATTATTAGAATTAGAAGAGACCTTAAAGGTATTTTTCCCCAACAAACTCATTTTATATTAGATTAGAGGAACCTGAGCACTGGCAGATGAGAATTGACGCCCTGGGTTTGACCAGGTGAGAGCAAAAACACTTCTGAGACCAGAACCTTTTATTCTGAATCCAGTTAGGCTGCAATGTGCTCTTTTAAACATTTCCCAAAATCCATTTTAGTGTTTCTCCCCCTATTTTTTTTATCTTCTTCTTTCCATCTTTTATTCATCTTCTGATCATTGTTTACAGTTTATAAGTCCTAGTGAATTCTCGTTACCACAATTCACAGTATTTCACTAAAGGCACTTTCTCTTAAAGTAAAATCTATTTTATTTTTCCATCTTCAATTATTTTTAGAAATTAATTAATGGCAGATTTTAAATATTTTTATGAGAAATTGCTTTGATTAAGGAAAGGATGGTATGATACTCTGTCATGGAGTTTTAGAACACTCCAACTAAAAAAGTCAATGGCGTGAAGATCAAAAATAGATCTGAAAAAATTACAGCAATAGGAACCTTTAGAACAGTTTGAAATTAATCATCTGGGAAGAAAGTCTGGGGAGAATGTCTCTTCAATGGGGCCGCTGAGCTCAGCATGTTGACCCCTGGGTGTTGCAGCTCTCATGGGCTACTGGGAATAATTTCTGGAAATAATGTTAACCCAATTCCCACTACTGCATAAAAAGTCCTAGGGGCAGGCTAATTCTGGACAGCATTTGGTGTGACCAACATAAAATATTGTATTATCAGAGACTAATGTCATCTACAAATTTTAGTTATCTTAATTCTAGTCTGCAGCTGTTATGCAAAGCTAAAAATAATGTAACTGTCACCCTCAAAATGTATTTTTAAAGGACTGTCTTTACAAATGACACTGGTGAGTGCTCTACAGACAGGAAATTTGAGGGGTCCCAATTTAAAGTGAATGACTATTCGTGGTATCTCTTCAGGCATGATTGTCACCATAAAGTTCCTCTTCCATTTTCTTTTTTCTGGAAATTCCACATAAACAGTGCAGCAGATGAAATCAGAGGCAATTATAGTAATTATTGTTCGACAACAATCATGTGAACATATTACAAAAAAAATGAAATTAGTTATTTTTAAATAAAATAAATAAATAGAATACAGTGAATGACTAGATTCCATTGTGCTGCTGGTGAAACTTGATATTAATTCTCTCGAGATAAGGACCCATACCCTGAAGGGGAACTAAAGTCTCTGAACATTCACAGAGCTCTGAGCATACCTTAGATAATTTACAATATATTTGCTATGAATTTTCTGGCTTCAATTGAAGGTTTTCCTGCTCTAGGGGTCTCAAAACATAATAAATTTCTTCATTTCTTTCTTTCAAAATGATAAGATTATTTAGAAATAAATATGAGGTAGAGAGAAAGAAAGAAATAAAAGTATAAATTACTATTGTAATGTTTTTTTCTTTTGTAAGGTACTTATCTACAGCCTTAGATAATTTTCACAGCAAGGTATAGAAGTATCCTTTGATGAGAAAACACCAAGAAATTATTACATACACTCTGTTACCAAAACTGCCATTTTAATTGGTAGTTTCAAAAATTAAAATAATTGTAATTTACTGAGATTATTATATGCCATTTCTTTTCCCTAAAGCATAAGAATTGTTTTGTATCTAAAATATCAAAATAATTACTAGGTAGTAAAAAATTTTACGAACGAAAGAGTTTTTGTGTTGTTTTTTAAATAATAATAATTCACAAATGATTTAATTTTAAGTGGAAATTTTAGCATCCATCAGTTTTTTTATTGCATTGTGGACAATGCTACAGCAGTAATATGTGATCGATGCTTTTTAACATCAGAGCAAAACAACCAAAAGTCAGAATAATTGGACTATGGAGCCTAAACAATGAAGAAATAAATTCACCTTTTGTTGGTTGGGAACAAAATCAATTAGGATCTAAAAGCAATAGAAATATATAAAAATATGAGATTGCACTTTATTATTAATTAAACTCTGAAGAAAAGAAGCAGTTTACTTTTAAAGTATTTTCAAAATGTTATTTTGGGGAAGATCAACCAATGAAATGCAGATCAGCAAGCAAAAATAAAAGTATTTCTTCATAGTTTATAATCCTGGCCTCTTGGTTTTCAATCCAGGCATTAGGTATGTGTTCTGGAGAAATGTCTTTCCCTATACCTTGTGGGCATCTGTGGTTAAAGAACTGTCATGAGAGGACAGACCAATTTTGAGATAATAAAAATAAATGTCTCTATAAGACTTATCTTAATGAAAAAAGACTCCTATTTCTTTTCAGCCTGCATTGGAGGACAGAGCTATTTTTGGTCACAGATTTATTCGGGGTCCATTAACCAACTAAAATCAGTGGCTACTTAGGAATAATCCTAAATACAGAACGTTGTGAAATATAAATGAGAATTGGGTCGTTGGAAAAGTGATTTAAAGGAGTGGGGCTTTGCAAACATGCACGCCAGGGTGGCCATCAGGGATGGAAAAGGAATAGTTTTGGGATTTATTAGAAACCAGTGGCCTTTTATAGGGCAATTAGTCACCCCAGGAAGGTCAAGCAATCAAGTGTACAGAATCAGAAGCTTTTGGATTTGTTGATCAAGTCACAGATTTGGTCTACTAAAAGGTTTTCCAAATTCCTGTTTCCAGGGCCCAGTGAGTCTGTTTCAGCTCCACCCTCCTCTGTCATCAGCAAAGCCTCCTGCTGAGAATCTGCACTAGGGGATGTTTTCCTGGCAACAGCAGGAAACCTTATTTGTGGTGTCAGGCTCTTCCTGTCAAGAAACTCCAGATTCCAGGGGCACAGGGAGCCTATGGGCCTCTCTCTCTGCTTTGCATGAAAAGGGAGCCTTCCAACCATCACTGTAATCAACCAAGTTCAAACTCAATCACACAAGCTTCAACTCTACGAATTTCATAGGCTCTACTATTTAAAATTCCTGAACCCTAACAAGTAAGGGGTGTCTATTAATCTACGGTTTTCCCTGTATCTAATTCTTGAAGTTGAATATATGAGAAATGAAAAACAGTTCTTAGAGGGAGCCAGAGATTCCAACAAGGGACATAAATTTCTGATTTATTCTTTTAAATTCAGTTTTCTGTTTATTTGTTTTTAGTCACAGAATATACTGTCATTCTAGGTAATAATAAAAACCTAAACAAATGTCTATTTATTGAGTGCCTTCAGTGCTCCAAAAACTGTGCTAGATATTTTACATTTTAGATTCAATACACTAAATTCATATATAAATCTTATATGGCAGAAATTGGTAGTAATAGAAGAAATTGAAAATTAATATTGGAAAAGACTTTGAGGAAACTTCGGTATCAATTTCCTTCATCTTATTTCCAGTTTTTGATTATATGAACCTTGCAGCAATGAGTAGCCTGTGTCTCTTTAAACATACACCATAGGCCTGACCTGTGGTGCTGCTGTGGATAAACCGATAACGTAGAATGCTGAGGTTGCCGGTTTGAAACCCTGGGATTCCCTAGTCAAGGCACGTAAAGGAGTTGATGCTTCCTGCTTCTTCCCCCTTCTCTCTTTCTTTCTTCTCTCTAAAATAAGTAAATAAAGTCTTAAAAGAAATTTTAAAAAAGTTATGACGCGGTTTGTAATACCGAGTCGTAGAATCATTGGTCATAGAGTATAAAGAGCGTCGGTTTATCAAGATACTGTTTAGGAGGGAGCAAGATGGCGACGGAGTAGGCGGACGTACCAACTTCCAACTCCCAGAACCAAAGTGGATTACAACTCAATTTTAAGAACCATCATCTGGATAAACCAACTTTGAACAAAACTAAGTGGACTCTTCAACCAAGGAACACAGAAGAAGCCACACTGAGACTGGTAGGAATAGCGAAAACGCGAAGAGGGCTGCCCAGCTCCCCGGAGCAAACGGCAGCCCGGAGAGACCCGTGTGGCGGGAGGAGATTTTGGCGGAGAGGGAGGGACCTGGGTCCCAGGAACCAAGCCCCAGCCTGCAGTCCCAGAGCCAAGAAGAGGCGTTTGGACAGTTTTGAGCTGTGAAACAAGTGAGGGAGCTCCCAGGCCTACAGTGTGGAGTATTAGGTCCCTTCCTACTCTGCTGAGGGCTGCTTAAGGTTTTGGGGCGGCAGGACGCTGAAAGGCGGTTCTGTCTGCGTGAGCAGAGGCCAAGCCGGTGGGAGATCGGTCTAGCCCAGAGGGTCGGAGGGTAAGCGCGAGAGCAGTCCGGAAGCTGCGGGCCCGCCTTTAATCCCACTTACGGGGACAAAGCGGGAGGCCAGGAACAGGCAGGCCCTGCGCAAGCCGGCCCTGACCGCGGGGACCGGGCTAGGACCAGGGACGGGCAGGGGCTCGTGGCTGAGCTGACGCTACCAGTCCGCCCCCCCCACCCGCCGCCCGCCGGAGAAAGAGCGGTTGGCCAGTATACGTGCGCTAGCGGGCTCCGAGCGCGGTAACGGGGTGGACCCCGAGACAGGCGGAGGCTCGCAGCTGAGCCCACGGCTGCTATCCCCATCCGGCCGGAGAAACCCCGGATAGCGTTAATACGTGCACGAGCGGGCTCCGAACGCGGGGGCGGGGTAGAGTCCGGGACGAGCGGAAGTACGCAGCTCGGCGGAAGCCAGCAAACACGCCCGCCCCAATAAATCTTGGTTTCCGACCCTGCGCAAAGGGCCCTGGCCTCGAGGGCGGGGCTAAAGCTCCTGACGGGCAAAAGCTTACAGCTGAGAGCACGTCAAAAGCCCCGCCTAACCCGCGGAACTGTAGCGAGCAGGCTCCGACTGCTGGTTCTGGGCAGAAGTCCGGAAATAGGCTGGGTCCGCAGCTGAGGAAAGGTGCTCGCCTCTACCCTTGGTGCTAATCTTGTGGCTTCAGTGACAGCCCCTCCCACGGAGGAGAGGCAGAAATCACAGCAAAAGCCACAGTGGGCCGGCGCTGGCAACGCTCATACCCAACCACCCTAGGCGCCGGCAGAGGGGGTGGGGGGCCTGCAGATAGACCACACCTAGAGAACACAAAGGCAACACCTACTGGACTCCAGTGGCCACAACTTGCTTATACACAGAAAAAATGGGCAGGCAGAGGAATGCAAACCAAATGAATCAAGAGAAATCCCCAGAGAAGGACCTGAATGAACCAGATATAACCAAATTACCAGAAGCAGAATTTAGAATAATGATAGTTAGGATGTTCAAAGAAATTAGAGCAACAATGGATAGTCATTATGAACACCTAAATAAAGAGATAACAAGTATAAAAAATGAAATTGAAATAATAAAAAAGAATCAGACAGAAATGACAAATACAGTATCAGAACTGAAGACCACAATGGAAGGAATTAAAAGCAGGATGGATGACGCTGAGGATCGAATAAGCGAGTTAGAGGACACAATAAACAAAGGCACAGAAGCAGAGAAGAAAAAGGAAAAGAGACTTAAAAAATGTGAGGAAACTCTAAGGGAGCTTTGTGACAACATGAAGAGAAACAACATTCGCATCATAGGGGTGCCTGAAGAAGAGGAGAGAGGACAGGAAATGGAAACTTTGTTCAATCAAATCATAGCAGAAAACTTTCCTAAATTAAGGCTGGGAAACACTCCACACATTCAAGAAGCACACAGAACTCCATTAAGGAGAAACCCAAAAAAATCTACACCAAGACACATCATAGTTAAAATACCAAAGCTAATGGATAAAGAAAAAATTTTAAAAGCTGCTAGAGAAAAAAAGACTATCACCTACAAAGGAGCCCCCATAAGGATGACATCGGACTTCTCAACAGAAACACTTGAGGCCAGAAAGGAATGGCAAGAAATAATCAAAGTAATGCAGAACAAGAACCTACAACCAAGACTACTTTATCCAGCAAGGCTAACGTTTAAAATTGAAGGAGAAATAAAGAGCTTCCCAGAAAAAGAAAGCCTCAAGGAATTCATAAAAACCAAACCAATTCTGCAAGAGATACTAAGGGGCCTCTTGTGCACAGTTTAAAGGGAGGAAAGAATAGAGCAAAAGAAGAATACAGCTTTAAAGAATAAAATGGCAATAAACAACTACATATCAATAATAACCTTAAATGTAAATGGATTAAATGATCCAATCAAAAGACATAGGGTAGCTGCATGGATAAAGAAACAGGACCCATACATATGCTGTCTACAAGAGACACACCTTAAAATAAAAGATGTTCATAGACTGAAGGTAAAAGGATGGAAAAAAATATTTCATGCAAATGGAAATGAAAAAAAAGCAGGGGTAGCAATACTTATATCAGACAAAATGGACTTTAAAACAAAGGCTGTAGTAAGAGATAAAAGAGGACATTACATAATGATAAAGGGAACAATTCAACAGAAAGATATAACTATTGTAAATATCTATGCACCAAATATAGGAGCCCCGACATATATAAAGCAGACTTTGATGGATATAAAGGGCGAGATTAACAGCAATACTATCATAGTAGGGGATTTCAATACCCCTCTAACAACACTGGATAGATCCTCAAGAAAGAAAATTAATAAAGAAACAGCAGACTTAAAGGAGACACTAGATCAACTTGATTTAATAGATATCTTCAGAACTTTTCACCCTAAAGCAGTAGAATATACATTCTTCTCAAGCGCTCATGGTACGTTTTCTAGGATAGACCACATGTTAGGACACAAAAATGGTCTCAATAAATTTAAGAAGATTGAAATCATATCAAGCATTTTCTCTGATCACAATGCCATGAAACTAGAAATTAACCACAAAAGAAAAACTGAAAAATACTCAAACACTTGGAAACTAAATAGCTTGTTATTAAATAATGAATGGATTAACAATGAGATCAAAGAAGAAATAAAAAAGTTTCTAGAAACAAATGATAATGAGCATACATCAACTCAAAATTTATGGGACACAGCAAAAGCAGTTCTGAGAGGGAAGTTTATTGCACTACAGGCATATCATAAGAAGCTAGAAAAAGCTCAAATAAGCAACTTGACCCTGCATCTAAAAGAACTAGAAAAACAACAACAAATAAAACCCAAGACAAGTAGAAGAAAGGAAATAATAAAGGTCAGAGCAGAAATAAATGACATAGAGGCTAAGGAAACAATACAGAGGATCAATGAAACAAGAAGCTGGTTCTTTGAAAAGGTAAACAAGATTGATGAACCTTTAACTAGACTCACCAAGAAAAAAAGAGAGAGGACTCAAATAAATAAAATTAGAAAGTACAGTGGTGAAATAACAACTGACACAACAGAAATACAAAGCATTGTAAGAAAATACTATGAAGAACTATATGCCAAAAAATTAGACAATCTTGGTGAAATGGACAAATTTCTTGAATCATATAACCTTCCAAAAATCAATCTGGAAGAATCAGAACACCTAAACAGACCAATTACAGCAAATGAGATCGAAACAGTTATCAAAAAACTCCCAAAAAAGAAAAGTCCTGGGCCTGATGGCTTCACAAGTGAATTCTATCAAAAATTCAAAGAAGAACTAACTCCTATTCTCCTGAAGCTATTTCAAAAAATTCAAGAGGAAGGAAGAATTCCAAACTCCTTTTATGAGGCGAGCATAATTCTGATCCCAAAACCGGGCAAAGACAACACAAAGAAAGAAAATTATAGGCCTATATCCCTGATGAATTTAGACGCTAAAATTCTCAACAAAATATTAGCCAACCGGATCCAGCAATATATGAAAAAAATCATACACCACGATCAAGTGGGATTTATTCTGGAGAGGCAAGGCTGGTTCAATATTCGCAAATCAATCAATGTGATTCACCACATAAACAAAAGGAAGGACAAATTTCACATGATAATTTCAATAGATGCAGAAAAGGCATTTGATAAAATCCAGCACCCATTCATGCTCAAAACTCTCAGTAAAGTGGGAATACAGGGATCATTCCTTAACATAATAAAGGCCATCTATGATAAACCGACAGCAAACATCATACTAAATGGACAAAGATTAAAAGCAATCCCCTTAAGATCAGGAACCAGGCAGGGTTGCCCACTTTCACCACTCTTATTCAACATAGTTCTGGAAGTCCTAGCTACAGCAATCAGACAAGAAGAAGAAATAAAAGGCATACAAATTGGAAAAGAAGAAGTAAAACTGTCATTATTTGCAGATGATATGATATTGTATATTGAAAACCCTAAAGTCTCAGTCAAAAAACTACTGGACCTGATAAATGAATTCAGCAAGGTGGCAGATTATAAAATTAATACTCAGAAATCAGAGGCATTTCTATACACCAACAATGAAATATCAGCAAAAGAAATTAAGGAAACAATCCCCTTCACTATTGCAGCCAAAAAAATAAAGTACCTAGGAGTAAATTTAACCAAGGAGGTTAAGGACTTGTACTCAGAAAATTATAGAACATTGATAAAAGAAATCAAGGAAGATACAAACAAGTGGAAGCACATACCATGCTCATGGCTAGGAAGAATAAACATCATTAAAATGTCTATATTACCCAAAGCAATTTATAAATTCAATGCAATACCAATTAAAATACCAATGACATACTTCAAAGATATAGAACACATATTCCAAAAATTTATATGGAACCAAAAAAGAACACGAATAGCCTCAGCAATCTTAAAAAGAAAAAATAAAGCAGGAGGTATCACTCTTCCTGATATCAAGGTTTACTACAAGGCCATTATACTCAAGACAGCCTGGTACTGGCATAAGAACAGGCACATAGATCAATGGAACAGAACAGAGAACCCAGAAATAAACCCACAGCTTTATGGACAACTGATATTTGACAAAGGAGGAAAGAACATACAATGGAGTAAAGACAGCCTCTTTAACAAATGGTGTTGGGAAAATTGGACATCTACCTGCAAAAAAATGAAACTAGACCATCAACTTACACCATTCACAAAAACAAACTCAAAATGGATAAAAGACTTAAATGTAAGCCGTGAAACCATAAACATCTTAGAAGAAAACATAGGCAGCAAGCTCTCCGACATCTGTAGCAGCGGTATATTTGCCGATTTATCTTCATGGGCAACTGAAATAAAAGGCAAGATAAACAAATGGGACTATATCAAACTAAAAAGTTTTTGCACAGCTAAAGACAATAGGAACAGAATAAAAAGACAAACCACACAATGGGAGAACATATTTGACAGCACATCTGATAAGGGGTTAATAACTAAAATTTATAAAGAACTTATAAAAAGCAACACCAGGAAGACAAACAACCCAATCAAAAAATGGGCAAAAGAAATGAATAGAAATTTCTCCAAAGAGGACATACAGATAGCCAATAGGCATATGAAAAAATGCTCAACATCACTAATCATTAGAGAAATGCAAATTAAAACCACAATGAGATATCACCTCACACCAGTCAGAATGGCACTTATCAGCAAAACAACACAGAATAAGTGCTGGCGAGGATGTGGAGAAAAGGGAACCCTTCTGCACTGCTGGTGGGAATGCAGACTGGTGCAGCCACTGTGGAAAACAGTTTGGAGATTCCTCAGAAAATTAAAAATCGAACTGCCTTTTGACCCAGCTATCCCACTTTTAGGAATATACCCTAAGAACACCATAGCACTGTTCGAAAAGAAGAAATGTGCCCCCATGTTCGTGGCAGCATTGTTCACAATAGCGAAGATCTGGAACCAGCCCAAGTGTCCGTCAGAAGACGAGTGGATTAAAAAGCTATGGTACATATATACTATGGAATGCTACTCAGCCATAAGAAACGATGACATCGGATCATTTATAACAAAATGGATGTACCTTGATAACATTATATGGAGTGAAATAAGTAAATCAGAAAAAAAGAAAAACTGAGAACAGCACGATTACATACATAGGTGGGACATGAAAGTGAGGGTATGAGACATGGACAAGAGAGTGGTGGTTATGGGATGGGGGGAGGGAGGGAAGAATGGGATAGGGAGGAGGGGAGGGACGCAGGGAAAACCAGATTAAAGGTGACAGAGGACAATTTGACTTTTGGTGATGGGTATGCAACACAATTGAATGATAAGATAACCTGGAGATGTTTTCATTGTACATATGTACCCTGATTTATTGATGTCACCCCATTAGAATTAATAATAATAAAATATAAAAAAAAAAAAAAAAAAAAAAAGATACTGTTTAGCCTGACCTGTGGTGGCGCAGTGGATAAAGCGTCGACCTGGGAACACTGAGGTCGCCAGTTCAAAACCTTGTACTGGTCTGGTCAAGGCACATATGGGAGTTGATGTTTCCAGCTCCTCCCCCCTTTCTCTCTCTCTCTCTCTCTCTCTCTCTCTCTGTCTCTCACTCTGTGTCTCCTCTCTAAAATGAATAAAATAAAATAAAATAATTTTTTAAAAAAGATTCTGTTTGTACTTTTAGTCAATAGTAATTATGAGGTATTCTCTATTCCAAAACATGAATATAAGAACCAAATGTAGGCATAAGAGTGACCTGCCCATTTGGAGATCTTTTGCTTCCTATTCCCTTCTCCTATGTATGGACTCTAGTAGGGCTCATGTCCCAAAGGATAAAGGTTTCTACCAGAAGACATAGAAAAGTTTTCACTAAACCTACTGTTACAGCTCCTGCCTGTCATTTTAGGCTCTTCATCACACCAGGTGAACAGGTAAAAGAAGAAATTGCCATCCTGGCAGAGATAATCAAGCCAGGTAATCATGAGGAGGAAGGAGTACTGCTCATTATAGGAACAGGAAGGCATCATGGGTCTGGAACCCAGATGAATCTCTCTGATGCTTCCCTTTCAAGTAATAATCGTAGACAGGCAATTGCAGCAGCTATGGACTGACAGAACAAGGCAGCTGGGTCCTCAGCCACTCAAACATGAAGGTATGGGTTCGGCCCTAGACTAGCAATGGTCACCAGCACCAGCATTAACCAGGGTTTGGGAAATCTTGAATGAATGGGAGAAAAAACAGGTAATATATATACATCAGTATGACTTTAGGAGCAACTGTGACTTTTCCCATTAAACCTGTTGGAAATTTATTTTGAGAAATTATAGCTGGACCGCACCTTGAAGGAGCAGCGATGGAGTAGATTTCACGGTGAATCACAGTGGTGCAGGGAGACCGCACCAGCACTCTGCAGTCTGCCTTTGTGCTCTAGTTCTGAGTTCAGTACCTGCATCTGCATCTTCATGCCTGTCACATAGCCAGCTTGGGGCATCATGGGAAGCAACACTTTTAGGAGTAGCTATCTATCAGTGATTTTCTGGAATTTGTGTACATTTCCCATTTCCCCTGTGCTTTAGGTGAGATCATTGTAACACAGGTATTTCCTGCAGTTTCTATCTCCAGTTGTCTACCATAATAGATGGCTGAATAATGTGATCGGGAATTCCTGCCTTCTACTTATATAACATTTTCCCTTTCTCCTGTTAGTGTTATGTACACTACTTGTACTTAAATTTTTGTGTCACATCCTGCTTCTGAAATAACTCAAATTAGGAATCGGTCTCATCTATATGTAGGACTCTCCATTCTCACTGATGAAACCCAAGGTCATATCTACATACAGGAACAGGCCTATGTACGCACCTAACTTATGATGGGCCAACAAGATTTATGATGGGCCAGCAAGATGCCATCATTGACATTGGGTTTCTTTTTTGGCCCTTGTACCACCACATTTCCTGTTTTTATCTTTTAAGTTTCGATATGTTTAACCTGTTTTTCCGAATGAAACTAAAATAATGAGGCATCATGTCCCTTCTATTAGACCTACAAAAATGAGAACATTGGATAATGCCATATGTGGGCAGAGATACGGGGGCTTAGAAATATTCTTGTGTACCTGCTGAAGGTGAACGCTGGAGCAGGCGCTCTGCACAGCAGCCTGGCAGCACTTCATCACAACGAGTTTGCACCTACGAGAAGATGTATAAGAAAGCTCAGCCTAGTGTTTTTTTTGTTGTTGTTGGCAGGAAATTGCAGTCAGTGCAGGCTTCTACTACAAGAGAAGTCCATAATAAGCTGTGTTGCTCCTCACCTTGTAGTAGTGTATAGAAACAACAGATTGATTCTATACATAGCAACTGGACTAGATCTCAAAACTATATTGCTAGCTAAAGAAGAAATCATACAAAGATGTATAACATAGTTCTTTTGTATATATTAAAACTGTGGTTCTTAACCTGAGTTCTATCGAACCCTAGGGGTTCGATGAGTCAGTCTCAGGGGTTCGGAGAAGCCTCTGCCACGGAGGCCAGAATAAAGTAATACCGTAATTTGTTGTGAGGTCATGCACTTTGCTGGTTTTGTTTTTAGAGCAAGGTAATGTTTATGCACAGCTCATTTTGTGCACCAGTAAAAAAACATATACCTATGTCTTGAATTTGGAAAAAAGAATCATATTTTATTTATCACTAAAGAAGGGTTCGGTGAATGTGTATATGAAACTGGTGGATTCGGTACCTCAAAAAAGGTTAAGAACCACTGTATTAAAATATGCATAAAACAACCACTCATCTTCTATAAGAATACACCACCTATGGTCTAGACCAGAGGTCCCCAAACTACGGCCCCCAGGCGACATGTGGCCCCCTGAGGCCATTTATTCGCCCCCGCCGCACTTCCGGAAGGGGCACCTCTTTCATTGGTGGTCAGTGAAAAGAGCACAGGATACATCCGCCAAAAGCAGGCCCATAGTTCCCATTGAAATACTGTTAGTTTGTTGATTTAAACTTACTTGTTCTTTATTTTAAATATTGTATTCATTCCCTTTTTTAATTTTTACTTTAAAATAAGATATGTGCTGTGTGCATAGGGATTTGTTCATAGTTTTTTTTATAGTCCGGTCTGAGGGACAGTGAACTGGCCCCCTGTGTAAAAAGTTTGGGGACCCCTGGTCTAGACACATTGAGAGAGAAAAGAAAACAGGAGGGGGAAAAGAAACCAATAAAATAATAAATAAAAAACAATAAAAGAATAAGTAAGCAAGAATGTGCCTTGTCATCAATGACCAATGCAAATAATGTGCCAGTACTGACAAAGTAACCCAACCCTTGGCACATAAAGCAAATACAATAAAATAAGTTATACATTTGGAGTATTTCTATAGGTTTGTAATAAATGAAAGTTTGACACAAGCCTGGTTTATGTTGGAAGAACCCATACTCATTTTATAATTTTCTTGTTGGTAGCTATTAGTTTGCTTTCAATTTTGTTTCTACCACAAATAGTGCTGCAGCAAGTGCCCGTGGGCTGCCTCTGTAGCTCTGCCGAGAGAGCCAGTGAGTGGTGCGTAGGATGCTGAGCCCCATGCTGGAGTCCTGGCCCCATGACCGTGGGCCCTTCAGTAACTTACTTAACTGTCTTGGGCCACAGTTTCTTGATAATACCTGAACCTACTTCACAGTTATAGTGATAATAAAATGACTTAACGTTTGTAAAGCCCTTAGAACAATAACGGTGCATACTAAGCATTCAATTAATATTAGGTATTATTAATTCTATTGTTTTAGTACATATTTCAAGAGGGTAAAATTATAGCCAATTTCTTGCTTCCAGTGACCACATTTAAAAAAAGACAAATGGAATTATACAGTTCTTAGTTTTTTCTGATTTACTCATTTCACTCAGTATAGTGTTATCGAAGTCCATCCATGTTGTCATAAATAATCCTATGTCACCATTTCTTATGGCTGAGTAGTATTCCATGTATATATGTACCACATCTTCTTTATCCAATCTTCTATTGATGGGCTTTTTGTTTGTTTCCATGTCTTGGCCACTGTGAACAATGCTGCTATGAACATGGGGCTGCATGTGTCTTTATATACTAATGTTTTTGAGTTTTGGGAGTAGATACCCAGTAGAGGGATTTCTGGGCCATATGGTAGTTCTATTCCTAATTGAGGCAATATCATCCTCTTAAATTTAATTGTCTAAATAATAAAAATAAGATAAATGTTTAAACATCTTTTTTTTATTTCCAAATGGGTCATATCAATTTAGTCTACTACCAAAGGTGCCCACAAATATAATTTTTTCTCACTCTTTCCAAAATAAGATAGCTTTATTCCTTTTCACTCTTTTTGGTTGTGAAAACCAATCTAATTGTTGGTTAGAACATCACATCCTACTTTACATTTCCATGGTCACAGTGCCTATGTGAACCTTTTAAACTTTTATGGGACATTCTTTCAAAAACTGGCATATTAACAAGATTAATCATAACCAGTTTTAGACAAAAGAGGTTTCAATCAGCCTTTGTATTTATTTGGTTTATTCCATATAACAGATTTAACTGGAGCTAAGCTTAGTAGGAAGCAGCCCTAAACTCTGCCTTACAGATCCACCATTATTTTCTTTCTGACCAGATGGGCTATTGGGAGATATAAATGATCATGACTATATCAGAATGTTGTTGTATTTTTTCCTAACCTTCATGAACATCATCTCGATTAAAATCAAATCTCTAAGCTACTGGAAAAGAAAAAGAAATGACACAGAACTATTAAACATTGGATTATTTTATAACATTGCTTTGGCTTTTAAATTTTTTATGACATGCAAGGGTTTAATAGCATAATTTTAATCCAAATGCCTAAATTCTATTTTGTGACCTTAAAGAAATTTCAATTTTTATTATACCCTTGTTAGATTAAAATGCCAGTTTGTGAGGATTTAGAAAATGTCAGTCAATATAGCCAAAAGGGGCTCTTTATTAAGAAATTCATTTGGAAAAAAAAAATCAAAGGACACATAATCCTAGGGTCATTTGGGTGAAAAAACTGAAGGTCTAAAAGAGAAGTGACTGTCTGTCAAATTATCTTAACCTGTGATGGTTTTTTCTACTGAGTTCCTAGGAAAGTTTCCCAAGAAAAACATGTTCTACTTGGTATGCTATATTTTGGGACAAGTCCCTCTTTTATACCAGACATACCCTTGGTGCACTGACCCCTGCTGATTCCATAGCAACCATCAATATAGAAAGCCTTCAGATGTGGGAAAAGGGGAGTGTAGTGTCAGAACGTGTGTTATTTCATCAGTCTTTGTTGTAGTAAAGAAACAAGGGAGAAGAATTGTTATTTGAACATGTATTTTGCTGCCCAGTATTCTCAGCTTTGGGATTTTGGAAAAAAAAAAATCCTATGTCTTAAGATTTTTTTATTTTCAGTATTAAACAAGGTCATTAATTATTGCTTGCATAATACTTGTAGTAAATTTTTTAAGAGATGGAAAGATAGAGATACAAACTCCCACATCACCCTGACTGAAATCCACCTGGCAACCCTCGTCTAGGGATGATGCTCAGATCAACTAAGCTATCTTCAGTGCCTGGGGCCAACACTTAAACCAATTAAGTCACTGGCTATAGGAGAATATGGGAGAGGGAAGGGGAAGAGAGGGGGGGAAAGAAGCAGACAGTTGTTTCTCATGTGTCCCCTGAGTAGGGATCGAACCTGGGACGTCTGCACACTGGGTTGACACGCTATCCACTGAGCCAACTAGCCAGGGCCTGTAGTAAATGTTTCTATACTTCAAAGTTTAAATTGTGTTTCAGAGAGCACATTTATCTATTAACTTGGAACCTCACTGAGAAAATAGGGTAAAACATATATTTATAGTACAGAATCTTCACATCTAAAATCATGTTGGTCACAAAAATCTTTCCAAATGGTTTTTGTCTAAGGCCTTCTACTGTATTTCAGGTTATGCTTTGTGGAGAATGCTATTTCATCAAAGAGTCTTATTTCTGGTTGTACCACTGGTCTGGTCTTTATATGATTCTACATGACTATGATGTAAAACGGCTTCAGAGATAACCCTGAATGCTGATTCTCATCAATACATCTTTTGCATAATTTCTCACTGATATCCCCAGTGCAATAAAGCAGAGAACTCTTCTCCCATGACTCTTGGCATTGATAGACTTTTACCTTTAGTGTATTTCTTTATTGGACCTACTACAACAGAGTAGACAAGACCAACATTCAAATATGCACTTTTCTCTTTTTTACTATAAGGCATCTATTCTGATTACAGAAATTATAAAATAGTCCTATTATTGACTCCACTTTGGCTTATCGAAGATCACTCATTCGTTCAGTAAATATTTGAGAAATCCCCATCATGAATCATTTACTGTACATTATAGAGGATTCACATGGAAACAGGCTTTCTTTTTCTCACTGTCTCCAGGTAGATACTTAATTTTTTTGTGATGAAACATAAGAGGATACAAGTTTTATGGATATTTATCAAGAAAATCATGAAAATGCAAAGAGAGAAGACAATATTTTCTAAATGAGAGCATCATTGAGTCCTTCAAAGAGATGTCACTTGATCTGAGCCATGAAAGGGGTAGTATTTCAGTGTATGGACATGGGATAAACCGATATTTGAATGCAAAAAATAAATGTGAGAGGAAAGCCTGGAGTAGAATCATGTGAAGGGCCCATGGGAGATATCTAAGAGTCTGTTTTTTTTCTGGGGACTACGGGATAAGTGAAGGGGACTAGCAGAAAGCAATCAGGCAAACCAGTTGAGACAAGGTGATAAGAGTCTGGTATGCTCATGTTGAAGAGCTACATGTTTTTCTTGGTCGTTGCAAATTTTAAACAGAGATTAAGTGATCAAAACTGTGTTTTACTGGGTGAATCGGGTGGAGGTGCTCAAGCTGGCTGGGCATGAGGACAGCATGGATATAGAAAAAAGAATGTCTTCTTACAAAGGTCACAGAATTTGGCAATAAGGACCTCAGTTGAGGTAATGACACTGAAATGGAGCAGATAGGCAAGGTGGGGGAGGGATGGGATACTTGGTAACTGGATGTAGATGTTGGAAAAGAACGAAGGACACGGTGAAGCTATTAACTAAAGAAAAGGATACATGGTTGTTGGGCGGTGAAAGAAAGCTTTTGAAACAGAAGCTGGATATTTCATTTTGAGACATATTGATTCTAAGTTTGGGAAAGCAGGTAAATTTATTATTAGGTGTTAAATCAAAGAGAGAACAAGCATCAACGATGAGGGGACAGTTAATGTACAATGTTTTAAGAAAAAGTCTTTGCATGTAGTGACTAAGAAGTGAATCTCTTTTTGAAATATATGATGAGCAAGAGAGAGAAAGAATGTTAACTTTATATACAGGTGGGGAGAATAAGAGATTTTCAGTACTTTTTTCCTACAACTACCATGAATTACTTATTTAACAGAGACTATGGCATTGAAATATCAATAGTCTTTGGTGTCATTAAGGTGGTGAGAACAGAAGCATTTGCAAAGAGATGGCAAAAGCCAACTGCAAAAGCTATGATTGTTTAGAGTCATAATTGTTTCTTTCAGAAAAACTCTCTGAGCTCTATTTTTGCATTTATAGGAAATTTTCCTGCCAGAGTTTCCATCCATTACAGATTCCTTATCTGACTGATACTCCATCAATAACATCACTTGATTACACCTAGTGCCCAAGGCATTGATGACTTTGTCCTTCATGGTTTCACATTTAAAAGAAATCCTTATCATATACAGCAGTGGTTCTCAAAGTGTGTGTCTTAGATTTCAAGGTACTCTCTATGGTATTCCAGAAAAGGATGTGCCTATTGGGGATTAAAAAACCAACAGGGTTTTTGGAGTTTAGATTTTTGGGGGACAGAGGTGTGGGGAATTGGCTGGAAACTGACAGTCTGCCCAACCCCGCACCTCGCTTGCCTGATTAGGTTGCAAAAGGCTGTTAAGCTGTGGTGCTGGATTGTTTACACTACCCCCCATGTTACCCAGAAAGACGGAGGCAAGTTTCTTCTATCCTTTGTTTGGTGTAAAGTTAAGATGATATGTATGGTGGTGGTTTTCTGCACTCAACACAATTAAGAGTAAAAAGAGAGAAATTCTTCAATGTATTCATGAGGAAATGAGAGTTTGCCTTTCAAATATATGCCCAAACATTGAAGAAATTGCTAGAACACATCAGGCTCATGTTTCTCATAAATACAAGATTGAAAAAACTTAACACATTTGTACCAGGACCTGCCGAATTTACTAAATCTTATTAAGAATGTATCTATCTATATAAAAAAGATAACTTTTTTTGTCATTATTTTATTTTTTAACCCCTCTTTTTTACAAATTCTAAAAAGCATAACTCAAAAAATGTAATATAAAAATTTTTTTAATGTCAGAATAAATTTATTTTTGTCGTATTTATTTCATGTAATTACCATAAAAGCATGCTTGGACTTTATATATTTTTTCTTTAATATTTTACTCAATTATTATAACATATTTCTCAGAAATTTGTATATAATGCACCTACAATTATCTGTAGGATTTTAAATGTGCCCTGATTTCAAAAAGTTTTAGAAGCACTGATATACAGATTCATCTCATCTCTGTTGTTCTATAGAGGTCCCTGTAATTAACTCTCTCTCCAGGCAATAACAATCAAAAACACCTGACTTTACTTAAGCAGCAAATGTGCAATGTGTATTTCAATAGTTGATTTATAAACAGTGACTCTGTGGAATTCTGATATTATTTTTTCTATTTTAATTAGGAGGAAGGTGATATTTAGGGTGTATAAATGACTTGTCCAAGGTAACTGAGTTAGTTAATGGTGAGGGAAACATCACTACAATGTTCATAACTTTTCTTCTTTTTAAAAATTTTTATTGAATTTATTGTGGTGAAATTGGTTAATAAAATTAAATAGGTTTTGAGTGTACAGTTCTATAATGCATCATCTGTTTATTGTATTGTGTGTTCACCATCAAAAGTTAATTCTCTTTTCATTACCATTTATGCCTTCCTCTTCTACCTTCCCCATACCCCTTTCCCTCTGGTAATCACCAATACGTTTTTTTTTATGAGTTTTATTTTGTTTTGTTTTTTGCTTAATCCCTTTGTCTTTTTACTCAGTATATCAAACTCTTCTCCTCTGACAGATGTCAGTCTGATTTTTGTATTTATCAATGTTTCTATTTTGTTTGTTTCTTTACTTTGTTATTAGATTCCACACATGAGTGAAATCATATGCTATTTATCTTTCTTTAACTACCTTATTTCAGTTATAATAATCTCCAGGTCCATCCAAGCTGGAACAAAACATAAGATTTTCCTCTTTTTCATGGCTGAGTAGTATTCCATTGTGTAAATGTACCACAGTTTTATGTCCACTTACTTATTGTTGGGCTCTTGAGCTGCTCCTAAATCTTTGCTCTTGTGAATATTGCTGCAATGAAAATAGGGGTCCATATATTTTTTCAAATTAGTTGCCTGATTCCTCCAACTTTGTTATTATTTCTCGAGATTGCTGTGGCTATTCAGGGTATTTGATTGTTCCATATCAGTTTTGAAATATTTGTTCTAGTTTGTGAAATACATCATTGGTATCTTGATCATAGTTGCATTAAATCTATAGCACATTTTAATGATGTTAATTTTTCCTGTCAATCAACACAGTATATGCTTCCACTTATTTATATCTTCTTCAATCCTATAACTTGCTGAGTACAGGTTTTACAACCTTGATTAAATTTATTTTTAGGTTAAGTTTTTGAGGCAATGGTAAATGAGATTGTTTTCTTAGTTTCCCTTCCTGATAGTTCATCACTGGTGTATAAAAATGCAACCAACTTTCAGATATTTATTTTGCATTCTGCTACTTTTCTGAATTTATTTACCAGTTGTACTAATTTTTTTTTGGTAAAATCTTTAGGATTCTCTATATACAGTATCATGTCATCTGCAAATAGTGACAGTTTTACACCTGCCTTTCCACTTTGGTGACTTATTTCTTTTTCTTGTTTAATTGCTGTGATTAGGACTTCCTGTAATATGTTAATTAAGAGTGGCAAAAACAGATATCCCTGTTCTTCCTGATCTTAAGGGAAACACTTGTAGTTTTTGTTCACTGAGTATGAAGTTGGTTGTGGGTTTGTTAAATATGGCCTTTATTATTTGAGGTATGTTCCCTTTTGTCCCACTTTACTGAAACTTATTATCATAAATGTGTACTGAATTTTATCAAATGCTTTTTCTGCATCTATTGATATGATCACATGATTTTTATCCTTAATTTGGTGAAAACACAGTGCAATATAGATGATGTATTACAGAATTGTACACTTGAAACCTAAATAAATTTATTGACCAATATCACCCCAATAATTTCAATAAAAATAAAATAAACTTTACTGTAATAGAATTTACTAAAATCTACCCATTTTAAATGTACAGTTAAATGCATTTAGAATTATGTCTATACCGCCTGACCTGTGGTGGTGCGGTGGATAAAGCGTCGAC
Organism: Rhynchonycteris naso; assembly: GCA_037038555.1. Taxonomy (NCBI): domain Eukaryota; kingdom Metazoa; phylum Chordata; class Mammalia; order Chiroptera; family Emballonuridae; genus Rhynchonycteris; species Rhynchonycteris naso. The sequence goes on along the minus strand of CM072995.1, from coordinate 60,947,907 downwards.
CTGGGAACACTGAGGTCGCCAGTTCAAAACCCTGCACTGGTCTGGTCAAGGCACATATGGGAGTTGATGCTTCCAGCTCCTCCCCCCTTTCTCTCTTTCTCTATCTCTCTCTCTCTCATTCTGTGTCTCCTCTCTAAAATGAATAAAATAAAAACAAAAAAAATTAATAAAAAAAGCTAAATTAAAAAAAAATGTTTTTTTTTAAAAAAAAAAAGAATTATGTCTATACCTGTGTAACTGACACCATAATCAAGACATAGACTATTGTAATCACCTAGAAAGTTTTATTCAACTCTCCTACTATGAATCTCTTTCTTGTCCCCTAGTTCTCATTCCAACTTCTAGCCCTACGAATCTCTGATGTGTATTTTGACATACTGATTAGCCTTGGCTTTTCTAAAATGTCATAGGTATGTCATCATAGTGTAAATATTCTTTTGAATTAGGTTTCTGCTCAGCAGCATATTTTGAGATTCATTTATACTACTGTGTATGTAGCCCGATATTCCCTTTTATTATATATGGTATCACATTTTCTATATATGTCACAATTAGGTTTTCCCAATCATGTGTCTATGGAATTTCGGTTGCTTCCAGTTTTCAGCTATTATAAATAATGTTGTTATGATCATACATATACTAGTAGATTTTATTTCTCTTGCATAAATACCTAAGAATGGAATGACTGGATCATATGATAGACCTATGCATATTTAACTACATAAATAACTACAAAACTATTTTCCAAAGTGGTTGTCATATTTTACATTCTCATCAGCAATATGAGAGTTCCAATTGTTCTACATCTTTGCCAACACTGGGTATTGTCAATCTTTCTAATTTTAGACATTATAGTGGGTGCATAGTGGCATCTCTTCGTGGTTTTTATTTTCAGTATCTTATTAACTAATAATATTGAGCAACTCTTTTGGTAAATGTATATATTAAAGTTGTTTGCTTGTTTTCTGATTGGTTTGTTTGTCTCATTATTAAGTTGTGATAGTTCTTTATATCTTCTCAAACTAATTCCTCTGTGAGGTATATGTATTGCAAATATTTTCCCCCAGTCTGTGGCTTGCCTTTTGAGTTTATCATTTTTTTGTTTCTTATTTTATTGAGACAGAGAGAAAGAAAGACAGGAAGAGAGGGAGATGAGAATTGCCAACTCATAGTTGTGGCACTTGAGTTGTGTATTGATTGCTTCTCATCCATGCCTTGACTGAGAGGTTCCAGGCAAACCATTGATTTCTTGCTTAAGCTAGCAACCTTGGGCTTCAAGCCAGTGACCCCAGGGTCATGTTTATGATCCCACACTCAAGCCAGTGACCCCACATTCAAGTTGGTGAGCCCATGCTCAAACCAGATGAGCTCGTGCTCAAGCTGGCGATCTTAGGGTTTCAACGTGGTACCTCCGTGTCCCAGGTTGATGTTGTATCCAATGCACTGCCACCAGTCAGGCATCTTTTGATTTTCTTAATGATGTCTTTCAAAGAAGAAAAAGTTTTAAATTTTTATTAAATTAAATAGCAGTGATCTATACACTCTGGTTGAAAGACAAAAACCCACACTAAGTTGTATACCTGAAAATAATATAATATTGTATGTTAACTTTAACTGAAAAAAAAAATGATGTAAATTTTTAAAAAGGTAGAGATTGATATAAAAAAACAATTTATAGATTGGGTAGGAAGACACACTTTAAATATAAAAGCATTGCTAGACTGAAGGGATACAGATGAAAAAAATATACCAGGCAAACAAGAAGCACTAAGCAGACTGCAGTGGATATTTAAAATGGAAAAAAAATATTTTCAAAGGAATGGTATTATTAGAGGTGAAGAGGGATATTTCATAATAATAAAAGGAATAATGTATCAAGAAAACAATTGTAAGTCTATATGTGCTGATTTACAGAGTTTTTAAACACATGAAATGGAATTTACAGAATTAAAAGCGGAACCAGACAGTTACAAGGTTGTAATGTAAGAGACTTGAATAGTTCTCTGTTGGCAATTGGTGGAATAACCAGACATATATCAGTATGTTGTTTAAATTCAATTAATTTGTATAAAGCACTAGACCCAGTCATTGAAGAATACACATTATTTTCAGATTCCCCTGGTACGATCATCAACTTAGATCATAACATTTCAATAAAGGATGTATTCTTTTTGACCATAACAGAATAAAATTAGGCATTAATCAAAGTAAGATATCTAGGAAAACTTCCCATATAGCTCAGAATTAAATAATATACTTCTAAATAATTCTTGGCTCAGCTAACATTTAACAATTTTTGCTTCAAAAATCTTGTCTTAAATTTTTATTTATTGACTTTAGAGAGAGAGAAAGAAAATGAGGGAGAAAGAGATATTGATTTGTTGTTCCAGTTATTTATGCATTCACTGGTTGATTCTTATATTGCCCTGATTGAGAACTGAACCCACAACCTTGGTATATTGGTATGACAATCTAACCAACTGAGCTACCCAACCAGTGAAAAAAACTTTGAACAAAGGACAAGTGGGAAAACCTTTCTCAAATATTTCTCAGAATTATTGTGAGAAATAAAAGAAATGAGAGAATAGTGGTAAGATTGCTTTGTCTATTTGGAGATGTACAAACACAATGTTCTCTAGACATAAGATTTTGAAGTTTTCTATAAATACAGTGTGTCTGTAAAGTCATGGTGCACTTTTGACAGGTCACAGGACAAAAGTGCACCATGACTTTACAAACACACTGTAGTATAAATATTAGCAAAATCCTTCTGGTCTTATCTTTCATAGTCAAAGAGGACAATCATACATCAAAGGAAAAAAATCATGCCACTTTTGCCACCAACTCTTCCAGCTTCGTGATATAGAACAATCTATCCCATGATTTGATTTATGACTGCTTTCTAATTCCCACTATTACCATGACTTTCTTCTTTGACTGTTCATGTATTGTGTCTGTGAAAAGGGAAGAAAGCATTCTTGAGAGACCTGCAGAATGTAATGTTCTCAAGTGGAAGTTGGTAAACTAAGCCAATTGATTATAGCCTTCTAGAACTTCTCTCTCCTTTATCTTATTTTTCTATTTTTTTTCATTTTTTCCTACTGTGTTGTTTCTTTTTCTTCCCTCTCTTTAATTTCGTCACCCCCCACTTCCTTTCTGGCTCACTTGTCTAAACTAGCTCAATGATGGATTTCAGAACTAAAGATGATCCTCTTAATTTACTGGAATCCAATATTTTTTACTTGAAAAAGAAGGTTGGTCATGATGCTGTGGCCCAGCATAGTTAAAAGATTTTAGTCTAACATAAAGTTAATCCATTGACCAGTATTTATACCTTTGAATTTTAAGTTCCAAGGAAGGCCATAAAAATTGGGTTATGAAATGACCTTTTTCCTTCTCTATGAACTGCCTGGTAGGCTGAGTTGGTCTCCATCACTTCGCCTCTTTTTCTTTTTCTAATTACTTGGGGTTTGGTTTTAAACCTTTACATCATCGAGGATCAGTTTATACCATGATCTGTGTCACCGGATCTTTCTCCTCTTGAGTAATCTACCCCTTAGCTTCCTCCCCTGAGATTTCTCTCACAGTGTCTCTCAATCACTTTTGAATGGCTGCTTTTTACTTTCTCTTCTTGTTCCTCTCCCCACACCCTCCTAAATCAGAACATTATACGAACATCACATAAGAACATCTTTGGTGTTGTGCTCCCTCTCACCTGGTTTCCTATCTGGACTTTGTCGATTCCTAAATGATAGGATGCCATTCTTCACCTTTCTCAGGCTGCTTCTGATGAAAAGCCAGCCATAAAACCACATTAGTGTCCAGCGCAATATGGAGTCAACTCCAAATACAATTCACTTTTGTTTAAAAGAGCATAGTCCAATTGTGATACCTTTTCTTTTTATGTGAACTCCTTGTGGGGACTTCAGTTATTTGAGGCATTCTAAATGCATAAAGGACACCAACATTAGGGCATGTTGAAACCACAGGGAAAAGAATAAAAAAAAAAAGAAGAAACTTGTATTTGGTGAGCAAGAACCAGTATTGTCTTTTCTGGGGTAACTCTTTCTTTGCCTACAAAATAGTTAACAATTCCTGACAAGCATGAAGTGTTTCTTTTCTTCACACCTATGTTGCTGTCCTATTTCAGTAGTAATCATTGCACATTAACAGTAATGTTACTCAGAACTAGAATCTATTTTATTTAACTTAAAATTTGCAAGGCATACTCAGAGCTTGACCTGTATGAATATAGTCCTTGTGGCCATACTCTGAATCCAGTACTATTATTACCTTCTTCGTATAAATCATGAGCCAATGCTAAGTTTGTGGAATAAGATAAACTAATATCAATTGTAGCTCACCAACTTCCTAGATGTTGGACAGGTGAGTTAACTAGTGTCAGCATCAGTGCTTCCAGCAGAAAACTTGCTGTTTGATTGGCAAAAGCGGCCATTTTATAGATACATTAAATGAAAGTCTCGAAAGACTATCTGGGGAAATTCCAGTTATTAGAAGCATTTTTCTAGGCTGTAGTTTTGAGGATCAAAGCTGTTCTCATTCCATATGTACATTTTCAGAGACACACGAGAGAAGGCAGTGATGACGTGGACCTAGTTCATGCAAGAATGGCTACGATACATACCTCCATGTGGTGAAGACTTAATGATCATTAAATACAAATGTTAATTCCCAGGAAAATTACATCAGATGCATGAGCTTGAATTATTTCAAGTTGGTTTATATTTGTTGGCTGTGTCAAACGTGTTACCTGATCAGCTGATTTGTTCAGCAAATATTCAACTAACCAGAGGTCCAAGATTAGTGAAAGACTTGCAATTTAATTATTTCAAATACATTTTATATATACAAAATATTGCTGTGTATTATATTTATTATTTTCTAAGATAGTTAATGCCTGTCCTCACTGTATTTCTAGTAGAGGAGACATATATTAATAGATATAGAAATAATAAATTAAAGACATGAAGAAGTATCAAAGTGTGCTATGAAACATAAGAATGGGGTAGCTTAATTAATAGTTTCGATGGAGTTAAGAAAAAATTTTGGTAATTAAATTTAAATTAGCCTATAAAAGAGACTGATCTAACTTATTATTATTATTATTACTACTACTATTGCTCTAAGAGCTTTTGGTATACTGCAAAGAAGTTGGTAATTAGTTTTGTTATGAGAAATAATGAAGTTCAAACCTTGATTGCCACATAGATCCATAAAAAATGAAAGTAAAAAAACTAAGCATTTTCTTAAGTGCAAAAATAAGTCAGATCATAGGATACTACATACCAAGCATGGTTGAGACTTTTAGACACCATACTAAGCCTGTGATGATCACTAAACATTATGTAGCCTTGAATAGCATACCTAGAACACTGTTCCTTTCTTCTTGAAATAATAAAAGAATTACAGTGCCATTTCCCTCAATTTTAAAGGGGCATAATGATGATTAATAAAAAATATTCTTTGAATACTCAAAGGTTGTGTAACAGTGGTCATATGTAATTACTATCCTACTGGATAGCAAGATTAATCTTTTAAGAATTAAATGAAAAAATTTTACATTGCTTGCCTAGTAAAATCTTCACTGTGAATCATCAATAATGTTATTTTCCATCCACTGCACATTCCCTTTCCCAAGGAATTAAACACGTGTTCAGACAGAAAATATCCATCTCAGAAAGTGTGGTGAGTAGTCAAAAGTAAACTAACAGCCTTCTTCATGAATATTTAAAATAGCCAGGATGAAAGCACACTTCCACTTGTGCTTATTTCTGTTATTTTAAAAGTCATCTGTGGTTTTGACTCAGCAAAGACTAATCTTAAAGAATTTATTTTCTTACAAGGCATAATCAGGTTGCAAATAAATAAACAATGAGTGACTATATAGCATTTTGTCACTATCAAAACTAATAAGAGAAAAACAGACTTACAATTCATAGTAACCCAATCTGATTTTTATATTAGAATTTCCTAATCTCTGAAAATAAACAATCTACCCCTTCTCTATATTTATAGATAGGTAAGTAAGTAGTTAAGGAGAGAGATAGATGGTAGATATATAGATGATAGATAGATAGATGATAGATAGATAGATAGATAGATGATAGATAGATAGATAGAATTTTTCTTGTCCTATCCATTATAGTAGCCAATAGTGATTGATGGCCAAGTTTCCAATGACTAAACAGTAAGAGAAAGAGATTATTGATGCCTGAAAGAATCCTGTTGTGTTGTTTCTTTTGGGCCCTAATATATCTCTACTGCATTATAATGAAATATTAGGTCTGAGTGTAGTATTTCCATTTGGGAGTAGGGCACCAGCTGTCTTCTTAAATTTCCATGCCACTTAATTTAGCTTTAAGCTTGGTTAGCTTTCAATTCACAAAGAAGACAACAACAGCTACTCAGGGTCACATTTTCAGCTAGGTCTCCGAGGTAATGAAGTGTACAAAGTATGCTAATAAGGAGAGCAGCTAAATTAATTTCTTGAGGCAGGTGCAAATATATGGCTTTAAGAGCCACTTTTTGGTGCAGCACAAGAAGTTACCTGTGACTAGGAGGAGTTCCCACTGCAGGGCAAGAATTTGAAAGTTTTTCAGCATTGTTGAGGGATTATCACTCAATTAGTCTTGCTGATGCTAATGTTGGGTTTACTACCTCAAAGGTCCATTCCATCTGCCTAATCATCAAAAGATGTTTAGGGCCAAAACCCCCCAAATGGTCATCTAGACAGCCACTCAATTCAAAATCATTTGCTGTATCAGTCATTTAAATAAGTAAAATAAATTAGCAAAGTATAGAATATTGATATGTTCATTCTAATCACCACTAAGATGTTTTATAGGCTTTCTGGTATATTTGTCAAAAGTCCCAATTCTTCATACCCATACTGGGTCAGAGGGCGAGAAACATAAACAGGCTTTGTACCAGTCCTTTAAAGAAGTTAAGCAATTTTGTCAGAACATGATATTCTGGAGTCTTAGAGCTCAGAACACTCCCTTGAAAATAATTTCTCATCTGACTTCATAATATGTGCTTATCTGAGAAATGGTTTATTAATGTTAAATCAAAGAATTAAACCTGTACTACATAACCATACACAGAAAAGTATATGCAAAACAAAAACTGAAAACTGCCAAGAAACCATATTATTATTTGTGTGCATGTCTTATACTTTTTTAAAAATGAGTAAGTGGTCAACAGGCATAATCCAGAACAAATCATAGAATTAGAATCACAGAGTATTAACTCTACAAACTGTGTTGGTATATCTCTCCCCTATTGTAACTGTAAATATGTAACAAAACACCCTAACATTCAGTAGTGTACAATGACAATTATTAATTATCTTGTTGACAGGTCACAATGGCTTTGCTTTAATTTGCTGACTCTGGGACTACGGATCCTTCGCATTATGCTATGAATGAATCCAAGCCTGCTTTATGAGCCTTATTCTTGGCCTGCAGCTCTCTCAGGGTGTTATTCTAGTGACCAAGTTTGGAATATCCCTCATACATGAATAAAAATATGCAATGTTTCTGAACACTTTGGCTCAGAATTATCCCACCAGAGACCACACAGTTACTTCTCCACATTTCATTGGCTGAGGCAAGTCACAACAAGAGGAAACAGACCAGGAAGTAGGTGGGGGAATAATTATTGTTGAACAATCAGTGATTCTACTCATGCTGTAAACAACAGCCCAACTTCCTTATAAAACTTCTCTTTCAGAGAAAAACATTGGAGGCATAATCAGAACCGCGTATGCGTGCCTGCGTTCGTGTGTGCGTGCGTGCGTGTGTGCATGTGTGTGATGTCCTTGGCATGGTACAGGTTAATTTCAAAACTGCAATAATAACAATGTGTCCCACTTTTTAAAATGGGAAATTCCACTATAATTTAATGTAGTGGCCTATGTTATATACTGTACCCTTTTGGAAACTGACATAATTTGACCAAGTAATGTAATGAACTATTGCTTCTCAAATGCTCACTGAATGCCGAACTTAAGGGCATGATTTGAGATTTTTTAAATTGATGGTCCTTTCCTCCATACCCTATAGATACACACTCACAAATACACACATGTCCACACATAAATGGTAGAGGGAGGAAGGGAGAGAGAAAATACTAATGTAGAAATGTAATTACTTACTAAATTTAAAGCTAAGCCAGCCCTGACTGAATTTGGAGCTGCAGTCTTTTTTCTAGGAGTTTAGGAATTTCAAGAACAAAATAGAAGCTGCTAGGCGGTCCCTTACCAAGCCTGCCATTTTGTTACCAGGAATGTGAAGTGTGGACTGATGATCAGGCCAACAAACACAGCAGAGTCAAGAATGTATGCTCCTTTCTTTCCAGTAGGGACAGAAAACAAAAATGATTACTTCTTAAAGTCTGCAAGACTTTTTTTTTTTTTTTTTTTTTTTAAATCTTGGGGAAGCAGGATGTGCTGGCAAGATAGGTTAATCAGTAGCTATAAGGAGGAGAACATGTTTTTTCTTGACATAAATCTTAGGAATAAAATAAAAATGCTATAACGAAAAAAAATACTATTACAGCTCTGATTGGTTTTATGAACTGAACAGCCTGCAAATCTCACCCTGCAATCACTCTGGAATTTGCTCAGAACACATTTGCTGAGCTGCAGATGGGTTTTCTGTTTTTCTGACGCCAGTTAGCTCTAAACTGTTGTGTGTACCCAGCGCTTAACTTTTTGAACAAGTTTTCAAAAACTTCCCTCAGACTTCTCACATCCAGTGAACATAGAAAAGGCAGGTAGCACAGCCATGCCTTGGTTGGTTTGAGCAGACGGGCCCCAGGTGCTGAGGATGGCTCCATGGAGCCTCCGCCTCAGGTGCTAAAAATAGCTTGATTGCGAGCATGGCCCAAGATGGGCAGAGCATTGGCCCTAGAAAGCGTTGCTGGGTGGATCCCAGAGGGGCACCTGTGGGAGTCTGTTTCTTTATCTCCCCTCCTTTCACTTGGAAAAGAAGAAAAAAAAAAGAAAGAAAAAGAAAGAGCCAGTAGTTAACTTGATAGCACTGCGTAATCCACTTTCCTAAAGACACCAACTATGGGATTAATTCTATAAGGCAAAAGGCACAATCCACACTTTCCTGAGGACTTCTGTTGTGCTTGTATCCAATTTACGCTTTGGTTTTTGCACAGATTTATAATGACTACTATAGAATTTATCTGCCAGATGGTTTGCTTACTTTGAGTCTCCATTTAATTAGTAGGTGACTTGACATATTCTAATAGAAACCTTATATTTTCCCTATAGGCATGACTATTACTTTTTTCTCTGCAGGAATTCAATTTAATATTTTCAGTACATGAAGGGAGCGGTTTGGCAGCTTGAATGTCTTTAAGACAAAATTGGCCTTTTCGTAGTTAAACAAACAAATTTTTAAAATCTCTTGTTTTTCTCTTCCATCACAGTTTGCCTTCATCTCTTAACACCAGTGGAGAGTTAATTGGTGAGAACAAAAGAGCTTTTTTGCTATGACCATAGAAGGAATATAAAAGAAAAAATAAATAGAAAGACCAGTATTTTTTTTTCATGAATTTGATGTTATTCATGAAACTGTTTTTTGATGAAATGATGAAACATGTCTTCCAAAGCAAGCAATCCAAACACCCATCACTGTTTCCTGCACACCTAGGCTGTTTAGGAGAAAAGACAATGAGTCAGACAGACCTGGATTAAAATTCCATCTCTGTGCATAACAAACTATATGACCTTGAGCTAGTTATTTAAAAACTCTATACCGTTTTTGTTTTCTTCTCTGGAAAAAAATAGGAATAACACCTATTTCATAGAGTTGTAATGAGGATAAAAATAACATGCAAAGTGCTTGGCACTTGGTGAGTACTCAGTGAATGATAACACTCTAGGATTATAATTGGAAAATGGTAATATTTGGCAGTCAAGGTCAAAATGAATCTGGGTTCCAAATCAGACTACTCCACTGGCTGCATAAAGAACCACTGACTGGCCCTAGCCGGTTGGCTCGGTAGATAGAGCTATTAGCCCAGCATGCTGACATTGTGGGTTCAATTCCTGGTCAAGGACACGTGAGAAGTGACCATCTGCTTCTCTTCCTGTTCCTCTCCCACTTTGCTCTCTCTTCCCCTCTTGCAACCAGTGGCTCTATTGGTTCGGTTATTGGCCTCAGTTGCCAAGGATAGCTTGGTTGATTTAAGCAGCAGCCGCAGACAGGGTTTGCCAGATGGATCATAGGCAGGATGCATGTGGAATCTGTCTCTTTATCTCCTCTCTTCTCACTTAAAAACAAAAAAAGAGAGCCATTGATAAGTTCACCCTATATAAGACAATCTCTTAATTTCTTAATTTTTATAGGGTCATAGGGTTTGGGATGGAATTCTTGGCCCCTGGTCCTTTGCTTGGTAGACAGCCATCACTGTGTAAGTGGGAGCCAGTCGTCATTGTGGTAAAAGTAATGGTACCAGTATTAATGAGCCAGTAGAATACATATTTGATAAAATTCTCAAGCTTTGATTTTCCTTATATAATATTTTAATATGCATTTCAGATGAAAATACAGTGAGATCCTCCTAGGAAGACCAATGGGAGACCATGTTTTCCTTCTGACAGCTCATCAACCCCAAACACATATATAGCTCGAAGAGAAAACTGACAGTTGCCGTTGTGATATTTCTTTCTTTCTTTCTTTCTTTCTTTCTTTCTTTCTTTCTTTCTTTCTTTCTTTCTTTCTTTCTTTCTTTCTTCTTTCTTTCTTTCTCTTTCTTTCTTTCTTTCTTTCTTCCTTTCTTTCTTTTTTTCTTTTTTTTTGTATTTTTCTGAAGTGAGAAGCGGGGAGGCAGAGAGACAGACTAACACATGCACCCAATTGGGATCCACCTGGTATGCCCACTATGGGGCAATGCTCTGCCCATCTGGGGGGTTGCTTTGTTGCAACCGGAGCCATTCTAACACCTGAGGCAGAGGTCATGAAGCCATCCTCAGTACCTGGGCCAACTTTGCTCCAATGGAGCTTTGGCTGCAGTAGGGGAAGAGCGAGATAGAGAGAAAGGAGAAGTGTAAGGATGGAGAAGCAGATGGGTGCTTCTCCTGTGTCCCCTGGCCAGGAATTGAACCCGGGACTTCCACACACTGGGCTGATGCTCTACCACTGAGCCAGCTGGCCAGGGCTTCATTGTGACTTTTCTAGAGACCTTTCCCTTCCCTGTTCTAGGGGTTGATCTCTCATAGGAGGGGAGGACCCCCCATGCACTAGAAGCTCCTAAGGTGACAGAGACTAAGAGGTCCACTCTCTTATGCTTTGTTTGCCTCCTTCACTTCACCTCCATGTTTTCTTGACTACCTGGGCAGCTTATTGAGTAAACTATCTCCTTGGAGAAAAGCTGAAGATTTTATATTTGAAAGAACAAGTTGAAGAAATAGAAGGAATGCTTTTGCCTTAAAAGGGGTTGGCTGCCTCAGTCACTGGCTTGCCCCTGACACCCAGTACCACCCTTTCCAGAGGATGGAAAACTGTGATATTGATCTCTAAGTATCCTGCAAGTTTTGCGGAAAGGGCAGTTGGTTGTAAAGATTCATCTCTCTGGGCCACTGATCTTCCATTCTGCTGCTTATTCACGAAGGTGATCATTATGCCTTAGCAAGGTAGACATAAAGTAAATCTCATTCCTAGCTACAGATGATGGGTAGCAAGAAGAAAAAACAAGAATCATTTTTTTTAACTTTTTTCATTTTTTAAATTAATTTTAATGGGGTGACACCAATAAATCAGGGTACATATGTTCAAAGAAAACATCTCCAGGTTAGCTTGTCATTCAGTTATGTTGCATACCCATCACCCAAAGTCAAAATGTCCTCTGTCACCTTCTACCTGGTTTTCCCTGTGCCCCTCCCCTCCTTCCTCTCCCTCCCTCTCCTCCCTCCCCCCACCCCATAACCACCACACTCTTGTCCATGTCTCATAGTCTCACTTTTATGTCCCACCTATGTATGAAATCATGCAGTTCTCAGTTTTTTTCTGTTTTACTTATTTCACTCCATATAATGTTATCAAGGTCCATCCATTTTGTTGTAAATGATCCAATGTCATCATTTCTTATGGCTGAGTAGTATTCCATAGTATATATTTATCAAAGCTTTTTAATCCACTCGTCCTCTGACGGACACTTGGGTTGTTTCCAGATCTTCGCTATTGTGAACAATGCTGCCACGAACATGGGGGCGCATTTCTTCTTTTTGAACAGTGCTATGGTGTTCTTAGGGTATATTCCTATAAGTGGGATAGCTGGGCCAACACAATCTTTTGTGTTTCTTCAAATGTAGCTGACACTTGATTTAATTAATTGACAAAATTTGCCTTTTTTTTTTTTGCTTTTATTTAAGGAGAAAAAGAGGTGTTTCTTTTTGTTGATATGGTGTCAACAAAATGATAAAAAAAGAAAATTCACTCAGTGTAATTCCTTATGTTTGCAACTTCAAGGAAATAACTTCTTTGATTGATTTCCCCTTTGTCTCCCTGAATTAATTATGTGGATTTCAGATAGTCTCATTCCCAAACTTCAGTCAGAGGACATTTGTAGGCCTGGCTGAATAAGAATCACTTTGGAAGCTTTAAAATAAATGTAGATACTTTTGGGCTGCATTTTTGATACTTTAGATTCAGAAGCTCCTGTTGCAGAAATCTGTAATTTCAACAAAGACCAACTCTTGGAATCAATCTCAAATTTGTTATATATAATTCCAAACTGGTAATTCAGATGAAAAACAGAGAGACTGTAGTTAATTTAAGATTTTGTCTCTGATTTTCTTTCTTTCTTTCTTTCTTTCTTTCTTTCTTTCTTTCTTTCTTTCTTTCTTTCTTTCTTTCTTTCTTTCTAGGTGAGAGGAGGAGAGACAAGCAGTCTCCTGCATATGACCCAGCCAAGATTCACCTGGCAACCCATGCCTGGAGCCAGTGCTTGAGTACTGAGCTATTTTTAGTGTCTGAGGCTGATGTGCTCCAACAGAACTATTCTCAGCACCTGAGGCTATGCTTGAACCAACCGAACCACTGGCTGTGGGAGAGGAATAGGGAGAGGAATGGGGGCAGAAGCAGATGGTCACTTCTCCTGTGTGCCCTGACCAGAAATCAAACCCAGGCTTTCATACCTGGGCTGATGCTCTATCTACTGAACCACCGGCCAGGGCCTTGATCAATTTTTCTAAGTAGGCATATGTAACCAGGTGTAATTTTGGGGTACTGGCTTCTAAGCCCATGGGGAAAGTGGGAAGATGGGGGAGAGTATATATTAGAGATCATTCTCTCTCTCTCTCCTTCCTCATCTGATATGATGATTGATGTGTCTCTGTATATTTTCCCAATATGGTAAATGAGTAAATAAGTGGATGAACAATGACACTGCATTCTAAATAGCAGAGATATTGAGAAGAGACTAGATTCGAGTGGTCTATGGGCTATTCTGAGTCCTGGAAGATTGCCATAGTGTTGACTAATCTCTCTGCAAGATCTTAGGAAACCCTTCTCATAACCACCAAATACTCTTGACTTAGGCAACTGCATCTCTAATTTCTGCAGATATCAGTCATTTTACTACCTCTATATAGCTAGGGGCCTCAGCCCCTAAATCCAGCCATATTTTCAGACATTCTTTGTGGTTAGTCAGAAAGTGCAGGTGATAGATAAAGATCAGTAAGAACCTTTTTTTCTACATTAGAGTAGAAGAAACAAAATCTAAAGTGCATGCCCTTCCCTGGTAGGTTGCTCAGTGGATAGAGCATTGGCTTGGAGTATCGACATCCTGGATTTGATATCCAGTCAGGGCACACAGGAGAAGTGACCATCTGCTACCCTCCTCCCTCTCTTTCTTCTTTCCCTCATCCCCTCCCGCGACCAGATCGATTGGTTTGAATGTGGCCCTGGGTACTGCAGATAACTTGGTTGGTTCAAGCACATCAGCCTCAGGTGCTAACAATAGCTAACAATCTGCCCCAGATGGGAGTTGCTGGATGGATCCTGGTGGGAGCACATTTGTGAATCTGACTCATTATCTCCCTTCCTCTCACCTAAAAAAATTAAGTACATGCCCTTTTCTAAAGAGTCAATTTATTATACACAGGGCAGCATCTATTTTGTAGAAATTGTTTAGGAAAACAATGCCATGGCACCCAAAAAGGAGGCATGCCTTAATGTCTAAAGAAATTAGATATGATCATCATTTTTACTAAGAATGTCAGCAATCTGGCAAGACTTTTTTATTGAATTTATTGGGATAACACTGGTCAACAAAATTATACAGGTTTCAGGTGCACAAGTCTACAACACATCATCTGTACACTGCATTGTGTGCTCACCACCCCAAGTCAAGTTTCCATCTATCATAGACACAGACAGACAACAGTGTGGTGAATGCCAGGCATAGGGGTTTGTTCGGGAAGCTGGAGGAAGGAATAGGGGGCAAAAGACTTTTTTTAAAAGGCAGTCTAGTCTGTTAAAGTGTCCCAATGTGGAATCTATGTGGTATTTTTTCAATGTCACTTGGGAAAAAGAACAGTTACAACTGTTTAAAAGGATCTCATGCAGCCCAAGCCATCCTAGCAGGATCCTATTAGAAATCTTTACAAGTAGAACTCTCTTGAGCAGCAGAAATGTTCACATAGCAATTAGAAAGCTGAAGAAGGGTATGAAGTGTCCAAAAGGTGTAACGATTGCTCATGAAAGAAAAGGATCTTCTTTGATTATTCTTCAAATAGTCACAAATCAGAAATGCCTCTATAGAAATCATATTAAAGATATAAGTACAAATCTACTTTTGACATGGTACATCAGGCTTATTATGACCTACAACATGAACTTGTATTCATCTTCCATTTACTTGGAATAATTGTTGATGTCATATTTATAGGATGATCTATATTGATAGTTGTATGTAATAGATGCCCGTTGGATGTCTACCCAGTCTCTCCTTTTTTAGAACTTCCCACCATGCGTACAGAGGACATGGATGATATGTGGTTGGTTGTTTTGCAACAATATTGTATCATTAGCTAACTGATAAACTCTCACACGTCTTGAAAGATTGCCAAGTCTTATATTATCCCTCTTGTTTTATAAAGAAATTAGAGTTTTAGCTAACCATTTCATGAAATTATTACAAATTAAGTACTAAGAAACAGCATGCTGATTTATTATATTTTTTCATAATGCATCAACTAATTGTGATTGATATCATTTTAATCCTAATGGCTGCTTATGGCAATCTCTTTATATATATATAGTTTATTTCATCAAGACTTTTTATAATAACTCTTGAAAAGTATATTGCTTGTTTGAATTGAGATGTAAAGGCAAAATTTATCTGACAAATGTATCCCTCTTTAGGAGATACTTTGCTAATTAGGTGGATACTTTGTTGATTAAGTTGTAGTACAATTATTCTCTGTATATTTAATAACAATTCTGCAGTGTCAAAGCATTGAGGAAAATATATAGTAAGATTAAAAAATAATTTAATAAAAATATTAAATTAGGAAAAATATAATTAAATACCATTTAAAAATTTTCTAACCCTTTTGAGCATATTGGGTTATATAAGATACCTTTAAATAAGAGAGGAATAGATATAATTTATAGTCATTTGGTATGTGTTTATAAAATTTTTTGGTTTAGCATCAGATATTGAGAGAGTATGATCTGTAATGACTGAACAACAAGTCATTTTTCAATCAGGTAGTTGTTTTCAATTCTTGGTTTTTGCCCATTTAAAAGAAGCCTTAATTAAAAATGACTAAAAATAATTTTTGGTGATGTAGCACTGTGATTTTGGCCTTCAAAGATATGTCAACCAGTCTATACTGAAAATTATTTTTGATGATAAGTTAATGTGATTTTTGGCATTAAAGAATTGAATGACACATTTCTGAAAAATAAATATAACTTTCTACCATTTCCCTTTCTGGATTTCTGTGACTATAACTTCTCTGTGTTTACATCTATAAAAACAAGACAAAATATAGTAAAATTTCTGCAAAACTCTGTCCCATGTTAGCAATATTTTAAGCATTTACAGAAATGACAAGTAATTGAAAAAATAATACTATTAAGCTCAATTAGAAATGCAGAGAAATCTAATAAAATTTTACTTTTAATGTCCAATAATTATATAGCAATATTAATGTTATATTTATGATTCACAGTAATAATGCTAATGACTCAAGCCAGAAAATTTCTTTTAATTTTTATAACCTTCAGTCAAAAGAATTTTCCACTCTCTATATGTATTTTTTCTTGAAAAGAATAATACTAAGATGATCAAGAAAAGTCTTTCAAGAATAAAATTGATTATATTAAGAACATTTTATGGTTAAAAATGAAATGGAAATATGAATTCTAAGGGAAATAAAAGCAAAAGGTGTAAAAGTTCTGAATGTCATGGAAGAAATCGATGCATTGTTTCTTAAATTTCACTGGATATTTAAAAGAGAAGTATAACTATTTTTATCAAATGCTAGAAATCATGTCTTTTTAAACACATTATGAGAAATCTCTAGACCCTGGTTGGTTGGTTCAGTGGATAAAGCACCAGCCCCAGCATGCAGATGTTCTGGGTTTGATCCCCAGTCAAGGCACACAGGGGAAGCAACCATCTGTTTCTCCACCCCCTCCCCACCACCTTCTCTCTCTCTCTCTCTCTCTCTTCCCATCCTACAACCAGTGGCATGGTTGGTCTGAGCATCAGCCCGGGGTGCTGAGGATAGCTTGGTTGATTAGAGAATTGGCTACATGGGGTTTGCTCATGGAAGTTGCTGGGTGGATCCTGGTCAGAGCACATGCGGGAGTCTATCTCCCCCCCTTTCATTAAAAAAAAAAATTCAGATTTCAAGTGAAAAATGTATAAGAGGAGCATGTACTTTCCAAAACAATTTTAGGAAGTACTAAATGACCACTGGTTTAGGCTCTTAGAGCCCCAGAAGGCGCTGCCATTCCAAAAGCACTCATCCAAATCTTCCTCTTGCATTATGCCAGTAGTTTGGTTGAGTCTTTTATTTATGCTTTTAGGCAGAAGAAGAGACCTTTGAGTCGTCAGTGAGAGAATAGGATGTGGACAATGCATGTGAGATAATCAGGCTGACACTTAAAGACAAAACCTTGTCACCTTATATTTGTGAATAATAGCTAATTTTTCCTGAGCATTTATCATGTTGCAAGTTCTGTTGCATCTGCATTCAATCTTCATAGGTACCATTTTACAGATTAAAACTGGTGCCCCGAGAGGCTAAATAGTGCACCCACAGTTGTATAGCTACTTAGAGTTGAAACAGGCATAGAAGCACCAGCAGCCTGATTTGATATCCCAATGTGGGAACTTCCCCAGCTTTTACCCTTTTCCCTTCCTGGTAACCCTCTCCCTTATCATCACCGCTTTATGAATGCCTTCCCACCATTCATTCTGCTCTGTGCCCACAAATAAAAAGCAGGAAGGATAAATATCAAAGATTAATGCTGGTGATCTCCGGATGCTAGGTTAACCAGTGATGTTTATTTTTGTCTTTCTTAATTACTGACATTTTCTAAATTATAAAGGGGAAATAAAAAAGTATCAGATTAGCTCCTTGTTCAGCAAACAATCATTCTCTTTCACCATCTCTATAGAGAAGCATACACTTCTACTCCGCTGGAGCTGGTTTTGGCCAAGAAAAGATGCTTGGGCCAGAGGATGTGGAAAGAGGTGGTTGAGTGACTGTCCCAAGCCAAGGCTACAAGAGGCATCTCTCATTTGTACCCTCACACCTAGTGGCTTCTGACCTCTGCCAGGAGAAGCTTCTTCACACTCTTGTCCTCCAGTCTGAGCCTACCGACAGACTGTAGCCAGACACAGGTACCTCACTCTACTGTAGGCACGTGAGAAAGAAAGACATAGTAACTCTATCTTGGGGTCAAGTTTAGCACAGCAAAGCTGAGTAACACAGTATAAAACTGAGTAACACAATACCTGCCTATTGCATTTAAACTCTCTTCTTTATCTACCATGTGTCATAGAAATTTCCTTCCAAAAAGAACAAACTCAAAAGCTGCCCTTCATAATACATCAGAGTTCTTAATTATTGACATTGCACATTCATCTCCAATATATTTGATCTGTGAGCATGTAATTCACTTGTGGGTGTTTGATTTTTCATGTAAACTAGATATTCCTACACAGAGAAGAGCTGGAGCGAGGACTCATTTTCTAAAGCGCTGACCTTCTGCCTTATGTCTGCAAAGCTGTTTTCTTACCCCCTATGGAGAACATTGGTGAGCAATCCCACTGTGTCTGCACTGACAATGGCTATGGGTTGCCAGGAAGGTCCTGCAGGCTGCAGACAATTTCCACTTTCCGATAGTTAGATGCCCTTGGTTTATACCCTGCACCCCATGGTACTATTTCTCAGTGTGCCTCCATTAAGAGTAAATTCCAGATTTTTTAAAAATAATAGTGCTTTGTTATTTGTAAAACTTGCGGTATTTATCATATCTCCAACTAGTATCCAGCAGTGATTTTCCCAGGAAAGGCACTATCCAGATCAGCTGTCCTTTCTAAGAGTAAGACTGTGGCTATGTGTTTGGGGAAAGAGGATCAAATTGTAACTGAAGGTTCTTGGTTGGTTGTTTTCTCCTTATTCGTAGTCCTGGCCTATTTAGTCAAGTATACTGCTCACAAAATATAGTTAAAAAAAAAAAAAAGAAGAGGTACCCACCAGGGATCTAAACTAAGCAGAGAAACCACCTACAACTTCAGACATCAGGAGTCAATGTGACTGACACAGAGGGAGCAAGTGGTTAAGGTTGGTAACAGATGCCTCCCTAACAGAGAACTGGCATGTTGGTCTATGTTCAAACTTAATCTCTTTTTTTATTTCTCTTATTGTGCCCCATTTGACTTGGCAGAACACCATTGGAGACCATCTATCCATGAGAGAGTCCATGATAAAGCTTTGATTAGGTTGCTTTTTTGCTATTCAAAGAAGATACACCACTGATTATTGATTAGAAGACACTTGAGTGGAAAATAAGAAAACATCCCTTTTCAAAGGGAATCTGCCTTTAATCACTTGGTAGGCAATCTCTTCAGTTAAAAGATTTTTATCTGAATCAAAATAACAAAAATTCACCTATAAATTAGAAGTTATCTATAAATATAATCATTTGTGGGGCAAAGGTCTAAAGAAATTAAAAATAGTGAATACAGATTAAAGAAGGACTTAATGATCATTTTTTAGTTCTGTAACTTATTCTTTTTGACAGAAACAACTTTTCTGAAAGGAAATACCATTAATAAAACCTTTCAGATTTGACCTTTTAATGTCAGTACAATTGAGTTATATAAATTCTATTAATGGTCATGGCTGTCTCCCAGTTTAAATCTCTCTATATTGTAGAAAACTGCTCATCTCCATAATCATTTTCTATAAAGGAGCTGTTGAAAATGGTTTCACTCAGTAAAGTCAGTTACCTGAGATGATCAGTTTTGAAGCTACAATAAAATAAGTGGGAAAGTGATGGGACCCAGTCCTATGTTCTATGATGCAAAAGAACTCCTAGACAAGATAGTGAAATTCCCAAGGCAAAGGCATTTTTTGCAATTGCTGTCCAGTGCAGCACCTGACAAGGGATGGACTCAACAACATCCTCGAACTGTATTGATTAGACCTCTTCAAGTTTTCTAATTGTTTGAGAGAGAAGTTACAAGTAGAAGAAAAAGCATAGAGAGCACCAACTAAAGAAAAGGAATGTCCAATATTTAGAAAGGAGAGTTACTGTTCAATTAAATAATAGTTGGACGTGGAGGTGAGGAGATTTGCATGGAAATCGGCTGGAACAAACTAAAATTCCTATCACATGGATTTCCCTTAGTGGCCAAGAGGCAGAGCTCATGTTATTTGAACTCTAAGTTTCAGTTTTTCTGAGCAACCTAATTCAGAGAGTTTTTATTGAAATAAGTAAAGTTTGAAAAGTGGTTAATGTGTTGCTTAAAACAGAGTAACCATATCCTCTATTGTTTTGAGGGAGGAGTCAGAGGTTCACTTCAGATATTAGTGAAATGGGCATCTGTCCTGCAAAATATAGCCCTAAGGCAGTGGTTCTCAAAGTGTGCACCAGGGCGCACTGGTGCTCCTTAGAAGATTTCAAGGTGCACCTTACGGTATTCCAGAGAAATATGTGCCTGTTGAGGACCAAAAAACCAACAGGGTTTTTGGAGTTTAGATTTTGGGGGGACAGAGGTATAGAAAATTGGCTGTAAGCTGGCAGTCTGCCCAACCCCCCACCTCACTTGCCTGATTAGGTTGCAAAAGGCTGTTAAGCTGTGGTGCTGGAATGTTTACACTACCCCCCCTCCTCCCCATGTTTCCTGGAAAGACGGAGGCAAGTTTCTTCTATCCTTTGTTTGGTGTAAAGTTAAGATGATATGTATGGTGGGGGTTTTCTGTACTCAACACAATTAAGAGTAAAAAGAATGTATTGATGAGGAAATGAGAGTTTGCCTTTCAAATATATGCCCAGACATTGAAGAAATCGCTAGGACAAATTGGGCTCATGTTTCTCATAAACACAAGAATGAAAAAACTTAACACATTTGTGCCAGGACCTGCTGAATTTACTAAATCTTACTAAGAATGTATCTATCTACATTAAAAAATAACTATTTTGTCATTTTCTAATTTTTTAACTCCTCTTTTTTACGAATTCTAAAAAGCATAACTCAAAAAATGTAACATAAAAATGTTTTTTAATGTCAGAATACATTTAATTTTGTCGTGTTTATTTCATTTAATTACCATAAAAGCACGCTTGGACTTTATATATTTTTTCTTTAATATTTGACTCAATTATTATAACATATTTCTCAGAAATTTGTATATAATGCACCTATAACTATTTGTAGGATTTTAAATGTGCCCCGACTTCAAAAAGTTTGAGAAACACTGGCCTAAGGCCATGAGAAATGTCATCTTTTGTTACTACTGTCCATCAGCTCGCTGAATGGATGAACCACTAGTTGGACCCAGTGGAGGGCATACAGAGGGTCTTGACTTGATAAGGACTATGAAGCTTCTGGGCAAGGTGGGACATTGCCAGGGTGAGGAGACTTACTCGGAGGTGCCACAAGCTATGAAAGTGGCATAGATAATAAACTGGTAAATCCTTTGTCTGGCTTTGGTTTTGTCCTTGAACCTGATGTGATGCATGTGTATATTCTTCTTTGGTGAAGAATCTGCCAGTTGACTGTGAAAACTTCCAATTTAATGTCAGATGTCTCTGGGAGCCCTGGTGAGGAGGCTGATGACAGTGAGTTGCAGTTCCAGCCATCAGAGGCAGAAGAAATAGTAAAAATGGTACTCTGCCTGCATTCTTTTTTGTTGTTAAGATATGCTGAGAATATATGTAACATTTTTTTTGGGGGGGGGGATTAGTGTCAAAAACCATTATCACTCTCATTATTTATAAAACTGAGATGATTGCTAGAGGGATATTTCATTACATTGGGTGGGAAGAGAAGAGAGTTTGGCACAGAATCATGTTTAATTATTCCTGAGCTCTTTCTTTTTAAATTTCATTTACTTTAATGTCTCAATTCCTTTGCCATTTAAGAAAATAAAATCCCTCTCCCAGCAAATCCAGAATCTATTATTCAAATCCAGAATCTATTATTCAAGTAGATGTGTGCAAATTTTACCATGTGCAAATTCCAAGATAGCTTAAACAATACCAAATTCTATTCAAATCCAGAATCTATTATTTGAGTAGATGTGTGCAAATTTTACCATGTGCAAATTCCAAGATAGCTTAAACAATACCAAATTCCAAGAAAGAGAATGAGATTAATCACACTTGGGTCAGGTGTCTAGCTTTAATATAATCAGTTATGGTCTGAAGGCAGGGGATATTGTCTAAATAAAGATGAGAAGGGTCAACCTCTGTACGCATGGTGGGAAGTTCTAAAAAAGGAGAGACTGGGTAGACATTCAATGGGCATCTATTACATACAACTATCAATATAGATCATCCTATGAATATGGCATCAACAATTATTCCAAGTAAATGGAAGATGAATACAAGAAAATTAAAACAAAATTTTGTCTTTTGTATCTCTGTACGACAGTCACATAAATCGCCTATATACTTTCATAGTTAAAGAGTTAGAGCCACATCAGATATATAAATTTTCCATATCATAACCAGAGGTTATATATGTGACTTTATTTTTTCAGGTAAATCAAAGTACACACCTGTAGAACATGTTTTATTATGGGTATAGGAGAGAAATTTTGAAAGGAAAAGAGAGGAACCATAAACTCTGTATTCCTTGGAAATTTTGAATATAAGTTTATTCAGAAAGCCTTTTTTATTACAAATTACTGAAACTATCTTTACAATGATAGACAAGGGGAATTTTACTTTAGCGAGGGAGCAACCAGCTAAACATGTCTAATTGCATCTATATACTTTTTTTTAGAAAATTAACTTAGATATTTGAAATTTCCAATGGCTCATCAAAACCAACATTATTAAGTAGAAAGCAGAGAGAGCCTTTGAAACCAAACATGGTGTAAATTTAGCTGTGGATAATTTCAAAAGTTTGAATGTCATTTAAAAGTACCTAAATTATTAAAGAAAGTAAAACTTATATATGCATTTCAAAAGTGTAACTAAATTAACATTTTTTAAACATTAATTAAAATTTCTTAAAAATCCTGAGGTTATCATGTACATACTGACAACACAGAAAATGTGTGTTCTGAATTCTTTCCTATTAAAGAAAGAATCAGTTATTATAATTAAAAACTATTTTTATTCCCCAATGTAAAAATAGGAATATTATATAATAGCCTAAGAAACAAATGTGATGGAGGCAAGGTTTAACTTATGAATATCAATGACTCTTTTATAAATAAAAATGTGGATATCACACTCCTGTATAGGAAAACAAAGTTATGGTAGCTACTTCCAGTTGTGACAGCTACATCTAAATGCATTCCGAGTCAAATCTTAAAAGACATTGCTTGAACTTGAGAAAACAAAGCCAAAATTCATGTAGGAGAAAAAAAAAATTACACAGAATTAATTTGAGTAAAGAAACATAAAATAAATGCAAGGAATAGAGACATGCCTGATCATTTTAAAACTTCATTTTAAGGTCACAGTACATGCATCTGTTTCTATCTTATATGTGTTTCTGCATGAAATGAGTATTTTGATCC
Organism: Rhynchonycteris naso; assembly: GCA_037038555.1. NCBI lineage: Eukaryota > Metazoa > Chordata > Mammalia > Chiroptera > Emballonuridae > Rhynchonycteris > Rhynchonycteris naso. The sequence goes on along the minus strand of CM072995.1, from coordinate 60,924,644 downwards.
ATTTGGGGATACCCAGAACTTAGACATATGATCTACTGGGATGTGTGCAGTAAGGGTAATTATTTTGAAGTCTTGCTCCTTATTCTCATACCAGTATGACAAAATGCATCACTATCAACAGAAAGTGTTGTGAGCAACCCTGGTTCATTGGTTCAGTGGTAGAGCATCAGCCAGGCATGTGGATGTCCTGGGTTCGATTCCCAATCAGGGTACACAGGACAAGTGACCATTTGCTTTTCCACCTCTCTCTGTTCTCTCTCTCTCTCTTTCCCTCCCACAGCCATAGCTTGATTGGTTTGAGCTCATCACCCCTGGCACTGAGGAAGGCTCTGTGGAACCTCTGCCTCAGGTGCTAAAAAGAACTCAGTTGCAAACATCAGCTCCAGATGGGGTTTGCCAGGTGGATCCTTGTTGGGACACATTTGGGAGTCTTTCTTCTCCCCTCCTCTCTCTCAGAAGAAAATGAGAGAGAGAAAAAAGTGCAGTGAGCAAAGTAAAAAGGCCATTAGTAAGAAATAAGCAAAAGCAGCACTTATTTAATAGTAAGTAATTTTTTCAACTCTTTCAAATCTCATACCTAAAACACTATTTTGTTGGAAAGCAAATACCTTTCAAATAGCCTAAGTAGAATAGCCGAGTGATATTGATTATTTTAACTGCAATTGTAATGCTTTTAGGGTCATACAAGTTTTTCAACGTGTATTGGTTAAAACTCAGAGGTGAAACTTTAACAAGATTTATTGCAAATTTAGTTCAACTTACTCAATAAGATATTTAGAACCATTTTGTAAAGTAAAAGGAATTATTCATACCAATTGCTGGTGATGCTAATTATACTCACATTATAAAATGTTTCTTTTCTATCTCCTAATAACAAAAAATAAAACTACATGCACATTGCCTGATTGATTAGATATTAGCTGTGTATGCTTTCTTTTTCTCCTTATTTCAGCATGCAGGAAACATTTGATGATGGTAGCTAATGAATTCAGTTGAATTATGTCTGATGTTATAGTTGATCTACATTTAATTATTTCCAAAAATGAAGTTCAAACTACACAGTGGTACATTGAATTATTGGGATCTGATCCTTCCTGTATCCAAATCCTTAGCCATGCGACTGTACCCTGTTATCTCTCTGTGATTCAGCCTGATCTCCCATTCCCCAGTTCGGTCTTGTGACCTGCAGTGACCAACAAAATGACAATTTTATAATGTGAGTATAATTAGCATCACCAGGAGACTTATGTGTTTGTAAACAAATTCCTGAACCCCACCCCAACACACTTTTAAAAAATTATTTTTAGTCTAACCAGGCAATGGCACAGTGGATAGAGTGTCGGACTGGTATGTGGAGGACCCAGGTTCAAGACCCTGAGGTCGCCAGCTTGAGCACAGGTTCATCTGAGCAAAGCTCACCAGCTTGGACCCAAGGTCGCTGGCTTGAGCAAGGGGTTACTTGGTCTGCTATATGCCCATGGTCAAGGCATATATTAGAAAGCAATCAATGAACTAAGGTGTCGCAACGAAAAACTAATGATTGATGCTTTTCATCTCTCTCCATTCCTGTCTGTCTGACTCTCTCTCTGTATATATATATATATATATATATATATATATATATATATATATATATATATATATATATATATATAGAGAGAGAGAGAGAGAGAGAGAGAGAGGAAGGCTAGGGAAGAGAGACAAACATCAATTTGTTGTGCTAACTTATTTATGCTTTCATTATTTGATTTTTATATGTATGTGCCCAGACCAGGTGCAGAACCTGCCACCCTGGAGGATCAGAATGATGCTCTAACCAACTGAACTGTCCAGCCAGGTCTGGAAACATTCTTTTTTGACTCACCATCACCTTGTAAAGGATGGACCTGAGCTAGCCTGCTCATCTTAGAAAAACAATGAGAGACTTACGGAAGAAAGCTGAGCCGTCCCTCAGAGCCCAGCCTAACTCAGCTGCCTCCAGGCAAATTAAGGAGCCTAGCTAAGCATAGAATAACCAACTCGTCCAGGCGGAGCCTAGATCAACTGACACTGGAAATTAACACAATTAAATAAATAAATAAATAAATAAAAATAAATGAGCAAAGAATAACTTAGAGTAGAGAGATTCAAGAACCACAGACAAAACCTTAGCCAAGTGATCACTATCCATGTCACTAATGATAATACTGAAATTATGCACAAGATCATTTCTGTGGTCTTTGTAAACATGTATAAACCCATGAAAAGAACATCAGACAAAACAAAATGAAAGGCATTTTATAAATTAACTGACTGGTGCTTTTCAATAGTGTCAAGGTCCTGAAAGATTAAAAAATGACTCAAGAATGATCACAGGTTGGAGGAGCCTAAGGAGATAGGACAACTAAATACCATGTGAAATCTTGGACCAGATCTGAAAAGAAAAAGGTCATTAAAGGGAAGCCTAGTGAAATTGGAATATGGTCTATATTTTTATTTAATAGTACTATGTCAATGATAATTTCCTGGTTTTGATCATTCTACAGGGGTTATATAACCTGTTAACATTAGGAGTGGTTTGGGTGAGGGTAAATGAAAACTATTTAGCAACTTTTCTCTGAATCTAAAATTATTTCAAAATAATTTTTTTTTAAAATAGGACTCATGCAAAATTTTTAGGTGAGGCTTCTATTTTGGTAGGAATGATGTCTGGTACATTTATTTGTGTTTGGTTTGTGCTGGTTTTTTGACACATTAAGTGATATTTATTTTCCTGCATCTACATCCTTTACAGGGAGTGACTATGCCTCTTTTTTCAAGGGTGGAGTGACTATGCCCCTTTTTTCAAGGGTGATTACAGGGCACTGGAATTCTCAGTTGCAACAAAGATTCTGGCTTTCAGCCTTGGCAATGTGACAAGGACATAGTACAGTGTGAACCTCCTGGTGACTCTGTGGACTTGCACAATTATCAGAGCAGTAGCGATCACAATTGACATTCATATGAAGGGTGTTTGCCCATTCTGGTACCAGGTAGTTATGAATCACTACATTACTAAGATGGTAAAGAGAAGGGAATACCTTCCAAATTTACTTAAATGCCTATCAAATGGATGGACAGAGTTTTAGGTCAGATTTAATTTTCTTGCAACTTCAAGATTGTGGATTAAGGTTTATACTCACTACCCCTCCCAAATCTTCTGTCAATCATTAAATAAATAATACTGTGATGAAGAAATGCCCCCCACCTTTTTGAATAACATATAAGGAAGAAGTTCTCTGATCTGAAGAAGTGATAATATTTCTAAATCACTCTGTTACAGATTTTGGAAAAATCCCTACTATTCATTATTTGGCTCAAGTATAGTATCTATAACATACAGTCTCTCCATCCATTTTTGTTCTTCTTTTGAGCTATAAAAGAATTGGCCATTTTCATAATGAGTGGCCCTTTCTGTAAGGTTAAGAGTGGTGCACTTTACAGCTGCGGATTCAGAGAAGACACCTGACAGGCTCATGGAACAGGGCATGGCACATTTCAGATGCCACGTTGTCTGCTTAGCAACCAGATGAATACACCCTCTTGTTTGTGTTGGACAAGCAAGAGAATACTTAATTTACAGAGGACTTTGATTTCTCACTTGATTCTACTAAAGTTCAGAAAAGAAGTTTCCAGGGTTACACTCCATCACCACTGATTTCTTTTTCTCTGTGGTGTGAGAGTACATTTCGGTGAGGAAACAAGAGTTTGATAAATGGCTAATCCAGAAAGTAAATAACCTGGAGTTTGCCACTGCACTTTTATGCCTGGATGACCCGGGTTTTCATTAGAATCCAGCCACAATTTAACAGCATAATATATGGTGCTTCCAAAACACCTGCTTTTATTTTCTTTTTTAAAAATTTCTTAGACTGATCATCCAACTTCATTCTTATTGCCACATTAACAATTTAGAGATTACTATTTCCCCCTTGAAATTGCCAGCTTAAGAATTTATAGTTATACTCAAAGTAAATATTTTTAAATTCGGCACAAATAGTTCATAATGAAGTTATTCCTGACACATAGCTTTCAACGGGCATTGGAGTGAGACAAACTGATGCTCTGATTAGTATGTAGAAGTTGCATTAACCAGAAAATTAAGGTTATGCCTCTGTCTTCTGAGGTTTAAAATGTAGTATCAACACTATGGGTTAGAACATGGGTTGTTGACAACTTAAAAGAAAATGATTGGAGACTTGGTAACAAGCATTCTGGTAAATAAATTAAATATATTAATACATGTAAGATAGTTTGCCAATCAGAATAAAATCCCAGAGATCATAGAGTAGTCCATTATCAGTCTGACTTAGCTAACTCTTCTTCCTCAGATGTCATGGTCTCCAAGCATGTCTTTTATTCATTCCCACACTTTATGAATACAATGTCCCTTGGTAAATAAATAAAATGGTTACCTTTTCTTTTTTTTTGCAAAATAGCTTAAGAACAGAGAATATCATTGTGATATTTTCCAGAATATAGATGCAGTTTTATATATGTATGATTGTTTCTTAATAATTTGGCTTTCTGCAATCTGGCCACATCTGGGTCCTGAAAGAAGAAGTCTTTGATGTCTTCAAAGTGATGATAGAGTCCCAACCATCCTTACCTTAAATCATAATGCTTTATTGCTTTCAAATTCATTGTTTTATTGATTTGCAAGATTAATGTCTCTGTGTTACTTACTAACTGTGTGATTTTAGGTAAGTTATCTAGACTTCTTAAATCCAATTTTTCCTGATCCTAAATGAAGCTAATAATTTATATGCAGTAGAGATGGTGTTTGGATTAATTATAATAATTAGAAAGTGTATGAAATGTTTGATTGAGTTCATAGTAACAAGTGGTAGTAAAATTAATATAATGAATTCACTATAATTAATGATTTTATAACAAATCTATCATTTTTTTTACTGCCTTAGAGGTGAAGACAAATCAAGGGGCATGATCTCAGAAAATCTTTACTAGAGGATCAGATATACAACTTCTTTGCTTTAAGGAAGCCATATTCCCTGAACCTGAACCCTGAAGGTAATATTGGTCATCTAGTCCAGTCTCATCACAAAGGAATCCCTACGGGAACTTCACATAGAGTCATAAGACCATATAGTGATTGAGAACTGACCTCTTTATAAAATCCATTCTTTACTCTCATTTTGAATGAACCTACCCATGAAATTCAAATGTGCAGTTTTGTAAATTTTATTCTTGGATTCCATTTGAATGAATGACACAGTGAATTCTTCTTTAAAACTTCTATCTGTTTCTGTGAATTTTTCAGGGTGAACATCCCAAATTCCCTCAAACATTTCTTACATTTTATAATTTCTAAGTTTTGGACCATCTTTTAAATATAAGGCAAGGCTTCTCCAGCTGCATATATCTTTCATAAACAGTCTGACAGTGGCAGTAAACAATGAGGAAATTGACTATTGCCTTCTTTGATCCAAATACTGCCCTCCTACAATTGCAGCCTAACAATAAGTTAATATTTATTACCTGTCTTAACATCCAATTGAGCTTATAGACAGCGACAATCTGTTTCACAATAACTGCTATCGATAACTGCTATCAGAGTATATCTTCCTCGGGTGCAATATATAATTATGATAGTTTTATTTATTTATTATGACAGAGAAAGGGACAGACAGACAAGAAGGGAGCGAGGTGAGAAGCATCAATTGTTGAAGCACCTTAGTTGTTCATTTACTACTTTATCAAATGTGCCTTGTTTGGGAGACTACAGCAGACTGAGTGACCCCTTGTTCAAGCCAGCGACCTTGGGCTGAGGCTGCTGAGCATTGCTCACACCAGATGAGTCTGCGCTAAGCCAGCAACCTCAGGGTTTTGAACCTGGGTCCTCCACATCTCAGTCTGACACTCTACCCACTATGCCACTGCCTGCTCAGGCTAATTATGATATTTTTAAACCTGGCTATAAGCCTACATTTGTATCTTAAAAATTATATCCTTGATTTACTTTTATCTAATATAATATTTATTCCCTTTGGACTTATTTAGACATATGTATGATACTTATTACATCATTAAGCACTTTACAATATAACAAACACAATAGGGAAACTGATTTGAAATGACTGAGCTAAAATAATGTTTTTGGTTTTAAAGAATTTATTGATAATCCCCTAGGTAAAAATTTGAAAAGAAGTAAAACATAAAATATTCTCTCTTTTTTTTGTGATAGAAACAGAGAGACACAGAGAGAGGGACAGGCAGACAGAAAGGGAGAGAGATGAGAAGCATCAATTCTTCACTGCGGCACCTAGGTTGTTCATTGATTGCTTTCTCATATGTGCCTTGACAGGGGTGGGGGGCTACAACAGACCGAGTGACCCCTTGCTCAAGCCAGTGGCCTTGGGCTCAAGCTGGTGAGCCTTGCTCAAACCAGATGAGCCCACAGTCAAGCTGGCGACCTCAGAGTTTCAAACCTGGGTCCTTCGCATCCTAGTCTGACGCTCTATCCCCTGTGCCACTGCCTGGTCAGGCTAAAATATTCTTAAACTGAGATATATTTGTTAAGTTTCTTATACATAGTTCACTTGATTATAAAAGATTTAACAGGACACATAGAATAATGAATAAAAAACTTATACTTGATTTATTAATGATTCAAAGCAAAATATTTTAATGTATCCATGGTCTAAAGTCAGCAATTTATCAGGCAATAGTGCTATTTACAAAATTTGAGTACATAAGGCAGATAATAACTAATATCCTTATTGTAATGTTTTACTATTGCAGCTGATGCAATCTTACAATCTTATTAGAATTTCAGCTTGTGTACTTAATTGGCATCATATGAATTTTACACAGTTTGTGCCACTATAAAATTTTGGTTTTGAGGCAGAATTTTCTAGACAAAGAGACAATGCAGGGTTAACTCAACAACTAGCAGTGGCCATTTGTAGTGAAATTGGGCTTTCAAGGAGAGTCCAATGTTATTGAATTTTTATAATTTAGTACATATGCTTTCTTAGACTGGTATCATTAGAATCTTGATAGAATATGCTCCTCACTGTCAAACAAGTGCAATAAGAAAAGAGTTATAATAAGACAAACCACAGGATATCTGAGAGTAAGAGTGTTTCCCATCATTTTACTACTTGCAAAACATATAATGCATTTAAACACTTACCAACTATTTAAACATATGAGATAAATGGGTGCTTTAACCTTTTGCTTGGCTCTATCCCAATATCTACTCCAAGAAAAATATTGATTAGTTCATTTAGTTAAACAATATGTATGAATTCAGCATAATAATAGAAATTGATTTATTACTAAATTATTACTAAGTACTCTTTAAGCTTTATTCCATGCAATGTTCTAAGTATAGAATGTTATATTATAAAATGAATGTAAGTCTTGCCCTGGACCTTAAGGGTTTTATATTTAAAAAAAATAAATATCAAGCTAATGAAACTCTAGAGTGGACTCCTTCTCTACCTTGAGTCTTGTTATCATTCTGAGTAAGCAGACTAGACCATTTTTAGACAAAAATCCAAATATACCTTCTCTACATATTAGCGACTTACTCCAGGAAACATCTTGGATCTGTCATCATTCAGAACTGTTTCCCCCTAATCTCTAGTTCAGTATGATTTTTTTTCTGTCCTTGACCATTTAACTTAGATGGATCCTCCCAAAAATGAAGTGTTAGTGTTAAAAAAATATATGTTGAAGAAGGAAAACAGGTTGGCTGTGAAGTTACAAGATAGACAGGGTTCCATCTATTCTTGGGGTGAAGGAAGTCACACCTGGCTTGGTCTTAGACAGCACAGGTGACAATTCCTGGCAAGAAGCCCAGACCACACTTAAGCACAGTGAATGCACAATAATGAAGTTCAGAGCCCCAGGGCCAAGAACTAGACCTTTCTTTCCATTTTATTCTGTGCCAAGTTCTCAGTCATGGTTCAACAAAAATTAAAACTAAAATAAGGAATTTCATGTGTCAGTGAGGCCACACTATATATGGTATGAAGTCAAATTCTAGAAAACAAAGAAACTATTCAAATATAGAAAAAAATAAAATAGCAGTTAAAAGCTGTAAAAAGAAAAAAAGATCAAACACAAATTCTGTGTTTAAAAAGTAAATGTGTCAATTGTTGAAATGATGTAAAAAGAAAAATAGTACAATGAAATGTTTACATGGAGGCAATGGAATTCTGACTATGAAATAAAATGTCTTTGATGGAATTTAATTCAAACACGTGTTACTATGTATAATGCAGTGTTTTAGGTATAGTGAATGGACAAAAACGTATAGCATCCTCTTCCAGGAATATATAGACCAGCCATGGGGCCATATGCCAGCAAGCAGGATATATAATTCTTTGTGGTCCAGGCTTCAACAACTCGATTCTATGTCCTCATAATCTATACAAAGTACCTCTTGTTCATGGCCAACATCCATTTTAGGTTTGGAGTCCGGATCTCAGACTTCCTCTTCATCGTTAGTTTAACCAATTTTCTTAGTGTCTTTAATTTCCTGTTGATACTTGGTCCATCCCCCTGACCATAGTCCCTTAATCAGTTTCAATTAGCTTTAGAGAAAATGCAGGTCATGTAGGATGTAATATATATTGCAGGCTTTTTAAAGAAAAAGAATACAATTTATGAATATAAAATAAGGACAAATATAAGTGTTTCTTTAGAGGAGAAGAAAAACTTACAACAAATTACCAATCCTAAAAAACTAATCTAAAGTAGGCCACAGTTCAAAATTCATTTTAAAAGACGTAATATTTTTAAACTGTTTAATAAACTTTTATAATTATTTTTCTACATTTGCAGCTGCATATTCTGATCACCTGTTCCTAAATCAATGCCTTTGTGACTTTATTTTGTGTAAATATAATAATAATTTAGTCTTTTCTATGATAAAATTGGTGAAAATTTGTTTTTTATTGCTGAGAGTTGAAGACAGTTTTAGTTTCATAATTCATTATTGTTACTGTCATATAAAAAGTAGAAATATTTTTCAAATTGGGAAAACCTTTATCAACTTTTTAAAATTTATAGGCTGTGAGTTTTCTTGCACAATAACTAATCTGGATATATTTCAAACTGAAGACAGCTAGCAAGCTAACGTATTGTCAGTGTCACCATGCCAGGTAGGTCCACGTATGTGATGAACATGTTCCAAGAACCCAACTCTGCCCCAGAAAGTCTCTCACTCAGTCTTGCACACACATCACTCAAGCCACATGAGATACATTTCTGTAAACTCAGTGGTATTCCCCAATACTCTTCACACTCCTGTACCCACTACTTTCACATCACTCAACAAGAGCAAAAGTAGAATAAAAAGGAAAGTGAAAGCAATATATATATATATATACCAGTGGTTCTTAACCTTCTTTGAGGTACCGAACCCACCAGTTTCATATGAACCCTTCTTTAGTGATAAATAAAATATGATTTTTTTCCAAATTGAAGACATAGGTACATTTTTTTTTACTGGTGCACAAAATGAGCCGTGCATGAACATCACCTTGCTCAAAGAACAAAACCAACAAAGTGCATGAACTCACAACAAATTACGGTATTACTTTATTCTGACCTCTGCGGCAGAGGCTTCTCCGAACCCCTGAGACCGACTCATCGAACCCCTAGGGTTTGATAGAACCCAGGTTAAGAACCACTGATACATATATTTAAACAGGGACAGATAGAGAGTCAGAGAGAGGGATAGATAGAGACAGACAGACAGGAACAGAGAGAGATGAGAAGCATCAATCATCAGTTTTTTGTTTTGACACCTTAGTTGTTCATTGATAGCTTTCTCATATGTGCCTTGACCACGGGCCTTCAGCAGACCGAGCAACCCCCTGCTGGACCTTGGGTCCAAGCTGGCAAGCTTTTGCTCAAGCCAGATGGGCCTGCGCTCAAGCTGGCGACCTCAGGGTATTGAACCTGGGTCTTCTGCATCCCAGTCCAATGCTCTATCCACTGCACCACTGCCTGGTCAGGCTGAAAGCAATATTTTAATCTCTCATGACCATCCTGGAGTTAATTATGGCTGCACCTCTCCTTCCCCCCTTTCTTTCTCTCTTTCCCATCTTTTATCTTCTGTGTTTTCCTAGCAAGCAGCAGACGTGGTATAACCATCAATATCTGAAATTCATCGTTGAATCTCCTCTTCTCCATCACCCTCCAGTACAATATATCAACAAGTCCTTCTGATTCTAACCTTACCTATCTCTCCAGTTGTTCCCTCCATTGCTGCTACCAATACCAGAGCTCTAGCAATATTTATCTACCACCAGGACTACCTGCAACAGCCTCCTAATTACTTTTTATGTCAACAGTATTGCATTCACAAAGTCATTCTTTATAAAATTGCAAGAAGGATTAATTTTTTAATGTTATCTTTTTATTTATTTATTTTTTTAGAGAGTGAAGAAGGAAGGGAGACAGAAACATTGATCTGTTCCCGTGTGTGCCCTGAGCAGGGATTGAACCAGCAACCTATGTGCTTCTGGACAATGCTCTAACCAATCAAGCTATCCCACCAGGGCAAGAATAATTCTGGCCATATCATTTCTCTACTAAAAACAATTCAATAACCTTCACTGTCCACAGATCTGCCCAAGCCCATTTGTTTGCTGACATGCAAACCCAGTAAACTCAGTACTGTACTGTTCAGGACAATAATTGCTTATTTTTTTTTATTTCATTCCACTCTCAGCTCACACTGTATACTCCAAAAACTCTCTGAAGAGTATGTAATGCTCTGCATCCGTGCTCTAACAGGTTAGGGCTAATAAGCATTCACCGCTATCTGAAATAATTCTATTCAACTTGGGGTGGTGAAAAAACAGTGCCATGTACAGATAATGTATATAGAATTGTATAACTGAAACCTATAAAATTTTATTAACCAACGTCAGTCAATAAATCCAATAAAAAATAAAGATAAAATTTAAAACGTAGTTTATAGAATGCCCCACCTTTATTTATGTTCTTGATTGTAAAAAATAAATAATACAATACAGTACTCTTACTCAACCTCACCAATTCCATGCTCATTTTTTAAAGATTTGGTTTAGATGTAAGCTTATGAAGAGACTTTTAGGGGTCCAAATACTAAAATAGTTTTTCTCCTTTGTCCCCATTTACTCTGTTGTGGTTGGTTCCATTACAAAACCCATTACGTAATTTTGGGTTTCCTCACTAATCTGTAACATCTTTGGGGGCAGAGACCCTGACTCATTCATCTCTGTGTCTCTGTGGCATAACACAATACAGTGACCAACAAGTGACAGGTGCTCAATGAGTTTGAATAGATGAAAAGCACGATGTGACGTTCAGTGATACAGGTGAAGTCAGAGTGCTGAGGAAGTTCAAGGGGGCAAGAGAGAGATAAATGGTGAATGGTGTCTTGGAGTAAGAAGCATTTTAAATGAAACTTGAAAGATAGATATGATTTGGAATAGTACTAAAACAGTATAAGATGCAGGGGTGGTGTATCTCAGGAAAGAGATTTAATAAACCATGACTAAAGATTAGAGAACTTCACTGCAAGAATATATTCCAAATTAAGCTAATGAAAGAGAGCCTGGTAGAATGAACGAGAACAAAATATTCTTTAACTCTTGACATGGACAATAGATCTCAAAGGATAATCAAGAGGATATCACTGGCTAAGCAAAAGGGGGTCTTGGTTGCAAAAGAAACAGTATCTCTTACATTCATGGAGAGCAGATGAGTAAGGTTGTCAAAGCACAAATAGCTTTCTAGAAGACTGGGTTTGCAAAAATGCAAATAAAAGTGTGGTGATTATAAGTAGTGTTGGTTGTGTTTTTGTGTTGGTAAATAGTTAAAATGCAAGTAAATTATTGTAAGTATGGGTAATATTGGTTATGGTTTTATGATGGTAAATTTATGGATGAATAGAAACAAAAAATAAAAAAATATAATGACTAAAAAATATAGTACTAAATATAGAAACTTTAGAAACCAGGAAATGTTGTTCAATCAACAATCTATTGAGTGACTTCTCTTAATTTCTGAGGAAGGTACAACTAAAGCAGAAAATAAGACCCTTTATCCAAAGAAGCCTAACAGCTATTTAAAGCAAAAAAAAAAAAAAAACCCCAAAAAACAAAAAAACAGACAATGTAAATAACAGATTATAACAAGTAAAATGTACAATTATGATTTTAAATAATAAGGATATTCCAAAGATAACACAAGTTGACCTACATATGAATATCAAGTGTAAGGAAGGAATTCTAGCTAAAAATACTATGCTTAGCAAAGTCATAAAAGTTCTGTCAAGCACGATTCAGTTCACAGAATAGCAAGGACATCAGAAAAGCTAACATGCGGGTCCGTGATGGGGGTGTTAGTCAGATGTAATGACACGAATATTAGGGAGAAGCCTGAAAGGCTAAGACAGCTTTAGATATAAACTAACAGATAATATGAAGGTGATATAAACATTTTTAAATGAAAATAACATGAAAAAATTTCATCAGTGTATCAGTTATCAGGCCTGTACACAGGAATGAAAAAATAGTTCATAGATTATTATTTAATAGCCATTCTTCATTTCTTTATTTATAACTTTCTTTATTTTATATCATCTCCCTTCTTTCCCACAAGTATGCATGTGTGCACATTTTTACATTATCAATTTTCTTTCCAATCTTTTGTTTTTAATTTGATTTCCTTATAAATTTCTTATAAAAACTTTGTGGATTTCACTTCCAAGGCTGTTTCTTTCTGCATCTATTCTTGTGAGACTTAATGACTTCTAAACTCCCTGTAAAGTTTGTGTCTTCAAAATTCTTTTCTATTTTCATCTATAATACTTAAATGCCATCTGAGAGAACTATCAAGTTTTGAATTTTTAACAAGCTTTGCAGTTTATTTATACCTACAATCTCCACTTCAATATATGGGAACATAGGAACTAGTTTACATTTTCTTGTTGTTGCTGGTAACTAAAGAAAAGAGAGAGAGAAAAGGGGCCCTGGCCAACTGGCTCAGTGGTAGAGTGTTGGCCCAGCATGTGGATGTCCCAGGTTTGATTCCTGATCAGGGCACACAGGAGAAGAGACCACCTTTCTCTCACCCTCCCTCTCTCTTTCTCCTCTCCTGCAGCCATGGCCCAAATAGTTTGAGTAAGTTGGCCCTGGGTGCTGAGGATGGCTCCATGGCCTGTGACCTAAGATGCTAAGAAGAACTTGGTTACTGAGCAACAGAGCAACACTTCAGATGGGCAGAGCATCCCCTGGTTGGGGCTTGCCTGTACATGTGGGAGTCTGTCTCTCTGCCCCTCCGCCCCTCCTCCTCTCACTTAAAAAGAGAGAGATAGAAAGAGAAATAAAGGGGGAGAAAGGAAAAAAAAAAAGATCTGATAGGCAGTACAGTATAACTACAAAAAGTAACTATAATATATTAATACCTTGTCACATGCTAGACATCCTGCAAAAAATTTACCCATGTTATTTAACCATCATAATTATTTTTATCAACTAGGAAGTATTATTATCCTGACTTTACAGATGAGGAACCTTGAGTTCAGAAAAGTTAATCCACCAAATGTCATACGGGCTATCTGGGATGAGGCAGAGACCCACACCTTGGGCATTCGGACTTCAAATTCTGCTTTCAATAAATAGACTATACAGTCTCAGCCCTGATGTGTGACTTCTTGAACCAAACAAGAAGTGTTTTTAAAGAGTACACAAAACTAAAAATGTTCTTTTCAAAGATGTTATTTAGAAAGGTGAAGTTATGGTTTTTATATTTTATATATTAGACAAAAAAAGAGTATTACATGTTTAAACTGCCCCTAGAAACAGTATTTGTTTTTTCTTTAAGTTATAACTAGTGTGATAAATATGATACAAATGTTTCAGAAAAGTATTTATAAGGAAAAAGATATTTAGTTCAATGTAATTGTTCAAAAAGGGGTTTGGCTCAGAAAAAGAAGGTGGAAGGGAGGAAGAAGAAGGAAGGCAAGGAGAAGGATAAAAAAAGAGGGAGAGATGAAGGGAGAAAAGGAAGGAAAGAGGAAGGGAGAAAGGATAAGGACAGGAGACGGAAGAGAAAAGGAAGAGGAGGGGGAAGAAGAGGTTTACTGAAAAACAATAAGCTTGATGACTAATGAATTGATTAAATGATTGCAAATAAATAGCAAGATAGTATAAAATGATGATAATTGTAACAGGCAGGCTCAGGAAAAAACTCAGAATCCTAGCACATTAAAAAATAAATAACCCTACATGAGACTTAATAGTGCACGAAGCATTTGGGTATGGGGTGGGTTCGTTGCAAATATACTTGGGGTGAGCAGAGAGATTCAGGAAGAATACAGAATAAATAAAACATGAGGAGACTGGCCTTTTGCTATTTCTAACTTGAGCAAAGTCTGAATGTTCTGAATAAATCTATCTCTCCCCCGCCCATCACTTCTCAATGTTCCTTCAGTCAAGAGTTTCCATGTAGAATAATCCAGATTTGGTTTCCTCTTCCTGTACTCAAGGAGATGTGTTCTGGTTGCCGTGACATGATTTGCAGGAAGCAGTTTTTCTTTCCTTCAAGTATGGGATATAATATGTAGCAAGAGTTTTATCAGGGTTTTACCCTGGAGACTGGGAAGGTAGATGGAAAGTTATATTATGGCTTTCTTAAGATCAGGGGTGCCCACACTTTTTCAGCTTGGGAGCTCCTTATAAGATGACCAAGTCAAAATGATCTGCCTACAATAAAAATGCAAAACATAAATTTATTTCTTCTATACTATCATTATTTAAGTTACTATTATTACTATTTAATATTGTGTATTCTTCTTTCACCTTTCTCCTTCTCAGTTCTCTTTTTGGAGGAAAGTCAATGTCATAGTTTTTATGAACAGTCCGAAAAAGCCGCTCCACATTTCCCTTCTTTGGAATAGCAATGGCACACATACAGATGAGGCAAACACACTTAGAATATGACAAAGTGAAAAAAATCCCCTCCCATTCTGTATGAAAGTGGTAGGTTTTAGGCTTCTTACTCAGACCAGCTATGGCACTCATTTTCATACCCTTTGTTGTATTTAGTTTAAATAAATTGAAGGCTAACTATGCAGCAATGTAACTGAACAAGTTAGCGCGGTTTAATGGGCATGCGTAGGGTGTCAAAAGTTCAGACGTCAGATTGGCTACCCTGTATGCCAATCAAAAAACGAATGTCTTTTTAATGTCATGCGATCTACCCACACTTCTTTCGCGATTGACCAATAGATCGCAATAGACGTATTGAGCACCCTGGCTTAAGATTCTTCAGCAGCACATTGGGAAGAGGCAAAGGATTAGAAATATACATACACTTTGAAGGAAATGATGTGTGTTTCTGTTAAAAGGTTCTCCTGCATGACCTGGGTACAAAGCCCTGGAGACACAGAGAAAGAACCCAGAGAGATCACCAGGGATAAAAGCCCCTCAACGTTTAATTCATTTGGAAGGACTAGTGAACATCATATTTTGTTATGTCAGTTTCTATTATGTCATAAACTGAATTCTGTCAAAATAAAGCATAATCAAATAAAAATTTAAGGCTTAAAATTATTCAAATGGTTCTCCAACTGTCTAAGTCATTCTGAAATCTTTCAACAACCATGTTACTCTCTAGGATCTGTTAGCCTCTTTCTTTTAAAAGTTGCCAAATATATCCATGTCAAATCTCATTTAGTAAGAAAGTGCAAAATGATCTCTTGACCCATTTCACAGATGGAGACTCTGAATCACAAGGAAGCTAAATGCTTTTATCTGGTCACAACAAAAGGTCACCAGAAGAAGTAAAGACAATTTCAGAGTCTGGCTTTCTTCCACTGGATTATAAAGGTCATGTGGTGATATAGAGAACAGAAAATTTCCCCTCAATAAGCACACCCAGGAGACAAATCCTGAGTGACTATCTATTTAGTCAAAATCTGATCCTTTCCTCAAAACTTTTCCCTCATCTATTTTGAGATATATTAACTTTTAAAGAAATATTGAGAAAATATGTATTTCCCAAAAAGTAAGTTACTCAAAGTTTTGGAGCCATGATGCCCTATGATTTTTTTGTAATATTTTATATCTTCTTAAAGTCCCACATAGATAAAATTTGTAAGTTATGTGCCATCTTTTTGTGAGGATTCTTGAACTAAGTAAAATTACTTTATAGCTTAAGTTACTTCTCAAGACATAATGATGTATTTATTAATTCTTTTTTTTTCTCTCTGCCTTACCTCCTCCTAAATACTTTTGTGTGACTATTATCCTTGTCTCCAATATCCTGAAACTGCACATGTAAGCAGTTTGTTTTCACATTTGAAGCAGATTGATGTAAGCTGTATTTTGCATGACAGCATCAATGCAGAGTGGTTAGTTGCACATCCTCTTGAGTCAGATGGCAGATGGTCGAGCCCTTGTTCCCCCGCTTGTAACCTGGGTAACATAAGCAAGATTTGTATAAGTGAGACCATTTTTTGCCTCAGGCTCCTCATCTATAAATAAGGATGATAATAGTACCAACACCACAGGATTTTGTGCAAGATGAAATCTGTTAAGATATAGAAAGAACTCAGAGGAGTGCCCAGCATATATTATGCACTGTCTGTTAGCTACTACGGTTTTTGTTTCCCCCAGTACACCACCTTGCTAAATATTAAGGAGCTGATGAGAAGTTCAAAGCAGCTTATGGTTATCATATATTTTCATGTTATTCATAGAATGATGTCCTACCAGACTCTAACCTGGAAAAGTTTGACACCATGACACACGGAGTCTCTGGCAACCAATGGCAAGTGCATGGACTTGGCTGCCTGAAGACCCCTTGTTGATTTTGCATCTGGACATAGTGGGCCAACAATGTATGATGTACAAGGTGTCACTAAAACCTGCAGGGGACCCTGCGATCATAGGAAAATGACAGGTCTCATTGTTTCTGTGAGAAGCAGAGACCAAATGACTTAACTCTTTCAAATGAGTAACATCCTAATTTGGATTCTGCTTTGGGAGATGAGCTTCCCTGAGCTCTCACACAGAATTAAGTGAAATTGTATTCTCAGTAAATGTGGACTGACTCTTCCCTCAGGATCCTCATCTCTTCTCTATGAGAACCAGCATAACTTCTTTGTAAAGTACCTGCATTAAGGTTAAGAATCTTTGTTATCCCCACAAAGTGTGTCTGTATTAGCTGCTTTGAAGTTGCTTCTGAACCATTGCTTTACAACATTTATGTTCTTTAAAAAAAATGAAACAGACTCATAGGTACAGAGAACAGACTGACGGTTGCCAGAGGAGAGGGGAGTTGGAGAACTGGGTAAAAAAGGTAAAGGGATTAAGAAGTACAAATTAAAAATTATACTTATAAAATAGTCATGGGGATGTAAAGTATAGCACAAAGAATATAGTCAATAATATTGTAATAATTATGTATGATGCCAGGTGAATACTGAGTTGAGGGGAATGCATTATAAAGTATATGATTGTCTAACCACTATGCTATAAACCTGAAATTAATGGAAAAATAAAAACTTTTTAAAAGAATAATAAAAAAATTATGTTCTCTTAAATCAGGGGTAGTCAACCTTTTTATACCTACCGCCCACTTTTGTATCTCTGTTAGTAGTAAAATTTTCTAACCGCCCACCAGTTCCACAGTAATGGTGATTTATAAAGTAAGGAAGTAATTTTACTTTATAAAATTTATAAAGCAGAGTTACAGCAAGTGAAAGCATATAATAATAATTACTTACCAAATACTTTATGTTGGATTTTCGCTAAGTTTAGCAGAATAAATCTTTATAAAACAACTTACTAAATCTATCTTTTTATTTATACTTTGCTCTGCTACTGCCCACCATGAAAGCTGAAATGCCCACTAGTAGACAGTAGGGACCAAGTTGACTACCACTGTCTTAAATGTTTACCCTATGTCCACTGATATGATAGATAGATTACTGAATAGATTTACAGTTGTAATTACATGAAACACAGAGCTTATTCTTGTATTATTTATTATTGTATTATTTTTCATATGAACAACTCTAAACCTATTTTTGCCATATATATATATATATATATATATATATATATATATATATATATATATTGCCATATTTATATGGTATTGAGCCAATATTGTTGCCAGTGATGAAACTTCACAGAAAGATTATATAAAAATTGTATCTCCAGAGCTATGCAAAGCAGATTCTTTATGGTTTTAAACAAAAGGCAACATCTTTATCATAGTAAAAACAATCATAACAATTTTCTATATATGTAAAAGAAATTATATGTAAAATATACACTCCAATTTTCAAACATTTTTTTATGCATAAAACAAAATAACAAAAATGATTGCATACAGACAATCTTGGTAAAGAATCCCCTTCTCCATATCAACTTGGTGAACTCTTACCAGGACACAGTCTCTTATACTGTTTGCAAACTTAAGGCTGAGACTCTGTCATATTTAAACTTGTATTTCCAGGAGGAAATGCCAGAAATAATATATATTTGATAAACACTTTTGAAATAAACAAATCAATGAATATATAGGTATATTATACAGCTGCATTTAGCACCAATACTCTGAAAAGTTAATGTCCTCTTAGACATTGTAAGCAATGCTCCTATTAGGAAAATGTCCATAAGTATATTTCCCCTGAAATTTAAAACAAATTGCTATTCTTCTTAGTTTATGGTTATGGGTGATTATATACTAGGTTATGCAAAACCTACTCCCTCAACTAGACTGTACCAAGAAAAATCTTCTTAAATCTATAATCAATTAAAAATACACAACAACAATACCCAAGATAAATTGGGCAGGGAGAGGAGGCATAAAATGTGCCCCAAGTTAGCTTGTCATAAAAAAAAAGCTCTTAGTCTGAGTTTGAAACATTTTAGTCTCTTTGACAAAATGATTTGAAACATTTTGACTAATGTTGAAGTTTCTGGTAAAGAGGAATCTCATTAATGTGCTAATTTACATGAAAGATAAAAACCACAAGATGAATAATCTGTATCTATAATATATATATGTTAATTACTTGTTTTAAATGTAATCAGTAAAGCAAGTAAACTCATAGAGGAGATACAGTAATCATTTCTAGCATTTCTCCTAACCCTGTTTGAAAGAACTATTTTATATTACATTGCTAAAATAAAATAAACATTTAACTGCTCTATTCAAAGCCCAAAATAATGGCAATTGAAGGATAATGTGTGATGAACCATTATCAATTAAATTCTCTCACCTCAAGAATATCTGTGAATAGAATGGGTAAAAAAAGGAGATGGGTAAAAAATCTGTAAATTATAACTTCCATATGTTGATTAAGGTTTAATTCATTTGCAACAGAACCTGCTGGAATGTTTTTTGTAAGATTTCTGTTTAAAGTTACAGTGCCAAAGGTTCTCCAGTGTTCTACCACCAGTCGCCTAGACCACATTTGAACTATTGGAAAGTTAGCGATTTATGGTCAGTGTCACGTAAAACAAATATTATTCCAACTCTCTCAAGCTATGAGAGAGTTACTGTTTGCTCCAAGATAAAAGAAAGATAGAGAAAGAATAATTGTCAAATTACACCTCACCTTTATCTGAAGGTGAGTTAGCAACATCTACTGAACATTGGAATCACTTAAAGAGTTTTAAATATTACTGATGATTGACTACCATCCCACAATTCTTATTTAATTGATTTGGTTGTGACCTGGGCATTAAAATCTTTAAAGTTGCCCCTGTGTAATTCTAATGTGCAACAAATTTTGAAAACCACTGAGAGATGCAAAGGAGGTAGGAAAGAAATGGCTAATAGTTAAAAGAGTCCTTACAAGAAACAAAACAAAACCTAGTTCAGTTGGATTCTTTGGTCTCCCTTATATTACCAGGGACAGAAATTTTTGTTTATTATGTTCATTTTAGGTTTAAAGCAACAGATGGAATTGCAGTAAAAGCAATGTTTTCATGCTTTATTATTCAATTATTTCATTCAATTTAATGGTCATTAAATAACTCATTATCTGTAAAGAACTGATTTAGTATTCTAGAATATTCCAAGATGAATAAAAGCTGATCCCCTTTTTGAAATAGCAACAAACAAGTGAAATGTTAACTAAGTCAACTAGAGTCAGATGTTGCCAATAAATCAGACCTGGTTAAAGAAGCTAATAACTTCTTAAATAACAAATGAATGTCCCCAAACTTGTCATACCAAAGTTATAACATCAATTTAAGAACAGCGTTAGCCCATAGATATATATCACTATGTCTGATTAGGACTAAGAAAGTGCAGAAATGAGCCATTAGGTGATGAATTCAAGCTCCGTATTGTCTGCCAGACTGGGAGCTGAGGGTTGTCTTGTTTTGAAACATAGAATCAAAGATCTAAAATAGTTAAGTTTTACTCTCCTGACTTACCTGGAAGACTGCTTCCTAGGTGCAATTAGATACTTTTTTCAATTCAAATTAAAATTAGTTATGCATGATCAATTAAATGAGTGTTTAGATTTGCCTTGAGCTTGTCAGACAAGCTTTACCCAGCAAAATCTGGCTCAGTACATCAGTATATGTTATTTTCTGATTTGTGAAGTAGACACTGTGTGTCCATGTATGTACACCGTGTGTGCATGCGCATGTATGTGTACGTTTAATTTTTTTTTAATTCATTTTAGAGAGGAGACATGAGAGAGAGAGAGAGAGAGAGAGAGAGAGAAAGGGGGGAGGAGCTGGAAGCATCAACTCCCATATGTGCCTTGACCAGGCCAGTGCAGGGTTTTGAACTGGCGACCTCAGTGTTCCCAGGTCGACGCTTTATCCACTGCACCACCACAGGTCAGGCTATGTGTACGTCTAAAAACGTTTATGTGTTACACTTTATGTGGGGGAATCAGTGCAGAAAGACTCCATCGTGTTTACTCATTCAAGCCTACTTTACTTGGCATCAGCCTGTTTTCCCCTGATGCTGTTAAAGCACTGGGAATCAGAATATCCCTCTATTCCCATCAAGCTTTGCAAATGACAGTCAAAGCTTCTTGTACTCTATGGTGGAATCTGTTTTTATTTCTTTATATTTTTTATTTCTGCCTTAAAAAGCAAGTTTGTAAAAGTTGTTCATTTGTTGAAATGCTGACTCTTTTAGACATGACAACTTTTAAATTACTTGTAAGGATCCTGACTATGTCTCTCAGTACTTGTTGGTTGGGGGAAGAAAGTGCACGTTTGTATGTGGTAATTTCAGAACTGTAAATATTTAAATCAGTTGATGGCAAAACAAAGCTCTGAGTTCTCAAAGCCGCTTCCCTTGGCTTCTGGTCCAGCAGGTGGAGTGGCTTTCCAGACACAGATTATCATCTTGTCTTGCCGTTCTGATACACTTGCCAGTTCTCTTGTGAGACAGGAGTAAATGGTGTCGAGCCAGATCTGATGTCTCCTTTCTATGGGCGATTACCCTAAAATTTGGAAGAGTGATTGGTATCAGGGGCCAAAGATCACAAAACTAGAAAAAGTGTTCATAGGCAAAGGACAATCTTAAGCAGCAAAATCATCTCATCCTTGATGATTCAAAAGCACACCTTTTTAATTTCATTTTGTTTTCGCACCCTTGACAAAGCTCAGAAGATATATATATATATGCAAACACACACACATTTTTATTTCGGCGACAAAGACAGGGAGAGAGAGAGGGATAGATAGGGACACGCACACACATATTTTTATTTTGGCGACAAAGATGGAGAGAGAGAGGGACAGATAGGGACAGACAGAACGGGACAGAGATGAGAAGCATTAAGTCTTTGTTGCAGCACCTTAGTTGCTCATTGATTGCTTTCTCATATGTGCCATGACTGGGGCTCTAGAGCAGAGTAAGTAAATCTTTGTTCAAGCCAGCAACCTTGGGCTTCAGGCTAGGGACCATGAGGTCATGTCTATAATCCCAATCTCAAGCCAATGACCCCCATACTCCAGCTGGTGAGCCCACACTAAAGCCAGATGAATTCATGCTCAAGCCAGCCAGCAACTTCGAGGTGCGAACCTGGGTCCTTTGCAGCCCATTCCAATGCTCTATCCATTGCACCACTGCCTGGTCAGGTGATATTTTTTTATTGTGCTTTTTTGGTGTCCTGCCACTCTGGTCTTCAATTCATAGGAAAATCAATGAACTACTTTTGCACTGGTACACAGGCAGGGACATATTATGCAGCACACACAATTTTAAGTTTTCAGTATTTCAAAACCAAGCAACCATTACAAGTATTGATAAGGATGGCTCTCTCATCTATAGTGATCATTCTCAGCAGTATAGTCAGCACAATTTTCCTAAACCTTGGTTTGTGTGAAAATGCAATTTGTTGATATGGGTCCTAAAATTTATATAAAAGAGCAAGAATCCAAGAATAGCAAAGACAATATTCAAATAGAACAAACCTGACCTGTAGTGGCACAGAGGATAAAATGTCAACCTGGAATACTGAGGTTGCCGGTTCGAAACCCTGGGCTTGCCTGATCAAAGCTCATAGGGGAGTTGATGCTATCTGCTCCTCCCCCTTCTCTCTCCCTCTCTTTCTGCCTCTCTCTCTCTCCTCTCTAAAATGAATAAAATATTAATAAATAAAACAAGTAGAGGGGAGCAGAAGCAGATGGTCGTTTCTCCTGTGTGTCTTGACTGGGAATTGAACCTGGGACTTCCACATGCCAAGCTGATTGATGCTCTACTGCTGAGCCAACTGGCAAGGGCTAGAGTTTCTATTTCTTTATGATTCAATTTTGGTAAGCTATATGTTTCTAGTACTTACCCACTTTTTTCTAAGTTACACAATATGTTAACAGTATAATTATTCATAATATTTCCTGATAATCTTAGTATTTATTTATTATCAGTTATAATGTCTCTCTTTTCTGATTTTATTTATTTGAGCCTTCTTTATTTCACTTAACTGAGTTAAAGGCTTGGCGATTTTTTAAAATCTTTTCAAAAAGTCAGCTTTTAGCGTCATGATCTTTTCTATTGATGTTTTAGTTTCTATTTCACTTATTTTCACTCGAATCTGTGTTAATTCCTTCCTTTTAGGGTAGAGTAATATCTCTTTCTTTATTATCTTAAAACAACTTATTTGAGCCCTTAATTATTATATTCCAAATATTTTCACTTTTATTACATAACATAATCATGGAGTGACTATAGCATCGCATTCATAGGTTCTGCCCACATCCAGAAGAATAGATTAATTAATATGTATGTTTGAAATAACTTGCTGATTTAAGGCATTTTAAAACAAAACTCAAAAATATCCCACAAAAATTAAATTACCATACTCCTAATATGCTTAGTAAATCAAACAAGTTTTAATTTTACCACGTAGTACATCTGTCATTTGTGCCCAAAACATTGAACATATAGATGAATTTCCTCAGGGAGTGGAAGAAAAACTCAGTAAAATAGGTTTAAAGGTTATAAACTGAAAGTGCTTGAAAAGTAGCTTGAATCTTTAACAGCATCTATTTTAAGCCAGATATAAGCCTGGGCACACAATCACAAAAGCAGGGCTAAGCTCTGTTGTCCTGACATCAATGAGAATCTTGAGGAGGCACTTTTCCCCAAAGGCAATGGAGCAAGAGGAAAATAATCAACTTCCTTGAGTTCCTCTCTGTGTCTTTCTTGTTGTTTTTGAAGGGATCTGTAATGTCGGGGTAATGAAGTGTTCCCAAAGAACACAAAGGAATAGAATAGGCCTGGGTGATGTGTGAGTACTTTAGTGAACAAGGCAGACAAATAGGTTGGTGGGGCATTGCGTAGTTTTTAAGAGAAGAATTTCTAATATCTAGACCCCAGAAAACTAAAAAGAAAAAAGAGAGAAAAGCAAAGATCATCGTTTGTATATTGCTTCCATGGAGAGAGAGCAAGTTTGGGGTTACAGGTGTATTTTATGTTTTATCCATTGGAAGAGGAACTGTTCTTCCCAAGCAGTCATTTCTGATTGTGATTGTCACTGTGCACTTTTCCTTAAGTGAATGGGTTAAATAGACATTTCTTTCCCCTTGGTTGTCATTCTTAAATTTTAGATAGATTGATAGTGTGTAAATAACATACCCAGGTATGGTTTTATTAGGCATTTTCTTATTAGGTATTCTCTGTGTTTCCTGAACTTGTGTCTTGGTGTCTGATGTGAATTTGAGGAAATTCTCAGTTTTTCTTGCTTCAAATATTGTTTCTGTTTCTTTCTCTCTCTTTCTTTTCCTTCTAATATTCCCATTACCCATATGTCACACCTTTTGGAGTTGTCCCATAATTCTTGAATATTTCGTTTTGGGTTTTCAGTCTTTTTTTCTTTTCTTTTTAGTTTTGAAGGTTTCAACAATGTTCAGTCCAGCTTCCAGCTTCATTCCTCTTCTGTGTTTAATTTTCTAAGGAATCCATCAAAGACTGTCTTCATTTCTGTTACAGTGTTTTTGATCTATAGCATTTAAAAAAATTATTTCTTAGAATTTCCATCTCTCTACTTACATCATCCTCTGTTCCTGCCTGTTTAGTTTTTTTCATTAATGCCCTTAGCATATTAATTACAATTTAAAACATTTTTGGTCTGATAATTCCAGCATTCTTGCCATGATTCTGATGCTTATTCTGTCTCTTCAAAGTGAAATTTTTTGGCTTTTAGTATCTCTTACAATTTTTTGCTGTTAAAAGGTGGACATTATGAACTGGATATAAAGATCCGAGGTAAAGAGGTCTTTTGTAATATAATGTTAAGGTTTGGGGGGGAAAGGGTGCATTCTATAGTCCTGAGATCAGATCTCAGTTTTTCTGTGTGCCTGGACTATGAATTTCATTAGAGACTCTCAGACATCTCCTTAATTGGAACAAATTGGCTAGAGAGGGTAGAATAGGTATTTCTGTTCTCCAAGATAGGCTCTGATAGAACCACGGACAGTTAGCTTCTGGCAAAGTAGTTTCTTCTGAGAGCAAGAATTTTTTCTACGATACTCACTGTGAGGCTTCTGGAGGTAAAAAGCACAAAAGTGTGGGGCTCCCCAAAGACTGGGCTCCTGTGGAGTTTTTAACTCTCAGACTTGTCCACACTCACTCAGCCTCTAGCAATTAGCCAATTAGAGTTCAGGTTTTTCCACCCCAGTAGTTGTTCCTGCAGAAATGCCTCCTTGTGTGTTTCTGCTTCAGAAAATTCTGATTCCCTGTATCTGCTGCCTGACTGTTTCTCTAGATTGGGGTCAGCAGTCAGCCTTATGACTTCACTTCTTTAATAGATCTAAGAAGGGTTGTTGACTTTTCTGGGGCTTTTTTTCCAGCTTTTTGTTTGTTAAGGTCGAGGGACAACTTCTAAACTCTTAACTATGCTAGACCAGAAACTGGAAGTTGCCAACATACTTTTAAAACTAAAATAATAATGCTTGAGTTGTCTTGCATTGATGTCCCAAGTATTTTATTAATGTTATGTGAGGTCTGCAAAAAATTTAGCAATAATTTGTTTAATGTTCATAGACTGATTTATATAAACTTTTATTTATTTTTATTATACCATGGCCAAATGCTACATTAAATGTTAATTGTTCTTTTTAAAAGTACAAATATTAGATAGCAGTTTTTATTAATGAGGCTGCTGATATATGTGTATATGAAAAGACTTCTTAATTTTTAATCTCCATTTTCAGAGAACAATCATGTTCTTCCACATTCTCTCTTAGGAGACAAACAGGTCAACTGATGTATTATAATGCTTTTCAACTAGAGCCAGTTTTCTGTCTTAAATAAATTTTCTGCAATGTGTCACTTATGGTTAAAGTATTCTAGTTATCATTTTCTTTTCTTGTAGACATTACCTGCCAATTGCTTCTGGTCTCCATTCATGCAACATTCATAGAGTAAGAAATGTTTTCAACTACAGGTTTTTATTAAAGAGAAATTATGTATAAGACCAGAAATGCAATTCTTTTTTTTCCCCGTAAATAGTACAATACAAAAAGTATATAAATAGGTATCTTTTAAAGATGTTTAAATCTAGCAACTTAAAATTGAACTTGGAAGAAATCTAATGTAAACTCGCATAAAATTTGAGAATCTTCTCAAGTACACCTCTGGCCAAGAACCATATCATAGTAAGAGTCAAAGCTCTTCCATATACATGATGGATTTTAACACATGACATTCAAAAGTGTCATTAACAGATTGTCATAGTTGAACACATATACTGAGCAGTGCTTGATGAGTGAAAGAAGAGGGATCAATGGAACAGTCTACAACTCCTGTGGCCAGACTTCTCCCTGGGCCTTATTCCCATGAATCCAAAATGATACCATCCAGACTGCCTTGCAAAGGCAGAATCTAGGATCAGGGAACATAATAGGGACATATTTTTGGCTTTAGTTCATCATTTCTTTTTTTAAAAAAATCATTTCTACTAAAAGTAAATTACCTAAATAAATATATCTAGATTGACAGATAAGTCTAATGTTCTGCCCAGAATGTGGCACACAACACTGCAAATGAAGTTATTCTCCACATATCAGTTTACTAACATGGTGAGTGTTTAAGATGTGTCCCAACAAAGCTTTTCAACAATTGTATTTTATTGCCTTAGGGAGAGGGTGTTACAAATTTTGGTATTTACTGTCTAAACTATTCATTCAACTCAGTTATCTCAGCCTTATTTATTGTTAAATCATAGCCTGATAATCTTACTTTGTTCATGTCTCCTAGTTCTCTCTTTTATATGCAATCCAAGAAAACTTTATGGAGTGTTTAATGTATGTAAGGTAATGGAAGTACAATGTAATAAATGTAAATTTGGTATCAAAACAGTTTAGAAAAATTAGTCAATTATACAAAATAACATAATTCACTCCAAAGTTTAAAGGTATGCCATGTTTGTCACAAGTTTGTTGCCTTTAATAGTGCCTTTTACAGATATTTATTATCAACAATTTTGAAGATTTAGAGATAACATTCGACTTTATATCTAGAGATGCCCTAGACAAAAGTAGTTTTAGTGCAGTGGTTCTTAACTTTTTTTGAGGTACCAAACCCACCAGTTTCATATGCACATTCACCAAACCCTTCTTTAGTGATAAATAAAATATGATTTGCTTTCCAAATTCAAGACATAGGTATATGTTTTTTTACTGGTGCACAAAATGACCCGTGCATGAACATCACCTTGGTCAAAGAACAAAACCAACAAAGTGCATGAACTCACAACAAATTACGCTATTATTTTATTCTGGCCTCTGCGGCAGAGGCTTCTCCGAACCCCTGAGACCGACTCATCGAACCCCTAAGGTTCAATAGAACCTAGGTTAAGAACCACTGTTTTAATGGGGTGATGGAGATAAAAGGTCATTGGAGTAGTTCAAGAGAAAATGAAATGAGAAAAATCAGAGACTATGAGTAGAAAGACTTTTGAAAGAATTTTGATGCAAAAATTTAAAAAATGGAAAAATAAAGATTAGCAAGTATTTTTTTTCTTTTTTTAATAGAGAAAATAAGATGAATTTTCCTCTTTATGTGGGCATTTGAGAATATTTCTAAAGGAAGTTTGTTTAAAAATCTGTGTGCCAAAGATAAACAAAAGATAATGTAATCTTTGAAAGTCTATTTTTAGGCTAGTGAGGCATTACTGTTTGGAGGTAGTGGTTGATGTAATCACAAGAACAGTGGTTTCTGGTCCATAAACACAATATGATCTTTGAAACACACTCAGCTTCTACTTTCCATGTTTACAAAATATTAGGAGCAAATCCCAAATCTTTGAATGAATCTTAAGAGACGAGAAGGTTGAGACTAGAGCAGTAGTCTAAGTGCAGGAGAACATCCAAGGATATTGAAATTTCTTCACTTTTATTTTGGTTTTTTGTAAATCATTCTAGGAAAAATGCATGCCAAATATCAAACAAATGTTTTCATTTTCCAAACCTTACAGACCTAAAAAGGATAAACGACTTTTGGAATATATATATAATAATAATAATAAATCTCTTTGGGCAAATAATCTGAATAATCTTACAGTATTGTTATAAAAATTAAATAATATTTTTGTTAAGAAGAAAAGGAGAGAAAACTAATAACTATTACCCTCTACAGTTGTTATTAAGTCCTAGTGCTAAAAATTATTAGCTGGAAGAATTCTTCTCACTGTTTCTATGACTGGAATTTCAAAATCACTTACACTATCAAGGAATGGAGTAAACTTAATTACAATTTTGCATAATAAAGAACAAAATCTTTTAAAATGACTTCTCATACTATTAGAAATATTAAAATAATCAGATATAACAGTACCCTTTTTTGGTTAGAATTTTTTTGGTTTTATTTTTCTAACACACACACATATACAAACATTCACAACATACCTACATAGATACTGTGCTAAAACAATGTTCCTAAAGAGCAGTGATTTGGTTAGGAACATAGACTAGACAAGCAAGGGAAGAAAGTACATTTATCTCAACACCAGAGTATTTTTTATTGTGAAGAAAAGATTAAGACCCCCCCCCCAAAAAAAGAAGAAGAAGAAAGAAATTACCAAGTGTTCTATGAACTGGAGACTATACTAAAATAGCACTCATCTTGCTGAGGAGAAAAAGTCACTCGTAACTCAACATGAACAATTAAAACCCATCTCTTGTTTTTATCTCCTTTGAAATAAAATAACACTATGTTTGCAACACGTGGTAAATGATATTGACTAATGTCAATAAAGAATAATATGAAAATGCAATCAGCATAATTATGCATGGAGAAAAACGACCCCATTCGAATCGTGATATATTTTGCACTACCAGATTTTCCTCACTACCTTTTCCAGAATATAAAAGCCACTGAAGTGGAGTCAAAATATAAAATTCAATAGTGTGGAAAAGTTCAATTCTTTTAGCATTGGCACTATGGAAAGTAAGTGGTTTATAAAAGAGATGTCATTGAAAAACCTGTCAACTTATTTCACAGGTTATGGAAAGTTGTTGAGCCCAAGTGATTATCTTGAGCAGCTACACATATGACTTTGACACTTTAGATTTTCACTTTTAGGGTGCAAAATATTAACCCAATCATTATGGCAAAAAGAAAACATCTATGAGAAATAGGACAATTCCTTCAGGAGTTAAGGTCTTAATGCCCTTAGTAAACTTAAGGTGGGGTGAGACAAAGGTTTAAGTCAACAATCTTACCAGTGTCTTCACTAAATATATTTTAAGATTATAACACTAAACTGAAAATTAAAAGGTGACTTAAAATAGTGTATGTTTCTATTTATTAAACTAACAGATATTCATTATAAAATGCATGAAAACTATAGATACAAGACAAAATATAAATCACTGTAACCTTTATATTCGTGAGTAACATTCCACATTTGATGTAGTTATTCGTAGACAATTTTTATTCAAGTACAACAACTAAATTTAGATTATATTAGCACTATGCTATATACCTGAAATGAATACAAATTAATATTGAATGTGAACTTTAATTTTAAAAAGATTATATTGTAGGCCTGACCTGTGGTGGTGCAGTGGATAAAGAGTCGACCTGGGAACACTGAGGTCAACAGTTCAAAACTTGGCACTGGTCTGGTCAAGGCACATATGGGAGTTGAGGCTTCTAGCTCCTCCCCCCTTTCTCTCTCTCTCTCTCTCTCTCTCTCTCTCTCACTCTGTGTCTCCTCTCTAAAATAAAGAAATTTAAAAAAATTTTAAAAAAAGGTGAAAACATAAAAAGAAATAAGATCATATTGTAATAAAGAATTATATCCCATTATTATTTTAATAAGATTATGCCATAAGCATTTGCCCTTACCATTTAATATTATTTAAAAGAAATCATACATAAAGATAATAGTATATTTAACAATTGTTTTAATGTCATATATTTAGTAGTTCCTCTTTTTTTTAAGTGTCCTAGAAGGGGCTGAGATGAATACCTGTATATTCAAGTTTTATTTTGAATAAAGTGACTTTATAATTCTATTTATTCAGTTAATAAAATTTTAAATATAGTTCATCAATGAGGAAATAAATGGTTAAATATTTAATATATGTATTATGCCTAGCATAACTTCAAATATTTTTATTTTATTCATTTTAGAGAGAAGACACAGAGTGAGAGAGAGAGAGAGAGAGAGAGAGAGAGAGAAAGTGGGAAGGAGCTGGAAGCATCAACTCCCATATGTGCCTTGACCGAACCAATGCAGGGTTTTGAACTGGCGACCTCAGTGTTCCCAGATCGACACTTTATCCACTGCGCCACCACAGGTCAGGCTAACTTCAAATATTTTATGAGTATCAGAGCCTTCAAGTAAAAATCAATGAGTAAGTTAAAGCAGGACAAGTCAGAATTGGGAAAGAAAATATCAGAGGAAAATAAACACCTGAAATGCATGGCATAACATCCCACACAATGATAGAAGTAAGTCGCAATGTTGTTTGAGATTTCTGAACAGCCAAAGCAGAAAGGGTAATATATTTTGAGTCCCAATTCTTAAGATTAAAACAATCTCATGGGTAGCTTGATTTTTTTTCTACATACAATGACTTGAGCAAAATTTCTTTCCTGGATTTTTATCACATTAATGGAATAAATTTTATCTCCAATGACATCTCTAATTGATTTTGAGAGCTGATCTTACACTGTCTCTCCGTGTAGACCTGGGACATAAGGGCAAGATCAGATAACCTTAAAATACACATTAGTGGGTTTATCTATGAACTAAATTTCTCTTTGAAAAATTTTATAAAATAGTGATCACTTGGTTAAATAGAATCTTATATGTGGCTTTCAAAGATCACAGAATTAAAATATTTTGAGTCCTTTATAATGATGGGGGGAAAATATTTTGACAGTTGGCATAGAAGCTATTGTTCTAATAAAGACTTCCAGTATACTATCTTGATTCTAAGACAGTAATTTTATTTTTAAATCACATATTTTACTTAATTTTAAACAGAATTTGAGCTGGCTTACAGTCAAGTGCATAAGTGCATAGAATCACTGACAATGGAACAAAATAACGAGAGTCATAAAATCATGCTACACGAGTTGGGAATAGATACTTATACCAAAAAAATCAGGCTAAAAGAGAGTTATTGCATCAAACACCTTAGCAATAGAGGCAACATAAATCTAATTGCATAGCAATGCAAAATATTTTAATCCATCAAGAAAAATAGACAATTTGTAACTGAAGAATCCAACTTTCATACTCAATTAAAAACCAGCACCAGACTTCCATATGAAAATAATAGATGGATGAACCTGGAGAGCAGTATGCTAAGTGAAATAAGCCAGTCAGAGAAAGACAAGTCCCATATGATTTCACTCTCATATGGAATCCAATGAACAAAATGAACTAGCAAGGAAAATAGAGACAGACTCATAGATAGCAGGTTTACAGCTGGTAGGGAAGGGGGTGGTTGAGTGGGGGATTGGAAGGATTTAGCAAAAATGGGGGTAAAGTATTTATGAACATGCACAACAGTGTAGTGATTGCTAGGCAAAGTGGGGTTGGGGTAGGCTGAGGATGTACACAAAATTGTGCACCTGAAACCTGTATAATTTTGTAATCCAGGGTCACCCCAATAAATTCAATAAAAAAGAATAAAGAAGAAAAAAACTATAAAATTGGGAAAAGCATGACAAAATCCAAATAATTATGAATCATAGTAAATAGATTCTTTTTTAACAATGAGACTTCTGTGAGATAAAATAAAATAGAAAAGTTTAAAAAATTTTTGCAATTGTGTTGTGCAAATTATGAGCTGAACAGTGAAAGTGTTTGCTTGAAAATGGAACCTAATGAGAAAAATTCATATCAAATCTTGAAAATAAACTATATGATCTTGAACCAAACCCAATACTGTGAGTCAAAACTTGCACTGAAAAAACGAGTGAGGAACTTGTGGAAAACCTGTGCGTTAAGACTTTTTAGAGACACTGTTCCTCTTAATTAGCTCAAGGAAGTCAAGGAAGGTCTTTACATATTACTCTCCAGCGTTGAATAATGATTCATGGACTAAAGAACCTAATCACATGAAAACTTTTATCTTCTAGGTGAGATCATTATCCTTCACAAATGGGTTGCCCGAGAGCAGTAATTTAACATTTAATTGTGTTTTCTTTATTTCTCCTAAGAGATAAATCTGGAAAAATTTGAATTGCATTGTGGTTAAAGTGTAACTAGACCTTGGTATCAGAATAATGCTCTCAAATGACATCTTTTCTATTATTAGTCAACAGCATGAGCTTTGAGTATTTCAGCACAATGTTTATGGGGCATGGTGCCATAAGGTAGTACAGCTTTAACTCTGCATTTCCCTGTAAGATTTTAACAGCTTTGAAGCTGCTCTGCTCCCTGGAAAGTAGAGTATACATTTAGTATATATCATATTCTGCTGCAGTGACTACAATCCTAGGGTAATCACAGTGGTTGATTACAAAATGGCTCTGGTTCTTCATGCCCCCCTTATCCATACCCTTGGCTATGTGGCCTTAAAGCCCCCCCCCTCACCCCATCCTGATTTTGCAGTCAGCCATGTGACTTCCTCAAACACAGTCTTGAAAACCACTTGCACCATTGGGCTTGCTCTCTGCTGGCTGTCATCCATGAGAAGAACATGTTAAGACTAGTTTACTAGAGAACCATACATGTGGACAAAAAGATGAGACATCCCAGTCAAGGCCGTTCAAGATTACCCAAAATTCAGTCCAAATCAGACATGTGGGAGAACCTAATCAAAATAACAAGAGCCGCCGGTGAACCCACAAACTTATGACCTAAATAAATGCTTTTATTTAAGCCACGGGGTTTGGGGAATTGTTTGGTATCGAACATACACAGTGGCTAACTCTCATCAAATCCACTCTCTGTAAAATGAGAAATACAAGTCAGTTTCTTTTCCATCTTCAAAAACTAAGTTCTTGCATGCTAGCCTAGTTTACTTAGGTGCTGGTTATAACACAGGGATTCTGCAGTGAATGATTTGGCAGAACAAACTCAAACCTCCATTTTTCCTCTGTGTATCTTCTGTGTGGCTTTAAAATGTTTCTATTGGCATAAGAAAATCTTTTTAAGTGAGGTGAAAAAATAAGCTGAATTACATTTGGAGAGAGCTGGGTAAACAAAAGCTGAGAGATCTCAACAAATAATTATTAAAAGACTAAAGAGTAAGCCAAATGTCAAAACAATGTGGGGTTTGGCACTGATTGAAAGATTGGTATCTGAGAAAGAGAAAGAAGCCTTTCTCATTCATAATGTAAAATGAACTCTGCATTTCCAAAAAGTCTTGGGTAATTAATGAATATGCCTAAA
This sequence comes from Rhynchonycteris naso, assembly GCA_037038555.1. Lineage (NCBI taxonomy): Eukaryota > Metazoa > Chordata > Mammalia > Chiroptera > Emballonuridae > Rhynchonycteris > Rhynchonycteris naso. The sequence goes on along the minus strand of CM072995.1, from coordinate 60,891,301 downwards.
CAACCCCAAGAAATTATGTGAATTTAGGTAATAATATAAAATTAAATGCTGAAGTATGTTGAGTATGCCACTGGCTCCCAACTTATATGATTTTAATACTTTATCGTATAATGCCTATAGTTTATTATTTTATATTATTGGTATTTATATTTAACATATAAATATGATGCTATGTTCATATTAGAACATGTCATTAGCAAGTACAGACACAAAAATACTAGAATTTGTATTCAAGTATGATGGACTAAGGATTATAAGCAATTATGTTTTTCAAATTATTAGAAGTCTTATTTACTTTTATTCTCTAATAAATACTGCCTTTCATCTATAATATGGAAGTATCAAAATAAGAGAAAAGTAAAACAACAGAGGCTAAGAAAAATCCCTGTAGGAACAGAGAAGGTAAACATCATCTTGTAGATTCAAAGGAAATAAAAGTTGGCATTCAAGAAATATAAAACAATCCATGTTGTATTTAATGAATAAATAAAAGAACCATTCACAAACATAAAAGACTTCAGAAAATACATTGCTTACATGTTCCTATCGGAAAAAAAACATTAAAACTGAATCTCAAATGACTGAAAAGGGAAGACATCAAAACTGTAGCAAGCTTTGTATCTAGTATAGGAAGGGTGTTAAAGTTTACAAAAATAATTGCAAAATGAAAATCAGAAATTTTCCTAATATATATATATATATATATATATATATATATATATATATATATATGGAGTAAAATACAGTTTCTTATTAAAAAGTCTAAAAGACAAATCATACAAAGACTTACTGTAAATAATACACACATATTGTGTTTATATAAATATAAACACAAATTTACAAATTACAAGTGAAAAATAGTAGAAATCATAGATAATGGAATAAAAAACACCCTTGTGTATACTGGAATTAAGTATATTTAACTTGAATTACTTCAGATCACTGGGAAGATGAATCACAGTTTTTTAAATAGTGCTGGGAGGGCTGATTTAAAATTTTGAAAAGAAAAAAGTCAGAATCTTATTTCACAACCTTCACAGGAATAAATTCCAGAAGAAAATACAGAAATGCTAAGCAAAACAAGGGTAATAATAATGTAGTTGACAATATTGGAAAAAAGGCAAACAACATTTCTGAAGATAAGTTGCAAAAATGGCTGTGAGGTATTTGAAAAGAAATGCTTAATTTCATTACTTGCAAATACATTTTCTAAGTCAAAAAATAAAACCCAGCTAAAACTATGGAAGATAGTAAATATGGAAGAGAAAATTTACACAGAAACTCTCTTTCATCATCATCATCTCACGCTCTCCACCTCCCCCACACCCCCACACAGCCCCAAACATGAAACTTCACTAGCAATCAAAAAAAAAAAAGCCAAATGTGATAACAATACAACTTGGTTTTCACTTCAAACAAGGTCAAAATGTACAAGTGATTTTGGTAAGGCTCTGAGAAAATGCGATTTCAGACTAATAAGAGGGAAAATTTGCAGACGTTTTCTTAATAATAATCAAATATCTTTATTTAAAAAAAGCTTTATAATTGTGTGTACTTTTTGACAGGCAGTTTCAGCTTAAGATTTTATTCTAAGAAAATTACTGTGAATATATACAAAGATTTGCACAATCTGCACAACAGGAATATAGAAGTGACATAACCAATAATAAAAAAAAGTTGTTTTTTTAAAACTAAAACCTTACAAAATACTGTATAGAGACTGAAATTATAATAATAAATGATATGGAAAAATGACCATGACTTATTTTTAATTTTAAAAATTTCTAAAAATAGCACATGCAGTACAACTTTCTGATACTTTAACCAGCAAATATATTAAAAATACAGAAAATATATGCATACGCTAAATTAATAATAAATTATTTTCTAGGTTGTGGGTAATTTCTTCTTTAATTTTTCAATCTTAATATGTCATAAACTGTCAAAAGATAAAAATATAACTTTTGTTAAAAGAATCATAAATATGCATATATTTGTATATATGTATGAAATGACTGTTTAATTTATCTCTTCTGGGCATTTACCCCCCCAAAAAAATTACTAGATGTGCTGAGAATTATTTGAAGATAATATTTTTGTCATGACAATATAATAGTCAGAATTTTAATATATACTCAGTCTAAAAATTTGCTAAATAAATTATTATAAACGTAGTAACGCTCTCCTATATTATTTCATTACTTTGGAAAATGCTAAAAAAGACTAAGACAACAAAGTATTATACACTGTATGTTCTCAATCGAAGATAAACAGGCGGTGTGTGTGCATTTGCATGTCTGTGTTTAAAGAGAGAAGAAACATTTAGCTACTAGTTGAAAGTGAAGCAGGAAAAAGTCATACCACTGTGTCTGATCTTTGAATTATCGAATTTGTTTGCATTTTCTAAATTTTCTAAATGAAAGTCATTTCTAAGTTTTCTACAAGGGATGTAAATTTGTGTGTGTGTGTGTGTGTGTGTGTGTGTGTGTGTGTTTCAATAAAAACTTTTAAGCTGAGGGAAGATGGGGAAATAGTAAGAGAATAGTCACTTTAAGTGAGTCAGTCCTAATGATTCACCTACATCACTCAACAAATCACCCAGTCAAAATAATTATCAGTTGATGAGAAAAGTAAAGTAATACTAGGGACTAAAGAATATTTATTATTGTTCATTTCCAACATGAACAGAGATTTTCAGCATGTGAACCACTTGTATATTAAACTTTAACATAATATTCTTCTTTATAAATAAGATTTTCATTATTATACATTGTATAGTATAGTATACTTATCAAAATATTAGATACCCTGATGCTGAAATCAAGTACTAATATATTATATAACAATAATTTACAATCTTCAATATACTGGAGCAACGAGATGAAATTAGTAAGATAAAATTTGACAAGGAAATAAATTTGTTTTATAGATTTGGAAAATACTACGGAGAAACGCTTTAAAAATGTATCTTGTAACTTAAAATTTTTAAATGTATCAGCACAATTACATAAATAGAATACCTGTTTTAACAACAAGTTGCTCCAATAAACAAAAATAAACTCAAATATTGTCACTGAGCTCAAGCCAACAAGAAAGTGAGGATTTTTTAAATGAATGCAATCTTAAGCTGCACTAATGGAAACACAGTGTCTACAAAAAAAGAGAAATCTAATCATTCTTACAGTATCTAGAATAGCATGTTCTACTCGAAGAACACTTTAGAATACTATGTTCAAAGGGAGAGTGACCAGAATGAAACATCTTTGAGAAAAATAGTTACCAGGAAAGATTGTAGGAACCAGAGGTGCTGAAATGGAAAAGAGGGGCTTTATGTGAAACAATGCCTGTTTAAATATTAGAAGTTTTGCCCAATGACCACAAGGACTACACATTCCATGCAGCCCAGGGAGCAGGAGCAGGAAAGTTAAAGGAAGGTATAGAAAAGTTGATTTCACTTTCATAGGAGAGAGCAGTTACAGACTGAGACACTAGGAGCCCTTCGACTTCCTCCTCCACCTCCGCAGTGCTTTATCATGCCTTTAGCTGCCACACGCGGCAACCCCAGTGAGGGCAGTGATAAGTCCAGATGAAAGGGAAAAATAACCATTGGAAGAAGATATATTCCATTTCAACTTTACAAAAATGTGTTCACCTAATCTCAAAATAATGGGACCAGACCTATAAACAATTATGTAATATTTTTTCTTTTGTTAGCTTTATTGAGGTATAATTGACAATAAAATTGTACTATATATAAAGCTTATAATGTGATGCTTTGATATACGTGTACATTGTGAAAGGCTTTCCCACATTTGAGTTGATTAACACGCATCACCTCATATTGTTACCTTTTCTGTGTATGTGAGAATACAGGTTCTGGGCTCTTAGCAAGTTTTGGTTATACAACACAGTATTATCAATTTAGTCATTCTGTTATGCATGAGACTTTCAAATTTTATTCATCTTATAGCTAAAAGTGTGTACCCTTTTATCAGGCTCTCCTTACTTCCCAAGCCTCCACTACTAATTTAAAAGATAAGAAGTGATGGTTTAATAGAAAGCATTTTCTGAGTATAAAGTAGGTACCAAGAACAATTATAAATGTTTCACCTAAATTGTCTCATTTACTTCTCATAAAAACTCAGTGTGCTAAAGTTATCTCTATTTTATAGATTTGGAAAATACTACTAAGGAATGTTTTAAAATGTATCTTGTAACTTAAAAATTGAAACAAATTTTGAAGTTATTTTTTAATTTTAAAACTTTAAGCTGGTAAAACTATTTCATTTCCAGGTTTGTGACTTCAATTCCCATGTTCTTTCTAATTCATCGCTGTATCTCATAGGCAAGGAGAAGGTGGAATCAGAAAATACATTACTGGCACAGGCAAAGAAAAAAAAATGAGTATCATTTTTAAAAGAAGATAATGAAACCTAGAAAATGGAGTAGTGATTTATTCTCCGGAAGAAGTTTCTGGAGTTCAAGAAAATGACCTTGAGACTTCTATTTCTATCATATTCTCAGGAACAGCACATATAGTTCTACTTATAACGTACTTTATATTGGTACAGTATATTTTACAATTAAATATAAAGCATATTTCTCAGAGAATCTGAGAACTCTGCTGACATTTCCGCCTGTCTACCTTAATAAGCCATATTGTCCCTGAGATTTCTGCATGATCTTCAATTGCCTTCAGAGTCATCCAAAGTAAGTATAAGTTAAAGTTAAAACAGATCAGAATACTCCATTACTCAATTGTGCAAACATAGCAAACTCTTCACTTCAAGAAATAGCAGTGAAAATTTGTTAATAAAGGAAAAAAGCACAATTAAGTGGAAAAATATATAGAAAAATCCACAGACAAAAGAAGAAAAATATGTTGGGGTGGGAAACTAGGCTATTTGAGGTATATTTTTTAAAATGGAAGTAATTATAGGCCAGATACACACATCCTTGAAAGAAAATTTGATTGATAAATAGCTTGAACTTGACCAAATGGTTTATGACACACCCTTACTTTAGGAGGTACTCTAATACTTAAAGATCCAGGCAAGTGTCAGATGCTGACTCCTGATAGAATTCAAGATCATGGGAACCCATCTGTGGAACACTCATGGTTTCTTAAAGCAACACCAAAACAAACCACTATTTTTGAGGATTCTTATCAATGAGTCATGTGTACACACAAATTCTTATGATTACCTCCTTCTTGATACTAGATTTTCCCACATAAATGGGAGAACAGTTGTCACAAGGAAGGTCTTGGTTACAATTAAGGCCATGGGTTAAAGGTGATATTAGGAACTCTTGTTAAGGATGACCAAGGAGTTTCAGAGAGTAGAATATAGAGATCAGGACTAGGAGGCAGAGCGAGAGGAGTAATATAAGGACAGACCAGGGGTGAAAAAAAACAAAAGTTTCCAAGGCTCAGACTGCAGCAAAGAGCAGATGACTTGAGGAATACTGGGTGGTGACCAGAAATTATAATAATATGAATCCTATGGATTAAATTTACCACAAGGCTGCCAAGTGATCTAACCCCTGCTGTCTGTTGTTGATTGGAGTGTAGGCATAGGCAGTACCAAGGCCGTCCTAGCATCAGCTGTGCTCTTGCTCACCAGAGAAAATCCATGTTTCCAGTGGAGAGGAAGACTTGATTTCCTTGGGAAGAGTCAGCAATGATCTGGATGGACACAGGTATTCATATACTTATCTACCTGTTTCAGAAACTCAACCAACTGTGAGGTCAGAGACATTCTGCATTTATCTTTGTGCCTCTAGCACATGGTAGTTGCTCAAAAGTATTTACAGAATACATCATTGAAGGTAAAAGACAAGTAAGAGGTAAAGAATTCAGAGAACCCCTGCAAGGCTACAGAAAATACTGATGCTCAGAAATAAGAGACTTTGAAAGGGTTCCAATGATGATTTTAAAACAATGGTGGAAGGCATTGGTCAAATAATTAGTAAGAATTGTATTTTAAGGCATTAGTAATTAAGGATATAACACAATTTTGCAGTGAAGTTTGTTTGCTCTGGGGACCCTTCTCAGATGGGACTTGATGGCAGAACCTGTTCAGAAGTGTCACTGACAAATCTGAAATTATCTGCTTGTGGCAGATAAATTAAAATGGTGGTTGAAGCAAGAGAAAGTCTTTATTGTGGTTACTTTTTTCTCCACCCAATTTTCTCGTCCTGCCCTTACTTCTCCAAATAACAATTGTTTAAATGAACCACATCACCCGACAGTACACATTTCCCTAAATGTATGGTCTTAAATTTGCCTGTGGTGGAGTACATCTGCCTTATTTTTGCCCTCCTGTAGTAGTAAACATCTCTTGCCTTTTCAATGTAGAAATCCATTATAAAGTCAGTCTCTTGAATGACTTGGAGGTGAGCAGGGAAAAGTATGAGATTCACTATAAATAACCTAACAATGCTACTTAAATAAGAAGTAAATTTGAGCAATTAACTAATTATTATCTAAGTTTCCCTTCAGGTAAAAGAAGTCAATAAAAATACTTGCCCACTTCATCTGAGATCATACCTAGGAAAACAGCCCAAATTAAATGTTAGCTGCTATGATCTTGCTGTCCATACTTTATCACCTATAGCAGTGATTTTCAACCCATGTGCCACAAGAATTTTTAAAACATGCAGTACCTGACTATTCAGTCAGGGACACTGAGCTTTTTTCCCTTAGATTGTCAAATTAAAATGACAACAACCAACACAACAATAGCCATCCAGTGTAAATGAATCAAAATTATGCCTATTTTTTTTTTTGCCAAATTAGCAAAAAATACATATTTTGGTGTGCTGCAGAATTTCAAGAATTAGTTTATGTGTGCTGTGAGATAAAGAAGGTTGAAAATCGCTGACCCACAGAAATGCTTTTGAGTACCTGTCATCTCATCTGCACAGATCACCAGATATTTATCTGGGCACTGACTCAACCAAAGCTTTTAATTGCAAAGCCATTCAGAGAAAAAAAAAAAAAAATTAAACACCAATTTTTCAGAACTAATGGGGCCCTGGCTGGTGGTTCAGTGGATAGTCAGCCCAGCATATAGATATCCTGGTTTGACCCCTGGTCAGGGCACACAGGAGAAACAGCCAGTTGCTTCTTCACCCTTCCCCTCCCCCTTCTCTCCCTCTTCCCCCCCGGACAGTCAGTTGCTGGATTGGTTTGAATGTGGCCCACAGTACTGAGGCCTGTTAGCCTCAGGCATGAATGATAGCTCAATACTTGAGTATTGGCCCCAGACAGGGATACCAGGTGGAAGTCTGCCTCACTATCTCCCTTCCTTTCACCAAAACAAACAAACAAACAAAACTTCAGGGGATAATAAAAAAATTTGTTTCCAATTATTTGATATTTGCCATTGGCAAGCACACAAAACATTTAAAAAGTATCTCATGAGAGAAAGCAATTGCAGGGACTCTATACACTGCTCCATTGTCCATGTGCCCTAAATGCGCTGACACAGCTTTCCTTCATCTGTGCCCCTCAAGGCCAGGAAGCTCAGATGGCTCTATCAGTAGGAGGTGCATTATTCTCATTCAGTAAAGATACACAAAGAACACAATCGTGGAAGTGACCAGTAGAAAGTATCTCTCAAGCGGAAAGAAGAGCATGGCAGTGGAAATATCAAATAAAAGCCTGACTCAAAACAAGCTTTTAATTTTTCTTTTGAATTAAAATAATATCAACTATGAAACAAATTGTAAGGCAGAACACTGACAAATCTGAAACATGCTTATTTCCTTGATCTCACCCTGAACCTTTCCATCACTGACCTGGAGCATTTATCTCTTCTCTGTAGATTTACACACCCTGTTCGTTTACTCATACATTCCTTGTTAAAATTTAAATTATGTTATTAATTCAATTCTGTGCATTGCATTAGCTGGAGTATTAACACTCATTAAGCAATTACTGTGTTCCAGTCATCATAGTTCAGAACTTTACAATAATTATCTTGTTTAATCCTCCTAACAAGTCTGTGAGATAGTCTCTTTATTCTTCCCATTTTACAGATAAAGCAATTAAGACTCAGGGAAGTCACATTACTTGTCTATGTTCACACAGATAAGCTAGTCCAGGCAATTTAAACCAGTTCTGTGTAGGTTTAAAGTCTAAGCATTGAAGGGGCGTGACCTTAGTTAGTTTCAGAGGGGAAGGCAGAGGAAGAGTTGGGAACCTTGGGGAAGGTGGCTGAACTTCTCCTGAGGTGGACTGCCAGGAGAAGGTGATAAAGGTAGAAAGAAAGGTCAGGAAAAGCATTAGAAGTTATGATAAAACGTTTAGATTTTATTATTGACAATGATGGGAAAAAACTGAAAGATTATTTTCTTTTGAAGATTATTATGTCAGATTTATGCTGAATGAACTGAAATAGGGCATGGGAGAGACAGGGAGAAGATAAGAGGGCTGTTGTGATAATCCAGGCTGGAAATGATACTTAGGACAATGACTCTGACTATTGGAGAAGAATGGGACTTCAGAGACTTGGAAGGAACAAATATGTCAAGTTGCAGAAACTGGGTGCAGATGATGAGGGACAGAGAGTAATTGGGAATTCCTCCAAAGTTTTGCTTGGAGAGTTGTTGGTACCTTTGTCCATAAGAGAACACAGGGAAGCGAGATGTCAGCTAAGGAGCCTATGGCACTGCCCACACATTATAATGCATAGGGTTCTTCTCAGATGTCACCTCTGATCAACTGCCACAGTAGCCCCCTAGAACAGTGCATTAGTTGGAAAACAAAGATTCTAGAAAAACATTTAGGATGGGGAAGAGATAAAAAGACTTACTGTCAAGAATGAAAACATAGACTTCTGTTTGGAAACAAAGAAATCAGTCTCCTTGGGAAGAGAAGCATGTGGAAAGACCGGGAGTGTGGTGTGCAATCAGCAGCCCTGGAATGTAATGCAGTGGTGTGGTTAAGAAAGTGGGCTCCACAGGTAGACCTCCTGAGCTTAACAGTTCCCCATTTACTCTTAACATGAGCCTGGTTTAGCTATTGATCTCATAGAGTCTCTGTGTCTTTACCTGGACAATAAGCATAATTATAATAACACCTTCAGAGAGCTGTGGTAATTAGATTTCCATAAAAGTGCTTCACCATGTGAAAAACTGCTTCACCATGTGTATTGGATGGATGGAGGGATGGATGGAGGGATGGATGGATGGGCAGGAGAATCTTAAGCACCAGACAGAAACGCAAAAAATATGCTAGAAGAAGAACCATTAAAAATTATAACAAGAAGTGCTATACAACACCTGTTCTTGAATATTTTCTTCATAAGAAAGGATACTGAATAATAATTATGAATTTGGAATTGTTCAATCGTTTTTTTCTTTAGATAATAAATTTGAAGCCCACAGATTTTCAGTGATGTAACCAAGGAACACCCAATCAAGAAAGCCCAAATTAGTGCTGGTTCCTATCCCCAGTATGATGAATTTTTCACTGCAAGATGCTAGATAATAATCCTTTAAAAGAAAACTTATCAGTTGAATAAAAATATTTATAACATTTGAGCCTCATTTTCTTTATCATGTAGTTATCAAAAATAGCTTGTATCAAGTGGATGTTAGAAGGTAAACTCTGAAGCAGAGATTGTTACCTTTTCAGAATTAACTTCCTGATACCAAATGAGATGCTCTGTATGTAGTAGATAACTTAAAATATAATAACTCGCTTTTTATTTACCTTATTGAAAAAGAATAAAGTGATATTATCTTCTGGTAAAAATAACACACTGGTAAGTTTCAATCTTTTTGTTGCTTGTCTCTAGGTGAGGTACTTTTTATAATAATGTTTGTAGATAGGGTGAAAAAATAGAAACCAAGATGGTAGACTGAGGATGAAGAAGACAAGTGAAAGAGTTGAGAAAACCAGTTCTCATATAATTTTCATTCTTTCCTTTCTTTTTCCATTGAGGTAGTTCTATAGTTTGTAATTAAATTGGGTTAGAATGTCTACTAAATACAGAACATAAATTTCACCCCAGTCAAGTTTAAAATCCAGACACTCATACTTTTTGTTCATTGACTTAACTATGTATAAAACCCTGCCATGAGTTTTGAACATAGCCTCACTTTACCCGGGATACAGGTAAGATTTTTAATTAACTCACACAATAAAGAAATGCTACCCTGCAAAACGTTGCCACAAGGTTCAGAATTAAAACTTATTTTTATTCTACTTATTCTTGCTGTATTTTTATATGTCTCCAGTAGGTTTTGCTGTTCATTTATAGTTTTATGTGTTATATTTACGTAGTTCTTTGTAGGTTAAAACATTTAAGAATGTGTATATGCAGGTATTCATTGGGAAGTTTAAGGACATACTATCTATTTCTTCCCTGCTCAACAAAGAATTTTGGGCTTACTAATAGGAATAGAAAAAGGTAACCTGGGAACCTAGGACGGCCATTTTCTAGAAAATCTAACAGTCACTCTTAAGGAATGACCTTCTAACACAGTAGGTTTTAGATGCTTGAAGCAAATATTAAACAAAAATTGGAAATAATCTAATTATAAGGTAAATCAGAATATGCTAATGAATAAATAGAGCCCATGAAAATGGTTCTTAAATGCATGCTTAATTTACAGTTATAAGAAAGGTCAGATGATTTGATTTCAATAAAATTGTTATTCAATAACTTATTTGGTATTATACATTTTTAATGTATGTACTACTGTTATTGAATTAAGGAAAAGAATTTCTAACACTTCATGTAAACTACTCTCACCCACAGATTATGTGTGACCAGAATTTACATGAGGAAGCTGCAAAACCACTACTGGTAAATTTCATTTCTTTTCTAAGAAAAGGTACGATTGTGAATTTATAAGAAACTGAATATGGATTTTAGAAAACTATGGAATGGGTTCCAGGAGAAGCAAAAACAGATCTTTTTAATAGGATTACAAATAATGACACAAGACCCATCTGCCTATGTTTTATGGTGAAGAATGCTGTGATTATTTGATGAGTAGGAGGGAAAGTTTGGTGGGATGAAAAGATGGAAGAAAGCCAGGAAAGCTGGCTGCCTCAAGTTCAAGAAGAAAATGTCAAATTCAATGTGTGTTCCCTTCCTGAAAAATACCCGCCTTCATTATACATCCATGTGTTCATGACTGATGCAGATAAATTTTGCAAGTACTATACAAATAAGTTGCCTACTAATGTTAGCCTAGTGAGAGCCAAGCCTTAGTAACGTGCAAAATTATTTTTTTTAGCCTGGGAAAAAACATATAACATTAAATGTTTACAGGCCCAATCTTTCTTTCCTCTTTATTATATTTCAACTTTATCCCAGAACTATCTGAATTGAGACAGTTGTGGCTTTGGATTGGAATGAATTTGAATTCTGGCTATCATCTTTATGGGGAAGGTAGCCTACTGCTACTTCCTTAAGACAAAAACATCTTATTTAGCTAATCAGCACCTGCATACAGGTCACTGATGCTTCATGGAAACAGGATGAAAATGGCATGTCTTTGCAACAAGAAGATGTCATGATAAGGAGAAATAACACCATTTTGAGTAAAGCTCACCTTATCTGATAAAATATGTGCATATCAATCAATAATTTTTCAATTGAATCAGTGTTTCTGTCAATAAACATATGCAGATAGTTTGATATATTATCCATTAGATCTAAACTCTGATGTAATGTATTAATCTTACCTTTTAAGTTTATAAAACTGAAGCAAATTTTTGAAGCAAAACTGAGAAAAGCTTGAATTCTTGTGTTTTAACGGCTCAAATCAGAATTAAGCTTTTATCAAAATGTAATTGTTATTTTAGTGAGTACTAATATAAACACTGAATAGCTGAATTACAAAACAAAAGCATTTAAAGTCGATAGTCCACTATGTTAACCGACTTTTTATCAAGATAAATGCTTAGTAAATAGAGAAAGTAATAACAACAAATGTCAATGCCAAATACACTGGGGAACAATTATTTTTCATTTTCTACTGCATGAGGTTTTAGAACTGTTTTTATATATGTCTACATCGCTGATTCCAAATTTGAAATCTGTTTTTTGGTGCATGCTCTAGTTTTTATGCAATTTTAATTTTTTGTTATAATTAATGGCATGCATTGGTTTTTCAATTGCTGTTAAAGGGCAACGATTCTTGGATTGAACATAACCACAAGGCAATTAATGTTTTACAAACATCACTTTTACATAATTGTACTTGTTTTTCAATGTAAAACATTATTATCTGATAAAAACACCCTCTTATTTTGTTTGAAGATTGAATCATGGCTTCTTCGAGTAGGCATCAACGTAAGAATAGTCCTGACATCTTCTGTTCTATATGTGGCTGTTACAAACTTCAACGTCAAAGGTGCACTATTTCCTCATTTGTGACACGTGCATATATTGCCTATTTTCAAGTTCCCCTTGGCAATCAAGACAAGAATTGGGCTCCTCATATTGTGTGTCAGAATTGTAAGGAAATGCTTCATGAATGGACAAATGGAAAATGCAAAGGAATATCTTTTGGTATTCTCATGGTTTGGCGTGAACCTAAGAACCACAGCAGTGACTGTTCTTTCTGTCTGATCCATACAAAGGGCATTGGCAAGAAAAAACGGCATATTATCGCATATCCTATCAAAGAAAGCAGCTGAGTTAGTAGCCTCCAGGCTTCAAAAAAAATGCACTTTAGCAGTCAGGTAAAGTATCCCATTTCAGGAAGGGTGGACAAATTTTTATGAACTTTTTTTCCAAAGACAAATACTTTGTTGACTGTCATGATACCAGTAGTCTTCTCAGCCAGCTAGGTGTTACCACTTACAGTCCAACAGAATGGCGGCTTTTCTTGACAGCTCTAAACGGAGTTTAAAATGTGTTCTCCTACACAATGCTAATGTTTATGCAGTGGTTCCAATTGGTTATTCAACTCATCTGCAAGAAGATTATAATGACATAAATATTGTCCTTGACTTTCTGAAGTATAAGGAGCATAACTGAATCATTTGTGTGGATCTTAAAATGGTAAATTTCCTGCTAGGACTACACAGAGGTTACACAAAGTATCCTTGCTTTCTGGGTTTTGGGGGTAGCCGAGCTTGGGAGAAACACTGGACACAGAAGGAGTGGCCAAAACATGAAGCTCTGGAAGTAGGGATGCAAATATTGTGAATGAACCTGTAGTTAATCAAGACAGGATCATTTGCCCCCCACTTCACATCAAACTTGGCTTTATGAAGCAGTTTGTTCAGGCATTGAATAGAGAAAGTGAACACTTTCAACATATTATTTCTGCTTTTTCAGCTTTGTCTTTTGAGAAGATAAAAGCAGGTGTATTCAATGGACCTCAAATTTGACCCCTCATATGTGACAAAGAATTTGCCAGAAAGATGAATAAGGAGGAGAAAGCAGCATGGCAGTCTTTTGTGGTAGTTACAAAGAACTTCCTTGGCAACAACAAAACAGAAAACTATGAACTTCTGCTTCAAAAAATGCTGTTGGCTTACCGCAACATTGGAAGTAACATGACCATTAAGATTCACTTCCTGAACAGTCAGTCACCTTGATAAGTTTCCTGAAAATCTTGGAGCTGTTAGTGATGAGCAGACTACTGCTGGAGCATCAAAGGAGATTTTCCTCAACAAGTACACAAAAGCAAGAGCTACAAATGCAAATTTTTGCCTGAATAGAATTTAAATAAGTTTTGCGCCAATATTATGATTAAAATAAGAGTTTTAATATGTTCTATTTTGAAATTTTTGACAAATTCTGATGCAGTCATATTGTTTAGTGTATTAGTATATTTACTGCATTATATAAATTATTATATTTTCACAAAGATGATTCCCAAGAAGACATTCTACTTCATTATGTTAAACTAAATGTTGAAAATTTTACAATAAAATGAAACCTAAAATTGTAATTTGCAAAAAATATGTAACTTATAGAGAAAAACTAGTGTCAAATTTGATATCAGCACACTCAAATTAGCTAAGAACAAGTGTTTTTGTGGATACAACCAAAATTTTGTTCCTCCGTGATATCAAAGAGAAAAACTTTAGAACATAGAATCCAAATATTTTTAGTTATTTTATTTTTTTTACAGAGACAGAGAGAGAGTCTGAGAGAAGGCTAGATAGGGACAGACAGACAGGAACAAGGAGAGATGAGAAGCATCAATCATCAGTTTTTTGTTGCCATTGCGACATCTTAGTTGTTCATTGATTGCTTTTTTATATGAACCTTGACCATGGCCTTCAGCAAACTGAGTAACCCCTTGCAGGAGCCAGAGACCTTGGATTCAATCTGGTGAGCTTTTGCTCAAACCAGATGAGCCCGTGCTCAAGTTGGCAACCTCGGGGTTTCGAACCTGGGTCCTTTCGCATCCACTGTGCCACTGCCTGTTCAGGTTAATCCAAATATTTTTAAATTAGACTTTGACATATTTAAAATATTTTACTTCTATGTTTACTCAAAATCATGATCATATACTTATTTTTATAAGTTAACTATTGTCTTTCTAAGTGTATATTTTTTCCAATGAGTAATAAAAATATTTAGATACAGCTGTTACATCATATGGCTGATTATTAAATCTTTAGGAAAAAACAAAAACCCTAAGATTTATCTGATCTGGGTCCTATTGTCATTTTCTTCACAAGCATGCAACAAAGTAGGGCCCTATAAATGTAAATGCCAATAAAAGGCATCTTGTTCTTTATTGAAATTAGATATGCATAATAATGCATATGATTACCAGTAGAGAAAACCATTGTAGAAAATATTATTACATTTTAATGAATGAGTTAAATGCTCAGGATTGTCAAGTATGCTAGAGGAATAATTATCAGAGAAAAATTAAATCTGGCATATGGTAATTGCTAGTAAAAAAAAGTGTAAATTTCACTAAAAGAAGCTTTTGTCTAAAATATTGTATGCTATCTCAAATGCCAGCATCACCACAGATAATCCACATTATACCCAGAAAATATTTTATTACACAAGCATAGACTACTCTGGGTCATAAAAAACTTTGTAAAACTTAAAAAGCATCCTTATCCAAGTAATAATAGTGCTAGTGATAACAACTCTACTTTATACCAGCGGTAAATATTCACAAGCATGACATGACTATTTGAGGAATTATTTTTACTGTATATAGTTTAATAAATATCTGTGATGAGAAACAATTTAAAACTTTATTTTATTTTATTTTTTACAGGGACAGAGAGAGAGAGTCAAGAGAAGGATAGATAGGGACAGACAGACAGGAACGAAGAGAGATGAGAAGCATCAATCATCAGATTTTTGTTGCGACACCTCAGTTGTTCATTGATTGCTTTCTCATATGTGCCTTGACCGCGGGTTTTCAGCAGATCCAGCAACTGCTTGCTGGAGCCAGCAACCTTGGGTCCAATCTGACGAGCTTTTGCTCAAGCCAGACGGGCCCGCGCTCAAGCTGGCGACCTCAGCGTCTCCAATCTGGGTCTTCCATATCCCAGTCCGATGCTCTATCCACTGTGCCACCCCCTGGTCAGGCACAATTTAAAACTTTATTGATATTTTTACTGAAGTCATGTGGCTAGTATAATGGCATTTTGAAGTTTACTCATCACAGATTTTTTTAAACCAGATTTTATATTACCAAGTATATGTAGAAAAGTTTTGACTTTTTAGTGTGTAGACATTTACATGAATGGTATAAAATCAATAGTGGGCCAACGGCTGGTATCTTAGCAGAAATCAAGGCAGTGACACCAAAATGTACTAGTAATCATTGTGTTGTTCTTCAATGACACACACACAAAGCCAGTTTTCTCCAGAAAGTTTTAATACAGCAATAAAACTTGTTAATTTGACTAAATTTTGATCCTTAAGTATACATCCTTTAATGACAAAATAAGAAGTATAAAGCCCCTGTTACAGACAATCAAGTACAATCATTGTTTTGAGAAAAAGCAATGTGTAATTGAGTTGAGAGTAGAACTAGCTACTTTTGTCACAGAACATAATTTTTACTCAAAAGAACAGCCAACAAACTATTTATAGTTGTTTAGAATTGGGTATTTGAAGAACCAACACAATTTTGAAAAAGGATAAAGTAGGACTCACACTTCTCAATTGCAAAACTTTGCAGAGTTATAGTAAACAAGGCAGTATGCGGCTGGCAGAAAGATGGCCATGATGGTCAAAGAAATAGAACTGAGAAGCTAGAGATAATCCACATAATTATGGTCATTTGACTGTCGACAACTGTACCATAGAGAAAGAAGAATCTTTTCAACAAATAATGTGGTGAGAGCTGGGTATCCAGATATAAAAGGATAAATTTTCACCCCTGCCTCATGTCACATACAAACTGGTTTGTATGGTTAAATATTAAAGCTAACACAGAATAGACTTAAGATAAAACATAGCAGTAAATCTTTGGGAGCATAGTTTAGGAAAGGTTTCTTAGATATGACACAAATGTAAAATTGACGCCTTCAAAATAAACAATAAATTAGGTTTTATCAAATTATAAGCTGTTGTACTTTAGAGGATATCATCAAAAAAGTCAAAAGACAATATACAAATAGAAGAAAATAGAATACAAAATAGAGAAAAAGCAAATCATATCTCTGATAAGTGTCTAGTATCCAGAATATATAATGAACTCTTAAAAGTAAAAAACAGCAAGACATATATCTCAATTTAAAAAATAGGAGGTGCTGGAGGAGGATAGAGGGGGGACAGACGGGGATGGAAGTGTACAGATGATGTATTATGGAGTTCTGCACCTGAAACCTGAATGATTTTATTATCCTATGTCATCTCAATAAGTTCAACAAAGAACTTAAAAAAATAAAAATGAGCAAAGTTTTAGATTAGACATTATCTCAAATAAAGATATTTAAATGACCAATAATGCCCATTAGGGAAATCCAGACCAAAACCTCAACAGGATTCCATTCCATAAATACTATCATGGCTACAATAAAAAAGGCAATGACAACTATTTGCAAAGAAACCAAGAAACTGAACCCTCATATATTGCTTTGGGACTAGACTGTAAAATAAAACATATATTGTGGAAAAGGTAGTTCTTCAAAATTTCAAACATAGGATTACTATATGGTCCAGCATTCCATTCCTAGTTAATAGAAATTGTGAATAGATGAGGTGTGGTGATGCCTTGTCTATAGGAGAGACTTTCATAATCATGAGTTTTCATTAGGAAGAACCTTAATTTAAAATGGAATTGTTATTAAAAAGGCAGAAATAGATAATAAGTGAGCTATTTGTACTGGTAATATATAGACTGGGCTGATGTAGACTTTTAACATATAAATGTATAAACTTTCAAATTTTTGTTACAAAACAACAGAGGTATTAAAAATTTACTAGTTAACAGATAGGAACTGAGATGAAAATGAGCTACATACAATGATAAAAGCAAAAAAGTTCTAGTAGGATTCGGCAAATAAGATGGAATGAGTTGATATAAAAATTTTGAAAAGTTTCAGAAAATATTTTACTAATATTTGAGCTTTTTGCATTTTAGGAGGGTGAGACTAAATCTCAAGTTTCTTTAGATTGAGAATGGATCTATTAAAAAAGCCAACTGGATATTTGGAAAGGGGAGAGGTGAGCAACTTTTTGTAACTTAATCTTCAAAGTGACATCTCATGACCTTAGTTGTATTCCGTTTGTCAATAGCAAGTCATAGACTCTAGTCCACATATGTGTGCTACACAATGGCACAGATTCTAGGAAGCTGGGGTCATTAAGGTAATCTTAGGTTCTACTTACTGCAGAGTTGATTTCTAGATTCAGATAATACGTGGGATGGTGTGTGTGTATATTTGTGTGTGTATTTGTGTTCAACTACATTAATGTTATGAAAAATTATAAAAGGCTGAGAGAGGTTTTCAGATTAATGGAGACTACTAATGAGACATAACAAGTAAATGAAATATGAGTTTGGATTAGATTCTATACCAAGTGGAAAAAAAATAGAAAAAATAATATAATTTGGTCAGTTGACCAAAGTGGAGGATGAACTGAAGATTAGGTAAATGTATTATATCAATGCCAAATTTGCTGAGGCTAATAACTGTTCTGTGATTATGTCAGGGAATGTCCTCATTCTTTGCCATATACACTGAAATATCCTGGAATAAAGAGACATAATGTATGCAGCTTTTATGCTAATGGTTGAATAACTCAACATATTCATCCATACATATACACATGCAGCTATAGATAATAGGAAGAGAGTACATATGATAAAGCAAAGGAAGCGAAAAAATTTTAAAATAGTGATCATGGGTAAATGGTATATTGAATTTTTTGTACTAACATTGCTGCTTTTTGGTAAGCTAAAAATTATTTCTAAATAAAAAATTAAGAAAATAATATAGTTAAGGTTACATGGAAAAGTTATAAATAGCCAAGTCAGAGAAGGAACTGTTCTTGCATAATTTACAGTATTTAGTACAAACCACATAGGAAAAGTAGTTAAATATATTGAGTGCCTTTTATGTTCCAGGTACTGTGCTTTATGACATCATTCAATTCAAATGTAACCATTTTCTTATGAAGTGAGAAATATTATCATTTTATAGCTTATCTCGTAAATAAGGAAACAGGCTTAGATAAGTAAAGTAATTTATGGGAGATTATAAAGTTTATAAGTAGCCCAGTTTAGATTCAAACCTAAAAGACTCTTAACAGATAAGAAAATTATTTATATAGTAAGTAAACAGCAAATTAGATTCAAACTCAAATAATTTTTATATTGTTAATTTATTAAGGAAGATCAGCCACTATCACTAGTTAAGAGTAATTTAGAAGTCAGTTCTTGTGATTTTCACAGATGAAAATGACATTTCCTTAGAAAGATTTTTGAATCAGGAATTTGGTAATTGAAATGTACTCAGCAGCTCAGTAGAATTTTATATCTTTGAGCAAAATCTTTAAAATTCCCTACTGTATAGTTTTGAAAGCATTTGATTTTAGCCTTTGTGAAAAAGCATAAATAATCAACCCAAAGATTCGTGTCCAAAGCAGAGAACAAAGAATTCACTCAAAGGATGAGAAGGGCAGCTTCCCTTTATATCTTTGCACTTCCATTTTTACCTATGTGTCTTTAGAATTCCTTTTAAGCCCAGGACCAAAGAAAATAAGACATGCAACCCTGGTGCTGCAAACAGTGAGTTTTGGCATGGGAACACAGTGGATGGCCGGAGGCAGGAAACCATATGATTTCCCTGGATGTGGGCTGCCTTGACCAAGGACTAGCACCACGGATGACCTGCTGCTGGTCCTGCCACGGGCTAAGTTTCAAATTTTCTTTCTTGACATTCTTCCCCAAACTCCACTTTTCAGTGAAGTAGAGAGAGGTGGATGTAGGTCAAGAATTCCTGCTGTGAGAGAAAACAAGCTTCTTCCTCTAACACTCAGTCTTGGAGAATAAGATACTTGCTGACCTTGTACTTCTTTCAGTAAAAGAGCATGGTCATTGGCTTGTGCGCCAAAAGTAATTATGACAACTGCTGGACTTATATCTCCAGCACATAGGAATTACTTTGCATTTGCTGAGCACTTGCTATGTGCCTGGTGCATGGTAATCAATCACACAGGTGGTCATTTAAGAAAGTGGGACTGAAATGTAATGTTACTGATGTTTGCTTAATAACTAATTTGTATTTCTTCTTTGTGGATAGAGCCAGGAAGGATGAAAAGTTAAATCAGCCATGGACAGGAGTCTCAGGAAGATTACAATCCAGTTGTAGATTTATATATATATATGTAATTTCAAATATACAGTTAAGTGTACTAAATGTCATAAGGATGGTTTATGAGATTCCATAAGTATGAGAGTCATCAATTGCTATAAATAAGACCTTCTAGAGGTGGGAAAATTGAGTTGTACTAGTTCAATATCAAATATAATTCAATAAATGAACAAAATGCCATTCTGATTTTTTAAAACATTATAAGGACAATATGGTTCCTGGAAAAACTGGAGATAGGTTTGAGAACAGGAAACATTTCACTCTGAATAAAATACTGGTTCTGTGACAAGCAAAGTTTGAGACAGTTCTTGGAATTTCTTGAGGGGCAGCATAAGTTATTTTAGTGGTCCACTGTAGGCAGAGCAAAGCTACGTGAAGTTTTAAGTAGAGGAGGAGTGTGGTCACAGCTGTACTTGAGGACTCTAATGTTCAGTGCAGAAGCAACTAGCACAGGTCGTTGCTTAAGTTTAAATTGAAATTAATCAAAATGAAATAAGAAATTCAGCTCAATTGCCTTAGCCACATTTCAAATGCTTAAAAGTGTTCAATACCTAATAGCTTCCATATTTTACGGGAGAGATACAGAACATTTTGATCATCGTGGAACGTTCTATCGGACAGAGATGCTTCAAAAGATGAATTTGGAAGTGCATTACTAATGGATCAGCCAGGGAGGAAACTAGAAACATAAAGTTGATTTTAATAATCTGGGTTGGAAGTCCTGAGGAGCTGTAATAGGAAAGAGAATTTAATTTATAAAATGCACAATATGGATTGCTTTGTACTTTTCTGCTTTCCTACAGATATTCATGATAAGGGCCATTTGTATACTCCAGAGTCACCAGGCAGACTTTAGATTCCTTGTATTCCTCAGGAGAAATTTTCTTTGGCATGCATGAGGCATGAGAAAAGAGATGATCAAATGACTCACAAATTATGAATATCTAGAGATCTTAACTTCCACGTGGGAACTGGGGAATTAAAGCAGATGGGCTTCCTGAGATTCATCTCACGTGGGGATTATGGGTAACAGCCATCTGGTTTCCAATTTGTTTTGAATTTCAAGGGGAGGGCTAAAATCATTCAGTTCCTCTGTGAAGTCCGTTTATAACACATAGACACTATTAAGCATTTACACTGTTGATGTTATTTGACTTTTGTCTTTGAATTTTTCTGTAATCAATACTATTCTAGAAATGGAGGACTTGATCATTTTATATGTCAGGATACTGAGGCCAAAAGTAAGTGACTTGGCCAAAATCACACAGTTGCAAAGCTAAGGCAATAATTGATTTTCTGGGTTCTTTCTGAGAAACTCAGAATTTTGATGCGACACTCATTTCCTTTTCATGGACTCACAAATTAGCAATAAGCGTGGCTCCGTCATTTAACTATGTTCTACATATTGTCACCTTTAATATATATTTTACTGAGCATTTTTTTTTGAAATTAGAAGCATGAGGACTTAATTTTCTCAAACTGCCTAAGTGGTCTACAGGACAAAACGGTCTAAAGACCCATGTTCTAGGTAGACATTACAACTGTGTTCCTCCACCACTGACTTGCTCAGAGTCCCCATAACACTGATCCCTTATTTGTTTTCCTGCCTCTCATCCTCCTTTAGAACAGAGTTCATGCTGTATTTGTCTCTGCTGCCAGTGCTAACCTGAGTACTCAGCACCCAGAAGAAGAGTTGATGAATAATATATGAAGGATATACGGGCATAGAGGTAATTTGGAAACTCTGCTTACGTCTACCCTTATTAATCTTACTTCTCACCTTTTCAAGTGCATAGACTTGCCAGGGGCATAGGAAAATCAGGCTTGTCTTTCTTGTAGCACACCTACGTCTGCAAATAATTCAAAACTGCACAGTACCCCAGCAGGACAGTTTACAGAAGCCCATTCTCACAACCCATGGAAGTTTACCAATGCAGTATTTCAGCACTCCTGGGCTACTTCAATACAAAACTAAGTTTTTTCAAAACCCTTTTGGTTGGCTCTTTTTCCCCTGGGAATAAAAGGCAGCCTGCCATGGGTTCACAAAGGTGAGTCTGAGAGCTTGTACTGGGTTCTTGGGAATCCTAGGACCTGTCACCCACAGGAGGAGAGGGAGGCTGGTTGTGCTATCCACAGATGAATGGCTCTGTTCTTCCTGTCCCAGCCAGAAGATGAGTCAACAAACGTAACTTAGCCCTACTATTGCTATTTGCATCCCAAAAGAGCAGGTGGAGGGTTCATCAATTTGAATCAAATGGTTTGAAATACAAAAAGTTTCCTATGGACACTAAAATCCAAATGAGAAGAAAACAAAAGTCATTTGCTATACTCATATCACGCATCAAGTGACAATGACTAATGGAGCGGCATTACTTGGCCTCTTTCATCAACCTGGCAAAGGGTTAATGAGCATTGCAGATTCCCGCGTGATACAAAGCACGGTGATCCAGATACAAAGAGACAATGTCACCCTTTGTTTTAGGCTTTGCCATGTCATCACCGCCTCCCCATCCCTCCCTCCAACACAATCAGATTTCTGGTGACATCTCAGTAATTAGATGCATCCAACACTAGGGCTCCCCAAGCTCCTTTTCAACATTGTGTGTATTTGTTACTGTTGTTCATGTTATGATAAAGAAGTTGGGATGCAGGCATTGTATGCCTTACAAGACAGGCCTTTGTAGCATCAGTGCTATCTCTATACAGCTTGTCCTAAAAAATATACTCTTCTTTATCATGTCCCCAACAGATGACAGAAAATAGTTCATATCATATATTATTCTTCACAAATAATATAATCAAAATTATTCTTCACAAATGAATAATGTTTTTAAAAAAGTCTTATGAAAAACATATATCTACCCATCCCAAAGCAGTCAAAACTGGCACTAAAACCTTAATATTTTTCTCCTACAAGGGTATATTCTTTATTTGTATTACCAAGTTCTAGACAGTTTTACGTCCTACATTACTGACATACATGTTAACATACTTCATTGCAAGCTGTGACACTATGTCATCACCAACGGGACAGGGGAAGCTATTGTTAGAAGCAGTCTGATTTGACTAATTATGTTTCAATGCATTTAACACAATTCTATGTCTATTGGATAAATATGTAAAGACTCAATAATTGTTTTAATCTTTATAATATGTTTGATGCAAAGAACAGTGTTAGACATCAGCAAAAGTAGATTTGAGAGTAATAAATTCCCAACACACATGTTAATATGGGTGCAAAGTCCCACACTTAATAACTTCTGATTTCTTATTTTATATCTAAGGGGTCCAAAGCCACACTTTATATCAATTGCCTTGGGATAAATTATGCACACAAATGCCCTGACTTTCAGTGAATTATATGTGCAGTTTTGCTGTACTACAGCATATTTATTTCTGAAAATCCCTACACTATGTGAAAATATTCCAATAAAAAACACAAGGCTTGTGGGAGAAAATGGGTTAGGAACACAAAGCTCCCAAATCTCACCAGTGATACTTATATAAAATACAGGAATCATAAAAATGCTAACCATTTTATATATGTCAAATGGTTAAGACCTTCCTGGGTACATAATAAATATAACACATGACTTTGAAAGGTGATTTGAACTTTCTGAACTTTGTTTGTGGGTATTATAGGGATCCCTGCTTGTGAGATTTTTGTGAAGTGCTTTAAGGACCCGTTACTTGAATTGGTAAAGGAAGTTGTAGTACTAGCTCTGGAATGGGTGTGTCTCATCCCACAGAAAGAACTGAGGAAGCTGATGGCTCTTTGGTGTGCAAGCATGTGCAAGTTTTCTATATTTCCAAGTAGCTGGCTTCTGCTGCGTGTCGTTTTCTGCACTTATCTAGTGTGTCTTCCAGATAATGCTGCACATAAACTAACATAAAATTTTAAATTTGCCTCATGCTCAAATAGATTATTGCATTGGAGTAAAGTTGCGTTTTCAAAACAAGTGTTATGGCAGAACTGACTCTGCTCAAGTTTCCGAAGTCATTAGCATTCCCTGGGAGTTCTCTGATAGCATCGCTCCCTGGTTCCCCTGGACAAATAATAAAGTCTGTCTGGAGGCAGAGGTGAAAATCTCATTCTAGGCCGATGGGTTGCAGGCTCTTACCTGGTAGAACCAGACTCGGAGCATTTCTTTCCCATTTGTCATCTGGATAAATCTGCTGGGCAGTTGAACTGATCAGACACTTGAGTCCATTTTGTTTCTCTTGGGCACAACATTTTACAGATTTCAAAGGTAGCCATTGGGAGATGTGTCTCACTAAATGGAAATGGAAACACTCAAAACTCTTTTGAAAAAGTTCTGAAAAGGTCTCAACTCCCATTGGGTAATTAAGGCAGACAGAATTGATACCTTTCAGGATTAAGATATCTATCTATCTATATATTTTAGCCAGGAGAGTTGAGGCAGGTTTGAAGTCAATTTAGTGCCTACATAGTCAGTGCTTCAAGTCTGTACACCCCTTGTGCCTGTTTGAGATGGATTTTCTATCACTTGCTACATGTACACAGTGCTCTAGTCTTGTAAGACATGCAAAAGAGGCTTCAAATGAAGACAAAATCACCCAGTGGCTTAGCCCAGTGTTTCTGATTAATTCAGACACACCTCCTATCCAGTAAGCATCCACTCTCCACATGGCTCAAACAAGCAAACCTCAAGACAGGTGATTTCTGCCAGTGTTTTGGATCCAATAGCCCCATTTTTCTGGGCCATCTGAGCAGGGTTTTAGGAGGATGGAACATCTTCCATTCTCCCAAGCTCACTCCTCAATGTGGCACTCAAGGCTGGCCCTAATTTGGCATCCTGCCTGATGTCTAGCCCAGAACATCCTCTGCACACTTGACTTCTGCCACACTCTCTAATCCTGGGGAATAGGCTCTGCTTCCCAGATTCTACACTTTCCTCATCCCATCCCTCTGCCTGGCATGCCTTTCTGCTTTGTTTATCTCCCATCTTTTACTTATTAAGTATCTACAGGAACAAAGAACATTGCCATCCCCTCATAGACAAGTCCCTGATTCCTGTACCCATAATTGGCACTTATCCCCCTCCAATAGTCTCCAGTGTCCTGCTCTGAACCTGGAGGAGAGTGATCTTTGATGTCTTGGATACCAGGGCCCCAGCCTGAGCTATGCTGAGCTTGCTCTGGGTTCAGAATGGCCCAGGCAGATCTGATGAGCCAACAGGGCTGGCAAGGGGTCATGTGGCCATTTACAAGACTTGAGGCTACATATGGGTCCTCCCTGAGATTTAATTTTCACATCTATAATGTAAAGTAATCCTCTTCATATAGATATTGTGAGATCAAATGACATAATATATCTGTGACATAATTTTCTAATGCTTATATACACAGAACAATACACAAATAGTGATTCTCATATTTACTTGCATTTGCTTCTTAATTTTTAAACATTTTATTAAAGTAAACTATATATATGGAAAAGTACAAATCACAATTATATCGCTCAAAAATTTTTGCAAACGATCTTATCTGTAAAATTAGCACCCAACTCAAGAGCCAACACATGGGCAAAAACCTTATAATCCAAATACCTCATGCATAGTTACTTTCATTACTGTTTTAGCAAGGATAACATAATTATCTTTAATTCTGACATAATAGTTTATTTTTAAGTTTGTTTTATTTTATTTAAGTGGGATCATACAGTATATACTTGTTCATGTCTGGACGTTTTTTGGGGGGGCTGCACCTCATATTTTTAAATTTCATCTATGACATTGTAAAATTTTCATTTATGACGCTTTATGTGGTAGTGAACTTTTAGTCTCATAGCTAAACAGCATTCATTGTGTTGCTATTTCACAACACAGAGATTGAAAGAAAATATCAACAGTGTTGGAACTATTTGACTTATAAAACCAAAAACTGCATATGGTTCATGCTAATATTAATCCACTCCATTGTTGATAAGCATTTTAGTTTCCAATTTTTGACTAATATAAATACTGCTCCTGTGAGCAATTTGTCACATCTTTAAATGAACATATGTCGAATTGCCAAGTCAAAGGCCCCACATATGTTCAGAAAGTAAGTTAGAAAATACTGTTCACTATATTTCCAAAGAGGCTGTACCTATTTAATCTCCCAATGATATCATCCGAGGGCTCTAGTATCTATATCATCACCAGCACTAAGAAATTCCCTCATTTATATTTTAGCCTTTCTGAGGAATTGATGAACATACAAATAAATGGATACATACAGTGTATTTATGGACAGGAAGCATTAACATCATTAAAAATATTCATACTACCCAAAAAATCTATAGATTCAAAACAATATCTATCAAATTACCAATGGTGTTGTTCACAGAGCTAGCACAAATAAACCAAAAATTTAAAGAAACCACAAAGGACCCCTGATAGCCACAACAATCTTTATAAAGAAGAGCAAAGTTAAAGAAATCACTCTACCTGATATCCAACTATATTATAAGACTACATTAATCAAAACAACATGGTACTGGCATAAAAACAGACATGTACATCATTGGAACAGAATTAGAGAACCCCAAAATTGACCCATGTCTTTATGGTCAAGTAATGTATCACAAAGGAGGCAAGAACATACAATGGCATAAAAACATTCTTATTCAATAAATGGTGTTAAGAAAATTGGACAGATACATGCAATAAATAAAACTAGACTACCTTCTTACACCATAAACAAGAATAAACTCAAAATGGATTGAAGACTTAAATGTAAGACTCAAAACCATAAAACTCAGAAGAAACATAGGCAGTAAAATTTCTGACATTTCTCTTAAAAATATTGTTTTGATATATCTCCTTGGGTAAGGGAAACAAAAAATATAAACAAATGAAATGATGTTGAACTAAAAGGTTTTTGCACTGAAAAAGAAATAATTAAAAATGAAAAGACAACTTATTGAGTGAATGAGAGAAAATATATAGATATATTAGATAGGGGTTTATCTCCAAAATTTATAAAGAACTCATTCAACCCAACATAAAAATATCCAATTAAAAAAGTGGGCAGAAAACCTGGGCAGACACTTCTCCAAAGAGGACATACAGATGGCCAATAAACACATGAAAAGATGCTAATGTGACTAATCATCAGAGAAATGAAAAATTAAAACAACAATGAGATATCACCTCACCTGTCAAAATGGCTATCATCAATAAATTAACAAAATGAGTGTTGGAAAGGATGTGGAGAAAAGGAAACCCATATGCGCTGTTGGTGAAAATGCAGATTGCTTCAGCCACTATGAAAAATGGTATGGAGGGTCTTTAAAAAAATTAAAAATGACCTGCCTGATGACTCAGTGACACCACTTCTGGGTATATATTTTTTAAAAAACACTGATTTAAAAATATATATACACTCTTATTTCATTGCAGCATTATTTACAATAGCTAAGAAATGGAAGCAACCCAAGTGCCCATCAGTAAAGAAGTGGATAAAAAAGTGGTGCTACACACACACACACACACACACACACACACACACACACACACACACACTGGAATATTATGCAGCCATAAAAATAAAACATTACTATTTCAGACAGCATGAGTGAACCTAGAGGGCATTGTGCTAAGTGAAATAAGTCAGACAGAAAAAGAGAAATCCGGGATATAATTTCACTTATATGTGGAATCTGAAGGAAAAATAATAGAAGTAGAATCATAGAACAGAATGATTCACAGAAAGAAGGAGGTTTGGGGGCCAGGTAAAAATAAATGAAGGAATTAAGCAATACAAGTTGGTAGTTACAGAGAAGCTACAGGGATGTAAAGTACAGCATGGGAAATATAGTCAATAATATTGTGATTAATATGTATGGTGCTGGGCTGGTACTTGAAATATTGAGGCATATCACTCTCTACAGTAAATTATTGTCTAACCAGTATGCTGTATGCCCAAAAGTAATACAAAACAGTATTGACTGAAAACTCTAATTGAAAAAAAATACTTAATAAAAATAAATACATTTTAGTCTTTCGGGTGTACTTATAGAATTACTGCTTAATGGTTTCAATATGCATTTCTCTTATGAATAGTACATTTGAGCCAGTCTTTGTTTATTTTGATTTATTTTTTGTAAAAGATTTGCTCAAGTCTTTGCTCATTTTTTTGCTAATGTATCATCTTTTTCTTATTGATTTCTAGGCTATCTTTACATATTCTGATATGTTTTATATTTTTTCTGATAATTTTTCACTGAATAGAACGCCCAGTACAATGTTGAATAAATATGATGAGTGTAGGCATACTTTTTCTTTTCTGATTTTGAAGGGAAAGATTTCAATATTTTACCACTGAGTATAATGTTTGCTGTGTTTTGTAAATATTCTTTATCTAATTAAAGAACTTCCCTTCTATAATTAGTTTGCTATGAATTTAGCAAAAATGGATGCTGAATCAAAAGCTTACTATGTATCTATTGAGAAAATAAGGTAATTTTCTCATTTTCTCCATGAATTAAGTGAATTACATTGATTGTGAAATGTGAAACCAGCCTTTCATAGGTGGAGTAAACTCTGCTCTATTGTGTAGTATTACTTTTCTTTTTAATTATTATTTGATTTAATTAAAGTATTGTATTAATAATGTTTATGTCTATGTTGATGAGAGAGATTGGTCTCTAATTTTTCTTTCTTCTAAGATCTTTTACAGGTTTGAGGCTACGCTTTCATCACTAAAGAAAAAGCTGGTAAATGTTTTTTGTTTTATTATCTGGAAAAGTTTTCATAAACTGGGTATTAATTTCCTCCTTAAATATTTGGAACAATTCCTGTGTGTATCACTTCCCTATTTAATAATAGATTTTAAAAATCTGGTAACAATAATTTATGTTTTCTTTTATTTTTGTTAAACATCCTGCTAGAGCTTTATTTATTTTATTATTATTTTTAAAAAAGCTTTTAGGTTAGTCGATTTTTCTCATTCCAATCCAACAGTTTCTGCTTTCATCTTTATTTTTATTTTTTTCTTTTTTCCATAGAATGTATCTGCTAATCTTTTCTAGTTTCTTGAGATGGAATTTGAAATTATTACTTTTAACCTTAATTTTTATTCTAGTATATATATTTATAGATATACATGTCTCTGTAAACACTGATTTTAGTATGCTTTAGTTGCACCCTACAAGTTTAAATGTTCTATTTTCACAATGATTCAGTTTAAACTAATCCTCATTTGATTTCTTATTATCCATGTAGGACTTAGAGATGTGTTCTTTAATTTCCAGACAGTGAGCCTTTTCTTGTAATCTCATTATGGACTTCTAAGCTAATTGCATTATGATCAGAGAATGTACTCTAAGCTATTCCAATCTTTTGAAATTTCCAGAGATTCTTGATGGCACATCAGATCATTGATTTTGGTAAGTATTCCATATGAGCTTAAATCCTATTGTTGCTGGTTGCACATTTCTGGTTCCCCAAGATTGCAACTTGCTGCTCCAGACATGAACCAAGTCAAAGGCTTCCCGATCCCCCCACCCACCGAATCTCTGCACACAAGCCAACCCTGATCCTCAGCTTGACCCAGAACTGCCAATTTCCATGCAAGAAAAATACATGGTGATCCAAAACTCAATCGTATACCATTTGCCTCTTTGTAATTTTATTTCACTTACTCTTTGTTGACTGAATAGATTTCTGAAACCTTTAACACTAGTTTTTGTAAAATATTCACCTTTTACACATTACTACAATGGATGTATCAACCTTCTGTGACCCACTACATTCTACCTGGAACATGAAATCAAGATTCTTAAAATACTTGTAAAAATAAGTAAAGATCTTTAAAAAATAAATCAAGCAATTTTTTACAATGCAGAGAATAGAGCTTTGGAAGTCATGATTTGCTTTGGCAAACGTCTCGTTATATTCTGGTCTAAGCACTGTATCAAGGTGCTATAGAATTAACAATGAGTTAGATGGCCCTGGTACCAGACACATTTCGAGTGTAGAGAGGAGTCAGATATGAAAACAGATAAAATGCAATGCAACATAGCAAGTGTTGTGATAAGGAAATGGTTGTGATAAGGAAATGAGACTGTCTCCTGGAACTTGGAGCCAGCAGAGACTGCCTGCCCATAGGAGTCAGGGAAGCATTCCCATACAAATAAAGCCATGTATGAGCCTGAAGCTGGAGCAGAATTTTCCAGGCATAAAAGGAGGATGATATTTTAGGCAAAGGGACAGTATTTGCAATGAATTAGCCTCATGAACAAGAATAAGATATTGATTGAAGACTGAGAGAGGAATATTCTAGAGTAGAGTCACATGAGAGGGTCTGTGAGGGGCATGCATCAAAATAAGGTTACAGGAGTAAGTCTGGGCCATATTAGGAGAGGTATGTATGCCAAGCCAAAGACTTAAGTACTTTTCCTGAAGGTAGACTTATTAGAGATATTCAAGAGAAAGAAACTAACTTTTTTTTTTTTTTCTTGCGTGCGTGAGAGAGAAAGAGAAAGAAAGACAGGGACAGACAGGAAGGGAGAGAGATGAGAAGTATCAGTTTGTTGCTGTGGCACCTTAGTTACTCATTGATTGCTTTCTCACAAGTCCTTGACTGGGGGCTGCAGTAGAGCCACTGACCCCTTCTTCAAGACCTTGGAGTTTCAAACCTGGGTCCTTGGTGTCCCAGGTTGATGCTCTACCCACTGTGCAATCAATTGGTCAGGAGGAACTAACATAATTTAACATGTTATTTGAAAAATAGAGTTTTGGCAGCAGCAAGGAGGCAGAATCAAAAGTTAAAGACCTAAGAAGAAAAGGAAATCTTTGCAGGAAACTCAATAAGGAATTTTTCTAGAATGTTATTTACAGATTAATAATAGAATTTGATATACTAAACCATGATGACATCGGATCATTTACAACAAAATGGATGGACCTTGATAACATTATACAGAGTGAAATAAGTAAATCAGAAAAAAACTGAGAACAGCATGATTTCATACATAGGTGGGACATAAAAGTGAGACTATGAGACATGGACAAGAGAGTGGTGGTTACGGGGTAGGGGGAGGAAGAAGTGGGTGGGATAGGGAGGAGGGGAGGGGCACAGGGAAAACCAGATAGAAGGTGACAGAGGACAATTTGACTTTGGGTGATGGGTATGCAACATAATTGAATGATAAGATAACCTGGAGATGTTTTCATTGTACATATGTACCCTGATTTATTGGTGTCACCCCATTAAAATTAATATAAAAAATAAAAAATAAAAAAAAATAAACCATGAAAATCACTCACTGAAATCTGTTAACAGATTGCAAATGACCAGAACACAAAACTAACCTCGCTCTTTTTTCATTAATGTGTCTTTTAATGTCAACAGGTCTTCCTCTGAGTGGAGTTGTTTGTTTTAGAGTGTGACTCTAGTCTTCTTGGTGATCCTGAGTGAAATCTGAAAGCAACCTTTATTTTGTATGCAGTGTGTCTTAGTATAATACAAGTAAGATAAAATAAAAAGTATCATTTTATCTTATTTAGCCAAAAGACTTTCTTTCACTTAACTTTTATGTATAAATTTTAAAATGAGAGACATAAAGAAAAAGAGAGACACACAGAAAGAGAAGCAAATATTAATATGAAGGGGAAAAAGTAAGAGTATTGTGATGCTACTTACCTTGAGCTTTCATCTTATGCCTTAGAAATATCATGCCAACAAAGCTTTTGTAAGATAATGCTTTCTTCAGTATAATGTGATAACATCTACCCTGTCTAGTTTCAAAGTACTACAAAGCATTAGTCCACAAAAGTGATGAATGGAGATCCTTGCCCAGATTCTAGCCTTCTTGCCATTTTATTTCATACATTTTTTTTCATGTAGAACAAAGATTGTAAGCTAAATGATTTTCCCCAGACAGGTACCTCCTTTGGCTGAAAGATTTTGGCTGAAGTGAGAACAGATACAAAGGAAGAATCTCAGGGAGCATCAGTGGTCCCAGATTGCATTCGATAAATATTCTGTTTATTTGTTTATCCATTTACAGGAGGTTGTCAGGTTATGACAACAGTCCCATTCCTATGACAGTGACTTAACCTAAATTTTGGTGTAAGTGAAAGTGCACACTAGCCTAACACAAACAGAACAGTCGTGCTTTTAACAGTCCAAAATGGCATAGGTAAGCGTCCTGGAGGACACCAACTCCCTCACTCATATGTCACATTACTGCATATTCTTCCACTGCGCAACAACTAAACTAGTTCACCCAGGTAGTCCGTAATTAAGATGCTAAAGGCATAAGCCGAAACACTCACGTCTCAATTTTTTAAAGTTTTTATGAGAGTGAGCATTGCAAATTCGAAACATTGTATGTTGAGACTGTCATAACCGGAGAAGCCCATATTTATTTATTTATTGTTAAAAACGTTATCATCATATCCCATACTGTGATTTAACAGCTGGAGTCATTTTAACCTGCCTCTTTCCTGTGAAGTAAACACTTGGATATTAGCTAGCTTAAAAAAAAACCACTGGAGAATAATAACTCAAGTTATTATGGTAATTTATAATTTGCAAGCCCCTTGAAAGTTTATTATTTATCCTGTGAGGCTGTCCCCATTTTACTGAAGAGAAAACTGAAAGTCTAAAATGTTTTTAAAAAACAAAACAAACAAAAAAATAACTCAGCCACTGCCATCCACATCACACCGATGGGATTGGAAGAAAGAATTTTGACTCCACATCTCGCGTTCTTCCCACATACTGCTTCTTATTTCTCTTATCTATTTGCCTGGCACTAAGCAGGCTGAGAACCAAACCAAACACCAAATTTCCTCCTAATTTTGATAGGTTGAACTATTGTATGATTTCAATCCTCTCCCAACAAGAAGAAATCTTATGCTAACTTTGTGTAAATTTATATTCAGAAGGTGTTTAGTGATGTAAATAGCATTAATATTTCACATCCTCTAATCGCTGGGTCAAAATCATATATACGCATGTCATTTCTTTTGTACTCAAGCTCAGAGGTGATTTTATCACAAAAAGTGCAATTTAAAATTTTAATAAACCATCATATGTCTGAAGGGCAGCATTTTGCTGACAAAGCTAATATCTAGAATTGTGTTGCCGGTCTGTGAGGGTCATGTGACAGCGACCGCTTGCAAACCCAATGTAAGCTTTCTCAGTTCTTTCTGAATGCTTAAGTGGTGGCTTGTTTTATGACCCTAAAATTTACTTCCTTGCCCTCTGTGCAGAATGAACCATATTCTCCTGGCCTGTCTTAATGCAGGTTTGCCAATGTAATCTAAGAATTTCTAGCCTGACCTGTGGTGGTGCAGTGAATAAAACGTTCACCTGGAACACTGAGGTCGCTGGTTTGAAACCCTGGGCTTGTCCAGTCAAGGCACATATGGGAGTTGATGTTTCCTGCTCTTCCCCCCTTTCTCTCTCTCTCTGTCTCTCTCTCTAAAATGAATAAAGTCTTTGAATAAAAAGAATTTCTAATCACTTTTCTCTTAGAGAAAAGCATTGTAACCCGCAAATTAACTTTTTAAATGTTCTCAAAACTTCCAGTTGTTAGAATCACCTTGTTCTCTAATATGTAAGAAAAAAGTGGACTCAAATCCTGATCTCATATATGCTGGAAAACCCATAGTACACACAATATATCCAACAAGTCCTGACTACCTATTGCTCAAGGTTTATATTTCCACTCAATTTTCAGTCCCTACAGGTAACAAACTTTTCTGGGATTCTGGGACAATATGGGGGTCTGTATTCCAAACAACATAGAAAACATTTTTTATTGAGTTATAATTATATTAGTTTCAGGTATACAATGTAATGATTTGATCTTTGTATATATTGCAAGGTGATAACCACAATAAGTTAACATCTATCGCCATACATAGCTACAGAATTCTTTTCTTGTGATGAGAACTTTTAAGGTTTACTCTTTTAGCAGCTTTGAAATATGCAATATGTATTATTAGCTATAGTCACCTTGCTGTACATTACATCCCCATGACTTATTTATTTTATAGCTGGAATTTTGTATCTTTGGACCCCCTTCACCCATTTAGGCCACCCCCATCCTCTATCTGCAATCCATTCTTTATATCTATAAGTTTGGTTTTCTTTTTCTTTCTTTCTTTCTTTCTTTCTTTCTTTCTTTCTTTCTTTCTTTCTTTCTTTCTTTCTTTCTCTCTCGCTCTCTTTCTTTCTTTTTTTTTTAAACAGGGACAGAGAGAGAGAGAGAGGGACAGATAGGGACAGACAGACAGGAATGGAGAGATGTGAAAAGCATCAATCATTAGTTTTTTGTTGCCGTCTCAATACCTTAGTTGTTCATTGATTGCTTTCTCACATGTGCCTTGACCACAGGCCTTCAGCAGACCGAGCAACCCCTTGCTGGAGCCAGCGACCTTGGGTCCAAGTTGGTGAGCTTTTTGCTCAAGCCAGATGAGCCTGCGCTCAAGCTGGCGACCTCAGGATCTTGAACCTGTGTCTTCCGCATCCCAGTCCGACGCTCTATACACTGCGCCACCACTTGGTCAGGCTCTCTTTCTTTCTTATTCCACATATAAATAAGCAAATAATTTTACAGAGGTGAGCAAATAATTTCACATATAAGCAAATAATTTTAAATTGAGTTTTAGATTGTACTTATCATAAAATTTATTAAAACTCTTTTAAAAAATTATTGAATTTATTGGGGTGACATTGGTTAATATAATTATACAGGTCTCAGGCGTGAAACCACTTGCCTTTTAATTTCTTGATAACTTTTTTTATTGGAACCATAATGTTGGGTATCCCTTCTCTACAGCTTTTGACCTCCTTCTTTCTTTACAAAGTAGTTGTACAAATATGTATTTATATGTCATAGAGGAAAGTTAAATTATATATTTTTTGAGAGACAGAGAGAGGGACAGACAAGGACGGACAGACAGACAGGAAGAGAGAGATGAGAAGCATCAACTCTTCGTTGTGGCACCTTAGTTGATCTTGATTGCTTTCTCATATGTGCCTTGACCAGGGGGCTACAGCAGACCGAGTGACCCCCTTGCTGAAGCCAGCGACCTTGGGTCCAAGCTGGTGAGCTGTGCTCAAACGAGATGAGCCCACGCTCAAGCCAGTGACCTCAGGGTTTTGAACCTGGGTCTTCCATGTCCTAGTCCAATGCTTTTTTCACTTCACCACTGCCTGCTAAGTCTAAATTATCTTTTTATTTTACTTCTTACTTACTTTTTACTTTTTGTTGAGATATGAGTTCTAATTTTATAAGCTAAAGAGTAGGTAGATTTTTCACATGACCCCCAATGATCTAAGCCCCTCCCATGAGTGTAGTGAAGACTTCTCTCTAACCATTAGAATGCAGTGATGAGATGTCACTCCTGTGATACTGTTACATCATTACGACCAGGTAAAGAGATTTTTCAGATATCAATGAGGTCTCTAACCAATGAAATTTATGTTAATTAAAAGGAAAATTGCCCTGGGTGGACTAGATCTAGTCAGGTCAAATAGGGTCTGTAAGTCAGAGACTCTTTTTTTCTGAACTTGCAGATGCAATCCAACCTGACCAGCAGTGGTATAGTAGATAGAGCATCAGACTGGGATGCGGAGAACCCAGGTTTGAAACCCCAAGGTCACCAGCTTGAGCACAGGCTCACCTAGCTTGAGCACAGGGTTATTGGCTTGAGACTGGGATCATAAACATGACCCGAAGGTCACTGGCTTGAGCAAGGGGTCACTCACTCTGCTATAGCCCCCTGGTCAAGGCACATATGAGAAAGTAATCAATGAACAACTAGGTGCCACAACAAAGAATCGATGATTCTCATCTCTCTCCCTTCCTATCTGTCCCTATCTGTGCCTTTCTGTCTCTCTCTCTCTCTCTCTCTCTCTCTCTCACACACACACACACACACACACACACACACACACACATAAAATAAATAGAAAGAAAGAAAAGAAAAGAAGCCATCCACCTCAAATTTTCAAGATTCAATAAAATGACTCTGTCAACAAACCTGTGAGTTGAGAAGAGGACCTCAGGAGAGACTTCGGCCCCCTCTAACACCCTGACTGCAGCCCTGAACCTCAAAGCAGAGGACTTGGTTAAGCTGTGCTTGTGCTTGTGCCCCCCAGAAAATGTGACATGATAAATGAATGTTGTTTTACCCTGCTAAATTTATGATTATTTGTGTACAGAAATAGAAAATTAGTCCAATATCTTTTTCTAATTCTGTGGAGATCTTAAACTATTTCTTTTTCTCAGCACAAAAAACCACAACTTTTTTTTTTTTTTTTTTTTTTTTTTTTTTTACAGGGACAGAGAGAGAGAGTCAGAGAGAGGGATAGATAGGGACAGACAGACAGGAACGGAGAGAGATGAGTAGCATCAATCATTAGTTTTTCGTTGCCGTTGTGACACCTTAGTTGTTCATTGATTGCTTTCTCACATGTGCCTTGACCGCGGGCCTTCAACAGACCCAGCAACCCCTTGCTGGAGCCAGCGACCTTGGGTCCAAGCTGGCAAGCTTTTGCTCAAGCCTGATGGGCCCACGCTCAAGCTGGCAACCTCGCTGTCTCGAACCTGGGTCTTCTGCATCCCAGTCCGACGCTTTATCCACTGCGCCACCACCTGGTCAGGCAAAACCACAACTTTTTAACATTGGTTTGTTTGAAACTCTTAGTGGTGGAGCAGAATTAATGAAAACCAATCAAACTGGCCATAAAATGAAATCAGCTGAACATACTAGAGGAATAAAAATAATTAGCCTGTCTGAAGAAATTTTATGATCATTTTAATATAAGAATTGCTAAGAACTAAATAATAGTTGGAGATTGAGCTCCATCCAAATAAATTAATAATTGGTATCTTCCATTGAAACACAAATACACACAAACAAAAATAACTAGACTTTCCCTTCCTTTAGTATGACATAATCCTCATATGTAACAAGTGGAGCTTCAGTGATGTCATTAGGATATTTGATGTTAGAAGTTTCTTAATAATGGTAACGGATTGTGCTTATTCAGTCACATTGACCTGCTGTGCCCTACTATACGACTAATCACAGTCACCTCTAAGCTGAGGAAACAGGATTATTTCTAGTCTCAGAAGGTAATAAACAAACCTACATCTCAGCCAAATAAGAGAATTTAGTCTTTTTAGAACCATAAAAACAACCCAACAAACAAACAAAAACCTGAATTAATTCACGGAAACTTATTACCTAGGGAAATGCTTATCTTATAGCTATGAAATCTGCCCTTGGGTTTATGAGATACCCTAAGCATCTCATTTTAATCAGTCTTAATTTTAATCATGTCTTAGGGTTGCCAGATTTAAATTTTAATTTCATTAACAACATCTATTTTATTAATATGTTAGTATAATTATATTCCATAGACTGGACCTCAAGACTATGTATTTTTAATAAGTATCCTGTGTGATTCTTTTGGTCTTCAGTATTCAAGAAGAAATGCACTTTATACTAAGTCTTGTACTCAGCTGTGGGGATGCAGGAATAATCTAAGATAGTCTCTCCTCTGGAACATCTCATTGAAAAGTGTGGGTTTCAGGGAAGTAGAAAAATAATTACCTGCTTTCCTTTGCTTCTTTTAATGCCCTGTAAAATATCACTAGTTTCCAATTTCCTTAGTTTTATTATCAGAGTTTTACAGGATGGTATTGTTAAATGTAACCTTACTCAAATTGTAGAAAAATGGATTGCTTTGCAAATACTTCAAACTTACAGAGTGCCAAGCAATTATCAACGAAGCATCTATTTCTTGGTGGTTTTCAAAATATCCTCGTGGCTCTGTCCTACTTTCTCTAAGTTGGTTATTATTAAAGATGGAAATCTCCTCTAGAAAGGAACATGCTCAAAATGTTCTTAACAAGAGATTTGAATCTATTTGACCTGGCAGGAACAAGGATTTCAAAGGGTGACAGCTGAGTTCATCCAATTCCCACACAACCGCCGCATCGTCAGAATGCAGAGCTGCTAAAAGCAGAAAACATTATACATAAAACATAATACAATTCTTTCTGCTGACTTGGAAATCATTCTCTGCTTCAAGGCTCTTCATGTTATTAGGAGTGTTAGCATCAAAGAGGAAATTTATAACTAATATTATTCCCATCATTTTCATTTCCCCTTACCTTAATGTATTTTTTCTCTATAGCAACTATTAGATGGTAACATACAATATCATTTACTTGTCACCTACCTTTATTGCTTATTTTCTATCTGTCCCGGCTAGAATATAGTGTCCAGAGAAGTTGAGATTTTTTTTAACAATTTTGTGCACTGACAACTCTTCAGTGGAGGAGCACTAAGTAGCCTATTAGAGGTACCCATTAAATTTGTTAAATAGGTAAGTTTACTAATTAAATAATAACCAGACATTCTTGGTCCTAATCCATCTTCAGGATGTGAGTCCACTCAAACACAACTGTGCTGGTATTGTCCAGTATGCCAGAAAGCATTCTCAGGAGGATAACAATGATGCTTACCTTTGTATAAGGAAAGGGACTACTACTTGAAAAACAAGGTTTCCTTCTTTTGATCTAACGGTTGTAAGCCTGGGTTTGTGTTGATTCACACCTATGCTCCTCTCACTCGGCAATCTCTGACCAATGACTGAACTCTGAACATGTTGTTAAGGGTTAAAATCAATAGTGAAGAAGGACCACAACAAAATTCAATGGTCCACATTGGGAATAAGGTCCTACCATTGTGCTTATTAAAATCTATCTGCAAGAATATCATGTTTTATATAATTTCTTTTAATTCTACAAGACTTATGAAGCTTTGTATATAGCTAAAATAGAATTCATTTAAAAAGATCTCCTTGGCTCTGTCTGGTGGCTCAGTGAATAGAGTGTCAGCCTGGTGTATGGATGTCCTGGGTTCAATTCCCAGCCAAGGTACACAGGAGAAGCGACCATCTACTTCTTCCACCCCTTTCTGTCACTTTTTCCCTCCCTCAGCCAGCAGCTCAATTGGTTCAAGCATGGACCTGGGCATTATGGATAGCTCCATTGGACTGTGTCAGCCTCAAGCACTAAAAATAGTTCTGTACTGTAGCATTGGCCTCAGATAGGGTTACATGTGTATCCCAGTTGGGAAGCATGTGGGAGTCTACCTCACTATCTACCCTCCTCTCACCTAAAAAAAAAAAATCTCCTTTATGTTCGAGAACTCATTAGATTCATTGATAAAGTTTAAAATGTCATTTGAGGAAAATAAACTATAATTTGAATCTCTATCCACAGTAAATATTTTCTTTTTTTTTTTTTAACAGAGACAGAGAGAGAGTCAGAGAGAGGAATAGATAGGGACATACAGACAGGAACAAAGAGAGATGAGAAGCATCAATCATCAGTTTTTCGTTGTGACACCTTAGTTTGTTCATTGATTGCTTTCCTATATGTGCCTTGGCCGTGGGCCTTCAGCAGACCAGATAGCCCCTTGCTCGAGCCAGCGACCTTGGGTCCAAGCTGGTGAGCTTTTTTGCTCAAGCTAGATGAGCCCACGCTCAAGCTGGCAACCTCAAGGTCTCGAACCTGGGTCCTCTGCATCCCAGTACAATGTTCTATCCACTGCACCACTGACTGGTCAGGTTAAATCTTTTCTGATAAGCACATTTCAAATCATGCTTCTGTCTAGTCATCCACCTCTCTGTAGAGCTAATGTGTTTTGGAGATCAAAGGGTAGAGAACATAAATAAGAAAAGGATGGAGAATATGGACAATGTGCAAATTGAGCCCTACATAATTAATCACTACAGTAATCCAAGTTTGCACATTTCCTTTACCTTTTCCTCAGTCATATGTACAAAATTCAACAGCACATTGTAGTCACTATTCTAATGGCTCTTCAGCTGGGAGACAGCAGTTCAAAACCCTGAGGTTGCTGGCTTGAGCACAGGCTTATTTGGCTTGAGCACGGGGTTGTCAGCTTGAGCATGAGATAATAGATATGATCCCATGGTCGCTGGCTTGACCCAACATTGCTGGCTTGAGCAAGGAGTCACTGGCTCAGCAGAAGCCCCTGGTCAAGGCAATATGAGAATGTGATCAATGAACAACTAAGTTGTTGCAACTTAGTTGGTTAGATGGTGCTTCTCATCTTTCTCCCTTCTTGTCCGTCTGTCTCTGACGGTCCCCCCCCCCATCTATCTCAAAAAAAAAATAAACAAAAAACCTTGTTATTATCATTGATTCCTCTCTTTGCCTCACTCTCCATCAACAAGCCAAATAATGACTTTAATTCAAAATATATCCAAATATAGACAACTTCTTATTACCACCACCACTGCTATCATCCTATCACCATCATATCTTGTCTAACTGGTCTTCCTGACACCACTTTGTCCCACTACAGTCTATTCTCAACATTATAGCAAAGTGATCCTGTCTAAAATGTAGGTCACATTATGTCATTTCTTGGCTCAAAACCTCCAGTGCTTTCCACTGTGGGAATACACTATGAAAATATGCAAAATTAAGACAGCAAGGCACCTTTGGGTGAAAGCCCTGAGCGGACGGGCCTCTCTGACTCATACTGGAAACAGAGCATGCTGGAAACAGCAAAACAGCAGGATAAGATTCAGTAACAGAGAATGTTTAGGCTCTCAGAAAAGAGATTAGAAGTCAGTGTGTTCCTTGTCTTTTACTTTACCCCTTAAAATTTCTGCTGTCTGTTCTCTGGAGTTATTTGTACTTGCTAATAAATATGTGAATAAGGCTGGGGATGGAGACTCAGTCCTTTAGTCTGCTGACTGGAGCTGTTGCCTCCCATTGGTCCCTCGGAGCATGTCATCTGGTCTCCAAGTAGTTTATTGTTGGCACGACATCCCATCTTACTCAGAGTAAAAGTCAAAATTCTCACAACAGTCTACAAGGCCTTACATGATGCAGCTCCATCTCTCTGACTTCACTGGCTTCTGTCACCCTTACTAAGTTGTTCCAGCTACAACTGCCTTCTTTATATTCTGGGAAGACTCCAGGTACACACCTGCCTCAGGGCCTTTGCACTTCCTCTTTCCTTAGCCTGAATGCTCCCCTCCCAAATAATCATGTGACTTATATACCCTCACTCTCTTGTAGACTCTGTTCAAATGTTTCCTATTCAGTGAGCTCTTCCCTGGCTCAACTATTTAAAATGACAAACCCCAAAGTGTGACCTTTCTCTTCCAGTTCTGAACTCCCCCGCCCCATAATATTTATTAATTTCTAAAACACTATCAATTTACTTATTTATCATTTCACTGTCTTTTTTGGAGGCTATATGTAGATGCCGATGTATCTCCAGTATCCAGAATAGTGCATAGCACATAGTAGGTGTTTAATAAATGTATGTATAATATATGATTAAACAACTTTTTTGATTTCAAAACTCTGCTTCTTCATAAGCTTGGAAGACTGTTCATATAAAGCAAAATTGCTGTTGAAAAAATAAATAAGAGCAACTGACATTTCTTTTATATTTCAAGAAAAAAACTTTTGAATTTAGAGCCATTATGTGTCATGATATCTTATAAAGAAAATGAGCCACATTAAAGGAAAATGAATGCTTTGTTGGTAAACTAGATCACTAAGACCTTTGCATAGATCACTAAGCTCTCTGTTAGGTCATTAAGACCTGAAAATTTTTTCCTCTCTAATCTCCATATTTTGGCTAGGTTTAAATTCAATTTAATATGAAGAAACCAGTAAATACA
The DNA here is from genome assembly GCA_037038555.1 of Rhynchonycteris naso. Taxonomy (NCBI): domain Eukaryota; kingdom Metazoa; phylum Chordata; class Mammalia; order Chiroptera; family Emballonuridae; genus Rhynchonycteris; species Rhynchonycteris naso. The sequence goes on along the minus strand of CM072995.1, from coordinate 60,849,798 downwards.
GAAGTAACTAACAGGATATGACAACTTGCTTTAGAAGGTATTTCATATGAATGTTTACTATTTTCCTAGGTGGAAAGATTAAACTGGGGAACAAAATTTTTGGTGCATCCACAAAAACACTTGTTTTTACCTAATTTGAGTGTCCTGATTTCAAATATGACATTAGTTTTTCTCTGTAAGCTACAGACTTTTTGCAATTCAAGATTTTAGATTTTCATCTTATTGTAAAATTTTCAGCATTTAGTTTAACATAATGAAGTAGAATGTCTTCTTGGGAATCATCTTTGTGAAAATACAATAACTTATATAATGCAGTAAATACACTAATACACTAAAAGGTATGATAGCATCAGAATTTGTCAAAAAGTTCAAAATAGAACATATTAAAACACTTATTTTAATCATAATATTGGCGCAAAACTTATTTAAATTCTATTCAGGCAAAAATTTGCATTTGTAGCTCTTGCTTTTGTGTACTTGTTGAAGACAATCTCCTTTGATGCTCCAGCAGTAGTCTGCTCATCACTAACAGCTCCAAGATTTTCAGGAAACTTATCAAGGTGACTGACTGTTCAGGAAGTGAATCTTAATGGTCATGTTACTTCCAATGTTGCGGTAAGCCAACAGCATCTTTTGAACCAGAAGTTTATAGTTTTCTGTTTTGTTGTTGCCAAGGAAGTTATTTATAACTGCCACAAAAGACTGCCATGCTGCTTTCTCCTCTTTATTCATCTTCCTGGCAAATTCTTGTCACATATGAGGGTTCGAATTTGAGGTCCATTGAATACACCTGTTTTTATCTTCTCGAAAGACAAGGCAGGAAAAGCAGAAAAGCGTTCACTTTCTCTATTCAAAGCCTGAACAAACTGCTTCATAAAGCCAAGTTTGATGTGAAGTGGGGGGGCAAATGATCCTGTCTTGATTAACTACAGGTTCATTCACAATATTTGCATCCCTACTTCCAGAGCTTCACGTTTAGGCCACTCCTTCTGTGTCCAGTGTTTCTCCCAAGCTCGGCTATCCCCAAAACACAGAAAGCAAGAATACTTTGTGAAATCTCTGTGTAGTCCTAGCAGGAAATTTACCATTTTAAGATCCACACAAATGATCCAGTTATGCTCCTCATACTTCAGAAAGTCAAGGACAATTTTTATGTCATAATCTTCTTGCAGATGAGTTGAATAACCAATTAGAACCACTGCATAAACATTAGCATTGTGTAGGAGAACACATTTCAGAATCCATTTAGAGCTGTCAAGAAATAGCCGCCATTCTGTTGGACTGTAAGTGGTAACACCTAGCTGGCTGAGAAGACTACTGATATCATGACAGTCAACAAAGTGTTTGTCTTTGGAAAAAAAGTCTACAAAAATTTGTTCACCCTTCCTGAAATGGGATACTTTACCTGACTGCTAAAGTGCATTTTGTTCTTGAAGCCTGTAGGCTACTAACTCAGCTGCTTTCTTTGATAGGCCCAAATCTCTTACTAAGTCATTCAATTTGGGTTGGCTAAACTGCTGAGAAGTTAATGACAGCTTGGTATCAGAAGAAGATCCTTCAGATACTACAACCATTTTCTCACGCATCTTATCAAAATACACTTGATCACTATGTTCACTTTCTTCATCCTCAGAAGAAATAAAGCCATTGAAAACTGGAACTGGGAATGTCTCAGAGTGTGGAATAGGTCGTATTGCGAAGGAATATTAGGACATGTGATAATATGCTGTTTTTTCTTGCCGATGCCCTTTGTATGGATCAGACAGAAATAACAGTCACTGTTGTGGTTCTTAAGTTCACACCAAACCATGGGAATACCAAAAGGCATTCCTTTGCATTTTCCTTTTCTCTGGTCACGAAGCATTTCTTCCCAATTCTGACACACATTATGAGGAGCCCAATTCTTGTCTTGATTGCAAAGGGGAACTTGAAAATAAGCAACATATGCATGTGTCACAAATGATGAAATATTGTGCCTTTGACGTTGAAGTGTGTAACAGCCACATATATAACAGAAGGTGTCAGGACTATTCTTACATTTACGCCTACTTGAAGAAACCATGATTTAATCTAAAAACAAAATAAGAGGCTGTTTTATCAGATAATAATTTTTTACATTTATAAACAAGTACAATTATGTAAAAGTGATGTTTGTAAAACATTAATTGCCTTGAGGTTATGTTCAATCCAAGGGTCATTGTTCTTTAACTCCCAATTTAAAAACCAATGCATTCCATTAACTGTAACAAATAATTAAAATTGCATAAAAACTAGAGCATGCACCAATAAAGCAGATTTCAGAATTGGAATCAGTGATGCAGATATATATAGAAACAATTCTAAAACCTCATGCAACGGAAAGTAAAAAAAAATGTGCCCCAGTGTTATATAATATTTTTATATTTTTGTACACATATAGGTTCAAAAAACTTTTTAAGTCAGGTGTCAATATTAAAGAGAACAAATTGGAAATATTTCAATATACTTTCTTTTATAAAGAGGATTGAACTTACTTAATAAATTTTAATTTGAAAGTTATTTAAAATATGTATGCTTGTATAAACCATATCCTAAAAACCTTCTATATTAATGTCATTTCTAATTAGAATGTGGTGAGCTCTTTTAATAGACATTATATTTTTTTAGCCATTTAAGGGTCATAGCAAAATTAAGTGAAAGGTATAAATATTTACCCCCTAGTGCAACACAATAATAATATACTTTTATTATTTAAAAGTTGCTTTTTTTAGTTTCTTCAGTTTATTTTCTTGTGGTTAAGATGGAGATATGACCACCAAACTTTTTACATGACACACCAGTGGTGGTGGTAGGGTTACTTCATAAAATATGACATCAGAAAAATAATGTACTGTCAGAAAAAATTCAACCAAGTATGTCTGAAGATATAGCTGGCTTTATCAAACAATTGCATGAATTGGGTGATGTCCCATCTAGCAACTAAAAGGCTGCTCTGAGGGGTTGTATTAAATGGGAGATTTTTGTAGAAAATAGAAAAGAGAGTTTTGGAGGGGAGTCATTAGCAAAAAAAAAAAAAAAGGATTATTTTTAGACCAGGACATCATTTCTAGGTGAAGGGAGGGGGGCAGGGCTTTCATCACATAGATGACTTTTTCTTTCTATGGGGGATGCAGGGGGCCCACTTGAGAAATTACACCCTTAGTGTTGGCCAGATCATTTTAGACTGCTTGATTAAGATTACATTTCTGGTTAAGGTGAAACTACAACTAAGTCAGGTAATAAGCCCCGGTTTGGTAGCATGGGCTTTAGCTCAAGGAATACCACATTTTTTCTTTTCAATGGTCCTGTTGACTTCCGAAAGTCTTGATGCTTTAAAAGGGCAAATATCTCAGAAATGAATGGAAAGGAAACTCACAGATAGGATTTCAAATCGGCTAAATAAAACTGATGCTGAGATTAATATGAAGGATAAAATTAACTGTGTTATTAACTAAATATTGCTGCAAATTAAAATGGTTCTGATTTTTTTAAAATACACATTCTACTTGTGTGGAGCAACAAATCAATCTCTCTCTCTAAAAATTAATTTAAAAAAATTTAAAATAAAAGAAGTCAGAGCAAAGTCCATGTGCCCTGAAAGTTCTATGCTTCTTTCCCTCAAATACAAAGACTTTATATCCCTGAGTTAATAAGCAATTTGGTAATAGCTAAGTTTATTTTAAGAAAATTTAAGCATTGTTCCTTTATATTTTGGGAAGTACAGATTTCATTTAGAAAAGAACCCAAACATTGGCAGGTGGGTTAAATAAATTTTATTTAGGCATTTTATTAGAGATTCACTGGCCTATTTATTAGTTCTTTATTAGTCCTTTCTTATGGTAAAATTGCACAAAAATACAGAGAGATAACAATTCTGACATATATTTACATGTTGCTGATATTACTGAGATAGGAGACCTCACTTTGAAGCCATTAAAAATATTTACACTCGTCACATCTTATCCTGTTGAAGAAAAGTCCTGGGTTCTTCCAAGTATGCCCAGAGCTGACTGCTTGGAATTTTAATACTTCTCAGTCGATATGGTCCTTGGACTCAAGGCACCATTGGTTTCAAACGTTACTGATGCCAAGAGCAGTAAGCAATTTCCCTTGAGTTCCTCCTGCTGTTCTTGAACAAATTTGTTTTTCTTTAACCTCCATTCAGACTGAAATAGCACTCAATGTCCTGCTTGTTATCTTACTCCAAATGTGAATGGCCATTTCTCTGAGATGACTTGGCACAGTTTTGATTAAAGATTGTTGTTTACACATCCAAGAAAATAGCCAGTTAACTGTGGAGAAATAGAGCATGGCCCAGAGGATTAACAAAGACGGATGAACACTGACAAATGAGGCTTATTTGTTCTTTTCCTATTATTTATTCTCATTCTTCCAGCACAAGGGAGACCTAGCATCAGCAGAAGCTGAAGTCTGGAGGGTTTAAGCATCAATCAGACATTGCAGCAAAGGAGCAAGAAATAAGAAATAAAGCAGAAATAAGAAAATCACCAGATAGTGCAAAAATAATTTACCTATGTAGATTTCATATACATTTGCTTATGATTTCAGCAAGATCAAATTTTTAATGCAAATGTACTCTATTTCTTGACTAAACAAAAATTTTTATATATGTTCTAAAGCAATGACAGTCACTTTAATATGTTCTTGTCATTTAGAATCATTTAAAGCCTTTTCCAGTGTGTGTTTCTATCAGTAATGAATAATCAGCAATTCATGCTAATTTTTAGAACTACTTTTTGTGAAGTTAATCCATGATTCCTTTTAAAATTGTTTATTTATTTATTTTTATTTTTACAGGGACAGAGAGAGAGTCAGCGAGAGGGATAGATAGGGACAGACAGACAGGGACAGAGAGAGGTGAGAAGCATCAATCATTAGTTTTTCGTTGCCGTTGCGACACCATAGTTGTTCATTGATTGCTTTCTCACATGTGCCTTGACTGCGGGCCTTCAGCAGACCAAGCAACACCTTGCTGGAGCTAGCAGCCCTGGGTCCAAGCCGGCGAGCTTTTGCTCAAGCTGCGCTCAAGCTGGCGAGCTCAAGGTCTCGAACCTGGGTCTTCCGCATCCCAGTCTGACGCTCTATCCACTGCGCCACCGCCTGGTCAGGCTCCTATTAAAATTGTTAAATGCTTATAATATTATTTAAATATCTTCTTTACCACAAGCCTCTAGATCAGAAATTTTTAAACTTGGGTGTATATCTAATAATAAGCTTTAGGCAGTATCTAAACATATTTTGAGCAAATGAGCATTTTTCTTAGGAGTGTTCATACCATTTTCTAGGTTTTCAAAGGTGTCAAATGCATAAACAAAATAAAAAAAAAAACCAAGGATGTTATAAAAACATTTTACATTTAGTGACATTTATTTAAAAACGTGGTCTGTACTTGCTTTGGCCGTATGTACACTAAATACCTTGTCTGATCTCAGGCAATAAACTAAAATGATCCTTTCCATCTGATCAAGGACCAAGTTCATAATAGCAAAAATACTCAGTTTTTTGTTTTTTGTTTGTTTTTAGGTGAGAGGAGTGAAGATAGTGAAGCAGACTCCCGCATGCACCCTGACTGGGATCCACCTGGCAATCCCATCAGGGGCCCATGCTTGAGTACTGAGCAATTTTAAGTGCATGGGGCCATTCTTGAACCCATTGAGCCACTGGCTGTGGTAGGGGAAGAACAAGAGAAAGGGGGAAGGGGAGAAGCTGATGGTTGCTTTTCCTGTGGTCCCTGATCAGACATCAAACCTGGGATGTCTATACACTGGGCTGATGCTATCTATATCCACTGAGTCACTGGCCAGGGCCAAAATTTCTCAGTTCTTGTCAAGTTAAAATCATCATTGCTAATATCCAAGTAAAACAGTTCATTCATTCATTTTTTTTTTTACTTTCATTAATTTTAATGGGGTGACATTAATAAATCAGGGTACATATATTCAAAGAAAACATCTCCAGATTATCTTATCATTCAATTATGTTGCATACCCATCACCCAAACTCAAATTGTCCTCTGTCACCTTCTATCTGGTTTTCTTTGTGCCCCTCCCCTCCCCCCTCTCTCACCCTCTCCTCCCTCCCCCCACCCCGTAACCACCACACTCTTGTCCATGTCTCATAGACTCACTTTTATGTCCCACCTATGTATGAAATCATGCTGTTCTCAGTTTTTTTTTCTGTTTTACTTATTTCACTCCGTATAATGTTATCAAGGTCCATCCATTTTGTTGTAAATGTTCCGATGTCATCATTTCTTATGGCTGAGTAGTATTCCATAGTATATATGTACCAAAGCTTTTTAATCCACTTGTCATCTGATGGACACTTGGGCTGTTTCCAGATCTTCGCTATTGTGAACAATGCTGCGATGAACATGGGGGCGCATTTCTTCTTTTCGAACAGTGCTATGGTGTTCTTAGGGTATATTCCTATAAGTGGGATAGCTGGGTCAAAAGACAGTTTGATTTTTAATTTTTTGAGGAATCTCCATACTGTTTTCCACAATGGCTGCACCAGTCTGCATTCCCACCAGCAGTGCAGGAGGGTTCCCTTTTCTCCACATCCTCGACAGCACTTGTTCTGTGTTGTTTTGCTGATGAGCGCCATTCTGGCTGGTGTGAGGTGATATCTCATTGTGGTTTTAATTTGCATCTCTCTAATGATTAGTGATGTTGAGCATTCTTTACTCACAATTTCTTTTCAAAATCTGAAATGTCTTAGAAGAACAGAGGTAGAATAAAAATGTGAACAAAGTAAATGCTTCAGGCCTCACCAGGGCTGGCTTCACACCCTGCAAAACTGTGCTTCATTCTTGGACCACTTACTCAACCAGATGAACTTTAGCATCCCAATCCAAAGGAACATCTATCATAAAACAGATGATAAATATGCCCTATGGATTTAAATAATATTACAAGCATTTAACAATTTTAAACGGAATCATGGATTAACCTCTTGTTGTTGTTGTTTTCCTATTGCCATAAATGTGTGCAAACAATATCATGTTCTCATTTTTATTTATTTTCTCAGAAGTGATGTCTCAGTTCATGATAACAGAATCCAGTGACTGCCTCTATTATTCTGAGACTCTTTAGAAAAACCACGAGTGACAGGGAAAAATGTCAGTGCTTCCCTAAACCTATTTGTATCTCGGCCAAATTAGTTTTTACAAAATACTGAAAGTAAATCAATTCGCTTGTCTAAATTTTATTGCTACTTAATTGGGCAGAGTTTTGCATACATTTAATAGGCTATCACTGAATGAAAAAATCTGAAAGATGCTGGGTACGTTGTCTCCCTAAATCGTTTTCCCATTGCATTTGAATAAGTAGTTTGGATTTCCCTGAAATTTCTACTTAATAAGTGAGAATTCAGGGTCTGACTGCTAATTCTAACTCTATAATTTACTGAGTCATTTCCGGTCGTATACTTAAGGAAGAATTAGTGCATGTAATTGAGTTCTAGAAAAGAGTGCACATGGGAAGAAGAGCAACTTCATTTAGAGTTGGCTCTGAGGGTGTGGCTCAGACACCTCTGGTAAAGAATTTATGGAAATTCTGCGATAGGAACACTTCCAAAGCTCGGTCTCAGGGACGGACACCCGTCACTGGGGGTCCTGAGAAGAGAAAGTTGGGTGAAATGACAAACCTCCAATTTCTCACTATTGCTCAGGGCAGTCTCAGCCTCACTGTGGATGGCTATTGAGAAGGCCAGTTCTAATATTTATGATGTTCTGTGAATATTGCTTATGCTTACTTATTTATTTATCTATCAGTTAAGAAAAATTGTGGATCTATTTTTAGTAGCTCCCCAGTTCCCAATTCTCAGTGAAATATTCTTTACTTTCTCATGTACAATAGAATATTAAAGAAGTGAGTAGAACTTGTTTAGGTATTGTTCTCCTAAAAAGTTGTCTTTTTCCTTTTGTTTAATTTCTGTTTTTTAAATTATAATTTTTTATGTTCAATTATAGCTGACATACATTATTATATTAGTTTCAGGTGTACAACCCAGTGACTAGACATTATATAACTTACTAACTGATCATCTTGATAATTCTTGCATCCATCTGACATCACACAGTTATTAAAATAATATTGACTATATTGACTTTGCGGTAATTTACATCCCATGACTATTCTGTAACAACCAATTTGAACGTAATTCCTTCACCTTTTCCACCCATCCTGTAACCCTTCCCAGAGAACCATCAAAATGTTCTTTGTATCTATGGGTCTGTTTCTGTTCTGCTTGTTTAGTTATTACATTTTTTAGATTCAATTGTTGGTAGAACTGCATACTGTATGATTCTCTTACTCATAGGGATACTCCATAATTCTTATAAAGATTCAGTAACATGGTAAAATTCTCAGGGAATGTAGAACAATAAAAATATTTTAAAATAGTTTCTTTTTTCCTTTTTAAAGTAATTTAGTGTCTTTAAAAATAGAAATAAATATTAATTGTGAATTATTGAAAGGAATTATATGACCTGCTGTGACAATAATCTAAGGTTGTGGTCATGTATACTTCTCTCAACTAACTCTCCACAGCTAATAAAATATCCATTTACTTATTTATAGTTAAAATGCAACCCAATGACAAATTTTAATCCTAAGTAGTTCATATTGCCCATGAATTCACCATAACATTTTGAATAATGATTATTCTGAAAATTTTCTACTTACTTTTTATTAACTACATTCACTAACATGGAAGTTATAATGTTCAAACAATATAAATACTTCATTATAGAAATATTTTTACAAGGATAAAACTGTTTCTTCAAAACATTTTCTTGCATAAATCAAATCTTCAGTTAATGTCATTTTTAAATTAAATTTTATAATATGAAATGCTTTATAAAGACACAACTTTTGTTCCATTACTAAATAACTCAGAATGTACAATAACTAAATTATTCATAAAGCTAAATATAGTGTCTAGTGCTGAGCACAGGAATAAAAGAGAAATTACACTTTGTCTTGAACATTTTCAAAGGAAGACCTACTACAATTATTATGTTGAACTTGATCAACAACAGGTCAATTTATTAAGGTTATATACTAGTAACAAATTAACTCAGAAGTGGAGACTTTCTAAACTGCAATAATCCATTAGAAGCCAGAAAGAAAATGTCATAATAATTCCTTAAAAGTTGACTAATACCTATAAATCACTTTACGAATATTTTCTAATTTGGATATAAAACAATTAGACTCAGAACAAAGTGTATAAGAAAAAGCAGGGGGAAATGAGAAAATAAAATTCTTTTCCCTTCTTTCTTCCTTCCTTCCTTTCTTTCTTTCTTTCTTTCTTTCTTTCTTTCTTTCTTTCTTTCTTTCTTTCTTTCTTTCTTTCTTTCTTTCTTATGTTTTGTTATTAAAAAAGGAGAAAAGAATGAGGTAGAAAGGAAAGGAAACACTAGTAGATTTCCAGAAGCCAAGAAATCTTGTAGAGTGACATGCTGGTAATGAGTGAACAAAAGAACTTTTAAGACTACAGATGTTTAATTTTGAAGTATTTGGTATTGGTTATATAATTGCACCATACTATCATTTTTTCCTCAATTTTTTTAAGTGAGAAGAAGGGAGATAGACATGCACCCCACATGCACCCTGAGCGGGGTCTACCCAGCAACCTTCATCTGGGCCAAAGCTTGGATCAACTGAGCTATATCCTCAGTGCCTGATGCTGACACTGAGACCAACCAAGCCACTAGCTATGAGAGGGGAAAAGAGAGAGAAATAAAAGGGGAGGGAGAAAGAAGCAGATGGTCACTTCTCATGTGTGTCCTGACCAGCATTTGAACCACAGACATCTGCATGCTGGGCCAACACTGTATACATGGAACAAACCGACCAGGGCTGACCTTTTCCTCAATTTCATCAAATCTTCAGTAATGTCTCCTGTACCCATAAGCCTTGTGAGACTGACATTTTTATTTACTGTCCTCCAGCACCCCTCCCCAGCACTCCCACTCCCAACCCTGGAAATTACCTTTACCATCTTGTTTGGTGTGGTGCAGAATAGGAAAAGAAAGAGAGGAAGTAGGCATTTCAGTAGGAATCTGACTCAGTACTAGGGGTAACCATAAAAAATTAAAGAGCTACAAAAGTGTGCAGGTATCTTGGAAAGTACATTAAAATGTCTACATGTTGCAGAATGTATTTTTTTCAATCTTAAAATATTTTTGCCTGACCTGTGGTGGCACAGTGGGTAAAGTATCGACCTGGAATACTGAGGTTGCCGGTTCGAAACTCTGGGCTTGCCTGGTCAAGGCACATATAGGAGTTGACGCTTACTGCTCCTTACCTCCCTTCTTGCTCACTCTGTTTCTCTCTCCTCCCCCATCTCTCTAAAATAATTAAATAAAAAAATTTAAAAAAATATCTTCAAATAGGAGGCTGGTCTCAGCTAGTAGTCATGTTATGGTGGTGTAGTAGGAGGATAGTGGGTGCCCAAAGACATCCATGCTCTAGTCACTGAACCCTGTTAATATGTTTCCTTACATTGCAAAAGGGAACTGAAGTTGAAGATACAATTAATTACATTTGCTTATCAGCTGACCTTCAGATATAGAGCTTATTCTGAATTACCTAGTCTCTGAATGAATGAGTTTCTTTTGGGCCAGAAATCTTTTTTGAACAATTGGCTGACGCCAGGCAAGACTGAAGTTATATCCAAAAAAGTAATGACTGTGGTATTAAATTTGCTATTAGTTCATAAATTAATGTTAAGATCTGGTTAGATACTTAGATACTCAGAATATGCCTGTTACATCATGGAATTTGAGTTTAAAATAAGTAACATATTAACTCTAATCTCCTGCTCCACATACCTGTATGTCTCAATTATCCTTCAAATCATTATTCACAGAGAAATCTCCCCCATCAGCTTCTCCATTCCTATCCCTAGCTTGTGAATCCTGCTAAAAATGGTCACACAATCATATAGACCAGTGGTAGTCAACCTGGTCCCTACCGCCCACTAGTGGACATTCCAGCTTTCATGGTGGGTGGTAGCAAACCAAAAAAGTATAAATAAAAAGATAGATTTAACTATAGTAAGTTATTTTATAAATATTTATTCTTCCAAACTTAACAAAAATCCAACATAAAGTACTTGGTAAATAATTATTATTATATGCTTTCACTTGCTGTAACTCTGCTTTATAAATTTTATAAATCACAATTACTGTGGAACAGGTGGGTTGTTAGAAAATTTTACTACTAACAGATATACAAAAGTGGGCGGTAGGTATGAAAAGGTTGACTACCCCTGATATAGACTAATATCATTAGAAATGTATAGTCTCTGATGCCTACTTGGCTAATTTCTTCTACCATTTCCCAAAGAGACTATAATAAGCACCTAACAACTTTCCACTCCTCAGGATGTCTTCATCCCATCATTCCTGGTTCAGAATAAATAAAGAGTAGGACTAGAAGTCAGGAACTACCTTATGCCCTACTTTTCTCTTCACTCAACATATGTGTATCTATTCTACTTAAACTCTTTACAATCTCAGGAAGAAGTAGCTTCCTTCCTGCTAGTCAAATATTATCTATCCAGCTAGGCTCTCAAACTGGCTTTTTAAAAGACTGTCCTCTCTTGCCTGACCAGGTCATTGTGCAGTGGTTAGAGCATCAGCCTGGGATGCTGAGGACCAGGTATGAAACCCCAAGGTTGCTTGCTTGAGCACAGGCTCACCAGCTTGAGCATGGGGTCACCAGCATGAGTATGGGATCATAGACATGACCCCATGGTCGCTGGCCTGAGCCCAAGGTTGCTGGCTTAAGCTCAAAATTGTTGGCTTGAGCCTAAGGTCACTGGCTTGAGCAAGGGGACACTGGCTTGGCTGGAGACCCCCGGTTAAGGCATATATGAGAAAGCAATCAATAAACAACTAAGGTGCTTCAACAAAGAATTGATGCTTCTCATCTCTCTACCTTTCTATCTGTCTGTCTGTCTCTAGTTAAAAAAAAAAAAAACTATCAATACAGCATACTTGGTCTTAGATATCTATAAAATTTGAACAAATATGAGACTGTACTCACCAAGAGTTTACAACATAGCCTCAGGTCAGCTACACAAATGAAACAAGATTGTAATGAGTTTCTTGTGTTATACTCAATAATAAATTCCTTTGATGGAATTCAGAGGAGATTTGCCTTTGCTGAATCACGGTTTCTCATTTGTTAGAAAGATGCTCCAGTGTATTGGGAATGCACTGCTTTGTCACTCAAAAATTAAAAAAGAAAGTACTGAAAATTCCTAAGCCACTGAACTTGAACATAGATATTAATTTTAGTATTTTTTATATTATCTTAAAAAAGTTTTGCAAATTGTAGAATTGTTTCACTAACAAGCAGTTTCACATTTTTCCATTAGTTCACACAAGGCAAACAGGAAACTAATACTTAAAATTATGCATTTATTTCAGAACTCTTACTTAAAACATTCTTTACTACAGCTATAGTACATTTTATTTATGAGGATTCATAAGAGGAATGTTTCTTAGTTTTATTCAGAATGAGTTATTTGTTTCTATTTTATTAACACTATAACACATGTTATTGGTTTGTTCACATTTTTGCTCTTATATTAGGAGGTGACTCAGAAACTAATGTCTTTGCCTGACCAGGTGGTAACACAATGGAATAGAGCATCAGCCTGGACCACAGAGGACCCAGGTTTGAAACCCCAAGGTCGCCAACTTGAGCACCAGCTCAACAGCTTTAGTCTGGGGTCACTGGCTTGAGCGTAAAATCATAGACATGACCCCATGGTCACCAGCTTGAACTCAAAGGTCGCTTGCTTAAAGCCCAAGGTATCTGGCTCGAGCAAGGGGTCACTGGCTTGGCTGGAGACCTCAGTCAAGATACATATGGGAAAGCAATCAATGAAAAAAACAAATTTCTTCATACCTGTTTCTGTACAGGAATGTCCAGCAAGCATTTCTGTGTGTTCACCTTGTTTATAACTCTGTTTATTATGCCTAGGTTTTTATTTTGTTGTTGCAATCCCTTTGTCTTTTAGTTTTGTTTTTTTTTTTAAAAAACAATGTGTATTTTTTTAAATTTATTTTTATTTTATTCATTTTAGAGAGGAGACACAGAGTGAGAGAGAGAGAGAGAGAGAGAGAGAGGGGGGAGGAGCTGGAAGCATCAACTCCCATATGTGCCTTGACCAGACCAGTGCAGGGTCTTGAACTGGCGACCTCAGTGTTCCCAGGTCGACGCTTTATCCACTGCGCCACCACAGGTCAGGCTGTCTTTTAGTTTTTATATTAATATATATTTTTTGTCCTGATATAAGCATCTTTATCCTGATAAGTAAGCATACATATATTATGTACACATAATGTATATAATTGTTGATATTAATGTAAGAAAAACATAAGTAATACATAAGTAATAAAATTTATATTCAAGATCACTGGCTTGTGACTTTTCTAGTAACTATCAGTTTAGCTGTTGAGTGACTAAACAGTGTATGTGTATGTATACACATAGATAAGTATTTATATACACATACATATTTACATGTACATATACACATGATGGGAAATATATATGTTATAATATGTTATAATTATATGTGTATATGTGTGTGTTTTTATATATATATATGTTTGTAATCACTTTATATCTTTTTGAGGACACGGTAACTCCATGCAGTGGCCACAACAATCTGCATTCCCACCAACTGTGTATAAGGGTTCCCTTTTCTTCACATCCTCGCCAACATTTGTTGTTTGTTGGTTTATTTATGACAGTCATTCTGACAGGTGTGAGGTTATAGCTCATTGTGGTTTTAATTTGTATTTTTTATTCTCAAAATATTCTTCAAAAGAGAAGAAAACACCCTAGGGATTCTGATGAGCAAACGTTTCCTACCACATTACATTAGTAACCTGATTTTCTTCTCTGATGCTTGAAGAAATTTTGAATTGTTCTTTGAATTCATAAGTTTTGCTATGTGTGCCATAGGGTAAACCTATTTTCATTTATTTTGTCTCATATGTGGTAAAACCTCTTCAGCTCTTCCTTCAGCCCCAGAAATTTATCTTCCAATTAGTCTCTTATTTCTTCTCATCTAATTGTTAATGTTTATGCCTTAGGAACACCTAAAAATCAGACATTTGTCTCTCTCTGTTCTTTATATTTATGTGTGCTTTTGTGTGACTTTATGTGTGTATTTATGGATGCACATACATACACAGGCACACCAAAGGCTATCTTATCTTTATGCCTCTTTTTCTGTCCGCTTAAATGGAAATATTGTGTTTTACTTGGCATATCCTGAATTAAGCCTTCTACATTTCAATTTTACTTTCTTTTGTTTGAAGCACAGTGGTATCTTGACACATGAGTTTAATTCGTTTCATGGCCAAGCTCGTGACTCAATTTGCTCATGTATCAAATAGAATTTTCACATTTAAATTAATGGGGATGCAATTAATCCATTCCGTCCCCCCAAAACCACAGGAATTTTTTGTTTTATATGCTTTTAAATAAAAAAATGTACTTTATAAATAACAAATACATATATAAATATACATAATAAAAGAGAATGTAAAGAAATAAACTGGTTTATGAAGTGTATTTACCTTCAAGGTCAGGTGAAGATGCTGGCAGAGGGGGAAGAGACTAGCAGAGGAGGTTTGCATTTCGTGTGCTATAGCTTAATATAACTTCTTCTCTACACACTAAATGCTACCTTTAATTGCAAAATTTAGCTTACACATTACTTATAATATGTAACTTTATTGTTAAACTTAATTTCTGTTTTTTTTACTTTGCTTAATCAATCATCATTTTCTTCACTGACTTTTGGCTTTTTCACCACACTTTCCTTGCTTTCATTTAGAGGTCATTTGAACAAAAACCTTTCCATGGAAGTTTGTTTCTTCCTCCCTTTCAGAACATTTGGCAGGTTATCTAGTGGAGGGTGGCAGAAGCTCATGATTCAAATATCCCCTCATGAGTTAAAGCAAAAAATTCCATGAGTGACAGCTCATCTTTCAAATTGCTCATGATTTAAAGTGCTCATGTGTCAAGGTACCACTGTATTGATTTTTAACTCTTCAATTGTTGTTTTGGTTTCCTTACAAAACTTAAAAGTTGGTCTTTTTTTATCCATTTGACTCTTTATTTTAAACTCTTATCTCCAAATTACAGTCTGTGCTTTTGTTCAGAGCAACACTGTCGACAAAGACTTTCTGCAATAGTGGAAATGTTTTATGTCTGTTCTGTCTAGTACAGTAGCCCCTAACAACATGTGGCTATATGTGATTCTTGACACTAAAAGATGACTAGTACAACCAAAAAAATTAGTTTTTAATTTTCTATAATTTCAATTTAACTAACCACATAGAGGTAGCAACGATAGAGAATACATTCTTCCTCAAACACTAGTAATGTTGAAAAATACTTTCCTTTGAGCTCCCTTACTAAATTATTCTCACAGCTATTTTCTTACATTGCTCATTCCAGATGATAGTCTCATCACTGGCTTCATTGTGTTGTAGCCTCAATTTCAAATATTCCTACTTACTCATTTTAGGATGAAAAGAGAGGTTTCTGGATTTGTTATTTGCTAAGAGATAAGTGCATAATTCTTTTTGCTTTGTGTTCTATCTTGTTATCAGAGTATATGATCTTCTAAGACTTATAGTAATATCTAAAATTGGGTAGAATGAGGCAAATCTAACCTTGTTTTCCAATGTCAAAAAAATGCACTCATTTAGTGTGCCTTAATCAGTTATGCTAGTGTCCAAACCCCATGAAGTGCATGACCATCTACAATTTCTAACATATGCAGACTCTTAAGGTTTGTGTTCCTCTCTGGATAATTAATGTCACAATTAAACCTTCTGGAGTACAAGGTGTCATTCTGGTCTATCTCCCATCTCTGTATCTCTACCACCTGCTTCACTATTTCCTGGAAGTTGATATCCTAGTGACTTTGAGTCCTTTGGACAAGAACCTAGTGGCTATTTTTACCTTCTGATATGACAAGTTGTTCACAGTTCATATTAGACATTTCTTTGGAATCACTAATTGTAGAATAAGCCTTGATTACTTTAAGTGTAAGATGATATTTGCTAACTCACTGGCATTGTTCCCTCAGCCTTTCCAGTAAACAGAGCTGAAAAATATTACTTATTTGCTTTATTTTACATTATATACACAATAGCCATCACAATAACAGCACTCCCACCAACAACCCACCTACTAAAATATTTGGGGTATTTCTTTTTAATGTTCATTTTGCCTTACTATATTCCACTAGGACTGAATAGCCACATTACTCCATTTTAGGGTCACTAGGAACAACTCCTATCTGTGAGGCTATGTTACCACTGGGTACAAATCCAGGTTCATGTGTTTCTTTTTACTTTCTATTTTTAGTTACTTTTTTATTTTATAATTATATAACCATAATACCTGGAGAAAAATAGAAATCTGTAAGTACACATTGATATAACTCAATAAACAATATTTTTAAATGAAAAGCCCTTTTGAACAGTAGAATAACTACTAATCATGTAGAAATAAAAATAAAACCAGAACATCACTATTTGGCACCATCATAATAATGATTAATCTATGCATAAAATATTAATGGATGCTAAAAGTAATGGTTTGTGAAAGTGGGGTCAGAAATAAGATATTTGCTTAGTTTCAAAATAACTTCCCCCTGAAAACAACTTAATTACAGAGGGGAAAAGAAGTAGGTTTATGGTGGTAAAACCTGGTCGATGTACTACCTTAATCAAGTGATCAAAACTATAACTACCAGGAATGAATGGACATTGTGCACAACAACCTGGTTAAGATGCAGTGGAAAAACACAGCATCACTTCTGTGATGTTCCAGCCAAAAATACATAATCTGTCTCTAATCAGGAGAAATATTAGACAGACTGAGAGAACAAAGAGAACAACTGACTTGTAATCTTAAAAAAAATTCAAGGTCATGAAAATAAGGGAAGGACTGAGAAATTGTTCTTCAAAAAAAAGATTGAAAAGACATAACAATCACGTGTCACACGAGGTCTTAGATTGAATTGTTTTTGGTATAATAGATCTGATTAAAACAATTGAAGAAAGTTGAATTGGGTATCTGGAAATCGGAGTGTTCTTTGTATTACATTTACAACATCCTTTTAAGTTTGAAACTATTGGGTATTTTTTTCTTTCTGACTGCATGGCTCCAAAGTCAATTCTACAACTGACTTTGGAGCCAATATTTCTTTGATTTCATAAGCATTTTGGTAAAAATTTGACAGAATGCCAGCCAAAAAGCCATTTTAAGCCAGAAAGTGGGTGTACATGTCTTCTTCCAGGAATGTGTGTTTTACACCAAGAAAGGTATATCTTTATTTTGCAAACCACATATCAATTAAAAAAAACTTACATAAAAAATAAAAATCTATGGCAAAAATAACATTAGAAAATATGTAAACCATTCTTTAGCTATTACTTATAAGACACAAAGAAAATTTAAAACAATATTACAAACGTTTCTACAACTTAAATTAAGGTGAAGTATAGAAAATTTGAGAGTTTAAAAAGAATCAGAATCAAGCTTTTCTTATCCATTGACTGACTTGATGAGTTTCTGGCAACATCTTTTATTCTGAATGATTGGAAAAAGCAAAAATGCATATATTTGCAGCTACCCAGACTCCTCTAAAATATTATTTCCAAGCAAATGAACATAATTTGAATCAGTAATGTTCCCCAGTGAGTCAGTTAAGCAACTCTCCTGCATTATAGGATTGATGTCATCAATATTAATTCATCCATTAACCTGGCTTCTAGAATTTTACATTATAGAATTCCTTCTTTTCTCTAAGAGCTTCTTCTGTTGCACATCCCTTATAAAAATGATAAGGTTGCAATCCAAAACTAGAAAAAATTATTTTTCTGCCTAGAATTTTAAGTTGATTAGTATCTTATTTTAGATGAATAGTCATAAAATTGATTTATGGTTTCCTTAGGATCTACCTTTACTTACTCATTGACCCTTGAATTACTCCTTTCTATTATCTTCAAGTTAATGCATTTTTCTCATTCATTCATCATAAAAACTTTTATTACTTTATATTTGTTTTTTCTCGTTGCTTTTCCAGAATTAACTGTAACTTATTTATTGTTTAATATAATATTTAAAAAAAATCAAAGACACATCCAGGAAAAGAACAGAATAATTTAACTACTCACATTTAACCAAGTTCCCAAACTCCTGGAAGGATTTATTATATGAGTTCATGCTTCCTTAGCTAGAGACCTTTAGGTAAAGTAATTAGCCTGATTTTATTTCATTTTCTCAGGTTTGAAATGCAGTTTTCAGCTTATTGATTTGCTTTTATTGAACTAACTCCAATTATAGAATATGAAATTAAAAACTCATAAATGTTTAAAATTAGAAGTAATTCTTTTAATACTTGAACACTAACTCCAAAAATTTATTCTTGTAATAAAATTGTACATTTGGAAGAAATGTAGACAGGAGTTGGATCACCTGAGTTGGGTCTTAGGTCTATAAGTATCAACTAAATAACGTTAGGAGAATCACTTAATCTTTCACAGAATTTTCTTGTCTATAAAATAAAGATAATAAAAAATCTTCAGACATAGACCTTTTTTCTCAGAAGCCACCAAGCAAAGAGTACTTGATTGTGTCTAATTGCTGTCCCCAAGATTTTGACTTGTAAAGAAAACTATTCCAACTTCTTGAATAATGGGATATTCCCCTAAAGTCAGGAATAAATCAATGGACAAATAATTCTCTCTGGATAAATCCCAAAGAATGGCACAAAAAAATTATCTCTTTTATTGGGAGTAAAACCTAAAGTACTTGAAAAGAGTATAAGAGTTCACCAAACACCCACTCACATATATGTAGGTCCTATCTGAGACATTGTAATCATGAAAGCAAAGGTCCTATTTGGGGATTAAATGAGCTATAATCCCTTAGAGACCAATCTTTTAGTGATGACTGAATTGGGGTACCTCATTTTTAAGAGAAACATTCCCTTTGGTGAGAATAATGACTCTTTATGCAACGCAGTGGTAAGAAAGGCAACAGGATAAAACCAGTTCCACTAACAGAAGAGACACAAGTAAATTGGGCATGGCATCCACACAAAAGGGCAAACCTGACTTTTCCATCTTTGTTGTATCAACACAGAGAAGTCAAAGTGCAGCAACAAAGATAAGGCAGGAGTTAGAACTCAAGAATAGACCTAGAGTCAAGAGAAACAGCAATATATGAAATGAATGAAAATAACAAATAAGGTCCTCAAAACTTTTAGATATTCACTATTTGTTAAGAAAAAGCTTTCTTGATTGTGACCTGAGGTGTCTTGGCCCAACTCCTGAAATTAACAAACAGGAGAGAAAAGAGAGAGCTAGAAGTATTTGTTACTTGCTCATACTTCTGTGGTAAAATGTAGCACATTTTTATCCTAGGACTATTTTTCATTAACTTGAGTTGCAAATTTAAAATGAGGAAAATGTTAAATCTCATAGAAACTGAGCTTTGCAATGCATTAGTAGAATCATCAATCAATACACTGAATATTATTGGACCTGTGTAGCCCTCTTTTAATCCTACTATTATTTAATTTATTTAATCAGACTGTGAGTGCCAAATGATATCTGCAAACTATTTGACACTACAGTCACTGTTCCTAAGACTTTGTTGAAGAATATACTATATGCCAGGTATTCTTGTACCTTTGTAAACTGCATTATTTTAAATCCTCAAACTAATATATTTGTATATAATATTTGTTTAAAATATTATACTTGTTAATTTACTTAATAAATACAACCATTACTTTGTGGTTTTATAAGGACTTACAAATACAAACATATTTAATCCTTTTAACAATGGTATTATCCTCACTTTTTCTACAGAGAAAGATTAATTAACTTTCCTATTGTCACCTGCTAGTAAGTGTCAAAGCCTTTTAATATTAGAGTCCATGCTCTCAAAAATCTATGCTATAAAAAGTATTATCTCTATAGTATCTATAAAGAAAAGGAGGGCCAAAATGGTTAAATTGTCCAAAATGGCAATTAGCATTACTGCAGAGCCAGGATTCAAAATTTTTTTGAAAGAATAGAACTTTCCAGTATACTTACAGATCTTGAAGAGTCGTTCTGGAAACCCTGGGAATACCCCTTAGGTACTTTCAAGAGTCAAAGAGATCAATGCCATTTTCTTTTTAAGGTTAAGACACTATTTTCCTTTTTTGCTCTATTCTCATAAGGTTATGGTTAAATTTTTCAGAGGCTACATGACATGTGACAGCTTGAATGCAGGAGATGTGAGAATTCAGACATCTTCTATTAAACCAGACATAAAGATATTTGCAAAAAGGTACAACACAATGTCATTCTTCTAATGTGTTACTTGTTATGGAAGAAAAGTATTTTTCATAACAATATACTATTTATTAACATATAGGAGCTTTATTATTATTATTACTTTTTTTTTTTTTTTTTTTTGCGACACAGGCAGAGACAGACAGTGACAGAAAGATAGGAAGAGAGAGAGATGAAAAGCATCAACTCTTTGTTGTGGCACCTGAGTTGTTCGTTGACTGCATTCTTATATGTGCCTTGACCTGGGGGGCTACAGCAGAGCAAATGACCCCTTGCTCAAGCCAGGGACCTTGGGCTCAAGCTGGTGAGCCTTGCTCAAAGCAGATGAGTCCACCCTCAAGCTGGTGACCTTGGGGTTTAGAACCTGAGTCCTCTGTGTCCCAGTCTGATGCTCTATCCACTGCACCACCGCCTAGTCAGGCAGTGGCTTTATTATTTTTAAATAATTTTAACATGCATGTTTTTTTAAAAATTTTTAGTTTCAATTTCTTATATAGTAAATATCAAGATATATAACCTGTACAAGCAAAAGTTTATTGAGGTTCTCAATAATTGTCAGTACTGTGAGGCATCAAATTCAAATATCACTGCTCTTTAGAAGCATTTTATTTTGTTACATGGCCCAATAATGCAGTGAGAAATGAGATAAACCTGAATTTGGAGTACCCAATTTTTTGTCTATCTGTTTTACCTGCATATATCATGACTTTTGTGTCCTTAGCTTTCTTGTCTGTTCAAGAGGTGCAAGAACAACACCTATAACTTTTTTAATAGTTTCAAACCTCATATTCCAAAGCATTAAAAATAGCTAACTTTAAGGAGTTTCATTTTTTTCATGGCATATGATTACCAACTTCATAATAAAGTACTTTTGCCTCTTTTAAAAATTAACATTAGGTAGAAATCAACAGCCTATACACACACACACACACACACACACACACACACACACATATTTTTTTGTTCCCAGTATATCTGAGTTTGTTTTATCTTTTGAACTGAGAGGATATGGGAGGAGCAAGGTTTGAAAAAGATAATATGATGAAGTCACTGTGAGGCATGTAGAGTAGCAGGTGCCTGGGGTCATTGATAAAGAGATACCCTGAAGGTATCTAGAGAAATAGAGCTGAACCTTAACAAGACATCCATTTGACAGCTGTAGATTTGGAAGTAAGCAACATACAGATAAAAACTTAAGCAATGAGAATAAGTTACTTAAGAAGAGAACACACAAAGATGGAGGGAGAAGCACAACAGGAAAAAGGTTTTAATAATGTCATTAGATGGAATAGGCTGAAAACAGGACTCCTGGAAGGTAACAAGATCTGGTCATAGAGAAATAGGAGAATGTGACTTTAGGACACATAGGTAGTAGAGTCAAATGCAAAAGAGTAGTCCAGTCTATGACTGAAGGTTGCAATGACTTCTGAGAGCAATTTCAGAGTATCTGCAGAGTAGTGGGCACAGACCAGATTGTAGCAGGTTGAATAGAAAATGGGAATTGGGGAAAAGTAAGAGTATAAATTATACTAAGGAAGAGCAGGGACAAGAGAGCCTTACCTTCTTTTAAAAAAATCTGACATAGTTTTCATAAAAGCATTAATTGGAGAACTCAAATGTTCTATTTAACACTTAACCATGCACAAACTTTTAATAAATTCCTTCCAAATTAGTTCCATTTACTAATCAGCTTTTATCTTCTAATTGCAGAAATGCTCATAATAAACCACATTAACTGCACTACTAAACACCCAAGTGATCAAGTGATTCTCATGTGCCCCTGCAGCCTGAGCCACCACGTGGAAGACCCATGCCACCTGAATACATAGTTTCTGCCATTTCTGAGAAAGAAAAATATATCAACATTTCCAAGAACATGGATTGGACAGTAAAATTGAGAAGTGATAAATTAATATCAACTTTTAAATTCAAATCCCCGTGAATGTTTTATTTTCTTATCTACTTTTAAGCCTAAAGAAGTCTTCCTTTCAAGCTCTAAGTGATAACTGTTTTTGGCATTGATAGCCCATGTATAAAGAGCATCTTATATATAATAAAGGGCCACACTCTGATATTAACTTAGCCATTTCTTATTTATCTCAATTAAAGACACATTTACATATAGCCTGTCTTATGTTTTATCTGACCCTAAGTTTCCACTAAACGTTTTAACACATTGTTGACTGGCAATTTTATGCAGAAGTTGTTTTATGTCACTGGCTATTTTTTTTAATTGAGTATGAAAGTGAAATAATCCAAATAAACTTCAATATACTTTATTTATACATAATGAATTTAAATGAAACTTTGTACATATCTGCTACATATTATATTTTATACTATTATATATTTTAGTAATTTCGTGCATGGCAGTTTTAGTCGACTTTTTTGAAAAATTGTTCCATTTGATGGTGGTATAAATTGGTTTGAAAAACAACTAAATCAAAAAGAAATCATCGCTAAAAAGTAATTCTGTCACTTTCTGATGCTCTGTGGATAACTAAGGTCGGCAGTTCCACCCAAAATATTTGAATAATTCTCCAAAGTTGGTGTAATATCATTTTCAATCTACTCTTCTTCAAAATCACTTTCACTATCAGATCTTACTACATTTCTTTTTTGTCGTTTTTGGGTCTAATATCCAACTCATTACTGTCTTCCAATAAACTATCAATTTCTACATTGCTACAATGTATTTCAAAATCACTTGGACAATCAAATACAATAATCCTATATTACCCTGAATTTCAAAAAATTGAAATAGCTAATGCAAGTGCAAACACAAGTTAACTGGTTAGCTTTCAACATTAAGAATTCCAAGCAGGTCCGTCTTTATATCAATGAGTTCTGAATCAAGGTGGTGATATAGGAGGCTGCTCATCTATCTCTCATGAACCCACCCACCCTGCAGCCTAATTTGGAATAATTTCCCCTTGAAAAGCCTAAAAGCTGGCTGAGAGTCTCCTAGGCCTTGAGCAAACAAGAGAAGACCCATATCCAAAAAGGCAGGAGGCTGGGACCCACTCACCTTTAATGCCATCCTGTACCCACGACAACCCACAAATAGCCAGGGAATGCAAAACGTGGGGCTGCTCCTTTAGAAATTAAGGGTTTGAACCCGGGGTTCAAATGCCTCTGGTTCTCTGTTTTAGTTGATTGGTTTTAGAGGGTGTTGGGCAGATGAAATATATTATGCTCACTTTGTTAAAGATGGCATTGCCCATGTGCAAGTCCATTGATATTAATGTGTGTTGGGGGACGGGTTGTGGACAGGCCAGGTTGGTATAGCGTAAGGCTTAGTTTTAAGAGTAAGCTTTTCTCCACACCCTTAACTGATTGGATGATGTGGGGTGATGCACTCTCATGAGGAATCCTCCCATTATGCCTCAGATAAGTGACTTTGTATCAGAGACTTCCTTGTTTGTAGATTGGATTACAGGTTTGGATTTCTATACTATAAAGTGGGGCAGACTGGGAGCTTGTTCTCTCTTGGTTCCTGAGATTAGCATTAGAGAGGAGAGCACAGTAAGGCCACATGGAGTCCAGGAGAAGCAGCGAAGATGGTGGAGTGCTGAGTGAGAAGCCAGTTTGTGCAGGAAAAGGAGATGGGGAACAGAGATGAATAAGTCTGGTGAGCTAGAAAACTTTGATGCTAGGAAACTCGGATAAGTCAGTAGCTTTGTGAGCACTGAATGAGTGGGTTTTGGATCCCAGTGTGTGTTTTTGCTCACCCGCCAGGTGCAAGCTAGGATTAAAGATGATGCCCACCAGTTTTTGGCTCTGTTGTTTCATTACTGACTGTCCGAATCTAATGCGAACCTGCACTGGCCAGGCGGCTCTGATAGTGGCCTTGGCCGCGACTATTGGCTTTACAGAGGAACAGAAAGAATAAAAAGAAAGAGAGAGAGAGACAGAGAGAAGCATTTATTTGTTGTTCCACTTGGTCATGCATTCACTCATTACTTCCAGAATGTGCCCTAATCCAGGGTTGAACAGGCAACCTTGGCATTTCCCCACCATGTTCTAACCCACTGAGCAAACTGACCACGGCCCTGGGGCCACCTCTGGATAACCTGGCTTTGGTGACCAGCAAGGCTTGGGTTTATGGCCCCATGTAACTGTACATACAGGGTGGGGGAAAAGTAGGTTTGCAGTTGTAAGTATGGAAAATAAACTCATACACACAACTGTAAACCTACTTTTGCCCCCACCCTATATGTTTGTATACTTGAAAAGCTGCTGCCGCCGGATCTGGGTTCTAATCAACCCATATCAGGGTGTTGACTGAGATATCCCCCTTTGGTACATGAACAGGTCTGGCACACCCTCAACTACTGGGAGCAAATAAAAATAAACTAGGCTGCCCAGACAGTCACAAAGGTTTGAGAGACAACTAGGAGCCAGGGCAGGGTAGGATCATGAGGTTTGTTTCTACGCAAGGCACTGCTTCAAGACTGGAAGAGGTGGATGCTTCATCTATTGTATAGAAACCAACACGGGGTCAAGCAAGAACATATTAAACAAATGAACGTGTTCCCAACAAATGAATTAAATAACATTTCAGGCAAAAACCTTGTGAAAGGGAAATAAGTAATTTATCTTTACATCAATTTTCTTAACTTTACCCTCGTGGGCTGTGGATCTTTAATGTCCTGAATACTTAATCATCAAATTCCTCATCAAAGTTGCTTTTTTTTTTTAGTTCTCTTGGAATACAACATCTTGTACCTTCCCCCACACATCATCATCTCCCAGAGAAGGAACAATCAAACAAATATTTTTCTGTATAGATTTCAACAGGCTTTGTAGGAAGAAAAATATAAGATAATAATCCACAAAGGATTAAAGTGGTCATACCTTCTTTTGTTGGGTGATATCAGTCAAAGAAAAATTGAGAGAGTAAAAAGAGGTGTTATTAAACCTGATTTGTGGTGGCATAGTGGATAAAACATAGACCTGGAACCCTGGGGTCGCTGATTCCTTACCCTGGACTTGCCTGGTCAAGACATATACAGGAAGCAAATACTATAAGTTGATGCTTCCTTTTTCTACCCCCTTTCTCCTCTTTCTAAAAATAAATAAATAAAATTTTAAAAAACAGGTGTTATTCATAACTATACAAAAAAAGTAGGCATTGACTAGGATGGTGTCAGGGAAACTGGCATGTATGATCACTCAACTTTTTAGCTATCCTATACTAAGAAAAAATAAATACTTAAGGAACTAGAGCTCTTCTGGGTAAAGAGTGAGGACAGTGAAGGTTTGTGTCTTGCTTTTACAATTCCTGTGATTAGGAATCTATGATTTTATAATTCCCACTCCCACTTTGATATGCCGCCATCACTTCTGGGGAATGCTGGCCTTATCTGTTCATGGTTGACCGTAGTTAAATGAATATACCTGCACTGAACAAATTTTTTAAACTAAATTCCAGCTGTCTCTTTTTCTTCCAGCTTTCTGACTTCATTGTCTATTGTTTTTCATTCTTAGCCTTCCCTCATTCTTTTTTTTATTGATTTTAATTTGATGTATTTACATAGTTACAAGTGTAACCCCAAATATATCTCCTTGATACCCCCTTTGCTTTCTCCCCACACTGCCTTTCCCCTTTTCCACCATAATTTACTATCCTGCCCTCTATCTCTCCGTTTATACTTTCACTAATGTCTTTTCTTTCTTTGATCCCCTCCTCTCTTCCCCTTTCCCTCTGAACTCTTTGGCCATTTCTCTGCCTCTCTTCCATTCCTCAGTTCTCATTGTTTATTGGATTCCTCATATGAGTCAAGACATATGATATTTTCTTTCCCTGCCTGGCTTAGTTCACTTAGCATAATAGACTCCAGGTCCATCCATCTTGCCGCAAAAGATAAGATTTTCTTCTTTTTCATGCTGGCCTTCCCTCATTCTTTTGACTTGCTCTATACATAGCTCTGTTTTTTGTTTTGTTTTTGTTTGTTTGTTTGTTTCTGTTTTTTACTCCAAAGTTGGTTTTTTTTCAACTATGATTTGGACTTTTGCCCCAGACTAAATTGTGTTTATTACCAACATGAGATAACAGAAAATGCAAAAATTACTTACTCAAATTTTCCATTTTTCTCTTATCATAGAGGGAGCCATGAATTATTTATTCTCAATGACTTTCAAAACCATAATTCTGGATCAAAAGTAGTTTTCTCTTTGTGAGCAAATACAACCAAAACAGGTGTGATATTAAATACTAATATATTCTTATCACTCCCAATTTTTAATTATTTCAACAGAAAACAGATGTAAATAGATTGGTTTACAAGGAGTCATCAAACCCATTGATTTGGCTGCTACATTAGAAAATAAATCATTAAACCTTATTTCATTATTATCTAAATAGCTCTGTAAGTAAAGGTGTCATTTGCAGTCTAAAGAAGTTGCTTGACAATGCTGAGTGACATCCAAGTTTATTTTAAATCATTTTTGGAATTTTCATGCAAAAAAATTACTTAATGACTACTCTTAATTTTTTACTTGTGCCAATGAGAATGAAAAGAAGTTTAGTGTGTATTTTGTTTTAATGCATCTGGAAGACATACCACAAATTAAGATGACAGATGGGAAGAACCTCTATTGACTTTGGGTGATTCAGAGTGAGTTTCCAAGAGCCTATTAATTTTGTGCTTCAGGAGTTTAGGCATCCACTAGAAAATAATAAATTAACTGTGCTAAAGTAATGAAGCCCCCTTTGCTGTTGTATAATGAGAAAAGGTACAAATAATATATATCTCCTTATTCATACCCAATGTAATGACTGTGTAGGCTCTTTTATTTTTTTCTAGCAATTTTGAGGTCGCAATACCTCTACTCTGAAGTGGGAATAAATGTAATCAAGGACATCTGAGAATTCTACAGGACACTGTGAGGCTGGAATTATTCCAATGCCCAATGTAATATAACGTTTCT
This sequence comes from Rhynchonycteris naso, assembly GCA_037038555.1. Classification (NCBI taxonomy): domain Eukaryota; kingdom Metazoa; phylum Chordata; class Mammalia; order Chiroptera; family Emballonuridae; genus Rhynchonycteris; species Rhynchonycteris naso. The sequence goes on along the minus strand of CM072995.1, from coordinate 60,822,419 downwards.
CAAATCAGAGAGAGGAAAATAACATATATTTTCTACATGACATGCCTTTTCTGTAGGTGGATCTAACTACCTGGTTCAAGGGCTACTATTCATCTAGGGTGAATTGAATGTAATAGATGATCAAAGAATGGTAAACAGGTGGTGACTCTTAGTTGGTAAGATGCTGAGAAAGTTTCTTAAACTCAGTTTAATGTAAATAATGTCTTCTCTAACTAATCTGTAACTTCTCAAACATCATTTATTGTATTCCCTCAAAATGTATTTATTTTTTTAAATCCATGATTTACATGAATATATCACTGAGGAAGTTGATCTGTGGAATTTTAATATGTCTTACCTGAAATATGAATCATACTATATAAGAAGAACAAATGTTTCATATCATTTACACTAAATATGTGAAATATAAATATGTTTAAACCTTATTTTCAAAATTTGAAAAAGGCAGTCACATTTATCCAAAGGGAAATATATTTTAGGTTGACTTATTTAAATGTTATCATATAATTTATTTCTTTAAGATAGAAAAGTCTGAAATTACCAGATGAACTTTTCCTTTTTATCCTCCTAAAATAAAGCTAATGAACAAATTAAATATACAGAGAGCTCTCCTGGAATGAGCTCAGTTCTGGGCCCCCTAGTGGGACAAATCTAAAGAATGAAAAACCTTTGGGATGAAGATGGGAGATTAGTGCTGATGAAGCAGCAATTCAACATTTCAAAATAAAAGTGCCAGTGTTTAGCTCCTTGAAGACCTCAATCAACATCCAAATTTATATAATCTCTGCATATTGTTAAAACTCTGTGTTCTCCCACACAATGAAGTCAAATATAAATTTTGCCGTCTTTCAGCTGTATGTGTTTGTGTGTGTGTTCTTAGAAAAAGAGTATTGTAAAATATTAAGACACTTCTCTGGTATCTCCCAAGAAAGCCAGTCAGAAAGAAAATGGGAGGAGAACAAAACCTAATTGTAATCTAGATTGCATAGGGCAAGGGTAAATAAAAATTCTAAGTCATTCTGAAGAAAATCTTGGCGCTTTTCAACACTCAGGGCCATCTGCTTGAAATCTAAGGAGAAAACCAAACATGTATTATGCCTTTGGATATACCTTGAGCCTAACTCTTCTCTCAGGTCTGAGTGCTTTGCATCAAGACAGTCTTCTAATTTGGTTACAGTCACAATTTCAAAACCGTTAAGTTTCATCAAAACTCAGATTGCACTCTGGTCGCAATTAAACCTGTGCTCCAAATGGCATGCGCTTTGACAAAATGTCAATAAAAGCAACCACAAATAAAAACTGTCAATTTTGGGACCCTCCCCTTCCCATGTACCCTGAATTCCTCCAGTTAAAATGATTGAACTGTGCTGCTTCCTACCTCAGCCCACTCATTCTACTTATGCACCAGACTCCAGGCTCTCTTCTGTTCAAAGATTTTGATTGCTGTAATTATTCTATTTTTCCTGAATTAATATTGTCTTCCTTTTTACTGTTTATTCCCATTATACCATCATGCTATATAACCTTTCATAACAAAAAAATTCCTCCTTAGACCCCCACATTGCTCTCTAACTACTGCTCATTTCTTTGCTTGGTCTTCTAAAAAAACTTTTCCACAAATAACTGCTCTTTTTACTTTCTCATGCTTCTATCTTCCATTGTCTCCTTGACTTTATTCAATTAGCTTTCATTTTTGCTACACCACTGATCCACTCTAGTGGAGGTCTCCTCATCTTGCTAGTGATGTGTGACACAATCAATCACCCCATTCTCCTTAAAACACTTTCTATGTGTGACTGTCTGAATACCACATTCTTCTGGTTCTCTTTCCAGTCAACTGACCACTACTTCTTGGCTTTGCTGGAACTTCCTCATTTACATGATCTCTAAATAGTAGACTACCTAGGACTCAGTTTTCTTATATCATCTCCATCTGTACTTACTTTCTAAGTAACCTTAGCTAGATTCATGAATTTAAATAGCAGCTATAAATCAATTATTTCCAAATGTGTATCCCATTCCAGTGTCTCTTTTAAAGTATGTATTCATATATTCAATGACCTATTTGACACTCTATGCAATATATCAAAATTAGGACTCTGTTTGGCCCTGGTTGGGTAGCTACTGATACGTCAAAGTTGAGGATTCAATCCCAAGTCAGGACACATGCAAGAACCAACCAATGAATGTACAACTAAGTGGAACAAGAAATGGATGTTTTTATCTCTCTCCCCCTTTCTTTCTCTCTCTCCAAAATCAATCAGTCAATAAATAAAATTTTAAAAAAGACTCTGCATTTCCCACCTACCCTTCAAATTTGCACTCTCCTAATATCCTCCACTTTATTAAGTAAAACTATAATCCACAAAACTATCTAGAAAAACAAAAGAATAATTCTTGACATTAGTTTCTCCAGTACAGCTATTCCCAGTTATCAGGAATTATTGTTGGTTCTGCTTTTACATATATCCAATCCACTATTCATCACCACTCCCTCCTACCTCTCTAGTCCTAGCCATCATGGCCACTCACAAGGCTATAATCAAAGCATAAAGCAGGGTGTAGTCACACCAAGACTCCACTGGGAGTACTTCTAAACCATGTCCATGGCTGTTGGCAGGCCTTGGGTTCCCTATAACTGTTGATGGGCAATATTAGTTCCTTGTCACATGGACCTCACCATGGGGCAGCTCAGAACACAGTGGCCGGCTTCCTTCAGAACAAGCCCATGAGGGAGGAAAGAAGAGCATGCAAAATGTCAAGAACAGTCTCTTTGTAACCAATTCTGAAAAGTGACATTTTATTATTTTGTCATAGTCTGTTCTTTGAAAATCAGTCACTAGGTTCAGCCCACACATAAGTAAGTCAATAGGGCAGTGTGGAGGTCATCTTAACAGCTGCTTACTTCACTCATGTGTAAAGTGAAAATAATATTGCCTGCCACACAAGATTGTTGTTTATAAGAGCAAAACATAAATATATTCTCATGGACCAATTTGCATATAGCTTATTTCAAATGTTTGTTGTAAACCATGGAATTAATATATAAAAAATCAACAGAATGGCTCTCTTGCAGATGGAAAAGGTTTAAAGTGAATGTCTTGGGGCAGAAATTATTGATAGAGTTATGAGCAGAGTCCCAAAGATAAAATGACATTCTGTGCCTTACCCACTTATCTATGCTCTAATTTCTTCATCCATAAGTGAAGGCAAGTAGTGTTTTTTAATGCATCTTCCAACAAGATTCTAGATGCCAAGTATAATTATTCTAAGGATTTAAAATCCTCATAAGAAAATAAATGTATTTTCAACATTAAAAATATAACAACCTTAGCCACAGATTTTAACTCACAATGTTAAAATAAGCATGAGCTTTAGAACACAATATGAGTTCTGAAATATTCGCTGAAAAATTAAACTAACTTTAGAAAATTAAACTATAGTGTATTTTCACATAGAAAAGTGGTTTATAGATGTTATTCTAAAATAATAACCACTTCATTTCATAGAAATATTAAATAACTCAGACATTCTATAAATAGTTTGAAGCACAGATAGAGTTATTTTTTAAAAGTGTTTATAAGACTTAAGGGCTCAGAGTTCAAAAAACCCACAAGAGGATAACCAAAAGACCACAAATAAGGTACTTTGTATTCCCAATCCACCACACTTGTCACTGCAGCACAAAAATATTCAACAAATATGAACAAGCCTACAGTATGCAGGATACACATGCAGGAAAATAATTTATTATAAAAATACAAGAATGTTGCCCTACTAATTAGAACCTCAAAACCTAATGAAAAAGATAAGATTTAATTGCATAAAACAGTAAATCAACAAAAGTCCAATGTTCAGTAGGGTCATTTTACCTCTCAAGATCTCTCCAAGGTCAGCTTGAATTTCAATTTCTCCCTCAGTGAGAAGATTAATGTCTTTCTCTTGAATTTTTTAAAATTCCCACTATTACTCCCAGCTCTATCTGGTTCTGATTTACCCCTAATTCTCAATCCTCCATATTCTGTTCGGCTAGTTGTTACCCTATCCTCTCTTCTCCACTTGAACCTCAACACAGACCTCCATTGATTTAATTTGATCTCCATACAGACTACTTACCCTAAACCTTTGTGTGTACAGTAGGCTTCCCAGATTGTTTAGGAAGAAGAAAGAAGTTTATATTACAAATGACACTCAATGCAGACTTAAACATTCTATCTGTGGCCAGCCTCCCCCCATGTTGTGGGGCTTTCTGTCCCTCTCTCCGGTGTTTCCTCTCTAATGCCTCCAGTTTTGTTTAATTTTTGTCTTTCCTTTGTCAATCGGCAATATTTACCCTCATAGTCTTCTGTTCTCTTCTCAAGCAGACACAAAACTATTGCCTTAACAAGACAGGCTTTTCCCTGAGAGAAATAACTTTTCTGCTCTTTTACACCACTTTATGTATTAAGAATAGCTGTCTGTGTGGAGAAAACCTTTAAGTATTAAATGATCAGACAGGTTAACAAAATGATAGGAGGAGGGTGCCTTGGAACACTCCAAATGAAAATAAGGTCATCAATTTTTATATCTTGTCCCCAAATAATGTTAACTATATTTGAATTTATTGTTTTCTGTTCATTCTAAACTTCAGATTTGTTTTGTCCAATTGCTTTTGGTCATTTTCTAATTTAAGATTTACTTTCTTCAGCTCTGTGTCTAAATTAGAAATTAATTCTTAAACTTCAGCATGTGTAAGGGTTAAAAATTTAGATTCCTGATTCTCACCCTGACATTCTGAAGCAGGAGCTGTGTAGCGGATCTCATAGATGTAACCATTATATTGGGGCATTCTGTCATAGGTGGTCCAGAAGATACATTAAGCAACACTGATCTTGTCCATTGATAAAACCTCTGAGAAGTAACATAAACATTGTCTCTCCAGATTTAAAATAATTCATGGTGATTTATTCCCAAAGCATGCAACCTTTAAAATAATAAACATGGGTAAAAAAAAAATCATTTGTAATTTTTGCTGGAGGTTGGAGGTAGAAAACATCAAATTAGGCATAGACGTATATACAAGAATAAAAGGACTCTGTAGGCAGAGATTTTTATCTTTATTTCACTGCTAAATTCTAAGCACCTAGACCAGTGTTTGGACATGGTAGGTCTTAATACATGTAAGAATGTTAAATACAATAGCAATCAATTATAGAAGCAAAAAGAAAAGTTCTGTGGTTACTTCATTAAAATTTTTTTGAGGGACACAAGACTCAAAGAAAATGAAAGCTAAATATAGAATGTGAAAAACCAGGTGAAATAGTATTTAAAATTAAGCTGCTCTCTTAATTGTAAGAGAAGAAAAACATTAAAGCCTAAGTTCAAATAAGAGAAAGGCCCCTAGTGATTCCTCTATAGGTTATCATCACATACACATGAAAATAATCTCCTTATTACTAGCAGAGACAAATTACTGGAATGTACCTGAGAAAATTGAATTTCAAACTAAATCAGACTCTTCTGGGAAAACTGAGTTTCAAATTAGTTTGTACTCTCAATGTGTTCTTTGTAAAAATCTGATGTCATTCTTCAAAGGCAACTTTCCAGAGGCCAACATCATTGCATTCCCTCCTCACCTCACTTAATTTTTAAAATGTGGGCTAGAGCAGAGGTTTCGTGAAGAACATCTGTCTCTTAAGAAAGTTTGAACCTATGGGGATGGATTTAATCTTATGGCCATATATATAAACTCGGATATCATTTTCTGTTCAGGAATTAGTTTATGAAGCAAACAATTGGCAATCTAAAATGTTTTCCTACCAGTAACAACACTGTAGACATCTGGTAGGATAAATTTAACCATTTAGAGACATCAGCTACCCATAAAAAGAGGACTCTGTATTACACAAATATCCTGGTAAAAACTCATGACATTCGTTTGTAGCCCATTTCTACATTTTGATTGTGCTGTGTGTATTGTAAATGAATGTATCTTGCTCCAGTCCTTGTTCCTTTGACCTTTTAGAGTCTGAATGAAACTCCAAAAGCAGCAATGAAAAGCCCAGTGTTTCGTTTTAGAAGCATTCAGAAAGCAATGCACTTTGGCTAAATTTAGTTGTAGCATTCAGAATTTAAAACCATATCGGGCCATCTTTCTAGGAGAAACATATCTACTCCCTCTCGATTTAAATACATTGGTCAAATAATAGTTGCTTCTTCTTAGTTTACCCATGCAAAATAAAAAGGGAAGGCGGGTGCTGGGGAGAGCAATAACAGAAAGGGACCCATATAAGGCTTCCTAAGGGCTGCAACTGGGGCATACTCATTTTGTAGGCCACCAAACAATGGAAACTTTGTGTTCATTTAAAATGATTCTGGCTCAGAAAACACAAATTACAATGAAAATCAAGGCAAAAAAATTAGAAGCTGAAAACACTGAGAACTGCTCATGTTGAAGAAATATTGCCTGCTTTATCAAGAATTGTATTTGACACAAATTTCAGAAAATAATTGAAAGTTAGTATGAAAAAGGAGAATTGATCTTGAAAGTAGTATTTCATATCCTCAATGATAACATGGGGAATACCATGTATCTTTAAGGATTCAAACTTTATTAACTTTAGTAATAGCTTTGATTTTAAGGCATCTATTATTTATAAGACTTACTCAGAAGTCTTTTTTCTAGGTAACATAATTTAAAAGAGCATACCAGGTCACAGAAACTCAGTTCTTTGGTTCCACAGAGTTAAATTAAGTTCTAACTATGGAAAATTACCAGATAAGAAACTAGATGTGATTTAGAAATTTGAGCTCAACCCAAGTATAATCTAACTTTCTGGATTGGAAAACTAGATTTTGAAAAGTAATGTTTCTGATTGTGTGTGTGTGTGTGTGAAGAACAGTTAACATGATGTCTAGTTTCTTAACAAACTCTTAAGTGTACAATACAGTATTTTTGACTATAGGCCAGTGTTTCTTAACCTGGGTTCTATCGAACCCTAGGGGTTCGATGAGTCAGTCTCAGGGGTTCGGAGAAGCCTCTGCTGTGGAGGCCAGAATAAAGTAATACCGTAATTTGTTGTGAGTTCATGCACTTTGTTGGTTTTGTTCTTTGAGCAAGGTGATGTTCGTGCACGGCTCATTTTGTGCACCAGTAAAAAAACATACCTATGTCTTGAATTTGGAAAAAAAAATCATATTTTATTTATCACTAAAGAAGGGTTCGGTGAATGCGCATATGAAACTGGTGGGTTCGGTACCTCAAAAAAGGTTAAGAACCACTGCTATAGGCTATAGGTATGATGTTGTACAGATTATTCTTAGAATTTATTCATTGTGACTAACGCCCATTAGTTAGTAATTCCCATTTTCTCCTCCCTCCAGCCCCTGGCAACCACCATTCCACACTTTGATTCATGAATCTGACTATTTTAGATGCCTTAAAATCATGTAGTTATTTGTCTTTCTGTGACTGACTTATTACACTTAGCATAATGTTCTCAAGTTTCATCCATGTTGTAGCATATTGCAAATTTTCTTCTTTTTAAAGACAGAATAGTATTGCATTGTATATATATGTCACACTTTCTAAAATAAAAATTAATAAAAAGCAGTTTTCTCAGAATTTATAAAATTGTACATGAAGAGAAAAGTCAGGCTGGTGTCTTAGATGATAAAGTTGCTTGGGGACCTCAGTACAGTACTTAGCTATGTCATTGAGCAGCATCAGAATTCAGCGTGTAAGGAGGGATAAGACAAAAGAGGTTAGGAAAGTCATTCCCTACTTACCCTCATTTCCTCACCTGCCCTCATGGATCTAACCTTACCCATGGACATCCAACCTTACCCATGGACATCCAACCTTACCATGGGGTAGTGTCAATGGTTTGTCAACTCTGCTGGACTTGGAAAATCTCCAGGAAGAGAAAGGAAAGAGTGTGTGTGTGTGGGGGGGGGGGAATATAGCCTGAAATGAACATGAAACTCACCTAGACTGGCTTCTTTGTTACCTGCCTTGGTTGGTTAGGTTAAGATTGAAGTGTTTCCCAATTCCTTCTGCCCCAACAAACATGAAATGAATTTTTACACAACTGCACATATCTCTACTTCATCAGTTGTAAATCTAAAATTCTGTTTGTAATTATAGCAATTTTCTCAAATTGACCATAATCATGCATTTTGTGCAGTAAGTGGAGGAGTCAAAATCAAGCTAAGTCAGGTGCCTTCCAAAGCCATGCTCTTTCCACCAGTCCTCAGCAGAGAGTTCCTAATATATCACACAGTGGGAGTGCTGGGTGAGGAGGACCCACAGAAAAAAATCTAAATACAACAAGCAGAAACCTGCTTCACAATGACTTCCAAATACTTAACGGCTTCCTGAATTAGATTATGTGTTAATAATAAAGCTCCATGAGGGCATATTCTGGAAATGGTTATGTCTCTTAGTGCATGACAGTGTATATGTATAGCCAAGAGCTGTTCTAAACAGTGTCTTCTGGCACGGTGGTTTTATTTCAAAGAATGTTTTAATTTCAAAGGCATCATATAGAAAGTCAGCAAATTATGATGAGCAAGAATACAGAGAAGGTGCACCAAAGAACATTGATAAAGTTCTCCTCATCCCCGCAAAACATAGGTCTTGACTGTAGCTATAGAAAAAAATGTTTGCTTGCAAAACACTTAGAAATAATTGTGAGAGTCCAACTCAAAACCTTGATGAGGTTATTATCATTGTTCGGCATATGAGTTTTTGCACAAACAAAAACAGTATATTAATAAGAACAAGATGAGTTGCAGAAGATTATCTAAAGTCACATATCTGTAAAATTGGGGTCTGCCATCACTACAAAATAGACACAATAGAGCACTGAGGTTAAGAACAAGGACCATCGAATCAGTTCAAATTAACCGATAGCTCTTTCAGCCCAGTATACTGGTTATGAGACCATGAGCAGTTCATGATACCTTTCTGAGTCTCGATTTTATGATCTTTAAAATGAAAACAAGAGAATAACCTCATTGCATTTTTGTTGGATTAAGCAAGACAATGCACACACATTATTTAGCATAGCCCCAGGCATGTAGTAAGAAAATAAATCTGGGTTTGAGTCTTTTTTCAGTTGTTTTATTTTCCACCAGAGAAATCAGGAAAATACAGCAATGATCATTTTGGATCTGACCATTTATCCCTATGTTCTGCCTCTGAGTTTAGAATCAAAGGGTATTTTATGGGAAAAACATCCTAGTTACCCCAATCCTCAATATCTTGATATGCAGCCTTACGTAATTGATCTAAGCCTTTATAATAATAATAATAAACATCAAATCATTCTTGCTTACATTTTAGGGTCACTGTTTCTGTAATTTTAAAATTCTTCATGTACATAAATATTTTCTATAAAAAAGAATATATACTAAAATTAGAACAATTTTTATGTATTTTAATGTGATACAAAAGTTAGTGAGGGGAGTATATTAAGAGGACCCTGAGTTCTTAAAATGCTGGACCTTTGTCAACTGTTTTATATATTCAAAAAGTCATAGAATAGTTAAATTGCTAGTCCGTTGTTATTCTGCAAACACAGTATTGATATTCTGAATTTTGCTATCTGAAGAGACGGACCAGGGCAAGCTGGTTTCTGTTTATGTATTTAGGTTGACTACATAACAGTTCAGAAGAACTATTTGTAGAATCACCAGTTATCACTGAACTTTCCACTATTGTATTTTTTTAATATTTATATAGATGCAAGCTAAGCTGGAGATGGTTATCAAGCCATAATTATGTTCAAGTTGGTGCCAAAACAGCAATAGAAAGCATCTTAAATGGTCTGTGTTGTTCATTTTTTTCTGCAGAGAATTCACTAGAAAAATTTTTTAGGGACAAAAAATCATGGTTTAAACAACTTTTGTATTAACATGAAACATGAAAACAATGAACTCCAAGGCAGTGTTCTTGAACCTCACTGCTGTTCCCTAACTTCTATAACGCTGGGCAACAAAATTTTTGTTGCATCCACAAAAAATACTTGTTCTTACCTAATTTGAGTGTGTTGATCTAAAATCTGACATCAGTTTTTCTCGGATAGCTGTAGTGTTTTTGCAATTCAAGATTTTAGGTTTTCACCTTATTGTAAAATTTTCACATTTAGTTTAACATAATGAAGTAGAATGTCATCTTGGGCATCATCTTCGTGAAAATATAATAATTTATATAATGCAGTAAATATTCTAATACACTAAAAATATGATTGCATCAGAATTTGTTTACAATTTCAAAATAGAACATATTAAAACACTTATTTTAATCATAAATTTGCACAAAATTTATTTAAATTCTATTCAGGCAAAAATTTGCATTTGTACCTCTTGAGTTTGTGTACTTGTTGAGGACAACCTTATTTGATGCTCCAGCAGTAGTCTTCTCATCACTCACAGCTCCAAGATTTTTGGGAAACTTATCAAGGTGACTGTTCGGGAAGTGAATCTTAATGGTCATGTTATATCCAATGACATGGAAAGCCAACAGCATCCTTTGAACCAGAAGTTCATAGTTCTCTGCTTTTTTGTTGCCAAGGAAATTCTCTGTAACTGCCACAAAAGACTGCCATGCTGCTTTCTCCTCTTTATTCATCTTTCTGGCAAATTCTTTGTCATATATAAAGGGTTTGAATTTGAGGTCCATTGAATACACCTGCTTTTATCTTCTCAAAAGACAAGGCAGGAAAAGCAGAAATAATATGTTGAAAGCATTCACTTTCTCTATTCAAAGCCTAAACAAACTGCTTCATTAAGCCAAATTTGATGTGAAGTGGAGGGAAAATGATCCTGTCTCAATTAACTACAGCTTCATTCACAATATTTTGCTTCCCTACTTTCAGAGCTTCACATTTTGGCCACTCCTTCTGTGTCCAGTGTTTCTCCTGAGCTTGGCTGTCCCACAAACATAGAAAGCAAGGATACTTTGTAAAACCTCTTTGTTGTCCTAGCAGGAAATTTACCATTTTAAGATCCACACAAATAATCCAGTTATGCTTCTCATACTTCAGAAAGTCAAAGACAATTTTTATGTCATTATAATCTTCTTGCAAATGATTTGAATAACCAATTGGAACCGCTGCATAAACATTAGCGTTGTGTAGGAGAGAACACATTTCAGACTCCGTTTAGAGCTGTCAAGAAATAGCCGCCATTCTGTTGGACTGTAAGTGGTAACACCTAGCTGGCTGAGAAGACTACTGATATTATGACAGTCAACAAAGTGTTTGTCTTTGGAAAAAAAGTCCACAAAAATTTGTTCACACTTCCTGAAATGGGATACTTTAGCTGACCAGTGAAGTACATTTTTTTCTTGAAGCCTGCATTCTAATAACTCAGCTATTTTCTTTGATAGGCTCAAATCTCTTACTAAGTCATTCAATTCGGGTTGGCTAAACTGCTGAGGGGTTAATGACTACTTGGCATCAGAAGAAGGCCCTTCATATTCTACAACCATTTCCTCATGCATCCTATCAAAATACACTTGATCACCATGTTCACTTTTTTCATCCTTAGAAGAAATAAAACCATTGAAAACTGGAACCAGGAGTTTCTCAGAGTGTGGATAGGTCATATTGCTGAAGGAATATTAGGATATGCAATTATATGTCATTCTTTCTTACCGATACCCTTTGTATGGATCAGACAGAAATAAGTCACCACTGTGGTCCTTAGGTTCATGCCAAACAATGGGAATACCAAAAGGCATTCCTTCGTGTTTTCCTTTTGTAGTCAGAAACATTTCCTCACAATTATGACACACAATATGAGGAGCCCAATTCTTGTCTTGATCGCCAAAGGGAACTTGAAAATAGGCAATATATGCACGTGTCACAAATGATGAAATATTGCGCCTTTGACTTTGAAGTGTGTAATAGCCACATATATAACAGAAGGTGTCGTAACTATTCTTACATTGATGCTTACTCAAAGAAGCCATGATTCAATCTTAAAATAAAATAAGAGGTTGTTTTTATCAGATAATAATTTTTACATTTAAAAACAAGTACAATTATGTAAAAGTGATGTTTATAAAACATTAATTGCCTTGAGGTTATGTTCAATCCAAGAATTGTTGCCCTTTAACTCCAATTTTAAAACCAATGCATGGCATTTACTATAACAAAAAGAAATTAATATTGCATAAAAACTAGAGCAAGAACCAAATACCGAATTTCAGATTTGGAATTGGCAAGGCAGAAATATATAGAAAACATCCTAAAACCTTATGCAACAGAAAATTTTTAAAAAATTTGTTCCCTAGTGTAATTTAACATTTCATCAAGCAGCAAATACAGTAATGGGTAATTTAAAAAAAAAAAAAGCACAACTGTTTTCCTTTTCATTTCCTTGCAATCTGAAGATAATGGTCTCTTGTATTCAATATCAACTAGATCTCTCGCTTTGTCTATATACTTAAAGTATACCTCCCTCCTTATAATGGATGAATTGTGCCTATTTCTACCCACAGCCCCCTTATTCTTCTTCCCTTTATGGATAAAACTAGTTGAGTTGCCAGAGGGGATGGGGTTGGGGTACTGGGTGAAACGGTGAATGAATTAAGAAGTACAAATTCGTAATTACAAAATGGTCACAGAGATATAATTGCAGCGTTAAAAAAATTAGTCAATAGTGTTGTAATAACTCTTTATGGTGTCAGGGAGGTACTGCAATTATCGGGGGGCACCTTGGAAAGTACACAATTGTTTAATCCTTATGCTGAACACCTAAAATTAATACAAAATAATATTAAATGACAACTATAATTAAAAAATAAAATTTTCCCTAGCCAGTTAGCTCAGTGGTAGAGTGTCAGCCTGACATGTGAATGTCCCACGATCAATTGCCAGTCAGGGCACACAGGAGAAGCCCTCCTCCTCCCCTTCTCTCTTTCTCTCTCCTTCCTTTCTGCAACCGTGGCTTGACTGGTTTGAGTGCACTGACCCAGACAGAGGATGGTTCCATGCAGCCTCTGCCTGATGTGCTAAAAATAACTCAGTTATGAGAATTGTCTCCAGATCCTTCAAATTTAAAAGCCAGCCTCATTCTGATTAACCTAGGGTGGCTAAGTGGCAGAGCCAGGTATTAAAAGGCCTGGGTGGGAGAGGGGGAAATCCAATGCACCCAGCTATGAGCATCATGTATGAAATTCCTAGGGAGACCACAAAAATACACAAAGCCAGGGATTGTCCTCAGGACCTTATAATCTAGTGGAATTAACATTAAGTGCATTATGAGCAGAATTCTGTGACCTAAGGAAAATCATAAAATGTAGAAATTCTATAAGGTTGAGAGAGCCACAGGACTTCCTGAAGGTGGCATGTGTATTAGGTGGTAACAAGTGCACAAGATTTTGACAAGCACAAATAATTGAGCATTCCAGACAGAGAGGGGAAAGCAGTGACGGAGGAAGGATCTTAAAGGATGACCACTCCATTCTGTGGCGGCAACCTGGCTTCCTGAAATCTCATTGGGCCTGCAGATAAGGTTATCTGTCAGACTGTGTTTAATGTTTGTTGGACGATAATAATGACAGATGAACAATATAGACTCACTCTTATAGGTCAATATGAACCATATTGGCCATATTAAGACAAGGCATCTCTTCCTCAAAGTGCATGAGAGAGCCAATCAGACAAACGCAGGTAGAAGGCATTCTTCAGGGATCACATGAAGCCATACAAAGGCAATTGTTATTGTCAGCTAGAGAATGACAAGAGAGGACACCATATAAAAGAAAGGGAAGGGATACACACACACACACACACACACACACACACACACACACACACACACACACACACACACAGTATGGGGATAGCCAGAGGGAAGAAGGTGGGGATAGGTGGAGGTGGGCTAAGGAGGGAAAAATGGGGACAGAAAGAGACTGCTTGGGACAAGGGGCACATTATGCAGTGTGCAGATGATGTCTTGTTGAGTTGTACACTTGAAACCTGTATGGTTTTATGAGCAAGGTCATCCTAATTAACTAAATTTATTTTTAAATTAAAATTTAAAAAAGATGGTTTTGTAGAGTTTTAACCACAATACCAGAGATAGAAGTTATTTGAACAGGAGGAGAGAGCCAACTCCTGGACAGCAAGACATAGCTACAGACCCACACACAGAAGGAAGGAGGCAGGGTGGTTCTAATGTTACTTTTCATAATGCCTTTCAGGCTCGTGCCTACAGTACAGACTATGTGAGAGCTGGAATACGTGTAAACATGCTCTATGCGAATCACAGAGTGTGAAGGAAGCAAAGGGACTTTATGGCTTGCTCCCTCCTCCTCTGCAAGAGCCCTTCTGTTCTTTGGGAAACCACTTTCTCAGCCTTTTTGCTTTCCTTTTTATCTGACACCTCCAACATTTTGTTTGGAGTTTTAAATGTAAATAGAACTAATCACTTTGAGTTTAAGTTCTTTGCTGAAGGCATACTCAAACAGCAACAGCTTACTCTACCTATTTCTATACTTAGCCCTATGAATTACAAGTAGCAATTACAAGAAAGAAAAAGATTGTTTTAATTTAAAAGAAAACCAGAAAAAGGATAAAGAAAATTAGGCATATGTTTTAGCAGGGTGTTGTTGTAGGGCTCGCAGTATTTCTAAGGTAGTTGAATAATGTCATGTGAGTCACAGCTCCATGGGACCAAGACTTTATCACAGTCATTCATTCTGCTACTGTAAGATACTTTCCCATAGCAAAGGGTGGTTCTTTTAACAAGAAATGTTCAATGTAGGGCAAAGTGTTCAGAAAGCATCACCTAAGAAAGGGGTTGGGTGAGGTCGCTCTGACTCTAGGACAAAGGTTCTTAGTCTGGTCTTAGGCTAGGGGTTGGGGTCCGTGAATAACCTTGAGGACATCTGCGAACTCTTGATATTGTGTGTAAAATTATGGCTATTTGCATTCATAAAGAGAGAGGCTCTACTGTTCCATTTATATTTTCAAAAGAATACATAGCCTCCGAAATTACCAAGGTCAGAGCTCCAGGGAAGGGAATGTATTAATTTGCTAAGGCTGCCGTAAAGAAGGGTCACAAACTGGTTGGATTAAACAACAGAAATATATTGTCTCACAGTTCTGGGGGCTGGAACTCTGAAGTCAACACGGTGACAGAGTTTGCTCCTTCTGGGAGCTGTACAAAAAAAATCTGCCCTATGCTCCTCTCCTAGGCTCGTAGACGGCTGTCTCATGTTCACATGGCATGCTCTTTGTGTGTACATCTTTATCTCATGTCTCCTTAAAATGACACCAGTCATATTGGATTATGTCCCATCTGCTCCAGCATGACCTTATCTTAGGTCATTATATCTACAATGACCCTATTTTCAAATAACGTATTGAGGGTTAAGACTTCAACAAGTGAATTTTGGAAGGAACACAGTTCTAACTCATAACAGAAACCACAGTAGTGGGATGTTATCTCTCTTCCCATCTGTAAAGTCAGTAGCCAAGGCCACCATCACAGCCGCCTGACCCATGCAGGTTCGCATTAGATTGGAACAGATTGTAATGAAACAATGGAGCCAAGAACTGGTGAGCCATCAGCTTTAATTCTAGCTTGCACCCGGTGGGCAAGCAAAAACACGCACTGGGCTCCAAAGCCCACTCATTCAGTGCTCACAAAGCTACTGGCTTATCCGAGTTTCCTAGAATCAAAGGTTTCTAGCTCACCAGTCTTATTCACCTCTGTTTCCCATCTCCTTCTCTTTGCACAAACTCTGCACAAACTGGCTTCTTCCTCAGCACTCTGCCATCTTGGCTGCTTCTCCTGGCCTCCATGTGGCCTTAATCTGCTCTCCTCTCTAATACTAACCTCAGGAACCAAGAGAGCAAGCTACTGGTCTGCCCCACTTTATAGTGTAGAAATCCAAACCCTTAATCCAATCTACAAACAAGAAAATCTCTGATACAAAGTCACTCATCTGAGGCATAATGGGATTCCTCAGAAGAGCATACCACCCCACATCATCCAATCAGTCAAGGATGTGGGGAAAAACTTACTCTTAAAACTAAGCCTTAGGCTATAATGACCCAGCCTACTTACATTACAGCCTTTCCTCCACCACCGTCTCAAGCATAAGGGCAAATAATATCACCTGGCTGATGGGCTTCCATGTGGGCAGCGCCATCTTTAACAAAGTGAGCATATTATATTTTATCTGCCCAACACCATCTCAAATGTACATCTCTCCATTTCAAACCTGTTAAGATAGAGAGTATTAATGTACCTGTGAGAGTGTTGTAACTTTTATATCCAATAGAAATACGTGGTCATCAATCATAAAAGGTTAAACAATTTAATAGATGCAAAGCTCATGGCATAGTGTCCAGCACATAAGATATGTTAGATAAATGCTTACTATTACTTTTAAAGCATTCACTCCTGGGCTCCTGTCTCACCAGCTTCTTCTTTTCACACACATCTGAACCAGAAAAGTTGTGAGTTTTACTGGGATTTTTCTCTTTCTTTATCACAGCCAAAAATTACGGCTATCTCAGAAAATGGAAGTATCTGATATCACAGTGCCCAACATTCAATAGGCACCTTTAACCCCATGGATGACCTCTTAACGGTCACCATATGGGCAGTGCTACAAGAACGATGACACAGCCCTGATCTGCTAAAGAAAAGGTTCATATAAGGCTGCATTGCCTATGCCTGTGCCTCTTTCATTCTGATAACCAAGGCCAAGTGTGCATTTTAAATCCTATTTTTCTTTGTGCCCTTTGTCTGACTTGGTAAGCTATAAAATTGATTCCTGTAAAGTCAGTAGCCACGGCCGCCATCACAGCCTCCTGGACTGTGTAGGTTTTCATTTAATCTGGGCAGATCATAAAGAAGCTGCAGTCCCAAAAACTGGGGACCATTACTTTTAATTCTAGTTTGTACCTGGCAAGTGAGAAAATACACAGAGTGGGAAAACACTTCCCTTTCTATTCAGGAATCCCAAAGCCACTGACTCATCTGAGGTTTCCTAGAATCAAAGGCTTCCACCTCACCAGTCTTATTCACCTCTGTTCCCCATATCCTTCTCTGACACAAACTGGCTTCTCCTTCAGCATTCTGCCATTTTGGCTGCCTCCTCCACGTGGCCTCCCTGCCCTGCTCAGCATGGGCTCCTTCTCCCTACAACAATATGGTCACTCTCTCTCCAAAATAGCTTCCAAGCTACTCCTTTTAAAACTTTTCAGTGGGACAACCCCCTTCTCCAGCACACATTAGCATTACCAAGCCCCTTCCCAAGCAAGAAGGGCAATCAGCTATATCACGTGAGAGCATCACCATGTGAAAGCAGCAGCCATTTTTAACAATAAGAGTGAGAAAAAATAACTTATCTGCTCGACAATTCCATGTGAAAAAAAACCCCACAAAACTTTAAACTATTTTTCCAGATGATTTTTGATCTCTAAACAGCTCAAATTCTAGGTTTTCAAGTTTATGTGTTTTTCAAGCTTTCTATGATGTTTAGAACAAAATGAGTTTGTGTATTCTTTCATTGAAATGTATTTACTATTTTCAACCTGCTATACTAGTTCAAGGGTGAAGCACTGAATAATTGGTTTTACCTTCTAAACATGTAAATTTGGATTCCTTCTAGTTACATTTTCCTAGGTATATATTATACCATAAACCTCATATAAGACTCATTTGAACAATAATAAACATATCAAATTAATTTCATTGGATGATTATTAAATTTCTATCATGTTATTGGCACTGTATTTGTCTTCAAAGGTAGAGATAAGATGAAACAAATCAACACTATACTTTGCTAGAGAAGAGGAAAAGCAGAAAAAGGAAAATGTTAGCTATTAGAAATTCTAAGCCATTGTGTCAACATGAAGCATTACATTATATCAATATATCAACATGTGAGAAAATATAGTAAAGGCAAAAAAATAAAATATAAGAATAAACAAAACAAAACCCCCCACAAAGATTGTAGATGTAGTACATTGGCAAGTCTAACTGCAAAACTAGAGCTCTTTCTACTTTATTATATTGCTTTATTCAATCTACAAATATTGTTGAGAATCTACTATTAATGCCAGATAGATTTAAGGAACTATGAGTAAAATAATTAAAACACAGCCATGACCACTACCCACATTAAACTTAGAATCTAATTAGGAGGCATATTAATAAAATACTCAGGTAATTCCATTTAAAATATCTATTCCAAACATCTGCAATAAAAATGCTTCAACATGCAGTTACCAGTATTCTTGAAACAAATGAAAAAAAATGAGTTTCATCAAAGAAATAGAAATGTTCAAAAAAAATAGAACATATGAATGAATACTAAAAAGAAATTTTAGAACTGAAAAATATAACCACTTAAATAAAAAGCTCAGTAATTGGGTGAACAACAGAATAGAGGGAACAGAGAAAAGATTAATGAACTAGAAGTTGGGAAATTAAATACTTTACAATTTAAAAAACAGAGGAAAAGTATACTAGAAAAACATAAACTGAGACTTAAAGACCTATAGAACTATAACAAAATATCTAATATTCACATCTTTAGAGTTCAGGAAAAAAGGACAAGAGGGCAGGGCTGAAAAAGTACTACAAAAAACAATGAATTAAAACTTTACAAATTTAGCAAGAAACATAAACTCTAGATTCAAGAAGCTGAGTGAATCCCAAACAAGAAAAATGCAAAGAAACCCATGATAAGAAACATCATAATCGAACTTCTAGAAACTAAAGACAAAGAAAATCTTGTGAATGCAGCCAGAAAACAAACAAACAAAAAAATACCACACCTTGCCTATAGAGAAAAAGCAACTCAAGTAACAGCAGGTTTCTCATCATGCACCAGAGGAAGTAGCAGAGCATTTCCCAGGGGCTGAAAGAGAAGATATGTCAACCCTGAATTCTGTACCCTGTGACAATAACCTTTAGAAAAGAAGAAAAGGCCCTGGATGGTGGCTCAGTGCATGGACGTTCAAGAATTGGTTCCTGCTCAGAGCACACAAAAGAAGCAACTATCTGCTTCTCTCTCCATTCCTCTTCCCCTTTTCTCCTTCTTCTCCTCCCATAGCGAGTGGCTCAATTGTTTCAAGCGTGACCCCAGATGCTGAGGATAGTTCAGTTGGTCCAAGTGTGTCAGCCTCAGGTGCTAAAAATAGCTCCGCTGATTCCAGCATCAGTCCAGATGGGGTTTCCAGGTGGATCCTGGTCAGGGAACATGTGCAAGTCTGCCTCACTATCTCCTCTTCTCTCACCTTAAAACAAGAAGGAAAAATAAACGAAGAAGAAATCAACACATTCTTATTTGGAAGAGAACTGAAAGAAATTGTTTCTAGAAGACTTGCCCCTAAAGGAATATAGGACAATTGTAGTTCTATATATTATATGGACAACAAAATTAAATATACAATACTATATATAATTGTTCAAGAAATGAAATACTTAGATGTAAATGTAACATAACATATAAAATTGATATGCTTAAACAATACACATGGATAGAAGAGATAAAAATCTAAATAAAATCAAACATGTTATATTCATAGATTGGAAGGCTCAACAAAGTAACGATGTCAATACTTCCCAAATTGATACACAAGTACAATGCACTTTCTACAAAAATTCTAGACAACATTATTCTAAAATGTATGTGAAAAAGCAAAGGAACTATAATAGCTAAACCAATTCTGAAAAAGAAAAATAAGGTGGGAGGAATTTACCTACCCAATATCAAGACCTGTTATATGGCTACAGTAAGAAAGACTTGTGGTATTGTAGACAAATAGACAATAGATCAATGAAAAAAAACAAAAGACACAGAAATGGATGCCCATAAATATACCCAACAGATTTTTTGACAAAAGTTCAAAAGTAATTTAATGGAGGGTTGATGAAAGTTTCTCAACTTATCACTGGACCAAAAAGCCATCAACAGACAATGAAACTTTGACCTCAGTCACACAGTTAACACAAAACTAATTCAGACTGGATCAAAGACTTCAAAGTAAAATGTGAAACTATAAGAGTTTTAGGAAAAAAACGTGAGAGAAATCTTCAGAATCTAGGACTAAACAGAATTGTTAGACTTGGTGCCAAAAGCATGATTCATAATAGAAAAAATTAATAAATTGAACTTAATTAAAAAAACAAAAATTGTTACTGTGCACAAAATCCTGTTAAGAAGATGAAAAGAGAAGCTACAGAGTAAGAAAATCAAACCATGTATCCAACAAAGTACTTAGGATATATAAAGAACTCTCAGAACACTAGTACAAAATCAAACAATCCAATTAAAACATCAGCAAAGCACATGAAGAAACATGACTAAAATAAAAACTGTGACAAGACCAAATACTGGTGAGGATATAGATCAGTGGTTCTTAACCTTTTTCGAGGTACCGAACCCACCAGTTTCAAATGCGCATTCACCAAACCCTTTTTTAGTGATAAATAAAATATGATTTTTTTTCCCAAATTCAAGACATAGGTATATGTTTTTTTACTGGTGCACAAAATGAGCCGTGCATGAACATCACCTTGCTCAAAGAACAAAACCAACAAAGTGCATGAACTCACAACAAATCACGGTATTACTTTATTCTGGCCTCCGCCTCAGAGGCTTTTCTGAACCCCTGAGACCGACTCATCAAACCCCTAGGGTTCGATAAAACCCAAGTTAAGAACCACTGATATAGATAAAGTGGATCACTGACCCAGTACTGGTTGGAATGAAGAACAGTGCAGCCACTCATAAACAGTTTTATACCAGCTCTATTCATAATAGTACAAAACTCTGGAAACATCTACATATCCTTTAGCTGATGATTGATTAAGCAAACTGCTGCATTGCATTCTTAAAATGTCATTCTTAAAATGACAAATTATAGAAATGGAGAACAGATTAGTGGTTGCCAGAGGTCAGTTGGGAGTTGAGGTTCTGGAGGGAAGAGTGTGAGGTTATAAAAGGGCAACACCTGGAATCCCTGTATGAAAATGTTTCCATATCAATGTCATTATTCTGGTTGTGGATATTCAACTGCAGTGTTGCAGGATGTCGCCATTAGGAAACTAGATCAAGGATACACAAAATATGTCCGTCTTATTTTTTACAACTGCATGTGAAACTAAAATGATCTCAAAATAAAAAGTTTAATTTAGTAAAAGAGAAATTGTGATGCCTACAAATGATTTCAAACGTAGGAAACAGTTTAGAAAAGGCCCTGGCAGGAGTGTGTATCTAGGATCCAGAGCAGAAAGAGAAAGGCAGCTATGTAAGGGACAGGTTTAAGATGAAAAGGGAGAGATAGGTGTAGTTTGCAGAACCATGTGGTCTTGAATGAAAAGCATGAGGAATCATTGCAGTGTCTTAGAAAAATGATTTAATTGGAATTGTGTTTTGTAAAATCGTGCTTGCCACGTGGATAATACATGTAAGGGGCAAAAGTGGATGTCTCCCCAATATGCTGCTCACAGTCCAATTATGCTGCTTCAGCTAACAGAAGTTTTACTCTGGGAGAGTGAAACCACCTAGAGAATGATGGGATTGATGAATCAGTTGCCTTGAGCTAAATTATTCTCTGATGTTTCCACAGCAAAATTCTCATAGAGTTAAAAAGGAGAAAACTTTTGAAAATTGGTTTGATGTGTTGACTATTTTAATTCATCATTCAGGTAGGCATGATCAAAAGCAAACTGAGCATTCTTTGTGACTGCTACCAAAGGAGAAGAAAGTCTTATTTGAGCTTCTAAAGGAAATCGTTTCACAGAGACATTTACAAGTATTGGTGGTAACAGATTCCTTATTAGTGTTTGCTAGAGATTTAATGCATTCAGACACATTAAAAGAGTTGTTCATGAAAACTTATAGAATGTGAAAAATGATGCTACATCACAATTTTTTTTTGCACTTTTCATGAACAGAAATATCAGTGCCTTTAAATATAGTTTTAGGATTTACCATCCTGCTTGTTTATTGCCTACCTTTTACTGAAGGGTACAATTCATGCCAAAGATTCTAAATTATGATTTAGCTATAGTAAACAACCGATTATCTTTGTTTTCTATCTTTATTTAAAAAATCAGTTGGTCTCCTCACTGTAATGAATAAATTGCCCCTGATTTTAGTATCATACAGACAATGGTTAAATGGACAACTGCTAGCTTTTTATATTAAATAATCTTTTATTTAATATTAATTTTCATGTACATGACTTCATTTAATTATTACGATAATGCATTGAGGTGTTCAAAATAGGTTGTCAGTTTACGGAAGATTATAAAGCTATAGACAAGCATCAGAGTCAGGAATTGAACTCACTGGTTAAGTTCCAGGCTCCTGAGCTAGGTATACCTTTTTTATCCCCATCTCATTAGAAAGTAGGACAATTCTAAAACACTGATTAAGAAACCAAAGGGCTATTTCCAGAATTATCCCTGATGGTATAACCTCAGTAACTCCTTTATTTATTCAAGATCTTCCCTACTATTTTAGTATAATCTTTTAATTTTCTACTAGAAAGCCAAATGTTTTTACACCTTAAGCAACAGGCACTGGAGAGAAATGAATGATTTCAACATAGTTTCTTAAGAAATTTCTCCTTAACAAACCACACAACCTACACATTAAAACACAGTTTCAACACAATTGTCTGTGTGGAAGAGAAACTCAGAACTAAGATTCAGAATGGATTTTGAAGTTATGGGTAAAGCTTAACTTATCCTGCAAATAAGCATGCACCTACTAAAAATATCCATGTTCCTATGACCATTGTTTTAAGCAAAAAAAGAGAGAGAGAGAGATTAAATGTGGAGTCTTTCAGCCAGTAAAATGTATTGACCACAATAATAAACAGGGTAAGATAATGTTATTTTAAATTATAAATTGCAGTATTATTGAGAGGAAGAAAGATTAACAAATGTTGCTTCAGCATTACTTGCCCTAAGGTAAAATGTACATTAAATGTTTTCTCCTTTTTGGTCCCCCAAAAGATGTTCCTTTCAGGGGAGGAAGGAGAGGGGGAAAGAAAGAGAAGCATCAACTCATCGTTGCACTTAGTTGTGCCATTGATTGCTTCTCATATGTGCCTTCACCAGGGCTTGAGCCAGTGCCTTCAGGGCAACCCTGGGCTCAGGATGGTGACCTCTGGCTCAAACCAGTGACTCCCTGCCCATGACTTCCCTCCTTTCCCGCTCCGGATCAATACTCTACCCACTGGCAACCAACCAGGGGGTCAAAGAGATCTTTCTATCTCTTACAAGATAACCATCCTTTCCAAGTAAGTGCCTAATTTCAGAATGGTGATAGAATAATGTTGCTTGTTTTTATTTATTACCTCAAGGGAACCTCCTTTTTATTTTCTACAATGTTTTTTGTAAGATTCTTTGTGATATAACATCATTGTCCACCATAAAACTTCCTAAAAATGTATGCCAGGGGTTGAATAAAAAAAATGCATAAAAGAAAAGAAAAATCAGGAAACTTTAGTTTTTTTAAAAAAATCTAGTTTCTTCCTTTTAAGGGCCAAAAGAATCAGAGACTGAGCTGTCCTTTGATCATACATAATACAATTAACTGCTGGGTTGATGCCAGTTATAATTGTTTTGCCATCATGTAAAGCTGAAAAAAAGAAAAAATATTATATATCAGTGAATTAAAAATTACTTTAGACTGACTATGAAAATAGGCCTTTAGCTAACCATTGGGTTTCACTTGGAGTTAATCATTAATTAATGTGAAACAAAAATTTAGAGGCAATAAATTAAAATTAAGAAACAGGATAATATGGGTCATCTATTTTAGGAGACATTAAAAATTTTCATTTTCATTCACTAATATTAATTAGTATTTCTTATTATTGTGTGGAGTAGCCTTGCTTTTAGAGTTCAGGGATTTTAAAGGCTTAGCTTGCATAATTTGGCTTTTAGAATTCCCAGGTAGAAGATAAACACATTTCAATCTGACAGCCACTCTGATATCCTCAAAACACTGGTGTCAAAATACTTCTATCTTGAGACTCATCACCATCAGGATAATTAGAAAGTAGTTAATTGGGTTGAGAATTCCCCATGCCAACCATGTTTGATACAATGAGAGCTTTGACTCTTTTTTTATGCAAATAGAAGAATTTTGAAAGATAGCAATCATTTATCCCCTAAAAGAAAAATAATTTTAGGTGATAATTAGAAAACAAGTTATTGCAAATGGATTTTAACATACTTAAAGAGAATTCTAAAGTTTTAGAGTGTCAGAATTAAAATAGTTCTTATATTTAAGAGTTATTCAATTTCAGTGGCTCTTAAATTTATAATTACATAAAACACTTCAGATTCTTTTTTTCAAGAAAAATTTTACTCAGAACTTTTTATATGTAAAATGGAAACACACAACTGTTACTATAGAAGGCCAAAAATAACTCACAGACCTTCTTTTAAGAATATTGTTCAATCCCTCAGTCCTCCTTTAATTCCCACAAGTGTCCTTGGATCATCATTTAAAATTAACTACAAATCTGAATATTTTTACAACTAATGCTCATGGTTTGTGGCAGTTATGTTTTATAAACTTTCCACAAACACTAACTTAGCTCCTAGAGAAAATTGAAGGTTAGGTTGTTATGAGCCTCTGGTTACAATATTTTCATCAACTTTTTGAATATAACCTTGTTTTTTGTGTGTTTTTGTTTAAAAACACCACATCTAAATATTTCCATTAAAATTAATTAAATTAATGACATACACTATTACTTTATAATAAAAAATTACCTCAGAAGAGTTTAACATTTCTGTGACCCTGAGTAATGTGACTGTAAATGTCTTTAACTTTCAGACTTACAAAAATGCTGTCTAGTGCACTTTAAAAAAAAAAAAAAATCAGCTGCCGTCTCAGGAATCTACAAAGGATTCCATCTTTTCCATAGCTCTAGAACTCACTATAGATGACACTTTAGCATTTTCCAGAGTGGTCTAATATCCAAATCAGCACATTTTATTTTCCTTTTGCTGGATGTCCAGCATTACTGATTCATTGATGTTGACCTCAAGGCCAATGGCATTATAACTCATGCCCAAAGAAAGCTTATCTGACATACAATATTTCCTTCCTCTGGTACATACATCGTGGTTTTCCTTTGCTTAGGAGCATGAGGCAGCATTAACACTATGCTCAGGGATCATTTTAAACAGTGAACTCACCAACAAAAAGCACAAAGATATGAAAAGTATGGGACTAAGTAAGATGTAAAACAGACACACTTGGTCACAGTCTGGGAACTGGAATGAGAAAGTAAAGCTTTGCTTGTTCAGCCTCAGCTGGAAATGCACTTGAAGATGAATCAGATTTTTTACCCCTCTGTGCATGTCTGTGAATGACTACAATAGAGTTGTGAGTATTGACTTTGAAGTTACAAATAAATGTTAAAAAGTAAGCAACTTTAAATGTAAAGATTGCACAAATAATGAAAAGTGACTGTATTTTATAGAAATCAAGTTTCTTGCTTACCCTCTGATAATGGCTGTGGGAAGTCTAATGAGGAGCAAAGCATGGTCTTAACATGTCTCCCTACAGAATGCTCATGAGTCACCAGGGGAAACAGTATCTCTCCAGTGGAGAAACAAGGTAACACCTTGAAGAGGTGATCAAAATTAATATCACTAAGGAGGAATCCCTTCAGTAGGATATCCTTAGAAAGACGTTAGTCAATTCAAGCCAGACATGTATAATCAAGAGGAAACATCAAACCACAAATGAGGAACATACTCTTTAAAAAGAAAAATATAAGAAAAAAGTGCCTTTTATTCAGATAACATGTCAAGGTCATGAGGGATGATGGAAGGTTAGAGAATGCTTCCTGATTAACAGACTAAAGAACCATGACAACTAAATGCAATATGTAATTCTCTACTGAAGGGAAAAAACATTAAATAGTTTACTATTGGAATAATGGACAAAAATGGAATATGAATAGTAAAGCATTGTATCAATGTAAAATTTCTCAAATTTGGTAACTGTAGTAAAGAGTATATAAGAGACTCAGGCCAGTTGGCTCAGTGGTAGAGCGTCAACCCGTGTGTGGAAGTCTGGGTTTGATTCCTGATCAGGGCACAAAGGATAAGTGACCATCTGTTCTTCCACCCCTTCTCCCTTCTCTTCCTCTCCTTTAGCCATGGCTCGATTGGTTCTAGCAACTTGACCCCAGGCACTAAAGATGGCTCTATGGCCTCAACTCAGGCACTAAAATAGCATGGTTGCCAAGCAATGGAGCAATGGCCACAATGGCCCCAGATGGACAGATGCCTAGTAGGGTGCTTACCGGGTAGATCCCTGTTGGGTCATGCAGGAGTTTGTATTTCTGCCTCTCCTGCTCTCACATAATGATAATAATAATAATAATAATAATAATAATAATAATGATAAATATATAAGAGAATATCCTACACAGAGAAGGGTTTATAAAAGGTCATGATGTAAATATCCTAATATCAAATAGTTTAGAATAGTTTAGATATATATGTATGTGTGTATATAGCAAGAAAGAGAGTAATGAAAACAAGTAGCAAGAAGGTGAAAAATAAAAGAAAATGAAAGTCAGAAAGTAAAAAGACCATGCTCTAGTGTTTCTTAACCTTTTTTGAGGTACCGAACCCACCAGTTTCATATGCGCATTCACCGAACCCTTCTTTAGTGATAAATAAAATATGATTTTTTTTTTCCAAATTCAAGACATAGGTATATGTTTTTTTACTGGTGCACAAAATGAGCCGTGCATGAACATCACCTTGCTCAAAGAACAAAACCAACAAAGTGCATGAACTCACAACAAATCACGGTATTACTTTATTCTGGCCTCCGTGGCAGAGGCTTCTCTGAACCCCTGAGACTGACTCATCGAACTCCTAGGGTTCGATAGAACCCAGGTTAAGAACCACTGCTCTAATGTATTTTGTAAATACACAGAATGTAAATGGAGAAACTCAGTTCCTCTTTACAAAGTTCTCTTGCTTAGATTCTTCCAGACACCAGGAGACTGATGGTTGGAAAGAAAACATAAACATTTTGGTTACTAAAAATTAAGAATTGGGCCCTGACTGGTTGGCTCAATGGAGAGAACAACGGGTCAGCGTGCAGATGTCCTAGGTTCAATTCCTAGTCAGGGCACACAAGAGAAGCAACCATCTGCTTCTCTTCCCCTCCCTCTCCCCCCTTCTCTCTCTCTGCCCCTCCTGCAACCAGTAGCTCCATTGGTCAGAGCATTGGCAGGGGTGGGGGGTGAGGAGACTGAGGACAGATCTGTTGATTCAAGCATCGGACCCGGACAGGGGTTGTCAGGTAGGTCTGGACACGGTGCATGTGGGAGTCTGTTTCACTATTTACCTTTCTCTCACTGAAAAAATAAATAAATTAGGAATTGTGTTGCTGGCTTATAGATTGGTAGATTTTAAATTTAGTTTTTGACAGTTAATTCAACTGAGTTTAATCAAACTGGGTTTCCACATATACAAAGCTTAATCCCTGTGGGCTCTAGAAAACTAGCCAAATAGCTCTCACTCCATACACCTCTACTTGTTCTCTATCTTTTGTTACCGTAAATCTCCCTATATCATCATGAAACTGTATAATATTTTATAATTTAAAGAATATCTTCACATAGGTCATCTCTTTTGACATTCAGACATCCTGGAAAGAAAACAAAATAGGTATGCTGTCCATTTACAGACCTGTAACCTGTGAGAAGCAGAAACCCTGACCTGGCTGACTGAGCTGCATGAATTCACATAGGAGTATTTTAAGTCAGCCTTTATTTATTTACCTTATACAATCATGGTTTTTTCATTATCTTCCAGCATTTGTTTTAGAAGGTGAATCAGAAGTAGTTAAGATCATGCAACAAAAAGAGTTAAATTGCCCCTACTAGTCAAATAGTAGAAAAGCAAAAGTGTTTAAATGGTTTTTAAGATCAAAAGATAAATCTCTGCTTAACTATGAATTAATTAGAATATGTTGATAAATATATTTCTGGAAGAATGATGTTACAGAATTTTTGCTTGACTAGGGAAATCTATTTTATACACCCTACACTCTGCAGCTCACACTATTTGGATGAGATGCAGACAGAAGGGAGCCTAAAGGCCTGGAAATCATGGTACACTCTGTCTCCAACCAGCTGGTTCACTTGCAGAGAACACAATTGATCTACACCCTCAGTTTACAAATTCTTTATTTTTTAATAGTTTTATTCATTTTAATGGAGTGACATTGATAAATCAGGGCACATATGTTCAGAGAAAATATTTCCAGGTTATTTTGACATTTGATTATATTGCGTACCCATCACCCAAAGTCAAATTGTCCTCCGACACCTTCGATCTGGTTTTATTTGTGCCCCTTCCCTCTCCCTACACTCCATTCGCACGTCCCCCTCCCCCTGGGTAGCCAGTATACTCTTGTCCATGTCTCTGAGTCTCATTTTTATGTCCAATCTATGTATGGACTCATATAGTCCTTACTTTTTTCTGATTTACTTACTTCACTCAGTATAATGTTATCAAGGTCTATCCATGTTGTTGTAAATGATCCGATGTCATCATTTCTTATGGCTGAGTAGTATTCCATAGTATATATGTACCAAAGCTTTTTAATCCACTCATCCTCTGACGGACACTTGGGCTGATTCCAGATCTTCGCTATTGTGAACAATGCTGCCATAAACATGGGGGCGCATTTCTTCTTTTCGAACAGTGCTATGATGTTCTTAGGGTATATTCCTAAAAGTGGCATACCTGGGTCAAAAGGCAGTTCAATTTTTAATTTTTTGAGGAATCTTCATACTGTTTTCCACAGTGGCTGCACCAGTCTGCATTCCCACAAGCAGTGCAGAAGGATTCCCTTTTCTCCACATCCTCGCCAGAACTTATTCTGTGTTGTTTTGCTGATGAGCACCAATCTGACTGGTGTGAGGTGATATCTCATTGTGGTTTTAATTTGCATTTCTCTAATGATTAGTGATGTTGAGCATTTTTTCATATGCCTATTGGCCATCTGTATGTCCTCTCTGGAGAAATTTCTATTCTTTTCTTTTGCCCATTTTTTGATTGGATTGTTTGTCTTCCTGGTGTTGAGTTTTATAAGTTCTTTATAAATTTTGGTTGTTAACCCCTTATCAGACTGTAGAATATGTTCTCCCATTGTGTGGTTTCTCTTTTTATTCTGTTCCTATTGTCTTTAGCTGTGCAAAAACATTTTAGTTTGATATAGTCCAGTCCCATTTGTTTATCTTGTCTTTTATTTCATTTGCCTGTGGAAATAAATTGGCAAATATATTACTGCGACAGAAGTCGGAGAGCTTGCTGCCTATGTTTTCTTCTAAGATGCTTATGGTTTCACGGCTTACATTTAAAGTCTTTTATCCATTTTGAGTATGTTTTGTGAATGGTGTAAGTTGATGATCTAGTTTCATTTTTTTTTGCAGGTAGATGTCCAATTTTCCCAACACCATTTGTTAAAGAGGCTGTCTTTACTCCATTGTATGCTCTTTCATCCTTTGTCAAATATCAGTTGTCCATAAAGATGTGGGTTTATTTCTGGGTTCTCTGTTCTGTTCCATTGATCTATGTGCCTGTTCTTATGCCAGTACAAGGCTGTCTTGAGTACAATGACCTTGTACTATACCTTGATATCAGGAAGAGTGATACCTCCTGCTTTATTTTTTCTTTTTAAGATTGCGGAGGCTATTCGGGTTCTTTTTTGGTTCCATATAAATTTTTGGAATATGTGTTCTATATCTTTGAAGTATGTCATTGGTATCTTAATTGGTATTGCATTGAATTTATAAATTGCTTCGTATTACCCAATGTAGACATTTTAATGATGTTTATTCTTCCTAACCATGAGCACGGTATATGCTTCCACTTGTTTGTATCTTTCTTGATTTCTTTTATCAATGTTTTATAATTTTTCGAGTACAAGTTCTTAACCTCCTTGGTTAAATTTACTCTTAGGTACTTTATTTTTTTGGTTACAATAGTGAAGCGGATTGTTTCCTTAATTTCTTTTGCAGACAGTTCATTGTTGCTATATAAAAATGCCTCTGATTTCTGAGTATTAATTTTATATCCTGCCACCTTGCTGAATTCATTTATCAGGTCCAGTAGTTTTTTGACTGAGACTTTAGGGTTTTCTATTACAATATTATATCATCTGAAAATAATGACAGTTTTACTTCTTCTTTTCCAATTTGGATGCCTTTCATTTCTTCTTCTTGTCTGATTTCTGTGGCTAAGACTTCCAGAACTATAATGAATAAGAGTGGTGAAAGGGGGCACCCCTGCCTGGTTCCTGATCTTAAGGGGATAGCTTTTAATTTTTCCCCATTTAGTATGATATTTGCTGTGGGTTTGTCATAGATGGCCTTTATCATGTTAGGGTATGTTCCCTGTATTCCCACTTTACTGAGAGTTTTGAGCGTGAATGGGTGCTATATTTTATCAAATGCTCATTCTGCATCTATTGAAATTATCATGTGAATTTTGTCCTTCCTTTTGTTTATGTAATGAATCACATTGATTGATTTGTGAATATTGAACCAGCCTTGCCTCTCCAGAATAAATCCCACTTGATTATGGTGTATGATTTTTTTCATATATTGCTGGATCGGTTTGGTTAATATTTTGTTGAGAATTTTAGCATCTAAGTTCATCAGGGATATTGCCCTATAATTTTCTTTCTTTGTGTTGTCTTTGCCAGGTTTCGGGCTCAAAATTATGCTCGCCTCATAAAAGGAGTTCGGAAGTCTTCCTTTCTCTTGCATTTTTTGAAATAACTTGAGAAGGATAGAAAATAGTTCTTTGAATTTTTGGTAGAATTCACCTGTGAAACCATCAGGCCCAGGACTTTTCTTTTTGGGGAGTTTTTTGATAACTGTTCTGATCTCATTTGTTGTAATTGGTCGGCCTAGGTGTTTTGATTCTTCCAGATTGAATTTTGGAAAATTATATTATTCAAAAAATTTGTCCATTTCACCTAGGTTGTCTAATTTTTTGGCATATAGAGTTCTTCATAGTATTTTTTTACAATACTTTACATTCTGTTTTGTCAGTTGTTATTTCTCCACTCTCATTTATAATTTTATTTATTTTTGTCCTCTCTCTTTTTTTCTTGGTGAGTATAGTTAACGGTTCATCGATCTTGTTTACCTTTTCAAAGAATCAGCTCCTGGTTTCATTGATCCTCTGTATTGTTTATTTAGCCTCTATGTCATTTGTTTCCACTCTGATTTTTTTTTATTTCCTTCCTTCTACTAGTGCTGGGCTTTATTTGCTGGGGGTTTTTCTAGTTCTTTTAGATGCAGGGTCAGGTTGCTTATTTGAGCTTTTTCTAGCTTCTCATTGTATGCATGTAGTGCTATGAAATTCCCTCTCAGTACTGCTTTTGCTGTGTTTCATAAATTTTGAGTGGATGTATGCTCATTATCATTTGTTTCGAGAAACATTTTTATTTCTTCTTTCATCTCATTGTTAATCCATTTCTTATTTAATAACATGCTATTTAGTTTCCAATGTTTGAGTATTTTCAGTTTTCCTTTTGTGGTTGATTTCTAGTTTCATGCCATTGTAATCAGAGAAAATGTTTGATATAATTTCAATCTTCTTAAATTTTTGAGACCACTTTTGTGTCCTAACATGTGGTCTATCCTAGAGAATGTACCATGAGCACTTGAGAATAATGTATATTCTACTGCTTTAGGGTGACAAGTTTTGAAGATGTCTATTAAATCGAGTTGATCTAGTGTATCCTTTAAGTCTGCTGTTTCTTTGTTAATTTTCTTTCTTGAGGATCTATCCAGTGATGTTAGAGGGGTATTGAAATCCCCTACTATTATAGTATTGCTGTTAATCTCACCCTTTATATCCATCAAAGTCTGCTTTATGTATGTCGGGGCTCCTATGTTTGGTGCGTAGATACTTATAATCGTTATATCTTCCTGTTGAATTGTCCCCTTTATCATTATGTAGTGTCCTTCTTTATCTCTTACTACAGCCTTTGTTTTAAAGTCCATTTTGTCAGATATAAGTATTGCTACCCCAGCTTTTTCTTCATTTCCATTTCCATGAAATATTTTTTTCATCCTTTTACCTTCAGTCTATGTGCATCTTTTGTTCTAAGGTGCATCTCTTGCAGACAGCATATGTATGGGTCCTGTTTCTTTATCCATGCAGCTACCCTATGTCTTTTGATTGGATCATTTAATCCATTTACATTTAAGGTTATTATTGATATGTAGTTGTGCATTGCCATTTTATTCTTTAAAGCTGTGTTCTTCTTTTGCCATATTCTTTTCCCCCTTTGAACTGTTCACAAAAGGACCTTAGCATCTTTTGCAGAATTGGTTTGGTTTTAATGAATTCCTTGATTTTTTCTTTGTCTGTGAAGATCTTTATTTCTCCTTCAATTTTAAATGTTAGCCTTGCTGGATAAAGTAGTCTTGGTTGTAGGTTCTTGTTCTGCATTCCTTTGAATATGTCTTGCCATTCCCTTCTGGCCTCAAGTGTTTCTGTTGAGAAGTCAGATGTCATTTTTATGGGGGCTCCTTTGTAGGTGATAGCCTTTTTTCTCTAGCAGCTTTTAAAATTTTCCCTTTATCTCTTAGTTTTGGTATTATAAATATGATGTGTCTTGGTGTAGATTTCTTTGGATTTCTCTTTAATGGAGTTCTCTGTGCTTCTTGAATGTGTGAAACGTTTTTCAGTCTTAATTTAGGAAAGTTTTCAGCTATGATTTGATTGAAAAACGTTTCTATCCCTTGTTCTTTCTCTTCTTCTTCAGAAACCCGTATGATGCGGATGTTATTTCTCTTCATGTTGTCACATAGCTCCCTTAGAGTTTCCTCAGATTTTTTGAGTCTCTTTTCTTTTTTCTGCTCTGCTTCTGTGCCTTTGTTTATTTTGTCCTCTAACTCACTAATTCAATCCTCAGCTTCATCCATCCTGCTTTTAATTCCTTTCATTGTGGTCTTCAATTCTGATACTGTATTTGTCATTTCTGTCTGATTTTTTTTTATTATTTCAATTTCCTTTTTTAAACTTGTTATCTCTTTATTTAGGTGTTTGTAATGACTATACATTGTTTCTCTAAGCTATTTCAACATCCTAACTATCATTATTTTAAACTCTGCATCAGGTAGTTTGGTTATATCTGATTTATTCATGTCCTTCTCTGGGGATTTCTCTTGATTCATTAGGGTTGCATTTCTCTGCCTGCCTATTTTGTCTGTGTGTAAGAAAGGTTTAGCTACTGGAGTCCAATTGGTGTTGCCTCTGTGTTCCCTAGGTGTGGTCTGTCTGCTGGCCTGCTACCCCCTCTGCCGCTGCCTAGGGCAGTTGGGTATGGGTGTTGCTGGTGCCAGCTGCTGTGGCTGTTGCTATGGTGTCCACCTCACTTCTGCCTCTGCGGCAGGGGCTATGTTCTTGTGCCAGGCTCTATAAGCTCAGCTGGTCTTGGCCTTCGCCCCTCTCCCACAGATAGGATTCCACACCACAATCAGGCCACAAGCCTGGGCACCAAGGGCAAGTGTGAGCACTTTTGCTCAGCTGCATGTCCCTGTCAGCCAGT
Organism: Rhynchonycteris naso; assembly: GCA_037038555.1. NCBI lineage: Eukaryota > Metazoa > Chordata > Mammalia > Chiroptera > Emballonuridae > Rhynchonycteris > Rhynchonycteris naso. The sequence continues at coordinate 60,788,818 of CM072995.1, read as the reverse complement.
TCCTCTGGCCGGGAGGGGCTACTGATGCACGCTCAGCTGCAAGCCCGGGTTTCTGCCCCACCTTACTAGCAAAGCCAGTTCATGCAGGGCTTCAAGCCTCGGAGGCCAGGTGAGGCTGTGCACCCACTTGCCCCCACCCAGCAACTGATCTCTGTTTGTTTCTGGCTCCCACTTTTCCCTCACAGGTGGGGTTGCAGGCAGGCCCACAGCCACTGGACCACTTTCATGCTTCCCTTTCGCCCCTGCTGGGCTAGACCGAGCTCACGCCAGCCTGCTCAGCCTCTGCTCCCACCAACAAAACCGCACTTCCGCGTCCCGCTGCCACCCACCCTCCAGCAAGCCCTCAGCAGTGTGGGTAGGGGCACCGCAGCTCAGACTCTAACACTCCATACTGTAGTCCTGAAAGCTCCTTCCTTCTAAGTGACTGTGGTCTAATTGCTGCAAGAGAGCCTGTTTAGCTGGTTTCCTGCTTCCCCTTGCTGGTTCCAGGGGAAATATTGTTTCAGATTTGTGGAGTGACTCAGCCCAGGGTTTAGGGTGGCTGTCCCTCAAAGCTTTTCTCCCTGTGCCTTCCAGACCGCACTCTCTTCCCGCTGTTCTGGTCCTCTCCTCTCTTCCTGTCCCCCGGAGTCCCAGGTAAGTGGTTGTGAGAGAGGTTTTCTCGCCATTCCTTTAAGAAGAATCCTGGGTCTCTGAGACAACTGTCTCTTTCTTACAAACAGTATCCTAACCCATTTTACAGATAAATACTGTCCATACACCTCTTTTAGGCTCTGAAGCTGTAGGCTGGGGCTTTGTTCCTGGGACCTGGGCCCCTACCCTTCCGCAAGCCTCTCTTCCTGCCACACGAGTCTCTCTGGGCTGCCTTTTGCTCCAGGGAGCTGGGCAGCCCTTTCCACGTTTTCACTTTTCCTACCAGTCTCAGTGTTGCTTCTTCAGTGTTTACTGGTTGGAGGGTCCTCTCAGTCCAGTTCAACGTTGGTTTATCCAGATGATGGTTCTTAAAATCAAATTATAACCCACTTTGGTTTTGGGAGTTGGAAATTGGTACGTCCGCCTACTCCATTGCCATCTTACAAATTCTTAACATTAAAAAACTGAACTAGGCCCTGGCCAGTTGGCTCAGTGGATAGAATTTTGGCTGGGTGTGCAGATGTCCCATGTTTGATTCCTGGTCAGGGTACACAGCAGAAGTGATTGACCATCTGCTTCTCCTCTTCTCCCTCTCCCCCTTCTCTCTCTTCTCTTCTTGCAGCCAGTGACTTGGTTGATTTGTGCATCAACCCCAAACAGGGGTGGCCGGGTGCATTCTGGTCAGAGCACATGTGGGAGTCTGTCTCTGTCTCTCTATCTTCCCTCCTCTCACTTAAAGAAAAAAAAATTGAACGAGATAGTTTTATGTTTATTTTCCCATCAAACATATTCTTTTTAACTCTGATTCTGGTCCTCTTTGTGATCTGGGGTTTCACTTAAATGATAACAACAAAAAAAAGTTATTAAAACTCCTAGTGGTGGATTGTGCCAATATTCTAGACACATCATACAATATCCCCCATCCCTTTTTAAGAAAAGAAAAATAACATAACAAAACCAAATGGAGGAAGAAAATTATGGATATAAAATGAATGCATAATTTGGTCTGAACTTTAGGAAATGAGCAAAAAAGAAACTTGTAAATAATAGTATTTAAAAGGTTTAAAGCCTTTTTTAAAAGTGCATTTGGCTCATGACTACTTATTGTAAATAAATTATTTAAAATAACTGGGAGAGAAGAAATTGTCTTCATGAGAACTTACTTTCTCTTTCATTAAAATGATGTGGCTCCAGAGAGATGCCCCTAATAGGGATTTTACAGTGTCTTCTTGAAATGCTAAAACCAACCCATGAATTCACAGGCCAGGAACTTTGAGAAAATAGAAAAGCAAACCTAAAGGAAAAATGTCAAGCCATCTGAAACCGTTTTATAATTCCTTGGCATCATATTAGCTCACAGAATACCTACTCAGACATTTTATGTGATATTATTTCTTTTGCAATGAAAGAATATTAAACTTGTTTCTCAAGTCACTAAGCATCCTCCTGCTTTAAAACCACAACTATTCCCAAAACCTGCAGAGACATTTTGTAGTATTTTTCTCGACTGTTAACCCTCTTGCCAATGTTTTGTCCTAGAAAAGCTGGGAAGGTTGTAGAGATCTCATTTTTCAATGAAGGGAAAGATGACTGGATAATAGGGTCATCTTCCTCATCTTTTTTATACTTCTTTCAATGTTAGTTATGTGTCGGACACTCTTTTCGGTATATATCCTAATTTGATGCTCATGATAACTTTAAGAACGAAGCATAATTGTTATTCCTATTTTGCATTTAAGAGAGAAGAGATAAAAAAAAATATATGATGATATTATGGTCCTAGGAGGTAGAAGAGAAGACCAGGGGTCAGCTTCACTAGGGGGAGCGGTGCCTTCTTACTACAACAAGAGAGAAGAGAAGAAAATGGCGTGCTGATGTGGTGAGTCATCTCCATGACTCAAGAGAGGTATCTCTGACTACATCAACTTCTCTTTGAAGTAAACGCAATTTCATCTGCTTAGAGAGAGGAGGAGATAGGGCAAGAGGTTGGACAGTGAAGATCTGGCTGAGTGTACTGACCAGAGATATGTTGGAAGATTGCCAGTCAATGCCCAAGGATCATTTGCATCTGTCACCTGCCCTTCTCAATGAGTCCAGTTGCTCAGGGTAGGTGAGTGTAAAGCCAGTATTCGTGGCCAACAATAGAGCCGCCTGGCCAGTACAGTTTCGCATTTGATTCGGACAGTCAGGAATGAAACAACTGAGCCAAGAACTGGTGAGCCATCAGCTTTAATCCTAACTTGCACCTGGTAGACAAGCAAAAACACACACTGAGCTCCAAAACCCACTCATTCAGTGCTCACAAAGCTACCGACTTATCCAAGTTTCCTAGCATCAAAGGCTCCTAGTTCACCAGCCTTATTCACCTCTGTTCCATCTCCTTCTCTCTGCACAAACTCTACACAAACTGGCTTCTCTCTCAGCAATCCACCATCTTGGCTGCTTCTCCTTTCTCCCACATGGCCTTAATCTGCTCACCTCTCTAAAGCTAACCTCAGGAACTGAGTTAGAGCAAGCTCCCGGCCTGCCCACTTTATAGTGTAGAAATCCAAACCTTTAATCTAATCTGCAAACAAGTATGTCTCTGATAAAAAGTCACTTATCTGAGGCATAATGGAAGGATTCCTCATGAGAGTGCACCACCCCACATCATCCAATCAGTCAAGGGTGTGGGGAAAAGCTTACTCTTAAAACTTTCACGTGGGCACGCCATCTTTAACAAAGTGAGCATAATATATTTTATTTGCCCAACAATCCACCCCTATGCTCACTTTACTACCCATAATCTACACCACTGGCATTCCTTTACAAGGAAATTAGGCACATTACACAAATTACAAATACATGACAAATCGTACAATTTCAACAATTACAAAGGTACATTTCACCAGTCTCTGAGCACTTTGCCAAAAGTGCAAAATGTCCTTGGCCTTTTTTCTTGCCATTTGAAAGACTTCCCGTGGCAGGGGGAGGGCCTCCATCAAAGCCACCCCCAACCCCATCAGGGTATTTCACATTGTCCAAAATCCATAAGTCCATCCAACAAATGAGCCAGTACTCACTCTGGTTGTAGTCCAGGAAATCAGTCTATGCACATGAGGTGCTAGCCTCCCCCCTCATTCCTGTCATCATGGCAGGTCTCACACTGTCCTAAAGAGAAGTAAGTGGCAATGGCAGTCAGCATTTCCATCTCTGCTCTGAGGAGCATGATGGCATCCACCCCTATATATTCAAATGGCAGACCTACCAGCGGTGTAGTAGGAGTTCTGTAAGGCCAGTGGCCAAGGCCACCATCACAGCAGCCTGGCTCATGCAGATTCGCATTTGATTTGTACAATCTATAATGAAACAACGAAGCCAAGAACTGGTGAGCCATCAGCTTTAATTCTAGCTTGCACCCAGTAGGCAAGTAAAAACACACACTAGGCTCCAAAACCCACACATTCAGTGCTGACAAAGCTACTGACTTATCCGAGTTTCCTAGAATCAAAGGTTTCTAGCTCACCAGACTTATTCATCTCTGTTCCCCATCATCTTCTGCTCAAACTGGCTTCTCCCTCAGCACTCCGCCATCTTAGCTGCTTCTTCTCTCCTTCAAATGGCCTTAATCTGCTCTCCTCTCTAAAGCTAATCTCAGGAACCAAGAGAGAGCAAGCTGCTGGTCTGCCCCACTTTAATAGTGTAGAATCAAAACCTTTAATCCAATTATACAAACAAGGAAGTCTCTGATACAAAGTCACTTATCTGAGGCATAATGGGAGGATTCCTCATGAGAATGCACCACCCCACATCATCCAACCAGTCAAGGGTGTGGGGAAAAGCTTACTCTTAAAACTAACCATTGGGCTATAATGACCCTGCCTGCTTACAGCTTGTCCCCCACACACAATAATATAATTACACCCATTCCAAGCATAAGGGCAACCAATATCACCTGGGCAATGAGTTCCCCATGGACAGCGCCATCTTTAATAAAGTGAGCATAATATATTTTATCTGCCCAACAGGCTCCTTGCTGCTGGGCTCTCACCTTCTGGAGACTGCAGATTGCAACTCCAGCTTGATTCTCCTCATCCTCCAAAGAGGAACTGAAAACATCAGCTCCTGCTGCTGGGCTTGAGCTCTGGGCCACCGCTGCCTTCTGCTCAGCAGGCCTTGCAGCTCCAAACCCCAGCCTCAGCCTCAGCCTCCTTAAGCTGCTGGCTCTCCAAAACATCCAGGGCAATCTGCAACTCATGAACCTGTGATTTCTCCTCCAATAGCTGCTCCATTTCCAAGCAAATCTTGTGAAGCTGGTCGGCCTTTGTAAAGCCGGTGGCCAAGGTCACCATCACAGCAGCCTGGCCAGTGCAGGTTCGCATTTGATTTGAACAGTCGGTAATGAAACAACGGAGCCAAGAACTGGTGAGCCATCAGTTTTAATTCTAGCTTGCACCAGGCAGGCAAGTAAAAACATACACTGGGCTCCAAAACCCACTCATTCAGTGCTCACAAAGCTACTGACTCATCCGAGTTTCCTAGCATCGAAGCTTTCTAGCTCACCAGACTTATTCACCTGTTTCCCATCTCCTTCTCTCTGCACAAACTGCACAAACTGGCTTATTCCTCAGCATTCCACCATTTTGACTGCTTCTCCTCTCCTCCACATGGTCTTACTCTGCTCTCCTCTCTAATGCTAACCTCAGGAACCGAGAGAGAGCAAACTCCTGGTCTGTTTCACTTTATAGTGTAGAAATCCAAACCCTTAATCCCATCTAAAAACAAAAACGTCTCTGATACAAAGTCACCCATCTGAGGCATAATGGGATTCTTCAGGAGAGTGCACCAGCTCACATCATGCAATCAGTCAAGGGTGTGGGAAAAAACTTACTCTTAAAACTAAGCCTTAGGCCATAACAACCCGGCCTGCTTACAGCCTGTTCCCAACACGCATCCCAAGCATAAGGGCAAATAATATCACCTGGGTGACAGGCTTCCATGTGGGCAGCACCATCTTTAACGAAGTGAGCATAATATATTTTATCTGCGCAACAGCCTCCTCCGGTGCTTGCTTCAGCTCCAGGGTTGGCGTCTCTTTCTCCCACGTTTGCTCCAGCTTTTTCCATTTAATGTTTTGCAGGTTCCAGGCAGCCTCTTCCATTACACTCTCAGTTTCCTCACACATGGTTGTATAAGTCAGCCATCTTACAGTCCCAAAAGGATAGCCATGGGGAACTATAACAGCAGCCAGTCCTCCATTCCACCACTCAAAGGTGGTGGTGGCTTCATACCAATCTGTATCGAATCCCGCCACTGACTACACCAAATGTATGACCAGAAGCCAAGGCCACTATCAGAGCCGCCTGGCCAAGAAGGTTTGTATTTGATTCAGACAGTCGGTAATGAAACAACAGAACCAAGAACTGGTGAGACAACAGCTTTAATCCTAGCTTGCACCCAGCAGGCAAGTAAAAACACACACTGGGCTCCAAAAACCACTCACTCAGTGCTCACAAAGCTACTGACTTCTCTGAGTTTCCTAGCATCAAAGGTTTCTAGCTCACCAGCCTTATTCACCTCTGTTCCATCTCTTTCTCTCTGCACAAACTCTACACAAACTGGCTTCTCCTTCAGCACTCCACCATCTTGGCTGCTTCTCCTCTCCTCCACATGGCCTTGATCTTCTCTCCTCTCTAAAGCTAATCTCGGGAACTGAGAGAGAGCAAGCTCCTGGCCTGCCCCACTTTATAGTATATAAATCCAAACCTTTAATCTAATCTACAAACAAGGAAGTCTCTGATACAAAGTCACCTATCTGAGGCATAATGGGAGGATTCCTCATGAGAGTGCACCACCCCACATCATCCAATCAGTCAAGGGTGTGGGGAAAAGCTTACTCTTAAAACTTGCACATGGGCAGCGCCATCTTTAACAAAGTAAGCATAATATATTTTATCTGCTCAACAGTGAGGAAAGTTGATTCCATGTTGTGGTATCAAAGGCTCTGTCATTTGTGGCTCTAAGATCTTGGGCATGTTATTTACCCTCTGTGAATCTTGGTTTCCTCATTTGAAATATTAAGAAAAATTAATTCTATCCCTATAAGATTATTTTGAAGATAAAATAAAATGAGATTAAATTTTTAAAAAATAAGGTCCCTGGAATGTACCAAGGCTCAAATTTTATAATAGCTATTACTGTTATTGTTACCACTATTATTATATCTAGGCTTGAAGCTAAAAAATATATATCCCATATCTGGTAGCTACCTGAAGATACTGTTCTATTGAAAGTCACTTGGAATAAATGACAAACAAGCCACAATTTATTATGCCAAAAATATCTCTAAAGTGATCAGAAGGACCATACCTACGAATCTAAAAAACAAAGTTTTAAAAGGAGGCCAATTCCTAGCGATGTTGATCTCAAGAAACCAAGCAATTATATGCACTGAAATCTGCTGAAAATAAAGCTACATTATGTTTTCTCTTTGAATTTCAAATAGTCATTGGAATGAATTGTTGAGCATGTCAGCATATGTTTCTTCAAAGAGGTATCGTCAAAGGGAAAAAAATTGACAGTATTTTATGTTGGTGGATTTTTTATATATTTATAAATAAATAATATTGTTATCATTTTCTTTTTGTTGTCACACATTCAAGATGTGTTTTGTTGTCACACATTCAAGATATATAAATGAAAGTCTCTGCTCTAGGGGTGTAACACCTGTGGCCAAGGCCACCATCACAGCCGTCTGGCCAGTGCAGGTTCGCATTTGATTCGGACAGTCGGTAATAAAACAACGAAGCCAAGAACTGGTGAGCCATCAGCTTTAATCCTAGCTTGCACCTGGAGGGCAAGTAAAAACACACTCTGGGCTCCAAAACCCACTCATTCAATGCCCACAAAGCTACTGACTTATTCGAATTTCCTAGAATCAAATGTTTCCAGTTCATCAGACTTATTCACCTCTATTTCCTATCTCCTTCTCCAGCACAAACTCTGCACAAACTGTCTTCTCCCTCAGCACTCTGCCATCTTGGCTGCTTCTGTTCTCCCAGAGTACCAAATTTTATTCTGTGTTCCCAGTCATCACTATATAAAACATTTCAAAGTTATATAATAAACAGCCATCTGGGGAGTGGAAGAACAACTGTATTATCCTCAGTTGAAGTGTCGCATAAATATATTTATTGTTTACTTGGGTTGCTAATTATGCCTTAAGAACAGGTGAAAAACATCCATGTTTAATTTCATGAGCACATCTACATTTTGTGGCCTTATACACCCTTTGTCAGTTAAAAAGAGCTCAGCCACACTCAGCCAACTTGAAAATAGCTGAGGACATAATAATATGAGATATGATTTTGTAATTAACACCTATTCATTGAATTGAAGTGTGCCCATATTTCTACAGTCCTTTTTGTCTTTGGCAGGATTATGAGATCCAGGCTTGCAGAAAAAAGCACCTAAGTTCTCCACTTTGAATACTTTTTCTACTCTCTCCATCCTGCTCTGCAAGCAGCAACACAGCTTCAACAAGAGAAAAAAACCTAGTCATCAAGTCTTAACATAGCTATTTGTTTGTTTGAACTACAAACTCCTGGGTTAAGCAGAAAACATCTCAAATGTAGCCAATAGCTATAACATTAAGGAAAAAAATTTCTAAGAGATGCTCAAGACTGTTTTATCTTAAATCTTAGGAAAGCAAGGGCTCCCATTCTGGTAATGTACTCCCATTATGGACTAAAAATTTTGAAAGCTCTGTGTCCTACCTCCTGCCTTCTTCCTTTTGCCTTTCTCTTTTCTAGCATCTGTTAGGTAGGACTATCCATGCCTCCCACGAGAAGGCTGAGAGCCATCCTGTGACCTGCTGCAACCCTGCCAAAGATAGCCATGAGGTTTTCCCTTTAATACCGTGCCCCTGGAAACATACACACCACAAACAGAGTATAATTGCCAGACAAAACAAAGTAATTGTCACTCTCTCAGGCCTGATCATGATTATAATTAACCTAATTATAATGAATTAGACCAGTTTTACCTGCTTCCAGCCTTTTAGGTCTTAGTTCCTAACTTGAATCCTTATCATCTTCCCTAAGCTCCTGGATCAGTTCCAGCCTGGTGGTTGGAGATGTTGGAGACCTATTTTTTTTCAGGGAGGTCTAGAACTGGAACTAACAAACTGATCTTATGGATGGTGGTACGGGCCCTGGCCAGTGGCTCAGTGGATAGAGTGTTGGCCCAGTGTATGGGCATCCTGGGTTCAATTCCTAGTCAGGGCACACAGGAGAAGTGACCATCTATTTTCTCCACACTCTCTTCCTTCTTCCCCTTATCTCCTTCTTCTCCTGCAGCCAGTGGTTTGATTGTTTTGAGCGCTGGTCCTGGAACTGAGGATAGCTCTGTTGGTCTGAGCATGTCAGCCTTAGGCACTAAAACTAACTTGGTTCTTCAGCATCAGCCCCAGACGAGGTTGCTGGGTGGATCCTGGTTGGGTGCATATGGGAGTCTGCCTCACTATCTCCACCCTTTCACGTAAAATAAAATAAAATAAAATGAGATGGTGGTATGCTAGTTGGCTTTTGAGTATTAGCCATTATTTTATTTCACACTTCTTACTGGAAGCCAGAGCTGCACATACTTGGAGGCCTGACCCCCAAGGCTGTACTCACACAGTCAGCCTCTGTTGCTGGGTCAGTTCCAATGACCTGGAATCTTCTTCTCACTCAGGCATCATGTGTTGCCATTTCTTTCCTGCTTTGTAAGTCGCACCTTGGCTACAATGCAAGGGAAACAGCAACAGGACATGTTCTATGGAGCTTGGAACAAAGCCTTCATTTCTTCTCCCATACAGATGAAAAGAGAATTCCCCCCAAATGGTACAAACAACGAGACCATTTCATATGTGCACAAGTTATATAAATTTGAAATATACAAAAGATGTTATTAGTTTGGATTGTAAAGTTTTAACCTTTGGAACTTGTTGTGAATATAGGGATCAACTTTTCAAATTATAACTTATAGCCAACTACATACTATGATTAAATTGATAGGACTTAGTTATTATTGTAATTATTGTCTTGACTATCAACATTTTGTAGTCAGGCTAAAATTAAAAGGACCATTTCTCTCAAAATTCTGAAAAGATAGATGAATGCAGGAAAATAAGAGGGAATATTCAACTCCCAAACTGAAAAGTTTAACTTTAATTTTTAGAAGGAAAAATGCTTTCTTTAACCATATTCTGATATGGTTACAGTTTGAGCTATATAATGCTATCTAAGGTAAATTTTGCTTTCATATCTTTTTTAACTCAAAGATCTTCATTATAAGAGGTTTCCTGCAGAGGTATAACACTGACTCATTTTGTTTTTTAATAATTGTATAGAGATATTGCCATAAATTTTCCAGCAGTTTTCAAACTGACATTTTAAAAGCCTCGCCAAAGGCTTTTAAAATGGGATGTTTTTCCCCATTTTCCTTGTGCTCAGTGACTTCTTCCTCAGTGCCCATTTTTGCATTTTTCCATCAGCAAAAGCCTTTTGAACAATTTCCCAGCAGTTAAAAGGAAAAAATGATTGATTATCCCCTCCAATTGCTCAATTTGCATCCAATAAGTAATCTGCCAAGAGGATGTCAGAAATATTTACAGGAAAATCCTGACATTTCTGACAGCAAGTGAAGGAAGAGAAAGGAGACTAATGTAATCTTGTTGGCGTCGAGATCGTTTGAGTGCATATATTTAATGAAATGTTATCGCTGTTGTTGTGTTCCTTTAGTCATACTGTACCCCTTTCCTTTAGAAACTTTTGAAATTTGGGCAAAATGAATTGTTCATCCCAGTCTCAGACATAATGAACATATATCAAGACTTTAAGAACAGCCATTTGATTTGCAGTTAATTATAGACTGTAGGACTAAGTTTGTAGACAACATGCTAAAAGTTTATGGGTCTACCATGACTGAACTCATTCATAAAGCCAGTAAAATATTTTGTAGGGGTAGAAGGTATGGAAGTCCAACTAGTCTTTATACTTAAGAAAAGTGACTTTACTGTTATTACTTAAAGTAAATCACTGTAGAAAATGAAATTAATTAGAAAGTGCATGTCCAGTGCTTAGTATATCAAATACAAATGTATTAGCATAAATGCTAATTACCACCCCTCCCCTAATTTGCATTTAAATAATAGAAAATCAATCTCTATATTATTCCCCTTTTTTACAGACTATAATCTATATGAGCAGTTAAGAAAATGCTAGTAACTAACCAAAACAGAAATTAAAGTCAGAGCTCCCTATCATTAACAGATTTGCTATAAATGGACCCAAGAATTTCAGACATCAAAATACCTAAGACATAATCAGCTGGTGGCACAGTAGAAGGAGCATCGGACTGGGACATAGAGGACCCAGGTTTGAAACCCTCAGGTCACCGGCTTTAGCGCAAATTTGCTGGCTTGAGCTCAGAGTCACTGACTTGAATGTGAGATCATAGACATGACCCCATGACCCCATGGTCGCTGACTTGAATTCAAGGTTGTTGGCTTGAAGCTCAAGGTTACTGGCTTGAGCAAGGGGTCACTGGCTTGGCTGGAGGCTCTCTCCCATCCCAGTCAATGCACACATGAAGAAGCAACCAATAAACAATTAAGGTGCCACAACAAGAATTGATGCTTCTCATCTCTCTCCCTGTCTGTCTGTGCCTGTCTTTCTTGCTCTCAAAAAAAAAAAAAAAAAAAAAATCTAAAGGTTTTCTTAAAGGGAAGATTGATATCTCTGAGCAGACTAGGAGAACACTAGGAATGCTTATATAAATAAACAAAGCTTTCAACAAGGAGTTTGATGAGATTACATTTAATAAAGAGGAATGTTTTCCTATGACTCAATAAATGTAAATTGCTACTATCGAAGTCTATTGCTTTTCCAACTGCTCTCTTAAGGGCCTAACAATGTAAGGAATGACTTTCTAGAGGCCTTAGAAGTAAGACATCATGGGCAATAATGAATGACTTCAGGGAGAGTACCAATTTTCCCCCCAGTCATTCATTGGGACTACAGCTGTCCTGAGAGACAATAAGACGACTTCCCTATGGCTCATCTATGCAGGGCTAAAAAGAAGGTATTAAGATCCAATAGTCTCAAGCATCCGCAATACCACTAGTAATTTATCTCCTGATAGGAAATTCAACACCTTTTCAGCTAACAGATAAATCCTAAATTACTAAAGTTTTGTAGTCCCCCCCCCCCACTGGTGTTTTTAAAGCAAGCTTTACTCAATGAATGAAGTGAACTAGAACTTGTAGTCTCTGCTACTAATTCTGCTGTTTCAATTATGACAACTAGTGGCTTTTTTCTCTGTCCATTATGTGAAAGTGTCTAAGACTTTTATTCATAGGGCTCTTTATTTAAACCAAGAATTTTTGAATTCAGTATAAAAAACATGTATGTAGGGTCAAATTTTCTAATGGTCCCAATCGAACTTTATACGTTAGTTTTTCACCCATCACATCGACAGCTAAAATTACAAAGTCAAATGTGGACAGATCAAGCATAACACAATAAAATGGCAAGTGATAAATTAGGACATTCATTTTTCTTCATAAAATATAGTTGTTTGTATAACAATAGGGCACACCAGGAGTGTTAGCCTTGATCGAACCAGTCTAGTATCTGAAACAGCACACTGATGTTGAGTAACAATCAATTAATGTCTCTAAATCACAAGGAGAAAAATGTCACAATACCAAATATTTTGAAGCATTACTATGACTTTTCTATGCTTTTAAAATGCATTAACTTAATTCATCTACATATACTTCATTATTACCAAATTTATGGAAAATAAACTATGAAAAAATAGAAAACTTTCAAGGTCACACAGCCAGGAAGTTGGAAATCCAAGATTTAAATTTCTTTCTTCTTTCTTTCCTTCCTTCCTTCATTCCTTCCTTCCTTCCATTAATGTATCTATCTATCTATGTAGATCTTTATATTGCATCATTATCTACATATGGTAAAATGCACTGATATTAGTTTATAGTTCAACTGAGTATTGACAATGTATACATCTGGGCAATTACCTGTCCAATCAAGATAAGGAATAGGATGTTTCTTTGTATATATTTCTTATCACCTCCACACCACCACCCCACCACTAGAGGCAATTACTACTCTAATTTCTAACACCACAGATTAGTGTTGCCTGTTGTAATCTTTATAAAAATGGAATGTGATAATATGTACTATTTTATTTCTGGCTTCTGCACTCAACATAATGTTTGTGAGATCCATCCATGTTGCAGTTGCTTTGTATTTCATTGCTTAGAGGTATCCTGTTGTATGATTATAGTTCAGTTTGTCCATTCACTATTTTTTTTCCAGGTCAAATTTTACTAGGTAGTTATATCTTTTTTCTCACTGATGGACATTTGGGTTGTTTTCAAGATTTTGATTATTTTAAAGAAAGCTGCTATTAGCATTCTTACACAATTTGGGGGGGCTATATTTTCTTATATGTTGAGTCGACTCCTAGGAGTAGAATTGCTGTGTGGTATATGTTTGACTTTGCAAGAAATTCTCGAGTTCTTTTCCAAAGTGGCAGTACCATTTTACGTTCCCTTTAGCAATGTGTGCAAGTGCCAGTTGCCTTCTAGAATTAATAATTATTGCAAAATGATTCTGCTAAAGTTATGAGATGAGATTATACATGAATATATATATATATATATATATATATATATATATATATATATATATATATATATATATATATACATAATGTTAGGGAATAATTAGCTGGTGAAAATAGTTATAGCCACCTAAAACTTTACTAAATATCCTGATTCCAAGCCTTTGTTTGACATCTATGGCTTAGTCATTCCACAAATTAATTATTTTATCCCAACCTATTAAAAAAAAAGTCTAGACAAAGAATAGAAAAAGAAAAATAGTTGTGACCAAGTTGTAGAGCACAATTTAGGAATTGTATCAAGGCTACTGACTTGGAGCTATAAAAAGGCAGCATTTCTATCTCAACACTGCTTGATGACAAAATAAAGCTCAAATCAACTGAGGATTAAAAAATCACTTCATTACATTCCACAGTAGATAAACAACCAACATAGCATAAATATATAGGTGATAAGAATATACATCTGTAAACTTTTACCTCATAGGGAGACATACTATGAATACTAATTAATCTATATAAGTAATTTGTATAATAATGTATTGAACATGAGAACAAAACTGTGAGTATTCAAATTTCCATTAGGCTTTGGTCATAGATGATAAGTTTTATAATTGTCTCAAAATAGTGTTTGCTTTGAATACACTAAAATAAATTTGATTAAAATATATACTCGTGTAATTTTTTTTTCATAAAGAAAGTGACTAATAAATAAAGTTTGTCTCTAAAGACAACCAATTCTATCCTGTAAAAATCATACACAGATTGATATAAATGGTTTTCTAATTAAATCAAAACAATGTCTAGAAGACATCTATGATTTTTCTTTCCAAGGCTCAAAATAACACAACTCAATGTGACAGCTGATATTTTGAAGTCAATTTGCAAAAGGCATTTGCTAGCAATTAATAATAAGTGACAAGGCTCTTTTAATCTTCATAATAGCAGTAATAAAAGTTTTTTTCTTAATTGACTGTATAACAGCACCTTTCTTCTTATGGAAAATTGTAACATTTTATTGATATTGTTAAAATAATGTTTTTATGCTACCACACAGAAATTTCCCCAAGAGATTATGAGTTTTAATATATTATACAGAGAGTCCTCGGGTTACGATACAGTTCTGTTCCTACAACAGTGACATAATCCAAATTTTGGTCTAAGTCAAAACACATCCTAGCCTAAGTCATTTACCTATCCTAACACAGTTGTAAAACCATAATCTAGAACATAAAGACACAATTAAGCCACAGAAAAAGGAAAAGTATATAAATATAGGAGCCATGATAAGGGCCAAAAATTTGCCAAACAAAGCAACACAAAGGAAACACTTGTGCTTTTAACAGTCCAAAATGGTGTAGGTAAGCATACCGGGGGATGCCAATTCCCTCATACATATGCTGAGTTACTATGTATTCTTCTGCTGAGCACAGCCAAACTCTATAGTTAGCTCACATAGTCCATAAGTACGACACTAACGGCATAAGCCGAAACACTAATGTCTCAATTTTTTTTAAGTTTTTATGGAAGTGAGCATTGTAAACTCGAAACATTGTACATCGAGACTGTCATAACCTGAAGACCCCCTGTATATACTCTTCCTGCCATTTGCTGCAAACTCTTAAAAGTACTAAGGAGTTAAAATAAAAAACAGTTTTCTATCATTTTTTATTTTCTAGAATATCTTAATTTATATAATTGTGCAGATAAGTTTTAGTATCTATTAATGGCGTTTTAACAATCAACCGAGTTTAATTAGCCAAATAATGTTTCTGACCAACCAAATATGTAAGCTTATTTTAAATACATAACTTGTCTTTTAAATTAGAAAAACTTATTATATTTTCAATATCCTGGGGCATTCACTGTATCAGGTGCCCCCAGTGGTCCTTGCTAATTAGCCCCCAAAGGGTTACAGCAATTGAATTACAATTGCTTACTCAGACAAAACTCCTATTCATCATCTTTTTCATTTTCTTTCAACTGTTCATGTTCTACTGCAGCCTTATTGTCATTTATGGTTTCTATGTAGCCCATGTTAGGCATATATCATGGAATGTGACTATAGAAAGCTTTTCTTTTCAGAATTATCACCACCTCTATTCAATAGATGTTTGTGTGAATGACATTGTGAAAAGATGACACAGACATCTACTCATCTCTTAGCTCCCTTAGCCACCCTTATGGAGTATGGCTACTAAGTGGTTGTCTTATTTCTTATTTAATTGTTCAACAGTGCTTAAGAATACTCCACTTAGAGCAATAGTTCTTAACCTGGGTTCTATGGAACCCTAGGGGTTCAATGAGTCAGTCTCAGGGGTTCGGAGAAGCCTCTGCCACGGAGGCCAGAATAAAGTAATATCATAATTTGTTGTGAGTTCATGCACTTTGTTGGTTTTGTTCTTTGAGCAAGCTGATGTTCATGCATGGCTCATTTTGTGCACCAGTAAAAAAACATATACCTATGTCTTGAATTTGGGGGAAAAAATCATATTTTATTTATCACTAAAGAAGGGTTTGGTGAATGCGCATATGAAACTGGTGGGTTCCGTACCTCAAAAAGGGATAAGAACCACTGACTTAGAGCATTAATGGAAAGTTAAAAGAAAAAGAAAAACAGAAAATAAGGCCTACACGATTTTCACCTATCTTTCCCATACTGAAAATTCTACAGTTTTTTTTAAAACATACTGAAACAAGTGGGGTTTTTTATTTTACTTGCTTATTTTTCTAGAGAAAAGAATGAATGAGGGGCAGGGAATTGCTTTAACAATCTTTGACAATAAGTCAAATGGGCCTCGTGTCCCATCTATCCCAAGATATAACTAGTGGTTCATTGTACAAATTAACCACCTGGGGTTTTGTGTAAAGGTAAGTTTCTGAAGGGCATCCCCTAAGTTTCTGACTCTGAATGACTAGAGCGAGACCCAGGGAACTGCAGTTTTAACAACACCCCAGGTGATTTTCATTAGGCTGCTAGCAGCCATATTTGGAAACACTGTGTCTGTGGGAGTGATCTCTTTGACAAAATAGAGTCACCTCATGAACTAACTAATTAGAAGTAGATATAAGGGGCTGGCTTGGAGAGGATACTGTGATGTCCAGGAGACCATTCTAGACCCTTGTCCTGTATTTCTGATTCGCTTTTCCTTTGTCACACCTAAAATTCACCCTCCTGTTGTATCCTAAGTAGGGTAGGTTAAGTGGTAACTGTCTTAGAACAGGTGCTAAGTGGTGAAACGAGGTTCAGAAACAGGCAAAAGGAAGCACTCATTTGTGATAAGGAAGCGGTTATGACTATTGATAGATACACAGATTTGTATGTACATTGGGGGCAGGTGCTGAAGGTGAGAGAGAAGGCAGCAAACACTCCCACCTGAACGGTTTGTTTATTTATGTTTCTTATTTTCCAAGTGAGAGGAGGGGAGATAGACTCCTATATGTGCCCCAATCAGGATCCACCCGACAACCCCCATCTGGGGTTGATGCCCTGCCCTACTAGGACCATACTCACATTAAGCTATTTTTAATTCCTGAGATGGAGGCTCCATGGAGCCATCCTCAGCACCCGGGTGCTTGAAACAATCGAGCCATGGTTGTGGGAGAGGAAGAGAGAGAGAAAAAGAGAGAGAAGGAAGAGGGGGAGGGGTGGAAAAGCAGATGCTTGTTTCTCCTGTGTGCCCTGACCAGAAACTGAACCCAGGACACTCACATGCAGGGCCAACGCTCTACCACTGAGCCAACCAGCCAAGGCCAACTGTTTAAATGGAACAGGCAGCCGGATCAACGGGGAGTTTGAGTAAACAGAAAAAGGCAGAACTATAGGAATGAGTTGCATTTCTAGTTTCTATCGCAGTTAGCCTTTAACCACAATCTGAACTCTCTCAGTCCTCACCTGAATCTCAGATCTGGTGACTACAAAACTATATAATTAGTATATCTTTAAAAACTAGGGTGGTAAATCCTTAAAATGACACTTAGCTGGCCTCCTAGCTGTCTACAACCCCCATCTCGTTGATAGTCTTGCTCCCAAGGTAATGCATCTGCCATCCAATTAACACCTCATTTAACTATACACCTGAGGCTTTTGCTTCAGAACTGTATTTTGAAACAATTAGCCTTCTACTGAAGAGGCTAGGATGATTATAATTAGGTGGGAGACACAAAGATCAGTGTGATTAAGCCTTTAAGAAAACTCCCTTAATGGAAGTGGGGGTCAAAATAGAGAGACACTAATGAAACTAGGCTAAAGATACCTTTCCTTAAACTGTGAGATATTTTAGTAGGCAGTATTACTTGCATTACTTTTGGTAACACAAAGTGCAACAAATTTCCTTATATTTTGCACTCTCCCAGGCATGAAGGTTATTTTGTGTTTTGTTTGAAATTATTATCCCATACTTTGTCACATAAAAATCTGAAAATAATTTTACCTTTGAATTTTAATTTTACCTAAAGATGATTGGAATTATCTGTACTGAAAATACTGTGGTTTTTATAAATATGAGCAATCTGTATATATAAAAATGAATCTAATTTTCCCTGTTTTTAAAATTTACTAATAAAAAATGTGTGTTTATATTTTCACACCAATATGAATATTTTTTCTAATGTTTTTTGTATTAACCCTGTCTAGAGCAATGTTTCTCAAACTTCAATGCACAGAAGAATTGCCTGGGGTATTTCAATTTATTTTAATGTTTTAATTAGTTAATTTTAGAGAGAGAGGAAGAGGGAGAGAGAGAGAAAAAAAGAGAGAAGGAAAAAACATTGATTTGTTGTTTCACTTATTTATGCATTCATTGGTTGTTTCTTGTATGTGCCCTGACCGGGGATTATACCCGCAATCAGGACAACTACTTAGCTACCTGGTTAGGCCATTTTCTAAATGCATAATCTGATTTACTAGACCTGGAGCCTTTAACTTTGATTTGTCTAACAAACTCCTGAATCACACTCATGCTGCTGATTCAATGCCCACACTGGGTCCCAAAGCTCTGTCTATAATATATTTCTCAAGTAATCAAGGCAGAGAAATATTTTTTGTAGTTCAGATTGTATACTTGTAAATCATTAATCATCACTGCAACAGTTGAGACTAGGTTAACATCTAAATAGCTACATCCTGGTCCTTAAAATTTCCTATGCTTTATAACATATAATATATCTTCTACTGACATCCAGTTTTTTTGGTGTCCTACATGAAAAACCTTATTACTCTTGCTATTTCATCTGAGATGTTTAATTAAGCAAATGCAAATAACTTGATCACTCATCCTCACTCCCAATCTGGGAACATCTTAAGAGCAAAAAGCCATAAAATTTGTATTTGGTCACTGAGGTGTAGAAATAAGTGAGGATAAGCCCTCTATGTGTCCTTGCATTTGCTGGTAGTCAGCACACAGATATGTCTTTTTCAGGGAAGAAGCAATCAGATGTGCTACTTTGTAAAGGATGAGACATTTGATTTTGCCATTTGGCTGATACAGATGGTTAGGAGATGAATAGCAAGAGAGAGAAGAGAGAAATCACCCACGCATGCTCATAACACAAAAGCAGGAAGAAGATAAAAGAAGGGAAGAGTGAGCAACAGAAGGCAGAAGGGAGAAACCAGTGAAACGGAAAGCCCTGAGGACTTCTAGTCCCCTGGAACCCACATAGAAAGATGTGCATACAGGAGGTATAGGGACTTAAGAACTTATTCCACTTGCTCCATCTTGAAGAAATAAAAAAGCAAAGGGGAGAAAAAGCAGCAACAATCCTGTTTTCTTCAGCAACCAGGAGAGTTTAGGGACAGAGCTTAAATTTGGTTTGGAAACAGAGTATCTGCAAAGGTGTACACTGCTCACAAAAGTTAGGGAATCAGGTAACGTGCAGATACTTCAGTACTTTCAGCCTTTTGTATAGTGCATTTTCACCAATGAAATAAAAGTTGGTTTTGCATCTCATTTGCATAATCAACTTTCTTTGACTTGTTGTTTGCTTTTCTGATGTTCTTGTTTAATAATAAAAAAAATGCTTCTCTTTTTTCATCATTTTATATTCATTTTGAAATATCCCCTAATTTTTGTGAGCAATATATTTTAAAGAAAACCCTTCAACCCCACCCTGAAAAAAAAAAGAAGGGGCTTCAGATAGGGAGAGGTAAGACTTCAGCGAATGAGCCAAGGTTTCTCAGCCCTGGGAATGCCAAGTAGCAATGAAGCTGTGGTGGCTTTCCCTGGACCATGACAAGCCTGGACAGCATGCATTGCATAATTAACTCCTGGGAAATCATATCACTGTGCTCTGGAAGAGAAATTCAGCATCCCCAGTTTAGGCTGTCCCATTTGTAATTTAGTAAAACAGTTCTCTAGAAGGTTAAAGGATGAGTCTAAGTTATATTTAAGGTTCTGAAACCCAGTTCTCCAGACTGTGCCGTCACTTGCACCACTGCGTGCCAGCTGGGAGAGTTAAAACAAAAACATCAAAACCTCCTGAATTGTGCTCCATTTGGGCACAAGACAACGGCAGAGGAAGGATGAAGAAGAAAGAACCACAGTTGCAGGAAACCCCTCAACCTCCCCTTCCAAACACACACAACATACACACTTCTTTAGAAATGGAACCCAACATGGCTGGACCTGGCATGTCACCATAGTGTGGCCTTTGGTGCTTACAAGAAAACTGTAATTAATGAAATAAAAATAATACAATGAAGAAGAACTTTTATCATTTTCTGGAATCCTCTTTATCACCTAAATCCCAGCCAGATTTTAAACTATATTATACTTGCAAGAGTTGGATGTGAATTTATACATGTAAACAGCTTTGCTATTTTTGAGGATAAAATTTTCCTTTACAAAGACTTGCTTATCAGTATTATCAACATTTTCAAGAGTAAAGATATGTGTTTCCTTTCACAGAACATTCTTTTCCAAATACATTTTAATTTATGTGCAGGTTTTGAGAGTTCTAATTCACTATTCAAATAGCCAAGTCTTGTTCCAATATGCTGTAAGACATTGTGTAGTAATGAGCAACGTATTTGCTGGTTCTAGTACTTGCTTCCCAAACAATAAAAAGCAGTACTTATTTTGAACATAATTATAATAGAAAAGCTAAATTACAGATGAGGTAAATTTGAGGCAAACTTTTGTCCAAAAGACAAAAGTAATTATTCCAACAATAGAAGTAAATTAAAGGCATATATATTCCAATATTAAACTCTAAAGTACATTGTAGGCTGCATTTTCTATTTGCGCTTGTGGGATAACTGACCAGGCTAAAGAAACTGCAAACTTTAGAACTGTTATTGTTTACCATGGTCAGGGTTTAACAGTTCAGTGGTAGATAGAATTTCTCTCCATATAGGTACTATGTATACCTTTTGTTTTTCTATAATTTCATATATTTTCCCTCTATTAAATCTTCTCAACCAAACACTATACAGCTGAAATTATTAATCAACATTCAGCCTCATAGAGTTAAAGTGACCCAAGATGACAGGAATGTCCTGGGTGTTTCCTCACTACACTCATTTGTAAAAACTTATCAGCACAATAGAATATTTAGTTTGTATACTAAGAACAATTGACACAAGTGTCAATTTATTCCCCCTGTAATAATAGGTAGAAATTTATATTTAGATATTTTTTCATGAAATATTCAGCCTTCTGGAAAGGTAAAAGAAAGATCCCAATGTTAACATCTAGGAAAGCATTTATAAAAATCTAGAAAATAATAACCCACAACTTTAAAGGGAACCAGACCTATTGAGCACACAGGAAAATCACTTATCAATTACATTAACTATATTCTGATGCTTCAATAGAGCAATGCCATTGGAAAAGAAATAATTATACATTTGTAAAAATACAGTAACTATGAGATGCAGGGTAGCCTAGCAGTTAAAGATGTGCTCTCTGTAACCAGACCTCTGATTAAAGCCCAGTGCTGTCACTACCTGTGTGGCTGTGAACAATTACTGTGCAGAAAATAATGGTATATATGTGGTTGCAGACACATGTCCCTTCAAAAGATGCCCCATCCTTAATCCCTAATAGCTGTGACTATGCTACCTAAATGACAAGGGACTTTACAGATGTGATTAAATTAAGGATCCTGAGATGGAAACATTATCTTGGATCATGCCATCACGAGAACCCTTAAGAAAAGGAGGTAGGAGAGGCAGGAATGTCAGAGAAGGTGTGAAAAGGGAAGCTGAGGTCAAAGTGTTACAAGTTCATAAGCCGAGGAATATTGCTTGTAAAATCAAAACAGAAAAAGAAAAATAGCAAGCCTCTAGGACCATGATGGCGAACCTATGACACGTGTGTCAGCACTGACACACGTAGCCATTTTCAATGACATGCGGCTGCATACTAGAGAAGTATGGAGCCACATGCCGAGAAGGACGTTTCATCCTTGGCTCTTGCATGGCCAGGTGCAGTAGCCGAGGAAAAAACATTTGCTGTAGTGTAGACACTCTGTGCCGGAGGTCTGTAGGCCAAAACAACAGAACTCCGGCACAGAGCTTCTAGTTCTGGCACTTCCGGTTAGGCTGTTTTTCTCGAAGTGACACAACAACCGAGTTATGCTTGGTTTTTTGGTGAATTTTGACACACCAAGCTCAAAAGATTGCCCATCACTGCTCTAGGAACAGGAGAAAGACAAGGAAATGGATTATCCCCTAGAACTTGGAGGAGGCACACAGCCCTGTTGATGCCCTAATTCAGTGTTCAGCCCAGTGGAACTGATTTCTGACTGCCAGAATTGTCTAATAATAAACAGTGCTGTTTTAAACCACTAAGATGATAACAGTTGGTTACTGCTGCAATAGGAAAATTACATTCTACCTGATGGAATTATGGTTGGAGTCTATATACATAAAGCACTTAGAATGGTGCCTAGAATATGATGTGTTCTATATCATCAGCTACTATTAACATAAATCAGGTTATTTAATTTCTCTGCTAAAATATCTGTCTTCCCTAGGCTCTCGCCAGTGGCTCAATAGATAGAGCATTGGCCCAGAGTATGAACATTCCAGGTTCATTTCCCGGTCAGGGCACACAGGAGACATGACCATCTGCTCTTCCCACTTCTCTCCCACTTCTGCTCTCACAGCCAGTGGCTTGTTGGTCCAAGTGCATCAGCCTCAGGCACTAAAAATACCGCAGCACTCAAGCATCAGCCCAAGATGAGGTTGCCGGATGGATCCCAGTCAGGGCGCATGTGGGAGTCTGCCTCACTATCTCCCCTTCTCTCACCTGAAAAAAAAAAAAAAAAAAAAGATTCATCTTCCCTATACCCTGCAAATGAAAGGAATTCCCTGAATTATGCTTCTGAAAGTTTGTATGCTCCAGCTCTTGCTGACTTTTCAAAACCTGTAACTATACCTTCCACCTCCTTCACTGCTGCCCAGCCATACCAACTATCTCTCAGTGCCTTCCAAAATCAAGTGCTTCTGGACCTTAGGGTCTTTATAGTAGCCGTTCTCTCAGCATGGAGAGTTGTTTTTTTCTTCCTGCATATCCCAGTTAAATTCTACCTATATTTTATGTCCACTAAAATACATTGTCCTCAAAAAGACCTTCCTTGTACACAGTAATTTTATCAGAGTATACCATTCCTACTGGGCAATTAGCACATGAAAAGATGTCCAATACTATTAGTCATCTGGGAAATGCAGACCAAAAGCACAATGAGACACCACTGTATACCAACTGGGAGAGTTAAAATAAAAAAGACAGACAATTACAAGTGTCAGCAAAGATGCAGAAAACTTGGAACACTCGTATATTATTGGAAGAATTAAATATGGTACAGCCACTTTGGAAAAATAGTTTGGCACTTTTTCAAAATGTTAAACATAGAGTTACATTATGATCGAGAAATTCCACTCCTAGTTATATGTACAAGAGAAATGAAAACATACATACATGCAAACACCTGTACATGAATGTTCATAGCAGCATTATGCATAATAGCCACAAAATATTAACAACCCAAATGCTTATCAATTCATGAATGGATAATAAAGTCTGGTATATCCACACAGTGCAATGTTATTCAGCCACAAAAAAAGAATAAAGTACCGATACATGCCACAGCATAAACATACCTAGAAAATACTATACTGAGTGAGGAAAACCAGTCACAAAGGGCAGATACAGGAAGCTGATATTTACATGAAATGTTCAGAGTAGCGAGATCCACATAGACTCTAGGTAGATCAGTGTTTGCCAGGAGATGGAAAGTAGGGGTTGGGGAGTAATTGCTAGTGGGGACTGGAGTTTCTTTTTGGGATGTGAAAAATATTCTCAGATTATGGTGATTGTTGCATAACTCTGTGACTATATGAAAAAGACTAAGTTGTATACTTTAAGAGGGTAAATTCCTAGGATGGTAATTTTAGCTCACCAAAGTTGTAATTAAAAAAAAATAAAGATACCCTATTCTGTGTCAGGGTAGCAACGAGCACAATTTATAATCACTGGAGGGTCAAAAAGCCAGAACTGCATCTGATATTTCTTCGCTGCCATGTTGTAGCACCTCTTGTATCCATTATGTGCTGAACCATCTCGTGGAGAAATGAAAAGGATTCTGTTGCTATTTGTAAATGGCAATGCCATTAGGAGAGCAGCCATCAGTTTGTCCCTAAATGAAAAAATTAAAGGCAGTCTTGAAAACCAGCTCGGTTTCTACTTCTTTTAACATCAAGGTATTTGGCATCACCTGACTCCTCTAGCCATCAAGGTTATTGACATGTTCACATCTGAGCTGGCTTCAGAGAAGAATAGAATGTTCTTTATGGTCAGAAAGCCATTTAGGGCTTGAGTCCTCATGATACTACTGCAAAGTTCATTAGGGCTTTATCCGCTGGCAGGGTTCTTGGTTTATAGAACACAGAAAACACTTAGGTCTTCTCTATTCATCAAATTATTGTTTGTTCTTACATGTAATTACTCATTCAAGATTTATTGCATGCATACTTTTACTCAGGTATGAAAACATAAAAATTAAAACCACCATATATGCTTTCAAGATATATAAAAATGTCATAGGGAGATAAAGGATTGGGTTCAGTTTTGTCTTGGTGCATCCTCTGCAAGTGTGCAGGCAGACACTTTTAGAGAAATAACTTGGTAGTTTCACCACATCTGCCATGTCATTCCCATCAAGCATAGTATCCAATACCATTCATTTCTGATTTAAGACATTTATCAAAGGCCTGCCATGGGCCACGCATTCTGGCTGTGGGAATGGCAACAAAGATGATGACAAATGTTTCTGCCATCATTGAGCTTATGCTGCAGTGGTGGAAAGTGAGTCAAAACTTAAGAAAGTAAAATAAATCATGTTCCAAATGATGATAAATACTGAGAAAAATGTTGAGGAGGAGAAGGAGGTAAGGAGAATGGAGGTAAAGATTTAAACAAAGGGTCAAGGACAACTTTAATGAGAAGTCTTGATGAGAAGGAAGTATTTGGTTAGGGGACTGGATGAAAGGAAGTGAAGGGATTACACACACACACACACACAAAACCCCCACACAAATATATATATATGACACATAGACACAGACAACAGTACGGTGATAGCCAGAGGGAAAGTGGGGAGGAGGGGGGTAGAGGGAAGCGGGCAAAGGGAGCAAAATTGGGATAGAAGGAGACTTTGCATGGGGCGATGGGTGCACGATACAGTGTGCCGATGACGTTTAATTGAGTTGTACTCTTGAAACCTGTATGGTTTTGTAAACCAATGTCACTCCAATAAATTCAATTAAAAAAAGAGAGAGAGAAGGAAGGTATTTGATCAAAAACCTGAGGAAAGTGAGCTAGAGAGCCTGGTGAACTACCCAGGGATCAGCATTCCAGGCAGAGACAGAAAACATGGGCAAAACCCTGAGGTCGAAGTATTCTGGCATGTTAAAGGAACACAAAGGAAGCCCTGGTGATGGTGTAAACCAGGGGTAGTCAACCTTTCTATACCTACCGCCCACTTTTGTATCTCTGTTAGTAGTAAAATTTTCTAACCACCCACTGGTTCCCCAGTAATGGTGATTTATAAAGTAGAAAAGTAACTTTCCTTTATAAAATTTATAAAGCAGAGTTACAGAAAATTAAAACATATAGTAATAATTACTTACCAAGTACTTTATGTTGGATTTTCACTAAGTTTGGCAGAATAAATCTTTATAAAACAAATTACTATAGTTAAATCTATCTTTTTATTTATACTTTGATTGCTCTGCTACCGGCCACCATGAAAGCTAGAATGCCCACTAGTGGGCGGTGGGAACCAGATTGACTACCACTGGAAACTGACAAGGTGGAGAGTAGTAGGAGAAAAGTGTCAATATGTTAAGGAGGAGCAATCAATTTCACGGCTACATGAACACTGACTTTGAAGGAGAGAGGAAGCACTGGAAAATGTTAAAGAATGAGTAGAATGATCTGCTTACTTTGTAACAGACCACGCTGTTGTTCTGAAAATAGGCATGTGGGGGAGGGGCCCTAATGAGGGTTGGGCAGAGAGACATGTCCAGAGGCTATTGCAGTGATCCAGGTGGGTTAAGATCTGGGTGGGTTATGATCCAGGTGATTTTGACCAGGGTGACAGCAACAGAAGTGATATAAAGTGATGAGATTTGAGATATAACGGGAAGCTAGATCCAATGGGATTTGCTGACTGAGTGGATGGGGAGGATACTGGTGACCTGAACAAGAGAAATTTTAGTGGCATTGAAGGGACAAATGACTATTCAATGGGTTTAAGAGAGATGAGCAGGAAGGGAATTGGACATAAATCATAGACAATATTTTTGAAAAGTTTTGCTTTAAAGAGACAGCAGATGGAGAGAAAGTGGGGTCCATTGAAGGTTGTTCATTTCGTTTTAGCAAGGAAAAACAATAGCACTTTTTAACATTGATGGATTGATATAGCAGAGAGGTAAACTGACAGAAGTGAGAGGACAGGAAACCAAAGCAACTGAGTAGAGGAGAAAGGATGGGAGTGAGTGCAACCAAACTGCTGAACCATTGGAGCTTGGATGATGTTATCAATCCACAGTGATGAGGAAGACATGGCATATTGGCTGTGATGACATAGATGAGTAGAAGGGGTCATTTAGTTTAGAAAAGTAGTTTTCCTTTTGCTCATATTAACTCATGAAATAGGAATCAAGATTTCAGTGGAAAGTGAAGGTAGCAGAAACAGGGTTGAACAAGAGAGGAAACAGGTGAGGGTAAGAAGTAGTCATCAGGGGTAGGGGGAAGAGAGTGTGAGTGAGAGAGAACTCAGTATTCAAAATCCAAGTATAAGTGAGGGAGTAAGTGACTGAGGTTATGTGAAGGACACTATTGACAGACTGATGAACAAGAAGTCAGGGAAATGAGAGGCCAGAAAATCATGTGTTGATACATTGAAATTAGTCAACAAGCATCATTAGAAGAAGAGTAATGCAAAAGTCACCCAGAGATAAAATCTGCATGTTTTACTAAACTGTTTGGTTTGAGTTTAAATCTCAGTGAACCATTTATTTTTAACATCCCATCACAATTTTGAAAATATGGTATTCTTTTTCAATGATGGCTTTGTCTTTTTTTATCTTCTTTTAGAAAAAGGAACCCTTGTGAGCTGTTGGTGGGAATGCAGATTGGTGTAGCCACTGTAGAAAACATTTTATCTTTCTTTACACAGTAAGAAATAGGAATTTATGAATATCCTGTGACTAGTATCTTATGTGAATTTTAAAAAGTATAATGCATACCTATGTGAAGTAGGTGCCCAACGATTGATACCTAGAAAAGAACAATTTTCATTGGCTAGAAAATTTAAAAGAATACTAATTTCATATATTTGACTCAGTTATAGAGAAAAGTAAGCTTTAAAAAGCTATGGCTGGTAGATGTGTGTACATTTATTTATTTTTTATTTTTATTTATTTATTTATTTTTTAATTTTTTTTAATTTTATTCATTTTAGAGAGGAGACACACAGAGAGAGAGAGAGAGAGAGAGAGAGAGAGAGAGAGAGAAAGGGGGGAGGAGCTGGAAGCATCAACTCCCATATGTGCCTTGACCAGACCAGTGCAGGGTTTTGAACTGGCGACCTCAGTGTTCCCAGGTCGACGCTTTATCCACTGCGCCACCACAGGTCAGGCAGATGTGTGTACATTTAATATATTGCATTGACTGAGTTCAATGACTGCAGCTGGTGAATGTCTAGCCAGAGAAGAACGTTAAGTGAAATAGTCAGAAAACAATCATAAGTGAAATCTATTGCAAACTCATCATTTCATATTGGGCCATTAATCTTCAGCAAGATGCCAACTGTGAATCACACGAATATTTGATGTGAGAGGGCATCATCTGTAAGACCCAGTGTTAATAGAAAACTGTCAGGCTCATGCTCAATTGTTCACTGGTGATGGTCATTGATCTGTTCTGATGGCAAGACAAAGACTTATGAATTCTGGACACCATTTTGAAGCAGGTCTCTACATGCTGCCCCCTCAGGAACCTGCAAGATATGAATCAAACTCTAGCTATTTTTAGTTTCACATGAGTCAGTCCTTTACAAATTGGATACTGGAGAAGCAATAAATAAGATTAATCAGACACCTAAGTTGATACTAAAGTGCTGAAAACTAAACAGCCGAATAGGGATCCAGTTAGTTTTGGCTCTATCTCAAGTTGTAACCCCTCAAGTGAGAGAAGCAAAGCAAATGCAGTATTATTTATTAACTTTTGAGGACCCCAGTGATGAATAGAATTCAAATGTCTTCTCTGTGAGGAATCTCAACTTAAATCATTGGGAATTGCACATACTGTGAAGTTTCCAGAATGAATCTTTAGTTCAGATATAGTAATGACTCTAATTTTGTTTAAAATGTATTTAAAGTGCTTTCATTTGATATTCATATAAGAAGAAATCTAACATGAAGAATCTGAGAACTGTTTCAGAATATGTACACATTAAAAAAAACAAAACATAAGAGGTTTTGAAAGTTATGAAAAACATAAGAGGTTTGGTAAAGAGGAAGTTTGATGGGCACAATTTGGGTGAAATGTTGAGGACAGGCACAGAATAATTTACAAAGTTTGGAACACATGAACCACGATCCATCATTTCCCTCCTACAATAGGAAAAAAAACTTTAAAAAGGAAACCTCCTGTTGTTCCAACAAAATTTTAATAATTGATGCTATAAGTAAAATGACTATCATAAATAACACTTTTCCCCAGCCGCATATGAGCAGACAGAACTTATTTCATGAATATTATATGATGTTATACATTTGTGGTTAAGCAGCTTGTCTTAGTCAGTTCTAGCTGCTGTAACAAATTAGACTCGGTGGCTTAAACAACAAGATTAATTTTCCACAGTTTGAGGTTGTAAGTCTAAGATCACAGTGCCAGTATGGTCAGGTTCTTGTGAAGGCTGTCACTTCAATTGCAGGTAGTTGACTCCAAAGGGCTCTAATTTCATTCATGAAGACTCCATCCTCATGACCCAATTATCTTTGAAAGCCCCCCACCCTGTTCAAACACCATCACATTAGGGATTATATTTTAACCTATGCACTATGTACTTTGTCTGAACCTTCACTTTTAGGCCACTAGCATTTGGGGGCTGTTTATTATAGCCTTAACCTACCCTAAGACAAGCTCTCATTTCCCCAAAGACTCAAACTAAAGAAATACCTTCATTATTTTGTATCAAAACTGGCAGACAATTAGGGTGAAAAGGAACTTTATGGCTGAAGGCTTCTTTGCAACTTTATCACTTGGGTTACAACACTAACTACCTTTTAATATTTTTTATTAAGCACAGCACTCATTGTGACTATTCGCTGAAAATCATGCATCTAATCAAGTTAGTTACTAATCCCAACTGACTCCATCAGTTCCTACAGCCCCTCTCCTCTACTTGTCACACTTTGTTTAAACTGGGAGTCTTTTAAAGGGATGTCAATTTAATCTAAGGCCATAAGAAGATTTTTGTGTGTGTGACAGGGACAGTGAGACAGAGAGAGGACAGACAGGAAGGGAGAGAGATGAGAAGCATCAATTCTTTGTTGCAGCACCTTAGCTGTTCATCGATTGCTTTCTCATATGTGCCTTGACCAGGGGGCTATAGCAGACGGAGTGACCCCTTGCTTAAGCCAGCGAAGAAGATTTCTTCCTTTCCTTCTCATTTAGATGTAAATAAATGTACCGTCATTTCCTACCTATATCAATTCCATAGGATTTATTTATAAATAGTCTTGCTACTTTCTGGGGTCAGAAAGATAAATGGGCAATATAGTAAATATTTTCAGTTTTGCAGATCACATGATCTCTGTTGCAGCTTCTCAATTCTGTCATTGTAGCAAGAGAGCTTCCAAAGACGATATGTAAACAAATGGGTGTGTCTATTTATACAAATAAGCTGCAGGCTGATTTTGACTCATGGAATATAGTTTGTCAAATCTTGCTTTGAGCATTGTTTCCAGTTTCAGTTACATCCATAGTATAAACTATTATTATAGTATATATTTGGGATCATACTAATTATATCTGCATACTTTCTGGACAACTTGTCTGATATTCATATAATCATGAAATAAAATACATTCCCTACTTATGCTCTGGCCTTAATATGCACTTATAAAAAGCAATTTCTCACAATATCATTTCTGTAGGGCTAGATATATAAAAAAGAAGATACTGAAATATTTATCTTTGTAGACTATTCAAGAGCCTATTTTCCCTGATACTATATTTTAAAGACTTCTTTATGAAAATGTATTTGTTTTGTTTCAAACATTAAGAGATAAAAATCTTAGTGAGATAAAGAAAAAAAAAGACTTTCCAGTAGCTACTACAGTGCAGAAATGAATCTGTAAATTGTTTTCAGAAAATGAAATCCCGACTGACATGATCTAACATTCCCTCAATCAGGAAAATAGTAGCCCATGCCAAATTCAATCTGTGTTTATTAGTTCAAAACAAAATGTCTCTGAAATAGCCACATATACAGGAGATGTATGGGGGGAGGTGAGAAAAGAAGGAGAAAGAGAAAAAGGGGGGAAATATATTCATACATACCTAATCTCCTAGAAGAAAAAACAATTTTACTTAATTTAAATCTTAAATTAATTTATTTTAATGCAATGTACAGGGGTGAGCAAAAGTAGGTTAATAATAATAATAATAACTAATAATTATAGAAGAATAAACTCTGTGTTTTGTGTTTTCACAAGTATAAAGCCCACCCCTGGATTTTGAGTCACTGAGACAAACAAGCAAAGAAATAAGCCAGCTATGGCAAATAAATCCAAGCATATAGTTATGTAAGGAAATAAATTATGATACAACCCAAGCATATTTTTGTTTCTTGCTTTAAATAACATGTGCATGAGGGAAAAGATATATATATATATATGTACCATACAATAATGCAGTGTCTTGGTGAGCACATCTAGAACACTAATTAAAATCAATGTTATCAGCTTAAAAAAGATCTATGTGAGAACTTTGCCCTTTAATGTACTTGGCTAGTTTGCTCCTGTGTATACTTCTGAGTACACTGGTTAGTGGGCTTCTAAAGAAAGAGGCATAGGTTCTCTTGACTGCTTTATTGGCCACTCAGGATATAACCAGGGACAAGACCTTCCTCACCAGGAGGAAAATAGACCGGTGCAGACGGGAATGGTTCAGAAAAGAAATGGATTGTAATGTGTCCCTGAGTCCCAACAAAATGTGAGAGTGCTTCTGTGTTCGAGTTGTTTGGACAATAGTGTAACTGCCACAGGCAGAAGCTGTTCCTGAGACACAGAGCAGGATAGAACGCAGACAGCTGAGTGGCTGAGAGATTTGTACATGGGCAGACATTGGGTCAGAGTTGGCTCTAACACTTCAAGCTATCTGAGTTTGTTCAAATTACTGAATCATTCAAAACTTTGGCTTTCTTGACAATTAGGTTGAGCTATATGAAATTGCCAATATTTGATGTTTTTTACTCTGCCAAATTGGCAATTGTGTAATTCATCTTCTATGCTTACATCCTTCTGTGTCAGTGATTGAATGAAATGTTTCTATAAACTTCTAGGTATAGTACATTTACGATTTCTTTTACTTCCTCTAAGAAGAATTCTTTTTTTTTTTTTTTTTTTTACAGGGACACAGAGAGAGAGTCAGAGAGAGGGATAGACACACAGGAATGGAGGAAGATGAGAAGTATCAATCAGTTTTTCGTTGCCGTTGCGACACCTTAGTTGTTCATTGATTGCTTTCTCACACGTGCCTTGACCATGCACCTTCAGCAGACCGAGCAACCCCTTGCTGGAGCCAGCGACCCTGGGTCCAAGCTGGCGAGCTTTTTGCTCAAGCCAGATGGGCCTGAGCTCAAGCTGGCGACCTCGGGGTCTTGAACCTGGGTCTTCCACATCCCAGTCCGATGCTCCATCCACTGCACTATCGCCTGGTCAGGCAAGAAGAATTCTTGATTAAAAGATATTTAATAATACTTGCAATTAATCATTTTAGCTCACTGATTTGTGTTCACAAATTAATAAATGACAATTTGATATTTGTTGTTAAAGAAATATAATTTTTATTGTAAGGTAATTTATTTAGTTATGTGTCTACTCTGTAGTCCTAGAATCTTCATCACTGGTAGAGCCTGTGGCTACAGTCAGGTTATCAGGTGGGACACGTTCTGTCCAACAACACGTTGCCCTGATATAGTCTTATTACACATATTTGATACCTGTCTTATTCCAGGTGAGCTTGCATTTGTAAAATTAATTTAAAAATACTGGCTGGTCCTGTCAAGAAGTTGCAATAATGACCTCATTTGTGACCTCCATCTCCATGAGCAAACCTCCAGGTGTAGCGAACAGCTCCATTATTAATTAAAATGGGATCTGTAGCTTACATACCCTTCAGCTCCAGTAAAACCCAGTAGTGAAGCTCTGAGATGTTTCCTTAAAAATATTACTTAGCTATTTGAGTAAGTATTTTTACAATATTATAAAACTGGAGCATTTGGATCAATTATTCATTTGATATGTCTTAAGATTGACTAAACCCAAGGTGAGAGTTGAATGTTTATATGGGAAAGGATAGAAGCATGATGACAGAAAATGGTCATTAAATCTCAAAGGTTATTAAGAAACCTCTAATGGGTAGTTTTAGAACTGAGGAATAAAAGCCTAATCCATAATTAATACTGAGATGTAACAGATTTGCTGATGTTCATAATTACAATTAGACCACTTAAGGCAGTTGGCTCCCATTGGAATGTGGCAAGTACTATTTGCAATATGCTTCCCATTCAAATTTCTCAAAATGTTCTTTAGATACTCTATTAAATTTAAAACACTCAAGAAAAGCATTTATAGTCACAAGTACACTTCACCCTTCGTCTTCTTTGCATAAGGAGTTTACTGAAGGTAATAACAGTGAGAGAGGCTCTAGTCCTTGAGTTTTCATTATACACTGCTTGCAAACTAAGGATGCTAAATCTTTCAATCTCACCTGCCTCACATGTTTTAGATGCTGCTACTGAAGATAACGGGAGATGTAACTTGAATCCTGGTGAATTTTCTGAAGCTTTGAGATCCACTGGAAACTATGCTGATACCAACAATCTTGACCAAAGTTTAAAAGAAGACAAAGGTTTACTGACATGATTTCTCATCAGACAGCCTCTTTTTGTTTTCTACTTTCTAAAACCCAGGGGGTCTTCATATGCCTTAAGCAGCCATTGTCCAGAATGGGTTGCTTTGGTATCCATTTTCAATTTTACTTATTATTTTACAATTATTTCACAGTTTACAATAATGGCAGCTAATAGAATAACGCATGCTCTTTCTGGTAATGATTACATGTTATCTTTGAGAGAAAGTCCAAATGAATGATGAATGATGTAAATTTTAAGTATCATATTAATAAGAAAATATATTTACTGGTATCTTATTAATAAAAAATAAATTACTGGAGAAATTTTCAAAGCACCCTATTAACATGGCTCTGTATTTCTGTATTATGCAAGATCAGCCCTGTTATAAAATAATCAAGAAGCCTTAATTCTGTGCCTGGTATTAATCTAGGTGTTGTGGAACATCACAACGTAATATAAAGCTATGCTGTAAAATATTTCATTTTCTTTGGGCCTTCTAGATAACACACTGTCATTTGGGAATGCCCAGATCCTGGAAGAACATTGCCCAGAAGCCAAAACATGCAGCTTATAAAAACCTAACCATTGTACAATGGGAGCCTTTGGTGTTAGTTACTGGCCAGTTTGCTGGCCAGTGGAGTCCTGGCCAGTTTGCTCAGTAGATAGTCAGCCTAGCATGCAGACATCTTGGGTTCGATCCCCTGTCAAGGCACACATGAGAAGAGATTATCTTCTTCTTTTCCCCTCCATTTCCCATTCCCTCTCTCTTTTCCTCCCACTGCCAGTGGCTCAATTAGTCAAGCATTGGCCCCAGATGGGGGATGTGGGTAGATCCCAGTAAGGCCCCATTTGGAAGTCTGTCTCACTATTGCCCCTCCTCTTACTTTAAAAAAAATTAAAGTTAAAAAAGTTCAGCTGAGATTTTATTCAGGGGGCAGAAGTTCCCCAGAATAGCTTTGTATAGGATGCCCAACAGAGAAGGAAGAAAGGAAATGTTGCTAAAGAATTATGTCTCTTACTCCAACTCTCAATGCCACAAGTATATCTTTTATGAACTAAGCATGCGAAGAGATGTGGGTGGGTGGGGAGAAGACTCTGCTTTCTTCTTTTTCCAGGGTGCAGCCACTGTGTGCAGCCTGCATTTCTGGAAGTAGTGTAGCCCGATAGCCTAAGTCTTGAGGACGGCAGTGCGAGTCATGGCCTGAGAAAATCATCCCCAGTGTTCCTCTTACTTTGTCCCAACACTTCTCGCCTGTAACTAAATTCATGCTGAAATGAATGGCAGTGAACAGCAGCATGAGCAGGAAGATAAAGCAGGAAATGCAGGGACCGTGAAGTGCACAACTGTGAGCTGAGTGAACTTATTTACTGGTGATGAAGTTACGAGCAGATGGCCTTTTTGGGAACAGAAATGGCAAACAGAACACCCAAGGGAGAAATTTAACTGAGAAATGTTTTTATTTGTTTGTTTTGGCCTGCATAATGTTAGATTAGAATGCATTTTTTTAAACCTTTTGAATTTATTCTCAACTAACTTCACCTAAAAATTAGAATTTCTAGTTCCTTTGAAAATAAAGCCATCTGACAATGTGGGCTTGCCGACCCCTCCTCACTGCACTGATTGGAAGAGAGAAGCAGATGTCCCCTTAGACCAAGCATGTTCTCTCCAAATTGCTGCCAAGCATCACTCTTCTCTTCATGATGATGCACCCCTTGTCTAACAGCTGCAGGTGTTTGGGATTAAGTCCCTGCACGCACAAGACCTGTGTGTGCCTTTGAACATAATGCAGTGAACCAACTACCATCCGCTCATCTGTCTCCGAAGGGACACTGGCTCTGAACCTATCATCACTGCCAGCTTCCCCAGTTAGAGCTTGTCCTAGTCTAGGCATGGGCTTGGGAAGGAATAAGAGACAATCACCGGTGTTTCTATCCTTTGAGTGCTTATCTGAATGGCTACCTGCCCGACAACTCTTAAGTGTAGGAGTGTGTGCATTAGCTCCCTGGGGGGTCCATCTTTCTCCCAGATAGAAAACCTGATCAATGATATGGATTTGTTTTAATTGCATGTTTAACATTTGAGACAGTGATTCTTGGTTTTACTTAAGTGAAGGTTGTAATAATTACTACTTTTGGAGTACTATGTCCCACCCATCTCATACTTCTTTCTGCATTTCATTTCACTACCAACCCTAGAAAGCAGCAAGGTGAACATCTGTTGTTTCAGCTGCCCAGAGTCCTTTCTGCCTTCTTTTGGTAATAAAAGCCCTACTTCTCTTGAGAGAATTATCCACCACCTTCCAAATCTCATGATGGCAATCTTTGTGGGGTTGTCAATCACAGCAGTCTACTATAACCCACTGGGTAGACATACAACCCAACCAAGGCTAATCAAACTCTATTGAAGATCTAAATCTTGATCTTCACAGGGGTGATAGCGCAGAAAAGGATTGGTCAGATTTTATCTCCAAGCTGCTTATATTAGTTTCCGATCTGGATTCTAGAGCTACCATAAATTTCTGTATTTTAAGATGTAAGCCACTCCTATTCTTTCAATACATTTATCTTGTCAGTTAAATTACTTGGAGAAAGTTTTCATTGCTGTAACCCAATGTGCTATTATGAGATATTGAGATTTTTTAAAACCTTGCCATTTTTCAGAAGGGTAAATCCGGGGCATCGTGATGTCAGAGTTGTGAACTGCAGAACTGTAAGAGAATAAATTCACACTGTGTAAGCCACTAGATTTGTGGTAATTTGTCACACTGACCATAGAATACTGATATACTAGGTTTCACACAGATTGAACAGATTAAGACCCACCTGCAAACATATCACAATGTCAAGAAAAATGCCATGAGCTGATTGGTTGAAGCATAAGTCAAGAAACTAAAGGAGCCTGACCAGGCGGTGGCGCAGTGGATAGAGCGTCGGACTGGGATGTAGAAGGACCCAGGTTCAAGACCCCGAGGTAGCCAGCTTGAGCGCGGGCTCATCTGGCTTGAGCAAAAGCTTGCCAGCTTGGACCCAAGGTCGCTGGCTCCAGCAAGGGGTTGCTCAGTCTGCTGAAGGCCCGCAGTCAAGGCACATGTGAGAAAGCAATCAATGAACAACTATGGTGTCACAATGGCAACGAAAAACTAATGATTGATGTTTCTCATCTCTCCCCGTTCCTGTCTGTCTGTCCCTGTAAAAAAAAAAAAAAAAAAAACAAAAAAAAAACTAAAGGAATTGCTCTGGAGAGAAAACTGGGATAAGAATCAACTGGTTTACCTATAGAGCTGAGGAGAAATCTGCATGGTCGGTGGCTGTCTTTCATGGAGACTAGCACGTGGGTGTGCAGTCCTGCACCTGCCTTAGAAAGGATGTGACCCTGACAGATGCTTTTAAGACTTTGTGGTCTGTTCAGTTCGAAGGTTACTCAGAAATGTGGTTTCTTTTTCTTCTTTTTTTTTTTTATAAGAGTGGTATGGATTAATTTTTCTTCCATGCCTTACAACTTCTCTTGATCAATGTATTTTTAATGTCTGAGGAGGCTGTCATTTGTCACAAAGGTTTCTCTGAAGTGAGGTGAATGTTGTGATGTTTAGTGCTTAGAGACTTCTTACTCAGTGCCTAATGGGGAAAAGAATGACTCAGTGGAAGAAAAAGGAGGCTAAGATGCTATTATGACTGTTTATAAGAGTACAATGACAATGTTTTTATTACCTTGAGAGAACAATCTAGGAGCATAAACACATGAAAAACATTGCAGCAACCCATTTATTATATAATCCTTAGTTCACTGAGGTCTTTCAATAGTTCTTTCAATGCTTGCATATTAATTAAGACCTATTTTTGAACTTGTTACACTTATTTCTACTTTTGGCATACAGTAAATGCTATATAAATATCTGCTGTAATTAATACTATTTTACTTATCTATGTAATGAGTATCAGTATATTAAATGACTCTGAATTTCATCCAGAGTAACGCTGAGGTATGAAAAAGACTATTTCTCTCTAAATGTAAAATCAGTGGCAACCCCAAACACAATATACCAGATCATTCCTTATTTAGACATGTGGAAATGGTAAACTTGGTTTAAAAAAAACATTCAATTTAATCAGTGAAATTAATATAGAGGTATACTGTATGGCTAGTGGCGCTGCCATCATGATTATGCAGGTTCTCATTGGATTCAGGCAGATGGTAAAGAAACAGTGGAGCTAAAAAATGGTGGGCCATTCCTTTATTAAAGTCTTGCACCAGCTGACGAGCAAACAGGCAGGGAAAACACTTCCCTTTCATTTATGGCTCCCAAAGTCCTGATG
Organism: Rhynchonycteris naso; assembly: GCA_037038555.1. Lineage (NCBI taxonomy): Eukaryota > Metazoa > Chordata > Mammalia > Chiroptera > Emballonuridae > Rhynchonycteris > Rhynchonycteris naso. The sequence goes on along the minus strand of CM072995.1, from coordinate 60,751,543 downwards.
CATTCTTTGGTTCCACAACCAGGAAAATGTTCTCTGGTTCCTCCTAGAATCAAAGGTCCTACCAGTCTCAGCGGAGCTCACAAAGCCCCTCAGCACTAGTTCCCCATCTGCACACCTTCTTCTCTTCTGCAAAACTGGCTTCTTCTTCAGCACTCTGCATTCTCTCTCCTCTCCCTGCAAAAACTGGTCAGGCCCACAAAGACCCTTCCTCCAGCAAACATTAGCAAAGTATGGCCCCTCCCAAGCAAGAATGCAATCCGCAATTTGCAGTCAACTGCCCTGCTCTGAAGGCAAGCACAAACTTGGCTGCCCAGTGCCATTTTTTAACAATAAAATTGAGCAAACACAAAAAATAAAAATTTTACCAACTCATTTGCCCAACATATGCTGAAGTAAATTCTTGCAGCTTAGGTAACACTAGTCAAAGGATACTCAGAATCAGGGATATTGGCAATTCTGCCACAAAAACACATGTGCTCAGGCATCTCTAAGGTCTAACAAACTAGCCCTATAGCTCTGTCATTTGCCTTCACTCACCGAGCAACCACATGGTTACTAATGCAAATGCTCAGGTTCTTTGATATTAAGACACAACATCAGAGTCACATAGTCCCTGAGTTATACTGAAAGAGTTCAAGGCCAAAAAAGGATTTTGAACTTTGGCAAATTTAACTCAGTAAAGTCTCTGTCCCACAGCATGCTTACACCTTACCATGTCTACAACTGGTTAAATAAATAATATGGAGATACAGCCTAATAGTTTCTATGGAGAAGTGTGTATAAAGTTATAAATAACTAGTTAAAAAATTAAAAGCCCTCCTGTAATAATGTTTTAAAAGTCAGGAATTGTTTATATGTATGCTATAACATGAGAGCTAATTTTTTTATATTATAATTTTTATAAAACACGGTAAACCATGAATGGTGGTGATGCCCCTGTATTTTTTAAACTGTTTCAATAACCTTAATATCTTACTGTGGTTCTCAGTTTTCCTGATCCAGATCACTCCATAGCTTCCCAGGCACGTTTGGAAGTATGGAGGATGAGCACAAGAAGGAAGGAATATTTTATTATCACCAACACTAGATGTTACTGGTGTCTAGATCCTGGGTAGGGAAAGGTAGAGGCAACATGTTGCAACATTGGGAATAACCATGCACAACAAAAAACAACAAAGAACTGTCTTGTGCCAAAGGCCAATTGTGTTCAGTTGAGATACATTGTTCCTAGTCCCTGATATAAGGACTGATTGTGACTTTCTGAGATCAGGATTCAAAACAGAAAGATAATGGAGGTCTAACTGCATTTCTTGATGCTAGATCAGAAAATATCAAAAAGCATTACCAGCTTAATTTACCTCTTCCATATCATTGCCTGTGACCGTGAGTGTGTGTGTGTGTGTAGCTGGCTTTGTATGAGTTTCTTTACTCTTCAACCGCTCTAACAATAAAAATATTTTCTCTTCTTTTTCAGAGACTGAAGTCCAATGACACAGTCCTAAAAGAAATGAAGTAAAGTTGATTCTAGTTAATTTGATCAGTCACCAACCCTAATCAGAGAGTTCACTTTAGCAACAGGGAATACCAACATTGGAAACAAAGTCACCGTCCTAACTCAGCTAGGCACTGATCTGTCATTGTGTTTTTAATTATTCACACAATGTTTCTTTCCATTAGACCTAATCATCCAAAGGTGACCGTGTAGGTGGGACCTCTGAACACCCAGGCATTTTCTCATCCAGTTAAAAAACCCAGCATGAGGGGCACACTTTTCTGTGTAAAAATAGGTTGAGACATAAATAGGGGCTGATCAAATATCAGAGTGGGGCTGACCATTTACACAAAGGCATTCATTCCAGGGACCGATGCAGCTGGGTCTCACAGGCCTGCCCTAGACAAAGGCTCCTCAGCTAAAACCCTTCATGAGTGAGGTCTGAACAATCACACCATCAGTTGGAATTACAACATCCAATCTTCGGTGACTAAAGATCAGTCCCAACCAGTGAACTTTCTAATTGTTTTGAATGTAATGTAAAATGCCTGGCTTGTCCTGCCCCAAGGTTTCCAGGAGATAAAAGTTAATTCAGAAACAAAAAACTGTGGAAATCAATGAAGGCTTTTCAAGAAACATTATTGAGATTTTTTAATCGCTTGCCCAATGAAAAAAAAAAAAGTTAAATTTCTGTCCAACAATCTCCAAATCAGCAAGACAAAGAAAAATAATCCAACACTAAAGCCAACAAAAGACCCATTTACTGTCTGACACCCTGGGTGGACTTTGAAGCCACACTTCACCAACAATCACTGTATTATGCTCCTAGAATAATGCCAACCTGTTAATGTGGGGTTTGTTAAATCAATTTGGAATTCAAATCAGAGTAAATCATGATAGAATGTTGCCTTAACACCAAGTCACTAAGGCTAATCAAACACAGAGAAACAAACAAACAAAAAGGCTTTTTCCTAAGGGCAGTGAGTGAAAGCACGATTAAAATGTAATAGAACTAAACCCTGCCCACATGAGCCTAACTCTATGGTGCAAGAGCCTGGCTTCAAAATGAAAGAAAATATAACTTACAGGGATTCATGATGTCCCCTCCTGTCCACACACTGATAATTCACAAAAGAACATATTCATCTTTACAAACTTTTCTCAATTCTCTAGATTTTTAACTGGAAATGTTAATGTGATAAAAACAAGTTACAGAGAGTTTTTTTAATAGGTCTACATGTTTAACACGTGTTTTTGTTGTGTTTTTTTTAAAAAGGGGTGGATGTGATTTTAAAAGGACTGAAGTATGTAATTGTATGTTCCAATGTGATTTCCCCATTCCCCACATGCTTCCCGTCAGGCACAGCTTCATTGCCTTGAAGGCACTGGTGCTGAGAGCCCACATTTTGATAAACAGAATTAGAAACAATAAGATATTCAAGGACAAAAGGCCTTAGAGAGTGTAGGGAAAATGTGACTGTCATTTATTTTATGAACTGTTTTGAAAGCTTCCCTCCCGACCGTCACAATCTCTTCTAGACAATTCCAAATGTTCTCTTTCCCTTCTCTGAGACACTCTTCCCTTAAATCTTCAAGTTATGCCTCAGGTAAACTTTCAGATTTTATCAAATTTAAAATATTTGATTTAGGGATGAGAAATCTCTGTCAACTTAAAGCTCTATATACACCATCAATAGAAATACAGAAATGAGGAATAAAACAACACAGACGTTTTCACTTAAGACCGGGTAAAATAAATTATGATTACATAGAGAAATTTTAAATGTCTATGGTTATACTTAAATTTAGTGTATATAAAATGTGTAAATGAAGTCAATCACATACCTGTGTGCAAAGCATTCAACCCAGAAGTTTTCTATGGATTTCACAAAATATATTGCCTATGAATTATATGTCTTAAAAATTCAAGTAAAAAATATTGAATCCAGTTTGTAGAATTGACAACAATGGACCAAAGGGAAATGTAAATGTCATTTAACAGACACATGAGTGATTAAAGTATTACTAATACAAGAGAAAGATCACTTCAAGACTGGTTAAGCCTTACTGTTTTTTTTTTTTTTTAATTCATCTTCAAATTCTAAGCACTTGATCTAAAAGACTCCTAATTCTCCACAAATATATAAAATGCAGTGAAAAATTGATTTAGCTCCAGAGGTCTAGGGATCAAAAGATCTCATAACTATGATAGTAAATAATTATCTTCTACTTATATAAATACAATCTCTTCAAAGACTTGTTAGCCCATTTTAGACTGCTATATTTGAGGTACAAGTGTGGAAGCACATTTAGTGAAATCCAATGGAAAAAAAATCAAGACTAAAAATTGTGACTGTTACAATTTAAATATATAAGAATTCAGTTTTCTAATAACAATGATGAGCAGTCTCCCATGAACCGTAGAAGGTCAGTATAACATTGATAAGTTGAACTTATTCTACCTACTCATACCAGAAAGCCAATGAAGATGAACAGAATTTTTTCTCATTCAAACTTCGGTCTCATGTTACTACTTGATGCTCTCCTTGGCTTTTTGCAGGTCAGCCTTCCCTGGTCCTTTTGATTGCTGTCCCTGCTGTGCCCTGTCCTCACACAGAGCATAAATACACTCCTTCCCTCTACCTGGCTCCCTCATCCCCTTGTCACCTCTGATCCTTTTCTAGCACTTTCTTGAGGAAACTTTTCCTGACTTACCACTAGGTCCTGTTCCCTTATCATACTGTCAGAGCACTTTTTTTTTTTTAAGTGGGAGGTGAGAAGGCAGAAAGCCAGACTCCTGCATGTGCCTGGACAGGATCCAGCAAGGCCTCTCAGGGTGATGCTCTGCCCGTCAGGGGCGTTGCTTCCTTGCTTTGCAACCGAGCTACTTTAGTGACTTGTTCAAACCATTCATGGCTGTGGGAGGTGAAGAGAGAGAGAGAGAAGGGAGAGGGTTGGGGAAGCAGATGGTTGCTTCCCTTGTGTGCCTTGACCAGGAATTGAACTGGGACTTCCACATGCCAGACCACTGCCCTACCACTGAGCAAACTGGCCAGGGTCTCAGAGCACTTTTCTCTCCAAACTTTTCTTTATCAGCACTACTCACATTTTGCTAAATAGTTGATGGAGGAAATGATGTTTCATGGCTGTAAACTGTTAACTCCAAAAGGGATCTAATTACATCTAATTCATATATGGCTATTTCTCAGGGATTTTTAGAACAGTGTCGGGCATATAGGGTTTTAACTGCACGAAAGGTGTCAATGACGGAAAGAAGAAAATGAGCAAAGTATTAAAGTGGCTTTTAGGATACTTGGACTTAACTTTGAGATAAAGAAATTTGAAGATTTAATTGTAGCATTCAGACATTATCATTTTCCCAGGAGATATATATATATATAATTTGATTAATTCTGGGCTAATTTTATGTTCTGAACACTGTTAGAAGAAAACTACTTTCTTACATTTTCTTTTGTCACAGCCTCGTAACTCATAGTCGTGGTTTTCCATTTGTACTTTGTTAAATGATGTTTTCCACATGCTCTTTTAGTTTAAATATGTGTTTATTCTTTTATTAAGTGAATATTTATTGAATATCTACTATGTGTTACCCAAATCAAGATGGTATTTTATAGATTTCTGTGAGTGTATTGGTCAAGTAGAAAGAATTATTATTTAAAATTCCTGAAAGGAGATTTTCTATTAGAATTCTTATGCTAAATGAATATTCAAGTAGGGTCAAATTATTTGACTTTGTGTAAGTCAGTTAACTTCTCAGAGAATCAGCACTGTTTATATAAAGAAGGACTTCAGTAATATTGGAAGATTTTGAGATTGCTTTGAGTTCCAGAGTAATGTGATTCCAGTCTATTATATAGGTCCTATTTTATTTCAAATTCAAAGACTGACAATGTGTGTACCAAAGCAAAAGTGGAGTTCAGTTAAGACTCTTCAATTGCATCCACTAAAATACCTGGACAAAGAAAATATGTTCTTTTCTACTTGCCAGAAAGAGGGAAAGGACATTGATAAAACACGATAATGCAATTATAGAAACTTCTAATATGTTTTCCTTCTTCTTTCTTTATGAGAAAGGTTAGCTGTAATCATAAAGGTTAGCTGTAGTCTAGGATTATGCTGCCTAGAAAAAGAACATAGGAAGCCAAACCAAGAGAAAACTATTGAATACTTTAGAATGCAAGATGAATTCAAATATCAGGAAGAATTCTTAACATGTTAACTTGGTGAGTGCTTGAAGACTCCAAGGAAAAAAAATAGTCCACCTATTTTTAAAATGAGGGGGAAGGATAAGAGAAACAATGTTCTTGAATAAAAGTATCTTAAATGTTCTCAGAAGAATGGGGCTCCCTGCCAAACACATTCAGTTCAGGCCCAGGTATGAATGTAGCAGAGAGGAAATCGCTATGCCGGATACTAACGCACACATAGTATGAAAGTATGGGGCAGAGGAAGGGCAAGGACTCTCATGTGAACACAGATTTAAAGTGCCAGAGACATAAGGCCATACATTTTTATAATAGGATCTTAATGGATTTATTCATCCGTATTTTTCATGAGGTTTCTATTCACATATAGCTTAGGAAGCAATGTGGACTATTCATTTATTCTTCAACCACACCTGGTGACTCCTTCATCTATTCTTTTGCTTAATTAGCTCTCTCCTCCTGGAAGTGTCCATTTCTCATACCACCTTCATCAAGTCTTTCTAAAGGCCTATCCATCCACTTACCTCCTAACACCTTGCACAATGCCCTCTGTACTGTCCTACAACTTCACCCCTTCCTAACAAGTTCCACCTTGCATCATAGTAGTTGATATATTTGTCTTATTCCTTTCTTCCCATCCCACCTCTGCCTGGTTTTGTAATGTCTGGCCTTATTTATTTTTAACTACCACAGGTAATAGCATAGAACATTTTCTATTCTGTATGTTCAATTAATGTTTTTTTATTTATAAAGTCGGCTTTCAAAAATATGTTGAGAGTCAGTGGGGAATTATAACTGTTGATCTGCTCTGCTAGCGAAACCTCATTCAGGCATTCTTAAGAAGTTTCCCAAAGACCTATTACACGTATCTGTAAGAAGTCAATGATACCATTTCTTATTCTCCTTCAAATCACTTAGAATACAGACAGTAAGAGGAAAAATCTCTTTGAACAGCACTGAGGGGGAGAAAGGCAATTCTGGGCAGTGTCATAACCTGTGTTCCATGTCAAAGATTAATGGTCTGGATTAAGTATTTTTATTTTTCTTGCACTAAAGTGTAATGATTTAAATAACATCATGTTATAATACGGAAGAAAAATGATGCTACTCAATTATGGCAAATAGCACAGACATTGACAAGCAGAAAACAGGTCAGGTGGTTTCCAGCCAGAACACTGGACTCCCCCATATGTTTTTTCTGAAGACAGAGACATTACAAGCACACTGTGTCACTAGGTTACTATCTCTGCTGTCCAATTTAGACATGTGTCCCACGTGGCAGGCACAACTACTATGACCTGAAATCTTTAAGGAATTCAAATTATTCAAATAGAGTTTGTCCTTTTGCCGGAAGTTTATGGAATATTGATTTAAAGGTAGCATTTAAATAGTCAAGTGTTCTAATCAAGATATATAAATATTTTATTATTCTTCTACTGTACTTTCATTCAATGTAAAGAAATTCATTCCGACCAATTTAATCACGTTTACTGTTAAAAGAAGAAAACTTAGGTTTCCAAGTGTCTCACACAAGATTCACAGTGCTTCAGAGGATATCTGATGACAGGTGCATGAGTTTTAGTACTCAGTTGTGTTCATTATTCCTCATAAGAAAACCTATAGTTTTATGTGATAGCTCAGAGGTAAATTAAAAAAAATAGTTTTTTCCTACTCTGCTGTCTATTTATTTATATTTCATAAGTATTTGGAAGTAATTTTACATCTATATGTAAATATAAAAATACAATTTGTCTTAATGTACAATATAGTTTTATAAGCCATGCATATAAAATACCATATTTTTGCTCCATGAGACACACTTTTTTCCCCAAACAGTGGATGGGAAAATTCCCATGCGTCTTATGAAATGTTCATTCTTGCTGCCAGTTCCCGGACAACTAGAAGAGTATTGGAACGTTAAAGTTTCTTCTCATTTGTTAATAACAGTGCTAATGGTCATTAATACTGCTGTTGAGTTTTACATTGTTGAAATATTATTGTGGTATATTTTATTAAATATTTTAAAACACTATTTGATTCAGAATTTTTTTTTCTTATTTTTTTCTTTAAAACCCTACATGTGTCCTATGGTCAGGTGCATCTTATGGAGCGAAAAATACAGTAGTACTATTCAGAAAACTTTGTAACACAGTGATTCCCTGCCTTAAAGGAGAAGTATAAAACTATAAGGCCGATGTCAAATTGTGCATAGAACCAATAATTGTGTATTTAAGGCAATTAAAAGGTTTATTGAAAATTGGTTAAAAGCAGATTGACAATGAATTAAAGAATAAAGTGTAATTTATTTATTTTGTGACTTTCTTATCTATAAATCATCTCATGATACTATATACAATATACTTTCAATCATAACTCAAACATAAAATAACCTACAAAATCACATAGTCTTAATCAATATACAGGGTTTATATTTTGAAAAGAAAGAAAAATTAGTGATTAATTAAGGTGCAATAACTTTTCTTCAAATAAAATATTAGCACCATACCAGAGAAAATGATCTAAAACTATTGGTCTCCTCATACTTCTTAAATGACTAAATATAAATACTTTTTTCAAAGCACAAATATTAATTTGCAAAATCAGTTCTACCGTAGTTAATCTCTCTCTCTCTCTCTCTCTCTCTCTCTCTCTCTCTCTCTTTGCATTTATTTCGCAGTAAGGAAAAATATGGAGTAAAAACTTTCACAGGGTATGAAAATCAAACAGACAGAATCAAACCAAACCCTATGCCCCTCAGCAATGAGTTCCAACTGAAGCAAAAGTGGACATTTCACGGCGTATGGTGCTGAAAGGCGAGAGTTCCAGCTCTGTGGTGTACTCGTTGTCATTGTCATCGCTGGTCACTGTGGAAGACTTCTGAATGCACTCATCACAGCAGCAGCAGCAACACTCCATAAAGGCCCGGCTAAAGGGTTTGCACAGACAGAAAAGGAGGACCGGGGTGACACAGGACTTAAAGAACAGCAAGAACTGGCTGATGATGTTGAGAAGGTCCATCGTCTGCTGGGAAACCCCCGTCGCCATGTAGGCAGTCACAATGTTGCAGATATTTTCCGGAATGATGCAAAATCCATATAAAATGGTCAAAGCCACCACAGTGCAGTTCATCTGGCTTTCCAGCTGAATCTGTCGCTTATTGCCTCGGGTGCAGGCTTTCTCTGCCTTGCGGATTTTCCTTGCAGTCACTAAGGAGCAGGTGATGGTGAAAAGTGTGGGCAAGCAGAAGTAACAGCCAAAATACCACCAGAGCCTCGCGCTGTCGTAGGTAAGGGCTAACACGTAGATGGTGTCCGGCAAGTCAGGCGAGATCTTGATAACGCAGCGCTCTGCAGGGGCCTGGCCGCTCAAGCCCAGGTCCTCCTTGCTCAGCTGGCGAAGCACAACTTCGGGAAGCGCTAAGAGGAGCGCGCCGACCCATATGACAGCCAGTTTGGCGGTTGTGGAAGAACAGTTCTCGATCATTTCATAGTACATTTGTACGTTGGTGGCAGCCCGGAAGCGGTCTATACACAGAGCACATAAGGTGAAGGTCGTGACTCCAAGAGAAGCAACCTGTGGAAAAGATCAAGACACTAGGCGGTAAATACAGATTGGCAAAAAAATTAAAACAAAAACCGGAGAAGAATGTCCTGGAATAATAAGGCATGGTAACTGGGCCGGTGACTTTAGCTGAATCATTATAAGTGATCATCTGGGAGTATCAAATTTACTCAGTTATTTTGGAATTGATTTAATGTTTAATCAATTTGGTCATTATTTATATATTTAAATAAGGACAATGAAGAGAAAGTGAAATATTTGTAAGTGTAAGTGTGAAGAGAAAATGGGACTCAAAGAAAATTCCCTATGTGAATGAGATGCTTCGGGCTGTATACCCCTGGGTACATGCGCTCACTTTTCCCTCTGCTAGTGGAAATGTTCAAGAAGGACAGCCATAGGTCATTCCTTGGCAAAGAGACAAGAAAATATATATATATAATGTAAATGTCTAATTTTCTAGGACTCAGAAAGGATCATGTTGACAAGAGAGAAACCATTTGTTATAAAAATTTTAGCACTCAAAACATGAGTTGTTTATGTACTACATTCAAGCTGTCACTCTTCCCAGAATGATGGCAACTTGCCTTGTGGATTCATTTATTTCCTTTCTTTTTTTAAAATTTTTTTGAGAGAGGGAATAAGTTTATTTTCAGAACAATATTCAGACTCAAGACGGTTTTGTCTTTTTTTTTTTTAAATAAAAACAAATAAGCCAACTCAAATGCACTGGATAATGGCTTCAACCCAGTCTCAGCTCCAGGAAAGGTCTCATGGTAGTAACTGTTATATGAAAGTTCAGTTTAAGTCATTATATTTTTATTTTGTCACTTCAGTGAAGTTTAGAGAAATTCTATCTCTCTTCTCTAAGTGCTCTTCTGTTGGGCTGCATTTTGGTGAAAGCTAATAACAGCTCCTTATAAATGGTTATCTCTACCTTCTTAGTATCAAAAGCATTTTCATCTTATAAAGTTTTAAATTTCTCCCAGAATTCTTGACTGTCACACATCTTTTGGAATTCTTTCACAGGCTTTTGATAGCTTCCCCGTGCCACCCAAATTAAGAAAAGAGATCTTCAGGAGTATGTTGTCAGTATGAGAACTCATAAATCAAATACTGACAGACACAGAGTCAAAGAATAATTCAGTACTTCTTTGTCAAACACTTTCTGTATCTGCCTATGTAGCTGCCTTGTCAGCAGAAAGCTGATAAAGCATGGGGTTTGCTTGCCTCTCTTGGGAGGGTTATTTCTTTTCTTTTTTTTTAATTTTTATTTTATTCATTTTAGAGAGGAGACACACACACACACACACACACACACACACACACACAGAGAGAGAGAGAAAGGGGGGAGGAGCTGGAAGCATCAACTCCCATATGTGCCTTGACCAGACCAGTGCAGGGTTTTGAACTGGCGACCTCAGTGTTCCCAGGTCGACGCTTTATCCACTGCACCACCACAGGTCAGGCGGGAGGGTTGTTTCTTGTTCCTGACAGAGAGAAACCACCCATGACTTCCAGATAACCCCAGTGTTGGTGATGACCAGATGGTGGAAGTCCTTGCTTGGAGAGGGAGCCTGGCTTCCTATCTCATACAGAACGCTGGGCAGAAGAGAGGTCATGGGCTTTTCCTGCAGCACCAGCATCCAGCAAGCCCTGTGGTTGCTGAGAGTTCCAACATCAAACAGTCTTTCCTCTTCTTACACACTACATATTAGTCAGTGTTTGCTACTTCCAAGATGAAAAATTAGGACATCATATCCATGCCCTATTCTCCTATTAGTGGAGATAGTCTGAAAAGGAGACACAATGAGGGGGTTAGCTGTAGGAAAAGCAAAAATGAAGAAAAAAATATGACTAACGAAGGTCTAGGTCAGTGCAGAACAAGAGGTCCTGGTTGCGTTTATAAAACTAAGTCTTATTTAACAAATTCTTCAGAATTTTTTTCATAAACACCAAGATACAAAATACTGATTGAATGACTTCTATTAAAAAAAAGTAATATTTACTTGCAAGTTTTGAGAATTAACCTTCAAATGAATAAGTTGTTCACCTTGACAGAAATTTATTCTGCACCTATGCTGAAAACTCAAAATAATTCTTAAAATTGTGGTCCACACTGTGCAACTGTCTTAAGGTCAGATTATATATTTTTAATGTCAGTAATTGTCACACTTTGAATTGAAAGGACAGCTTGATGATATAAAAAATACTAGCGACTCTAAGGAGAAGCAATCTCTCTCAGAGGTGCCATTTATCTTTTTAATTTTTCCTTCTTTTCCAAGTGAGAGAAGAGGATACAGAGACGGACTCCTGCATGCAGCCCAACTGGATTACACCTGGCAATCCCTTTCTGGGGCTGATGCTCTGTCCATCTAGGGCCATTTAGCACCTGAGGTGGAGGCTCCATGGAGCCATCCTTACACCTGGGCCAATGTGCTTAAACCAACCAAGCCATGGCTGAGGGAGGGGAAGGGAGAGAGAGAGATAAGGGAGCAGGGGAGGAATGGTAAAGCAGATGGTCACTTCTCCTGTGTGCCTTGACCGGAATCGAACCCGGGACAACCACATGCCAGGACGACGATCTACCACTAAGCCAACTGGCCAAGGCTCAATGATCTATTTTCTTGGAATTTTTCTATCATTACTTACAAAGAACACACCAGGGATAGCTCCTTATCCTTAATTAACCTCCCTACTTTTAAATCTAGAGATTTAAATCTGGACCAATTATCACAAGAGCTAGCTAGCACTTGCATACCTAACCACAAATCAGTTGCAAAGCATTTCTTGAACAGTAATAGCAAATGAATGTGGGTGGACATGGATTAAGAGAATGTGTTAGATTGCCACTCCTTAGATATCACAGGCTGTGCCACACATTCACTCTTAATTAATTGCTCACTGCTTCAAAAAGCAAAACAGAGTTTCCCAGTGTCTGTCTACTTCATCTCACATGATAACAAAAACCGGGACACATTTTAAGCAAGATTTCCATGTGCTCCAACTTTTTGTTCAACAACTCTTCTCTACTGTATTTTAAAGGTGCTCAGTTCTCCAGCCATATTCCCAAAAGCTTTGGTCCTGAGTCAGAACCTCAGATATGTCTGATCTGTCATCCTCTTGATGGTTTATGGGTTGAGGGAATCTTCCCAAAGTTCATAGGCTAATTTCAGGGGGCTCCTACATCCAGCTTCCTGTTTTCAAATTGCACTTCTCTCTGATAGTATTTTCTGCCATCCAGTTCCAGCGGAAAGAGGGTAAACTGTTCGGGAAGGTCACAAGAGCTAGAGAGAGAGTTGTTAATGGAGTGTCTAAGGAAAATGCTGCCTCGTGAAAGCGCTCATAACACAGTTGCCACAGCAACCACAGCCCAACCATCAGTTCCAGATACCTGCTCCCTCCTGCTATCACTGCCTGCAGTGTTATTATTTCAGATTTTCTTTTTTCTTTATTTGTAAATTCATTTACACACTCAATTTCGTGATGTGAGAGGACCTGAAAGGTAGTAAGTCCCTGCTCAGTACTTTCCCAAATCATTAACAGAAAGCATTGAACATCTGTAAAGCTTTAAACATCATTTACAGAAAGCTGTAAGCATACCTAGGAATTAATTGATAGAAATCATCTGGATGATGGATGATGGGCTAATTTCTGCTTACTCAGATACAAAACGTACCCATGTAATTAAAATTGCTAAATGTTGGGGTAACATAAAAAGATTTCAATCAGAAATTTTAAATATACTTGTTTATATACAGCTCATTAGAAATTTTACCAAGATGAATGGTGCAATTATATGCAGTTACAAAATTGCATCGTGAATGCCGGAAATTCTGCATTTAATGACCATGTCTTATTGCTAAAATTCAGTATCACTATGAAATATGCTCTTGGGGGTAACGATGCAAAGCATTAGCTAGACTGTTCATTCTTTGAAGCAACATCCTGAGAGATGAAATGAATAAGAGGCAACCTCTTATTAATTAAACTGCAATGGGAGGAATAATTAACATCTACAGCAGCAGAACGGTAAACACTTTAACTAGACAAGACTATTAATTTCGAGACAACATCAGAGGAAAGTGGAAAGTAGACAGTTTTAACTATTGGGGAAAATAAGATCGGGAGCATTTTGAGGGGATTGGCATCAAAATACAGAAGCAAGAGAATCAACAGAAACAGGTCTAAAATGTTTCTTTCCAACAGCAATCTGCTCTTCTTTGTACTCAAGTCACAAGAGTAAAGCTCCTTCACCCTGTCCCATCAGCACCGGAGCAGAGAGGCTCGGGGCAGCTGCAGCCACCTATACCACTGCTTCACGCACCATAGGTGCAGGGAGAGTCCAGACCTGAGCACTCGGGTGGGAAAGCAGAAGCTCCTGAGCCAAACGTTCTCCCCACCTGTGACGTTTCTAACACAAGACAACCGTCATGTCGTGGGGAAACCTGAGCCGCCATATTCACTTTGTACTACAGTTAAGCCCCTATTCATTCAAAATGATATGAAGAAAGAGCATAGGGGTATTTTATAAAAAACGGACACCTATGAGGATCCTGTGTCAACTATTACTCCATTTCTCAGATGCTTGCTGCAGAGGTTAAGAAATAAATCATTGTGAATGAGAGGAAAATGTGAAAGAGACTGCCTGTCACATAACGTCTGACTCTTAACCAAGCAAAGAGTGTATTTTACTAAACCTTCTCAATAGAAATCAATGACAACCCTAATGGGGGAAAGAAAAGACCAATGTACTTCCAAGCAAAATGTTTTTTGTATGAACTTGAATCTATAGGCTTTAAGTACAGTGAAGCGTCTGGAATACACTGAATTTTATAGAACAGTGTTGGAGACCGAAAAGCCAATAGGGTTTTTGCAGTTAAAATTTTGGGGTGACAGAGGTGTGGGGAACTGGTAGTAATCTGACAGTCTGCCCAAACCCCCAGCTCACTTGTTCTGTGAAGTTGCTAAAGGTTGTTAAACTGTGGTGCTAGATTGTTTATGCTCATCCTACCCCCCATGTCCTCCAGAAAGACTGGAGGCATGTTTCTTCTACCCTTTAAGTCTTGTTTTATGTAAAAAGTTAAAATGTTATGCATGGTGAGGGTTTTCTGCACTTGGTAAAATTCTTAGACTGCCTTGGAAATATGATCAGAGATCTCATTGATTTGCTAATGGCCCACTTTGCCCTATAAATAAAGCAAGAAGCAGTCCTGGAGTGAGCTCTCTTCTTGCCATCAGCAATTGCAGAGCCCTCCCGACCCCATCTTTTATCTTTAAGCCTATTTTCTTAATTCTGCACCATTCCCACTCAGGACCTGGAATTACTAGATTTGCTGGTTCATGACAAGTGGCGCCTGAGCAGGCACCTGAGAAAGGGAAAACTAAACTGAAGGCAGGTGATGGAACCCCCCAGGTGTGCGCAGTAAGTAAAATTTTTAGTAGAGTTTTGGCAGAGAGTATAATCAGGAGTAATAAATTATGGGACAGTTAGGGTCAAAAGTGAGGGACCTTTTTTCTTTTTGTACAAATATTTTTGAGGAGAAGCTGTTGTTTGGTCAGAATGAGCTAGAAACAGAGGGATGTAAATATGAGAAGACCTTGGATTCTGTGGATGACTCAGGAGATATTGAGAATATTGCAGCTATGGCCATTTTAATCTTTGAGCCTCTGCCGCCCTCTGCTCTTTCTTACACTTATTGAGTTGCTCCCAGGGTCTTTGTCTCAGACCTATAGAGACTTCTGCTCCAACAAGCTTTAGATCAGGCTCAAGATACAGGGGATTACATCAGAAATATGCTGATATTGGGCCTTCATATATGCAAGGGCTGGCTATTGCCTCAGTGTCTCAGGGGAGGCTTCCAGGATAATACTTTGATAAAAGGCAAAACAAACAAAAGAAGGAAGGTCAGGGAAGTACTTCTGCCTATGGATTTTGTTTCAAATGTGGGGGTTTAGAAAATTTTGCTAGAAATTTCCCTGCTCTCCCTGAATGTCAGTCTCGGCCTCTCCTTCAAGGGAAGCCAGTTCCTAAAGCTCCCGACCTCTGCCCATGCTGTAGAAGAAAACACTGGGCGAATGATTGTAAATCTCAGTATACTGCCAAAGGGCAGGTGATTCAGGGAAATGGACAACGAAGCCTTCCCCGCCCCCTTCAAATAAATTTGCCGCTCAGCTAAAATTGAGGTAGAGTAATCTCAGCATAATCAATCTGAATTGCCAGTTGCAGTAGCTATTGGAATTTGAGAATGACTAGGAGTCTCAGGTGTTAGGAAAGTGACAGCTTTTTCTGTTATTGTCTAATTTTCTTTAATTTTTAGCTACAATTCTCTAAACTATCATTTTGTTCTTTCTTATTCTTTGCCTGGAAATTAAGGTGGGGGACGCCTATTGGATCTGACTATACAAAGTTTTCATGTGGCCACCCAAGATTTTTCTCAAAAATGTTTTGATTAGTTTTATCCTTCTTTTATCCCTCTGTCAAAAAATGCCATGACTAAAATCAGGCAGGCATCTTCCTAATCTGGTTGTGCTCTAAAATCCCAGGTTTCTCTATGGTTTGTCTAATTCATCTGACTCTTGTTTGTGTTTAGTCTTTAATGTTGTCTAAAATGTGTCTGTTTTTTAAGGTCTCAATTAAGTTCTTGAATGCAAAAATTGGAAATGCCAGCTCTAATATTAAAAAAATAAGGTGGTTTCATCCTTACATTAATTTTTAATTGGAACTTGTAAGGCACGCTCATTTAAATTTAAACAGAATGGAATGTGAATCATAAAGACTTAACTAATTTGGTTGAACTAATACATCTCTTATTACTAAACAACATTGGTTACTCACTCAAAAAGCAGTCACTGAGCTGCAAGCTGAGAGGCTTGGGACAGGGTGGATTTTCCATAACAAAGGTGTAACTTTTTTTAAAAAAAAATGGGAAGATAACGAAAGTCATACTACATTTTTTCAGCCTTATGTGCTCTTTCTTTAAATTGCCTGTTAATTAATGGGGTAAAAATGTTTTGAAAAATATTGGAGTGTTACTTAAAAAAATATTTACTATATTTTGTCAGACTTTCGGAATTAACCTGAGGACAGGTATTTCCTTACAATCCTCGGAGTCAAGGCATTATAAAGTGTGCCCAGCAAATGCTTAAAGGTCAATTATAAAAAATAAAAAAAGGGAAGTCATATCCTGGAACTCCTGCAAATCTTCTTTATCATGGTTTTTTACTTTAAAAAATTTTTGAATGCTGATGTACAGGGCCATTCAGCAGCCAAGAGACTCTGGAATCCTACAAGGAAAGCTTTCCCTGAAGTGCAATGGAGGGACCCACTCACAGGAATCTGGCAAGGGCCAGACCCTGTTCTCTTATGGGGCCGAGGATATGTGTATGTTTTTCTTAGGTCACCTGAGGCTCCTTGCTGGGTTCCTGAACGTTTGGTGAGACACCATAAGCCAGAATGAGAGATTCACTTCACAAGAACACTTGTATAAGGCTTATTTTACTATGCTCTCATCCCCTTCTCTGTCAAACCTGTTCCATCTATCAAATGAAGGAACAAGTCCTCTTAGCACACCCCAAACTTCTTTATCCTGCAAATTCCTACCCTCCTTCATTTGATTCAGCTGATAACACTATCCTGTCTTTTTCTAATTAGCTCCAGATATATAGAAGAAGTTTATATAGGGAAAGGAGGATCCTCAAACCCCTCAACGAGATCTTCTGAGCATGGCTTTTAAGGTCTATAATAACCAAGAGGAACAGGAAAGGGCAGATAGAGCACAAAGAGATCAGGAAAAATACCAGCTATTGGCAGACACCCTTAAAGGCTCCAACACCCCTAAGAGGCCTCATAAGACTCCATCAGGGCTCTGCTTCAAGAATGGAAAGGAAGGTCATTGGGCTAAAGCCTACTTGGCTTCTTGGCCCCCACCAGGGCCATGCCCTTTGCTGTGGGAAAAAA
The DNA here is from genome assembly GCA_037038555.1 of Rhynchonycteris naso. Classification (NCBI taxonomy): domain Eukaryota; kingdom Metazoa; phylum Chordata; class Mammalia; order Chiroptera; family Emballonuridae; genus Rhynchonycteris; species Rhynchonycteris naso. The sequence continues at coordinate 60,734,307 of CM072995.1, read as the reverse complement.
GGACACTGGAAAGTAGGCTGCCCCCTTGCTCTTCCAAGGGAGGGTTCAGTCTCTTCCAGCCCTGTCCCAGCCACCTCTTACCTAATCTTGCCCAGCCTGCTGGGACTTGCCACTGAAGACTGAAGGTGGCCAGGGCTGTCAGCCCCATCTTATGTCACCATGGACAAACCTAGGGTAGCCATCAATGTAGCAGGTAAGCTGATCTCATTTCTTATAGACATGAGGGCCACTTACTTTGCCTTGTCTGAATATTCACATTCTGCTCATCCCTCGAAGATCTCTGTTGTGGGTGTTGATGGTCTTATTTTCCTCCCCATTTGCCGTGGATCCACTGCCTTGTTTAATGCATAGTGTTTTCTTTACACACTCTTTTCTCCTCCTGCCTCAATGCCCCATGCCTATTTTAGGATGGGACCTACTCTCCAAATTCAGAGTCTCTCTCTCTTTTTTGCCTCATCACCACCACTCAGCTGCAAAGCTCCAGGGAAAGGCCCCCTGGTTTCATCTCTCCAGGTTAAAGAGAACAGAAACTCCGTCTTCATACATGCTACAGATGACCCTTCCAGTCTACCGGAATCATTGCCAGAAATCCAGTATTGACATTGAGCTTGAGACAAAAGCTTAATATGCTAGAAGCAGTGGTTGCTGGGACTTGGACACTAGCTGCAGAGTGTGGAAATGTGACAACAGTTCCAGTGCCTTGTGGACTTTTCCTGAATGTGTGTGACTCCTGCTCATTGGGACAATTCACAAACTGAAGTGGGGTTGGGTTGCATTTACAAATAATGTGAAGCAGTGATGGTGTCGACATGGCCTTGGTGAAATTACATGAACATGTTAAGGACATTCAAAACTGCAAAGATTTTATTTTACATCCTGCTGTATTAGCTAAGAATTTGCTTCATAATCTAAAAGGCTTTAACCCCTTCATTGTATTAAGACACTTGTTTTGGTATCTATTAATATTGGCTATTTTAATTTTATGTTTATTTTATATTTTTCTAGTCTGCCTCCAAATCAGAACATGAGAAATTAGATGAGTATGATTCACAGCACATGAATTGAAGTTAAAAAATAGAAAAGGGAGATATGTTGGGAACCAAAAAGCCAATAGGGTTTTTGCAGTTTAGATTTTTTGGGGACAGAGGTGTGGGGAACTGGTAGTAACCTGACAGTCTGTCCATCCCCCCACCTCACTTGTTCTGAAAAATTGCTAAAGGCTGTTAAGCAGCGGTGCTGGATTGTTTATCTGGAGGCAAGTTTTTTCTATCCTTTGTTTTGTGTAAAGTGAAGAGGTTATGCATGGTGGGGGGTTTCTGGATTTGGTAAGATTCTTGGATTGCCTTGGAAATACAATCAGAAATCTCATTGATTTGCTAATGGCCCATTTTGTCCTATAAATAAAGCAAGAAGCGGTAGTGGAGTGTGCTCTCTTCTTGCCATCAGCAATTGCAGAGCCCTCCCGACCCCATCCTTTATCTTTAAGCCTATTTTCTTAATTCTGCGCCGTTCCCACTCAGGACATGGAATTACTAGCTGTGCTGGTTTGTGGCAAAACAGAAAAACTTCTACCCAGTCATGACAATTGGCCTCTAGTGTAACATATTTTACCTCAAAAAGATGTTTAAGTGTATCTATTTTTGTGCTGTCCTTTGTTTACAAGTAACTCTCCCAACAAGGGTGCTATTGTTAAGAAAGCCCATTCATTTGGCCATGAATGATTATCTATTATGAGTCCGTGGTTACAGGCCTAACAATTAGTCAGAAAAAAAGCAGGAGGAGCACAGGATAGAGTTTTCCTTTGAAAACTAAATGGCTTGAGCTTGTATGCCTTTAGCTTTCTCTTGCATTTTCCACAGTCCTATTCCTCCCAGCATTTTAGGGGAACTTCCCCAGAAGTGTTTAGAGACACTTCTTTGAGCAGCAGAGGGGATGGCATATTTATCAGAGCCACTGTTTATCAGAGAGCCATAAATGAGATGGCCTTTATCAAAAGGTATTCATTTTAGAGTGTGTGCAAATAATAATTCTATTGCAGTGACACACTTCCATTCGTGTTTCCAAACCAAGAGTGAGTGGGAGAGATGTGCCGCACCCGTACAGCATGCACACATCTTTGAAATGAAGTAACACCCTTCATGGTCATTTTTCCACAAAGAAAGCTTCTTACCTGTATCAGTTGCACTGAGATTTAATCTGATATATCCACATATCATAAATGTCCACTTATTTCAATTGTTTCTAGCTTATTTCACCTATACGTGATTCCCAGTATCATAGAAAAATAATATTTGAAGGCATTAACTGTCATCACTGCCTCATTCTCCTCTTTCCCCCCTCTTGCTTAAGTTTGATAACATACTCTTACTTATTTTAAAAATAATTGAGACTCTTTAAAAGCCAATATATGGTTAGCTCAGTTGGTTAGAGCATCATCCCAATATGCCAACATTGCCGGTTCTGTCCCTGGTCAGGGGATAAACAAGAATCTACCAGTGAGTGCATGAATAAGTGAAAATTTTGATGTTTCTTTCTCTCTCTTCCTCTCTCTCTAAAATCCATAGAAATAAAATAAAAGACAATTTATCATTCCAAACTTACCTTGATTCTATAAATCTGTCTTTAGCTTTATAGTTCCATCTTGACATGAGGTTTCTTACCAACTGCAATTTCTGAAGACAGTATATTTCTTTTGCAGTATTTTACTACAAAAATCATTTTACTACAACTTGTCTAAGATATTATAATTTAATTATAAATATGTCAATGCTCATGAGTATAAAAATGAAAATGAAGCAAGATCAACATAATTTGTCCTAAGATTGAAAAGCCATCAATTGGAATCAACAGGCTTTAGGGAAGTATGTATTCTATAATTATTCTCAACAATTAGAAATTCACTTAAAAATGTAATATTTCCCCCAACCTACAGTTCAGTTTTCAATGCTGGGTATTATGATGTTTCTAATCAATCTTCAAGTTACCTAGCGTTTCTGTGTTTTAACTCGGGGTTATGTTGAGTTTCCAAAGAAGAGTAACAACTGTTCAAATATCTTCCCCATGCCGAATGACATTGACTGGCATGCTGGTGAACCTACACCGAAGAAACAATTAGAGATTTCTGGTTGGGTAATTATGGTTTGAACGATATTGAAAAAACACATTTTAATACAAAAATTCTCTATAAATGTCCTAGGTAGCCTGTTAAAGAAGCAGTACTCTTTCTCATTCAATCCTCTTGCAAAAAACAAACATCGCTAAATCTCACATCTTGCTGTGAATTAGTTAACAGGACTTTTTCCTATACATAAGAGACTTGATCCAAGGAGAAGGCAGTAAAGGTAGGAGGGAAGGCAGAAGGTAGAAAAGACTGAAGAGAGAGTAAAAAAGGTGACCCTAACTACAGTTACAGATGTAATGAAAATGACTCACTTCAGGCAGGGATCGAATCAATAACCTTGGCCTCATTAATGCTATGAACCACTCAAATGTGCTGACAAATAACATTGAAAACTATCATAAATTCACCAACTGAAAATACTCGGCTTCAAGAGTAAGCTTGGCACTGTGGTGACATACTGTGTTTTATGGAAAGTATCTATACCTAGTGTGCAAATGGAAAGACCCCATATTTGAGGTTCCTGTCATCCCTTTCTCTCTCCACCTTGAAATTGTAGATGAGATCATCTCTTCTGGCACAAAGAATACCATTCTAATTAGGATACTTAAGAAAGAGCTAGTCTTGGCAATAAGGTTGAGTTATTATGGGACATTGGCAGATCCATTCTTGGGAAGTAAAATGACAGGAAAAATCCTGGGGATAGGAGCAGAAGTGCAGTGCCAGAGACAAGCTTCACTGCATAACAGCTGTCCATCCTTCTCCCCACAGTCCATATCCCAGGCACCAATCCTTGTGTGTCCAGTGTGATGCTGCTGAATCTAGTTGCAACATATAGGAAGAACCATTATATTAAAAGTGGAAACAATCTATCAAGGTCCAGGCAGTTAAGGGCAAAGGACAAGGTAAACCCACACCTCCTCAGCCTTGGGTAGATGTATAAGCTCAGACTTCTGCTTCTGCAAACATATCTGATTCCTCTTTGCTGTTAAAGGATGCTTTGTTAACACAACCAGATACCTTGGCAGCCCTCAAAATTTAGGATAAGTCCTCATTCTCATTCTATTCTCTTTTATATTTATTTTTATATTTTTTTACAGGGACAGAGGGAGAGTCAGAGAGAGGGATAGATAGGGACAGACAGACAGGAACGGAGAGAGGTGAGAAGCATCAATCATTAGTTTTTCATTGCTGTCGCAACACCTTAGTTATTCATTGATTGCTTTCTCACATGTGCCTTGACCACGGACCTTCAGCAGACCGAGCAACCCCTTGCTGGAGCCAGCGACCTTGGGTCCAAGCTGACTAGCTTTTGCTCAAGCCAGATTAGCCCACGCTCAAGCTGGTGAGCTCGGAGTCTCGAACCTGGGTCTTCCGCATCCCAATCCGATGCTCTATCCACTGCGCCACTGCCTGGTCAGGCTCTCATTCTATTCTTAAGAAAGCAATCCAATTCTTGGAAAAACATTCTTTATATCTCCCTTCCCCCTAATCAATGATAGTGTCTAAAGTACCTCTCTTTTCAACCTGTCTTCCTAGGTTCTCTAAGGTCATATTAAATAGTAGGTATGTCATTGATATTTTCAGAAGTCAGTGACTCAATTTAATATACTATTATTACCTTATGCTACATAAGCCAGTCATTCAAGGAATTTTTATTTTATTTTGATTTTTCTTTATTAAGTGAGAGGCAGGGAAGCAGAGAGACAGACTCCTCCATGTGCCCTGACTGGGATCCACCAGGAAAGTCCACTAGGGGGCGATGCTCTGCACATCTGTTCCCCCTCACCACCACCACCACCACCTCCACTGTTTATTGCTTGGCACCTGAGATGAGGCCATGGAGCCAACCTCAGCACCCAGCGCCAACTTCCTTGAACCATTCAAGCCATGGCTATGGGAGTAGAAAAGAGAGAGAAAGAGAGATAAAGGGGAGGTGGAGAGGTGGAAAAGCAGATGGTTGTTTCTCCTGTGTGCCCTGACCAGGAGTCAAACCCAAGACGGCCATATGCCAGGTCAACGCTCTACCACTGAGCCAGCTGGCCAGTGTCAAGAAAAAATGTTACATTTGATTTAATTAATATCCTTATAATTAATAAAGACTAATAATTCCAAAGCAGAAATGGTTATCTCAGGCATTATATTCTAAATAATAATTAAATATTTAAGAATATTTTGAACAATTCTGTTTTCTAAACAACACTTCTAGGACTATCCTATCTACTGAATGACCTTGCTAATTATTCTTCTGGCTCTCCCTTTTAGGAAAGATGGAGAAACAAGAATTCAAGAATTAAAAGATGCTCATAGATGGAATATCACAGATCTGGGGAGCATAACATTTAGGAACACTAACTGTAAAAGTACTATTCAAAAAGAATTAGAGGGAACACAGTATCACTTAAATTTTTCTATCTTTGTTCATAACCAAATACAATTGTGAGCTGACCCATTCCAGGGCCAATTCTGAACTTCCATAATACCTTGTTTAAACCTTTACTATAATAGTCATTACATAAACATCTTACTTTCCTACAATGTTAGTAGCAGTTACTCAACTATGTTATTAATCTGTGGGTATTTTTCAGATTTTCCCCTTCCCCTTCCAGTCTTGTACCCTCCTAACATAGTATCTATCATAGAAAAAATACAAAAACCCAATAATCATTTGATAAATGAGTGTACAGTGAATAAGTGAATAAATGATGATATATATGGAAAAGGATGATAGAAAATGAATTAGTCGCCTGACCAGGCAGTAGCACAGTGGATAGAGTGTTGAACTGGGAAGTGGAGGACCCAGGTTCAAAACCCTGAGGTCGCCAGCTTCAGCAAGGCTCACCAGCTTGAGCCAAAGGTCGCTTGCTTGAGCAAGGGGTTACTCGGTCTGCCGTAGCCCCCTGGTCAAGGCACATATGAGAAAGCAATTAATGAACAACTAAGGTGCTGCAATGAAGAATTGATGCTTCTCATTTCTCTTTTCTGTCTGTCTGTTCTTATCTGTCCCTCAGTCTGTCTCTGTCACACACACACACACAAAAAAAAATGAATTAGTCAAACTATTCTGTAATCAGTTATTGGGTGCTGCTGTTGTATGGATAATCCTTAAAAGCTGAAGGTTAAGTAATATTTCTAGAAGGGAAGTAAAGAAAAATCATGTTCCTGTTTATACTTCATTGGCAAACTTTAGAAAAGGATGGGATTCTTATTATAATCCATAGTTAAGGAAATCATTTGAATTTCACATATGAATATCATATATTTTTATTTCTCATAAGGAACCCAAATTCAGTAAACTTCATACATTATTCAAGAATGGTATTATAAATAAGAGCATACTCTATAACTTTTTCTCTCCTTTCTGTAGGAGTTATCAGCTAAATATTCTCATTTGCATAGGAGTGCAGGAAATAATTTTAAAGGGATTAATGGGAAGTTGTGAGCTATTTTTTAAGCACTAGTCTCACAGACTGAGTCTATTTTCCCTGAGAATATTAGTAACTTTCAAATTGCTCATAAAATTGTATGTTTCCACTTAAAAATCCATTAGACTACCTAATGGCTAACCCACCACTCAAGCAAATTTACCATCTGCCATGATAAATATGCTATTACTCAAATGTAGGGATTCTAGGGAGACCTGCACAGAACTGCATGCCTGTGTGGTTCTATCATCTTCAGCTTCCATTACCTTCCTTCCTTACCCATCAGTGCTAACTACCGTCTAAGGCAATGAAAGGGCAATTTGCTGTATTTGGTGTAAAACCAGTATTTCTAAAGCCATTGGAGAATCTGGCTCTCTTTATCACAAGGGACTCTAGACTTTTCACATATCATCCCTAGCCCTGAGGCCTGATGAGATGCACTCCCTTTACTCATTTCTACCCTCATGCAGGAATCTTGTATCTCAATTTTTTTTAAAAAAATGCAGTTTGAGTTGCAAATATCTTAGAACTATTTGATGTGAGTTCTTTAAAATAAGGAGATTATATATTTCAAAAACTCCAATTAAGGTCCAAACAAATAATACACAGCAGTGGATCTAGATCAGATGATACATTGACTCAGGTTGGTGTCCATCAAGTAATGAGGGAAGAGCTGTTTCAGTTGCCACCATTTTAACCATTTGTTAGATCCTTATGGAAAAGGTGTGATAGGATACTCCTCTGCCATTTTCCTGCTGTAATCCACACCCAGACCTCCATTCCATCTGTCTGTCTGCCTGTCTCTCTCAATCTCTCCCTCTCTCCACATACAACTATTGCTTTGAGTATAGTTTTTCTCTTATGACCATCTCATAAACCAGTTTAAGATAATGTGTCTATTAGGATGTCTACCATCCACCCAAATTCCCGTCTTTCCTATCTCCCGACTTTCCTACCACTCCATCAGCCTTCGGTCCTATAGGACTTATCACTAGACCACAAAGGCATCATAATCCTGGAATATCAACTCAACAGTTCCCAGTATATTCCCACTCAAAGCAATATTTAAACATAAAATTCCTTTCTAGTGATAAATCCTGGAAACTGGATGCTCTCCTCAAGCCTTATGTCAAAAAAATTGAAATAAACAGAGAAGTGGAATGTAAATTGCAAAGATCATCTGTAATTTCTGCTAAAGAAACTTCTCCTATTTTTCTATACAAACTTAACTCTCCCCCTGAATTCCATTACCTCCGTATGTTAATACTCAAGCTACAGGGGAAAAAAAAGAACTGTGGAAGAAAAGAAAAAGAAGCAAAAAGAGAAGACGAGAGAGAAAATTTTAAAGGTCAGTAAAAATGAATTGTGTGTGTGGAATCTAATGAACAAAATAATGAACAAGCAAAATAGAAACAAACTCTTACATAAAGAACAGGCTGACAGCTGTGAGGGGGATGCTGAGTGAGGGAGGTGGTGTGATAGAGCAAAAAAGGACAAAAACAAAAGAAGAAACTCACAGACACCAATAGTGCAGTGACTGTGGGGGTGAGAGGTTGAGGAGGGTATGGGGGGATAAATGGTGATGGACAATTATTGGGGGAGTGAACAGACAGTGCAATGTACAGAAATGTGTTGTGTAGAATTGAGCACTTAAACCTGTATAATTATGTTAACCAGTAATACCCCAATAAATTCAATTAAAAAATAAAAATAAATTGTGGTTACTATGAAAAACAGTATGGAGGTTCCTGAAAAACTTCAAAATAGAATAACCATATGACCTAGTAATTCTACTTCCAGGAAATTATCTAAAGTAAACAAAAGCACTAACCTGAAAATATGTATGCACTCTCATGTTTATTGCAGCATTTATTACAATAGAAAAGATATGAAAACAACCTAAGTATCCATTGTCAGATGTATGAATTAAGAAGATGTGGTATGGCCTGATCAGTTGGCTCAGTCATAAAGCGTAGGCCTGGTGTGCAGATGTTCCAAGTTTGATTCCTGGTCAGGGTACACAGCAGAAGTGACCATCTGCTTCTCCAACTCCCCTATCTTTTCTTTATCTATCTCTCTCTTTCCCTCTCTCAGCCATGGCTTGGTTGGAGCAAGCTGACCCTGGGCACTGAGGATGGCTCCATGGCCTTGCCTCAGGCATTAAAATAGCTCAGTTGCTGAGCAATGGAGCAACAGTCTCAGATGGAAAGAACATCACCCCCTAGTGAGCTTGCTGGGTGGATCTTGGTTGGGGTGAATGTGGGAGTCTATCTCTCTGCCTCCCTGCATCTTTCTTAAGAAAAAATAAAAAATAAAAGAAGGAGCGGTGGTACATTTACACATGGAATATTTTTCAGCCACAGAGAAAGAGTGAAATCTTGCTATTTGCAACAACATGGATGGGTCTCGAGAGCATTATGGTAAGTGAAATAAGTCAGACAGAAAGACAAATGCTGCATGATCACACTTATATATGAATCTAAAAAAAAAATACAAAAATAAAAGAGCCAAGCTGAAAAATTTATAGAATCAATTGATAGTTGCCAAAGATAGGAGTAAGGCAGAGGGTAGAGTAAGGTAAAAGATATGGTTGAAGGGGGTAAAAAGGTTCAAACATCCAGCTTTAAAATAAATGAGTCATGACTGTAATGTACAGCATGGTTATAAGTAATACTGCATCAAATATTTAAAAGCTGCTTAAAAAGTAGATCTTAAAAATTCTCATCACAAGAAAAATAATGAACTCTATGAGAGATATTAACTAGACCAATTGTGGCAATTATTTCACAATGTATACAGATATCAAATCATTATGTTGTATACCTAAGACTAATATAATGTTATATGTCAATTATACTTCAATAAAAAGAAAAGAAAATTGTGGATAAAAGTTTCAAATAACTAAGAAATATTAAAAATAAAAAATTGGAAAAAGCAAAACATATTACAAGAAAAATGGTAAATCATGCATTATAGATCAATGAGGACATGTGTTGAAAAGAAAGGAAGCCAACAAATTAAATAAACGTAAAGTGAAGATCAGGCAAAATCTAGAGATGAAAAATAGGTAAAATCTCAAATAATTTTTAAATTCTTGGGGTCAAGAAAATAACAATTGAGAAGAGGCAGATTTTAATTTGTTTAAAATTATAATGCTTCTCAGCAATCTAAAACACTTTGTGATTTTAGGAACATAAAACATAAGCTATATAACTTGATTTGATCACTAAAATAATTATGTTTGGCACTTTAATAAGTGCAGTTGTCACAGATTATTGCAATTTTCAAAAATTTAATGAGCTACCAACTGTGGAACTTATTAATTTATGAGAAACAAGATGAAACTTAAGAATATAAGAAGGTATAAATTTCATCCTATAACAATTGATGCTTATTATTTTATTCCTGTCTATTGGATATAGAGATCATTTTTAAAAGAAGCCAAGGAGCAGAAACAAAAAGAAAATACTCAATGAACTCCATTTGCTTCATAGATGTTTGTCTAATAAGTAAACATCAATATCAAGTATTGAGTTACAGTCTGGTTGCCACTCACTAAGGATATATACTTAGGGTGGCCATTTCTCTTCTTTCAGTCTCATATTTCATCTTGAAAATCAAGGAGTTGGATTAAAATGCCACCTGATTCTAATTTAACATGATAATTCAAAAGCTACTGTAGTGGAAGCTCAGATTCCCCACCCAGATTCTCTCCCCACAAAAGTCCTCTTTTGGGAATGAAGTGCTAACTAATTCCTGTAACCATTAGGACTATTGGTGGTTGATGGCTCTTAATGCATTCTTTTCTAGAAATTGCCCTTGACCAAAGAAATCCACCCAGCTCAAGGTTATTCTAACTTTCTAGGAACAACTGGCATCCAATGACTGGTTCAGTAGGAAACATAAAATCTAGGACTCGTGCCTCAAATCAGGACCTTTACAGGGCCACCCCAACCCTAGAGCTCCCTGAAGTCTCAGCTGAGGTCTTTGTGCCATGGACATCACAGGTCAACTTCCGCCTCTGCCCAATCCTGCATCCTTAATTCCCCACTGGGTGTTGAACCTGAGTGCATACTTCAATAAAGTTTCTGAAAGCAAATCTCCACATTAGGATCTGTTTTGGGGGGAAACCAACATGGAACAGGCATTAAACCTCTCTGATATCTATAAAAATAACAGTGCCTCCTGGAGACAGAAATGTATTATTTTGATCTTTTGGACTGTATTTCTTATTGTCACAATCGGGAATAATGGAGCTGATAGTACTATTCAAAATTATTTTCACAAAGCATGATAAAACATTATAAAATTACTTCAAAAGAATAAAATTAGGTAGGAACATAGAAATTGATTCTACATTTTGGATTAAAGATTGAGATTTTAATTCACTATTTTAACAGTAAAATATTTATGTTATAGTCTAATTTTTTAAGAAAAAAATGAGAATCTTTTTTTCCAAACATTTGCTTTTCTAGGGATAATAAATCCTGGTATCAATAACTTAAAAAAAAAAAGAAAAGGTCTACCAAAAAAAAAAGTTCAGAGAGGAAAAAATAACAATGATAATAATAATGAGATAAAAAATATATTCTTAAGGAGCAAAGCATTAAATTGGAAGATAAAATACAAATGAAGGTACAGTATATATATTTTAAAACTTCTTATAATTAGAATAAAGATTAAAACCCATTACTCACAACTCATAGTGTTGGGCAAATGAAATATATTATGCTCACTTTGTTAAAGATGGCGCTGCCCACGTGCAAGTTTTAAAAGTAAGCTTTTTCTGACACCTTTGACTGATTGGATGATGTAGGGTGGTGCACTCTCATGAGGAGTCCTCCCAGTATGTCTCAGATAAATGACTTTGTATCAGAGGCTTCCTTGTTTGTAGATTGGATTAAAGGTTTCAAATCTATGCTATAAAGTGGGGCAGAACAGGAGCTTGCTCGCTCAGTTCCTGAGGTTAGCAGTAGAGAGGAGAGCAGATTAAGGCCACATGGAGGAGAGAAGAAGCAGCCAAGATGGTGGAGTGCTGAGGGAGAAGCCAGTTTGAGCAGAGTTTATGCTGGAGAAGGAGATGGGAAACAGAGGTGAATAAGTCTGGTGAGCTAGAAACCTTTGATTCTAGGAAACCCGGATAATTCAGTAGCTTTGTGAGCACTGAATGAGTGGGTTTTGGAGCCCAGTGGGAGCCCAGTGTGTGTTTTTGCTTGCCCACTGGGTGCAAGCTAGGATTAAAGCTGATGGCTCACCTGTTCTTGGCTTCGTTGTTTCATTACCGACTGTCCGAATCCAATGTGAACCTGCGTGGGCCAGGCGGTTGTGATGGTGGCCACGAATACTGGCTTTACACATAGGTCTTATTAAACTAATCAAAAAAACACACCCCTCCCCCCACCAAATGTGGATGGGATTCTTTTCTTTTAAAGTTTTTTCAAGAACTTTGGTGAATATTTTTCTTTCCCTGGTTTGTTTGCTTGTTTATTTCTTTCTTTCTTTTTTCTTTTTTGGTCTTTGTTATTGTTTTCTCCTCTAACAATAAAGGTTTTTCCATGTCCAAAACGTTTAAGCCAAGCCCATGCACTCCTATCTTATTGGCTCACTCTCCTGTTCCTCTATGGTTTACTTTTGCCTGTTCTTCACATATGTCAATTTCTTCTGCATTATTCAAACAAAAGCATTTTAAATTATAATTAACCTTGAAAAGGCAATCGGTAGACACATATTCTCTAACATAAATTCAATGACCTCCTCTGCAATTCAAAATAGAACTACCAAATACATTAGATATTTCAGGGCTACTTGGAGCTTGGCAACAAGAGAAATCCTGGATCCTGGTAAAGTAGCAACAGCTGATTTAGCAAGCATGGAATGAGGCTGCATCTGATCCCTGCCAGGATAACAGAGGGTCTTATTTACTGTCTCTTGCCTTGGTCCTTCTAAGTAGGTACTGTTTTCTGTTTACTTATCCCCCAGCTTTAGGCCCTGGAACAATGTTGAACATAATGCCACTGGCCCTGGTGCCAAACAGGATCAGGGGCTCTGGAATGTTTACAGTTCCCCTTCTTCTGCTTCCATAAATGAAAGGGACAGTATGAATGGAGGAAATCAAGGGCCAGCTGGCTAAAAACACAACTGGCAACAAAGCACTTGGGTGCTTTCCAAGAGCTGGTGTTTAAAGGGAGACCATTTAAAGAGCAAATTCCAAGGGCCATAATAACGGTGCAGGACATTAACTGTAGGATTGCAACAGTCAGATTTTGCTCAGAAAGAGTTTCTTTTCCAAAGTTCAGAAGCTACTATTTGCCCCTATTCTTAAGAAATTGTCTAGTCTTAGTGTCAATCCCTTAAAATAGCCAGTCCCTTATACCTTCACAAGCAGCAAACTATACTTTGAAAATGTTAAATAAATTCTGTGTCATGATGGCCAAAGTATTGTTTTTGCTTAAGATCATTCATACGAAATAAATAAAATTGTTAAGAAATTGAGAAGGAAACAGAAAGAACAAGACTTGACATGAGAATTTAGATGGGTCTGCATGGCAGACAGCCAAAGGCACTTAAACTAATTTAGGAAGTTATTAATATATCATGAGGCCAACCAACAAAGAAAGGCGTATTTCCTTTGTTAAGTAAAATATTACTCCTATTTTGATATTTAAGAAAAAATGCAATAATCTTCTTGGGGAAAATACGTTGGAGCCTAGAAATCTAGTGACAAATGATACAGGTTTGGGGGGTTTTTTTCTTGCTGAGTTCTGATAATGATAACCATGGCCTGGCCATTCATTAACTCTAGAATATCTGCTAGTTGCCAAATTTGTAACACATGTGACACTCTATTTAGAGAGATAAATTTAAAATCTAAATAATTGTAGACATTATGAGATCATAATTAATGCACAATCTGGGATCAGAGAAGTTTGAAGGTGAGTAAACAAAGCTGCCGCTCCTGGTAGCTAAGTAGGTAGTTAGAAAGATGATTAGATAGATAGATAGATAGATAATAGATAGATAGATAGATAGATAGATAGATAGATAGATAGATAGATAGGCAAGAGACATAAAGAAGGGACCCAGAGAAAAAGTGAAGGGGTTCACAGGGGATCAGTGGCCAGGTAGGTAGTGGAGCAGCAGTTCAGATGCTATAAATCCCGGAAATGGGTAAAGCCCACAGGAAGGCATTACCTCAATGTAGGGCACAATCTTGCAGGAGAAGTCCTCCAACAGCCACTTCTTGGTTAGCTCATGAAAGATGACGAGTGGAAGGCAGAAGAAGATGATGAGAAAGTCCCAAAAGGCCAGGTTGGCCAAGAGGGAGTTGGAGATGCTGCGCATGTAGTAATTATGGCACACAATACACATCACCGCCAGGTTCCCAATGATGCCGGTTCCAAAGATCACCACCGATAAACACATGACCGCATAGGCTCCGTATGACTCCTGGGTCAGCGGGTAGAAGGGGTTCTTTAGTCGCAAGCGCCGATTCGTGCTGTTTCCCCTGCGGGGACCCCCGCGTTCGTCGACCCATTCACCCGTGGACCCATTCTGGGCCAGCGCCCTGCCGGGAGGTGCAATCATCCGCCCTTCGTGCCCCGATGGTCCATTGTCTGCCTTGGGTGGAGGGTCGTGCTGAGATCCCTGCTGTTTCCCAGCTTTCCATGGCCAGTAATAAAGGTCGCTGGCTCCCGGTTCCGTGCTCACACTCTGCTCTTGGCTGAGCCTGGAAATGACAGCGCCTCTCGAACCCTTCTCCTTTTCTTCTAAGGTCTGAAGAAAGAGATGGGCAGCCGGGGAGTTCCCTCTTCCCAAAGTTCCAAGGTGCTCCTTTTCCCGGGCACCTTTCCACCTCCAGGCTCCAGGTGGCCAGGGTAGAGGTCCCGAGGGCTCCGCTGCCGAGGCCTCCGCCCCTTTGCCCGCACCTAGGTCACCGCTGGGGGCCGTCTGTAGGTCCCACGGGGGCGCCACGCGCACCGTTGCTTCCTGCTCCCCCTCCCTGGGCGCACGGGTTAGCAGGTCATCCGCAGAATTACTCGGTCCCCAAGCGTCTCTGCTGTGACGCTGGCTCAATGTAGGTGAACAGCTTTCTCCCAGACAAGTTGTGTTCCTGGTCTCAGGGGCGGACCCAAGGGCAAGTAAGGCAGAAACCTGCATCAGGAACAGGAGCAAAAGCAGCAGCCGCGAGGTGCAGGCGAGAGGCGCGCCCGCGGCCCGCATGGCTCCGGGAGGGCGCGCCCGGCAACCGCGGCTCCTACTTAGGACCGACACCTGCTGCCTAAGTTGCTGCTGAGAGTTGGACACATGTCACACATCCCCACCCCTGGCAGCAGGGGACAGGAGATTATGGGGAGGTTGGGGGATGGGTCTTGGGGTTACAACACCCCCGCTCTACAATCCTTCCTCCTTGGGCGTCCTGTGCATTTCTCAGACAAATCCAACCCAAGCGCTGCGTATCCCCAAGGTTCGGATAGGGACTCTCTGCTCCCGGTGGCTGACCTTGAAAAGTTGCAACCAACACCTGACTGTTGATTAATGTTGCGACTGGGAGAAGCCCGCACGAAGCCCCACGCTCCTCCCTGCCTCGGGTTGATTGCCTTCCTGGTAACGGTTGCTCTGCCTATTTACATCCTTTCGATACTGCTTTATCCAGTAGCGGCCGAGGTGAGCTAAGGAGAAAGTTCCCCTCCAGATGACTAGTAGCTGCAAGCCCGTTCCCGTTCCCCCGCTCGCTGGAAACAGGTTGCAAAACAGCCAGACGCAGCGCAGAGGCGCACAGGAAACTCTTGCCCTCTAACCCCAGCGACTGCTGCGGAGAAGGACCGGGATTCGAAACCCGCAGCTACTGTCAAAGTTGCTGCTCCTACTACTCAAAGTTGACCAGGGGGCGGCGCGTCCCCGCCGAGAAGGGAACCGGTGGGGGTGGGGAGGGCGGGCGCGGCTCCTCCGTAGACGCTGCCGGCGGCCACAGAAGCTTGCTGCTGCGACAGCGGGCGCTGCCTGGCCCGGGAGTGTGGTGCCTGGAACCGCCGCGGGCGAGTCAGTACATGGCCAGGGAGGGGGCGGGGGGTGGGGTGGCCTGGCCTCTCCCTGCGCCTCCCCGGCGACACCAAGCGCTCCACTCCCTGTCTCCTCCCCCTCCTCTGCCTCCGCGGAGAGATGCTGGTTTGTGCCAAGACGGGATCCCCTGGTGATTTACGACTCACTAATCCCACACACGTTTCATTCAAGCCCTTCGTAGCTTCCACTCCTAGGAGCTGGAAGCCCACCGAGAGGGAACGAGGGCGGAGGCGCGGAGACTGCGCTGCTCGAGACCAGGGACGGGCGTGACACGTTAATTCCCAGATGTCGGAACCAGCCCAACCGGTCCGGAGTGGGGAGAAGAAGGAGAGACCCCGGCAATCGCTACCAATAAACTGTGGCCAGTGCGCATGCCCAGGCCTCGGGTCTCAGCGAATGGTCTAGTGAGGCACTAACCTCGGTAGGTATTTCGGGAGAGAAAGGAAACTCAGAAATTCAGTCGGAGAGGATGAACAGTTACGAGGGTGGGATGCAGGGTGAGAATGCTCAGAACCCACCATTATCTCTAACGCTGAGTTAGGAAGCACCTACCAGGGGTTAGTTCAAACCACCCAGAGCACAATGGAAGTACTATAGTTGTGTTTGATGCAGCAGTGGGAAATGGCAGAGAGGGGGAAATTAACTTGAACAAAATTCTCAGCATGGTTGACCATGTCTTTCCAACCTCCTGTACTGCTGTTGGGGTAGACAACTATTACACAAATTAATTAAAAGAGAGAAAGTGATAGCGGAAGGAATAAACACATTTTGAAATTTTAAGAAAGGGCAATGTAAAGCCAGTAGCCAAGGCCACCACCGCGTGGCCCATGCAGGTTCGCATTAGATTCGGACAGACAGTAATGAAACAAGGGAGCCAAGAACTGGTGAGCCATCAGCTTTAATCCTAGTTTGCACCCGGCGGGCAAGTAAAAACACACACTGGGCTCCAAAACCCACTCATTCAGTGCTCACCAAGTGTTGGACAGATAAAATATATTATGCTCACTTTGTTAAAGATGGTGCTGCCCACATGCAAGTCTATTGATATTAATGTGTTTTGGGGAACGGCTATGGGCAGGCCAGGTTGGCATAGCCTAAGGCTTAGTTTTAAGAGTGAGCTTTTCCCCACACCCTTCACTGACTGGATGATGTGGGGTGGTGCACTCTCATGAGGAATCCTCCCATTATGCCTCAGATAAGTGACTTTGTATCAGAGACTTCCTTGTTTATAGATTGGATTGAAAGTTTGAATTTCTACACTATAAAGTGGGGCGTACCAGGAGCTTGCTCTCTCTAGGTTCCTGAGGTTAGCATTAGAGAGGAGAGCAGATTAAGGCCACGTGGAGGAGAGGAGAAGCAGCCAAAATGGTGGAGTGCTGCAGAAGAAGCCAGTTCGTGTAGAGTTTGTGCAGAGAGAAGGAGCTGGGAAACAGAGGTGAATAAGTCTGGTGAGCTAGAAAGCTTTGATGCTAGGAAACTCGGATAAGTCAGTAGCTTTGTGAGCACTAAATGAGTGGGTTTTGGAGCCCAGTGTGTGTTTTCACTTGCCTGCCAGGTGCAAGCTAGGATTAAAGCTGGTGGTTCACCAGTTCTTAGCTCCGTTGTTTCATTACCAACTGTCCAAATCTAATGAGAACCTGCATGTGAATGGCCTTGATGGTGGCTCCTGGGCATACATTTGGCGTAGTCTGTGGCAGGATTTGATACAGATCAGTATGGAGCCACCATCACCTTTGAGCAGTGGAGTAGAGGACTGGCTGCTGTTATGGTTCCCCATGGCTGTCTTTTTCGGGGCCGTGGGCTGGCTGACTTTTACAGCTATGCATAAGGAAAGCGAGAGCTCTGTGGAAGAAGTTGCCTGGGACCTGCAACCCAAGCACTGGAAGGAGCTGGAGCAAACGTGGGAGAAAGAGATGCTGACCCTGGAGCTGAAGCAAGCACCAGAGGAGGCTGACCAGGTTAATGAGACTCACCTGGAAATGGAGGAACCGCTGGAGAAGAAATCACAGGTTCGTGAGTTGCAGCTTTCCCTGGATGTTGTGGAGAGTCAGCAGCAGCAGGAGGCCGGGGCTGAAGCGGAGGCCAGGGCTAAGGGTGAGGCTGGGGCTGTAAGGCCTGTGGAGCAGAAGGTGGCAGCAGCCTGGGGTTTGAGCTCAATGGCAGGAGCTGTTGTTTTCAGTTCCTCTTCAGAGGATGAAGCTGATGGCTCACCAGTTCTTGGCTCTGTTGTTTCATTACCAACTGTCCGAATCTAATGCAAACCTGCATGGGCAAGGTGGCTGTGATAATGGCCTTGGATACTGGCTTAACACAAAGCTATTGACTAATCTGAGTTTCCTAGAATTAAAGGTTTCTAGCTCACCAGTCTTATTCACCTCTGTTCCCCATCTCCTTCTCTCTACACAAACTCTGCACAAACTGGCTTCTCCTTCAGTGCTCTGTCATCTTGGCTGCTTCTCCTGGCCTCCATATGACCTTAATGTGCTCTTCTCCCTGCTCTCTGCCCTCCTCCTAGAACACAATCACTCTTCTCAAATGCTACTCTCAGGAACCGAGAGAGCAAGGAAGCTCCCTGTCTGCCCCACTTTATAGTGTAGATTCAAAACCTTTAATTCAATATACAAACAAGGAAGTCTCTGATACAAAGTCACTTATCTGAGGCATAATGGGATTCCTCATGAGAGTGTACCACCCTATATCAGAAAGGGTGGGAAAGGCTTACTCTTAAAACTAAGCCTTGGGCTATACTGACTCTGCCTGCTTACAGCATGTCCCCCACACACATTAATATAATCACGCCCCAATTCCAAGCAAGAAGGGCAACCAATATCATCACCTGGATGACAGGCTTCCACATGGGCAGCGCCATCTTTAAGAAAGTGAGCATAATATATTTTAACTGCCCAACAGGCAACATCTAGAGAGACAGGGTAAAATACAATGAAAAATATGATGGCAATCGTGGTTGATAGAATAATGGCCCTCCAAAAGATGTTCATATCCTAATTGCTAATACCTGTGAAAATAGCAAAAGCACCTTTGCAGATGTGGTGCAGTTAAAGATTTTGAGAAGAGAGTATCATGGATTAGCCAAGTGGGTCCTTGAAGTCCCCAGGAAGGCAGGAGGATTAGATTGAAGAGGGGCCATGAGCCAAGGAATGCTGGCAATTTATAGAAGCTGGCAAAAGGAAGGGAAAGACCCTGCTTGCTCATTTTAGACTTCTGACCTCCAGAACTACAAAATAATAAATTTGTGTTGTTTCAACTCACTAAGTTTATGGTAATTTGATGCAGCAGCAATAGTAAACTAATACACCAATTAATCTGAAAATGTAGACCAGAACAATTTTATAGAAAAATACAAGCTACCAAAAATAGCTCACATTAAAATTTTTTAGAAACCTAAATGGAATACAACATGGACTGTTTCTTCTATAATCAGCACTCTACTGAAAAAGCCCTTACCAGTAAAATAAGAAAAAAAAAAAGAAATGGTCTGACCATGCAGTGGAGCAGTGGATAGAGCGTTGCACTGGGATGTGGTGGAGGTCCCTGGTTCGAGACCCCAAGGTCACCAGCTTGAACGCGGGCTCATCTGGTTTGAGCAAGGTTCACCAGCTTGAGCCCAAGGTCGCTGGCTTGAGCAAGGGGTCACTGGCTCTGCTACCCCCCACCCCTGGGGTCAAGGCACATATGAGAAAGCAATCAATGAACAACTAAGGTGCCACAATAAAGAATTGATGATTCTCATCTCTCTCCCTTCCTGTCTGTCTGTCCCTATCTGTCCCTCTCTCTGTCTCTGTCACAAAGAAAAAGAAACGAATGTAAAGAAATATAATTGTTATTATATGTAGTGAGATAAACCTGCATACAAAATCTAAAGAGAAGCTTTTATAGTTACCACTTGTACATTACCATATATCAAGATTTATATGGATACAGTAATAAAAATAGTGTGATGTTGGCACAGGGATGGCTAAAGAGAGGAAAAACAAGGAACTGTGCATAAATTCATCTGGTAAGTAGAAAACTGATATAATAAGAGAACTGCCCTTACAAAATGGAAGGAATGGTAGGACTAGAGTAAAAAGAATATAAAAATAGCACTGAAAAAAAAAATGGTACTGAAAAAGCTGACAATCCATATAAGGAATAAATAAAATTTTATTTCTTTCTTTACTCTTTACATAAAATGTATGTCAGATTAAGGACCTATATATGAAACCTAAGGATTAAAAACTTTGAGAAAAAAATTTAGGAAAATGACATTATAATATCAAAATGAGAAAGAGATCATAGGACTCAAACAGCAAAAGTATAAAAAATAATAATAAATATGTCTACCTTAAAATTTTACATTTCTGAGCCAATAAGGACACTATGAGCAAACTTAAAATCAAGCCCAAAGTTGGGAGCAGACTGTGGAATAGAGTAGTGAGAGCTAAAGCCAGCTATTAGTGAGAAGAAAGCCTAGCTCAAGTCAACCTTTTAAAGATATAAAACAGTTATGTATCTGATACAATGAGTCTCCAGAGCACTTGCTTAGAGCTGAGTTATTGTTTTATAAGTGATCGTAACAAAATGATATCATTTATATTAACTTGAATGTACATTGGTAAAATTCCTAAGGGGGCTTGCCAAGGTGGTCCCCCAGCAGTATTCCTGTCTGGGACACACTTATCAAAGTTTTGCTCTGGGACTGCGAGGGGCAGATGTCATGGGAACACACAAGCAGGCTGTAATCTTGAGGTTCTTTACCACTATTTTATCATTTTCTCTCAAATAAAACACATTCCACAGAGGTCTGTGGAATCTATTTTTTGTCCTGAAACTCAGAAAAAAGAACTTGTATCTGATATCTACAAAAACACCTACAAATTGATAAGGTTTAGAAAAATAAAAGAATTGTAAGGAAATGGACAAAGGACAGGGTCAGAAATTTCACAAAAGAGTAAATTTAAATGACCAAGAAAAGTGTAGCAAAATGGTCAATCTGAATAATTAGAGAACTACAAATTATAATAGTAATTAAATGCCATTTAACCTCTATTAGACTGGCAAAAATTAAAGAGAATGACAGTATCAACTAAGTAAGAGGATGGAAAGAAATGAGAGCTCTTATAACCTACTCTTGGAAAAGAGAGTAAGTAAATTGGCAATACAGGTACCTAAAAAGTTGATAGTATTTATACCCTCTGAACTTGAAGTACTAGGCCTAAATA
Organism: Rhynchonycteris naso; assembly: GCA_037038555.1. Taxonomy (NCBI): domain Eukaryota; kingdom Metazoa; phylum Chordata; class Mammalia; order Chiroptera; family Emballonuridae; genus Rhynchonycteris; species Rhynchonycteris naso. Next base: position 60,713,482 of record CM072995.1, on the reverse strand, counting down.
TAAACTCTTAGGAGCTCTTGCATGTGGCCATAAGAAAATCTGTAGACTTGTTTTTTAAGAATAAGAATGATGGCGACAATGCAAATGTCAATCAGTATAGGAATGGAAAAATTAATTATACTGTAAAAAGGACAAACTTGACTTACACGTATCCACAAGGCTGAATCAGAGAAATAGAAAGGTTTAGGCATAAGATTCAATGTCGTAGGTATACTATACTACTATTTGTGTAACTCTTAGGAAGCACATAAAACAGTATAATAAATCATATATATCATAAAAGTTTAATATATGGCTGGGAAAAATACACATTAACTTTAGAATATTAGTGCCCCTGGGGGACAGAGGGATGGAAATGGAATGGAAGAGAGCTGTAACTATAGTATTTTAATCCTTAAACCAAAAATACAGCAGTGGGTAATCTGGTTAATTGTGGACAACAACAACAAAGAAATTGGCAAAATAAAACCATGGTTATTGTCCCCCATGTTATCTCGTTAGTTTGAAATTTTGGTTATAAGTGTAAGCTATTTTTATAGCCTTTTTACTCTGGATCACATTACCATGTCGCTCACTTCCACCTCTACCCGGAAAGAACTCCAAGCTCAACAGGGAAAATTTCCTTGCATTCTTCCAAGAAACTCCATTGTCATTGAGACGTGCCTGGCCGGAGATGGGCATTATTCTCAGAGGTCAGCTACAGAACTGAAATCTCTGTTTGGAGAGTGGTTTAGGAAAATCCTGGAGATGGGGCTGCCTGTGATTGTCTGAGAGGATACCTTGTTACTCCTAGGTAGTTCCCTCCTTACCCTGAACAATGATGCTGTCCTATTTGGATAACTGCCATGCTCTGGCTCGTTGAATAAAGACTTAGTGATAATGCCTGACCAGGCAGTGGCGCAGTGGGCAGAGTGTCGGACTGGGATGTGGAAGGACCCAGGTTCAAGACCCCAAGGTCGCCAGCTTGAGTGCGGGCCCATCTGGTTTGAGCAAAAGCTCACCAGCTTGGACCCAAGGTCGCTGGCTCCAGCAAGGGGTTGCTCGGTCTGCTGAAGGCGCATGGTCAAGGCACATATGAGAAAGCAATCAATGAACAACTAAGGTGTCACAAAGAAAAACTGATGATTGATGCTTCTCATCTCTCTCCATTCCTGTCTGTCTGTCCCTATTTATCCCTCTCTCTGACTCGCTCTCTGTCCCTGTAAAAAAAAAAAAAAAAAAAAAAAAAAATCTAAGACTTAGTGATCATGAATAAAATCACAGAGAACTCCAGTATTTGATTGGAGCCTGGGACAATGTCAATCCTCTGTCTTTTGGAAAACAAAAATTTCTTATCTGTCAAATAAAGATACTCATACCTTTTTCACTCCTGCCCAACCATGTTGTTAAGATAACTAGACTCATATGAAAAGACTTTATAAGTGTACAATAGTTGTTGCTGCTTTCGGTAGTTCCACTATTTCTTGATATTAGCAAAATTTAAATGCCATTAAGAACCTATAATATAAGCCTTGTAGGAGATTGTGCTTGATAAATTAAAGTAATGAGTTTGTTTTATAAGAAGATTTAGAAAGCATTCACTGCATAAAGAAAAACAAATGTCTTTCAAATCTATTTCCAAAGCTCATCTAATCTGTAATTATATTTTTTAAATGAAAATTGTCACAGCTCATGTATTTCTGTAGGTTCTACCCTAGAAATATAATCAGAAAATACGTTGGCTAATTGCATCAGAGGCCATCTATCTGCACTAAAATGGATTTGAATACGGATTTTTTCATGTGAGCATTCCACAGTTTATAATATATAATATTGATTTTTTATATACAAAAGAGAACATATAAATTATTACCTGTCTGGGCATTTCTATACACTCTATTAACTTCATTCAGTGTTTAGTGCACTGAAATAAGACATGTTACAAAATAAGAGAAATGACTATATTAAGTTTTAAGCTATGTCACTGAACAGGAAAACTCTTACCCAGCACTCACTTCATTTCTTTCCTTCTGGCTCCAGAGAATTCAAAAGAACCATCTCTCTAAAAGGAATTCTAACATTCAACCAATAGGTTATTATTTTCTGAGATTCAAAGTATGTCTTTTTTACAGTTTGTGGTTGCAAACTTTCTCTATCCCTAAATTACTAATTGTTCATTTGGAAGCCTCCATTGACTGTCTTTTCTCTTTGGCAAGTATAACAACAGCCTAATTAGAATTCATGGGGAAAAATGGTACTGTTAGGGATAAATCACCAACATGATTATGTCTATCTCAAAATTCAAATGTCAGTATGTGATTATATAAAATGTAATGTGAAAGGGCAATAGTGAAAATAATCCTTTATTTATGACAGAAAAAAAAAAGTCTATCGGGCTATATAAAATTTGTTTTAGACCATGTTGCATAGCCACGTTTTTTGGGTTTTTTTTATTGGAAAGAAACTTGAATGTAAAAAGGGGTAAAATTGAAGATGAATTAACACACATACGACCGCATATTCTAACCGTTATAGCAGCTGTTTATGGACGTTAATGCAGCAAATGCTCTGTGAAATGCAGCCTCACCTTTGATGAAAATCTATTGAGAAGCAAAGATGCTAGCTGTCCCTGAACCCTTAGAAAGATAACTGGAAACCAGAGAACCTCAGGTTTTAACTTCTCAGGTAATATGTTTCCCCAAGTTACTACTTTAGTTTTAAATCCTATAAGTAATTATACTAAGCAGAACTTTTCAACAACATCTGAAGAAAAATGTATCATAAAGATACACATTTTACTTCCTTCTATTATTTGGATCCAAGCAGTATACTGGATCGATAAGTTTCCTTCCAAGAGTCTCCGAGACAAAGCCTCCTACTCTGTTATGTTCCATTTCTGATCAAGTATTGTACTTTAAATTGACTTTCTGTGTAATGTTGAAACTGAATAATACTCAAGTATAAAAGCAAATCAAACCAAACAACAGAAGCATTCTTTATTTCAAATACTAGTTAATTTTAATGTTTAGCAAAATGACTAGATGAAATTTTTCCATACAAAACCCTTAAGGACTACTATGCATTTCTATATGAACACTGAAAAGCGAAGATAGAAGGATTTTAAAGGAGGAACACATAATTGATTTGGCTCTCAGGGCAACCTATTAAAGTTTAGCTCCAGCAAAGAAATCAATTTGATGGACACATCTAATCTTTGAGTCCTGACACATTTAGCATTGATATTCTTGATTAGTAGTTGATATATAAATGGTTCTGAGGTAGGATAGTAAGGAGTTGGGGAAATCTCTCAGCAGGTGGAATGGAGAAACTGAGACAGATAGCTGAACAGACTGGCTGAGCAATTTACAGCCAGAAGGTCACCAGGATGGAAAGCCCCAGGTGCCTAGTAACAGGCAAAGCTGGTGCCAGACCTCACCCTCAAGATTGTCTTTCCACCCCTGGCATATGGCTGGTCATTTGGTTTAGACCCCCGACTTTTCTTCCCTAGAGAGATAACAGCTAGGCCTCAGTTGTATATTAGCTCTAGGCCCAGAAAAGCAGCAAAACCAGGTGGGTGATGCCAGAACCAGCAGTATTGACTGATGACCCCTTGACCAGGAGCTGACCAATCAGTGGAGATCATTGCTTACCGTGACTGGGCACACCTGGAAAGCTGATGAATATTCTATTTAGATCCTCCCCTTGGACCTCCCCTAAAAATCTCCATAATTAAAAGCACTTAGGCTGGAGGACCCAGCATGGCTCTCTCTCCTGAGGATGTGCCGAAGCCCTCCCCCTCCCCCTCTTCTCCCTCCCAGGTGTGTTACCTTTACCTTTCTCTCTCCTATGCCTGTTTCTTCTACCACTCACTTCTTCTACCTTTGTGACTTTCTAAATAACTTTTCTCTTATAGCTTGAGACTGGATTCTGAATTTTCTCTTAGCCAGAATTTAAGTACCAAAGTTGCTGAACCAAGGTCCGGTCTGACTCCACTGTTCTCACACCTGCTGCTATTTTCACTGCTGCCAGCTGCTTCGTGTTCACCACTTCATGAGTTCAGTATCCTTCCCTGAGCATCCACCTTTGAGACTAGGAAGGCCTTTCACTTCCACTCTCAGATAACAAAGAAGACATTTGTCTCCTCTTGTTTTAGAAAGGGGACATACATGTGTGATAATATGACAGGTCCCTTGCAGTGCTCTACCTACTAGGGGAGGTGACCCTCACTCACATGGTGATAGAGAATTCAATCAGGAAAGTGTCGGCACTGAATTAAAATCTTCCATGTCGGTTAGCTCTAGGATAGGAAAGGTGGGCTTGCTAATGAAAATGTAAAGAACTTTCTTATGCAGACTGTGTAATTAGGGTTAAAGTAGATGCCCTTAAAAAAGACAGTTATAAGTTGAAGCCTGCAAGTAAATGGGGACAGAGAGAGGAGGGAGGAGATGGACATTCAGAAGAAACTAGGACAGAGCTGAAATTCAACAAGATAGACATGACAATAGTGGCAGCGGTACAGGGCGGCTGGGAACAGAGTTCAAAGTGGAAGTGGAAGAGACAGGTCAGAGAGGCAGTAAAGGAACGTATTATGAACACATTTGAAAGCCTTTCAGTCCTTGGAGTCCCCGCGCTACTCCGATGTTTTCTCATTCAGTGAGGTTGAACTGTGGTTCAACGACTTGCGATCAGACTTTTCATTGCTAATACACATTCTCCATTCTCAGACTCTTTATGATGCTTTCTTATATACAAATTGCTCAGTCTTTAAGAAAACACTCTTAAGTATCCTGACTGCAAAGACTTATGATGCACATTCTAAACCTAGTAGAGTAACTATAGGTAGAATATAAAACAGGAGCAGACTTTTATATGAAATGGTTAGATTTTCTAGATCTTGGATTTTTTCAGGTGTATAAGGCCTTTTTCTTACTTGTTATGTTTGCAATTCATGGAGGACTTTATATCTAGACAGAATTCTCCTGTAGGTCTAGAAATGAGGAAAATAAAAAGAGAAAGAAAATTAAATTGCTTTTATACCTTTACCCACTGAATTGCCAGAGGTCTCCTTGAACCTCAGCCCTTCTGTGGAGCTGTGATAGAAAGCTGACTCATATGTTCTTCTTTTCCTTTGAGTGCCCTTGATGACACACAAAGGGATGGGTATATACCACCTAGGTCTTTACTAAGAACAGGTTTCTGTAACTCTAGCTCAGGAAATGGGGGGTGGGTGAAAACAGCATTTCTCCTCTACAAGCTCAAGGTGAAGAGAAATGAAACAAGTACAATATTTAAGAAAAAATATGGAGATCATATTACAGAAAAGAAATTGATTGGTGGTAATCACACAGGTCTGCATTTTACACACCTTTACATGGCTCTGTGCTAACGTGCTGTACAAAGTGGACAGAGCCAAGATAGTTCTTAACTTTGAATTGTTTACAATCTAAAACTTGTCTTCAAAATTATATACAGGATTTTGGAGGCAATAATAGGGCACTTTTATTTCTACCAAGTTCTGAAATTCTTTTAACTTCAGGTGTCACTTTGAAAAAGCAATTCAGAGTTTTGTTTGTTGGAGGATATTTTGTTGCTGTTCTGTAACTGCTTATAAAAATGCTACAATCTTAACTTACTAGTAGGAAATACTGTTTAAAGTGTTTAAAATCTGCTATTACAAAGTCAAATTCAGTTGTGTTTGTTTCTTTACAACTGAAAGCCCGTTGTACTTGCCACTCTAATTATTTAAATTAACATTATTATAAAAATTAATGAGGTGATTATTATAATAAAGGGTCATCATATTTGAATATTTTATAAAGAAATGTTTTAGATGTTATTAAATTGGGGGTGATGAGACAACTGTGCAATCTGATAAAAATTTAAAATGTTTATACTTTTGAGTTGCTTTACAAGAATCAAGTCCTTTTTCTACTTCAATGCAATTCAAACTGGAAATGTAAATGATGTGTTATGGGTGAGGTGTATGCCAAAGAAAAGATGAGTACCTCCCATCAGAAGACACCACTCAAAAAGTTGGTGAATAAACAATAAACATATGTTTTAAGCCCCGGCTGGGTAGCTCGGTTGATTAGAGCATCATCCCAAAGCAGAGAGGTTGCCAATTTGATCCCTGGTCAGGGAATGTACAGGAACAGATCGATGTTCCTGTCTCTCTCTTTCTTCCACTCTCACTAAAATCAATAAATAGAAATTAAAAATAAAGTATTTAAAGTATATATTAATCACTGTTTAATGAGTCTTCACAATCATTGCTTTTCAATTATGTAACCAACTATAGGTTTTCCTTGAGTTAGATAAAAGCATTCCTATTATAACTATTTATTTAAATGCCAATATGTTAAATAATCATTCTGTGGCTCCTTTCCTACTATATCTGTCTTAGACTTGAACCTCAAACCCCTACTTTCTTTTCAAATCCTTTAATTATCAACAAAGCATAGATACACCCTGAACTATAACAATGTAAAGGAAACAACTTGAACCCAATTATAGAAGCACCAGTTAACAATCTGCTTTTAATCCTATTATTCTAATTTCTACAATTTTTAAAGGAATTCATTTCTTGGTCAAATCAGTCCATTCACCCAACTTTGTTGTCTCCTTCAGATTAAAAAATTATTACTATAGTTTATAGCTTTAAATATTTTTTAAAAAGCAGCATTTTATCTTGAACAAATTAAATAAAGTGTTACTATTTTCCAGAAAAGCTTGTTAGGAAAGAAATATACAGATGTATAACTATTTTATGTGCTTATTCAACAAATATTTATTGATTGTGTTACACGCAAAACAGGGTAGTATGTTGTATGTACATGAAGAAAAAGGGGAAAAAGATTTTACGTAAGGAAGTTTGATATGCTATTGTTCTTGTCTTTGGGAAAGTTTCTTTTGATGATTCAAAAAAAGAGTTATGCCCTTCTACCATGTGAAAATACATCAAAAGACCCCTTTTATGTATTAGAAAGAGGGTTTTCACTAGACGTCAAGTCAGCCAGAAACTTGATATTGAACTTCTGGCCTCCAGAACTGTGAAACTCCTTCCCATTTCAGAAAATGGTGCCTCATCCTCCATGGGAGGTAACCTTAAATCCTGCCTTTCATTCACTCTCTGCACTCACTCCAATACCAAGCCTTGTCAACTCAGCATCTAAAATCTATCCTGAATACAACCATTGACCATCTCCAGAATGACCATATAACCAACACCACTTCTAGATTGTTCTACAGCAGCCTTCTTTGTTGTCTTTCCACATTTACTTTTGTTCTTCCAAACCCATTTTCCACAAAGCAGACATATTTAAAAAAGAAAGTATGACCATGTCAAAAACTGAAGTATAAAATAGACTATGTAAAACATAAAGTGAAATCCAATAATATAACTTAAAAAATTCTCTGGTGAAAGTATCTCTCCCTGAATAATACAAAGACAATGCATTCAACTTAAAACAGTGGGCAAGAAAATAAAAATAGCAATGGAAGCTCTTAGGATTTAGATGAAAGGTTGTGGTTGTTTTAATCTATATTCAACATGCTGAAAATTCTTTGTGATTTTCTATGTTGAAACAGTGCCTGACATATTTTCTCACTGCGTGTCTCCAGCAATGCATGGTTGCTAATGACAGCTTTTGCTCCTGAGCCTTCCCTGCAGGAGAGCGACAGCCTTTGGGATGTAGAATTTTCTACACAGACCTGCCATCGCTGATCTGTCAGGATGAGTTAGAGAGGCATTCTGCTCCCTAAGGACAACAGGAAAACAAATAAAAATCAAACAAAATGCAAACATTTTCATCAAAACCATTTTGGCAAATTAGTAGGTGCCCTAAGGAATCAAAAGCAAGGGCAGAAACAAATAGCATTTCATTCACTGAAATCTTTTGATTTCAATATTTCAAACATAAATTAAACCATCTTTTATGTCTTCTGATATTTAATTGCACAGATATATGGGCTTGAAACCTGGCCAACATTACATGCTTTCACACTCTGCTCATACTCATTTTTCACTCTTTCTGCAAATGGTTATCAGGCTTCTACCATTCCAAGGCACAGTGCTAGGGGAACTAGAAGAATGCAATGATGAGCAGAAATCAGCAAGGACTCTCCCTTACTGAGCCCAGAGTTTAATGGGTGGGAATGGGGAGGCAGACATAGTCATGTAATGTTCATGGAAACAAATAGGAAATTGCAGTGGATACAGATTTGCTGGTAAGCTATGTGATTCTTAGAATCTATGGTCGGAATATTTTATCTAACCCACAAGGTCAAAAATGACTATAAGAATTTCAAAAGAATTCTTAGAAATTAATTACTCAATAAGGGAGGAAAGGATGCTCCAGGCAGGGGAATCATGGTGGCAGCAGAGGGTATGATCAGTTGAGATTGAAAGGAAGTCATTGGCTAAAGCAGAGTGTCAAGATGCTGTAGCACACAATGGGTCTGGGAGGAAATGGAGCATGAAGGACCTCACAGGTATGATGAATGGTTCTGCGTCTGTCTCAAGAGACTTATAAAGTCAACAGAGTATTTCAGGTGTGTGTGTATGTGTTTCTGCATGCATGTGTGTTCATGCATGGTGTGTGTCTGCTGCTGGTGTGGGTGTCATGCTACTTGAGTGGCAGGCTTGAGGCAGTTTACTACCATACTCTGTACTTTACTTAATCACTTCTTAATTTTACCAACAGACAACTGTCCTTGTTAACAGTTTCTCCATATGGTAAGAGTGATCACAGTTGAATATAAAGGGGTTTATCTCTAGATCATGAAAAGCACAAATATAGCATCCTTTACAAAGAAAATATTAAACCAGTATACATAAACACCATCTCAAGTTTTGTATGTTTTCATTTGTAACATAATGTAACCGAGTGGCTTTTTAAAAATGTATGGTATGTATTCCAAAGTACAGGTTGGGGAAAAAGTAGCTTTACAGTTATTTGTATGGAAAATAATACAATAATTAATAATACAAGAATAAATTCTTTTTTGCACATTCACAACTGTAAATCTACTCTTACCCCCTGTAGTAAAATTTGCTCTTAACATGAACAGAATCAACAGAAAGCTTTTTCTGACTAAAACAATTAAATATTTAAATAATCACCTTTAACCATATGCACTGCTGTTTCTGAGCAAAACAATGAATAAAATATTATATACCCAGCAGTATTGTCTACATTCAAAGGTGACTGGTGTTCCTAATTTAGAACATTTAAGATACAGTAAGTATACAATAGGTTGAGAACATAAAAGATCTGAATATACTCTAAGCATAGTACACTGAATAATAATACATGAATTAACACATTTTGATAATAATCATAGTAATAACTTGCTGTTATAAGTGACTTCAGCAATAAAGAGAAGCCAGCTTATAGAACATTATATTTTCAAATAAAATATAGTAATAGATCTATAGAATTATAACCTGACCTGTGGTAGCACAGTGGATAAAGTAACAACTGGAATGCTGAGGTCTCCAGTTTGAAACCCCGGGCTTGCCTGGTCAAGGCACATATGAGAAGCAACCACTACAAGTTGATGCTTCCTTCTCCTCCCTCACCTCACGTTTCTCTCTCTTCTTTCTAAAATGAATAAATAAAATCTTTAAGAAAATAGAATTATGGACAATATTACACATTACAGAATTCTAGCTTTTGATTGATCTAGTGTGTGTTATGTGTTAGGTGCTTTAAACATTTCCATATTGAATCTTTGTGAGCCAGTTGTTTGCAGGGGGTCCTCGCAGAGCTCGAGTCCCAGTCCTGCTGAAGCCTGTGCGTGGGTGATAGAACCTCCCTTCATCCCACCACCAGGCAACACTGAGGAAGGTGCTATTTTTTTTTTTGCACTAATTATTTGTACCTAGTGAGGAGGCAAGCATATAGTCAGTCTCCAAAACAGCCTAACCCACCTCATACCAATAGTAGGTTATTAAAAAAAACTTTTAAAAGGGCAAAGGAAGCTTCTTCACTTGGCAGAAACCTCACCCTATTCAGGTAACATCGTCTGATACTGCAGAGTTACACTGGAAACCTGGAGGAACGTGGGAAGCCATCCTTGTCTCTGAAACCACGCTGTGTTAACCCCAGCTGTACAGAATTATAGCCTTTTTTCCAATCTCTGTAAGGTTCCTAACTATTTGCCACTGAAGCCTTATCTCTCTCTATTGTTACCTATACCATCTTAGTGTGACAATGTAGAAATTGCTACACCCACTTTAGGAATGAAGACGTATGTAGGCTCTGAGCATTACAGTGACTCATCCAAATGGACAAGCAATAGTGTTGAGGTCCTGAGCAATACAACCACAACTAAGGCCATTGTGGACATAAGTATTAGAAAAGGGCAGGGAGACCCTGGCTGGTTGGCTCAGTCGTAGAGCATGAGCCTAGAATGTGGATGTCTCTGGTTCAATTCCCAGTAGAGGCACACAGGAGAAGCAACCATCTGCTTCTCCACCCACCCCAACCCCACCGCTTTCTTTCTTCTCCTCCTGCAGCCATGGCTTGATTGATCCAAGCACACTGGCCCTCGCCACTGAGGATGGCTCTGTGGAACCTCTGCCTCAGGCATTAAAAATAGCTCAGTTGCGAGCATGGCCCCAGATGGGCAGAGTATCGGCCCCAGATGGGGGTTGCTGGATGGATCCCGGTCAAGGCACATACAAGAATCTGTCTGTCTCCTGTCCTCTCACTTAGAAAAGAAAAAAGAAAAGAAAAGAAATGAAAAGAGCAGGGAGGCTGATGGTGGGTGAATGTATTATAATGTGAGCATAAGGAAGAGAAAAAGAAATGAGTTCAATAAATGTGCAGCTGTGACATGAAGTGGAGATATATAGCTAGCTATCATAGAATGTAGAGATTAGTGTCTTTATCACTATACGTTCAGATATCAATACATATATAAAACATATGCTTTCATTTTTTTCTAATCAGTATCATATAAGTTGAAATAATTTTAACTTCTCAAATGACTTTTCCCTCTGCCATGCCCATCCTGCATGTTCAACAGCTCTATAGCCTGAGACTCAGAGTAGGAAGGAAGCATTGCCCTGAGACAGTTAATTAATGGTAGACGCAAGGCCCCAGGTGTCCTCACTCTCCTGCTCCTTCCTCCAGGGCTCAGATGGCCTCCCTATTTGAAAATTTTAGTTAAAGAATAGCTAGATTTTGCCTGATCAGGCAGTGGCATAGTGGATAAAGCATCAGCTTGGGACACAGAGGACCCAGGTTCAAAGCCCTGAGGTCGCCTGCTACAGCATAGGCTCACCAGTTTGAGCGCAGGGTTGCTGGTTTGAGTGTGGGATCATAGACATGACCCTGTGGTTGCTGGCTTGAGCCCAACAATCACTGGCTTGAAGCCCAACATTGCTGGCTTGAGCAAGGGGTCACTGGCTCAGCTGAAGCTTCCCAGTCAAGGCACATACGAGAAAGCAGTCAATGAACAATTAAGGTGCCGCAATGAAGAACTAATACTTCTCATCTCTCTCTCTTCCTATCTGTCTCCCTATCTGTTCCTCTCTCTGTCTCTCTCTGATAATAAAGGATAGCTAGATAATGATTTGCCATTAAAATGCCATTTGGGTTCCATCTTTTTTATTTTCCTTGAAAATATACATATACACCCCTGCACTATTTTCTGAACATTAGAAATCTATTGAAATATTTCCTTTCAACATAATCACCTATGATGGCAGATGTTTTTAATTTCTGAGAAAACAAATTTTATGTGAACTATGTAATTCATTCTATCACAATTTGGGATCACCTTGGTATTTATTTTCAGCCCTTTGCTGAAACCAAGAAATGTCCATTAACTTGCTAAAAGCAAGAACATAATGCATCCACTTTGAGCATTAATGATAGTGACTGAGATAATGAGATGAGTACCTCAAAGCCTCTATAATGTATATAACACATAAAACTCACTCTGAAGGACAGGATTAAAGCAAATAGTGACATTAAAATAGGCTGTGATATTCTCAATATAGTTACACAGTAGATATTCTGTCTTAAAACATGGGAGTATGCAATCCTCACTCTCATTGTTAGCAGAAACAAATACATGTCTCCATGTGACTGATAATACTTTAAGAAATGAGAATTATGACATCGTATTAAAAATTGAAGAAGAACAAAAGAATGCAGGAAGATTCTAACTGTTGAGTTCCCAAAACAGACACTTAAAATCATTCCTTAAATAAAAGCAGTGGCTGTTCAAAGTTTCAACCTTCCAGAGATCACAAACTTTTATTTTGTATTTCAGATCTTTAAAAGAATATGTGTGTGTGTGTGTGTGTGTGTGTGTGTGTGTGTGTGTGTGTGTGTGAAGGAAGGAAACCAGAATCCAAAGTCAAAATCTAATTTATTTTCTGAGTTGTGGCATCCTCCACCTTCTAGAACCTTACTCAGCAGTCCTGCTACCCAGGAGAATCGAGTCAGAGGGCACTTGGATGAGCTTACTGAGTGGACACCCTCCTTTTTTTCAGTTCACAGTGGGCACCGCAACTTTCATATTTCTCTGAAACCACTTGGAATCTCTGAAAACCTCCAAACCAGTGGTTCTTAACCTGGGTTCTATCGACCTAGGGCAGTGGTTCTTAACCTGGGTTCTATTGAACTCTAAGGGTTCGATGAGTCGGTCTCAGGGGTTTGGAGAAGCCTCTGCCGTGGAGGCCAGAATAAAGTAATACTGTAATTTGTTGTGAGTTCATGCACTTTGTTGGTTTTGTTCTTTGAGCAAGGTGATGTTCATGCATGGCTCATTTTGTGCACCAGTAAAAAAACATATACCTATGTCTTGAATTTGGGGAAAAAATATCATATTTTATTAATCACTAAAGAAGGGTTCGGTGAATGCACATATTAAACTGGTGGGTTCGGTACCTCAAAAAGGTTAAGAACCACTGCTCCAAACAGTTGTGAAAGGTCGTCCGCCACCCCTCACCCCCAGCTGTGTCAGGCCTAATGATGTTTCTAAAGATCTCTAAATAATGGCTTTGCCATGGCACGACTTGAACTTGCAGGATGTTTCTTCTGAGTGGGCTGGCTTCTCACACTGATCTCCTCCTGCAGGGTGAGGTCAGAATCCTACGGGGAAGAGCTCCCACACCTGCTTCGCAGAAGGTCATCCAGAGTGGGTTCATTAACTGCCTCCTGCAGTTGTCTGTTGGTTTGATCACGTGGAGCTTGCACTTTAGTCTGGCTAAATCTCTCCTATGTTGATATTCCTTGATTCGGAAACCCAAGTATCATGTATTAATAAATCTACTATCAAAACATTAACTATAGATGGCATGTATGAACAAAATGTTTAACGTGCTCATTGGCTTCAGATTTTCTTCAAAAAAACAAAAACTATTTCACATGAGACTTGGGGATTAATAGAAACCTTTTCAGTTGTGATTTATGTGCTCTTCCAATCTGAGATTGTCCAAGAGGACACTGAGGTGTTTAATCAACATGCAAACTACATGTTTCTATATGAGTTAAAATGAATTTTGGCAGAGGTATGTACCCCAAATATTAAAATTTCAAGCTTTAGCCTTGTAATGAAAATGACAAACCACAGAAAGACCCGCCTTACCTGTGGAAGTATTGAAGGTTAGGAGCATTTTAATTAATACTTGCCAGATAATTTTTCACTTGTTGATAATAGATGATATAAAATATAAATGCTCAAAATGCTACAAGTAAGAAAACACACTCAAAGCCCCACCTACTACCTGCATCACAACACATTGCTACAGTATCCATTCCAATAGACAGAATTTTTAGACATGTCTTCAGAATGAAAAGGGGTATATTTAAATGATCATTCTCAGGTAGAACTGTTTTGTCTGTTCATAAATACTTGAAAATATACTACCATTTCTGAATCTTAAACATGAAAGTTTAACTTTTGTTATGAGTGTTCCATAAATGTTAGTTACAAGTATGTGGTAGGCAGTGTGTTAATTGCATTCCATTCATTATTATCTTTACACCTTGGGAATTCAAAGGAATGAAATAACTTGACCAGCTCATACTGCCAAAAAGTAGTGGAGCTATGTTTTCAACCAATGTCTGGTCCCAGACTCTGTGCATTTAACCGTTATGCTGTCTATTTCAGACTAAATTACTGACTAACAACAATGCTTTCTCCTACAGTTCTTTGCATTACCTGGATGGATACACCATTGGTTAATGAATGTTGTGTAGAGCAGCTAAAGTTGAATTAAAAAAATCCAGGATACACCTTGTAGGAAAAGGATAAATTTATGTTGTACATTTACTTGACCAGCTAAGAGACACAACAGACAGGAGGAAGTGGAGAGGTGCATACCATTTCTTTGAAAATATTATCTTCTTTGTTTTGATTGACAATGGGGAATTAAAATTGGGTACTATCATTGTGTGCATAATAAATTAGGACATGTTAAACTCACATGATGGATCATATTCACTGTGGCTTTAGCACCAGCTAAGGTCTCTGGGCTCCCCAGATGGTGAACCTCAAAGGCTTCTATGAGGGCTTTTCCACTTACTCCCAGGGACTTTGCTGTAAGGTGCCAGCTTAGGTTTTCCCTTCATTATTTTTCCATCGGATATACATGGATTAGAAATCTCTCAGTTTCTGGAGTGGTTATGACTATTTCAGCTTTACCCACCCTGGTAAAGGGGTTCTTTTCTTTCTTTCTTTCTTCTTCTCTCCCTCCTTCCTTCCCTCCCTCCCTCCCTCCCTCCCTTCCTTCCTTCCTTTCTTCCTATATCCTTCCTTCCTTCTTTCCTTCCTTCCCTCCCCACTCTCTCTCTCTTTCTCTCTCTCTCTCTCTTCTTTGTTAAACAGGCCATTGGTCATTTTAAGGACTATCTGTAGAGAACGATAGTCCTTTAACACTTAGACAGGTTTTAAACTTAACATCTTAAATCTCAGCCCTTTTTGAGAAGGCCATCTTCATCCATGTTTAATGAAATTTAAATCTTTCAAAACTAAGAAATGTACCTGGGAAGTCCTCCAATTAATTTTTTTGAATATAGCATTTTTAAGCCTAGACTATATTTCAAAGTACTTGTAAGTACACTGTAGGAATGCAAGTATCATATTGTAAATGTTTTTGTTGCTTTTACATAAACGGAGCTCACGTTTTTGTCTGGCTTGTAATCATATGTCACAGTTGGATTAAAATGTTGTGGGGTCTTCCCAGATAAGGATCTAAACAGAATAAGCCTCAATACCTGCCTGCAGTCTATGGAAGAGAAGAAAATGTTTTTCCTTTAGATATTTATTCAGATTGCATATTATTTAAATAATTCTTTTATTTAAAAAAATTTTAATTTTTTTGTGGGGAATGAGAGAAGGGTTGGTAATGAGGCAGATTCCCACATGTGCCCTGACTGGGTCCACCTGCCAAACCCAGCCTGGGCCAATGCTCAAATCAACTGAACTATTCTTAACATCTGAGGCTGCCACACTCAGCCCAACTGAGCTATTCTTAGAGCCCAGGGCCATGCTAGAACCAATCGAGCCACTGACTGTAGGAGGGGGAGAGACAGAGAAGGGGGAAAGGAAAGGGAAGAGAAGAAGATGGTCACTTCTCCTGTGTACCCTGACCGGGCATCATTGCGGGACATCCTTACACCGGGCCAACAATCTATCCACTGAGCCACTGGCTAGGGCCACATTAAAGAAATTTAAGAAGGAAATCAACTCCTATGAAATTTTAAAAGTTCTAAGCAAGTATTATTTATGAAAGGTCATTTGGCTCTCCATGGGAAAGCTACTATTCCTTCACTATTCACTTTGTTATATATTATTAAGAAAGAGACACAGGTGCCCCATGCATGGAGAACCTGTGCATTTCACCAAAGGCTGGAAATCACATTTTCTGAACATGATTTCACAGCTAATCCAAAAGACACCCACACTCACCCAACATACCGCCTGTCCTTTCTCAGGATCTCCATCTCTCATCTGTCCTTTGAACTCTTTTCATTTTAAAATTTTCTGTTCCTCACCTCTATATATTTTCTGGGTCTGCGTAGTATTTTCTTCAAGTAGTCTCTCAGTCTTCCAAGCATCTTTATTGTATGTTTTTCTCTAACTTATATCATCTGTTTACCCTTCTGTTTTCTTTTTGCTCATGAAATCACCTGTCATTTTCATCTTCTCTCCCTATAGTTCATATTCCCCATTTTCTCCCTTATAACCTTAATTACTCACTTTCTCTTCTTTTTCCCACAAAGACTAAATCATGCTATCTATCATAACTTCCAAGATAAATTTTTACCTAACTTCCCAAGATAAATTTCCACTCCAGTTTCTTTTGCTTTAATCATTCTTTTCTCTTTCCAGTTAGTAAAAAGGAATAAATCTTGAATTTATAGATGAGTATTCAAATTTATTAATGTTTTCATATTAATTATGCTTGGCTAATTTTTCTGTTTTCTAATGAAAGAATGATATTTTATTTAACCATATAAAATGCATTTAATTTGGATACTCTACAGCTGATCTTCCAACCAATCCAAATTTTTTTTTTATCCATTATGATATAAACACAAACTAGGCTTCTCTTTACCACCATTTTCTTAGCTCTTAATCACACCCCCACACTCATCAGACTAGATTTCTAGTGACTACAGTGGCCTAGGGGACACTTTCTGCTCCTATTTCCCTTAAAACCTTGACCAGCCACTCTAAGGAAGTCCTGAGGGCTTTCCTCTCTCAGAAGTTGATTTCCTATCCTTCACAGTGGACTTGAAGCCTTTCAAGTTCAATGCCCTAAATGGTGCCCCTGCTGCAACAGCAAAAATACTAGTTATAACATCAAAAAATCTTTCTAAATGCCTAGCTGACCTGGCACAAAATTGCGGAACAGAGTCTAAACTGGAAGTGAAATTAAGAACACTGGGAGGTAAGTGACAAAATTAGATTTGGTATCAGTGGTTTGTGACAATCCCATGGCCAGACTGAACAGAAAGAGGCAGGGGGTAGAGTCTAAAGCCTGAATATGGCTCGGACCCCTGCTTACCAAACGTTCAGAGTAAAGTTGAATGAGAAATAAATCCTCTCTTTAGAAGAGGATAACAAAGAAACTTGTCTGTCTAGAACTTGATGCCTCCTCTGAGGATTTGTAACCATTAGTGAGCTTTCATCCGAGTCTCTGGACCAAGTTATCACTACTTTTGTTTGAAGAAAGTTTGAGTGGAAATTTTAATTTCAAATAGTCCTGGGTTTAATTATTTTTTTAAACAGAACTTTAAATTGAAAAGACAAACATTAAAGAAATTCAAAGGAAGAATTACACAGCAGATATGCATAGCTGAAGAGAATGATTTGATCTCTAGGGGAATAATTGTCCAGAAAGGAAAGCAAGAGTGAGAAAAGTGGGAGACAGAGAAAGGCCCATATGACTACTAGAATTCCAGAAAGAATACCTGGACACTTAAAGAGATGATGGACACAGATTTTCCAGAACTGTTAAAGGACACAAAGACTTAGATTCAGGAAGCCCAATGAGAATATGAGAGATAAATTCCCACCTCCAAACATTATAATGAAAGGCAGGAACCTTTAAAGTCAAAGAAAAGAAAATAAGCCACAGTTTTTGCTCTCAGTGATCTGAGTCTGTAGATATATGTAAAGGACCTAGCTGTCCACACTTACAGCAATTACTTTGGGAATGAGAAGCCCGTGTGGTAATTGCTCTCACAAATACTAACTTGCCCCTTCACCCCACTTTCATGTATCCAAATATTTAGCTTTCCTTAAGCTCTGCAGTTCTTCCTGAAGATGTGAATTTTCTAGTCATCATTTTACTTCATCCTAAAGAAAATTCCTTTCTTTTTCAATTTTTATTTTTCTCAAGTGAGAAGCAGGGAGGCAGAGAGACACTTCTGCATGAGCCCGACTGGGATTCACATGGCATGCCCACTAGAGGGAGATGCTCTGCCCATCTGGGGCACTATTCTATTGCAACCAGAGTCATTCTAGCACCTGAGGCAAAGGCCATGGAGCCATCCTCAACACATGTGCCAAATTTGCTACAATGGAGCCTTGGCTGTGGGAGAGGAAGAGAAAGACATAGAGAAAGGAGAGGGGGAAAGGTGGAGAAGCAAATGGGTGCTTCTCCTGTGTGCCCTGACAAGGAATTGAACCCAGGACTTCCACATGCCAGGCTGATGCTTTACTGCTGAGCCAACCAGCCAGGGCAAGAAAATTCTTTAGTGTAATTTCTCTTGTTTATTTATTATTTATTTTTGTACCATTTTTAATTGAATTTATCAGGGTGACACTGGTTAACATAATTATACAGGTTTCAGTCAGCCAATTCTACAACACATCTCTCTACACCATATTGTGTGTTCATTCCCCGAAGTCAAGTCTTTGTCTATCACCATTTATCCCCCTTATACCCTTCTGCACCTTCTGCCCTAGACATTATATTTTTAATATAAATTCTTTCCTATTTTCTTTCTTCTCAACAGCTGGAATTCTAAAGATATATACATGAGATAACTTAATATTATCTCAAGTATTTCTGAATGTCTTTTTCTTGTTTTTAGAATTTTTCCTTTTTTTCTTCAAATTGGATAATTTCTATTATCTGTCTTCAAGCTCAATTATTTTTTCTGTCATCTCCAATCTACTATTAAATCCGTCATGTGACATTTGCCTTTCAGATATTTTAATTAATATTCAGCTCTATAATTTGTATTGATTTGTTTTATAGTTATTATTTCTTCACTGAAATTTTCTACACACATTCACTGAGTATGATGATCTTTTCCTTTCAGTTCTTAAACATATGTATAAAAGTGGCTTTAAAGGTATTTTCTGATCATTCCAACATCTTATCCCACTCTGGGTCTGTTGGTCTGTTTCTACTGACTGCTTTCTTTTTCCATTGATCCAGTGTCATAATTTTCTTTTGCATATTTAGTGATTTTACTATATTCTAGGCATTATAGATAATACATTGGAGAGATCCATGATCTTATATTGTTCTCTGAGCACTATTGATTTTTTAAAAAATTCCTAGCAGGGAGTTACCTTATTGACTGTTCATCTTGAACTTATTTTTGCATATTGTGAAAGCAGGTCTAATTTGTAATTGTTCATATTTCAGCACAAATTCCATAGGGCAGTTTCTAGTTTGAAATTATGGTGCTCCAACAGAAAACCCAAGGTATTCGTCAAGCCCTTCCAACTTGCCATGATTCACCCTCCAAATGTTTGTCTTCCTTTTAGGGGCAGCAGCTAAAATCTCTATTGAGCCTTTGAATCTTTGAAGCTATTGATTTTAACTGAACTTCTTGGTTCCTCCTTTACACTTACACAGTCACTTAGGACTTGAGCAGAGTTTATATTTATGTTGTGGTGCTCCTCCTCTGTAACCCCTTACTGGGAGGACATTTTCAGCCACTTAGGCAGCATCAAATTCTGTCCCTTCACAATTCCAACCTAAAACACTTTAGTTTTTCACGTAAGTGCTTGCTGCCTTACACCACACAAAGTAGAATGGAAAAAAAAGGACAAATGCAGTTTCCATATATCAAGGGTCAAATTCTACTTTTAGTCATTCTCTAGTGGCTCTATTATTTTTGTTTAATATTTTGTTATTTGCAACTGTGTGAGGGGATGGATATTAACTAAGCTTACTATGGTAATCACTTCACAATATATGCATATATCAAATCATGTTGTATAACTTAAATTTTTTTTTCATATCTTTTTTTTTAAAATTTTTTTCCCAAGGACAGAGAGAGAGAGAGTCAGAGAGAGGGATAGATAGGGACAGACAGACAGGAACGGAGAGAGGTGAGAAGCATCAATCATTAGTTTCTCGTTGCCCTTGCAACACCATAGTTGTTCATTGATTGCTTTCTCACATGTGCCTTGACTGTGAGCCTTCAGCAGACCGAGCAACCCCTTGCTGGAGCCAGCGACCTTGGGTCCAAGCTGACGAGGTTTTTAATCAAGCCAGATGGGCCCGCACTCAAGCTGGAGAGCTTGGGGTCTCGAACCTGGGTCTTCTGCATCCCAGTCTGACGCTCTATCCTCTGTGCCACCACCTGGTCAGGCGTATAACTTAACTTTAAACAAGGTTATATGTCAGTTGTATCTCAAAAAACTGAAATAAAAGTTTTTATAATTGTTACCTGCAGTAGGTGTGAAGAACTGTTGGTTAAATACAACTTACTTTACCATGATCAGAAGCAGAACACCTATTTGGTCAGTTGATGGTTGATATTTTAAATAAAGCTCTTCTTTATTCATTCATTAAACCAGTGTTTATTTTTTGAGCATATCGTATGTGCTGAGCATGCTTCCTGACATTGGCAATACAACAGTGAGCAAAATAGATAAATTTCCCATTTCAGAGAGCTGAAATTCTAGTGAAATAGAGAGACAGACAGATATATACAGAAAGTAGTGACATATACTGGTAAGTTCTAAGAAAAAATTAAAAGAGAAGAATGGGTAGATCTGTTTCTTTTCTCCATCTGTTTAAGAGCATTGCTGAAAGAAACAAATTATTAAAATCTTTACAGTAAAATAAAATATACTGATAAGAAAATCACAGGGTACTACTTAAATCAAATAGTTAGAAAGTAATTCTGTAATGTGGTGTTATCATATAATTTACAAACATCTTATTCTAAGAGTTTTTACATTATCAAAAGTATAAACTGAAGCAAGCTAATTATTTGAAATATAGTAAAGCCAATCATAAAACTATCTAGTCCTTCTATAATTGCATTTGCTAAAAGACAATATGAAGACACCCTAGCTGAACTCAGCTCTTAATTCTCTAATATTCTACAAGGCTCACTCTCCATGTCACTGGTGGTTTGCATGTGTTTGTCTGCCCTCACTCCATTACTCCAGCAATCCAGTCCCTCAAAGACCCCGCCCAGGGTTAACACTGAAAATTCTTCTCTGACTTCCCGGGCCCACAGTTCTCTTCCTCCCAGCTCCATTCAGTTAAATATGTAGTGATATTTTTTCCACTGGGATAGTAGCCAGGGATTCAATCACAGAAGGGGGTCATCATGGGAGCTCCACCCTTGAAAGACTCTAGTAGGAGATACAGAATCATGAAAAGTCACCCTAACTCAGTTTACTATGTTACGTGACGAAGCGCTATGGGAGAGAGACTACTGAGCTTGGCTTCATGGAGATTTGGTCATAGATACTGACAGATAGGAAGCGACATTTGAAATACTCCTTGAAAGGTGAACAATCAGATGACTGAAATGGACAAGACAGAGGGCACGTAGTGCTCGTAGGCTAGGATGGTGTGTTTAGATGAAATGAGAATTCTAGTGCAGAGCAGGGTTGATGGGAGCTGGCAAAAGTGACTGGGAAAGATGCAGAAAATAGCTGTGACTAGGTCACATAAAGTCCCTTGTTAGGTCGTTTTAGCACACCATCAAGGTAGCAATGTTGATAAGCTAGGAAAGTTGTTTTCCTCACACTCCACACCAGAATACATTCTAGGGAGAGCAAAGATTTAGAAAGAAATGATCACTCTAAAAGTATTTTAATAAAATTATGGGAGAAACATGGCCTAAGAAAATTTTAGATGTGATATAACCAGAAAGTACTATGTAGATTGTTAATTTAACTTCACAATAAAACAATTTTCCATGACAAAATAAATCAAACTGCTAAGCAAAGTAAAAATGACAAATTACAAAAAGGTAAGACTACTTGTGAATCAGTCCATTTTTAATTGTAGATATATTCTGATTAAAAAAAATAAAAAGGGACAATAAGTCAAACACAAGTAAAAATGAGTTTAATCATGAAAATTATAGTCATGAGATCTTATGACTGGCAGTGTTTGAATTTCAGTATTGCCACCTAGTAGCTGTGCAAAGTTGCTTAACATTTCTGTGCTTCAATTTCTTCACCTGATTAATTCATTCCAGTCACATGGGGAGCCATCCTTCCTTCAGCCAGTTTGTTTGTAATGAAGAGTTCTTTTCCTCTGGGCTGTAACATAGATTCAGTATTTATCACAGTGCTTGGAACATTACAAGGACTCAACAACTGAGAAATTTGAAATTATAAATTGATTAGGAATGGGTGCAGCTACAAAGAACAGGAAACAAAAATAGAAGTGTAAGCAAAGAGGGGTTTACTTTTTATAAAGAAAAATAAGTACAGAGGAGGGAAGTTAGTTGAGCTTTCAGGGGCTCAGTCTCTTTCTGTTTGTTTGTTCTGTTTTGAGAGAGAGAGAGAGAGAGAGAGAGAGAGAGAGAAAGGGAGAGAGATGAGAAGCATTAATTTGTAGTTGCAGCACCTTAGTTGTTCATTGACTGCTTCTCATATGTACCTTGACTCAGGGAGGAGTGCTCCAGCCAAGCCAGTGACCCCTTGCCCAAGCCAGTGACCTTGGGCTTCAAACCAGGGACCTTTAGACTCAAGCCAGCAACCATGGGGTCATGTCTATGATCTCATGCTCAAGCCAGCGACCCCACGTTCAAGCCAGCAACCTTGGGGTTTCGAACCTGGGTCCTCTGCATCCCAGTTCAATGCTCTACCCACTGTGACACTGCCTGGTCAAGCAAACAAAGCAGCTTCTTAAGACATGTTTATTTCTGATATAAAGATACTCATCTATAAAATATTTATTTTGCTCTTTAGTGCTACCATAGGAAAAAAGCAAAATCTGGTATTTTGGATAAAATTGTGAATAATCCTTGTTTTGTTTTGTTTTTTTATTATTTAAACTGTGAAGAAAGTTTAAGGACCAAATGTCTTTGCATTTGAGATATAAAGATTTCTAAAATCTTAGAAAAAATGTCCTGCTGACCTAAATGAAAATACTTTACACAATTTTTTAAGCTTTTTTTAAAATTTCTTTTTATTTTATTCATTTTAGAGAGGAGACAGAGAGAGAGAGAGAGAGAGAGAGAGAGAGAGAGAGAGAGAGAAAGGGGGGAGGAGCTGGAAGCATCAACTCCCATATGTGCCTTGACCAGACCAGTGCAGGGTTTTGAACTGGTGACCTCAGTGTTCCCAGGTCGACGCTTTATCCACTGCGCCACCACAGGTCAGGCTTTTACACAATTTTATAACAAGCAATAACCTGATATTCCTCACAAAAGCTTCGTTTTGAAAATCCTTATAAAGTTCATTACATAAGACAGGTAGTTAACATTGCTTCAGAAGATAGCAAATATATTTTGTACCTGAACTTGAAAAAAAATGCAGCCTAAGGAAGTAGCTCACAACATACATGAATTTCAGAAACAATAAGATATTTGAGTCAAGCTGTCTTTTCTGTTACAAGAACATTCTTGACCTACTGGATATTTCCATTCTTATTCAGAATTTCACACAGAGATGTACAATTTGTTATCGATAATCATAGTGAGTTGTAAATTAGCACTGTTACATAGCAGATATTCATGCATATACTATATATTAAATGAAGGAACAAAAGATTCTCTCCTAAATGAACCATATAAACCATGCAGTAAAATTTATTGCCTAACAAAACTTCCATGGGGAGACTGAACCTATGGGAACAAAGTTTCTGAAACTGATCTAAAGTTGTTCACAGTTTTCAACTTTTAGAGAAATAGCGATGTCCAATAGATACAATTTTTTAAAGCCTATTTGTTCTATTATGATAAAACAGGACAAGAACAGGGACAATTTGGTTTGGATTTAATGCAAGCCTAATCTCATAGAACTTTTGATATTTTACTCAGAATTATTTGAGAGATGGATAGTGTTCATAAAATCTAGTTAGTGCTCTGAAGTTCTCTCTCACACTCAAGACTTGAATGTTCTGCATCTGATACAAAGTCAACATTTTAAGGTGTTGAAGTCTAAAAGCACATCTTTGTAATGTGTGAAATAAGTTTCTTGTGAAATCAGACCCCCAAATTCATCCCTTGTTTCCTTTTAGAAAGTAATTTCAAATGAATTTCTGATGGAGGAAAAAACAAATCCTAATCACAGAAACCGCATCTGCTCAGCAAGTGAAGCACAATTTTGAGTATTGTAGAAAAGGTTTTTCTTGAATGATGCATTATATCTAGAAACTTAGTGGAATAAAAATGTTTTTTCAATGATAATTATAAATCGGTACATAAACCATTTGATGACCTTTTATAAATGAAATTTCTTTTTTGTACAATTAAAAGTGACAGACCAGCATGGTGTTCTAGTTTATTAAAAATATGTTAAATTAAGTGATTTATATAAATTCTGAATAGCCAAAATATTGATAATATTAGAAGGCATCTTCCATTTTTGTACCAATTTTCCCTGGAGACACTTGACTAAATTTTTAGATAACATCTCTTTTTAGTTGCAAAATGTAAATTCCAGAAAATAGTAGGCTCTTTTCCCCATCACCCCAGAAAGTAGGAACATCTTGTGAAGATTATCAAAATGATCTGATGTAATGCGAATACTTTTCTCAAGATGTTTAAGAAAACCTTTTATTTTGCTGGGGTTTCTCCGCATCGAAGCAGAGTACAGTGAGTCAAGTTACAAAAATGTGTTGATGCTTTAGTCCGAATATGAGTTGGTACATGATCCTCCCAGGATTCTGAAAAGTATTGACAGGTTCAAAAATGTGAAATGGTTAGCATTTGGACCGGTTCTGCCTGTAATTTCTGGCACGTGGCTGATTTTGCGGGAAAGGACCGCCTTGCTCTAGCTGCGCTCCCAGTCTTCAGTGTGCAGGAAGTGTGCTTGCTGAGTAAACGCGTGGACACATGTACTGAAAAGTATCAGAGTGCCCGAAGCCTGGGACTGGATTTCCAGTTTGCTGACTCCCAGTCGGAGAGAGGTGGGTCAAGCAACCTCCTCATCTAGTCAGTCGTGCCTCCACTTCCACACTTCTTCAGCTCCTCGGCAGTCGGAGAGGAGTGACTCTAGAGTGGTGCAACGCGGTGGTTCTTATTCTTGTACTTGGACGCCCCAAACAGGCCTCTATCTTTGGTAGAATTTCACTTAGAATTTTATACTAACTTTAAATATTCATAACATAAAGTGTTACCTTTCTTCCAGAGTCATTTGCATTGTGTGAATGCCTAAGGCCTTGAACCACACAGGGAAACTCTTGCAGGGGCATTTCAACCTCTTAAGAGGTGTTTTTATGGCAGGCAGGGATTTCTGGTACAGAGCCAGTATAAAACAAGTATGAAGTGGTTATCAGCTTTTCCAAAGAATAGTGATCTATTTCGAGTGGACCTGGGGAAATCCTGCTATGACTGGCTTCATGATCTTGCAGGTGTGGTCTGGTTCTGAAATGCCTGTCACTGTCCTAGGATCACCAAGTGTTGTGACATAAAGACAGATACACATGGAAGCCAGGTTTCAGTAAACTTAAATACCTAATATCTGTTATCTCTAGGAGAACCAAACTTATTTTCTGAGGCACATAAATTTTGTGTCACAGGTCCTCTTCGTGATCTTAGAGTAGAAAGTCATTTTGCACATTCAGTATTGGAAATTCAAGGCTTTGGAGTAGGTATCAGTTATGGTCTGTGAAACCATAATATAAGCATTAAAATATCTCACCAAATATCCTGGCATAAAAAATGCGTTTTGATTTGCATTTAGATTTAACTAAAATCACAGGGACTCAACTCTAGTGGTGTATTACATCATTATTCTTTGTTTAAATCTCTATTAATAAGGAGAAGAGACAGGTACATGAAGTCACAAAGCCCATTCCAAAATTAGATCCTACCAAATATTACAAAGAAACTTTCTTTACTGCTCTGAAACATAACTAATAAGTGGTTAGTGAATAACCTATTAAATATAACAACTCCTGAGTGATAAAAACAAAGGGAAATCCATCAACTTATTTGTATTTTATATTTATTTATTTATTTTTTTAGTGCATGACAGAGAGAGAGAGAGATAGGAAGGGAGAGAGATGAGAAGCATCAACTTGGTGTGGCACCTTACTTGTTCATTTATTGCTTTCTCTATGTACCTTGACCGGCGGGAATCCAGCCGAGCCAGTGACCTTAGGTTCAAGCCAGGGACCTCAGGGTTTTGGAGTTAGGTCCTCAGTGTCCCAGGCTGACGCTGTATCCATTGTGCCACTGCTTGGTCAGGCTAATTCATTTGTATTTTAGTTCTAAGTGACTCAAATGAAGAAACTGAAGAGACTTTTACAGACTAAATGGCAAAAGAAAAATGTCTCTATAATATTTACATATAACTTTTCTTCTTTTCCACCATCACTTGAGAGTTGTGTTTTTAATCAGACAAAATATTTCCTTTCTTTCCCAGTGCTTGCACATGGCGCTGTTTTTTTAAAATTTCTTTTTATTTATTCATTTTAGAGAGGAGAGAGAGAGAGAGAGAGAGAGAGAGAGAGAGAGAGAGAGAGAAAGGGGGGAAGAGCTGGAAGCATCAACTCCCATATGTGCCTTGACCAGACCAGTGCAGGGTTTTGAACTGGCGACCTCAGTGTTCCCAGGTCGACGCTTTATCCACTGCGCCACCACAGGTCAGGCCACATGGCGCTGTTTTCAGATTCCTCCCTGTAAGGCAGAGTCCGTGGCCATGCAGGTTCACACTGGATTTGGGCAGACAGTAAGGGAACTGTGGAGCCCGGAGATGGTGGGACATTCTGGGAGACATTCTGGTCTCACAATGGGAGACGAGCAAGCAGGCAGGGAAGACTGCTTCCCTTTCTCTCTCTCAGGGCTGATGAGCAAACAGGTGGTGGTGAGGGAACCCCTTCTCCAGCAAACGTAGAAAAAATGGCCCCTCCTAATGGTGGCAGGCAGTCCACAATCTACAACCTGCCAGCCTGAGGGCGAGCCCCTGCAGCCTTACATAGACTACACGCACGTGGTGCTGCCCCGCGCTCATGCACCGATCAGGCAAAGCACAAGCGAGCAAGCCTAACACACTCACTTGCCCAATACTCCCCTGGTCCCTTTGTCACCCTAGTCCCTATTTCAAAACAAGTATCAGCTCTGATGGCACATGGCCACTGTTTATCTTCAGTTTGTTTTGTGTATTTTTCACAATAATGATGAAATACTGAGAAACTGGAATTTGAAATAATAAAACTCCCAAGATAAGCGTCTTAGGACAGGATTCTTTGGTCATCCACCCCCACTTATGTAACAGCCTCAGGGGACTGGGCCTGACGTGGCCCGACCCAGTGGCTGCTGGCCACTGCTGTCCTTGTCACCACTGCAGTGGGGCTTGCCCGGATATTTAGTAGAGGATAAATGAAAATTTGTAGGTCATCTGTTAAAACAGAAGAGCAATAAAGATTAGTTTTTGTCACCAAAGTGTAATAAAACCTAACCCTGTATGAGGGTTTCCTACCTGCCGCGTTCTGTTTCGTATGTCTCGTTCCCTCTAATCCCCTGCATCCCCTCTATGGTTTCTGAAGAGGGCACTGTGAATATTCTCAATTTTCAAGAGAGAGTAAGCGACTTCTCTAAAGTCAAACAACTAGTTTGGAGAACACACGGGTTAAATCCATGCAGTCATTTTTTTTTTTTTTTTAATTATTGATGCAGAAAGCTTTCTTGTTTCCATTTTGTCCACAGCATAGGAGTGGGATCCAGCATGATTAAAAGGGTGCCTAGTGGTTGCAGGGAGAGGCTCAGGTGACAGCAGACACTGGGGGGATGCAGAGGGGCCCCTCAGAGTCCTCTGGGCTCCAAAGGCTCCTAGTCATGCTTGAAGGTGAGCCTTTCAAAGTGACACTTGCCCAGCCTGGGGGCGGCCAGCCTGCAGAGGCTGGTCAGGTGGCCATCCACCTTCTTGGTGAGTTTCAGCTGCTCATCTAGGCAGTCCCAGAGATGAGGGGCTGGGTTGGTAGAACCCAGGAGCTGCAGATCCAAAAGGGCCTGGTCCAGGTTCTTCTCCAGGACTATGGCGGCTTCCCTGGCATCCTGAGTGTCACCCCACTCATCCTAGGAAGGCTTCTGCACATCCTAGAAGAAAGCACAGTCACCAGGCTGGCTTTGTACCTTCAAGAGCCACTTTGAGGCCTTGTGCTTCTCTCCAGAGCCACGTCATTGCTGTTGAACTAAAAGCTCAGAGAGGAGTGGGTGTAGGAGGCCCACAGGTGCAGGCTGACCAGGTAGGTGATGGCAGCTTTCACTTTGGTGGAATAACTGATGAATTTGGGAGCTCGTGGTTATTCAGCAATAAGGAGTTAAGCTCAAAAAACAGTGTTGGCAGGTCTCAAAAGCTGAGGATGGCTGAGATGGTTCTGAAGGTGGTGATGGGAAAAAGGTTAGAGGGTGATTGGAAGGTGGAAGAAGGGGTGTTTCCGGGGCTGTCCGATCCAAACACAATTGAAGCAAGAGACAGATTGGGGGACTCCAAGGGCATTGCTAAATCCCTGCAGTGTTGACCAAAGAGCCCAGAGTGATGCCGCAGGATCTGATGCTTTTAAAATTCCCTCCAAGGTGATTATACTATGCAGTCTGGGTTCAGAATCACTGACTTCTGCCGTGGGCCAGACGTGATGAGTTTATTCAGGTCTCCAGCAGGAACGGTATGGAATTGATGATAATGGACAAAGGATTAAAGACATATAAAAGATGGGTTTCGAGAGGGCTTTACAGCTCCCTGCTAGCAGTAGCTTCTGCCCTGGCAGAGCCACAAAACGTGGCCACCCCCAGAAACTGCACCCTTCTTTATTTACTGGGCAAAGTGGAAATTAGCAGAGTTTCCAAGGCAACTCAAGAATTCCACCAGGTGAAGAACCACCACCACCACCACCACCGATACTTAACTTACACAATCTTACACAAAGAAGTAACGTCCTTCCAGTCCTTCTGGGGAACACAGGAGGTAGGACGAGTACCAAAGCACAGCCTTTTGCAACTTAGTGAGGTGGGGGCCTGTGCAGCAACAAGTTCCCTACACCTCTGTCCCCAAAATCCAAACTGCAAAATACCCTGTTGATTTTTCAGTCCCCAACAGACTTCCAGATTCTAGATCAAGGTGCCTCAAACCAAGTGCTTTCAGGGTCAGGCAGTGAAAGGGAAGCAATCAGATAGATTCCATACTTGGAACAATTTCTTAAATAATGGTTCTGAATCTTTTACCTGAATCAACTGGGGAAATTATTAAAAATGCAAATTATGAGCCTCAGCCCCACAGACTTCATTCTGCACCAAAACACCTAGGTTTTATTTTTAAATGCAAATTTCTGGGTTCTGGAAATCACTTTAAGGGCTACTGTTACTTGAAGTGCTGATAAATTCAGAAATTCTCAGGATTTGAGGCTGGACTTGCAGATATTTTATTCATTCTAGAAATATTATTGAGCAACTATTATATGCCAGGAAGTTCCAGGCACCGGGTAAACAGCAGTGATCAAATCGAACTCCCTACCTTTAAGGAGTTCTGTTGGGGAAGGGAACAGAGTAGGAACAAATAAATGTATGTCCAATAGGTAAGTGCAAGGTAGAAAAATATGTCACCAGTGGCTATGAACCGTCACTGGGCTTTTACATGGTCAAGGGTGGCCTTTCTGAGGAAGTCAGCTTGGTACAGAGGGTGAGAGGGAGTCAGCCAGGGAACCTGGAATAGCTCAACAATGCTCAGGCTAAAGTAACATCAAGTACAAAGCCTTGGAAGGAAGAGTTTGTCTGGTACACTGAAGAAATGGAGACCAGTGTTTGGAGAGGAGTGGGAGAAGAGTGATGGTAAAAGCCTGAGCAGGTGGTGGTGCAGTGGATAGAGTGTCAGATAGGGATGCAGAGGACCCAAGTTCAAAATCCTGAGGTCGCTGGCTTGAGTACCGGCTTACCAGCTTGAGTGCAGGGTTGTAGACATGACCCATGGTCACTGGCTTGAGCCCAAGGTTGCTGGCTTGAGCAAGGGGTCACTCGCTCTGCTGTAGCCCCCCAGTCAAGGCACATATGAGAAAGCAATCAATGAGCAACCAAGTGGCTGCAACAAAGAATTGATGTTTCTCATCTCTCTCCCCTTTCTGTCCCTCTCTAAGAAAATAAAAAAAATGATGGTAAGAGATGTGAGATGCAATAAGGGTTCACATTGGGTGGTGAACACCACGGTCTCAATCTGTGTGACATTAGAAAACATTAAGAAATAACAGTATTTTCCTTACATTTTAATGGATCAGCCTGGCTGATATCTGGAGGATATACCACATGTTGTGGAAGCAGGAAGGTCAGTTGGGGACCTTCGGCTCTGGTCCGGGCAAGAGAGGATGGCAGAATGGCCAGTATTGTAGTAGAGGAAGTAGTAAGAAGTAGTCAAACTTTGGATATATTTTAAAGAGCAAGCCACAGAGATTTCTCCAAAGAAAGAAATCAAGGATGATGAGCTGTTAACACTGGGGTATTTGATTGAGCAAATCTGGTGTAGGTAAAATAATCTCCCAGGCAGGCACCAATGTGAAGCTTGTTTTACTTTTGATAAAGCAACACCTTCCCCAGAGCACAGAAGGTGTGAACACCGGAACTCAGCATCCCAACCACTGTCCACTCATTAAAATCCACTTTCTGCTAGACAGAAAACACCAAATACAAGAAATTTCTCTTATTTCATTACCTGTACTAGGAAAGGAAAAGGTAAGAAGAGCTAATTTTCTTAGTGATATGTAGATCAGAAGGGAACTGGCTTTTTCATTTTCTCCTGTTGTAATTAAGGCTTCTAATAATTCTTGCATATACATAATTTGAAATGCTTTAATCATTAATAAAACTGAAACAAAAAAGTACCTCGAATAAGAGCCAAAGGTGGACAGCCATTGAAAATTCCCCTACTATGTTTCTTCCTGCTTCTGATCTTACCTCCTACTACTTTGGATCAAGTTCCTGCATTTTAAAATAACTATCACCAATCACAAAAATAATGGTTGTTTAGTGTGCTTAAGGTAAAAGTTCACCTTGTTACTCCTAATAGTAAGATAAATAAAAGGCCTGTATCTTCTAATAACATGGTATAACTTTTGTTATTTTTTAAGAGCAATGCAACCTGTTGCATTTTCACATACGGTAAGTTTTGTTCAAAACCAGTAGCATTGCATAGGTTAGAAATAGTGAACTGTTTTAACCTGCAGCATCGCAGAGGTTAGAAATAGTGAACTGTTTTAACCTGCAGCATCGCAGAGGTTAGGAATAGTGAACTGTTTTAACATATTTTTTTATTTAGTTAGTTCCTGTCTTCTGGCACTATTTCTAAAGGTTGTGTCTTCTCTGTGTTCTTTATTGTAAACCACGTCAAATCCTTTTTGGAGAGACACTGTATGAATAATAAATGAATGCAGATGTCTGAGCATACTTTTAACTACCCATTTTGTACTCTGAATTCTTTATCTTACCTCCATTTAAGCTTGGATCATTGTACAGAAATGTTTGTCAGTTATTCCAAAATTGAAGAAGTTTATCATTCTAGAACCTTATCTAATGGGGAGTAAGCATGTAGAATTTCCTATCCAAGCACATTAAAGCCCAACGATGCCTATCTACTATTAGCTGTTTTCATCTGATTCTACAAGTTAATAACTTTTTTAAAAATGTGTTACCTTTCCTATTAACTGCTACAGAAGCTTGGGACATAAAGTCATTTAAGAGGTTGTCAAAAGAGGTAGAGGTTTTAAATTCTAGAAAGGCTTTGCTCTGCACTTGAGGACAAACCTCTGCTGAGGAACAGAGTTACATTTAATGACAAACTCAGTGTTATTTGGGAGCTCATAGTTCAAAGGAAAAAGTCACTCTAAAGGTGTAGAAAAAGAAAGAAGGTATATACTTGAACTTCAAGATTATACATGAAAAGGTACTTGTTTTGGAAAATGCCACAGTATTTGATGGAATACTTTATGAATAGATGATAAATAGGTTTTCACTAAACACATGCTCCAAACCTTCAAAATGTTGTCAACAAATAGATGAAAGAAAAACTCTTTACACAAGTTAAAAGAAAAAGTCTTTCTTTGGCAGTTTTAGGACTAGGTTGTCAAGTAAATTACAGTGTAGCATCCTGCAAAGTGAATTCAAAGTGGAGAATAAAAGCAATGTACACACACACACACACACACACACACACACGCACACACAACCAATGTGACTTTGTGACCTAGATTTCAAGGGGAAAAATATATAGATATTCATTAAGATGTTGCTCTTGACTAAAAATAGCAGGGAAGCTTCTGAACTATCCATGTTTCTGCAACTGCACTTCTGAGAGACAGCTCCCATATACATCGACACATTATCCTTATCATGTAATTGATGCGAACACTTCTCAACCCATCAAATGCACTCCTGAATGGAAGGGACATTCATCTCCATGTAAGATGATCTTCACTTTGAAACCTTAAGTGATCTCAAATTTCCTAACAGTTTAAATGACAATACTGCCGGGAAAAAGAATACATGGTGCTACTTATTCACTTCCTAAGTGCCAAAGATAAAATCGCACATACCTAAGCACACTGGTGAGTTCCTGCTTAGTGAGTTCCGATACTATTTACAAGTACCAGAAGGAAGAGATCACTATGTCCATATTTTACTAGCTGACTAGTTCTCCATTTTTCTGGAGTTGGTAGGAGGCTTTGACATGATGAAGAGATCCTGCGGGGGCTACACTGAAAGAGATATTTTTATTTCCCCTCAAATGATGTTTTAGACCCGAGATGGCGAACCTATGACATGTGTGTCAACACTGACACATGTAGCCATTTTTGATGACATGCAGACGCATACCAGAGAAGTATGCGGCCGCATGCGGAGAAGGACGTTTCATCCTCAGCTCCTGCACAGCCAGGTGCAGTAGCCAAGGATAAAACATTTGCTGTATTGTAGACACTCTGTGCCAGAGGTCTGTAGGCCAAAACAACAGAACTCCAGCACAGAGTGTCTAGTTCTGGGACTTCCGGTTAGGCCGTTTTTCTCCAAGTGACACACCACCTGAGTTATGCTCGGTTTTTTGGCAAATTTTAACACACCAAGCTCAAAAGATTGCCCATCACTGTTCTAGACCTTTGGCGTGACATCATTGCCTTCACAAAACCTGAATTTCATAATGAAAAGTATTACAGAAGGTGTTTTCCTTTCTTACGTTAACATAATTCTTTTCACAATGAATTCTTTAAAGTATGAAAAAATATTTCAAGATAACTAATCTATATTATAAGTCTGGACAGGTCTTTAAAATTCTGATCACCTGAAAACCTCCAGAAAATATTGTGACAATGGATTCCAGTGGCTCCAGGTTTACTTAAAGGGAAAATAACATCAGATTAAATAGAATAAAAAAAATAATAAAATAATATAAATAACTATAAGGTTATCAAGTGAACAGAAGAGGTTACACAACAATATATTCTTACAAAAATGTATTGGCACAATAAAAACTAGGACAATTAAATAGATAAAAAGCCACTATAAGAATAGAAAATGAAATAATCAGAGAATTCCCCACTCCACTAAAAATCACTTATGTTGAATAATTACAAACAAGTTTCGCCCTGTGCATGTATTGACATAAAAATAGTCTACACTGCAAAGTGACAGAAGCAAGTTGCATAAATATAAAGGATGATGCTATTTTTTAAAAAAGTGTATATATTTACATGTTTGTATGAAAACAGTCAAAGCTATTTTATACATTTATGGTACGATGTTATTTTTAAAATTTTTTTTTTTTTTTACCATGGTAAACAGTCTGGTAAACTATTCATCAAACTGTGAAAAGCAGTTTCCTATGGGTGTGTTAGAACAGGAATTAATTTAAATTTACATATTTCATGTTGTTTCGAATTCTTGTAAGTACATGTTAACTTTTATTAAAAAAATTTTGGGTAAAACTGTATGAACTTAACAAGTCAGCTCATGAATCAAGCCTCAGTTTTATCAACAAAATGGTTATGAAACTCAAATATGTAAGTATTTAGCATGGTGCTTGGTGTGTAGAGCGTCCTAAATATCTCCTACATGGTATACCTGCTTTGGATTCTTGGCCTTAAATCACACCTCAAATAGGACAAACAAGCCAAACAGCTGACCTGTGTACCTGTGTGCATTTATTAACTATTAAGCTAGAAAGAGCAAATAACAGATAAATCTACACACACACACACAAAAACACACACACACACACACATTTTTATAAAACTGAAAAATCATGATTTTAAATTTGATATATTGTCAGGTAAAAAGTGGATTACATATTGAGTTAACATCTCATTTAAATGTTCAATCTGACATATATTTTACATAGGTTATTTAAAAAAAGGCTGAGTCATTAACATTATAAATTTGACCACTTTATTAAGTTGAAGTGGAATGGAATAATTTTTAATATCAGGTAAAGAAATAAGTGATCAAAGCATATAATTCTGGTCTAAAAAAAAAAACAAATTTATCCTAAACTCGTCGATATCAGCATCCAAAGCAAGCAATTCTACCACTTACACTTAGAGCAAACCACTCTTTAGAAGTACACTGTAGCCCCCTTGAACAAGCATTTCTTTGAGGAGTTCTTGTTTAAGTAGATCCTTTTGTACAAAAACAAACAAAACAAAACACCAGCTGTTACATACCTGCACCCAGTCAAAGCTCAGACATTTTAGGTGAGGATATCTTTTAATCCCATAGTCATGATAACATCACAACAGTGCTGACACAATGACCTGGGCAAGAAGTTTAACCAGGGAATCGGTGATGAAATCAACAGGGAAAGTGACTTTCAGGGCAGGTAACCAAACAGCTTCTTCTGAGGACTACAAAAGGTAAGTGAAAACGGTCTTTATTCATTGAAAGTCTCTCTTTCCTTTATGACCCAGAGGCCATCACACTGGATATTTTTGAACAACAGGAATATTTTTAACTTACTCACTAGGAGGTGTTAATATAACACAGTATCTATTTTTTAAAAATTT
Organism: Rhynchonycteris naso; assembly: GCA_037038555.1. NCBI lineage: Eukaryota > Metazoa > Chordata > Mammalia > Chiroptera > Emballonuridae > Rhynchonycteris > Rhynchonycteris naso. The sequence goes on along the minus strand of CM072995.1, from coordinate 60,678,618 downwards.
AATTAGTGGTTAATTAAATTTTCCATTTTAAAATAGAAAATAAACCATTGAGCTAAATCTTTTACATGTTTTATAGCAATCTCATAGAAAATAGTACTGTTTTAGGAAATCACAGTATTTTACATATGCTAAGTTGAGTGTCAGTATTAGATAACATCATCTGCAATTGTGGTGTCAAAAATCTGATAGCAAATCTGCTGCTCCGTCCCGCTACTGACATTATAGGACTTGATGAAGCATTCCAACCACGGATATGTATCTACAAACCCAAAAGAAAATGTTTAATGATTAAAACTTGCAAACAAATAACTCCGGTATAGCTTAAACATAATGTTTAGTTAGAAAAACTAATTAATTTGAAGCTTCAAAAGTTAATAAATACATTTACCAAATGGAACATTATCCTTCCAAATTACATACTGAATTCTTTTATTATGAATTTTTATTAGCTTATTTGAGCCAAACTGACAACAACTGCTGGGAAGCAAAATCTTAATGGATTGAGAAGATCACAATGGCAGTGTCACCACTTATTTTAAACATCAGAATCAGAGGGGAAGACATAAGAGGGGACAGGAAAGCCGCTCCTCTGTGACAGATTAGAGAGGTGAGAGAAAGCAAAGTGGGAAATCTTTGGGACTAGAGAGAAAGCAAAATGAATAGACACACACTTCTTTTCCATAGGCAGGTCTAAGACCGTTAACAGTGAACAAGCCATGGAAATGGAAGAGTCACCTTCTCCAGCCCCCACAGAGCGCAGCCACCACACTGAAGCAGAGCCCTTCAGTCTCCTCTTTGTTATTATTATCTTCTAACTTGTTAACTGTCAAAGTCCATACTGGAGTAATACGCTGCTCACAAACATTAGGGGATATTTCAAAATGAATATGAAGCTATAAAATATCCCCTGGTGTTTGTGAACAGTGTATTACTGTTTAACAGCAATTCTAAATTTTTTCCCTAACAATAGGAAAAAGTAATTACTAAGTGTGGGCTTTTCAAAATGTTTGATAGTGAAGGTAGTAAGTTATCTCACTCCCAAATTTTATTCCTTTTTTTCCAGCCAATTGGTTACTGATCTCCTGTTTTGTTTATTTATTGACTTATTTTCCTCTTGGTTGACCACAAAGAAACTGATCCTGCAGTTCCAATCAGCTGAATCCGTCCCATGTGTCAAGGTGAAACTACAGGTACAAAGACAGCAAGTACTGGCAAGGCTCAAGCGAGAGAGGCACCCTCCACTCTGCCGGTAGAATGATACATGGTTCAAATGTTCCTGAAAAGCAATTCTGCAGTACGTAGCGAAAGTCTACCAGGCCTGCGCTTTTTGACATGGCTGTTTATTTCCAAAAATCTACCCAAAGGAATTCAAGTAGCCAACAAAAATTAAAACTGATACCAAATAAATGTATGTAAGTTAAACTTTATTACAGATGTACAAAAACTGTCTTTTTAAAATTGTTATAAAATGCATAGATTGACCAAGGGAAAATAAAGCTTGATTAAAAATAACCTATTAAAGTTAATTAACGCCTGACCTGCGGTGGCTCAGTGGATAAAGCTGTCGACCTGGGAACACTGAGGTCGCCAGTTCAAAACCCTGCACTGGTTCAGTCAAGGCACATATAGGAGTTGATGCTTCCAGCTTCTCCCCTCTTTCTCTCTTTCTCCCTCTCTCTCTCTCACTCTGTGTCTCCTCTCTAAAATGAATAAAATAAAATTAAAAAAAACCATTTTTTAAAAAAAGTTAATTAACAGTTAAGTCTGCAGCTGGTAAAATTTGTTACTGATGAAAAATTGTCAGAATAGTCAAACTGTCTTAATGATTAGATCTGCCTAGTTTCAATGAAAATACAGATAATGGTCACAAAAGAAAAACTCAGTTTCAAGAGGTGCAAGTTCTATTTATAATATGCCCTGAAGATCTGGTTGATAAATCAAATGTTATAGAGAAAACAACTAAAGCCGCTCAAAATAATTAGTAAAATAAAAAAATTGTAAAATCTGAAACTAGTTAATATGAAACAGAAAATTCATCAACTGGCTAAATACATTTTATAGAAAATGTTTCTAATAAAAATTTTATCCCTGTTAATATAATTTCAACTAAAATGTTTGCATGCATAAATGGCATCAAATGTGCTTGTGATAAAAACTGCCTCCCCTTTATTTTGTTTCAAACTATTAAAAAATCTTTTCGTTTCAGGAATTGTGATGCACAGTCATTTATCACTGCCACTGTCTGTACCAAAAGGGAGATCCCACAGTAAGCTAGCACTTAGAAATTTATTTGAATTCACATTTCAAACTTTTCATACCTCTAAAAGTCCATAGATTATATATGCTAGGTGCTATGTTTTAAAAAAAGAATGAATGGGACTGTTAAAATATTATTGCTTACCAATTTTCTTTCCTGGAGGACAAAACATATTCATGATCATTTCCATACTTTCCTGAAGGTAATCATTGGTTAAGATTTCTGAAGGTGGAATATGGAAGAATTTGTCCTTAAAAGAATAATAAAATAAAAAGAAAATAATATTAATCTTTTATTAAAGTTATAAATACAAAAGTACAGGGGTGGCAAAGTAGGTCTACAGTTGTACTGTGACATTCTTTTGAGTTTTAAAGCTATTGCAATAATGATAATTCCATGTCTTTTTCCATATAAACAACTTAAACATACTTTTGCCAACCCTGTATTTTAATACATTTAATTACCAGTGGTTGGCAAACTCATCAGTCAACAGAGCCAAATATCAACAGTACAACAATTGAAATTTCTTTTGAGAGACAAATTTTTTAAACTTAAACTATATAGGTAGGTACATTCCTTATTGAGGTAGTGCACACACGTGGTATTTTGTGGAAGAGCCACACTCAAGGGGCCAAAGAGCTGCATGTGGCTCATGAGCTGCGGTTTGCTGACCACTGATTCTAGACTATATCAAGATTGCAGAATTCATAAACTAGAGTGCCAGGCTGAACTCTACAATCTGACTTACTACTCTGAGATATAAAATCAAGTTAAATTGCTTTGACTTAGTAATAATAAAACAGCAAGACTTACTATTCTCTTGATAATACATATATTGAGAGCCTACAAAGTATAACTATTAAGAGTATAACACACAGTTTATATTTAATAGTTTTCTCCTCTACTAGATTATGGGGAGGAAACAGATTTTGCTTGCTTTGCTCACAGTTATATCTTTATCACAAAGAACAGTACTGGGTATATAGGAGGTGCTCATTAAATATTTAATAAATGGATAAATGGATTGCTTAGGCAGGAGAAAAAGTCTCCACTCAACCTTATCCCAGATTCTTTCACAATGTGTGTAGTAAAAATATTAATGAAAATATTAATGTTACCAGTGTTTTTGTGTGTGTGTGTTTTTAGCAAGAGAGAGAGAGAGAGAGAGAGAAAGGGAGACACGGAGAGAGATGAGAAGCATCAACTCATAGTTGTGGCACCTTAGTTGTTTATTGATTGCTCCTCATATGTGCCTTGTCTGGAGGGCTCTAGCCAAGCCAATGATCCCCTGCTCAAGCCAGCAACCTTGGACTCAAGTCAGCAACCTTGGGCTGCAAGCCAGCGACCATGGGGTCATGTCTATGATTCCACACTAAAGCTGGCGACCTCATGTTCAAGCTGGTGAGACCATGCTCAAGTCAGCGACCTCAGGGTTTAGAATGTGGGTCCTCAGTGTCCCTGGTTGATGCTCTATCCACTGTGCCACCACCTAGTCAGGCCCAGTTTTCTCTCTTAGCTTCTGGGAAGTAATGTCTAAGCCTCTGAAGTGTCATGATTGATAGGAGTGTCCTTATTTGCCTAGAGACACTGGATTACACTGGACAGTGTAACACTGTGACTTAGGGTGGGGAGTTTTCATCATGTGGCATTAGCTTGACTGGTGGTGAAGGGCTGAAGACTGAGATCAGTCCTATGTATATGCAACCATGACTACTGATTGAACTCCAGTAAAGATTCTGGACTCTAAGGCTCAGCTGAGCTTCGCCTGTTGGCAATACTCCATGTGTACGGTTCTTCATTATTGCCAGGAAAGGAATGCTATCTTCTATTCCAGGAAAGAGCACAAATGAAAGGTCCACATTTAAAACTTTCCAGGACTCTGCCCTACATACCTCTTCCCTTGATGATTTTAACCTGTACCATTTAGCTGTAATAACTGTAACAGTGAGTATAATAGCTTTCAGTGAAGTCTGTGAGTCTATCCAGTGAATTATCAAAACTAAGGGTGGTCTTTGGGACCTCTGAACTTGAGACTGGTGCCAGAGTGTGGATGGTCTTGGGAATCCCCAAACTGGAGACTGTTGTCAAAAATAAGGTGGTCTAGTGGAAAGCCAATGTAACAACCCCCTTATCAAAGTAATTTTGTTCCCTCTAATATGAAATGAGGAGCCTAAACAAGCCTAGGGAAATGGTGATTGATGATGACTAGAGGGTGTGGCCATACCTCTGTTTCTGGCTCCTGAAACAGAACTTCTGTGTGATATAAAAAAAATGACTCTCTGCTAAACTCCTATTCCTCATTTTTCATTATTTGGATAGTAAGATTTACAGTATAATATTAAAGAGAGATAAACACATATAGACAATTTAAAATCTATACACTCATATTTTTCTTTTCAGGGACAGTGAGAGAGTCAGAGAGAGGAATAGATAGGGACAGACAGACAGAAACAGAGAGAGGTGAGAAGCATCAATCATTAGTTTTTTGTTACCATAGCGACACCATAGTTGTTCATTGATTGCTTTCTCACATGTGCCTTGACCGCGGGCCTTCAGCAGACTGAGCCACCCCTTCCTGGAGCCAGTGACCTTCGGTCCAAGCTGACAAGCTTTTGCTCAAGCCAGATGGGCCCGCACTCAAGCTAGCGAGCTGAGGGACTCGAACCTGGGTCTTCCGCATCCCAGTCCGACGCTCTATCCACTGCGCCACCGCCTGGTCAGGCCGCACTCATATTTTATTCTTCTAAGCTGCCTTAAATCTTTTAATAAAGTAGCTATGAATGTATTAAAATTTTTTTAAGGTATTACTTTTAGTTAAAATGTCTTCACTACCTCCGTTACTTACAGAATCCATGAGATAAGCTTCCAATACTCCTGTTCCATCATCAAGAGTAAATGTCATCACAAACACATGCCGAAGGGGTACAATACCCAATACTAGTGAAGAAAGAAAAGATTAAACTATATGGATCTTCTACTCCTTGTAATTAAAGTAAAGTAAAAATTGTTTTCAGATAGTATGAATCTGTTCATTTTGTTTACTAAAACAATGCAAGAGAAAAAACTATTACATATGCCTTTCGGGTCTCTAATCCCAACATATTAAGCTCATTTTATCAGGTTCATTGGGACATTACACTATATAAAGGTAATGACTCATAAACAATTGTATCTTTCTGGATTAAATATTAATATATCTGTAAAATGAAAAACATAAAAACTGATTTATAAAATACAATTCACTGCATGTTAGCTTTATGAAAGACAAAATTAAAATACTGGGATGCTCTTACAAATAGCATGCAGTTCAATATTTATGATAATGTAACATGTCTCTCCCCTTCATATTATAAATATAGGAATCACTTATTTTTTAAGAGATATTATCTGGTTAAAAGGAAAAAATGTTGAAAGGTTGAATTTCATAATGTGGTAAGATGAGGAAAAAGGAAAAAATTAAAGGTATAACAAATCATTTAAAAATTTATGTTGAACATCTTTGTGTTTGCAAATGGAAGACACTGAATATGTTTATAGAATGAAATATTATTTTCCATTTGTGGAGTCAATATTTAAACAGAACTAATTAAGGGGGCAAGTAAGAAGAATAATTTGGGCATACAGACATGATGGAAATTGTTACTAAAGAGAAACTGAGTTTTAGGATTTAAGGGGTCTCAATAGGTTAAAACTGTGTGCTAAAACCACGAAACATGAACATATACCTACTATGAGGGACCAGACAAACAAATTAACAGATAACTGCATTAAGAATAGGATAGGGAGACCAAACTGGAGAGCAAGAAGTTCATGTCAAGAGAACCTGGAATTTCACTGGACCACAAACAAAATATAAGATAGTGGTAGCATATAGCTAAATTAAAAAAAACAAAACCAAGTATACAAATTAATATCTACATGGTAAGTTTTTACTTAAAATCTTCAACAGGTTCTTGGAACTGCAGTGAAACAACATATAATCAAACCAATTTTACTTGAGACTAACTAATATAAACAAGAGTTAAGTTCCTAAGGCATCTCAAGGCATCTCATTAATGTTATGATAAAATGACACTGAACAAAATGATGTTATTCAAGAAACTGCTATACAATGAAATTTTCAGGCTAGATAAGCAAAGTGTCCAATTTTTAGGAAAATAAAAGTTTTACTCATATTCTGAATTGGCCTATATCTGCAGTCCTATTTCCAGCTTTGAATGACAAAATTTGAGGTGAACATTGGAAATGAGGAGGGGAAATAAAATAGTAAGGAATGTGGAAAGTACCAAAGGAAGTGAGATGCCTGCTTGGAGATATAAAGACTAAAAGAAGCCTCGACAGAAATCTTCAAATATACAAAGTCTGTTAATCTTATAGAAGAAGGAACAGATATACTCTAAAGCTAATAAACAGAATGTGGCCCAGGTTAAAATTATAGGTAGGCATATTTTTCCTCACTATTAAAAACTGCCTAAAAATTAAGGGACTATGTTGCCTTGCAATGTAATGAGTCCTGTCACTAAAAGAGTTTTAAGCCAAAGCTAGGTGACCATCATTAAGAATATGATATAAAAAGATTATTGTTCCAGCAAAGATGTATTGGGTAAAACGTTGCAAAAATTATCTCTAAAATTTGTCAAATCCCAAGGTACTTTAACTGGAGAGATTATTCAGAGGTTGTATTTGTGATTAAAGATTAATACTAAAACAAATTATTGAACATTAAAATATGAGTAAAGTTTAAAAGATACTGGCAGATGTCTGAAAGGTAAGTTTCCAAAGAGTTTAAACATTTACATTATACTTTTATTACAATGACTGTGGATGGTTTTGCTCAAGGAAAACTAAACTTTACTCTAGTTTTACTATAGCCACAAATATTAAAATATAATCAGTGAGATCACTTTATACAAAGACAGCTAAATTATAGGACATAGAACTTTAGCTAACCTTCTGCCACAGAAGAAGGAATCCATGTTGTTTTATCAACCACATTATTCAAATTTTGTATTGGTTTCAAACTAGAACATTTTTTACATCTGAAATCAATAAAACAAAAACAAACATTTTAAAATAATTTATTATAATTACTTATAACACAATATTATTACTTATTTTTGCTGTTCAAGTATGCACGATTTAAAAAGTGAATTAAACAAAAGATACTGAGCCTTCCATAGTGCAATGTGCATATTGCAAACAGAATTATTTTTTTAAAATAAGCTTTTTACAAGAAAGCAATAGTGTTCAAATAAACAACATTAAATTGAGAATAAGAAGAGGTTTCAGGTTTAGATTATTAATTACTATGGCTGATTTCCTTATTTGGTAAAATAAAAAGCTTTAAACAGACAATCTTTAAGAACTTCCATTTTATGGCTCTAGGAACAAGAAATAACAGCCTTGGTCTTCATTAAATATATCCAATATAAGAAAATTTTTCCAACTAAAGAATTAAGTACTAGCAACATTCAGGATAATATATTCTGTAAGCACATATTAGAAGTTGGTCATTTATGATGCCCAGTACAATAGTTACTCATAATATAAATCAATGCAAAACTATACAATATATTAAAATTGTATATTATTTAGTATAGGTATTTTGATATACTTATATACAAACATATTTTAAGTGATTTTTTATTACATCTCATGTTTAGGAGATGAGAAAATATATACTTAAATAAAAATATAAAAATCAATATTCAAGAGGTTCATGCTGACTTCTTTTTATTTGCAATCTGGGGAAAAAAGAGGGTCACTATATCCAATATTATGCCCTTTGACCCTTCAAACACATCTAAGTTTTCTTTTAAGAAAAAATGGTAATTGAAAGAAGTATTACTGCCTTAAAAATAAAAGGCAATATTAACTTAGACATTGAAAAGGAAGTATACAAATAAAAAATATGAAAAATAAAAATTTAGGGTAACAGATAAAACTTGAGTATTGATTACTTCCAAAGTAGCAAAAGAGAAAAAAGGAGAAAATTAAAAACATTTTTTATAAATCAATTCTATTGAAGACTGAAGGAAAATAAGAATAACAAAAATAAGAATGAAGCAGAATGGCATAAGTGAGAAACAACATAAAATGTAGAAATAAAACCTAACTATGTCAGCAATTAAGATATTTTAACTCCTCTATTTAAAAACAACTAAAATAGCCTGAGACCAGGCGGTGGTGCAGAGTGTCAGACTGGGATGTGGAGGACCCAGGTTCGAGACCCCGAGGTTGCCAGCTTGAGTATGGGCCCATCTGGCTTGAGCAAAGCTCACCAGCTTGGACCCAAGGTCGCTGGTCCAGCAAGGGGTTGCTTGGTCTGCTGAAGGCCCGCGGTCAAGGCACATATGAGAAAGCAATCAATAAACAACTAAGGTGTCGCAACAAAAAACTGATGATTGATGCTTCTCATCTCTCTCCGTTCCTGTCTGTTCCTGTCTATCCCTCTCTCTGTCCCTGTAAAAATAAATAAATAAATAAATAAAAACAACTAAAATCTAGTTACATGTATTTATTCATGAGATCTATAAAAACAAAACCACAAAGGGACAAGAAAGAAAAGGAATGAGAATAAGATACCAAGTAATTATGAACCAAAAAGGAACCTGGTATAACAATAAAAATGGCCTGACCAGGTGATGGCACAGTGGAAAGAACGTCAGACTGGGACACGGGGAAACCAGGTTTGAAACTCCTAGGTCACCAGCTTGAGCACAGGCTCACCTGGCTTGAGCATGGGCTCACCAGCTTGAGAGTGGGGTCACTGGCTTGAGCATGGGATCAAAAACATGATCCCATGGTCGCTGGCTTGAGCAAGGAGTCACTCACTCTGCTGTAGCCCCCTGGACAGGGCACATGTGAGAAAGGAATCAATAAACAACTAAGGTGCTACAATGAAGAATTGATGCTTCTCATCTCTCTCCCTTTCTATCTGTCCCTGTCAGTCCCTCTCTCTGACTCCCTCATAGTCTCCGTCAAAAACAAACAAAATAACAAACAATAAAAATATGAAAACAAACAAACAAAAACAACCTCAGGGCATAAAATAAATGATTAGAAATTAAGGCATTACAAAAGGATACACACCAAACAACTAATTCACTGGAAGATGAAACACCTGCTTTATATCCCAAAAGATATAAAGCACACACTGACAGAATAAGAGGTCACAATCACAAAGGAAGTTAAGCACACTTAAAAAACGTTAATTGCCAAATTTCCCAGAATTGAAAACATACCCATAGTGATGCATTTTTCCCTGTATAAGGAATGGTGCTGAAAGGTTAAGGAGTTCCAGGTCTCCATCGCCAGATCTCACAGGAATTACACTATGAAACTTGTCTGCCAGTTTGTAGATTTCACTTAGTGTACCTCCTATTAAAAGAGAATTAATAACCCTTCAAGTAGGACAAATATAAAGTAGGCAAAATGAAGCACCTACTAAGTAACAGATAAGATGCAGTAAAGGACTAAAGGGATTGATAGAAAAAGACAATGAAAGCCATGAACTTAGAAATTTAATACATTTGTACATTTATTGTGAAAAAGAATGATTTGTAAACTTAGGATCCTATGCAGTGATTAAAGAACCACTGCACAAAAATGCTGAGAGTTAAGCAAAACATAAGGCTTGAGAAATTTTAACCATCTTCTTAAATACATATAAGTTACTCTTTAGGCCAGGACACTCTGATTCAAAGAACTGAAAGAATAAAGTTGAGAGCCAAAGTATGACAGGATTCTCATTATTCAATTTTCTATACACACACTACTAATGTCTAGGCAACTTTAGTCCTGAGTTCAAAATAAATCTTTTAAACTCAGGTCAACATTAAATTTAAATATAGATGCTAATAGTTCATGTAACATGAATTTGTGTGAAATGTTTGTTCATATTTCCTGGGAAAACTGTCATAATTACCCCAATTCTATGACAGGATGGGCATTAAAACTGTCATGTTGACTGAGAAGAAAAAAAACAATACCCAATGGTGGACCATTAATAGAGGACAGCATTATCTAGGATAACTCAAACCTCCTGGTGCACTTTTTACTTAGATCGATAATTCTTCCTCTCCAGGGGAAAGAATATGATCTGGAAAAATATTTTGGTGTATTTCCTCAAATTTGTAGCATTAAAGGTCCGATGTTAGGGGAAGCAGTCCTGGCTAAGCAGGCTAAGGACGTCCAACAACACACATCTCCATATAAGCAAAATGAACACTGGCCCAACTGTCAGGTTCAACTCTTTCATAACTCCAGAAATTAACCAAAGGCTCACAACCATCCAAGGACAAATTTTTTCTTGAAAAAGTGGCTAAATTTTGGTAAGAACAGCAGCTTTGCAGTATTCTAATTGACTTGTTGCCACCCCTCTCTGCAGCTCAGTGAAGCTGGAAGGAGGTTCTGCCAGGTCACACTGCAGATGGAGCCTGGCCTTGCATCAGTTAGGGTTAAAACACTCAGAAACAGTAAAATAAAAGTACTACCTATTGATGAAGCACTTTAAATTTTAAAGTGCCATGATTCATACACACTGTAAGGTAAAGTGTTATTACTTGGGATGAACTTAATTATTCAATAAATATTTACTGAGAGCTAGTTATATGCCAGGTATACTACACCAGGTGCTGATGATAAGTAGATTAAAATAAATACATATCCTGCCCATAGAGAGCTACATTCCAATAGGAAAACAATTCTACAAACAGACAAAACACAAATGTAACGTGACGAAAAGTGCTCTATTGGAAGTTCACACAGTATGTGATAAGAACCACTCACCCAATCAGAAAAAATGTTCGTACATGTAAGTACTCATTAAATAGTCCACCTAAATTTCTAAATAAATAGAATTACTGGGTTTACTTTCAAAGTGTAACTAGAGTAGAACTTCTCAGAATAGTAATGGAATGGCAAAAAGGCAGAGAAATATAAGGGGTTTAGGAACCCCTACCTCTTCAGTGTGGCTGGATGGTCGGATGGGAATCGTAGGAGATGAGATCGAAAGTTTGTGGGATGAGTGGTGATTAAAGATAGGATCAGGAGCTAAAGGACTTTTCAATTCAAGCTTCCTTTGGACCCTCAATGCCAATTTGGCCTCTGCACAGAATACTGAGGGACTCTGTACAACATGAGGGTCCTATGGTATACATGACATACTCTTAGTTGGCCTTACAAGGACAGTTCTTATAAAACCTCATAAGATCAAAGCTTTAACTTTTATAATCTACAAATACTCTTACTCCATTTTTTCTTATATGCATGTGTTTGTGTATTTTGTATTTAAATCTATCTCCTGGTATAGATTAAAGTATTGCTAATGGTATAGATTAAAATATTGCTAATGGAATAAGATACAACATTTCACTCATCCAAGTAGCCAACTTTTTTAAAGCACTAGTATATGATGAAAAGGGTAGGAGAACATAATCTCATAGGCTGTTAAAGCATACGTAGACTAGGATAACTTCACTGAAAAGGAACTGGCAACATTTACTTCATGACGTGGGTCCTCAAAACTATGCCTCATCCAAAGGGGAGATAAATAAAGTTCATCACAGAGTTACTTTGCCAGTTAACAAGAAACAATTCAGTTCCACCACTTACCACCTATATTGGGAAAGACATTTAACTTCTCTGTGGTTCAGTTTTCAAATGAATTAAAAACAGTTTAGAGCTGTACCAACTGCATAGGATTGTTGAGATGATTAAATTAATACGAAGAAATTAAAAGTTTCCGGTACACTAAAACGTATTTAAACAAGAGATATTAATAGAAATGATACCAATGTTTATATATGTGTATTCTAAATATACCTATTTTCTAAAAATAATTATGTATAGATTTTCTAAATACAAAAGCGTAACAAAAATGATTATAATCCATTATAATAAAAGTCATTTATTTATAAAATGAAATGGTACATAGAAATGTGATGTAGAATTGGGCACCTGAAACCCATGTTATGTTCACCAGTATCGCCCCTATAATATTCTACTAAAAAAATAAATAAAAAATAAAATGAAACTAAAGATTTCTGTAATACAAATTAAAGATGATATTTTCCTTTTATTATGGAATATTCTTATGGAAGGAAAGTCTCAAGGAAAATAATGAAACTTTAAACTTGGCAGGGGAAATATCTGCGGTGCATACATTAGATACAAAATAAGACAAAAAGCAAAGATGACTCAAAATTTTGTTTTTTAAAAAGCATGTCAAGTTTTCTTGTTTCAAGGGTCCCTTCCTTGATTTACATTTCAATAAATAATAGCTATTTCAATCTACTTTTATGAAACAACAGTGACATCCAGAGGCCAAGATAACAGTGGCTGGTCGTCACAGGAGGCCTCCTCATTAGTATTCAGTTTGATAAGCAGCTTGCATCTGAGTAGGATGAATGGCAGAACTCCAACAAAATGAACAAATGCAAATACCTGAGACCAAGGTATAATTTCAAAATGTCATTCAGATGAATTTATATATGTATGTATGTATGTATCTATCTATCTATCTATATATATTTTAATCTAGTTGTTCTAGATAATATATTCCATATTATGAAATTTAAATTAATATTTTGACTTTATGTGTCTTAGGTTCCCCCTAAATTATATGTAACAATAATTACAGACATAAAGCAAAGCTGTAATCTAATAAAACAGTAACTTAAATATCCTACCTTCTATCAAAATTAGACAATCATTTGAAAGTGGAAGAATGCCATTATTTTTTACAAAATGAACAGCAACTTTCCGTTCTCCCTGATCTTTAGTAGACCAGACTTTCGAGTCATATAATAATGTGTTTTGTAGTTTGGAATCTAGAGGGTTAACTGCACTCTCTTGCAAAATTAGATCCAAATCACCTTCACGTGGAACTTCTTGCCTAAAATCAACAACAATGAAATAACACAAAACAATTGGCATTGGCTTGAAAAGTCAAATTTTACAAAATACTCCATTAAAAAATAATTTATGTGCTTATGAGACAGCTACTTTAAAATATGGAGATAATTCACTTTGCAGATTAGAGGCTCTTATTCAATAGAAAGATATTTGTATTTCATGGCTAAGTAGCTCCCTATCAATAATTACATTAACCTCAGCCACTTCATTGCCTGGTTTTGTACTTATCCAGGTTACTAATATAAATTTTCTAGCACCAATCTGTTCTCCTCTGTGAGAAATGCTATTTCCTAGTGGAATAAGAAAATGCAGCAGTCCCTCCCTATGTTCACTCCAGTGAATTATTCACTTACTATCTAAGTAATCACTCGCACAGGGCATCTACTTCACAAACCAACATTTGTTTCAATTTATTTCATCTAGAGTAATAATTTTAAAAAGTCACATGGTAAAGTACAATAAAGTAAAAATGACATGGTCTGGAATCAAAACGTCTGTCATCAATCAGCCTTGTCACTTTACCTAACACCTCTTAACCTTTCTGAGGCTATTTCCTTATTTGTTTAAAAAAATAATCCAGAAGATGGTTTTGTTGCACATAATTTTACAAAATTCAACAAACTATATAATTTTATAATTCTTCAAGAATTATCTAAAATCTGTATTGATATTTTAATTCCAACTATCATTTCAAATTCAAAAAGGTAGAAGACAGTCCGCCCCCCATTGAAGGAGACTTGATAATTAAAATTCTCCACAAATAGTGTTATACTTAGATTTTACAGGGAAATATACGTATACTAGTGTACACAGAAGCATAAATACAATCAATATACAAAACACAAATATAAAGGACATGTGTATCTATAACTTAGGTTTAGAGTCGTGAGTATGCAAAACAGTTTATTCTTGCATTATTATATAATTGTACTATTTGCAATATAACTGTAAACCTATGTTCGCCTACCCCGTATGTATATATTACATATTTAGAAGAAGATTGTGGAATCAATAAGTACACATTCATTCTAACGTCTTATAAATTTATATGTTCATGTAATAATTGAGGTTTAGAATAAAAACTTTGAATAATGAAAAGTTCCCATTACTAACAAGAATTTAAATTATATTTACTATATTGTATTTATTAAGCAAGACAGAAATATATCCAACAAGCCTTTCTTTATCTCATAATTAAACATTTGAACTAACCAGTTTTTTTCTATATAGGAATTCTCGTTATATTTTGGCTATTCAGGGACTTTTGTGATTCCAATACAAATCTGATGATTTTTTTTTGTTGTTCTATTTCTTTAAAAATTTCATCAGGTTTTGATGGGGACTGAATTGAATCTGATTTTTCTGTGAGTAACATGGACATTTTAACTGTTGATTCTTCCAATCTACGTAAACGAAATATCCTTCCAATTCACTGTGCATTTTGCAATCTCTTTTTAATAATACTTTGTAGTCTTCAGTATATAGGTCTTTCACATCCTTTGTTAAGTTTATCCCTAGGTATTTTATTCTTTATCTGAAATTTCATTTGTTAGTATATAAGAATGCAGTGAATTTCTGTACAGTAATTTTGTATCCTGCAATTTTATTATATTTGTTGTTTCTAATAGTTTTCTTTTTTGGTGGAATCTTTAGAGTTTTCTATATAAAGAATCATGAGCCTGACCAGGCGGTTGCGCAGCAGATAGAATGTCAGACTGGGATGCCGGAAGACCCAGGTTCGAGACCCCGAGGTTGCCAGCTTGAGCGCGGGCCCATCTGGCTTGAGCAAAAGCTCGCCAGCTTGGACCCAAGGTCGCTGGCACCATCAAGGGGTGGCTCGGTCTGCTGAAGGCCTGCGGTCAAGGCACATGTGAGAAAGCAATCAATGAACAACTATGGTGTCTCAACGGCAATGAGAAACTAATGATTGATGCTTCTCACCTCTCTCTGTTCCTGTCTGTTTGTCCCTCTCTCTGATTCTCTCTGTCCTTGTAAAAAAACAAAAACAAAAAACAAAAACAAAAGAATCATGAAACCTATATAATCTTATTAACCAATGTCACCCCAATAAATTTAAATAAACAAACAATGGTAGTTATTAATGGTTTATTTTCAAGAACTTTTTGTGAAAAGTGAGAAAGTCTCCCCAAATATTTTTAGTTTATTATTTGTCTGCATTTCCTAGAGCTGCTAAATTGAATTTCAGATCTAAAAATAGCCACTACTTTTATTTATTATCATTAAGAAATATCAGTAGGGTTTACTTTCTAAAATTTAGTAGTTTCTCTTAAAAACATTACCATTTTATCAAAATATAATATATAAAGTCATAGCTCACTTAAACCAGGACTTAAACTACAATATACAAAAACAAACACAAATATTATGAAGTGAAAGTTGTTTTACATGGAAAATACTTACAGTGAATGACAGTTAGGACAGTGCAGTTTAACAGACTGAAAGAGTCCTTTAGGCTTGTATGACCTCAGTTTTGCTCGGATGCGATATTGTTGAGGAGCTTTTTGTTTGAAAATAGCACACAGGGGGGTATTCTCCAAATACTGATGGTCTGTAAGTACTATAAAGAATTTTTAGATTGAGACAGAATAACCTACAAGAATATTGAGTATATTGATGACATGAATCCCCCTGACGATAGATAAAATAAAATGCAATTAAGTTATATTATTTGCCAACCTTGTTTACCCGGTGCCACATTTGTCATCATCTCCATCTGCCTGTCTTTTTCTGTCCCTCCACATATATATACACTTTACAGATACGTGATTCATTTATGTGTGCAGATACATACAGGTATGAATTATCTGAGAATAATTTCCTGATATCACTCCCCTTTATCCCTACATATTTCAGTGTGTATATTACAAAAACAAGAAATTTCATTTACATAATACAGTGTAATTTTCAACATTAGAACATTTATTATTGATGTAATATTATCAATGATATGAGATATAATCTTACTTGTAGCTGATAATTGTTGACATCTTTCTACCTCAAAGAGTGACACTGATCCAGAACCTATAGGAAGGAGAAGGAAACAGGAATTATACAGTTTTAAAATCCATTAAAAATTCAATGTGGAATTAAAAACTATAAACCATTGCTGAGAGAAACTAAAAAACTCTAAACAAAAAGTGAAATATGCCATGTTAAGGAATGGGAATGCTCAATACTGTTAAGATATCAATTTTCCCCAAATTAACTGGTACATTCATTTCAATCCTAATCAAAACTGTAGAGCGTTAACTATAGAAAAAGATAAGCAGATTCTGTCACTTACGTGAAAATGTAAGAAGCTAGACTAAATGTTAGCATAGAAGAAAATTGGAGGACTTATACTCCATGACTTAAAGACTTACTAAATTCAAGACAATATGGTATTGACATAAAAACTAACCAACATATCAATAAAACCGAATAGGAAGTTCATAAATAAATCCACATTTATGCAATCATTTGATTTTTGATAAAGGCAGCAAAACAATCCAAAGGGAAAGGAAAACTCTTTTCAACAAATGGGTTTGCAACAACTGGAAATTAGCATGAGGAAAAAAAATCCTTACTTCATAATATTAGTAGGTACTGATTGAGAAACCCAGAAATAAATCCACATTTATACTCATTAGATTTTTGACAAAGATGCTGAAGCCATCTTACAGAAAAAGAAAACAAACAGGTGCTACAACTACAAAATTAATATTTTTAAAAAAGGCTGCCTCATACCACACTACTGGCATCCAAAAGGAACAAATCACTGATATATGCAATAATATGGATGAATAAAAAACATATAGTAGGTACAAGAGTACATAATAGCCCATTTATTTGAAGTTCTAGAAGAGGCGCAGTTAATCTATGGTGGAAAAATAATCAGAACTCTCGGGGTGGGGTGGTAATGAGGGTGGACTGGGAAGAAGCATGAAGGACTTTCTGTGACAAGGGCAATGCTCTAGATTTTAAAAGATTTAGGGTACAGAGATTTGTGTATTAGTTAAAAATCATGAATGGTTCATTTACGTTGTCCATGTCATTGTATATAATGTTATTTTACCTCAAAAAAAAAAATCCTGAACAAATGTTGAACTCTAGTTAATGATGTTCATTCGAGTTTTGGAGGTATACTTTATCTGCAAATTACTTGAAATGAGTAAAAAAATAAGATGGATTGACAGGCTAAGAGATAAATGAAAGAGCACATAAAGTAACGCTTCACTGGAGAAACGGGTGATAAGTATATGAGTATTCACTGTACAACTGTTTCACCTTTCTGTATGTTTAAAATTTTTTATTATTTTGGAAAAATATGTGAAAAAAATAAAGGGAGATGTGGATAAAATAATAAACTTACTAACTGTAATAGAATGACTTGAAATACTATAAAATAGAATTCTACTTCACCAAGAAAGTGAAAGCAGTGAACAGAGCTAATAAGTTTTAATAGTGCTTTTGAAGTGTCACTATTTTATAATTACTTTAGCTTACATTCTATTATATAACATAGTTATCATGTTTTCATAACTTATGGGGTGTATCATATATGAACATATGCATTACTCGTCCTTCTTCCTCAGCATGACTAACAGATTGCACAAGACTCCATGGCAAGACACCTTGAATGGATGAGTTAAACTGGCAGAGTACAGTTTCAATGAATTTGATTACTTTAAATTTGCCATTCTGCATGAAGTGAAAACAATGGCAAAAACCTTAAAAGCAGTCAAATAGTGAGAAAATATGTGTAAAATATATACAGGTCTCCTATAAACTAGAGATAAACAAGAAAGATAAAGAACCAGACAAAAAATCAGATAAAGGGTAAGAGCTGACAATTAGAAGAGGAAGAAAAAATGGGGATGCGGATTGGGGGCTGGATAAAAGTGGTAAAGGGATTAAGCAAAATAAAACAAAAAACTCACAGATACAAGAATATGGTGATTACACAGGGAAGGGGGGTGGGGGGAGGTAGAGAGTAAAAGGGGAATAGATGATAAACACACAATATAATGTTTTATAGAATTGTACACCTGAAACCTATATAATTTTATTAACCAATGTCACCTGATACATTCAATAAAGAAATAAAGGCCGATAAATGTATGATAATATTTTTAAGTTTCCAAGTTCTCAGGAAAAATAAATATCACTTTATACTTGCCAACTTGTTAAAAATTACACATATTGTTAACCTCCATTGTGCTGAGTGTAAAGAAAGGACATTCTCCTACATTGCTATTCCCATGAGTCCTATGACATTTTGGCATATAGCTGGGCATAATTTATGAAAATAAAATGTGCTTACCCTTTTATCCACCAACCCCCCTTTTAGGCATTAATTTTAGAGACATGAAAGTACAACTGGTCAAAGACGTAATAACCTGAATGTCTATGAGTATAAAATGGCTGAATTAGTAATGTTAGAGTCATGTTATAAAATATAACACAACTATTTGAAGAGTAAGTTTAAGCTATATGAATTATCCCAGAAAGAGGTCTATGATAAAGCAACTGGTACAGTATAATCTCATGTTTGTAAAAATTTTTAAACAGAGGGAAAAGTCATATCTGTTTATATACTGGTACCTGTATATAAATTTGTATAAGCATGAAGGTATTAGAGGAATCACACTAAACTATTAATATCACCCCAGGAAATGGGCATAAAGGCACAGGAAACCTATGTAACTTGGTATTATGACTTATATTACTTTTGCAATTTAAAATTAATTTAAAAATCCTTTTAAAAGGAAAAAATAGATTTCAAAAAGCATAATTACAAATTATATTGTCTCCAAATAATTGTCCATTGAACCATAATGGCCCCTTAATGGTTGTTGGAGTAATCACAGCTCAGGCTAAAATAACATTACAAAGGTGTTAGTAAATATGGAGAGTTTTAAGGTAGAGAGAATAAAGAGATAAATTTAAAATATGTACAAAAAATCCCAAGTAGCCTGCTTTAGAATCTGAGTGGCTTTTCCATCAGTCAAAAGCTTAGTAAACCTGGGGAAATTACAGGTATAGCCTGCATCACAGTCTCAGTATCCTTTCTGTATAAGCTTCATAGGAGTGAGTGCTGTTAGGATGTAATAACAATGCACGTAAACACTACTAAGTGCCTAAAAAGCCATACATGTTAATTTTAATGCTTATAATTACTGGTATAAAAAGAGAGTAAATACCTATAAGATGATAGCAGAAGAGTTACATTATAAAAAAAGACAGATTCTAGGTCACAGAAAGTACAAAGAGCTATTAAGTCAAAGTGATGAAAAAAATCTTATAGATTGAGAGTTTTAAAATTTAGAGATTTGAACACTCACATATACAGATAGACAATCATATAAATATACAACCAACTTATTAATATCTTATAAGTAGGTATTTGAATAACTCAATAAAGCCTGGGAAGCATTTAAACATCTAAGATATGTATAATCAAAAAATACTTAGGCTGTTTAAATTGGCAAAAACAATCTTTGTTCCTTTTAGATACTAATATGCAAACTAGTTACCTAAGAAATTAATACAGATTTTTAATGAATGAATAAATAAATACACACACATACACGTACATAGATACAAAAACACTACATGTATCACATGTCAATATATAATCCCTACTACCCTATTTGAAAATGTAATTATACAATTGAGGGAGGAACAATGTTTACCTTTTTTGCAAAGGACATAAAGATTTATCGTGTTCCTTTACAATGAATATAAATTTAACAGAAGAGACAGAGATAGGAAGATATTAAAATGGAAGATTAACGTTGATAAAACTATTTGACTTGGAAGAAATTGAATTGTCAATGTTAAAAATTGTCCTTACTTGTTGGAAAGCTGTCCTCACATTCTGATCGGCATATACCACCATCTGAACCCTGATTGGCTGTCAAACTTGCACATTCTAAAACCCTATAATTGAAAGAAATATAAGTTCAAATTGCATAGAATGAAGTCAGTGTGGTTAGTTCAGTTCTACTCACAGAAACTAAGAACTCACTAAAATTGTACAAAAAATTCTGTCTGAGTATGTATGCATTTCTTGGTAGTGGTTTCATATCTGGGGTTCCAAGAACCCCCAAATTAAAAAAGAACTGAGTCTAGAAAGATACAAGTGTAACAGTAGAATGATGAAATATTGTGAACAAAAATAAATTGTTAACATTTGCAATCTCACTCTAGATTCAAGAAGTAAAACAGTATGCTGCTATATGTTACAATATGAGAAAGTAATAAAACTGATATAAGATTAAGATAGCTAATGTAATTGACTTTGAAGTCATTGGATTCAATATATTAAAAGTTAGAAAATATCTACATCATTTTAACATACTGAATGGGATATTTTCTATATTGCTTTGAAGATATGCAGAAGATTTGTTTTTATTTCGCTAGAACACTGGTCAAAAAGTTTTGGTATGCTGTGATTACTAGAAATACTTCAGGGAAAAAAACTGCATGTATAGCAGAATTTAAGGTACTATTCACTTTCTAGAAACATTTAAAAGTTTTAAAAATATTGTACCCTAAAACACTTCTGCTTACCTATTTTATCAGCGACAGGCACTTTAGAAAGGCCAATTTCTTTTTCATGGCAGGATTAAGTATGTTTAGACATAAGCATGTAAGTGGAAACCTTAGACTACCTCCCTGGCTTTGCTACTATTTAGCTATTTGAACGTACAATCACTTGATTTGTTTCATTTGGTTCCGCCCACTTAAAAAAATATGGATAATGCCACAGAAGGCTCTGAGGATCGATTACAGGGGACCTAGTAGGTACTTACTTCCCTTCCGTTTCCAGAACAATATTATCATGAAAATAAGCTTAATTAATGCCTTATTCACAATTTTTAAATAGGGATGCAATGTGCTTACTTTTTAAGTTGGTCCACATCAGAATTGCTTTCTGGCAACACTCTGATTCCCCGACCATAACTGGTCCCTCCGTGGAGATGAAACTCCAGGGCTAGCGATGCTGCCTGGCTCTCCGAATTCACTGACTGAAGTTTGGTATGGAGGCTATAAATTCTAAGAAAGCTTCCAACCTAAAAGAAAGTTATTAATTTTTTATTTTAGAAAATGGAGAAAAAGCAAAAAATTTCTGGTACTCAAGATATTTGATCCATATTAATTCCATGCCCTGCATCCATATGGGGCACAGACCAACAAACGGGAGCCGACCAATCAGAAAAGATAATGGTATGTTATATAAGTGGTGTGTATATGGAATATCAGCCAAAGGACACTGTGTTATTGAAACCAAAATGTGTGTAAACATATATATGCATATATCCACTTCAGAGACATTAAAGTATGAAATAAAATTGAATCTTAGCATTGATAAAATACAGTAGTTAAGAAACCCATGACCCAAGTCAAGTCCAAGCCCCTTATTTTATTAATTAACCTATTTGGTTTAATTAAATACGATCACAAAACCACTCTTTTTATAAGAATATTAGAAAATAACCTAAAATCTGCTATTATATCAAAACGACACATGCCCTACTTCAGGAGTCCCATGAAAACTTCTGTAATAAACAATTTGTGTCCGTACATCATAATAGAAAATACATTCTATGACTGCAAATGTAGGATTAAATCAATTATAGTCTTGAACTAAATGTTCTATAGTTAATTTCCATAGTTAAGTCTTGCTAAACTTAAGTCTTAAAAATGTCTTCAATTATAAAATATTTGGTATGTCTTTGATGTGGTCTTAAAATAATACAGATGGGGACTGTTCATCAAAGAAACTGACACCCATTCAAAAGAAGTTATACAACTTAAATAACATTTATTTTTATGAAGAAAGAGTTATAAATAAAAGGAGTTACCAGACAGGAAATTGAATTAATTGACATAAGGCAGTAAGGACTCTTGACTGCTGATGACTATGGGAATACCTCCTCTTTATTGCCTTCAAGGTCAGGAGTGAAAAACAGTGGTTGCGAATCTGTGCAACAGCAAAGCTACATAAGGAGACGGATATAAAAAAGATGAGACAGCAAACCAACACCCTGCCTTGGCTTATTGCTGTTTCAGCTTACTGTATTTCCCCTTACTGCCTCTGGATTTTAAGGCAGGAAAAAATAGAAAGAAAGGAAGGGGGGAATAATCCACACACCCAAATGCTACTCCTTCATTAGCAAGGGTCTTTTTCCCAGTCAAGAATAGATCTGGGGAGGAGGAGGTAAGGCAGCTAGCTTTTTCTCCTCTGGGAACAAGGTCGTCAGAGAAGGAAAACACACACACACACACACACACACACACACACACACACACGACAACATTTATTTTCCTCATGGTATCCAAAGAAAGATACTGAAAGAAAATATAAAAGTCTATTTATTTTTCTCTGAGTTTTCTGAATGTTTATTGTAATTGGGATTCTTTTTTAATACATACCATACTCAGTACTGTGAGGTCGGTTGGCAATGGGGGAAAGTCACATGGAGAACCAGGTCCGGGGACTTTGGCTGAAACCACCCACAGCCACGACCACCAAAAGAAATGGCCCAGGAGTGCTTTGTAAAAACAACTGTCCAGTGAAATTTCCCCACGACCTATCACCCTACCACCACCCTACCAACAACGCTATAAATTACCCCTGGGCAGGAGAAGCTGTGCGACTTCCCTGGCTCCTGTCTTGCGGACCAGTGAACCTCGCCTGGGAGCGCTCTAAATAAAGCTTGTCCACACTTGGTGGCTACGTCCTTCTTTCTTCCTCGGCGGGAAATACCTTACAAGTACAGTACATGTGAAATCACACACAGGGCTTATAAAAGACCAGGCACAAGGAAGAAGACACTGGATTCATAAATAAAAAGCTTCAACAGTATGAAGATAATTTCCTCCTAATTAATTAATCTTTAAAAATCAATGGAATTTCAATTAAAATTCCCAGTGTCTTTCATGAGATTTAAAAAGCTGCTTTGAAAACGAGTATAAAAGTGAATAGCCAAGTGGATTCTGAAGACTAAACTGGGAGCAGGGTGCTGACTTTGGGAATATCATTTAAAAATAAAGGTATAATAATTAAGGCAGTCTGGTACTAATGCAGACACACGTATGAACACCACCAAGTCCTCAAAATATCATGTCAAAGAAAGAAAGCAAATCACAGAATAATACGTATACAATATACATTTTTCAAACAAAAGCACATAAAAATATAATAAACATGGGTATGCATCCCTACATGTTAGGATATGTAGAAGGAGAATATTGGAGAGCAAAAATGAGAGTAAGCAGAGGTACAAAGAAGGTTCAGTATGTAGTTTATTTCTTAAAAATTAGAAGTACCTAATAAGTGTAGCAAAACATTTAGAAGTGTTAAGTTTGAATGACAAGCACATGATGCTTATTATACTGTCTTCTCTACTATTGCATTTCAGAATAAAAAATAATTTAAAGACCAAAAGAGAATTAATTTATATAAATAGACTATTAAGATGACAAATGTTATATCCAGAAATTCCTTCTGGAGGCAGCATTGGATTTGTTTTAAGTTTGCTAAATACACTAGGAAATGTGCCAGAGGCTCTATTATAATACACAGATATTGCTTAGTCTGGTCAGTAATATAAGATTCCAGAAATACAGTGAGGGAGTGTGGGAGTCATAAGCAAACAGTTATAAAAACTACCTTAAATAATCATTACAAAAGCCCATTTCAACCCAGAAACATTAAAAATTAAGCAAAGGTAATATGGGTATTTAGAAATTTAAAGATTCCTTATAAACTCTCATGAATTGCACTTTTAGGTTTATTAGTTTCAAAGATCTATATATGTCTGACAATAAACAAATTATGGCTCTTGTGTCACTAAAGGCCCAACAAAATTATTACTATGTTTTATAGTTATTTTTAAATTGTGTCAGGATAAGAGTGAGGATGGAAAACACACTACTTTAACTTCTAGACAAAAGTTTTAAAATGTTAGTGTCTGTGTGTATGTATTTGTGTAAAATGTTTAGGCAATGAGATAAATTGAAAGCAAGATTTATGAAAAATGTTATGGACACGTTAGGCTGTAAAATGTGTTATATATAAAGGTCAATTATGTATACTTCATAATCATCTTAACTGTTCTCTTTATTTAAAGAAAACACACATCTTTTTCTGTTCCTATACAATAAAAATATGTTCCATGCTATTTTTAACAGTTGTCTTCAAATGCTGACAAGAATTCATTTGTATCAATGTCATCTGCCTCTAGGATTTCTGAAATTATTATGAAATGGTTGATATAAAGATTATCTCAGAAAAAAAGTAAAATGTACTATCATTGTACATTAATAAAAGCCTACAGTTATATTACTTCTACACAGAGAAAATCCTTTCATTTTTCTACTACACTACAGATTGTCATATCTTTAGAAAAAATTAAGCACTATATTTTAATTGTGTGCTCACAACACCCTCTAGTGGGTGACATGAAAATAATCTGAAAAATAAAATATCCACAGCACTTAACTCATTCACTCATTTTACCAGAAGACAATATTTAATTCATCCTTATTACATGGCAAGCACTGTGCTGGGTGGGGTTCAGAACCTGGATAAGGAACTCAGGATAAGTGAGGGGAACAGAAAGGCATATAGATGTAGCCTAGGGAAAGAGAAGGGCATTAAATGGTGAAAATAGGCCTAAAATGTACACCTTTTTCACTTACATAAATGAAATCTGTAGTTTTAAGAGTTTATAACTAGCTTTAACACTTTTTTTTTGTATTTTTCTGAAGTGAATTGGGGAGGCAGACAGAGACTCCCACATGTGCCCAACGAGGATCCACCCAGCATGCCCACCAGGGGTGATGCTCTGCCCATCTGGGTCATTTTAATGCCTGAGGCGGGAGGCCATGGAGCCATCCTCAGCGCTTGAGCCAACTTTGCTCCATTGGAGCCTTGGCTGTGGGAGGGGGAGGGAGGGAGAGATGGAGGCAGGGGCAGAGAGAGAGAGAGAGAAAGAGAGAGACAGAGAGAGAGAGAGAAAGGAGGGGGGAAGGGTGGAAGATAGGCACGTCTCCTGTGTGCCCTGGCTGGCTGGGAATCAAACCCGGGACATCCACATGGTGGGTCCTAACATTACATTTTTTAAGTAAACTAATCAATATATCAATATACATAAAATTAGGAAAAAGCATCAAAAATATATCTTCAAGACATAATTCTCCAATATGTCAGAAGACGTGCACCCATTCACGCACAAAGGAATAAGAAAGTGCACTTGTCACCTTCGTAGATGATGACTTTAAACTAACTTACTGATTTGAGTTCGGTGGGGTTTGTTTGTAACACAATGTGCAAATAGAAATATCCCAAAATAATGAGCAAATCCTAATGGACTGCACAGTACACACACACAAACACAGACACACAATTTATAATAGTAGAGGTGGATTAATAATTTCTTAAGTAAGTACAAAGTCTAGATTTTATCAAACCAAAAATTAACAAAGCTTCATGTTAAAATTAACAAATATTTTTTTATATTTGTCATTTTAAAGCAGTCTATCTTCCACAATAAAATTTTTAAACTCTTTTCATAGTAAAATTATGTACAGATTTAAGATATTCAGGAATTGTTTTTACTTTTAAAAAGCTTTTCATGCCATTATATTTATATATACCAATAATTTATTTTGAACACACATCTTTACAAATAAAAATTTAAAAATTAAGGAAAATATAAATTTAAATTCTAGACCTCAAATATCTATAAATGTGATTTACCCGAAAGTTTATAAAAATCAAGAAATAGCAAACATGCTTGCCACTCAACATCACCTTCAGAGATTTTGCCACTTGAACATGGTTATCATAGACTAAAATGTCTACTGTCAGATGCTGCAGCCGATGGATGTCACTTAAATCACCATGGAAAATAAGGCCTTGCATTAAAACTCTCCACGATGGATACGGGGTCCTGGTGCCATCCCATACCTGCCGTAAGAGGGCACAGCAAAGTTTAACAACCCTTTTGTAAAACTGTGGAGGCTAACAAAAATTTTTTGCTGGTAATATAATTTGAAAGTAATTAAATGCATCATCCCCCATATCTGCTAAACTTTAAATATGATATACATCCTTTTCTGATTGTAAAAGGACTATATATAGTCAAGTAATATGGAAAATGTAAAGAAAAAAGTTCTATCCACAATGACTGTAGGGAACATATTAACATATTGTTGAAGTTTACCTTTTTTTCATCTGTGTATTTATAATTTTTTTCTTGTGTCTTTTATTTTAATAAACAGGCACTATATGCTGATTTTTATTTTAGTATGTTGTTGAACAATTTATCAGGAAATTTAAACACTCAGGATATAAATGCTCACAAATTCATTAAACGAATAATCTCTTTATTGGTCATTTGGGTTGTTTCAAATCTTTCATGCTATTTTAAATAACTTAGTAATTATCACCTTGTATACAAACTTTTATGAGTATCTTTACTAATAGTCTTAAGCATAAATTCTTAGCATTTAGGAATGTTTATTCAGTTTGTTCTGAGTAGAAAAAGGCCTTTAACAGTATAAACATGAATACTTTGCTTATACTTGATGTTGTGAATACAATGAATAAACATTACGGGGGCTGGAAAATGAAACAAGTACTGTATGTTGGATTGCTACCTAAGGTACATTCAGGTAAGACAGGAATGAGGGCACAGGACAAGTATACAATACCCCATCCTAAGACAGATCTGGCGTGTGCTATGCTAGAGTTCTCAGAGACGAGCTGGGTCGTGCTCTGCTATAAAAGACATTTGCTGAGGCGGAGATGCCTTTGCGTGTCAGAAGGTTGGCTGGACAAAAATCAATAGGCTATTTGAATAAAGAAAACCACTACATTTCTATAGAGAAGGTGTCTGCCAGTGTCAGATTTTAGGGGAAATATTGAAAAAATACATAAATAAGTATAACACAAACTGTACCACATTTAAAACAGATCTGATCATACTAGTTTTCTCTGGAAGGATAGGATAAAGAAGACAAATTCAAGAGTGAAGCTGCATGGATCTCCAGGCTTATCAAAAATGATAACTTAAGAGATTAGAGTTTTTTGTTTGTTTGTTTTTTTTTTTTTTTTATAGGACAGAAGAGAGAGAGTCAGAGAGAGGGACAGGCAGGGACAGACAGACAGGAATGGATAGAGATGAGAAGCATCAATAATCAGTTTTTCATTGTGACACCTTTCTCACATGTATGTGCCTTGACCGCAGGCCTTCAGCAGATCAAGTAACCCCTTGCTCGAGCCAGCGACCTTGTATCCAAGCTGGTGAGCTTTTTGCTCAAGCCAGATGAGCCCACGCTCAAGCTGGCGACCTCGAGATCTCGAACCTGGGTCCTCCACGTCCCAGTCTGTCGCTCTATCCACTGCGCCACTGTCTGGTCAGGCAAGAGATTAGATTTTTAATATACTGCTCACAAAAATTGGGGGAGCAGAGAAGGTGCAGATACTCCAGTGCTTTCAGCCTTTTCTATAGTGCATTTTCACCAGTGAAATGTTGGTTTTGCATCTCATTTGCATAAGCAAACAACTTTCTTAGACTTGTCATTTGCTCTTCAGATGTTCTTGTTTAATAAAGAAAAAATATCAAAGGCTTCTTTTTTTATTGCTTCATATTCATTTTAAAATATCCCCTAATTTTTGTGAGCAAAAACTAGACAAAACATAGCATGTATAATTTTTCCATCAGAATGCTAAAATGTAAGCTCTTTATAGATATGTAGGTGGTACTTAAAAATATGTACCTTTAGAAGAAATGATGCTCCATCTACTTCGGCTTTGCCCAAGAGCTGACAAGTCAGGTCAAAATACTGCATTGGCTGAACATCACACAATTTTACTAACGTCGAAGAAGGTGAAATATGAGTTGATGCCCAAACACGCAAGGTCTCTACCATTTTGTGGTCCTCGGTTGTGAAGTTAAAATACTTGTTTGAAGTACGAGGTATGATAGGAGCTCCCAAAGTTCCCTCAAATGTCAAAGATGCAAAGCCAGAGCTGGTGATACCTTGAGTCTCATTTTTATATATTTGGATCTAAAAAAGTGGTACAAAGTAGAAAGTAAAACAGAAACACACAAAACTGCTTACTGACACAGAACCCAGGAACTGAAAATTCTGAGATAATAAGATCTTGCCAGCATAGTTAATGGAGGACATAATCCTTTCATATTTCATTTAATTAGCATGTGAAATAAAATCAACCAGGCTATATCAAGATCCACAAGCACCATGTCAACTGTAAACACTATGTGAAATCTATTTCTATTCTTTAAAGAGCGAGGTGTGAAGCTGCCTTAATCCTATCCAGCTTGTGCTTTTACATTAGTTTCAAGACAGAATTTACAGGTAGAAAAATAAGTGACAGTTACTTATGAACGTAATAGAACTAGAAAAACTAAAATTTAAGTATTTGTAATCAGTAAATTGTAGCTGAGCCTAAGGTCTCATCAGTCTGACTGAGAGAGCTTAGATATGCCATTTTAGCTTTCTGAATTTTGAAGCTATTATTAGATGCACTTGCATTTATGATGGTTACATCTTTACAAAGCAACACTTTTTTGACCTTGTAAACTGCTCCCTACTTTCTGATCTCTTATAAACTCTATCTGACATTAATATAGTTATTTTATTTTCCTAATGCTTACTGGTTGCTTGGGACATCTATACTTCCAACTGGTTTGTGTCTTCATTTCTTGTTGAGAAATATTTGGTTCTTGCTTTTTATCAGTCTATTTTTTTCTTGCAAAAGTAGTGTTGGGTCCATTTGCATCAATGCAATTATTGTTATGGTTACATTTAAGGCTACTATCTTACTTGTCTTCCTTTATAAAAATTTTGTTTTTCTACTGTTCCTTTCTTGCCTAATTTTGAACATAGCATTCCATTTACTTCCTCTTAGCTATGAATAAATCCTTAAAATCGCAAAGTTGATTTTGAATCAATATTGTTGTTACATACTTCCTACTTTCCATTTCACATGGAATACCATTTGACAATGAAAATGAACAAAGTAAAACTCTACAGTAATAAGGTTGAATCACACAAGCATAAGACATACATTAAAAAAAAGCAAAAACTATACAGTCTAATTCCTTTATATAAAGAACAAATGCATGAAACTAATACATGGTGCTCAAAGTTATGGGACTAGTTACTCCTGATGGTAGAGAAAGTGCTCATTACAACCCTAGGTAGGGATATGAAGGAAGTTTCTAGAGTATTAATTATATAAGTATACTATGCTGTGAACATGAATGGAGAGATGTATATTCTACTTCAATTAAACAACAAAATAACTAAAAATGTTAGCAGGAGAGGGTGTACAGTATGAGTACAAATACTACAGAATCCAACAGTATATGAGAAATAAGCTACTCTGTAAAGTTTAAATAAACCCTTAATGTAGTGCTACAATATTTCTATTTTTATCTTGTCACCCATATTCTCTATTATTCATCTATTCCTAGGGAAAAGGCATTCATGGATCAAGAGAGGTAATTCCCACCATATCTAAGAACAGAACACATCTGAACATAGTGCTCATTTATGAGCATTATGTTGACAGGAGGGACAGAAACAAACTGAAGTATGAGAAGAAAAAGACGACCAACACAATGAAAGGGTTGCATGGTAACCCACATAACAAGAGGAAAGACAAAGGGGCTAAAGTGTTTAAAATGTATGAGATTGAAACTATTCAAGTACTGAAAAGCTGATTTACAAAATCACATACTATTTAATATCTTTGCTTTTATATCAAAGGTGTTCTTTTTTTTTTAAAGTTTTATTAATTTTAATTTGTGTTAACATGGATTCAAGTATCCCAATTAATATAATAATACTCTCAACACCCACCCCTGTATCCCCTATTACTCCTCCTTTACTCCTTTCCCCCTAATTCCCTCCCCCTTCCCTATGAGATTTGCTGTTCTGTTATCTGTATGTATCTCTGTGTTATGTATATAAAATTTCACTAATCCCTTTACCTCCTCTGATCCCATCCCCTCATCCCCCTTCCCTCTGTCGGCTGTCCCTCTGGTCCCTGTGACCCCACCTCTGCCTCTATTCTGTTCCTCAGTTCACTTTGTTCATTAGATTCCACATTTAAGTGAGATCATATGATTATTTTCTTTCTCTGCTTGGTTTATTTCACTTAGCATAATAATCTCCAGGACCATCCATGCCATCGCAAAAGGTAAGATTTCCTTCTTTTTCACTGCTGTGTAGTATATCAAAGGTGTTCTCTTATATTTAATTATTTAACTGCAGCATAATTTTAAAAGTACGTAAGTAGTTATTCCTATTTTAACACATTACTCATAAATGATCAACTTATTGTGATTTTATACTTCATATCTTAATGCTTTCATTGTACTTGAATTAGTGCAACCAGTGGTTCTTAACCTTTTTTGAGGTACCGAACCCATCAGTTTCATAAGCACCGAACCCTTCTTTAGTGATAAATAAAATATGATTTTTTTTTTCAAATTCAAGACATAGATATATGTTTTTTTACTGGTGCACAAAATGAGCCATGCATGAACATCACCTTGCTCAAAGAACAAAATCAACAAAGTGCATGAACTCACAACAAATTACAGTATTACTTTATTCTGGCCTCCGCGGCAGAGGCTTCTCCAAACCCCTGAGACCGACTCATCGAACCCATAGGGTTCGATAGAACCCAGGTTAAGAACCACTGGTACGACAAACAGAAAAGAATTATACAATCTCCCAGTCTTTGTACACTTTTGTTGTTGACCTAAGACTTTTTTAAACAAAATTCTGTACAAACTCTACATGGAAGACATTTAAAACATCAATCTATGCTTAGAAGCAAGACAGAGCACAATCAATCAGAATCATGGCCTCTAACATATTTCTGTGGAAGGGAGGCAGGTAGTTTGTTCAAATAAAGAGGTTTCCTAATATAAATTATTTGAAGTCTGATGCTACTTACATTTCTTTTCATCTCTTGAAATGCTTGATGGCATGTTTTAACAAAGCAACCACATAATTAGTGCTAACTATATAGTTTTAGTGAACAGAGTTCTCTTCCAAGTAATATAACTTTAGACAGTATAAAATATACCTTCAGCCTGTGAAAGCGAACAATATCTCCACTTTTATAAATTATTGGAAGGCTTTCATAATTTCCACTAAAGAGCAGGCAGGTTAACTTGACATTTGTCTGGTCCACAAGTGTAACAACTGAACAATAATCTGGAAAATAAAAAAATATTTTACTTGACTTTTAGCATTTTAAAGGATTTAACAAAGTAAGAATATGCTGAGTTCAAAATATTAAACAGACTTTATCCTTCCTTTTAACTAAGTCTTCTAAGAATAAGATAGAAACACAGAGACATTTTCTTTGCTCTCAAAATGTACTACAAAATTATGTTACAAGTGTTCCAAAAAGAAATAATAAATGTGGTAAAACAAAAATGAAAATTCTACTTTATATAAATTATCTGGAGTGGCAATAACATTTTGTTATTTCAAAGTTAAAAAATCTCAATGCAGATATAAACATATTCAGTAAAATTAATTGAGAAAATAAACAAATGTAGAGTGAAAGCAAAAAACTAGAATATACGGTGTGTCCGTAAAGTCACGGTGCACTTTTGACCGGTCACAGGAAAGCAACAAAAGATGATAGAAATGTGAAATCTGCACCAAATAAAAGGAAAACTCTCCCAGTTTCATACCTATTCAGTGCAGTTCGATGTGGGCTCCATTTGTTGCCCTACACACATCCAAATGATAGTGAAGTTCTTGCCACACACGTGTAAGGGCATCTCGTGTAACAGAGTGAATAACGTCTGTGATTCTCTGTTTTAAGTGATTAATGTAGTTGAAATGTTCAATGTACAAATGCTGCTTCACATAACCCCAAAAGTAAAAGTCTAAGGGCATCAGATCCGGGGATTGTGGTGGCCATGGCTTGACAGAACCCCTGCCTATCCGTGAAAAAAAAATGGGCCTATCACCTTATCATGCATCAGGCCACACCACACGTTCACTTTAGGGGTGTTACGTTCATACTCAATGTAGGCATGAGGATGTTCAGCAGCCCTTATTCAGACATCATGGTGATGAACATGTCCACAGATATGTAAGGTCGCCTCATTGCTAAACACAATCTTCTGCAAAAATCTTGCATCATTGTCGATCTCATGAAGCATATCTGTAACAAACGTGCATCGTGTGGGTCTATTCGCCGGTTTGATAGCGTGCAACAGCTGCAATTTGTACCCAGTAAAACAGAGACGTTTCTTTAACACCTTATGAACTGTAGTCTTGCTTAGGTGTAATTGTCGAGCACACACACGCATGCACAGTTTTTAGGGCTCCTTAGGTAGCTATCCAGTATTAGCCTCTACAGACTCGTCACTGACTGATGGCCTACCAGAATGGGGTATCTCCACCAAACTGCCGGGTTCCTTCAACTGTTTATGCCACCAAGTAACATTATTACTATGTGGTGGCGCTTCATTATAAACACGCTGATATTCACGTTGCACTTTGGTCACAGATTCGAATTTTGTGAGCCACAGAACACACTGAATTTTCCTCTGTACCGTCCACATCTTGACTGGCATGGCCGTGGGCTGCTCTGCTGTATACACGGTGTTACATCATCATTTGTGCATGCACACATGCTGCCACATCATCCTACAGAAACTGGGTTTTCCTTTTATTTGGTGCAGATTGCACATTTCTATCGTCTTTTATTGCTTTCCTGTGACCAGTCAAAAGTGCACCATGACTTTACAGACACACTGTATTGGCAAAAAATGTGAAAAGTCAATGTATCGCATAAAGGTCCTATGAAAACCAGATATAAAACCTAGAATTTCACCTGACCATTCGGTGGCACAGTGGATAGAGTGGTAAACTGGGACACAGAGGACTCAGGTTCGAGACCCCAAGGTCTCCAGTTTGAGCATGGGCTCATCAGTTTTGAGAAAAGCTTGCCAGCTTGGACCTAAGGTCACTGGCTTGGGCAAGGGGTTTCTCTTTCTGCTGTAGCCCCCCAGTCAAGGCACATATGAGAAAGCAATCAATGAACAACTAAGGTGCCGCAATGAAAAAAATTGATGCTTTTCATCTTCCTTCCTGTCTGTCTGTCCCTATTTGTCCCTCTCTCTGACTCTGTCAAAAAAAAAAAAAGCTTAGAATTTCATAGTAAATATGTAATTCAAATAGATGAAAAATTCACTGAAAACTATATAATAACAAACTCAAACAGAAAAATGATGATTTGTTAGTTACCTCCAAAAGATCACACACTAGAACAAAATGTATTTTATATAATTTGAACTGGAAAAATATTTAATGACAGTTGAGTTGCTGTGAAAACAGTAACTTCAAATACTTGTGGTAGTAAAACTGTGGTATATGCTGCCTTTCAATAGACATGTTTTAGAAAATTCCACACTGAAAAAAATGTGTTGACTTCCTGCCCTTACCAGTAGCCTAGTGATTACAATACACAGATAAAACAGAATCAACCCAGAACAAAAAGGAAGATAAGGGAAGGAAAAAGGAAAGTAAAGGGCAAAATATATCAATATTCTTCAGGAAGATGGGAAAGTAAAGGGTTAAGGGATAAAACAGAAGAGACTGCAAACCAGAACGTACTATAAAAGGGCTACTGCAAAGATGGAAGACACTGAAATTAAGAATGGAAGTGAAAAGCAGAGCCAAAATCAATGTTGATTAAAAGCTTACACATGGTCCACACATCCTGGCCCTAGCTCCCTGTGAAAATGACTTCATGCAGGTAGGTATTGTATCTTAGTCTTTACTCCCATCACTTCCTAGAGCACAGGCTGTTTCCTGTCAGTTTCATTGATTAACTGGGAAGGGGCAATGCTTCTAAAATGGATGTTACCACCCAGAATTAAATCCCTCCTTCATTATCACATTACTGGGCCCACAATCAGATAGACAGCTCTCTTCTCACCCCCCTCGACTGACTCTTTCAATCAACACCATATGCAAGTACTGTCTCCACTGGACTTCTCATTCAAGGAAGAGATCAAGTTGGAAATATGAACTACATATATAAAAAGCAAGGGAGACAAATGTCTACAACCCCAAATAAACCATACCTACATATTTAAATGAAAAGACAGCAATTACCAGAAACAGAACAAAACCAGAAGAGAGGAATGGAAGGATAGAAGGAAAGATGAGCAAAAGAAGGATTGTAAGAAACATTCCAATGCATAAATTAAATTTTTTTTTATTGTTTCCAACCTTATTTTATATTCTTTTATTAACCCAGAAGATTTTTTGTTTGTTTGTTTTCATTCAGGGAAGGGAGATGATGAAGATGAGGTTATTATATAATTCTCAGAAAATTAGTTTTTGAAAAAAAGGTGACAGTTTCCTTTTGAGTCATTTTCTGTTGTTTTTGTAATTGGGGTGATAATGGTTAATAAAATTATATTGGTTTCAGGGGTACAATTCTACAATATATCATTTGTATATTGTTTTGTGTTCACCACCCCAAGTCAAGTCTCCTATCATCATTTATTCTACCTGAACCCCCTTCCACTTCCCCTGATATCCCCTCTGGAAATCACCATGTTGTCTGTGTCTATAATTTTTGTTTGTTTTTGCTTAATCTCTTAATCTTTTTACCCAGCCCTACAACCACCCTCCTTTCTGGCAGCTGTTTTCCATCTATGAATCTGTTTCTATTTTGTTTGTTAGTTTATTTTGTTCATTAGATTCCGCATAAGTGAAATCATGTTACTTATCTTTGACTGGTTTATTTCTATTAGCTTAATGCTCTCCAGGTCCATCCACGCTGTCCCCAAAAGTGAGATTTTCTTTCTTTTTTCATAGCTGAGTAGTATTCTATTGTATAAATGGACCAGTTTTGTTTGTTTTTTTTTTTTCTATCTACTCATCTACTGATGGGCACTTGAACTACTCCCAAATCTTGGCTATTGGAAATAACGCTGCAATGAATGAATATAGGGATGCACATATTCTTTCAAATTAGTGTTCTTTTCCCAGAAGTCAAAAGGTAGGTCCATTTTTAAATTTTTGAGGAAACTCCATACAGCTTTCCACAGTGGCTGCACCAGTCTGCATTCCCAATAACAGTACACAAAGGTTCCCTTTTCTCCACATCCTCAATAAATCAACAAACAAGTGTTGGTACAAAAAAAATAAAACTACAACTAAAACGTTTTTGCATAGCAAAAGGAAAACCATCAACAAAATGAAAAGGGAACTCACTGAATGGGGAATCCTACTCATCAATGATATATCTGATAACTTTTTAGTTTGAAGTAGTTTCATTTTTCTTTGAGTGTACTAACAATTGTTTATTGATTTATTGATGATAAGCACTCTAATAGGAATGAGGTGGAATCATTCTGGTCTTAATTTGTATTTCTCTGATTAGTGACATTGAGCAACTTTTCATATGTCTATTGGCCATCTCTATATCCTTTTTGAAAAAGTGTCTATCCCAGTGGTTCTTAACCTGGGTTCTATCGAACCCTAGGGGTTCGATGAGTCAGTCTCAGGGGTTCGGAGAAGCCTCTGCCGCGGAGGTAAAGACACACTTGTGTAAAGTTGTGATGACACGCCCCGCTTGGCCATCACTTGCTGCAGAGGATCACGTTACAATGCTTGGCCAACCAGTGCTACGGGGAATTTAGTGCGTGCACTAGTCAACGACTGTCATAGTTGTACATCGTATGGTTTCTTTCTTAATATTTTAATCCATACTAAATATGTCGAGCAAAAAAAGAAAGTGGTCGGACGAATATGTACAACATGGATTCACATGTATAACGGAACGGGATGAGAGTCAGTGTCCTATCTGCATGATATGCAATGCCAAGTTTAGCAACTCTAGTCTCGCACCAGCAAAACTAAATTTGGAAAAATAAATCATATTTTATTTATCACTAAAAAAGGGTTTGGTGAATGTGAACTGGTGGGTTTGGTACCTCAAAAAAGGTTAAGAACCACTGGTCTATTCAGATACTTTGCCCATTTTTTGAGTTTTTTTTTGACGTTGAGTTTTAAAAGTTCTTTATAAATTTTGGGTATTAACCACTTATCAGATGTTTATCATTGGAGAATAGAATTTCCCATTCAGTGAGTACCCTTTTTACTTTGTTGATGGTTTTCTTTTGCTGTGCAAAAACATTTTAGTTTGATGTAGTTCCATTTATTTATTTTTTCTTTTGTTTCCCTTGACCAAGGAAATATATTAGAATATTGCTATGAGAAATGTCCAAGATTTTACTGCCTATGTTTTCTTCTGGAATTATTTATGGTTTCAAGTCTTACATTGAAGCCTTTAACCCATTTGGAATTTTTGTGTAAGAAGGTTCTATGATTTAATTTTTTTGCATATACCTGTCCAATTTTCCTAGCATCATTTATTGAATAGACTGTCTTTACCCCATTGTAAGTTCTTGCCTCCTTTGTCAAGTATTGATTGACCATAAAGTTGTGGGTTTATTTCTGGGATCTCTATTCTGTTCCATTGACCAATGTCTGTTTTTATGACAGTACCATGCTGTTTTGATTAATTACTATGGCCTTGTAGTATATTCGATATTAGGTAGCATGATTCCTTCTACTTTGTTCTTTTCTTGTAGGATTTCTGTGGCTATTCAGGGTCTTTTGTGGTTGCATGTAAGTTTTTGGGATATTTGTTTTTGTTCTATGAAATATGGTATTGGTGTCTTGATAGGATTTGCATTGTATCTATAGATTGCTTTGGGTAGTACGGACATTTTAATAATGTTAATTCTTCCTATTCATAAACATGGCATACGTTTCCACTTATTTGTATTCCCTTCAATTTCTTCAATGTCTTATGATTTTTCAAATACAGGTCATTTACAACCTTGGTTAAATTTATTCCTAGGTATTTTACTTTATTTTTTTGATGTAACTGTAAATGGGATTGTTTTCTTAGTTTCCCTTTCTGATAGTTCATTATTGATGTACAAAAATGTAACCAGTTTCTGGATATTTATATTTTATCACAATACTTTAGTGAATTCATTTATCAGTTTTAGTAGTTTTTTGGTGAAATCTTTAGGGCTCCCTATATACAGTATCATGTCATCTGCAAATAATAACAGTTTTACTTCTTCCTTTCCATTTTGGATGCCTTTTATTTCTTCTTATCTGATTGCTATGGGTAGCAATTCCAGTCTATGTTGAATAAGAGTGATGAAAGCAAACATATCTGTCTTATTCCTGATCTTAGGGGAAATACTTGTAGTTCTTTCCCATTGAGTACGAAGTTAGCTAAGGGTTTGTCTAGATTTATTTCTCAGACTTCTTATTTCTCCATTTCTACAGCTCTCATTTTGGACTATTGTTATAATCTCAAGTTATTTTTCCTACTTTCAAGTTTTTTCCCCTCTATATCAAATTACGAACAATTCTATAATGTCACCACTCTCATCAAAAAACTTCTGGTGCTACCACATTATCTCTGGGTGTTTCTGAGTTGTAAAAACAAATATGAATATGTACATACGAAGATATGAAGTCAATTACAAAATTATTAAAGAACTAGTTCCTTAAAATCAAAAATTGCAAAAATAGAATTTAAAATGATCTCATGTGAAGTTTATTTGTTAGTATATTA
Source organism: Rhynchonycteris naso (assembly GCA_037038555.1). Taxonomy (NCBI): domain Eukaryota; kingdom Metazoa; phylum Chordata; class Mammalia; order Chiroptera; family Emballonuridae; genus Rhynchonycteris; species Rhynchonycteris naso. Next base: position 60,640,741 of record CM072995.1, on the reverse strand, counting down.
AAGCTAACTTTATAAGTATTTTCTTTGCAGGTACTCATGTGCACATGCATACACACACACACATCAGTTCTATTCAATTTTGTCTGGGCCAAACAAAACTCCCAGTGGCAATATTCTTCAAAAAATCATGTACCAGCTGCAAAGCAAGCTCTACAGAATAGCATAACTAAACATAAGGATGTTCTTAGACCCTCCTAAGGTTATCTATAAAATGAAGAGTTTTGCCTGATCAGGCGGTGGCGCAGAAAATAGAGCGTTAGACTGGGATGCGGAAGACCCAGGTTCGAGACCCCGAGGTCGCCAGCTTGAGCGCAGGCCCATCTGGCTTGAGCAAAAGCTCACCAGCTTAGACCCAAGGTCACTGGCTCCAGCAAGGAGTTGCTCAGTCTGCTGAAGGCCCGCAGTCAAGGCACATGTGAGAAAGCAATCAATGAACAACTAAGGTGTTGTGACAGCAATGAAACACTAATGACTGATGCTTCTCACCGCTCTTCCTTCCTGTCTGTCTGTCCCTATCTATCCCTCTCTCTGACTCTCTCTCTGTCCCTGTAAAAAAAAAAAATAATAATAATGAAAAGTTTCAAAATAAGATACTATTTATATACTTTGTTTTTATATTTAAATATGTATATATTTATAAAAGAGGGAAATAGAAGTTCAGATTTAAGAAACAAGTGGCATTTAAAATATCTGTGTAATAATTTACTCTCAGGAATAATAAAGGCAAACAGCAATCTAAACAAAATATTAGCTTTCAGGTTTATTCAATTAACATTAGACCCATGACCTGACTGGAAAACAAGCTACCCATTTCAACAAACACTAAGAAGGTAAACTACTAAAGTATATTTTACTTAGCTACTCCAAGAAGTGAAGTGTTCTACAAAATACATACCATATTTCCCCATGTATAAGATGCTCCCAGTATAAGATGCACCTTAATTTTGGGGGCCGGAATTTGAAAAAAAAATGTATTACATAAAGTTACTGAACTCAAGTTTTATTTATCATAAAATCCATACAACTCCTCATCTGCGTGAAAAAGTGGGAAATGCAGGTAAAATAATTTAAAGCCACTGTACAAGACGCACCCAATTTTTAGACCCCAAATTTTTCAAAAAAGACTGTGTCTTATACATGGGGAAATATGGTACATACGTATATAATCTTTCAATGACTACATAAAATTAAATTTTTTTTTTGCTTATTCTCAAATGAAGAAAAAATAACTTTATTTATTATTAGAGAAAACTTCTAAATTCATTTTTATTAATGTTAAAAGCTAAGGATGTAATTTAATTTTCTGATGGGTAACATCAGCAGGAAATGTTGGGATGGTCAAAAGACCCTTAATAAGTCAGTATTTTTACTTCACCTAAAGACTTTATAATCTCTAAAAATATAGTCAAGTTGGTGATAAAGTATTGACTTTAATACATTAGTGAGACTTCAAATTTAAACTCTTGACAAAAGTCTTTCACTACTTTCACACTTAGGTATTACTTCATGTAACTTTATATAAATATGGAAAAAGATATAAAATGATAAATTAAGCCCTATGTTCTGTAATCTTGAGCAATTCACCAAATTTCCTCAGTGTGATTAAGTGTAAATTGCCTTGGAGTTTTATTACAAGAAAAAGCTGGTAGTACATTTAAGCTAGGTCTTGAATCAAAGCAGCATCTGTGCATAAATTATATAATCTACAAAAAATACTGCCATTTGAAAGCTGTTTCACTTCCATTTTTATCCACCACAGCACTGGGTAGTTTAATCCTTTTTATTTTATTCATTCATTCATTCATTTTTAGAGAGAGAGGGAGACAGATAGACAGACAGGGACAGACAGGATGGGAATTGAGAGAGATGAGAAGCATCAACTCATAGTTGTGGCACCTTAGCTATTCATTGATGCTTTTCCCATATGTAACATGACCTGGGGACTCCAGGTGAGCCAGTGACCGCTTGCTCAAGCTGGCTACCTTGGGCTCAAGCCAGAGACCATGGAGTCATGTCTATGAGCCTGCACTCAAGCTGGTCACCTTGGGTTTCAATCCTGAATCCTCAGCATCCCAGGTTGACACTCTAGCCACTGTACCACTACCTGGTCAGGTTTAATCCTTTTATATTTAAAGTAATCAGTGACAGGAAGGACTTACTATTGCCAATTTGTTAACTGTCTTCTGTCTGTCTTGTAGCTCTTTGTCCCTGGTTTCCTCTGGTATAGTCTTCCCTTGTGGTTGCCTGGTTCCTTTCTCATTTTCTTTTGTGTATCTCCTACAGGTATTTTGTTGGTGGTTACCTAGCTTACATAAAACCTCTTACAATTATAACAATGTGTTTTAAGCTGATAAAAAATACATTTCTATCACATACAAAAACTTTACATGTTTACTCCCTCTACATATACATTTTACATTATTGATGCCACAATTTATATATTTTTACATTAACTTATGTTCACAGGTCATTATATTTTACACTTTTGCCTTTTAACTTCTCGGTCAGAATTAAAAGTAATTTACAGTTCACTGCTATAGTAGAATAATATTCTGTATTTGTTTATGTTTTCTAGAATTTTTTATATTTTCATATGCTGTCATTTTGCTGTTTAGCATTCTTTTCTTCATGTATATTTTAGAATCTAAAAACCATACTTATTTAATAAATAAAAATAGCAAAAAGAAAAAAATTTCTGCATGAGTGTTGGTGGGCAAGTGTAAATCAAACTTTAGCGTCTAAGACACAGTACAGAAGAAGCTGTGTTCCTGAAACCAGTAAAGCAGTTTCAGTCCATTGAAATCTTGACCAATTTTAATACCTACCAGTTCCTTTGCTTAAATATGGAGGCTTAAAGAACTTTACAACACCGTAGACATTGACAATCATGCCCGCCTTGAGTTCATCCAGGCGTGTGTATGTGTAGCGTGTGGATGGAACCTGAAGAAAGACAGTGACTGTATCAATGATAAGTATTTACACTGAAGAATCATGTTATGAGCAATGATGAGTCATCTGACTGCACTTTTTTCCCTTTAAGTTTCTAAAAAGAGGCTGAAGGCCCTGGCCCATTGGCTCAGTGGTAGAGCGTCAACCCAGCATGTGGATATCCCGGGTTCAATTCCTGGACAGGGCACACAGGAGAAGTGCCCATCGGCTTCTCCACCCTCCTCTACTTGTTTCTCTCTCTCTCTCTCTCTCTCTCTCTCTCCTTTCTCTCTCTCTCTCACTCTCCCCCTCCTAAAGTCATGACTTGATTAGAGTGAGTTGACAGTTGACTCTGGGCATTGATGATGGCTCCATGGCCTCCGCCTCAGGCACTAAAGAAGAGCTCAGCTACTGAGCAATGGAGCAACGTCCCAGATGGGCAGAGCATCACTCTCAAGTGGGCTTGCCAGGTGGATCCCGATTGGGGCGCATGCAAGTGTCTGTCTCTCTGCCTCCCCTTCTCTCACTGAATAAAAAAATAAAAGAGGCTGACGCCTGAAGAAAGAAAATGTACAGCTTAAAATGTTGCTATAAAAACCGCTAGTATTAGTTTTTCTAACAAATAACTCATTACAAATGGTATAATGTGTGCACAAGTCTAAGAAATAATGTTTAAGAGAATTTGGCTCTTGTTTTTAACCTTATTAAGTAATATCACTTCAGAACTTGTGGGATATATTTCTTTTCTTTTTTTCCTGGACTGCTATAAGGATTTTATTTAGACCTACATAAAGTCAGGTTTTTATTGTAAATGATATAAAGAAAGTAAAAATGGTAATAAGAGAAAAAAAAGTTTTCTGAAAATAATTGTACATAAGTTTGCAAAGAAAAAGAAAAATGATTGACAAGGATATGCCTGCATATTAGTCAAACACTCCACAAAAGGGTCCAGACATCACCCACCCAATATACTACCTTAATAAGTATCTCCCTAAGGTAGAGATGAATGGGGAACACCAGCCCAGCTCAAGGACCACCATCATTATGGTCACTCACATAATGCACTTGTTAATTTATGACCGATAAACAACTGTAACTTGGCTTTCCAGGTAAATAAGCCAGTCTATGTGTGCAGAGCATCTGAGTGAGACTCTAATAGGGCTTTCCAAAGAACCATTTTTGTCAAGTTTAGAGCTCCTTCACTTACTTTTGCTTTATTTATGTGTTCCTGGGTGTGTCAAATATTTGAAGCTGACCTAGTCATAATAATTCTGAGAAATACTAATATCCAAGGTTACTTAACTTTTTTTAAAAAAAAGTACAGCAATCCTTTATTGGCCACACTTTCCCTAACTCAAAAATTCAAATGATTCCATTATAGAATTATTCAGAATTTAAAACCTGTATCTAGTAGTCATTGTCAACTAGAAACAAAATCTCTGGACTCCATTTGTCCATTAGAAACTAAAGGATTAAGAACACAGTAGAACATGAATTTTATATTGAACTATCAATATTTTAGCTTCTTTCTGGTTTCACTCAGCTATAAATAGCTCACCTTTAAAAACAGGAACCTTATTACTGAGATAAACTTTTATAAAATACTGAAAAAAAATGATAAAGAGCAAAATGTGTGACAAGTATAATAAGCTACTTATAATTAATAATGTGTTTAAACAGAAGTTGATAGAAACAAAGGAAATACATTTGTCTGAGGTTTAAAAGTAGTAGAAATCCAAATGTGTTCATGCAATAAAACTTTTTCCCATTTTAGTTTTGTTATGCATGTAGCTTACGCAAAATATTCCAGACAACAGAATAACCAGGTATTAATTACTAGGTAAATATATAACTTGAATGTAAGATCGATATCACAAAAGTAGAGATTATGTTTTCCCACTATGTAAGTACTATTTCAAAATCAGACTATAAAGTGGGTCAAAACATTCATATATATACATGTGTGTACCGACATGTATATATATGTTGGGGTGTATGTATATATTCTAAATTAAACAAATATCATCTTACCAAAGACAATGACTCTGTAGGACAATCTACTACAGATTTAACATAAACCTGAAAAAAAAAGAAAGGGTTTATTCCTATACAAATGACTTCTAATGTTATTACAGTTCTTTAATTGTAGTAATACTACAAACTTAACTGTATATAATATTCAAATATCATAAATTTATGGCTTGTAAATTAAGAGTGACATGTGCAAAGTTGTCTAAGCTAAGGTTCAATCTACTTCATTAATTTTAATATCAAAAGGAAACCCCTAACCCCAAAATGCCCTTGTGCTTGCTAGGAAAAACAGGCAGATGTTGGACTTTGCAAACACATGACTTGACTCAACTCTACCTGACAGCCTTCCTTAAACAGGTAGTTTCCAAATGTATGTGCTGGGGTGGGAGGTAGGGATGGAGAAAGGAAAAAGTGAAGAGAAAGAGGATGAGCACATTCATAAAATATAAAATAGGAGGAAATCAGTTTTACCTAAAAATGGGCACTTGATCAATTTAAGCTTATATCAAATAGATCCTCAAAAGAGGAAGATAGTATAACTGCAAAGAATGATCAGATCTGGAGTGTCAGTGAAGTTCAATAAATATTTATAAGGGATTTTTCTTTTCTACCAGGAGTCATCTAAACATAAAGCCAAGAAAAGGATTTCTATTTTTAAAACTTAAAATATTAAAATAATTCAGACTAAACGGTTTACACAAAGATTTACAGAAATACAATTTCTAGTCCATCACTTAGCTCATTCATACCATGAACAGAAACTAAGTTATACACTTACATAAACAGTTGATTTTAAGTCCTCAAATGCTTTCAAAACTAAGCTATGTTCACCATCTTTGCTCGTAGATGAAGGCAAAACAATAAATCCAGCAACTGCAATCATGTCCTACATAAACAAAAGGTTTTAATTACCAAAATATTTGTAATTGTGAATGCTACAAATCCTTATTTAAAAACAGGAATAATTTCTATAAAATGGAAAACTCGTTAACCTAAACTTGTTTAATGCTTTCTGAATATAAGATTGAGCCTACTACCTCCTCTAAAAGAGTATCAGCAATACAGCCACAAATGGGTAAAATGTCCTACTTCATGGACCAGGAAAATATGAGCTAAATCACTTGGAATATTTTACTTAGTGGGACTTCAAAAAAATATCCTTATTTTCCAAATACTCAAACATACACACTCAACAAGTTCTGTCTTGCTGCTTTACATAAATACATAGCGGTACATACATACATACATACTTATCTCATTCCTATGTGTTTTAAAGTCTGGACAATAAATACATCTTCCTTCTGAGCTGTGGCTAAGATTTTTGTCCCTCTTTCAGAAAATAATTCTTTTTTCCTCTGTACTCTCCTATCCAGCCTTTTGATATTTTTTACTTTGTGTGTTATTCATAAACTTTTCTTAATGTTTTTAATGCCCTTAAAACTCTTTAAGTTCCTTGGGACTAAGAATAATGTATTATTAATCTGTACATTCCATACAAGTGAGTGGAAGAGGCTGCCATTCTGTTCATAGTCAGTGCTCAACAAATATTTGTTGAATAAATTAATACTAGTAAAAACTGAGGCACATAGCTAAACAAAAGAGAAAAAGATGGCTCTTAGGAGTCACTCCCCATGAATTTACAAATCATAATGGCTTTTAAATTAATTCACATACACAGAGGATAAGAAAGATAAATATATAATAGGCAGTATTAGCTTATATAAACACTCATTAGACTGAGTTGAAAATTAGATTTAATGTGCATTATTACATAGTTCAATGCTAAGAGTATATTCTGCTATATTAGAGTAGATGTTTTCCCAATCTGCTAAAAAAGTATTAGGAAACAAGCCTGAGTAGAATACCACACTATTCAAACTGAAAAGGCTTTATCAATATATGTGCATGAATATCATAAAATGCAAAAACATATCTGGTCTAACTGAACTCTTAAACTAACTTAGGATGTTCAGGCGTCATTTCTCTTTGTGTCTGTACTACCCTGTCACTGTACCTCTTAGACAGAGTAAGCAAGCCCTTGTCTTAAAACGATTTCATGTTTAGTTTAGCAAACAAAATTATTTCTATAGCAAACCAATCTCACGGAAAATAAATAAAATCAGTACAGGCCTTTTCGTCATAAATTAGTTTTCTTGAAAAGGCAAAATAATCAGACAACTTATTTGCACATTAACAAATCTGGTTTTTACACGCTAATATATCTTAATGAAGAATACAATCAACTGTGAAAATAAAAAGAAAATAGGTAAATAACAAAAATGTAAACCACACGGTATTAATTTGCTCATTTTTAATGGACAATATATTAACAACTCTCAAGTTATTACAGTTAGTGAGCAGGAAAAGGGCATAGACAATATGAAACAATTTATAATTCAAAAAGAAAAACACTTATCTGACTTCAACAGGCATTATTCTGACCTTACAAATCTTTTTGTGTGTGTGTGTGTGTGTGTGTGACAAAGACAGAGAGAGACAAATAGAGGGACAGATAGGGAAGTCAGGAAGGGAGAGAAATGAGAAGCATCAATTCTTCATTGCAGCATCTTAGTTGTTCATTGATTGCTCTCTCATATGTGCCTTGACCAGGGGGCTACAGCAGACCAAGGGACCCCTTGCTCAAGCCAGCGACCTTAGGCTCAAGCTGGTGAGTCTTGCTCAAACCAGATGAGCCTGCACTCAAGCTGGAGACCTCAGGGCTTTGAACCTGGGTCCTCCACGTCTCAATCCGACACTCTATCCACTGTGCCACCACTGGTTAGGCTGATCTTACAAATCTTATTAGCTTATCATATTTTAAAACACTGTTCAGAACAGAAAGGTACAGGAATCTGATGTCACAAATAGTGCAGTGATTAACAAAAAATGTTTCTCTAATATAAAAAATGGGTTTCGTGAGAGTTAGCATTGCTTGGATCATGTAACAACAAGGACATAATTGGAAGTGGTATATGCTAATATCACATAAACCAAAATCTTTAAATGTCCTACAAATCACTATGTAATCTGATGCCCACCCATCCCACCAGCCACATATTGTGGGCCTCATTCTGGAGTTACACCTTTTCCTAATTCTTTCGCATTCTCGCATCCTTACTCAGGGCCTTTAGAGATGCTGTTCTTTCTATGGATCCATTCTCCCAGTACCCTTGGGCTCATTCTTTCTGCTATTTTTCTCATTCTGCTGCTCAACCTTCTTGGTTATTAAATATTACATCTAAATAAAATAATTTCATGTCAGTTATTTAATTTCACTCTTCTCCATCATGACAAGGTCTATAACTGTCTTATTCAGTTAAATTGTCTCTGGCATCTAGTATAGAAGGCAGAAAACATTAAACAAATGTTTAGACAACCAAAAGAATGATTGAACATATAAATACGAATAAAAATACACAGAAAGAATACCTTCATTAAATCTTAAGTAAAATACACTGTACAACTACTATAAAACTTACATCACATTAGCATTGTAGAAACTGAAAAGGGCCTTCCTTTTTCAAAAAATTACAGCCAGAGAGAATAAATGAATAGCCTAAGGTCACATATAGCTAATTAGTTTTAGATCAAGACAAAAATTCAGATCTCCCAATTTCCAAGAAGGCACTACTCCATTCTCTCTTTCAGAACTAAATCTTACAGGGATGAGAAAAATGAATTAATATTAATCTACTTCTAAAACAATAAGTAGTATGAAAATATTTTACCCCTTCAGAGAAAACTTTAGCACAGTCCTTTGCTAATTTTCCAAAAAATAATACATTGATGGTGTTACTCTCTGAATCTGAATTTTCTTGTTCTAAAGAAAAACACACACATACACACACACATACAGAAAAACACTCATTAGATATAGCAGTTTTATATACACAAGAAAAGTGGTGCCAACTACATTCTAAAAACAATAGTTACTTTAAAATATAATTATAAAGACTAATTAAAATATTTATAATTCACTTTTAGTTTACTATAATACCTTATTTTCAAAAACAATGAACAGAAGGCTACTGGGCATAAAACCCAAAATTATAAAAAGTTTCAAGCAGAACATGTTTTGTAAATTTCTATAAATATCACATTAATATCACCTAATGCCATTTTCTATTCATTTTCCCATGTTACAATCAAAAGAAACTGAGTAAGGTTTAATTATTCAATATTTATGCAATATAACATTATCACTCCACAAATATTTCATTTTTACTGAACTAGTAATCTACAGCTATTGGTGTATTAAGTTTTAATCTAGACAAGTGTGGTCTTCTCCCTCAGCACCTACATACTCAAGAATAAAAGAGCTGAGTGTGTATTAAAGACAAAGCTTTCTGTAATTTTGAAAATAAAAATAACTTGGGCATTAAGAAATCAAGACTCCACAGCAACCCTTATTTGAATCTTCTGGGATTTGGGAAAGAATCTCCATTATCTTCATTCTCTATAAGTCAACTTTCTGTAAATGCAGCAGGGCAGATGCTAAGATTCAATTATATCATTGTATAAATAAAATTGTGCTTCTGTGTGCATATTTATATACAAAGTTACCCTTTTGTAGCTTACAGGCAAAAAAGTTAAACAGAAATGGTCCTATATTACATACCTTGTAGTCCAACCTTCAAGATAGGTGTTCTGTTTCCACCATAAGTTAAAGAGGAGATACATGAAAGTTTTCCCTGAAATGAGAGAAAAAGAGTTACACAGAAAAGCCAAAAAAGCTTATTATAACACCAAGATACAAGTAAAAATTAGAATCACATTTTTAAAAGCAACTGACTTTTATCTTTCAAGAAATTAAAGTACTATGCTCAAGTCAGTATTTTTAAGACATGAAATGATTTATCTAAAGAAAAATGAAAGGGCCTAAAAATACTTTAGGTTCATAATTTAATTTCTTAAACAATCTTATTAAATATTATGAACTCCTCATTTTATGTATGAAGATGAACTAGCTCAATTCAGGTTTATTTTAGCCTGTAAAATAACTCTCTCTAAAGGAAAAGATTAAGAATTTGCTCCTAGAAATTAAACCTGATTAAGGAAAAACTCTGAAATACAAAGTGATAACCTCATAAATAAAGACAGTATGGACAAATCAATGGACTAAGGCATAATTAAAGTTTATTTAGTCTTTGTTCTACTTCTGTAACTAACTCTGTCAGTCAAAAAAAAAGTTTCTTAATCAGAGTTTCATAAAAAGTATTTAATCTGGATGCTTTCTCTAATTTCTTCCGGCTCTAAAATTTAATTATTTCATGAGTAAATATATTACAGGGCTCTTTGAAAACTTCCACAGAGAAATATCATTTATTTAATAAAGTTTAAAAATTGATCCTCTAATCCATATCTCCCAAACTAATATTCCAGACTTTGATATAGACAACAAAAAATTAACAGTAATGTTCATAAATCAATTTTGCTTAAAAAATAGAAATCAGGAAAAAATTATTACTATCAGCACTACATAATAATTCAGTCAAAAGGTAAAAGGAAATACTGCAGTTCCTCTTAGGAGTTAGGAAGCTAGAAAGAACAAGAAAATGTTGGATGATGCATACATTCAAAATTTTTGACCCACCAGAGTTGAAGTCAAAAGGCAACCAAATAACCGGAAATCTAGGAAAAAGGAAGTACTACCTCCAATGAGACGGGAGGCATGTGATTTGAGGTCAAAGGGCAACAGTTAGCCAGAAACCTAAGGAGAGGGAAGACCTCCAATGGGTGATGGGCAGTAAGCACTTGTGTACGAGAGGTAAATGGCAAATGCTGCCTGACATTTTTAAGAAAAAATCATCTAACTTACTGTAATGAGTTGCTAAAAATATTCTCAAACAAAAAAGAAAACAACACAGACAAAAAAGGGAAAGGACCTCAGACACCTGTGGGACAACAACAAACAGGGGAAGAGAGTAATAATGTGGGAAGAAAAGAATACCAAGGAACATTAGCCAATAATTTCCCTGACTTTGGATGAAAAACATTGATTTAATGGATCCAAGTAGCTCAGTTACCAAAAAGCAGGAGAAATTCAAAGAAAAACCACACCTAGCCACATGACAGTGTAACTGCTAAAAACAAAAGATAACTATTCTGAATTACAAAAATTCTTACCTGAATATATTTCTTGCTATAATCACAACCTAGCTGAAGAGACTTCAAATCTACTTTGTGTAGTTTATCTAGCGGCTCAATTTCAGGCACCCCACTGACTTCTTTGATTAATTCAAGTGGCATATCTGATATGCTTTACGGTGCTGTCCGAAGCAGATTCAGGAAAGGAAGTTGATAACGTGCTGCTGAAAAGACAAAGACCAGTGCTCTATACAAAATGCAAAATTTAAGATTCTTTGACTTAGGCTTACTTTTTAAATTAATTATCACTGTTGGGGAGCGGCGTGAGGGCAGGCGAATGGGTTATGCTATAATTTTATTTCAAGGATCAATAAACGCATTCTTCAAAGGCATAAAACTTAACTCTCTTCTATTCAGTTTTATTAAAAAGTACCTCTAAAAGTCAGTTTTAGGATCGGTGAAAACTGCTCTAAGAACAGTCTTACCACTGTGCTTTAAAATGTACACGCCTGGGAAGAAGTTTGGTTTCATGTTGTAACCCTTTTGACAGTTTTAATATTGTGTACACAAAATGTACATCCAACGCAAATTACTTCAAAGTATCAGTTTCCTTCTCCCTCCAACCCTTAGACAGTCGAAAAGAGATAACTATTGAACTCATGTCAATTTGTGCATAGTAGGTTCAATCTTAAGTGTAAACACTCTTAATTGAGACATGCGGTAGTGTCAACACTTAATTTTAATGCGTTCCCCAGGCCAGCAGAGCTCCGTGAGGGCGGGAACTTGGACCGACTCTACTAAGTGGCTTCCAAAACGTCAAACCAGAAGCTGAACACAGCAAGCGCACGAGAATGACACGCATGAAGAGTTTCTCTGCCATCACTGTATCCAATAATTGTTCTTAATTAAACAGCCTCTTTATCACACCCGTTCAGCTCCCAATTCACCTAGTGCCCACGCAACAGACTCCAAACCCTCTAAGAAATTTACTCACCGCGCTCTAGAGCAAAACGGAGCGTAGACGGGCGCGCCTGTGACGTCACACGTACGCTGCAGGCGTAGTACCCACGCATGCGTACAAGAGCTCTAGGGCTAATGGGATGCTCGTTCCCTCGTCCTCCCGTAGAAGACAAACAGCTTGATGCTTCGCTATGTCTAAGATGCCCTGGAAGTTGAACAGCATGCAAGATACATGCAGGGCGCGGCGCTATAGAAATATGGTTGTGGATAACCGTCCAGCGTCCACCGGGGAATCAAGCCACTCCCCTTAGCTCCGCCCTCCGTCAATTTCCCGCGATCAAAGCCGATTTCTAAACCATGTGACCAATTACAAACTACTCCAACCCAGGGCGGGATTTGAGGTTTAATTTGGTCGACTGGAGTCTCTGGTGGGTGGGGACTTCCCCCAGCAATGACCCAATCATTGTACAGTCTACGAAGTAGTTCCAGCAGTGAGTAGTGAAATAGACAGGTTTAATGAACCTCTTCACCAATTTATAGGGCTGTAATTTTTGTGGTATAATTAATAAGACATTGGTCACAGCAAACAATAAGTGGGCCAGTTACTCCTTCAGCAAAAAAGGATGTACTGGGGCTAGGGAGGAAAGACTGTCCCCATGACAAGCCACTGACAAGAAGAAAGCCCGACAACATTCTTTCATAGGATGAGAAACCTGTAAAGTTAGGTTCTTCCTGTGGGGCATTCACAGCACACGTAGATAGAATGTGAGAAGTTATTCTTCAGGCCCTTCACATTCCTGTCTTGGTTAAAGTCTCTGTCATAAATTTTGACAAGATCCTCTTAAATGTAAATCTTATGTTAATTTATGATTCATGTCTCCTATCATTTCAGTTAAGTGACATCACCTAGTGCAAAACAATTTTAAAGAACTGCATAGACCCTGGCCAGATAGCTCAGTTGATTAAAGCATCATTCTGGTAGGCAGAGGTTGTAAATTCAATCCCAGGTTAGGGTACATACAGGAACAGAATGATTTTCCTGTTTCTCTTTCTCTGCCCTCCACCTCTCTTTCTAAAATCAATAAATAGAAAATTAAAAAAAAAAAGTTTTCATAGATATATTCAAGGCTTATTTGAACTAAAATATCTGCTGTGGATACATATTTGCAAGAGGAAGTAAGTTTTTTCAGCAGGAAACATTTGAGTTAGCCTATCCTCCTTCCCAGCCCTGTATTCAAATAGCCTGAATAAGCCAACAGTGGTGGTATTTTTGTTGTTGTTTGAAAACAACTATGCTAAGTGAAGCTTAGATACTCCTCTCCCTACACTATCCTCACTCAGCTCAGAAATAACTGTTCTTCCTAAGCGAGGTACTCCCTTTGGGATCTTGATACTTTCATATCACCTCTGTCATCAGTTTGTTTGTTACAGAGACAGAGAGAGAGAGAGAGAGAGAGAGAGAGAGAGACAAAGAGAGGGACAGGTAGGGACAGGCAGTGAGAGAGCTGAGAAGCATCAATTCTTCCTGGCAGCGACCTTGGGCTCAGAACAGCAACCATGGGGTTATGTCTATGATCCCCTGCTCAAACCAGCGACCTCGGTTCTTGGTTTCTAACCTGGATCCTCTGCATCCCAGTCCGACTCTATCCACTGCGCCACCACCTGATTAGGCTATTCCTTCTTATTCTTTTCCATCAACATTTAAACACATTCTTCCACAGCCTATGCTTATTAAAGGCAGAATTATTTACTAATATTTGCATAGAGCTTCTTCTGTGACTGGTACATTATGGGGGCTAATTATTTGTTGAATAAAAAAAATGTTAACAAAATACGGTAGTTCTCTTTCCATCTGTGACTTCCCACCTCTCTGTCTCACCATACCCCTACCTCCCTATATTGAAACTGCCTGTTTCCTTCTGTTTTGGACCATGCCATGTGACGCCTACGTGGCATATAGTGTATAAAAGGAATAGGGTTAAGGTCAGCTGTCACAACAGAGATAACTTCTGATTAAGTTACACCAAAGATATATGCTGATATAGGGAGAAAAACTGTATTCACAAACATTAATGTGTGTGTTAATTTGGAAAGTTTCTCTGACAAGCTTTGAGGGAAACACCAAGACCCTAAGACATCCATTTAGGAATCACATTGCCTAAGAAAACGGTGGGTTCTTCAGGTTTCTGTAGAGGTGGGGAAGAGATAAAAATTGAGGAAGAACCATCCCAAAGTCAAAGGGGATGCATGATTCTCAGAAGAGATGTCACTCTTTTTTTCCTGTGTGGTCTAATACCTAGTTAAAAAAAAAATCTTTAACAACAAGGAAGCAAACATAGAGGGGAAATAAAAAATAAGAGGAAAGGATTTGCTGGAAATTAACACGCATGAAGACTAGATTAATCAAAAAGGTTCTTTCAGCTTATTAACACTGTAGAAGTAGGCTTTTATTTCTCAAGTTTAGAATTCCTCATTTCTACACGCCCTACATTTTATACCATGAGAATATGTCTTGAAAGATCCCACAATAACACTCACGTAGAGAAACTTATTTCTAGGTAATCTTAGAGTAACAAAATGTGTTGATGGTTTGGTTTGAAAAACCATGGTCCAGCCCTAAGGTATGGAGGGCACAGTAGCATATAGTGATTTGTTAGTCTGATATTTTTCTCTTGTTTTCCCTCTTTTTAAAATTTTTTTTTGTAAGAGATCAAAAATAGGCACACTTTAAAACCTTTATAATGAATAATTTTAAATAATGGAAAACAGATTAAGCGGTTGCGTACTTTTTTTTTTTTAATTCATCATCATCTGGAATATTTCAGACCATTTACTTTAGGTTCAAAATGAATTTTTTAAGACAGAAAGACAATTTGTAACTTTGTTGAATGTTTTTACTATTAGTTTAAATAAAATCTGCATTTATTCATTATGTTCATGCCTTGTTTTTCAGGAAATGGAAAAGTCAGTATCACAGAGTTCTCTTAATGAAAATTGAGGAATGTTATAAATTGTTTTTAATTCAGTGAGAGGAGGGGAGACAGAGACAGACTCTGTCATGCACCCTGACTGGGATCCGCCCAGAAAACCCACTAGGGGGCGATAATCTGCCCATCTGGGGCATTGCTCTGTTGTTCAACAACACAGCTCTTCTTTGCAACTGTGGCAGAGGCCATGTAGAAATCCTCAGCGCCTAGGACCAACTCACTCCAACTGAGCCATGGCTGCAGGAGGGGAAGAGAGAGAGGGAGAGAGAGAGAAAGATAAGCAAGAGGGGGAGGGCTGCAGAAGCAGATGGGTACTTCTCCTGTGTGTCCTGACCAGGAATCAAAATACACTTTTTTTCAACTTTGTACAATAACAGTGAAATTTTCTATGTCTAAATGACAGTTTGTCTTTTCTCCCATAATTGCCTGTCAAGGATTTTGTGTTGTTAGAATGATAGGATTATAGCTAGTGTATTAATTAGAATGAAAGGACATGTAGCAAAGGAAATTTATTCCATTTTTCCTGTTGTTTATATCTGAACATCAAGAGTTTTTATGCATGCCAAGTAATCTATTTTTAATCATATTAATTTTACAAATATAAATAATATTATCTTTGGTCAATCTCCTTATTAATTTTTTCTTGTATTAAAACTGCCTCTTTTCTTTCCATTTTTCCCAGGTATTCTTTATATCAAACCCTCTATTTCTCCATAAGAAAAATCTTATTTTCTTCACCACAATTACAGATTCAAAAATGAGCATTTGACCCAATTTATGCCAAGGAGAGGTGAAGAGATATTTGCTCGGTCATCTGCAAGAGATTCTCTCTCTCTCTCTCTCTCTCTCTCTCTCTCTCTCTCTCTCTCTGTAGAGATAACATAAAAAACCAGCCTTTGCTCTTACTAATATCAAGTAAAAAACAAAAACAAAGAAGACCAACTAACTAACTGGCTAACATGTAAACCAATCTGGAAACCATTCTATAACAACAACAGTAGCAACAACAATAAAAAAAAAATGGATTTAAAATAAAGCCAGTCTGAGGTAACTGAGCAGAATGTCAAATTAAAAAAAAAAATTCTGCCATCTTGATGGTAGGATTAAGCCCTTGAATCGACTAACTGAAGTCTCATGTTTCCAAATTTCTAGTTATATGAGCTAGTAAATTTTCTTATTGTTTAAGTCACTTTGAGTTTTCAGTTTTCTGTTACTTGTTCTTTCATGCGAAACCAGGGAATTCACAGGTACAAAATATCTACCATCTTCTACCTAATCTTCATTTAGCAAAAATTGATACTAGATTTAAGAAGGAAGGAAGGAAGGAAGGAAGGAAAATATGATACTAGATGGGAGAATAAAAAAGTTAGCATCTAAGAATTCAAGAATTCTGGTTTTAACTTCTTGTTCATCCTTGGCAGTTTTTTATTTTTGTTGTTGTTGTTTTGTTTTGTTTTTTAGCAAGATAGAGGCAGAGAGATAGAGAGGGGGGCAGACAGGGACAGACAGACCAGAAGGGAGAGAGATGAGAAGCATCAATTCTTCATTGTGGCACTTTAGTTATTCATTAATTGCTTTCTTATATGTACCTTGACCAGGGGGCTCCAGCTGAGATAGTGACCCCTTGCTCAATCCAGCAACCTTGGACTCAAGCCAGCAACATTGGGCTTTAAGCCAGTGACCTTTGGGTTCAAGCCAGCGACCATGGGGTCATGTCTATGATCACACATCCAAGCCAGCTACCGCACGCTCAAACTGGTGAGCCTGCGCTCAAGCCAGCAACATCGTGGTTTCAAATCTGGATCCTCAGCATCCCAGGCTGATGCTTTATCCACTGAGCCACAACCTGGTCAAGCTGTCCTTGGCATTCTATTGGCCAATCATTTCTCTCCCAGGTACAGTGCAGTTATGTGCTCATGCCTTTCAATTTATATCTTCAGCTCCAGACATTGATATGATATCCAAAATTTGGATGTTTATGAATTGCAGACATGGATTTTCAACTGTATACTTGTTATCTTCACCTGAATTTCTAGAATGAGAACATCCCTAACTTTCAAACCATTAACAGGCCCAAGAGAGAACTCATTGGTTCAAAACAACAACCTTCTAAAATGGTTTTCTAATTTCCATTCTTATCTTCTTCCATTTGAATCTCCACATAGGACACGGAGGGATTTTTAAAAAATATACTGTCATCAGAAAAATGATAGTCTTTCATGCAGTATCTTTTAATTTTTTTTATCCCAAATAAAAAACACACCAATTTAGCCTCTTACCGCCTCCACTTTTGTACTCAAATATCCTCCCCACTGCTGAAGTGCCCTGACTGACCCTCTTGCTGTTTTTGAAGCAACCTAAGCATATTAAATCTAATGAATTCTCTTTTTCAAATGTCCACAAAACTTACTCTCTTCAAGTCTCTGCTGAAAAGTCACCTTGTTGTAGTGTGCATTCCTAATCACATACTCACTACTTTTTTACCATCTTGTATTTGTTTTAAAGCATGTAGGTGACTACCTGTTACCTGTTCAAATGACATATTTGAGTACCAAGTCTGTTGAAACCTCATCTGTTCTTAAGCTTTCCAGTTATAAGAGCTAATCCAATTTTGCTTATGACAATTTTGACAATGTGTTTCTTTTATGAGCAACAAAATAGTTAAGGCAAGATTTTCCTCTCCATGAACCAAAACTAAGGTTGGCCTCACTATTTGAACTTCATTTTTGAAACTATTATCAACTCTTTATTTTATTTTATTTTTTGCCAGTGTGATCACTCTTTCCTTTATGAGACTTGAGACCATCATTGTCAACAGGACTTCGTTAGGCTATAGACCACTTCTTTGTCAACAGCAGTGAGAGGGAGCAGTTCCTGTATCTCAGAGTCATATAGAAAAGACTGCTTTGATCAGAGATGTGATCTTCAATGTAGGGTGGCAGCTGGCCTCAGGCACCCTATAGACCCATACTCCCTAAGATCTATGCCAGGGTTCTGCATTCTCCAAAGCCAACCAATAGCCAAAGGGTATGGTGTTGCAATGATTTGGACTGTACATATGTCAGCCTCCTCTGGCAGAGAGCAAGGCAAAGGAAAATTATAGGGTCTGGAAGGGGAAAGAGAGGATATATGGCATGTCCTTCTAGAAATCCTTATTCTACTTTTGGCTAATTTTTAATTTTCTAATTAGGAAGTGAAGCACTTGCCCCTTAAGGGTTACTGAATAAAAAAGAACAAGCTCAGACAGTATGTGCCCTCAAGGCAAAGCAAATCTCATTCAAAGTATTTGTTTTTGAGGATAAATAAAGCAATCTGGGAGAAAACAGTACCAAAGACACTTTTCAGTACATAAGGAAATCTGTTATAAATTGTTAATCCAATTCCAATTTCTTAACAGTCTTTTTGGTAAATACAACTATTACCCTAGTTTATCACTACTGTAAGTCCCAGATGCCTGTAAAGAAAAGTCATAAAATATTAATATAAAGGTGAAATATTTAAATTATAAGGCATTCGCCAGATATTTTATATGGGATAATTTATATAGGCCTATGTAGACATTAAAATTTTGCTGCTTTCCCCAGAATGAAATAATAAAATACACACTACACTTAGAGTCATATATGCAAACTGATGGTTTAAGCATATTCTAATTATAATTACCTAGTTTGATTATATTACTCCAAGCTTTAATATAAAACTTTCCAAATTAGCTTTGACATATCCTCCATTTAAAAAAAAAAAAATGAAATCAAGCTTGACTAGGCGGTTTCACAGTAGATAGAACATCTGATGGGGACTCAGAGGACACAGGTCTAAAACCCCGAGGTTGCCAGCTTGAGCATGGGCTCATCTGGTTTGAGCAAGGCTCACCAGCTTGAAACCAAGGTCACTGGCTTGAGCAAGAGGTCACTCAGTCTGCTGTAGCCCCCCGGTCAAGGCACAGATGAGAAAGCAATCAATGAACAACTAAGGTGCTGCAACGAAGAATTGATGCTTCTTATCTCTCTCCCTACCTGTGGTCTATCCCTATCTGTTCCTCTCCCTGTCTCTCTCTCTGTCTCTGTCACACACACACACACACACACACACACACACACACACACACACACACAATGAAATCAAGCCTAAGAACAGCCATTTATGTGAAAGTACAAATATCCACATTTTGCGAAGATTAATCTGTGCTATGCTCAAACCCTGATATTGTATTTGCTCAAACTCAAAATTTTAATTTGTCTCAGTTTTCCCTTTTGACAACTATTTATATGTTCCAGACACATTTTCAAGTGAAAATATCAATTCAGTTAACATTTATTACAGCTTTATGAGGTGGTACTATTATTTCATCTACAGTAAACTAAACTGAAGTACAAAATGGTTACATAATTTACTCCCAAAAAAGTCTTTGATAATAAACTTCAGAGCTAAGACTTCTCACTCCATACTTGGTGTTTCATAACCAAGCCAAATCCTGTTCTAGCCCAATGTATGACTCTGTAGGAACATTGTAGTTTTACAACACGATAGACAAATACAATGTTATATTTATTATTGATAACATTTTTGCCACTGTCATAAAATGCTTTTGCCTTTACAATGAGAAACTTATTTTACTAATTATCTGCATTAGTTCTAGAGAACCCTTTTTCAAATATAGTAATTAAATTGCAGAGCCTAAGAACAACTCTGGAAAATAAAAAGTTATTTAATTAAGTTTCCATAACTGAATCTGAGCATTTTTTTATTTTCGAATAAAACTGCAAGCACTTAAAATATTTTGAAGTTAACACTTTATTAAGATAAAGAGAGGAAATTCACACCTCTCTTGGTGTTAAATTATGGCAGGCTCTCTGGCTTCAAAGATGCTTATAAGAAGCTAGTGCATTGATTTTTAGCAGAAAGGCTATCTCTGCAACCACAGAGGGTAACAATTTTATTATTTGGTACTTTGAATCTTATGTTGTAAAACCAGCACAATCTGGCCTGACCTGTGGTGGCGCAGTGGAAAAAAGCGTCGACCTGGAATGCTGAGATCGCCGGTTCAAAACCCTGGGCTTGCCCGGTCAAGGCACATATGGGAGTTGAAGCTTCCTGCTCCTCCCCCCTTCTCTCTCTCTCTCTCTCTCCTCTAAAAAAAAAAAAAGAGTAAATAAATAAAAAGAATTAAAAATAAAACCCAGCACAATCTATAGTGAGAAGAGTATTTCCTCCCAATTTATTAATAACAGAGCTCATGTGAAATTTGAAGTAAATCAGTTAAGAAATGAAGATTTTTTAAAGATAAAAATCTCGTATTTATTCTCAACTCTTATGTTCAACCATTATCTCATACTTATGATGTTTAAGATTTTTATAGGAATGGACATATTTCATAAAAACTGCTGAATAGCCTATAATCCCAATGAGGATCTCTATAGAAAATTGAAATGTAACAACTCACAAAAACATATACATTGTATGTGTACTTTGACAATATTCTTGAAGTTCTGATAATTTATTCAAAAAAATTTTTAAGAATTATTTTAGGGCAAATTTATAATTCTTGATGCCTAGGAAAGTTGTCATCATTTTCAGAATCTCTGTTGAGATGGATGTTGGGCAGATAAAATATAATATGCTCGCTTTGTTAAAGATGGCGATGCTCACATGGAAGTCCGTCACCCAGGTGATATTATTTGCCCTTATGCTTGGGATAGGTGTGGGGGAAAGATGTAATGTAAGCAGGCCAGGTCGTGATAGCCTAAGGCTTAGTTTTAAGAGTAAGCTTTTCCCCACACCCTTGACTGATTGGATAATGTGGGGTGGTGTGCTCTCCTGAGGAATCCCATTATGCCTCAGATGGGGACTTTGTACCAGAGACTTTCTTGTTTGTAGATTGGATTAAGGGTTTGGATTTCTACACTAAAAACTGGGACAGACCAGTAGCTTGCTTGGTCTCTTGGTTCCTGAGGTATTAGAGAGGAGAGCAGATTAAGGCCATGTGGAGGAGAGGAGAAGCAGCCAAAATGGCGGAGTGCTGATGAAGAAGCCAGTTTGTGTAGAGAGAAGGAGATGGGAAACAGAGGTGAATAAGTCTGGTGAGCTAGAAACCTTTGATTCTAGGAAACTCGGATAAGTCAGTAGCTTTTTGAGCACTGAATGTGTGGGTTTTGGAGCCCAGTGTGTGTTTTTTCTTGCTCGCAGGGTGTAAGCTAGAATTAAAGCTGATGGCTCACCAGTTCTTGGCTCTGTTGTTTCATTACCGACTGTACGAATCGAATGCAAAGCTGCACGGGTCAGGCAGCTCTGATGGTGGCCTTGACCAGAAAATTAACTTTCAATTTTTACCTCTCAAATATGAGAAATGCAAGCAGACATATCTTTTCCCTTACCTTAAAAAGTTTTGAGATATAGTAAGGTTTTTTTCTGTCATTGGGGAGAGAATGGCATTTTTTATTTATCATAGCTGAGACACTATTGTATCTTATATATGTTTAATGAAGCCCTTATATTTATTTTATTGCACCATTGTTGACATCAAACACCTGAAAGGAAACTCTTAAATAATAGATGATATAAAAGCAAATGAGCTGCAGAAACAGATATGCTAAAAATTAAAAAAAATTTTACACTTTCACCTAAATGTGAAAATGAGTAGATTATTTCCAAAGGAGGAAGTATGTTCTTTGGAAGTTAATTAACATAATAAAAAGCACTTCTAAAAATTTAAAAAGATTTAATTATGAGAAAATGAGATTGATCTCAATCTAGAGATCCAACAAAGCAAAAGGATTATTTATGAAATAAGTTTACACAATTAAGGCAGACTATTGGGCAGATAAAATATATTATGCTCACTTTGTTAAAGATGGCGCTTCCCACATGGAAGACTGTTGATATTAATGTGTTTTGGGGGACAGGCTGTGGGCAGGCTGGGTTGTTATAGCCTATGCCTTAGTTTTAAGAGTAAGCTTTTCTCCACACCCTTGACTGATTGAATGATGTGGGGTGCTGCACTCTCATGAGGAACCCCATTGTGCCTCAAATGAGTGACTTTGTATCAGAGACTTTCTTTTTGTAGATTGGATTAAGGGTTTGGATTTCTACAGCATAAAGTGGGGCAGACTGGGAGCTTGCTCACTCTCGGTTCCTGAAGTTAGTATTAGAAAGGAGAGCAGATTAAGGCCACGTGGAGGAGAGGAGGCAGCCAGGATGGCGGAGTGCTGATGAAGAAGTTAGTTTGTGCAGAGTTTGTATAAAGAGAAGGAGATGGGAAACAGAGGTGAATAAGTCTGGTGAGCTAGAAACCTTTGATTCTATCTTTTTTTTTTTTTCTTTTTACAGGGACAGCGAGAGAGTCAGAGAGAGTGATAGACAGACAGGAATGGATAGAGGTGAGAAGCATAATCATTAGTTTTTTGTTGCTGTTGCAACACCTCAGTTGTTCATTGATGGCTTTCTCACATGTGCCTTGAGCGTGGGCCTTGAGCAGACTGAGCAACCCTTTGTTGGAGCCAGCGAGCTTGGGTCCAAGCTGACGAGCTGTTGCTCAAGCCAGATGGGACCGCACTCAAGCTGGTGAGCTTGGGGTCTCGAACCTGGGTCCTCTGCATACCAGTCCAATGCTCTATCCACTGCGCCACCCTTTGGTCAGGAGAAACCTTTGATTCTATAAAACTCGGATAAGTCAGTAGCTTTGTGAGCACTGAACGAGTGGGTTTTGGAGCCCAGTGTGTGTTTTTGCTTGCCCGCTGGGTGCAAGCTAGAATTAAAGCTGATGGCTCACCAGTTCTTGACTCCGTTGTTTCATTACCGACTGTACGAATCTAATGCGAACCTACATGGGCCAGGTGGCTGTGATGGTGGCCTTGACAACTGGCTTTACACAGACTATGTCATCTGTTAATCTTGTTAAGAAAGTATCCGAATGAAGCTCTATTTTACAATATTAAACTTAAAGAATTATGACTGGAGGAGCAGAGTTTTCTATCTAAATATACCTCTTGGGGACACTGACTATTTCCTGCTCATTATTTTTAAGAAATGAAAGACCCAGGAAGAAACTTTGACCTTTCCACTAAGTGCCTGAAAGAATTCAGGTAGAGGACCTGCTCCAGGAAGGGAGCTATCATCATAGATAATTATAGTTTGGTATAAACATGTGCGAGGGGCAAAGAAGAAAACTAGCAAGGCCCATTTGATCAAAGTCCTCTCCATGTCCCATCATTAAAGATGGCCCAGTATACATTTGTTTACCAAACGTTTGCTCTACATCTCTATATTTACTGCTTTCCTACCCGTTGAAGTCCCAAACCACAATCCTCCTTTCTCATTAGCTCAAGATAGCATATAAGCCTCTACTGCCCTGTGGTCCTCAAAGTCTTATGGATCCTCCACATGGACATATGTAATTAAATGCGGTTGTTTCCTCCAGTTAATCGGTCTCATGTCGATTTGATTATTAGACCAGCCAAAAGAACTTAGAAGAGTGAATGAAAATTATTTTTCCTCCCCTACAATGCAAAACCAAATATCTATTTTGATAAATTGCAGGTATGTTTCAATTAGATAAAATATAATTGTTTTAATTAGATTTGTGTTTTACCCATAAATATATAAAATAAAAGATATATAAAATATACATGAAGTAAAACAGTTTTACGTTCTATAGATGTATCCATCTGCTTCTATCAAAATAATGGTTATACAATGTAGTACCTACAATTAGGAGGTGTATAGTTTAGCAATCATTCTACTTGCTGGCGTAAACCATATCTATAAATTCATACACACACCGAGCACATTGTATATCTTGGTTTTTGCTTATGTTCTTTCCTAAATAACCCTCATAGGCATTTACTATATTAATATCAAACTTGGTAACTCTCTAACCAGGAGAAATGAAGGTAATCAAAGCTGTGTGGTTAGAAGATATTTTAGATCTATGGGAAGTCATTTGTTTTGTAAGAAAACTTCTGATATGTAAGTTTTGTTGAAATATTTATTTGAAAAGAATCAGTTTTGGTGTTAAAATACTGTTTCGTTGCTTCCCAAAATGTATCTGACAGCACACAACACAGAAAAAGCTATCCAGAAACAAGACATTTTGACAGGAAAAATTTCAAATGCTTAAAATTTTAGTTTAAAAGTACATTTCACAGCTGACCTCTTAAAGTAACATTATCACCACTGTGAATAAAATCGCATTAAAAGAGCTCTAACATAAAACTATTTGGAGTGTTTATTTTATTGCTCCTTCATTAAAAAATAGAAGTTGGGTGGCCCATTTCAAGAACTAAAGGTTAAATGTTCTCAAGATGATTGTGGTTTGTTGCATCATATCAATACGTTATTAATTGAAGTTGCTGAGATCCCCATAACTAATTATTTTTATAGTTAAATAGTCAAAACATTTTTGAGACTTCAGAAATCAATTATTTAAATCGTGCATCTCCATAAATGTTGCATTGCAGTGAGGGAGAGAGAACATTTAGAAATTATTTACCTCACTACAGCATATTCTGCCTTTATATTTGCATAGTAATGCCTTTAAGTAAATAAAGCCTTATTTTTAATATAAAGTAATGACACTAATTTCTTTTTATTTCAAAATGCATTTAGAAATTTGTTATTTGGAACTCTGAATGCACTTTCTTTCTTATGAAGACAACAGTACTATAGTGAGCATTAAGTAACTACCAAGGAAAACCACACATACATGTAATCCAATGTACAAGAAATAACAACAAAGTTAATATAATAATTACGATTATTAAGTGGCAACTAACTTATTCTAATTACTAATAGCCTTTTTAGGACTATCTCATTTAATGTTGATAATAACTGTACATTCAATACATAAAAAACTTAGTGTATTCTTATTAATAGTATTTAGAGCACTAATGGTCTTCTTTTTATAGGAGAATATATTCCATATTTATATTTTTCCAACTGTAGTTGAATTTTTTTCCAGACTTTAAAAAGCTATGGTACATATATACTATGGAATACTACTCAGCCAGAAGAAATGATGACATCGGATCATTTACAACAAAATGGATGGACCTTGATAACATTATACGGAGTGAAATAAGTAAACCAGAAAAAAAAACTGAGAACAGCATGATTTCATACATAGGTGGGACATAAAAGTGAGACTATGAGACATGGACAAGAGAGTGGTGGTTACGGGTTGGGGAGAGGGAGGGGAGGGTGGGATAGGGAGGAGGGGAGGGACACAGGGAAAACCAGATAGAAGGTGACAGAGGACAATTTGACTTTGGGTGACGGGTATGCAACACAATTGAATGATAAGATAATCTGGAGATGTTTTCGTTGTACATATGTACCCTGATTTATTGGTGTCACCCCATTAAAATTAATAATAATAAAAAAATCAATAAACAGAAAAACTTAAAAAAATATTATCAAACAAATGAAATCAACATATTTAAATTCTACTTCTAACATTGCAGCCAAAATATGTCTACCCTCATAAATACTTTGAAAAGATGAATTTTGTTCAAAATAATCTATATACATAAATATATCAATATATTTGCTATGAATGAATGAAAATTTAAGGTATTAAAAATAAAGAGAAAGATCAGTTAAGAACACATGTTGATGCTGTCCATCTAGGAGGTGATTATCAAATTCAGAGATGAAGTACAATGCTCAAAGACTTGAATTTTAATGTCCAGGCAGAGACAAAAGATGAGACATTTGGGGCCAATAACACATGAGTTGGAACTAAGGCTTCTGTACAAATCTGGGGTCCCTTGGTGAAAAAGGGGTTACAAAATGCTTGCAGTGACTTAATCTAAATCAAGTGATCATGTGTCTGCTCAATTCTCTGGGTAGAACACAGAAATATTTCATAAGAGTTCAAAACCAAGAGTGTGTTATACATGGGTTTGAGGCCTCATCTTAGACTACTGTACTTGTATTCATGTGTGAATCTTATAGTTGTGAATTCTGAAATAAAACATATGTGTTAATATTGGTACTTGTATGGTAAGGATAGACTTATAGCTAAATGGAATAAAAGAATTAAATTGAAAGTTCAATAAAAACTTGGAAAAAAAACTTGGAAAATTAAGGCCAAAGATTTTTGATGATGGTGTTATGTTAGAATTCTCCAGAGAAGTAGAATCTATAAGATATTCATGTATGTGTATATGTGTGTATACACAAATATGTAGGGGAGGGGAGAGAGGAGAGAGAGAGAGCTTGGTTTTTAGAAATTCATTCACACAATTGTGGAAGCTTGGCAAGTCCAAAATCTGCAAGGTAGGCCTCCTACAAACTGGAGACCCAGGGAAATGTTATAGTTCGAGTCCAGTGGCAACCTGCTGGCAGAATTCCTTTTTGCGAGAGGGGAGATCATCTTTGCTCTTTTCAAGCTGTCTGCTGATTTGATGAGGTCAGCATGAAGGGTAATCTGCTTTATTCAACGTCCACTGATTTAAAGGTTAATCTCTTTTCAAAAATGCCTTCACAGAAAAATCCATAATAATGTTTTACCAAATATCTGGGCACTGTGGCCCAACCAAGTTGACACATAAAATTAATTATAATAGCTGTCAAGGCAATTCAGTGAGCAATAAGGAGTATAATGATATTGATATTAAACGTTTTCAGGTTAGGTTATACATATTAGAAATTTAAGAGGAACCACTGAAATACAGAAAAATGTATACCTTCCAATAATTTACCGGGAAAAAAAATGGAATAAAGACACTGTTCAATACAGTTGAAGACAGTAAAGAAAGAAAAAACACACACGAAGTGAGGTGGTACAAATAAAATACTGAAAAACACATAAGGGAAAATGTAATAAACATGACCATTAATATAAAAAAAATTTAGCCCTGGCTGGATGGCTGGGTTGGTTGGAGCATCGTTCTAAGACACAGAAGTGGCTGGTTGAGTCCTTGGCCGGGGCACGTATAGAAACAGATTGATATTTCTGTCCCCCTCTCTCTGAATTTATTAAAATAAAGTAAATAGAAAAAAAGACAAGAAAAAGGCAACAGAGAACATTTTTAAAAAATAAATAAATAGAAGAAGGAAATTTTATGACTAGATTACAAATTTCCAGCTAAAAGCTGTTTTAAAAGGCACATCTAAAACATAATGACATGGTAAGTTTGAAAGGGGGAGAAAAATAACGTATCTGGTAAATAATCAAAATAAGCTAGTGTAGCTATAAAACTCTTAGAGAAAACTGTTTAAGTCAGAAAACCTTAAGGCTAAAGAGGGTTATTGGGAAATGGTATGTTAAAAAATTACTCACTAGGAAGATCTGATAAGAAAAAAATTAGAAATTCATTTTCTCAGTATTTATGCATGAATAATTTTCAAAAGGTTAAAAACTAGATGAGTCCCACCTCAGCAAACTTCCCTTTTTTATTCTTTGACATCTCTCCTTGAAAGTTTAAGACACACATTTCTTTCACTAAGCCTTCCAGTATTGATTTTCCCCAACTCTTTCTACCTCTCCCTTTGCTCTTATCTGCTGTGTTGTATATTGAGTTTGATGGGAAATCTCACAGGAGCTTTGTCTTTTATGTGTTTGTAAGTGCCATGTATCCTTACAACTATTATAAATAAATAATCATCACCATCTTGGGATGAAAATAAAACATAAAAGTGTCAACCTTTCAAACAAAAATGAGTTACCGTCTTCTCTTTATACCTTAGAGATGCATTCTTGTAAAATTCTAGAAACTCTTTCAAGTATATATTTAAGTTTAAAAAAGAAAAAATAATAATGTTATACCAGTCTAGGGTGAACATCTATCCTTATTTGCCTGATTTTAGCACTAAACGTCCTGTTTCCTAGGCAGTCCCAGGCAAACTGGGGTAGTTGGTTTCCCAATAATATCACTCTCTGTTATGAAATCTAAAACATATACACTTTGTATCTTTTATTGAATATTTTCTGTAAATAAAGTTTTAAGCAAAAGATCAAGAGTTGATATCTATAATGGGGAAAAGATTGTAAGTAGGTTTCTTTCATCAGAGTTCTTTATTTCTATTATTAAAAAAAAATGTGACCCTGGCCTGTTAGCTCAGTGGTAGAGCATTGGCTTGGCCTGTGGATATCAATTTCAATTCCCAGTCAGGGCACACAGGAGAAATAACCATCAGCTTCTCCTCCTTCCCCTCCCCTTTTTCTATCTCTCTTTCTTTCTTCCCCTCCCACAGCCATGCCACTATTGGTTTGAGCACATTGGCCTGGTGTTGAGGATGGCTCTGTGGAGCCTCTTCCTCAGGCAATAAAAATAGCTCAGTTGCGAGCATGGTCTCAGATGGGAACAGCATTAACCCCAGATGTGGGTTATGGGGTGGATCTCTGTTGGGGCTCATGGCAGTGTTTGTCTCTCTATCTCCCCTCCTCTCACTTGGAAAAAGAAGAAGAATTTAAAAAAAAGATAATAATTCTGGTCTAGATTTAAATCTCAGGGACTGAGTGAACAGTCTTTTGTGCTTCGATGGAAATAAAGGCATATCAAGTCAATAATCTAACCAACTGAGCTACTCAGCTGGGCTAAAAATTTTTTATGTAGTGCTTTTAATAAACCGAGTGACAACTGGTATTTAAGAAAAGTTGGGGTCAGGTAGTGAGTAGAAAAGCCCATTAAAGAACTTTAACGAGGGAAGCAGAACACAGATCCCCTCGGTATGTCCAGGCAAGAAAAGTGTCTAATGTTGGGTAAGCAGATAAAAGAGACAGCAGAGCTACGTTCATGTAAGTCATCAGCAATAGGGACATCTGAAGAAATTAAAGCAGCAGTAGGAGCCCTGGCCTGATACTTCAACTGGAGCATTATCCGGAAGCCCAGAGGTTGCTGCTTTGACTGGGGGATGGGAGCAGGGTACACATAGGAACACGTGTTTCTCCATCTCTTGCTTTCTCCCTTCCTCTTTCTAAAATCAATAAAAATAAACATAATTTTTTAAAAAGCAGCAGTAGGAGAAGGTTGGTGAAAACATAATCAGAAATATTTACCTATTGAAGGAGCAAAGACAATGGAACCTGAGAACAGTGACCCAGAACCCAAGAGTAGTTGAGAAAGAAAAGGGAAAATCCAGAAGCTGCAGCTGCTTCCCCACAACCCAGGCAGAGTCCTTTCTTTCTGTCTCACACTGACGAGTTTCAGTCCTGAGTAACTTCTGCTTGGATGTCTGTTGATATTGGAATCTAAAAACAAATAGCTAAGTACTGTGGGATGACCCGGGCAGGGTGCAGACACAAATTTCTGGCAGAGGCAGTTTTTATATTAAGCCTGGCTCTTCATAAAATATTAACGTTACACGGCTTAGTTAGAAGATGTTAACTGCTGAGAGCCTCTGGTGAGAACCGACTTCACGCTGGACTATAACTCCAACATAATTCTTTTATTTTAAACCAGTAAACAACAAAGATACTGTTCTTTCTCACTACGTGGGAAAATTCAAAATGTGATTGTTGAACACCCTGCAGTTATTGCACAATAAAAAAATATTTTTCATTTTAGTGTAGCATCTTAAACTCCATGTGTATATAAAAGTGTATAAACATTATAATCAGAATCTCACGACTCCAACTTCCATTTCCAGCATTCAGAAAACAGTTAGTATGATGGTTTGCCCAGAGACTATGGGAATCTCATACAAAGAGAAAATGGGGCCTAACCGGGTGGTGGCGTAGTGAATAGAGCGTCAGACTGGGATGCGGAAGACCCAGGTTCGAGACCCCAAGCTCGCCAGCTTGAGTGCGGGCCCATCTGGCTTGAGCAAAAGCTCGCCAGCTTGGACCCAAGGTCTCTGGCTCCAGCAAGGGGTGGCTCAGTCTGCTGAAGGCCCGCGGTCAAGGCACATATGAGAAAGCAATCATTGAACTAAGGTTTCGCAACGGCAACAAAAAACTAATTATTGATGCTTCTTACCTCTCTTTGTTCCTGTCTGTCTATCCCTCTCTCTGACTCTCTCTCTCTCTGTCTCTGTAAAAAAGAAAAAAGAGAGAGAGAAAAAATGGATATACCTGTTGAGCATGGACAAAGTAGTCTCCCCCTTCTCTTATCTGCAGTTTTTATTTCTGCATTAATGCTCAGCACATATTAAATAAAAAATTCTAGCTTGACCAGGCGGTTGCGCAGTGGATAGAGCGTTGCACTGGGATGCGGAAGACCCAGGTTCGAGACCCCGAGCTTGCCAGCTTGAGCGTGGGCCCATCTGGCTTGAGCAAAAGCTTGTCAGCTTGGACCCAAGGTTGCTGGTTCCAGCAAGGGGTGGCTCGATCTGCTGAAGGCCTGCGGTCAAGACATGTGTGTGAAAGCAATCAATGAACAACTAAGCTGTTGCAACGGCAATGAAAAACTAATGATTGATGCTTCTCACCTCTCTCCGTTCCTGTCTGTCTGTCCCTATCTGTCCCTCTCTCTGACTCTCTCTCTGTCCCTGTAAAATAAATAAATAAATAAATAAATAAATAAATAAAATATTCTAGACATAAACAATTCGTAAGGTTTAAATTGCTTGCATTTTTAGTAGTGTAATAAAATTTTGTGCCATCCAGCTCCATCCTGCCTGGACTGTGAATTGTCCCTTTGTCCAGTGTTTTCATGCTATATATACTTCCTGCCCTTAGTCACTTAGTAGCTATCTTGGTTATCAAAGCCACTGTTGCAGTATTGTGTTTGTGTTGAAGTAACCTTTATTTTATTTAATAATGTCCCAAAGTGTAAGGGTTGTGATGCTGGCAATTCAGATATGCCAAAGAAAGCTATCAAATATTTTCTTTAAGTGAAAAGTGAAAGTTCTTGACTTAGTAAGGCATTTTATCATATCATGTCATCACAAGAAGAATGATGAGTACCATACAATAGAACATTTTGAAAGAGAGAACATATTCACATAACTTTTATTACAACATATTGTTATCATTGTTCTATTGTAATTAGTTATTGTTGATAATCTCTAACTGTACTTAATTTATAAATTAAACTTTATCATAGGTATGTACATATAGAAAAAAAAGACATACCATAGTATATAGAGGGTTAGGTACCATCCATGAGTTCAGGCATCCACTGGGGGCCTTGGAACATACTACCTGGGGATGGGGGGGGGGTGTACTGTACATGATGCTGTAGTCATGCACCAGCAGATGAATATGCAGGGTGAGTCTAAGATGAATTTTTCAGAAATATGTTACTGCCCTAGAATAATACTTAGGTGTTCAAATGACAAATTAGATACACGGCAGAAGACCCAAAAGTATATGTTCCCCCCCATTTATATTAAATGGGAAATCAAGGTCTATAAAAACCTTCTATGGTTCTCATTTTTTAAAAAAAGAATGTTACATTCTCTGTGATTTCTTAATCTGCTTATTATTTAGTTAAAGTCCACAAGCTTTTGATATATAAATGGGATACAAAGTGATTAATACAGTTTCTGTACTCTAGGAGTAAAAACATAAATAGGGAAGAGACAGATGAGTAAAATCAACTATAATTCATGGCAGAATGTGATGAGTCAATTGAGAGTCAAATCAAGATATATTATGTGTTCAACAGAGCATAATTCTAAGAAATCAGAGGTGTTTTCTTGGAAGATATGAGACTTGAGTAAGTAAACCCAGCCTTAAAAGGTAGGTAGGGGTTTAAGAGGCAAAAGCAGAGAGCAAGGAATTCAGGCAAAGAGAATAGTAGCGAAGGCTTGTAGGCATTCGACATAAACATCAGGTCATTGGTCTAGTGTGGCTGGGATATAGGGATCGGCGATAAGGCTGGGGAGTCACATGAGGTCCAGATCACAGAAGGTCTGGAATGCCAATGTTAAAGTAGTTGGAACATAATCCCTAGGAAGTGCCACATCATGAAGAAGGTTAGGGGGTTATAGACATGTCTACTATATAGCTGTTTCCTAATCTCATGACTGTGATGATGGTTTTATTCTGCTTCCAGAGATTGCTCTTATTTCCTGATAGCTTTTCTCTTCAGGCTCTAACTTTTTCCATTTGCTATATAAGCCTCTGCACTATACTGTTTGTATTCAAGTCATAAACTTGTATTTGTGTATCCTCGATATTTGTTTGAAATCTCGGTAACAGCAAGCCTACCTACCTCGTGGTAAAATTTTGGCATTAAATTTTTTGTCCTGTTAACCTTAACTGAATGCTTCAAAATCAGTCTGATTCACTTCACTTAAACCTGATTTTTAGCAGGCGATCCACAGAGATCATTCATCTTGTATCAAAATGTGATGTAGGAGTAAGATAACTGAATTGACATGTGATCCTTAGAGCAGCTCTATCCACTACCTTTTTTTCCAAAAGAGTTTTGACAGAATGTCAAACATTTTCTTGTGAAGAGTCATCATATGACTACTTTCATCAAACTACCTGTCGGTTCACACCCGTTCAGGCTTAAACCGAATTCAGTGTTTCCCCATTTGTTCCTATTGTTGAGAATAAGAGTTGCTCAACTCAACATAACCTGAAAGGCAATGTGGTCTAATGGATTGAGCAACGAAGAGAAAGTTTAAAGTTTGTGTATTTATTTCTTATTTGTTCCCTACAGATTTGCAATATAACTTTAGAAGACTTTACTTCACTTCTGTTTATATTCTCTTGTCTAGCTCCTCAACTTCCCTTTGTGGTGTTTGCCATCTGTCATTAGGAAGA
Organism: Rhynchonycteris naso; assembly: GCA_037038555.1. Classification (NCBI taxonomy): domain Eukaryota; kingdom Metazoa; phylum Chordata; class Mammalia; order Chiroptera; family Emballonuridae; genus Rhynchonycteris; species Rhynchonycteris naso. The sequence goes on along the minus strand of CM072995.1, from coordinate 60,608,089 downwards.
TGCTACTGGCCTGCCCTGTGGTGGCACAGTGGATGGAGTGTCGACTGAAATTCTGAGTTTGCCGGTTTGAAACCCTGGGCTTGCCCAGTCAAGGCATATTTGAGAAGCAACTATGAGTTGATATGGTTATAACAATATAACAATGTTTATTTTCTTCCATATATATATATATATATATATATATATATATATATATATATATATATATATATATATATATATATGCCCCAAAATTTGGGTAAGGGTATTTCATGAAAATAAACATTGTTATAATTATACTCAAGCATGAAAGAGACAGATAATTAGAGACTGAGAGAAATTGAGGGAAAAATACGTATTTAATCTGAATTTTATTGATGAAAGACTTATTCAGAAGTAAAAAATGGCACATTCAAAAGAAATTTGAATAACAATTCAATTTTATTATCAGAGATTCAATTTATCTTAAATTCTACATGTACATCAACCTATCTTAAGGAGCAAAATGACTTATCAATGCAAAATTATTTTTAAATTATATGATGCCATTCAAATTTTTATTAATAACTGCTGTCATTTTAAATAATTTTGTTGCAAATTCTTTCTAGAACAGAAAAAAGTTTTAAAACTGCTACTTGTCAGGATTAGTTTAAAAATCAGGAAGAAAAGAAAATATAAAATGTCACAAGAATAAAGGTGTTCAAAAGTAGCCAGTTAGGTCTCTTAACTGAATGATGGGTGACCACTGGAAATTGATTTTAAAGCTTTGATGTAATTATTTAGGCATTAATATCATCCTAGACATTTAAAAGAGCTAATGGCAAACACTTTACTTTTCTGTAATAATCAAATTATTTCTTTCTCATTACACTTATGCATAAATATATTGTGTCTATGTACCTGAAATAATATGATTGACCTTTACATCACCGTTAAACAATGATGCCACTTCTGACAGATTTGACCTCTCTGTGTCATTCAACATTATAAAGCTTACAAACCAATTCAATTGCTATCTGGAGAGTAGGTTTCAGAAGAGTTTAGACACAAGATCTTTAGAAAACATCTAATGCCTAGTAACAGAAAAGCTCCTAGATTCTCTGTGGAGTTGAAGCAACTATCACAAAATTAAAGAGGATTGTTTATAAGATTTTAAGAATTTCTTTTTCTGTTCTTTTTTTTTTTAATTGGATTGTATTATGCTTGCTTGAAAACTTGATATCTTGTTCAGATTTCAGAATTTCATCACTCTTTTCTTTCAGGGATGGAAATGCATTGCTGTCAGCAATTGAAAAAAAAATAATACAAAATGTTCATTACCTTTGAGTATGAGTCACTGTCATCTTCACTCTAAAAATCTATGAAAATTCACTATGAAAGATATTATCCTTTTAGAAGATGACATAATCCATTCTCAAAATAATTCACCTGTATTGTGTTTGAAACCTGCTCACTTGTCAGCATCTTAGAATAAAAGTAATTAGTTTGGTGGGATTCTTTCTGATCTCTAATAGTATTTATTTAAGCTGGTCTTTGGCTATAAAATTTCTCCATGTGTATATTTTTCTATGGTTTCAAATAACTGAAAATTCTTACAAGATAAAAGGATGTTGTTATAAGTAGAAAGGTCAGTATATCATAAAGACAAAAGCACAATACACCGGAACCTGGACTGCAACGGGTTTCTTCTCAAATATTCACCCAATGTTATCTGAAGACTTGAATGCCTGTGACAGTGCTGCATACACATCAGACACTAGATTAAAGACTGCTCAACAAATGGGTGCACTCTGAATAAAACTTTGCAATTAATTTATAAAATGTCAGTGTATTTAATGTGGCATTAAAACATTTTATTACATCATCAACTGCCCGGATGGTTTTATTACTTTGCTGAGTAGAATTTTTTCATAATTTCTTTTGTTTTATAACACACAGATTATGAAGTGACCCAACGTGGAATGTATTGACTACCTAGCAATGACTATTAAAAGACACTAGTCATTTTCTACAAAACATCTTTTAAAGGAGTCTGAAGAATTTTTTTTTAATTTTTATATTTAATTAATCTACTATTTTTAAAATGTCACTGGTATTTGAAAGTCTAAATGAGCCAATATTTCTGCTATCTAAAAGGATTATAGTGACAAAAGTTTTTAAAATATTATCTGTAAGAAAAAGCCCATATAATTAGTGAGTATGAAAAGAAATAACATATCTAATGGATATATCAATTATTTTCTATTCATAGTTAAAATGTGTTGGAAAGTTATTTCTCAATATTATAACTCATTATATATCTTTTTGTTTCAGTGATATTCTTTTTTACACACTCTTTATTTCAATGATGTTCAATTATATATTCCCATTAACATAATAGTCACTTAAAATTTCAGAATAAATTTACTTTTCTCAAGAAAAACTATAAGTTACTTACTTCATAGAGCATAACTAAAGCATTTTATACTTTAATAAGATCTTAAACACTGCATAGCTTAAATTCTTTTTTCTCCTTCCTCTTTCTTTGACCCATGGTTTGCACATCGGTAAATTGAGGATGGATGAAGGTCACACTATGACTACATCATTCTGCTTCTTCGTAGAATTTGTATATGTGCTGCCAAAGCAAATATTCTTCCCAGAATTTGGGCCCTTAAAATGTCAGTACTTATGGTGAAATCCAAAGTCCCTCAAGCCCAGTTTTCTATTTGTTCTTGTTAATCTTTGCGTAACCAGGAAATCTGGTTTAGATAAAGGGCATCTACAAATTGAAGGACCATGTTTAGGACCATGCATGTACTGTGTGTGTGCCTAAGGATCATAAATCAAGCTTAAGACTCTGTATCAGTCCATTTTTCACTAGATTACATAGCTTTTCGTCAAACTGTGCATTCAAGTCAGAGCATATTGGCAGGCTGGGCAAAAGATGAGGGGGGTTATGGCCAAATCATGTAAATGAGCACCTGCTGAAGACCACCAGAGACATCTACATTTTGAATTCTCATATCCATTTGCCCACTTTTTTATGTTAGCTCCTCCCCTCAGTTGTTCAGGATGTGGAGGGGACACATTCTCAAACTATAGATTTTAAGGCAGAGGTCCCCAAACTACGGCCTGCGGGCCTAATTGTGGCCTCCTGAGGCCATTTATCTGGCCCCCACAGCACTTACGGAAGGGGCACCTCTTTCATTGGTGGTCAGTGTATGGAGTACTGTATGTGGCAGCCCTCCAACAGTCTGAGGGACAATGAACTGACCCTCTGTGTAAAAACTTTGGGAACCCCTGTTTTAAGACATGAGTAATGAGCCTGACCTGTGGTGGCGCAGTGGATAAAGCATCGACCTGGGAACACTGAGGTCGCCAGTTCAAAACCCTGCACTGGTCTGGTCAAGGCACATATGGGAGTTGATGCTTCCAGCTCCTCCTCCCTTTCTCTCTTTCTCTCTCTCTCACTCTGTCTCCTCTCTAAAAATGAATAAAAAAAATAAATAAAAAGAAAATATTTGCCTGACCTGTGGTGGTGCAGTGGATAAAGCGTTGACCTGGGAACACTGAGGTCGCCAGTTCAAAACCCTGCACTGGTCTGGTCAAGGCACATATGGGAGTTGATGCTTCCAGCTCCTCCTCCCTTTCTCTCTCTCTCTCTCTCTCTCTCTCTCTCTCTCTGTCTCCTCTCTAAAATGAATAAAATAAAATAAAAATTAAAAAAAAAAGACATGAGTAATGATTGAGATCATACCAAAATGAACTTGTCAAAAGAAATGCCTGCTTGATGTAGTGAACTAGTGTCTCAAGCTCCTTGAACACTGTGTGGGTTATTCTTAAATTGTCGCTTCTGGCCTGACCAGGTGGTGGCGCAGTAGATAGAGCGTCGGAATGGGATGCAGAAGACCCAGGTTCGAGACCCCAAGCTCGCCAGCTTGAGCACGGGCCCATCTGGCTTGAGCAAAAAAAACTCGCCAGCTTGGACCCAAGGTCGCTGGCTCCAGCAAGAGGTTGCTCGGTCTGCTGAAGGCTCGCGGTCAAGACATGTGTGAGAAAGCAATCAATGAACAACTAAGGTGTCACAACTGCAATGAAAAACTAATGATTGATGCTTCTCACCTCTCTCCGTTCTTGTCTGTCTGTCCCTATCTAACCCTCTCTCTGACTCTCTCTCTGTCCCTGTAAAAAATAAATAAATAAAAAAAATTGTCGCTTCTGAAAATAAAGTTGACTTTATAGATTTCCCGGGTCATTCATTCTAGCATTGGTTAGCACTTTGATTTATGATTCTAGGATAGGGTGACCAGATTTTAAAATTGGTAAAGTGGTACACCATTGACGGGGGGGGGGGGTGTTCTTGATTAAAAATTTGTTCTATATGGAGCAAAATGTTTTCATAGAATGCAAAAATAGTATTGTAATATATATTTTTAAATTTCAACATAAGTACAATTTACAAATATAATACATTAAAAATTATGCATAGTATTATTTTATTCTTTGGCATATTTCTCATTTGAGTAAATTTTTTTAGTATATTGCTGTCGTTGTTTAAAAGGTCATGGAATTTTTTACAAGAATTTGTTAAATTATATTTCACACATAAAATGGCTTTCAAAGTCTCAATACTTAATTGTGATTTTTCTGATGTCCACACTTTATTTACCGTAGAAAAAACATGTGCAGTCGCAGCATTAGTTTCTGGTAAAGACAGCGCGTATTCCACAACTTTTAGTGCATTATTGTATGGAACATGGTTTGTTTCAAAATGATGAAATATTTCTAACCATTTGTTCTCTATTGGCATTTTTGCTGATGCTCAAGATTTAACCTTTTCCTTATCAATCTACTTTTTAAAATAATGATACCTCATTAAAAAGATCATTTTTGGAAATATTACTATATGGGAAATTTTGAGTGAGTCAGAGGGATTGGGTTTCACGGTCCCGAAACCAATGCCGGAGCTGCACGAGTGGGCGGGAGCAGGCAGGGCAGTGCCGCTGACGCGCTCGCACACGAGCGGTTGTACACACTCTCTGGACTGTCCTTGCAGTGGCCACGCTCCCTCGTCCAGCCCCGGCTGCCTGCTGGAGACCAAGCAGCTTGTGCCTCGCAGAGCCCAGCCCGGAGCCGCACGCTGGCGTCCAGGACTTGGGCCTATGGGTATTTAGGGGACTTGACAGCCCCCGCCCCAGCAGGTACATCCCACTGGAAGTTGTTTGTTTCGGGGGCCCACACTAGGCAGCCAGCTCTTGCTGCAGTGTGGGCACTTCCAGGTTGAGGCAGGGTCTCCCCGCTGAAAACCATATATTTCCTTCCTGTTCTCCTGCCATTCCCTAGCTTTTCGTGCATTCTTTCCAAAAACTGGGACTTTTTTATAACACCGTGGGATGTAGGACAAATTGTTAAAAATCAGGACTGTCCTGCCAAAAGTGAGATATCTAGTCACCTTATTCTAGGATCCATTAAAACCTCAAATTTCAAAATAAATCAAACCATTCTATCTACTAAATACCTTTACCAGACCTATTTAGTATCTTGAAACATTTCTTTAGTAGATTATTCAATTGATATTAACATTATAAAAATAAAGCATAATCCCATAGAAAATTGGAAATATGCAGAAAAAATGGACCTAAAATAACAAAAGACACATGTAATTACTACCCATGATAGTGTTCATTTTAGTTATATATATTTTCATTGTGTGTATAATATTTATAAATTTTGAAATATAAATAATATCAGGAATATATTATTTATATGTATTCAAAACATAGCCAAATCACCCTGGATGTACAAATTTTACCATTTAACAACATACTATGAAAGATGTGCCCTGTCATCCAATGTCATTATTTATAATGGCTGCATGCATTTCATTTGGTTGATGGCTCATGATTGACTTAACCCTTCTCCCCTTTTTTAATATGTAGGCGGCTAACACTACCTTCTTTCTAATTAACTTCTATGAAAATCATTACATATAAATCTTGGCATACATATTTAATTATTTATTTAGAAAAAGCTTCTTAAAGTGGAAATTGCTGGGTCAAATGAGATTAAGCATACACCTTTTAAAAACTTATGTCTGATAATACATTTGAGATGACTTCATTATTCCTTTATTATTCTACTTCTTATCATATTTACCATTCTTGAGCATTTACTATGTGGTCAGCACAGCTCACATTACAAGAATTTATAATTTATTTGGCATAACAAAAACCTTGGTATTTAATATTATTATGCACAACTTACTGATTTGGAAGACTATTACTGTGATTTTAATGAATATATCTGATCATGTAAGCCTGTAATGACAAACCTATGATACGCGTGTAAGCACTGACATGCGTAGCCGTTTTCGATGACATGCAGCCGCATGCAGCTGCATATCAGAGAACTATGGGGCTGCATGCTGAGAAGGACGTTTCATCCTCGGCTCCTGCATGGCCAGGTGCAGTAACCGAGGATAAAACATTTGCTGTAGTGTAGACACTCTGTGCCGGAGGTCTGTAGGTCAAAACAACAGAACTCTGGCACAGAGCGTCTAGTTCTGGCACTTCCGGTTAGGCCGTTTTTCTCGAAGTGACACACCACCAGAGTTATGCTCGGTATTTGGGTGAATTTTGACACGAGCTCAAAAGATTGCCCATCCCTGAATTGTAAACAGTACATACCCTTATTTTTATGTGAGTTGGTTTTTTAAGTCTTACCTTAACGTTGTTAATCATTCCTGTGCTTTGAAGAGCCTTTGTTTTCTAATATGGAGAGCCATGAACTAAATAATTACCCTGCCAACTCACTCATGAACTTATGAGAAGGACCTTGTTCTCAAATCAAAATTGTGAAAACAACTGCTTGCTACCATTCTTCTTCTTAATACCTTCCTCTGGATGTTATCTCCAAGCAAGATAGATAATTCACAGCCATGTACTCATTAAGTACCTATGCATAAAGTCATTCTCTCTCTGAGTCAGACACTTGAAAAACCAAACAGACGTCTAGAGAAAATTGATGAGCATTAATTCTGCTACCAAATAAAAAGATATTATAGGAGAGAATCTGTGAGGTGGTTAAGAAGTCTCTAGGGTTAAAAATAGCCATACTACATATTATATTACATTCTGGTGACATAATGCTGCATTACATAGTCAAGGCTATGTAACATCACATTAGCTGATAATTATTTTCTGACTAATGATACAGGTTTAGGTGAAAAGGAGTTTTAGAAATATGGTGCTTCATTATTAAATGATTTTATGAAAATCAATTAATTTTATTTTTAGTTTTTATGCTTCTAGTTATGTCTTTAGTCCTTTGTGTAAATTTCTTACATTAGATATCTATGCTTGTCAATGAATGATAATACTTAATAGTGTTATTTCATTTTTAACAATGATAATATTTTAAGAATAACTTATTATGCTGCCCTTTCTATACATGTATCAATAATGTAAAACAATGCATTAAATACGTATATAACTAAATTATGAAGAACAGAAAAGAATTTAACTCTATATTCTTAAGAATATTATTTATTCACAATTGCAATAAAATTGTCACTTTTTAACAATAAATTGAAAAAGAGCTAAATAAAATTTTAATCAATTATCTTTAAGAATTAGGTTTCTCTAATTAAAAGAAATATTTTTAGATCTTGGACTTAACTACACTTTGTGGTTTATAACACTATTGTACTATATGGTATACTTTTCAAATTATTTTCAAGACTTTCAATACAGCTCTAAACTTTTAATAAGAGTAGTTTTTAGTTTGGTTATCTAGACTTGCTCACCAACTGTCACTGGCAGGGTAATGGAAAGCTTCTACTGGCTTGGAGAGGGAAAACGTGTTGGCTGAGTAATTTATCACATAGGCTCACAAGCCAAAAGACACTTTGTCTCACATCAAACCACTGTTTAAAAGTACATTGAAAACAATCAATTTGTTAGTGTCACAGGTATAAAAATCACATCTTTGAATTCTGCAGATTAATTTCACTTTTCCTAAACGTTGTGTAGAAGAATTTCAGGTTTGTGGAGTGATTTCATCTCTCCCTCTCTCTTAAAAATTTTCTTACTAGGAATGGTATGTACAGGCAAATATTATGATGACCTCATTTTTTTTCCTAAACTATTTCTTCATTAGCTTTATAGCATGAAATGCAAATTTCATTTTCACCTTTTATTATATGTGCCACTCATATATTTTTAGTAACAACACTGATTTTTAAATTATACAGATTTATCAGATTTTGGACCTTGCAAAACAGCTCACCAGAATTGAATTCAGCATGCTTTCCACTGAAACCTACTGGGCTTGAAGCATCAGATATCCAAGGTCTTTTTCATGGAGTGTCAGCTGTGAACCCTATATTTTAATATTCTCAACAGTTGGCATAGTCATAGAGAATCACAGAATAACCAAACTGGAAAAGATTAAAAATAAGCATGTAGTTCCAAACATTTGTAATGTATTGCAATGCAACTCTTTCCAACTGCTATCAAACCATGGTTTTAAATTCTCCTGTTTTGTTCAAGTAATAAGCAATCAACAAGACTTTATTGAATAAACTGGTTATATTTCTGTGGGACTAATTACTCCTCCTACTCCACTTTTAAATGTTTAAAACACATTATGGTTTCCCTCTGCACTTAGCTTGATATCAAACATTTTTCATGTGGATGGTGAGACATTGTATCATATGGCCCTACACACTCATATGAAGGAGTTAGTTGGTTTGTATCAGCTTTGCAAGAGCTCAACTTTCAGGAATTTTGTGAGCTCTTTGTTAAACTCAGATATTATTTTAAAACTAACAGGCAGTCATATATAAATTTAAAATTAAAACAGATTAGATTTGAAACAAAGGTAATAAATACTCAAAAACTTGTCACTTTCAAATTATTTGACTACATTTTACTAGTGTCGTGAGGTTTACTCTTACCTTGCACCTACTGCGCCTACATCATGGAAATACCATACAATAAGGTACTACGGTGCAGTTCTCCTCAACTCAGCATTCAATGAAATCATGTTGTCAATGTCTCTTTCCCTTTCTCTCTTTCTAAAATCAAATAATCAGGCCCTGGCAGGATAGCTTAGTGGATGGAACAGTGACGTTGTGTGTCAGAGGTTGCAGATTCAACCACCAGTCAGGGCACGTAGGAGAAGCAATCAATGAGTGCACAACTAAGTGGAACAGCTAGGTGAAGCAACAAGTTGATGCTTCTTTCTCTCTCTCAAATCAATAGAAACATTAGAAAAGATAAAATAAAATCAACGAACCAATAAAAAATTAAGAAAGCGCTAGAAGAAGTGTTAAGAATACAGATTAAACTTGAAAAGTGTCATATATGTCATTGTCACATTGTAAGTATCATAACAAATTAACTAAATATTCTTTCAGGTTTGGAAAACTATTATATGAGTCAACAAAGAAGTCCTGCATGTCATTAACCAAGAAGTATATGATTTCAGAGATATATCTTCATTGTTTCACCTTCATCTTACTTGTTAATGGAAATGAAGATATCAGCTGATATTAATGTTGAACCTATGGCTTGTGTGTTAATTGCAAGCATAGATTAGCTATGGACAGAAGAGTTCAGCAAAAATCAGCAAGAATCAGCAAAATTGCTCTGTGAAACCCAATTGGTTGTATGGCATTTAGAGCAAACTGTATTTTATGTTACTATTCTTTGTAAATTATGTGCAAATTTGGGAGCCAACTTAGAAATCAAGCATATGAACACAATACTGCCCCTACCTATATTTAGTTCCTGTCTCCAGCTTCCCTCACTAATCCATAGGCAAATTGGCTATCACTTCTTTAAAAGTACTAAGCTATTTTTAATTACGCATTTTTTCCCCAGAAGAACGTCTCTTTACTCCTCCATATCTGACCAACATACACTCACTTTTTTTTTTTTTTTTTTGTATTTTTTTGAAGTGAGAAGCAGGGAGGCAGAGACAGATTCCTGCATGTGCCTGACCGGGATCTACCCAGCATGCCCACTAGGGGGTGACGTTCTGCCCATCTGGGGCATTGCTCCCTTGCAACCAGAGCCATTCATTCTAGCACCTGAGGCAAAGGCCATGGAGCCATCCTCAGTGCCCAGGGCCAACTTTGCTCAAATAGAGCCTTGGGAGGGGAAGAGAGAGAGAGAGAGAGAGAGAGAGAGAGAGAGAGAGAGAGATAGAGAGAGAGAGAGAGAAAGGAGAGGGGGAAGGGTGAAGAAGCAGATGGGCTCTTCGGCGCTTCTCCTGTGTGCCCTGGCTGGGAATTGAACTCGGAACTTCCATATGCTGGACCAACGCTCTACTGCTGAGCTAGCTGGCCAGGGCTCATACACTCACTTTTAAAATATCAATTTATATCAGTAGAAAAACATTCTTTAGCACTTTGAACTTTAAGGCAAAAGAAAAAGCGAAATTATCTTTTTTCTTTTTCTTTTTTTATTTCTTTTCCAAGTGAGAGTAGAGGAGAAAGTGAGACAGACTCCTACATGCACTCTGACTGAGATCCACCCAGTACCCCCTGTCTGGTGTTGATGCTGTGCTCATCTGGACCATGCTCGCAACTGAGCTATTTTTAATACCTGAGGCACTAAAAAAAATTCACAGAGCCATCCTCAGTGCCCGAGGCCCATGCCTTTGAACCAATGGAACAAAAGGGAAGGGGAAGAGAAAGAGAAAGATAAAAAAGGGAGAGCTGAAAAGCTGATGGTCACTTCTCCTGTGTGCCATTGACTGGGAATCAAACCGGAGCCTTCCACAACCTGGGATGCTAACCACTTAGCCAACTGGAGAGGGCCAGATTACCTTTTTTATTAGCCTGATTTTCTGAATTTTCAATTTTTGATAATTAGCACAGCTGAACTAAATTTGGCAGTGATTTCCCTAGAATTAAGGGCTCATATTTCTGCAGATGAAGTGTCTTAATTAAATCTCCTCATTAAAACTCTGTAGCTTTAATTGTCAGTGTCTGTCTCCACACAACACAAAGTATACTTTGTCCATTTCTTATGTAATTTTATTAATGTAGACAGCTCATCTTAGTCATTTAGCCCTGTCAAAAAGAAAAAGTTTAGGCTTTTTTGTGTGTGTGTGTCCAGATGAGCTGAGTTTGGATTTGCCTCTTATGTATTCCTTTTAAATGGAGTTCCTGACATATTGGAAAACTCTGGTTAGCTATAAATCAGTAGTTCTTAACCTTTTTTGAGGTACCAAACCTACCAGTTTCATATGTGCATTCACCAAACCCTTCTTTAGTGATAAATAAAATATGATTTTTTTTTTCCAAATTCAAGACATAGGTATATGTTTTTTTACTGTGCACAAAATGAGCCATGCATGAACATCACCTTGCTCAAAGAACAAAACCAACAAAGTGCATGAACTCACAACAAATTACAGTATTACCTTATTCTGGCCACTGCGGCAGAGGCTTCTCGGGACCCCTGAGACCGACTCATCGAACCCCTAGGGTTCAATAGAACCCAGGTTAAGAACCACTGCTATAGATAGAAGATTTTTTGAAGTTGTTTAAAGGAAAAATACATATATTTTCTTTGTTTTTCTACCAGCAATTATGGGAAAATAATTTAAATGGAGTGTTGGAGAGAAAAATAATGTTCTCTACACATTTTGTTATGATTCTTGCAATATTCCTATCTTGAGACTCCCCACCTCTGGCTCAGCTCTCTCCCTCGCAGATTTATCTAGCACTGAGGGGTTTCAGGAGTTCTGTGAGTGTGATTCAACTTCACCATACTTTTGCTAAAATGGAGGCATTGCGACTGGCCTGTGGTGGTGCAGTGGATAAAGCGTCAACCTGGAGCACTGAGGTAGTTGGTTTGAAACCCTGGGCTTGCCTGGAATTTTATGTTTCTAAATATGATTGCCGGTGTGTTTGATTTCTTAAACTGTACCTAAAATTACCTTACACAGTTCCCCACATAATTCAATTAAAATTTTACATAATAGTAGGGAGACTCTGTGTATAATATTCCAGAGAAAATAGAGATATAGTATAGATATTTAAATATTCCATTTACTGAAAACAATGTCTCTTTGGAATATATTTAATAAAACCACTGAAAGTAGTTGCTGTGGAAATTTTAAAAGACTGTTTCCACTTAGAAGATAAGTAATAACGGAAGCAAAATGCAGTAGAGATACATGAACTAATGATGTTTTTAAAGTCTTTTTTAATCATTCAGAAAGCTTTTTTTTTAATTAAGTGAGAGGCAGGGAGGCAGAGACACAATTCCACATGCACCTTGGTGGCAAGCCCCCTACCAGGTGATGTTCTGCTTGGCAACCACGCTATTTTAGTGCCTGAGGTGAACTCATGGAGCCATTCTCAGTGTCCAGGTCCAACTTTGCTCGAACCATTTGAGCCATGACTGTGGGAGGGAAATAGAGAGCTAAAGATGAGGGGCTGGGGGGAGAAGCAGATGGTTGCTTCTCCTGTGTGCCCTGACCTGAAATTGAACCTGGGACTTCCACATGCAGGGCTGATGTTCTACCATTGAGCCAACTGGCCAGGGCCTAGAAAGCTTTTTTCTTGGAAAAATTTACAGTGCAAATCATGTTCAAATGATTTTTACTGACTGTTGACATCAGTTGAGACATAAATCACTTTCAAACCAAATTATTCCTAGGAATAATTCATGTATGTCTTAACTTTTGCTTTACTAGTTATGAAAATTCCTGAACTACTTGGCAAATTGGTGAAATGTTCTTTTTCCTGCAGGACAATCCACATAATGACATATGGGGAAGGGGGACTTGCATTGGTTCTTCTTTCCCCCTTGAATGGGACCCATTCATTTGGATAAGTTAATTCCCATCAGTGACTTCCATTCATTTAGTAGGAAACCCTTGAAATCCCTTATTTTTATTGATCAAGCACCAAAGAAAATTTAATCTTATTGACAGAAACAAAATCAGACAATACTCCCCTTAAAAAAACACCCACATTTTAGCTTAGTAATATTCTCTAAGTATAAAGGGTTGAAAGATTGAACCTGTGACTAGTCATGATGACCCCATCATTTTCCCCTGGGAGTACTTATTTATTTATCTAAATTGTGGGTCGATCATTGGATTTGGGAGAATCTCAAGTTTAGAAGTAAAACTTGTAGTCATCACTAAGCATATGTTGAGAAATCACAACTGTGTTTTCAGACCTTAATACCCTCTTGGCCTTTGCTCCACCCCAAGTAATTTCACTCTCTGTCAGGTTGTAATAATGGTGGAATTGAAGGGTATGGGGGTTTGATGACCAGGATCCTCTCCAAGCTCTATCATTAATCAGCTATGTGACTTAGTTACTTAACATTCTTAAGTTCTAAATTTTTTATTTTTCAAATAGGGATAATACTCCTACCTCATGATTTTCTGAAGATTAAATGGTCTAGCCTGCTTAGAGAAAGGATCGTAGAGGCTAGGGTGCAGGACTCAATGATTAGAGCCATTGCTGCTATTATTATTTAGACAGTGTTTGTTATACACGAAGACAAATAGCAAAGCTTGCTCTTTGCACTTATTTTGCTCTTCATTGATTTATGTGTGATTGAGCAGGAATTTTCTTTCTCTTTGTGCTCTGTAGTTACTATTTATTTTTATATATTGCAGAAGTTCTTTTAGTAAAATGATGTACAATCTTGAAGACTGACTACATAAAATGACATATGCCAGCCATATTCCTAAGCAACTTTTAATTCACAGGGCCAGGTGTCTGAAATTTGAAAAGTGTACCACTGCAAGGGTTTCTTTTTATTTAGCAACATGCCATTTTTTTTTTTTTTGGAAAGTATCTCAAAGAAATTAAAAGAATGATTTGTCTCTTCTTGGAAAACAGTTTATGTGTTTTGATTTGTTTAGTTCTAAGACAAATAAATGTCATTTGGAATAAGATTAAGGGAAAAATCTAGGTTTATCTACCTACTTGTCAATCACCCCATACTTCCCAAACATGGACGTTCATCAAGATACTCTGGGAAACTTTTTAAAATCAACACTTCTGTAAAATCTTGGTCCTTCAAGAGCTGCCTAGGTTCCTGAGGAAGTGGGAATCTGGTTACAGTGTGGACTAGGGGAGACCTTTTCCTGTAGGCAGAAGAGAATGGGAGTATCAGAAGAAGAATAAAGCTAAGAACATGTTAGGTTATGTGACCTGTAGGGTTGGCACATTCTTCTTGCTGCTCTGATGTTCTGAATTTCATCATGATTCTTTATGAATTTCCTTAGAAAATTGGCCAGAGCTACAGATAAATTATTAATTGTCCAGTGATGGTTATTAATTTTGCAGCTGCCATCCACATGTCCACCCAAAGGTAAGCATCCTAGGGCTGGTAGGAGAGTCTTTTGCCCCAGAGGCAGTTTGAGAAACCAGGAAGTATAAGAACAGGAATGGGCAGTTATCTTCTATGTTCAACCAATCTCTTCAGTAAATATACCTGATGTAAGCATTTGCTTTAGAGATACCTACTTTATTCTGGGGATCTGAATGGTTTAGGTAGGGTTTGAAAGATTACACTGGGGAACAAAATTTTGTTGCATCCACAAAAACACTTGTTCTTACCTAATTGGAGAGTGCTGATCTCAAATCTGACATTAGTTTTTCTCTGTAAGATACAGTTTTCTTGCAATTCAAGATTTTATGTTTTCATCTTATTGTGAAATTTTCAACAGGTAGTTTAACATAATAAAGTAGAATGTCTTCTTGGGCATCATCTTTGTGAAAATATAATAATTTATATAATGCAGTAAATACACTAATACACTAAAATATATAATTGCATCAGAATTTATCTATAATTTTGAAATAAAACATATTAAAACACTTATTTTATCATAAAATTTGTACAAAATTTATTTTAAATTCTATCCAGGCAAAAATTTGCATTTGTAGCTCTTGCATTTGTGTACTTGTTGAGTACAATCTCGTTTGATGCTCCAGCAGTAGTCTGCTCATCACTAACAGCTCCAAGATTTTCAGGAAACTTATCAAGGTGACTGTTCAGGAAGTGAATCTTAACACTCATGTTACATCCAGTGTCGCAGAAAGCCAACAACATCCTTTGAACCAGAAGTTCATAGTTTTCTGCTTTTTTTGTTGCTAAGGAGGTTTTTTGTAACTGCTATAAAAGTCTGCCATGCTGCTATCTCCTCCTTATTCACCTTCCTGGCAGGTTCTTCATCACCTATGTGGGTTCGAATTTGAGGTCCATTGAATACATCTGCTTTTATCTTCTCAAAAGACAAGGTAGGAAAGCAGAAATAATATGTTAAAAGCATTCACTTTCTCTATTCAAAGCCTGAACATACTGCTTCATTAAGCCAAGTTTGATATGAAGTGGGGGAAAAATGATCCTGTCTCGATTAACTACAGGTTCATTCACAATATTTTGCATGCCTACTTCCAGAGTTTCATGTTTCAGCCACTCCTTCTGTGTCCAGTGTTTCTCCTGAGCTTGGCTGTCCCACAAACACAGAGAGTAAGGATACTTTTTGAAACCTCTCTGTTGTCCTAGCAGGACATTTACAATTTTAAGATCCACACAAATGATCCAGTTATGCTCCTCATACTTCAGAAAGTTGAGGACAATTTTTATGTCATTATAATCTTCTCGCAGATGAGTTGAATAACCAATTGGGACCGCTGCATTAACATTACCGTTGTGTAGAACACATTTCAGACTCCATTTAGAGCTGTCAAGAAATAGCTGCCATTCTGTTGGACTGTAAATGGTAACACCTATCTGGCTGAGAAGACTACTGATATCATGACAGTCAACAAAGTGTTTGTCTTCGGAAAAAAAGTCCACAAAAATTTTTTCACGCTTCCTGAAATAGGATACTTTAGCTGAATGGTGAAGTTGATTCTTTCCTTGAAGCCTGGAGGCTAATAACTCAGCTGCTTTCTTTGATAGGCCCAAATCTCTTACTAAGTCATTCAATTCAGGTTGGCTAAACTACTGAGGAGTTAATGACTGCTTGGCATCAGAAGAAGAAGACTCTTCAGATTCTACAGCTATTTCCTCATGCATCTTATCAAATGACACTTGATCACCATGTTCACTTTCTTTGTCCTTAGAAGAAATAAAACCATTGTAAACTGGAACCAGGAATGTCTCAGAGTGTGGGATAGGTTGTATTGCTGAAGGAATATTAGGATATGCGACCATATGCTCTTTTTTTCTTGCCGATGCCCTTTGTGTGGATCAGACAGAAAGAACAGTCACTGCTATTGTCCTTAGGTTCACACCAAACCATGGGAATACCAAAAGACATTCCTTTGTGTTTTCTTTTTGTCCAGTCACAAAGCATTTTCTCACAATTATGACACACAATATGAGGAGCCCAATTCTTTTCTGGATTGCCAAAGGTAACTTGAAAATAAGCAATATATGCATGTGTCACAAATGATGAAATATTGCGCCTTTGACATTGAAGTGTGTAACAGCCGCATATATAACAGAAGGTGTCAGGACTATTCTTATATTTATGCCTACTCGAAGAAGCCATAATTCAATCTTAAAACAAAATAAGAGGGTGTTTTTTATCAGATAATAATTTTTTACATTTAAAAACCACTACAATGATGTAAAAGTGATGTTTGTAAAGCATTAATTGCCTTGTGGTTATGTTCAATTCAAGAGTCGTTGCCCTTTAACTCCAATTTAAAAACCAATGCATGCCATTAACTGTAACAAAAGGAAATTAAAATAGCATAAAAATCAGAGCATACACCAAAAAGTGGATTTCAGATTTGGAATCAGTGATGCAGAAATATATAGAAACAGTTCCAAAACCTCATGCAACGGAAAATGAAAAAAAAAAATGTTCCCTAGTGTTATCCTAACTCAGATAGTCTATGTTAGACAACTTCCCAGACCATCATTTTTTAGTATTTTGATGTCCTGGTATGGCTTTTGAAGGAGATGTTTTCCAAATTCTAAGAACTGTGTATCAAGACCGAGGGCAGTAGCATGGCCTTTGTTTGTGGTACTTGGGAAGAAGCTGTACTTTCTTTAGTTATCCTCATTTCAGTAAACTCAGGGCTATCATACTTTCCAGTGTGGCTGGTGGCAAGTGCACAATGGCAACAGTACTTTGCAGTAACTGTCACCAAGAGGTGGAACCTGGTTTCTCACCCCTTAAACCTGGAGCTGGCCTTGTGACCTTCTTTTGAAGCATTGAATGTAGTAAAAATGATGAATTACAAATAATATGAGTTACAAGCCCAGACCTCAAAAGTTCTCATAGCTTCGATTTTTGTTGCTTGTAGAACTCTGTTGCCACCATGTGGGCAAGCCATCCTGGTGGATAATAAGTACCCACTGGCCACATTTGCTTCCATACTTCTGCTTGATAACAGTCCGACATGTGAGTCTAGACAGATTTAGAGGCCTTCTTGATAATTTAGCCGTCAACTGGCCTTCTTCACTATGCCTGTGAGCCCAGAGGAAATACGTTAAGCCGACTCCCAACAGACTCACAGAATCATGAACAGAATAAACATTGCTTAAATCCATTGGGTACTTACTACTGTGGCTCTCAAGCCACAGGTGGTTCTTTGGCCCCTTGAGTGTGACTCTTCCACAAAATACCATGTGCGGGCGCTACCTCAATAAGGAATGTACCTACCTATATAGTTTAGGTTTAAAAAATTTGACTTTCAAAAGAAATTTCAATTGTTGTACTGTTGATATTTGGCTCTGTCGTCTAATAAGTTTGCCGACCACTGGGGTAGTACGCTATGTAGCAAAAGCCAACTGATATACCTGGAACAGTTAGTTCTGCTTTAGACCTATTGTCATAGTGCAATTATTAGCAAGGCCTCATTTTATTTTCTAAACTATCCTTATTCAAGTGTAAGTTTTATAGTTAATTTAATTAAATATTTCTGGCCCTGGCTTGACCCCGGGCTCATCTGGTTTGACCACAGCTCATCAGCTTGAGCCCAATGTTGCTGGCTTAAGCAAGGGGTCACTTTATTTGCTGTAGCCTCCCACCCTCAAAGGTCAAGGCACATATGAGAAAGCGATCAATGAACAACTAAGGTGCCACAATGAAGAATTGATACTTCTCATTTCTCTCTTCCTGTCTGTCCCTATCTGTGCCTCTCTCTGTCTCTCTCTCTATCTGTTACAAAAAAAAAAAAAAAGATTTGTGGTGTAGCTATGAAAATAAAAAGAATGATTTCAGCTCTCATACCGTAATTTATTTGTCTCATATTAATGTGTATTTTGAGTTACAAAGGTAAGAGTTTTCTATTAAATAATATGCTGCAATGAGTAAGTGTGTATATCTATGTCATTTTTTAAACTGTGCAAGTATATCTGAAAAATATGTTAGATTGTCATGTCAAAGGTTTCTGCAGTTTTGATAATTATTGCCAAATTTTGTTTATAAGAATTGTACCAATATATATTCCAATAAGCAATGTATGAGGATGCCTGTTTCCCCAAAGTCTCACTAATGTAGTATTTTTTCAGCTTAGCTTTTGTAAATATGATAAAATAGAGTGGCATCTCAAAAAGTTTAATTAATTTTTCCATCATAGATGAGTTTGAGCTTTTGTTTATATGTTAAAATCACTTACTTTTCTTTTCATAACCCCCCCCCTTTTTAAATTTGGTTTTAACAGCTTATATATTCTAGTAAGAGTAATCTTTTGTCTCTGATATAAGTACAATACTTTGGGAGGGGTGGCCTTCTGAGGTCATTTATGGTATTCCTGACATGTAGATTATTATTTTTTTTATTAAAAGTTTTCAGTCTTTTCTTTGAGAACTCTGCATTTTGAGTTATGGTTAGAACATCCTTTCTCACTCCAAGTTTATATATGAATTCTCTGTAGTTTCTTTCAGTATTTCTGTAATTTCTTAATTTTTTACAATTAAATTTTTTGCTTATAATTATTACTTGTGAAGTGTGTCAGAAAAAAATCTCTCTAAATTGTATAAAACTAAATTTATTGGGGTGATATTGAGTTAATAAGATTATATAGTTTTCAAGTATACAATTTTTATTTTTTTTACAGGGACAGAGAGTCAGAGAGAGGGATAGATAGGGACAGACAGACAGGAATGAAGAGAGGTGAGAAGCATCAATCATTAGTTTTTTTTTCATTGCCGTTGCGACACCCTAGTTGTTCATTGATTGTTTTCACACATGTGCCTTGACCACGGGCCTCAGCAGACTGAGCAACCCCTTGCTGGAGCAAGTGACCTTGGGTCCAAGCTGGCAAGTTTTTGCTCAAGCTAGATGGGCCCGTGCTCAAGCTGGCGACCGCTGGGTCTCGAACCTGGATCTTCAGCATCCCAGTCCGATGTTCTATCCACTGAGTAACCACCTGGTCAGGCTCAATTATACAATTTTTTGATACATCATCATCTGCATATTGTATTGTATGCCCACCTCCCAAAATCAAATCATCTTCTGTCAACTATATATTTTACGCTCTTTACCCTTGAGTTTTTGTGTGTTCATTTGTTGGTTTCAGTTTTGTATCTCATATGACATCATATAGTTCTTAACTTATTCTGTCTGACTCATTTCACTTAGCATGATATTCTCAAGATTTATTCATGTTATCAAAAATGGCAGTATTCAATCTTTTCTCTTGACTGAGTAGTATCCCATTGTATATATGTACCATATCTTCTTTATCTAATCATCTATCAAAGGATACTTTGGTTGTTTTCACATCTTGATCACCATGTATAATGCTGCGTTGAACATAGGGATGCATATATCTTTGCAAATAAATCATGTTTGCATGGTTTTTTTTTTTTTTGGTATATACTCAGAAGAGGGATTGCTGGGTCATATAGTAACTTTATTCTTAATTTTTTGAGGAGCCTCCATACTGTTTTCCATAGTGGTTCTGCCAGTTTACATTCCTACTATCAGTAAATGAGGGTTCTTTTTTCTCAACTTCTTCAATACTTGCTATTACTTGTCTTACTAATAGCCACTCTAATAGGTGTGAGGCAGTATCTCATTGTGGTTTTGATTTATATTTCTTTAATAGCTAGTGAAGTTGGGCATTTTCATATATCTGATGGCCATTTGCATGTCTTCATGGGAGAAGTGTTTGTTCAGGTTCTCTGCCCATTGTTAAACTAGATTGCTTATTTGTTTGATGTTGAGTTGTATGATTTCTGTATATATTTTGGGTATTAACCCTAGTCAGAGCAGTTGTATGCACACATCTTCTCCCATTCGACTACCTGAAAAACATTTCCACATGGAAATTAAGTGATGCAGGAGGAAATAAAGAACAATAAAAAACAGAAATTAATGTGGTCAAAGTACTTTGATCTCCATTTTTATTTTAGTCTAAATTCTACAATTAGATAATTTATTCTGGCTGATTAATTTTTCATGATTTCTCCAGCAATTTTCTAAGTGCTTAAATCCTCAAGCAAGTTCATAGAAACAATATTTCTAGGATACTAGTCTTATAGGCCAATTTGTCTGGATAATACTTTTTCTCTTTGATGATCTTTTATTATTGCTCCACTCTGTTATGGCATTATCTATTGCTGCAGAGAACTCTGAAGCCTGCCTTATCCTGTTAAATATTTTTTTTTTAATTTCAACTGGTTGCTTCTGTATTATGAAGGCTTAATAACTTGACTGGAATATAACTCAGTGTTCATCAGTATGGCTCACTTTTATCTAATTGACTATATACGTGTATATATATTTTCCATGAATATTTTTCTGAAATTGAATGTTTAAATATTATAGACTTTTATTTCATTCTTTCCTTTGGAGACTCCAGTTATAAATATATTGGCTTGTTTTGCTTGTCTTCTGTATTTAATACAGCCTTTTGAATTCTTCTCAACTTTACCTCATTTGTTTATATTTGATACTTAAATTTGTACTCTATGTGTCACTTACTATATTTTCAGCAGTTTCTGTTCTTTTATTTTCCTTCAAAATTTGTCTTCATTTCTATGATTGTTTTTTATTCTGATTTCTTTCCCAAGTACTAACAGCTCACACATTATTTTCCCTACTGTCCTATCTTTGTCTTAAGCTCTTATATTTCTTCTTTGTGATTCCCTTCACAAAAGAATGGCTTTAATGAAGTATTAGTTTTTAAAGTTGTGACAAAATAACTGGTACAATTTTTTATCTTGCTTATAGATTTACTTCCTGGTGAACGGTCTTTAGTAAAGGAAAAAGTAAGTCAATTCAATAGGAAAGAAAAAAGGAAGTGAATTCAATAGGAAAGAAAAAAAGAAGTGAATTGAATACACTGCATGCTATGTATCATAAGAAATACAAAGTACATTGGAAACACATTTTAAGACTATGAAAATAAAGAAACATGTAGGTTCTTATGTGTCCTTGCACAAGATCTGTATTTTGGGGATTTGGAAGAGTCATGAAGAGATTCCCAGAGGAAAGAATGTCTCAACTGAGATTCAGATAGAACTAAGAGTGTTCTAAGTTGAAGTAACTGTTTGTAATAATAGATAGAGGCAAGAAAAAGCACCCAAAAGAACACAGTACTGGCAGATGAATAAATTTCCTTGTTCAGTTTCCATTTTATGAATCCATCAATTGAGTAAATCTGTGGAACCCCTCATTTTAGAAGCAGAATTTGGATTTAAATATAATTCATCCATCCCTTTTAGAAAACTGTCATCAAAAGCAAGAAAATAATAGAAATGTTTATTAAAAAGTTCTGCCTATATAAGATACTTTAGGTATCTTGGTTCATATTTAGGCTTAGCAAGTTATGATCCTTTGGGGGATATTCCAATCAGGATGTGGAAAATTCTTTCTTTGGACAGTCCGTGTTATTGAATGCTCCTCCTCCTATTTTAAGTAGCTAATTGTGAAACATTTCTGCGCAGGATCCTTTAAGCCTCTGTCCAGCACCTGCCCCAGCTGAACTCGGAAATTTAAAATATCTATAGACTAAACGGAAAGCAGCTGTTGAGGGACTTTAGCCTGATTGATCCCTTTGAATGCAAAGTGTTAGACCCTCATTTGTGGAATCTTGCAGTTTTGCAACTTAGGCTACTATTAATCCTTTTTCTTCCCATTTAACATAACCTGCATTCAACTATATTAACTCTCCTGATATTTCCCCTTGGCACTACACTAATTCTCTGAGGAACGAGAGCATTTTTTTTTTTTTGTCCAGGAGCTGCCAGCTAATTGATACTATTAGAGTATTCATATGGCAGATTTCTAGCTTTTTAGTTGCTGTACAATTCCAGGCTGGCTTGCTAGGTACCTTAGTTTGTTTCTGTGTTTAGAGAAAGGACACAAGCATTAAGTCATGTATGATATTTGTGCCACAAATGTCAGCGTTATTATAATTAAGTCTTCTGAGTATTCCCTTTTTTTTTTATGAAAAGGAAAACAGTCTTGGGCAACGGTAAATTCGTGTTTTTCTATTTTTAGAACAGAAACTACAGCTTGTTTTCTTAATTAGTTTGGCAAACAAAAAATTATTAGCAGAAAAACAGAACAACTAATTTGTGGTCCCTTCCATTTATCCTGGTTCCAAATAGAAGCATTTCATCCTTTTTGTTTGTGAGGACACATACCTGCAGACTAGAAACTTTCAAATTATAATGAACTGCAAGTAATAGTGTGCATTTCTTTTATGGAAAACTCAGAATCAGGGAATAGTCTGATAAATATGAGTTTATAAAACTGTAATTCTGTTAAAAACTGTCTCTGCCTTTTAGACTTTTCATTCAACAGTGTCCCCTTTATCCTTAGGACATGTATTTTGTTTTCTGCAGTGTTTTTCAACTGCTGGACTGTGGACTGATCCCCGAGAAATTTTGTGCTGATCGTGAAAGAGTTAACCACCCTGATGTATAAAGATCATAGACTCAATGATCTTAGTGAAATTTGCTTATTTCAGGGTGATTTCTGCCCTAGCGGTCCATGAAATAATTCTATTTCCAACAGTCCCCCATGTAAAAAGTTTGAAAATCTCTGCATGCAGAAGACATATTAACTAGGTGGAACTTTAGAAGCTGGCCTTACATGGTACTGGAAGCCAGAGGAAGATGCTGTAAGTTATAAATATTAAAAAGGAACATGAGAAATCAGTCATTTGCAGATAGAAATTTTATATACATAAAAAACTGAAACAAAATATTAAATAGAGAAGTGCATTTAATATTTGTTGCCTTATTCCACTGGCAATGAATATTGCTCTATTCTGTGCCATGTTGAATAAGTATGGTGAAAGCAGACATTCTTGTTCCATGGGTGGTCCATCTAGACCTGCTTCTTTCTTTTTTTTTCTCCTAACTTTAAAATAATGGAATCAGTTACTTTAAAAGGTAAAGACCTATTGACATTTTGGAAGTTGAACTTTTAAAGGAATTTGTTGAGTTAGTTTCTTTAAATTTTCAAATTTATTGACATAAAATTGTTCTTACTATTTTTTAATGTTTGTGGACTATGTAATGTCCTTTTTTCTTTTGTAATATTATTGTCTTTTTCTCTTTTCTTCTTTTCTTGACCAGGCTTACTAAGGGTTCATTTTGATTTTTAGCCTTTTTAAAGAACATGATTTTACTGCTTATTTTTTAAATTGAAGTATGTTGTCTATTTCATTGCTTCTGGGTTTTAGTTTAATTCAGTAGTTCTCAAAGTGTGTACCAGGGCACATTGGTGTGCCCTAGAAGATTTTCAAGTACACCCTATGGTATTTCAGAGAAATATGTGCCTGTCGGGGACCAAAAAACCAGCAGAGTTTTTGAAGTTTAGATTTTTGGGGGACAGAGTTGTGGGGAATTGGCTGTAAGCTGATAGTCTGCCCAATGTCCCACCTCGCTTGCCTTATTAGGTTGCAAAAGGCTGTTAAGCTGTGGTGCTGGATTGTTTACACTACCCTCCATGTTCCCCGGAAAGAGTGGAGGCAAGTTTCTTCTATCCTTTGTTTGGTGTAAAGTTAAGATTGCTAATGGCCTCACTTTGTCCTATAAATAAAGCAAAATGAAGCTTTTGGGCTGCTTTGTTCTTGTCAGCAGCAATTACAGCGCCCTCCACACTCCGTATTTTATAAATTCCTCACCATGCCCACTTGGAACCTGGAATTATTAGCTGTGCTGGTTCTCGGCATGTGCCCAGATATAAAAATAAATATAGTTACTCTATTATCCCATTTTATTATGAAAATACTGCTCTTTTTGTTAACACATTATTATATTTATTATTAATACAACATTATATTATTTTTAGATAAATACACCCAAATAAAATTGATAGATTTCTCAAAAAGAAGCATGTTATTGAAGAATCCAATTCTGGAAGTGAGCAAAAGTTAAGTGCAAGTAAGAAAGCAAAATCGCAGCCTACTTGCAAATATAATGAAAGTTATTTAAGCTTTGGTTTCACCTGGACCGGAAGTGAAGATCATCCTTTACCGCTATGTTTAGTATGTGGATGTAAAATGGCAAATGAATCATTGCTTCCTAGTAAATTGAGTAAACATTTTAAAACTATACACTCTAATTTACAAGATAAATCTGTAAGTTTTTTTCAAGAGATTGTCTAAACAGCAAACAAAAGCGGCAAATTCTTTTAAAAATATGACTGTTTCTGATAAAGCTCAAATCGCTTCTTATCAAGTCTCAGAGCTGATAGTAAAAAATATGAAAGCTCATACTTTCGGTGAGTCACTTATTTTGCTTGCATGTAAAAATATGGTCATGACAATACTAGGAAGTGAAGCAACAATGAAAATAACCAAGATTCCTCTGTCCAACAATACAGTTCACAGGTATATTATAGAAATGTCTTCTGATATCAAGAAAAATGTATGCAGTAATAAGCTTCAGTATTCAAATTTTGCATTGCAAGTTGATGAGTCAACAGACATTACCAACATGGTGCAACTCTTAACATTCGTATGTTTTTTTTTCTTTCTGAAAGTGGTTTTTATTAATTTTAATGGGGTGACACCAATAAATCAGGGTACATATGTACGACGAAAACACCTCCAGGTTATTTTATCATTCAATTATGTTGCATATGCATCACCCAAAGTCAAATTGTCCTCTGTCACCTTCTATCTGGTTTTCCCTGTGCCCCTTCCCTCCTCCCTATCCCACCCTCTCCTCCCTCCCCCCACCCCATAACCACCACTCTCTTGTCCATGTCTCATAGTCTCACTTTTATGTCCCACCTATGTATGAAATCATGCTGTTCTCAGTTTTTTTCTGATTTACTTATCATCTGTTTTATTGATGAAGATCAAATAGTAAATTAATTTCTTTTTTTTTGCAAAGAATTAGGTGTGTCTACAAAAGGTGAAGACATTTTTAACATTTTAAATAACTATCTAGATAAATCTCAGTTAACATGGAAGTCGTGTGTAGGCATTTGTACAGATGGCGCCCCTCCCATGGGAGGCTGTGAAGGGTCTTACATCTTTTGTAAAAAAACAAGGTGAGAATGTTATCGTAACTCACTGCTTTCTTCATAGGGAGGCCTTGATGGCAAAAACAGTGGGAGAAAAATTAAGAGAAGTTTTAGATCAAGTTGTTCAGATGGTAAACTTTATTAAAACAAGACCTGTCAAATTGCATTTATTCGAAAAGCTTTGTATCGATATGGATTCACAACATAGACGGCTGCTTTTACACACTGATATTAGGTGGTTGTCAAGGGAAAAAGTACTTACCCGTGTACAGAGCTACGACAAGAACTTCTTGCGTTTTTTAAAGAGATGAAACAGTTACATTTTTGTACCCTCCTTCAGTGAGAATTTTGGATTGCCAGATTACAGTATTTGGCTGATATATTTCAGCAGCTCAATATTTTGAATACTAGCATGCGAGGGCTAGAAGAAAATATTCTCACATCCACCGACAAAATGAAAGTGTTTCAGAGAAAACTACAGATTTGGAAAAGAAAAGCTGTTGAAGGTAATTTGGAAATGTTTCCATTGGTAAATAACACTTGCATAAATGCAGCACTTCCATTTAATAAGTTTAGAAAAACAATTGGGTTCTTATTTTCCACCACTTAACACTGAACAATACAATTGGAATAGAAACCCATTCATGGAAGCTTCAAGTGATTTTGGTTTAACATTAACAAAGGAAGAAGAACTGTCAGCTATATCCACTGATCGTGGATTGATGATTAAACATAAGGAATTGTCTCCTGAAGCCTTTAGGATTTCTATAAGAGAAGAATATGTGGCAATATCTAAAAAAGCTTTGAACATTTTACTACAATTTTCAACATCCTATTTACGTGAATTTGGACTTTCTACCTTCAACACAATTAAGAGTAAAAAGAGAGGAATTCTTCAATATATTGACGAGGAAATGAGAGTTTGCCTTTCAAATATATGCCCAATCATTGCAGAATTCGCTGGGACACATCAGGTTCATGTTTCTCATAAACAGAAGAATGAAAAAACTTAACACATTCACATCAGGACCTGCCGAATTTACTAAATCTTACTAAGGATGTATCTATGTATATAAAAAGATAACTTTTTTATCGTTTTCTTATTTTTTAATCTCTCTTTTTTATGAATTCTAAAAAGCATAACAAAAAATATAACATAAAAATATTTTTAATGTCAGAATAAATTTAATTTTGTCATATTTATTTCATTTAATTACCATAATAGCATGCTTGGACTTTATATTTTTTTCTTTAATATTTGACTTAATTATTATAACATATTTCTCAGAAATTTGTATATAGGGCTCTTAATATTATTTGTAGGATTTTAAATGTGCCTTGACTTCAAAAAGTTTGAGAACCACTGGTTTAATTACATATTTTTAAAATATATTGGTGGAATTTCATATATTAATATGTTGTTAGTAAGGATTTGGGGTGTATCCTTAAGTCTCTCCACTTTGATTGGTTTTCTGTGTTTGTCCCTATAAGTTGGATGAAATAGCTTCTCTCCCAGTCTTGAAAAAGTGGTCTCTGTGTAGACTGTGTGTCAAATAGGTTTGGCAGGCTGGTTGTGATTGGGGTGAGCATGTGCAGTACATTGTGTATTACCTGGATTTGGGGTAGGGGAGCCTGGTGTATAGGTGTTTCTTGCCCTTCTAATTGGGTTAGGCTGTCTGGTGTATATGGGTTGCTCAGTGCACTCTTGGGGTGCCCTGAGGCTCTAACCATTGTCAGAGCAGCATGTGGGTGGGCTGCTATGTATGTCTGTGTCTCAATGTTCTGCTAGTGCTACCGTTCCTCCAGGTAGGGCAAATCTTCTATGTGTGCACAACTGCACTTTGCTAGTCCTGCACCCTCTCCAGGACATACAGCATCTTGCATACTCAGCTGAGCACTACTCACTCTAATGGGCAGCTCTATGTGCAGACTCTGTTGCTTCTTCTCATTCCTCCCCTCCTCCTTCTCTCTCTTTCTGTTTCTCTCTTTCTCAAAAAATTATTATTTCTTAAAGAGAAAAGAAGAGAAAAGGCTGGTAAATTAGCTATTTGAAATTCATGCACAAAATTAGTTTCTCATGTAATCAAACTGAACTTTTGGCAGTTGTTTTACTCTATCGAAATTAGTTTTAACAACTTTAAAATAATGTCAATTCCTAAGATAACTTTTCTTAAAATAAATATTATCTACTACTTATTAAGTGCCTACTTTATACCCCTGGTGCCTTATAGCTTTTCCCTGCAGCTCATTTGCTATAAGAGAGATATGTGCATTATATTACTGCGCATATTTTAGAGAAGAGGGATAGGAGCTCAGGGAATTCAAGTCACTGGCTCAAGGTCACACAGTGATAGAGCTATCTTTTGGTTGTAACCCTAGAGTCTGTCTACATTCTTTACGTGATTTTTAAAATTAATTATAACAATCTTTAGTCATTTAATTTATTTTATAAATATTTCAATGTATTGAAGCCTACAATTATAAATGTGTATTGCTATATATACTGCTCACATAAATTAAGGGATATTTCAAAAAGAAATATGAAGCTATAAAATATCCCTAATTTTTGTGAGCAGTGTACATAGTTTAGTATAGATGGTGAAGATGCTTAGAACAAGTAAAAGTATTATGTTTTAGATAAGAAAATAGGTCACTGAGAAATTTCAACAAAGTAAATTTTGCTTTTGTGTGTGTGTTTCTTTTAACAAAGTAGATTTTGGAGTCCTGCTTAGATTTTCTACTTCACGTGTGACTATTATGCAAATCTCTTTAAACTTTCAGAACTTCAGTTTCTACATGGTAAATGTGGAGATATTAACTAGGATTTCATAGAATTTTTCTGAGAACTAAATGATTTACATGCATATGAAATTTCATAGAAAACTCAGGGAATTAATTAGTTCATTGATAGACTGTTGTTTTTTTTTATCTTAATGCTTTTTATTATTATACTTTTAAAAAAGCAAATGGCCAGTGAGTGTATGGGGGATGGACTAAGATAAGAACTTACTTAAGAGTTATTCAATCACAGTTTTAATGTAACAACATGATCAAAACCTATTCAACTTCTTTGTAGGTTCATTGCCCTCCATCAGCAATTTTTAACCATTTTTATCAAATTGCACATGTAAACTAATTACTAAAATTCTATAGTACACCAAAAAATACCTTTTTTTCCAATATGACAAAAAATGATAGGTATTTTGATTCATTCACAGTGGGCAGTTATTGTTGTGTTGGCTATTGCCATTTTTTAACTTGACGATCTAAGGGAAAAGAGGTCAGTGCCCCTGACTAGTCAGATATTGCATGTTTTAAAAATACTTGCAGCACACTGGTTGAAAATCACTGCCCTACATGGTTTAGACTAAAAATTTTATACTCTAGGATGCATATAATAATACAAATGCATAGAAAGTTTTCACAAGGTTAAGTCACATGATTTATAAACTTATTTAAATTTATGACCCAAGAAATACTACTGATATGTGAACACCTGAGAACAAAATGTCTAAAAAAGTGATCAATAAAAATGATTTATTAAAGTTTATAGAAGACTATGCTTTTCTTCTTTTTTAATGTAATGATAGATTTATTAGATTAGGGAATTCTGGGAATCAATGTGCTGTATAGTATAGATTTCATAAGTAGTCTGATGAAATGCCATGAAGCACAATAACAAGAACATCAATGTTAAAATGCCAGGATTTAAACGGTCTTTTTTTAAAAGGCAGGCAGGATCAGAAGGAAAAGTGGTCAGATATAAAGTCACTCTAAGTTTGTCTGGAAGATAGTTTGTCTACCTTCTGTTCTTCCTGGCATATTACATGCAACTTAATTATAAAATCAGCACCGTGAATTACAGTTACCTCTCTTTTTCTGCCTCCCCACTAGACTGTAAGATCTTTCAAATTAGAGAACCATATTTATTCTTCTATGGTTCCTCAGTATTTAATAAAATGCCTAGTATATATGAAGAATTTCTTATTATTGGCTGAAAATGGTCAGTTTCTTAATCAGTAAATATATTAATTTTCATTTTAAACTGGGTCAAAAATCCAACATTTTCAAGGTAAGCAAGTTCCCATATGTGAAAAGTTGTAATTTTGTTTTCTATGAGAAAAGAAATATTGTGCATGTATAGATCTGGTTTCATTAAATTTGTTTTTCTTGGATGAGGAAAACCCGACAGGACAGAAGTTAACCGCGGACAAGGCTGGAGGGGTCTTCAATTTCTTTATTTGTAAAATAAGTCATTAGACAATAGTCAATGCTTCTGAAGTGCTGTATTTTGCTTTGAAAATATGTCTATGATATTAACTCTCACAATCGTAGGGTTTTAGGTAGAATGCTCAAGATCTGGGGTATAGAGATGAAGTCCTCACCAACCAGACTGTTCTGCCAGTTAGTGTGGGGCATCTATGCAAGAGTACACTTTAGGTAAAGTGTTTGTTTACCTAGGAATCCTGTCATTGTCCATCTGGCCATAGGAAACATTCTATTATTATTATTTTTTTTACAGAGACAGAGAGAGAGTCAGAGAGAGGGATAGGTAGGGACAGACAGACAGGAGCGGAGAGATGAGAAGCATCAATCATTAGTTTTTCGTTGCCGTTGCAACACCTTAGTTGTTCATTGATTGCTTTCTCACATGTGCCTTGACTGCGGGCCTTCAGCAGACCAAGCAACCCCTTGCTGGAGCCAGCGACCTTGGGTCCAAGCTGACAAGCTTTTGCTCAAGCCAGATGGGCCCGCGCTCAAGCTGGCGACCTCGGGGTCTCGAACATGGGTCTTCCGCATCCCAGTCTGATGTTCTATCCACTGCACCACTGCCTAGTCAGGCTCTATAACTTTTTTAAAAGAACAAATATGCATTTCATACAAAATGTTGTTGGCTTCTCAGTGTGGGACTTCCTTAAAATTAAAAGCTCGTTATACAACAATTAATTGATTCAGAATGGTTTATTATGAATAAATGTGTTTAATAAAATCTGACAGTGTAATTTGGTGTAAATTCCAAAGTTGCTTTAAGTATAATAGCTTCAGGTAGATAACTAAACTGATGACTAGATGACAACAGTTTATTATATATTTTTAGAAAATATTAGCATCTCCCTGCAGAGAATATAAATATGAAGAAACTAGAGCAGAAACCATGGACCTAGGTGATTATACAATAAAACCTCAATATGGGAGATTTTTGGAGAGTCCTGTAAAGAAATAATATAAATAATAACCTTTGCTATTCTTTCTAAAAGTAGATGTGCTGAGAAATTAAACACACAAAGATAGTTATAAGAACTTTAGTAATCATACACATCAGAAAAATGAATTTGAAGTGTTTCAGTTTTTTTCTCATTTATTACAACTTGTTTTCTAAAAATAATTATTAGGCAAAATTTTGCCTGTTCCAAATTACTAAAAATTAAACAAAAAATACAGATTTTGATTTTAAAAGAATTTTCCATAGCTATGAGTTATCACTAATTAATACTGACCTTCTTTTCTCCATTCTTAATACAAAGTAGGGGTATGCATGAAATAGCAGTTAGAATATGGAAATAGAAAATGTGAATACTTGTTTACCAAAGTGCAAGAATTAGTCCTAAAACAAGTCAGAACAATAATTCAGTGTGAAATTGAGATGAAATATTTGCAGATAATTTTTTTCAATATGATAGAAATGAGGATTGGGGGAGTGTTGGGCAGAAAAGATATATTTTGCTCACTTGGTTAAAGATGGTGCTGCCCATGTGGATGGCTGTCGCCTAGGTGAAAATATTAATTGCCTTCTTACTTGGGAAGGGGCATGGTTATGCTAATGTGTTGGGAGAGGGCATTTGCACCAACATGTTTTAAAAGGAGAAGCTAGGAGGCCATTTTGGAGAGAGATCATGTTGTTCTGGGAGAGAGTGGCCATGTTCTTGTAGGGAGGAGGAGTCCAGACTGGTGCAGGACAGGTAAGCGAAGTGGAAGAGGTAGCAAAAATGGCAGAATGGGGGAAGGAGAAGCCAGTTTGTGGAGGAGAAGGAGATTGGAAACAGATGTGAATAAGACTGGTGGGTTGGAAGTCTTTGATTCTAGGAAAACTCAGATTAGTCAGTGGCTTTGGGAGCCCTGAATGGAAAGAAAAATGTTTCCCACTGTGTGTATTTGCTCACCTGCCGGGTGTGAGCCAAGATTCAAGGAAAAGGGAACACCAGTTTTTGGCTCAATTGTTTCTTTATGATCGATCCGAATTAAACCAGAACCTGCATTGGCCAGGCGGTTTTGATGGTGGCCGCGTATACTGACTATACAGGGAGTCTTACCAAATTGCTGCTTGAAGATTGTCACCATGTGGCACCTGACTTGTACTTAAGATCCTGATTACTATAGAAGACTTGAAGCCACCATTATTGTGTCCTCTCTTATTTACTGCTAGTACTACAGAATGTCAAATTGTAGGGACTCGTTAAAGAAACCATTATAACTTCCTCTTTATAAAGCATATAGATGTGAGGAACTAATAGATATTGAATGCCCATTAAATACTACACATTTAATACTACTATACAGTATGTGTTATTTCCTTTAATTCTTATAATCGACAACTGCAGAAAGGTGATCTAAGTTGAACTCCAATTGTAAGGCTTACAATATTTCTATGAACTACTCTGATGTTTGAAAGATAAATGATAATTTTTAAAAACAGGAAATGTATTTCTCTGCTAAGTAACCAATATTAAAGTCTTGCTCAGATAGTTACCGTAGTAAGGCCTCAATAATAAGAGAAGGCACACATAGAATATTGCAAGTTATCCAAGCAGTGATAAGGTATTCTTGGGATGAGGTTAGAGATTATGGTTGCCTCTAAGCTGAATTTAGAAATGCTCTCAGGAGTACTTAACAAGTGACCTTAAGATGAAGATATGCTATCTTCAACCTCTTACATTCAAACATAGTTTTTCAGCTTGGCCTCACTTAAATTTCCAAGAACATTGTCTCTTCTTCTTTGCCTCTACATTGCAGAATACAAAGTAACATTAAGTAACAGATATGAAATTAGCATTTTTATTAATTACAGTCATAACTATAGTAACTACAATCCCCTGAATAATTATGCATAGTCTAGTTCTGCAGTCACACAACGTTTTAATTTCTAATCTCCCAAAGTAGTTTATATAATCCAGCAATTTCAGCAATCTTTACTAAAATGATAAAACAAATAAAATTAATTTTCAGTGGTACTGTCAAAGGGCCTACACTGTTTTGTCAATTATAAGAAGCCATTTTTTTTGCATGTTACCATTTTTGAGATGTGACTTTAAGATGATGTGATAAAAATTATTACCATTGTCAGGGTTAGCTGGTATTTTTTTCTGTGCTACAATGGTGCATTTTATAATTAATAAAATCTTAGATTTAATGAAATTAGATATAAGGTGAAAATCTTTAGGCATTACTTCTCTTAGGGATACACATAATTAATAAGCATCTAAAGTGAAAAAAAAATCAAGACAAATAAAATAATTTTAGTACTCCAAGAAATGATTTACTAATGGTGGATTTTCAATCATGGTAATAGATAGTGGCTGGTATATTTTGATCGGCATCTATTTCTGGCACTATTGAAATCTGTCTGTTTGCTTCAATCTTAGCTTTTACTTAATTTATGTGGCCATAGCAAAAGATGTAGCCTCTTTGAATATCAGTTTTCTCATGGAGAAATGGGGATGCATAATCTACCTCATACCATAAAGATAACTACATGAGATGGCAGGTAATTGAGAAGTAGCTCAGTTTCTAGCACATAAATGTTCATTTTTCCTTAAAAGGTAGTCTCTATGTAAGCTGCATTTTGAAAACTGAAATTTGTCAGAAGTAGTAGAAAGTATTCCCAGTTGCTGGCTTAACCTGATTGCAGATTAGATTGCCAGTGTGCTTGAACTAGACACTGTTAAAACAGAATTTTGCAGATGAAAGTTCTCTGCTAATTTTAGTGCATGATTAGCAGGATACAATAATATGAAAAACTCCTGTAATAAAACAATTGCATTCATCAGTCAAAGGTCCGTGCCTAAGTCTTTAAAACAGAAGGTATGAGCATCATATTGGGACCACCTCACTGTGTGATGGGCAATACAATTAAGTGCCAAAATACTTTTCACAACATTTAACACCAGGTAGCTTTATGCATAATCCCTGCATAGGTATATAGGTGACTACTTATGGATTCATTTAATTATTTTCTTAATTGTCTATCTCAGAGTTTGAAATCCCTACCATTAGAATCGTATTGGTTTAAATAGAAGGACATTGCACAAACACACAACTATCCCACAGAAAGGAATGTAGTACTCCAGCCCCCTGAGAACTACCAGTGTTAGGTAGAAAAACCTACTCAAGACTCAAACTGATGTCAAGAGGAAGAGCGGGGGAGGCCTGCCAAGGGAGGCAAAGAAGACCTCCTTAATCTTCCTCTCCCTCAGCTTTTATTGATCAAAAGCAGAACAAAAGTAACAGGATTACAGGGGAGGGAGATCAAAAGAGAAAGAATGACTAATGGACCTTTTGCTGACATGGTGAAAGGGATAATTTGGACCAGTATATTTATTTTTCTTTTGCTAATTAACAAACACAAAAGGAGGGGATATCTAAAACCTCTAGACTAATTTTTAAAACTTTCTAAAGCCTGTTCACATGCATTCTTTTGTGTCTGCACAATGGTCACTCACTCACAGTTCCTTGATGTTTGCATCCAAGAGCACATTCAGAGGCAGGGCTTTTTAAACTAAAGCTCTCCAATTGAAATCATAGAGAGTTCAAGTTTAGATGGGTGATTCCCTACAAGGGGAGAGAGGTTTTGTTGATTCATTAACATACATTAGTGTTCAGATTAAATAGGGAAGGAAATAAAAATCAATCCACATAAATTTGATGGAAATAAGAGAAGTTTAGATAGTCTCAGGAGGAGGGCAATTTCTAGCAGCCAAGTGAATGATCTGCCTAGCTTTGTAATTGGGAAAAGAATAAATGTAAAATTATAGTTCTCAGAAACAAGAACTGTACTGATATTTCATTGCTCTCTCTTCAAATTTTGTTGAATGAATGAAACATTATAAATGAAATGCATTTTACTGTTTATATATTGCTAGAATATTATAGAGTATAAACTGAATTGTGTTATACATGCTTGCGTAAGGCAAGAGCATTGAAGACAATAGAAAAATCATGTTGTGTTAAGCTTTTGTTGATTTTTAAGAAATGTCAGGTGATATATAAAACACCTAAACCTTTGTAGTAAAGGAATGCATTGAGGTGTTAGGTCTTTGAGCACCTGGGACCATGCCTCCTTTCATTGTTACTATTCTTTTGTTTATCATAGTTCATTGAATAAGGTAGATATTCAATAAGTGTTGGCTAAATTAATGGGATCCTAATGTACACAGTTAATCATTGAAAATCTCTGTGCATGTTTTGTCTAATAATCCAGAAAATTGACTTGTATAGTTACCATGCAGACACAGTCATTGGCACACCTCTCTCATCTATTGAAGGGTTAAAATTGGGTTCATTTAATTGTATATGTTTTCTGTGTTGTATTTTCTTTGTGAGAATGTTTGTTCTTCTGTCATATTTTTGCTAAGCCACGTTTATATATGCATTGACAAATTAATATATTTCAGTGGCCTTATGTTTCTGTTGAACAGCCATGAGATGCTTTATTTTCAGCATCTGTGCATTTAAAAATATAATTCTACCTAGTAGATGCCAATTTTTCATGTAGATGAAGATGAAAATGAGATTAAAACATCAATAAAAGTCATTCTGTAGAGTTTTCTCAAAAAATGTACTCTGGTCTCTTCCTGAAGATTCCTAGTTTTGTGGTGGGGAGAGGGCGAGGGATAGAGATATGGAACGCAGTAGGTGGTTGCAGTCTTTAAATGTACACCTTATTTCTACCCCCCTTTTGAGACTATGGTACGGCTAATTGGAATCTGGGGAAGGTACCTTGTGTTGTAGAAACGTTTCCCCTATATCACTCATATTGACTTAACCCATACCTTTCCATTGTCATGCCAGTGGAGAACTCACAATCAATAAGAAGTCAATAAAATTTATCCCTTTAGAATATTAGCTACAACATACACTTACCCACCACTCTTTAGCTATTCTACAAAATCCCAAACAAATTAAGTGGCTAGAGAAACATCATTATCTATAAACTACTAATGTGTTGAGTTTTGTTGTTAAGAAAGAAAATGACTCAATTATTAATTACTTCAAGAAACTAAGATGGTCATTGTCGCAACAAAGGTATTAACAACATTGTAATAGATGATTCTTGGTCTCTGAAGAAATATTTTTAGATAATAAGGGGGTTAGAGACATTAACTTCTTACGGAATTTTTGAGATATGATTGCCATTGTAAAATATTATGAAAAACTTGGTGTTACCACACTTATTGAGAATACACACTTACATGAGACATAAGGTCTTCCCTTGCAGAGAGAGAGACAGATATGAAGGTAACTAAGCATCTATTTATCAAAACAGTGATTGGTAGGATGGTTTTGCCTGATTTAGTGAGAAATTTTACCTCACTATTCTAAGTTTATTATCCCCAAATTTTATAAATATCCAAAATACATATGTGGACCATTTGGCCCATGGTTTCTCTGAAAATCAAAAATGTTGTTTGTGGGCCTGGCCAGATAGTTTGGTTGGTTAGAGCATCATCCCAACACGCAGAAGTTGCCAGTTCAATCCCTGGCCAGAGCATATATAGGAACAAATCTATGTTCCTCTCTCTCTCTCTCTCTCTCTCTCCCCTTTCTAAAAAATTGATAAAAAAATTTTTAAATGGTGTTTGTGGAAGCTGACGACATGTGTGATTAGTAAATGATTTTGTTATTAATTTTATTTGGATACCCTTAAATGAACAATTCTGAACTAAAGTAGAATGAGTGGAAGGTCAGGTGTGAATTAAGTGTGTATCAGAATAACTAGGCAGTTTGAGAGTGTTTGCAAAAATTCCTGGTGATTGTGATGGTCCTCCTGTGGGTGAACAAAAGAGGGAAGATTTGAATATGATAACATGTTTTCCTGGTTTTTAATTTTTATTTTATTTTATTTTATTCATTTTAGAGAGGAGACACAGAGTGAGAGAGAGAGAGAAAGAGAGAGAAAGGGGGGAGGAGCTGGAAGCATCAACTCCCATATGTGCCTTGACCAGACCAGTGCAGGGTTTTGAACTGGCGACCTCAGTGTTCCCAGGTCGACGCTTTATCCACTGCGCCACCACAGGTCAGGCGTTTTTCCTGGTTTTTAAATATTACTGAGGCCTCACCCACAATTCCCTTCTGATTATAGGGACATCATTCTGAGAGGATTCTTTAAAAGGAGAAATTGCGGTTGGTTCAGAAACAACACTGCTCGTTTTCCTCTCCATCGGTTCACATGATTCTCTCAAACTGCAAGGCTTCAGGAGAGTTCTCTGTAGGTGCTGGTGGAATATGTGCTAAGAAAATGATATTTCTTCATTATCTAAATCAGTTGTTCTTAACCTGAGTCCTATCGAACCCTACGGGTTCGATGAGTCTGTCTCAGGGGTTCGGAGAAGCCTCTGCCGCAGAGGCCAGAATAAAGTAATACCGTAATTTGTTGTGAGTTCATGCACTTTGGTGGTTTTGTTCTTTGAGCAAGGTGATGTCCATGCAGGGCTCATTTTGTGCACCAGTAAAAAAACATATACCTATGTCTTGAATTTGATAAATAAAATCATATTTTATTTATCACTAAAGAAGGGTTCAGTGAATGCGCATATGAAACTGGTGGGTTCGGTACCTCAAAAAGGTTAAGAACCACTGATCTAAATGTTGCAAAAGACTCTGGGCAGTGATCACTGGGATGATTTTCTAGCTCATATTCAGATAAGCAGAAAAATTAAAACCAAGTTTATGATTCTTGGGAAGGAAATGGCATATGATGAGATGATTTTATGAGTGTAAATGTATTGCATATAGTTTGCATAACTAATATAGTCATACTTATGATGGGCTATGGCAATGCATCAATGAGACAGAGTTTTGTGTCTGGTTTTCGGAGATCTTTTTCCCTATCTCTAATTGATGGCTGTATTTCTGGATATTCAGGTGTATAAAATCACACTACCTTGCCCTTAGCAGTTTTCAATACACATTGAAACACATGTGTATTTGAGTAATAATATGGAAACACCCCTTAAACTTTATAGGTGAGCAAATTGAGGGTCAGAGATCTTTTATGCCCTCATTCCCATTTCATTGCTGTTCATGCTGGAGCCTGACAGTCTGTCATTTTCACTCGGCATCCTGTACAAACGTGCCTAAGCAGGGAGAGCTGTATCTGTAAGAAAATAGTGTTTTGGTTCGATGTCTCTCCCCATCCCCATTTAAATCTTACTGCTACCATTTGTCTTTTTTGTGCATTGAGGTTCATAGAAACCACCTCCAGATTGATAGTCTCCAAATACCAAGCAGAAAAAATTGAAATGCTATTATCCCATATTACGTGAAATTATCTTCCAGGTAACATTGAAATATTAGTATTTTATTTATAAACCTGACAGCCATTAATACAGAGGCTAATTTTACTTCTTTATTATCCTTACTACTTAACACATCATGGATTCTCCTTAGAGATTTGTTAATAAATCAACTGACCATGAGCAAATGGACGCCAAGTTTTTCCCTCTTAATTTTGGGATGGTCTGAAGTAAGAAACTACGCGTTTATATAGATGCTGCAAAGTTTGAAGTTACAGCTACTTCTCTCTCACTGGTGACACTCTGTTTTACTGCACAAATGCTGTTCACTTAACAAGTACTTCCGAAGTGTCCACTTTGTGCTCGGCCCCAGACTGGGTGTCGCTAGATTAGCAAGGGCAGCCTTTGAAGCATGTTATTTTCTTTCCCTGCCTCCAAGTGAAATCTATAATAAAACCAAAGCCATACTTGAGTTATTTCAGAGAAAAACTACTCAGAAAGACAGTTCCATATTTTCAGGCAACTTAGCAGGTCAGATGCCTTTGGGTTCTTTGCATGACTGAGTTGAAGAGATAGAATGCATAGAAAAGCTTAGTGAATCAGGTTTGCAATTTCGCTGAACAGCCATAGGTAAACCCAGACTTTGCTGGGGGTTTCAAGTGCAACCACTGAAATGGTTGCTTGTGATTGGATTGCAGCCCTCTTGAAATACACAGCTGAAGTTGGACAAGCAGCTTCTGTGGCATTTGTGGGTTACTGTTTGGTTTTGTTTGTCCCCGAAGAGACTCTCTCTTTCTATATAGCGCACTTGAATGGAAAATTAAGCTAGGAAATAAGGTTGAATTGTCTTGACAAAGGAAACTAGCTGCTAATAAAATGAAACTTCTACCTATGATAAAATAAATCACAGGCCATTATTGGTAGAAAACTTCCCTTTAAAAAAGATTTAAGTTTACTATACTGATAAGCTAACTCTGCTAAACTAATCAGTAAGAAACTTCTTGTCTTCTGTTAATCATTGCAATTATTTAAGAATGTCAATGAAAGTGAAAATATTTAAGGTGCAAATTCCCTAATTAGTGCTAAACACAAATTAACGTAAAATTATTAAAGCCTAAATAGCATCTGCCGATGTATCATCAGGGACACATTCTCCCCTGACTGTACTTCCTACTACTGCTGGATGAATAGTCAACAATTATTATTGGGTATCACACATTTTATAGAAACTACCAGAACATGCAATTAGTCAGGAATGACAAAATGGCAATAGAAGAGTTAGGAATAATGAATTGTCACTAAAAGTCATCAGTTTGTGATATATACACTTCTTAAAATGTTTTATAGCCTATTGGTTATTAAAGGTAATCACAACTGAAAAAAGCAGATGGTAGTTGATTTAGGGACTGTGAAATGGTTAACTCTTGCTCAAAAGTGGACCATGTTTGTTTGATGATCTTGGCTTTCACTATATCATGGAACAGTAAAGAATTCTCTATAAGAAAATCGGCTCCAGGGCTGGGGCCATTGTCTGAAGGCATTTATCACAGCATCATGTACAAACATCACAGCTATGATATGACGTTTTTGCAGCATGAATGCAACAAACAGAAAGTCTCCAGAGAAGCTGTAAAAATGTTTATGGCATCTGAGCTCTAAGGTTAGGGTTTAAGACAGAATTGATTGCAGACCTTTAACTTTTGATAGAATTTTTAACCTTCCAGCACACAACTTAAGTTGTCAAAGAAAGCTAACTATAAAACCTTATTATGATTATTTTTTACTTCCTGCTAATGAACATATGGGTAACAATGAAAAGATTACCCTAATCATTCCTATTATTACAAACACACTCATATATTCTATTATGCAAAGTCACACATATATAGATATGTAGTTGTAAATTAGACCACACTGCTTCTAAAAAAAGGCCACTGCAAGTCTCACCTTGAAACATGTTCAAGCCTGCCAGGCATAACAATTTTAACCATTAATTAGTGAGAAGCGATGATCTGCTATGCTCCATTTCACCTTTGACTGCTGAAATCACTCCCTAGAGGTAACTATATCATCATGATGGATGAAGTATTTGGAAAATTTCCATGATCCAGAGCTTCTGGGCCACAAAAGAAGATTTCATAGGTGTGTAACCAAAGAGGAATGGTGTAACATAATATTTTTCATCTTTTAATTCATATTTTATTGACTAGAGGAAGAGAGCTAATCATTTCTGAATTCTTGAAGGTGGTGACATCTGACATAGAACTGAAATGAAAGACTGAATTTAATATCCATAATTAAGTGTCAATATTCCTGCTTCACTTGCATGCTTGGCAATATTATACTGTTATTAAAGAAGAGTGGTACAGAACTTGCTGTTATGTAGCAGTTTTAAATGAATGTATCTTGAAGCTCCCAATGAAGTAATGAATTAAAAATTGGCTTTGAATTCAACTGGGTTGGCACTTATTATTTAGTACACAGTTCTCCTAAGACAGTGCAGTTGCACAATAGCTATATGGAATTCTACGTAGGATTTCATGATCATATTAAAGATAATTCTTAGGTTTTCCATCAAAACCAAAACATTTTGTTGGGTTTAGTTTCACATTTAGAACATAAGGCTGGAGCCTCACAGCACTGCTGTGGAGAATGCAGAATTCTGGATAAAATAGATATGTTTTTTATCCTATCCAAGGGAATTTATTACTAGAAATACCAAAAGTGTCTCACTGTACCAAGCCTTCATTTATAACAGAATTCCTGGCATGGGTCTTGTGGCTAGCCTCACAGTAAAGTTCCAGGTCTCTAAGATAAAGAAAAGCAATTGACATAAAAAAACAATAACAGTATTTTTAACATGGTTATTTGGTTATGCATAGTAATGTTTTATGAGGAATGTTGATTCCGTTATGCTATCCTAAGCAATGTAGTGTACTTGATAACTATTTGTTACACATCAACAACTTTGACATTCATCAGGCTAGAGTACATTCAACAGTCTTTCTGAGAGAGCCAAGAGAGGGTGTTATATGGCTTCCCAATTATTTTCTATGCTGCAATCTTAAAAGGTTAGCTTTCTACTCCACAACCCATAACATAGACTCACTATTCATGATGAAGCTGGTGTTAATGAATCTGAGTTTTCCTTAAATATTTATTCACTCATATGTAATTTTAGTTTTAACCTCTAACATTTCTTTATCCACTAGGGCTAAAGTTCTTCTTTCTTTTATATTACCTGCTATGATTTCATTCACTCATTATGGAATAATTCCCAAATTCTTGGAGCCTGAGTTTCTTCATTTAAAATGTTAGAATAATAATAACAACAAGTTTTATTCTTGAAATAGATTATAACAAGTAAAATTTCCAAGCACTTGGGTGCTATTGTTCTATTTACCTCTATGTTGTTTTCACCCTTCTCCTATTTCTTTGTATGAAAATTTCTGCATACAATACTTCCCCCTTTATCTTCAGTTTTGCTCTCCATGGTTTCAATTGCCTGTGGGTAGCTGGCATCCAAAAATATTAAATGGGAAATTCCGTAAATAATAAGTTTTAAATCGCATGCCACCATTCTGATAGCATGATGGAATCGTGCACTGCCCCGCTCCATCTCACTTAGGCCATGAATCATCTCTTTGTCCAGTTTTTTTTATTCTGTGTGTTGATTACAATAAGATATTCTGACAGAGACCACATTCCCATAACTTTTATTATAGTATATTGTAATTGTCCTATTCTATTACTAGTTGTTAACTTCTTACTTGCCTCATTTAAAAATTAAACTCTAACATAGGTATGAATATTCAGGGGGAAAAGAGTTCGGCACAGCCTGTGTGGTCAGGCAACTACTGGGGGCCTTGGAACATATTCCCTGCAGATAACAGGAGGGGCTACTCTATTCTTTTTTGGAAGGAAGGGCATTATTAGCCATACTTTATTATTTTTAATTAAAATACAGTTTACACACAATCTTCTATTAGTTTCAGGTGTACAACATAGTTATTCAATGTTTATATACCTAACAAAATGTTACTGTAAGTCTAGTGACTACTGTCAAACTACAAAGTTAATGCAGTGTTATTTATTATATTCCCCATGCTGCACACTTTATCCCTGTGACTCTGTGTGTGTGTGTGTGTGTGTGTGTGTGTGTGTGTGACAGAGACAGAGAGAGACAGAGAAACAAACAGACAGGAAGGGAGAGAGATGAGAAGCATCAACTCTTTTTTGCGGCTCCTTAGTTGTTCACTGATTGCTTTCTCATATGTGCCTTGATCAGGGGGCTACAGCAGACTGAGTGACCCCTTACTGAAGCCAGTGACCTTGAGCTCAAGCTGGTGAGCTTTGCTCAAACCAGATGAGCCCGTGCTCAAGCTGGCAACCTCGCGGTTTTGAACCTGGGTCCTCTGCATCCCAGTCTGAAGCTCTATCCACTGTGCCACCATCTGGTCAGGCCCTGTGACTTATTTGTTACTGAAAATTTATGCTTCCTATTTCTCTTTACCATGTTTTACCTTCCTTGCACACCCTTTCTCCCTCTGGCAGCAACCAGTTTATTCTCTATATTTATGAGTTTGTTTTGTTAAGTTGTTGTTGTTTTAGATTTCATATATAAGTGAAATCAGATGGCATTTGTTTATGCATTTCTACCATATGACCACGCAATTCCACCTCTGGGTATCTGAAGGCGACCAGAACACTAATTTGAAAAGATTCACTCTATTTGTATGCAGCGTTATTTATAGTAACCAAGATATGGAAGCAGCCGAAGTGTCCATTAATAGGTAAATGAATAAAGAAAATATGATATGATATGATAAAAAAAGCACACACACACATAGAATGGAATATTAACTCATCCATAAAAAATATTAATATTGTCATTTGTGGCGAGATGGTTGGATCTAGAGGGTATTATGCTAAGGGACTACTGAACTACTGAATTCTTGATTTTAGCTATCTTTTCTTATTCTTTTTTGATTGCTATGTTGTCCTTTTTCAG
This sequence comes from Rhynchonycteris naso, assembly GCA_037038555.1. Taxonomy (NCBI): domain Eukaryota; kingdom Metazoa; phylum Chordata; class Mammalia; order Chiroptera; family Emballonuridae; genus Rhynchonycteris; species Rhynchonycteris naso. The sequence continues at coordinate 60,565,162 of CM072995.1, read as the reverse complement.
GAATGACACCAGGATTTTACCCAAGAGGTCAGAGTTTTAATCAACTCTTATCAGCTTCTTCTAATTTTTTTTAACATTCCTAAGGGAAAGTGTGTCTTGTTGAAACTGGCAGAATGAATAATTGCTCATTAGTTATATAACTGCTTCTTTTGTCATGTAAGACTTGGAGTGCAATGGGAAAAGTCTGTGATTGTTCATGGGTGTACCATCTTAATCATCAGCATTATTGGCTTCTGTATTGTGGCAGATAAACAATACAGGAGTTGACAAAAAGCTGTACTGGGCCAAGAAACCTAATGTATTTGGAAAGGCATTGTTTATGAAAACATGACCTTAGTGTCATTTTGATGCATCGTGGTGTTAAAATGATTTATATTAAATAATTAGTTTTCTTACTAGCTTCTACTTCTCTATTCTTACTGCTTTTTTAGTCAGTCTACATATTACTTCTATATTAATCTTTGTATAATGCTGTTTTTTTCTCTATACTATTTTTATGCTCACATATTCTAGATAATTTTCTATGGGGTGCATCAGGGTCCTCAAAAATTCCCACCCAACTGGCAGAGAGGAGTGACCGAAAGCAATCCTCCTCAAATATCATTCTGTTTCTTTAAAATTCAAGTTAATGTTTTGTTCTTTACTACATACTATCAATATTTGTTTTAATGGAATTAAAAATGCTTCCTGAATAAATAGCCTAACACTTCATTCCAAATCTTAAAGTAATGTCGATGTCCAGGAAGATGTGCCACACTTGTCCTGTGGCTCCAAGTGTCCCTGGCTCTACCACATTTTCTTGGAGGCATGAGTACCCTTTTGTGAGAAGTCAGATTGAGTTCAAGGTCTTCTGCTGAAATTTTATGATATGTCACAGTGCAGTTTTAACTTCCTTTTACAGCCTATCTTTCATTCATTCTCAACACAAATCCTACTCTCCAGCCAAACTGTTTAACTTATGCTCACACAGACTCATCTCTCCTTTCTTGCTTTCCTGTCTTTGTTCACAGTTGACTTCCTTATCAATAGCTTCCTCACTGCTCTTATCTCTACCTATAAAATGCTGATTAATTTTCAATATCAAATTCATATTCATCTTTAAATCTCTTAAAGTGAGAAGCAGTCTTAACTCATGACTGATTTCTTACAAGTGACTATTGAGTTTTACTAAGGTATTTAAATACTTATTGTTCTCTCACTCTCATCTCCAAATTCAATAAACCAAAATTTGGAAAAATAAAAAAACTTAAAATATATATATTTTTAGCTCGTAAGGCAGAGGCTCCATGGAGCCATCTTCAGTACACAAGGCAGACATGCTCGAATCAATTAAGCCATGGCTGTGGGAGGACAAGAGAGAGAGAGAGAGAAGGGGGAAGGAGAGGAGAGGAGAAGCAGATGTTTACCCCTCCAGTCGCCTTTCCTGTGTGCCCTGACCCAGAATCCAACCTGGGACTTCTACTACTGAGACAACCAGCCAGGGCCTGGCTGCTTTTTCTTATTGATTCATTAGAATAATTAACATACTAAGGAAATTAGTACTAATATTTGATGGTGATTATGATGATGATTATATTTGAGAGTTATTGGCCCTTTACATTTTCTTTCATGCATTTTAAGAAATTTTGTTTAGTTTCTTTGTGGGCATTTTACTTTTTGGGAAGGTATATTTAGAAGAGCAGTCTGTTTTTGATGTGTCACTTTTCTATTTCTGTTAATGCTAGCAAGTTCTTGTATTTTTGGTCTTCTATATGCAGAATTTTGGGGAAAAAAATTGTGTGCGCGCGTGCACACACACACACACATAATGTACAGTATTTTTGAAATGTTGAAATACTGTAGTTTAATCCAAGTACATTTTGATTTTTATACGTGCATGTATTTTATATTACATACAGGACATATTTATATATTAAATCATATATTATATAAAAAAAGGCATATGTTATGTATAACTTTATCTTACAATTTGGCTTAATTGATTTTATGCCATGTTGTAGCATTTTGACAACTTTAAACTTCTTGGAGGTTAAAAGCCACGGTTATTAAGTAGCAAATTAATATAACATTGAACTGTAGAGAGAGCCCTGTAGAATGCAATTCTGAACATTTGTGACAATGAATCAATTTTTCATTAAATTCTTAAACGACTTCAATACTTTTTTTGGGAATAAAACCAACTGCCTTTCTTACCATTTGCCAGAAGATGGCGCCATATTAATAAACTAAAATCTATGTTTTAGGGAATGCAGATAGATACTGTCAAAGGATTAAAATAAAAACAATTCCTATGGTTTCACAAATAACTCTCTAATGATATGATCACCTTTGTATTTAATGGCTCTATCTTAAAATGAAAAATATGGTCTGCACTCAAAGGCAGAAGTTTAAAATATTTTAGTATAATATTTTTCATGTTTTTACTCTCCTTCCGTTTTAAGTTATAGAAACAACCTGGGTATAAAAGGTTGCCAATTAGTGGATTTCAAAATCTAAGTTATATTTGAAATCATTTCAAAATTGTATGTTTACACAATACACACAAGCGTGTGCACACACACAAATACAACTATTTCTGTGCTGGAAAAATGAAATAAACAAAACCAAAGCCAACTCTTAACATTGTGATGATTCCATGGGACTAACCACAAAATAGCAGCTTTTGTATCTGTAGTTATTTATATTGAACAATAGTCCAAAAAATTCAGCTTATTTGCATTTTGTTTCATTTACAGAAAGACACAGTCATTCGCAAGTGGTTCTGTAACAGACCAGGGACCCTTTCAGCCTGTGCTGTCATTTAATGACATTAAATATAGGTGTCTTTTAAAAGGCAGCTGATTTAGTATAAACTGAAATGCCTCAATGTGTGCTAATAATGAAACTTTTGTTCAGCATAAGAAATGAACCTTAATAAACCTCTTTCCCTCTCTATTGCTCCTGGCTCCAGAATTTTCTAATGAGTAGCAATGGGAGTTCAGCCACCACTAAGAGGTTTCTTACTTAACCTGACAGTAATTATGTTTAATAAGTGGACAGACCAAAGTATTCAGCAAAAATTCCATTCAAGTATGCATTACTATCTTGCTAATTTTTACTAATGACTGGAAAACACTTTGCATGCCTTGAGATTGTCCACAAGGCACTGGCTCAGGACAAAAAACTGTGGAGATAGTATAAAACTTGACTAATGAGCAGAAAGAGCATCAACACATGTGCAATTTTGTTTTGGTTTTGGTATCATTCTTGCAATGCCTTCTAAATCTATAGCAATACATAGATAAGCAATATTTCACTTGCTCTCTCTCTCCTTTTTTAATATGTAGCTCAATAGTTACCCATCACACTTATTGAGTTTCTGCTGTGGGCAGACTGTCTTCAGAGTATTCAGAACTGATGAACACATTAAAAGAGAAATAGAAAACAATGCTTTTTAGAAACAGCCATTTAATTAGGGAGACGGAATAAATATATTCATGTAGAAAATAGCAAAAAAAATTTTTATAGCATTAAATGATATAGTGCAAAATGATGATGGAATTGATTAGTGGTTATTTGATTTCTGATCAATGTTTTTACTAGAATGCTACAAAATGCTAAATATGCTGTTTAATATTCATGGCAACCCTGTGTAGACACTGTTTTCTCTTTTTTGATAAATGAGTAAACTAAGTCCCACAGAAGTAGACTGATTCAACCACTCTCATAGTTAATCGGCCATGGGACAGATGTGGACTCCTCTGTTATTTCTCCCAAGAGTCTGATCTCTCTGCAAAATACCAACAACAGCTCTGGACCCTTGGAAGGTGCATTTGCACCCCACTTGGCTCACACTCATTTTGTCTGCCTACTCACATGAAATTTTTGGTCGCTGATCTGTCGTCCCTTCAAATAAAAAACCCTGCAGAATATTTTTCAGTCAGAGTTGAGATTGATTTCTGTGATTCATTTGTCACTGTGAAAAGAGATTAGAGATGAAAGACAAGTGACTCATGTGAGGGCTCATGTTCACCACTGCATGACTGGCAGCTTCTAGAACAGAAAAACAGACTTTCCCCCTTCACTGGGGAATATGCCGCACAAGCATATTTCATTCAGCTGAGCTGATGACAATTTTTTTTTTAATTTAACACCCTAACTCTTTTAGAATCACTGTACAGTAATGGTCCTAAGTCCATGAAATTTCAGGATAATCTTTTCCAAAGGGGAGTGCCTTCCCTTTTCAGAGCCATAGGCATCATTTGCTTCTCTTCTAATAATTTCACCAAAATGATATGTTTTTAGGTCTTTAGAAAAGAGGAGTTGCTCTTGGAAGGCTCTGGGAACGAAACAGTTACCTCTCCCTTCACCAGATTGGTCTCCTTCCCTCTCAACCTCCTGATTTAGACCAGCTAATTCTCAATTGTCATCTGAGTGTGTGTGTTTTGAAATGCTTGAGAATTTAGTACTTTGCTGACTATAAAAAAAAAAAAAGGAGATATCATTACTACAAAGTGTTTTGCCTAATTTGCACCTATCTAGATTATTTATTTTGATTCCTGGTTTCTAGTAAATGGAGCCAAAGGTGTGGCATAATAACTCATGATTACCATAGAAACTGCATCTCTATGTTATTGGTGAAATTATGTATTAATCAAACTCGAGGCAATAAATGCAGAGGTGTTGTGAGTTGAGAATAAATCTATAGTGGAAGACAGTATCACAGAGGAGTTGAAACACGCCTTTGGAGTCAGACAAACCTATGCAGAAATCGCAGTGAAAGCTCAGATAAGTTACTTAAATTCCCTCAGTTTTGGTTCTTTTCAGTTTCAAAGGCTTCTCATTAGAACTAAATGAAATCACATGTGTGTGTGTATGTGTTTTCATATCTACATATGTTATTTAGCACACTGTCTAGCACTTAGTGCTTAAACGGTAACTCAAATTACTACATTTTGCTTTTTTCTTTCCTTTGATGATTTTTAAGTGTTTATTCACAAAATCAGACATATCCCCCCCACTGCCTTTATCAAAGATGTGTTCCGTTTCTTATAGACAGAGAGAATAACCAATAATCAACTGCCACAATAATGCTGGAAAACAAACAAAGGATGATCCTCAGTAAGATACAATGATAAACATTGTTTTTACGTACAAGACCATTGTTTGGTGTTTTGCTGAACCGGGCTGGGCTGGGCTGGGCCAGTCTCTACTGTGTCTGTGGTCAGCTGCAAATTAGCTGGCTTGTCCAGGACTGTCTCAGCTAAGTCTCCTTCCCTCTGACCCACATGGTCTCATCCTCCAGCAGACCAGCCTCCCCTGGTTCTTTTCCAAAAAACAGTATGAGGACGTGTGTAGTGTTATTGAGACAAAGGTTTACGACTGACATAGGGTCACTTCTGCCTTATTCTTGTGACCCAAGTCTTTACCTTCTGAAAGAAGGATCTGCTAAGTCACAGGGCAGAGAACGTGGAAATAGAAAAAGTAAAAAAATTTTACAACCTAATCTAAAGACGAAGCAGCTAAGAAAAAAGAGACTTCTTCCAAAAGATGCTAATCTGTTTTTGACATATTTTGTGTCTGTTGCTTTCAAGCTCTCATGACTTTTACCTTCAGAGTTAATATCAGTGAAAATTATTATTTTATACTATTGGTAATAGCTACTTATCACTGACTAGATACTATGTGATAGGCATATTGGTATTTCACATTCCTTTTCTTAGTTGACTTTATACATTTTAAAGTAGGTATTATTTTTATCATCTCTGTTTTAGAGGAGACTAAATCTTAGAGAATTAAGTAATTTAAGCATGGTCAGAGCTCTAATAAGCAACAGAGCCTAGATTTGAATCCAGGTTGATTGGAGTATAGAATTTACTATCTTGGGGTACTGTCTTCCTCCCTACTCCCTTAATTCTATTTTATTGACTCTTGCATGTGTCTGCCAAAACAAAGAAAGGTTTAAACAGGAATCAGTTAGGTGGTTTTTGCTTTGTATTCAATACAAATACATTAATTTATGCCAGAAGCTATGTTTTTTAGAATATAATTATTGGATAAAGCTAGGAAATACCTTAGAGTCCCTTTTCCACCTGCAACATGGTGGAACTTACCCTTTCAGAGCCTGCACTCTAACTCGTAGCCATGCTCCTATAGCAGAAAGAACCAATTAACCAAGTTTCTACTTAGCTTCTTGCTAAACTGTCAGGACTAAAACACGATTTTTTTAAAAGGCATACACTAATAAATGGGGTCTATTTAAGACAAGGTGTCCTAGGCTGTATTTATAATTAGAAGATTGAAATGATTGTTATCCTAGATATTGTAACATGTTCTCAATATTTTTCTAGTTTTATTAGATGTTGTCCTGTGACCAGGTCCTAACCATTACCAGCTTCTTAAGAATGGTTCAATTATTAGAATTTTCCCATCTGAGTTTAATAGGGGAGAGTTGTATGTAGAATTTCTTTCCCATTCATACTGGGCCGAGCCCCAGTGGGTTTAACTTCATCGAAAGTGATGAAGAGTAGTGGAAAACACATGATAGCAAAGAAACTATTTAAATGATTGTTACATATAAAAAAAACTCAAGCTGATTAATAACTATAATTTGATATAAGGTAACATTTGTCATTGATAAAATTGACAAACATAAAAATGTTTACAGTCAGTGTTGCTAAAAAATGGGTGGAGGTATGGATTTTCTGTGATTTTCAAAGAATTTCCTAACTATCCTTTAAGAATTTGGAGAGCTCAGATTTAGTAACACTGCCTACACTGCCCAAGATTTCAGTATAAAATGTTAGAACTTGGTTTGGTGATATATATTTAATGCTTAAAAATATCAGTATTGTGCTACCCCTAATAATTTATGCCACAAAAATAATTGAAAATGTTTCCAAGTATGTACAGAGAAGAATATTTATCCCAGCATTTTGAGCAATAGTAAATCTTGAAGAACTAGCTTAAATATGCAGTGTTATGGTAATGGTTAAACACATACTTGTACACTATTGCAGTGAATAGCCTTTCCTGTATTTTCTTTTCCTTTTTTTTTTTTCTTCTGATAAGGAGTACACACTCCTTTGGCTTCATCCTGACTGTTGACAAATGAAGAAAAGTGGGAAGGACAACGGGTCTCTCAGTTTTTTTTTTTTTTTTAATTTTTTTTTTTATTCATTTTTAGAGAGGAGACACTAAGTGAGAGAGAGAGAGAGAGAGAGAGAGAGAGAGAGAGAGAGAGAGAGAGAGAGAGAGAGAGAAAGGGGGGAGGAGCTGGAAGCATCAACTCCCATATGTGCCTTGACCAGACCAGTGCAGGGTTTTGAACTGGCGACCTCAGTGTTCCCAGGTCGACGCTTTATCCACTGCGCCACCACAGGTCAGGCAGGGTCTCTCAGTTTTTAAGGACAAGAGTTTCACACACTCCCACTTCTCTGGCAATTCTCTGAAAGCTGTTCCGTGACAGGGCAGTGTGACCAATGCTTCAGGTGCTGCAACAACCTCTTTTAGAACTGTTTAAAGTGGCGTGGTGTAGCGATGCGCTGCTCTCTCTGGAAAGATTCTTGGCTTGACTGTTTACAGGTACTGAAACTTTCTTGCTCTCACAGAAATGTCTCCCAAGGTGCGAGGTGAAAAGCAGCCTGATTCTGGCATCAGTGAGGAAGTTGGAACCACTCAGGAGGCGGAGCTTGACCTCCGAAACTTTATACTTCTTTTTTAAAGTTCAGAGGGGGGTAATCTGAGATATGGTTTTAATTCCATGCTTGTTCAAAAGCTTCTTATAAAAAAGCTTTCTGTCTTTTCAGGAGTCACATTGGGTTCGTCCTTAGGAAATAAGTCTGGCAGATCTGATCACATACAGGGAAGCAAGGACAATCTGACCCTCAGTTCTTTACCTGGAGTTTTCCATAATACCACCATTATTCATTCTCATTTAAAAGCAATCCATGTACTATTCTCCTGGACTTGGGATGTGCCCACAGAGCTTCTGTTGCCTTTCTAATCTGCTGTCACTGAGGTCTAGGCTGAGATCACAGTTGAGGGGGCAGGTGGGGTTGCGGTGTAATTGAAGCCGAGTTCTCCATTTCTCTCTGGCTTCATGCAGACTTGCCTGAGACATCTGACAACTGGCTCCCCATGCACCCTTTGTACAGATTTTTATGTGGACAGAATTTTAAACTCTTTTTCATAAATATCAAAAAGCGCAGTTGCTAGGTCATATGGCAAAAGTATGTTTAGTTTTATAAAAAGCCACCAATCTTCCAAAATGGCTGTGCCATCTTTCATTCATGTCAGAAATGAATAAGGGTTTGTGTTGTTCCACATTCTTCTCAACATCTGGCGTTGTTGGTGTTCTGAATTCTGACACTTCTAATAGGTGTGTAGCAACTTTCCTATAATTGTTTGTTACTTCCAGTTTTTCTTTGTTGTTATTGTTTCTGATCTTCTACATAGACAAGAATGTTATCTGCAAATAAAGACAGTTTTTTATTTCCCATCTAATCTGTACACATTTTATTTTCTTTCCATGTCTGATTACATTAGCCTTGCCTTGCTCTTTTCTTAGCAGGAAATATTCTACTTTCTCACCATAAAGTATAACGTTAATGATGACCTCATAGAATGAGTTAGGATATATGCCCTCTGTTTCTAACCTCTGAAAGAGATTGCAGAGAACTGGTATATTTCTTGATTAAGTGGTAGAATATTCCAATGAGCACATCCAGGCTTAATGTTTCTGTTTTGAAAAGTTATTAATTATTGATTCAATTTTTTAATAGACAGGGCTCATTCACATTGTCTGTTTCTATTTGTATGAGTTTTTAAAGATTGTGTCTTTCAAAAAATGTGTTCCATTTTTACTTAAGCTCTTCATTTTCTGGGCAGTAGTTGCTCATAGTATTTCCTTATTATCCTTGTAATGTCCATGGGATATGTAGTGGCATCCTCTGTTTTATTTCTGATATTATTAATTTGTCATTGTTCTCTCTTTTTTGTTTGTCTGGTTAGAAGCTTTTGATTTTATTGACATTTTTGAAGAGTCAGCTTTTGGCTGGTGGATTTTCTTTCTTTCTTTTTTCTTTTTTTATTTTTCTGAAATGAGAAGTGGGGAGGCAGAGAGATAGACTCCCATATGAACCCAACGGGGATCCACCTGGCACGACTACTAGGGGGCAATGTTCGGGCCATCTGGGGTGTTGCTCCATTGCAATCAGAGCCATTCTAGCTCCTGAGGCAGAGGCCATGGAGCCATCCTCAGCGTCGGGGCCAACTTTGTTCCCATGGAGCCTTGGCTGCAGGAGGGGAAGAAAGAGATAGAGAGAAAGGGGAGAGGAAAGGGTGGAAGAAGCAGATGGGCGCTTCTCCTATTCCCCTGGCCGGGAATTAAAGCCAGGACTTCCACATGCCCGGACCAATGCTCTACTACTGAACCAACTGGCCAGAGCCAGCAGGTGGACTTTCTTATTTCCTATTTTCAAATTGATTAATTTTTGCTCTATTCTTTACTATTTCTTACTTTCTGCTCACTTTGGGTTGAAATTGACTTTCTTTTACTAGTTCCCTGAGATGAAAGCTTAAACAATTGATTTTAGATCATTGTTCTTTTCTTATGTATTCTTTCAATGCTAAAAACGCCTTCTAGCACTGCTTTTTCTGAATTTCACAAGTTTTGGCATGTTCTCATTTTAATTTAGTTCGAAATATTTTAAAATTTCTCTTGAGACTATTTTTCTCTGACGTATACATTTTTAGAGGTGTGTTGTTTAATCTCCAAGTATTTGGGGATTTTGTGGCTTTTTGTAATTGATTTCTATTTGAGTTCTTGTGGTCTGAAAAGAGTGTATAATTTCTGTTCTTATACATTTGTTAAAGTGTGTTTTACAGTCCATAATGTGGTCTGTCTTGGTATATATTCCATGTGAGTGTGAAACAATGCCTACTTTTCTGTTGTTGGATGAACTAGTCTGTCAATATTAATTATATACATTCAATTGATGGTGATGTTAAATTCAGCTATGTCTTTACAAATTTTCTCCCCATTGGATCTACCCATTTATTATAAAGTGTTGTAGAAATATTTAAGTATGATGTGGATTCCTGCCTTTCTCTTTGAAATTTTTTCAGTATTCGTCTCATGGATTTGGGTGCTGTGCTGTCAGACACATATACATTAAGAATTACTGCGTTCTCTTGGAGAACTGACCCCTTTACCATTATGTAATGCTCCTCCTTGTGCCTGAAAATTTTTTCTGTCTGAAATTAATATAGCTACTTAAACTTTCTTTTGTTTAGTGTTAGCAGGGTATATCTTTCTTTATCCCTTTAATCTATGTATTTTTATACATAAATTAGATTTATTTATTTATTTATTTATTTATTCGATTTATTTTGGAAGAGAGAAAGAGACAGACAGACAGGAAGGGAGAGAGATGAAAAACATTAACTCATAGCAGTGGCACCTTAGTTGTTCATTGACTGGTTTCTCATATGCACCTTGACTGGGGGCTCCAGCTGAGCTAGAGCGAGGGACCTTGGGCAGTGACCGTGGGGTCATGTCTACAATTCCATGCTCAAACTGGTGACCTCATACTCAATTGGTGAGCCAGTGCTTAAGCCAGAGACCTCAGGATTTTGAACCTAGGTCCTTAGCGTCTCAGGCCGACACTCTATCCACTGCATCACAGCCTGGTCAGGCTTAAAGTAGATTTTTTATAGTTGGGTCTTGTTTTTTTATCCTCTTTGATAATCCCTGTCTTCCCATTGGTGTATTTAGATCATTAACATTTAAAATGTATGCTATAATCAGATTAATATCAACCATATTCCTTAACTGTTTTATATTTGTTGCTATTATTCTTTGTTCCTATTTTTATATTCCACTCTCATTCTGCCATTTGAGGTTTTAATCAAGCATTTTATATGATTCCATCTTTTATTCCTTGAAAATTCAGACATGATGCACTACGTAAAATTAACTGCAGTTAATAGCTTCTGAGGGGTACACTGTTATGGGGTGAGTGAGATAGAATCATTCTGTAGTCCTATGTCAGTCTTAGAGTGAGCTTCATTGGTCCTCTAAGTTTTCCCCCACTTGAGGTGGGGCAGGTTGGTTGGAAGATGATGGGGTTGGGTGTTTCTCTCCCCCCACATAAGGTAGGCTTTGGCACAACCCCGATAGGTTAGTCCGGTGGCAAAACATTTTCTTTTGAGGGCAGGACTTGTCAGAAACAACACAACATTCTGCTATATTTCAACGCTCTCCCCCACTTACCCTGAACACCAAGATTTTTCTCTGGTCTTCACAATGAAAGACCTGGAAGAGCTCTAAGGAATACAACTCACTAAAGTATGAGGGCCTCCTGGGGTTTTTAACTCACCAAGTTTTCCACAAGGAGCCTCCAGTAATAGGTCAATTGCAATTAAGGTTTTCCAACGTTGGTACTGGTTTCTGCAGAGATTTCTGCTCCATTCAACGTAATTCTCTGTGTCTGCTTGTCAGCCTCTCCAATTTTGGGAACAGTGACTTGCTCTGTGACCTCAGCTCTCTAATGAAGACAAGAAGAGTTGTTGATCTGCCAGTTTGGGTGGCTTTTTATTTGTTAGGACAGAATAGCTACTTCTAAGCTCCTATCTGCTGCCCTGGAAACTCAAAGTCTAATAAGTATTTTCACAATGGAATAAAACATGTTAATGCTTAATATCTTCAATGCTTGAAGTTGCACTGTATTAACTAAATATAAGCTGTAATATTTTTAAAATTTGTCTATGCTTTCATAATCAACCAGAAGAGAATTTCTAATGTTTTGTCAGTAAACGTTTAAGGTCATGGAACAATCATATTTTTTTCCCATTCATCATTCAGGGCTTCCTATAGTTCCATGTGCCTATCATTTTTGGAGTTTTACAAGTAAGGAAAGCTTTTTTTTATCTTGTATTTTATGCCCTGTATCTACATGATTTCCTTTTATGGTTCAGCGATATACTGATGCACTGGTAAAGCTTATTAGATGTTTAAAATTCCTAAAGCTTTGGAGCATATTTTCATATTGAATATGGAGATTTCTCATCTCAACTATTATTTTACTCTTCAAATCTTTATCATGGTGAATTATTCTTGATTATAATGACATTTTATTTAATATGTTGCTGCTGAAATCCATTTGCTGGTATTAATTAGATAAGGTCCTAGAAGAAATGTGCTTCTACTGGCATTTTTTTTTATATCTGATATTTGCACTAGGGCTCCTCTAGCTTCTTTAATAAATTGGAAAGCTACTGATGTCTTTCCAATGTGTAGACATTTGATTATAATATTTCTAACTTCACAAGGTTATTTGTGTATCTTATAGTCAAAACACTAGTGAATTTTGGCTCACGGAATTTATTTAATAATCATCCATTTTGTCTACATTTTCAAATGTGTTGCAAGAAAGCGAGCTTATTATTTTTTCATATTAAAAATATCACATCTGAGTCATATTTGCCAAAATTGCTTTCTTTTTCGTGGTGTTTTTAAACAATAAGCTCTGTGTTTTATTTCTCAGTTTACTGCCTTTTTCTCTATTTTCTCTTTATTAATACTGTATTGTTGTTCTACTCTTTTAGATTTACCTTGTTTTCTTTTTCTGTGCCCAATGTCCAATTCCAGTAGCTTTAAGAGCTATTTTCAAGTCAACTACTGTGTCATTGCCACTTCACAATGTGCCATTAAAACTTAATCTTACACATTGAGTGAAGACTCAGAGGCCTTACTTTGCTTTCAAAATTGTTTTAACATAAAAAAATATTCTAAGCAATGAATAACTAACTAAGATGCTGCAACGAAGAATTTATGCTTCTTTCCTCTCTCCCTTCCTGTCTGTCTGTTTCTATCTGTTTCTCTCTCTGTGTCTGTCACACACACATAAAAAAATTAGTGGGCTTTAATGTTGTTGATAAAACTTTTTTTATTGTGAAAACTCAGTTTCACAATAAAAAAAAATTATATCTCTCTTTTTATTTGGTGTTGAACAAAACTTAGACACATTTGCACTCTATTTAAACCCAGAAGAATAAACAAGTCTTTATTCACACAGGCTCACTCAAAATGTCATCATTTTAAACTATGTAGATACTTGAACAGTGTCCTTTCAAACTGTTTGGTCTCCCTTTCTTTCTAGGAATATATATATTTTGCTACTACCTACATCTTCTGCACATGTTAAATTTGTGACATAAACTCTTTCTTCCTCTCACTTCTGGGTATGTATATAAAAAAGCAATCATTTTTGAGGAGATCTATATGTTCATGTCTATTGCAGCATTATTTATAATTACCATGGTCTGGAAGAAATTCCAACTGTCTGTCAACAGACAACCTGGATGGGCACTTCAGTTCTTTCAACTCTTGCTTTTAAAAAGGTCATGTCAAGGCCCTGGATGGTTGGCTCATTGGTAGAGTGTAGCCCTGGTGTATGGATGTCCCGGGTTCAATTCCTGGTCAGGGCATGCAGGAGAAGTGACCATCCGCTTCTCTACCCTTTCCCGCTCGCTTCTCTTTTTCTTTTCTTTTAATTTCCTTTCTTTATTTTATTTATTTTAGAGAGGAGACACACACACACACACACACACACACACACACACACACAGAGAGAGAAGAGAGAAAGGGGGGAGGAGCTGGAAGCATCAACTCCCATATGTGCCTTGACCAGACCAGTGCAGGGTTTTGAATTGGTGACCTCAGTGTTCCCAGGTTGACGCTTTATCCACTGCACCACCACAGGTCAGGCCTCACTTCTCTTTTTTCTGTCTCTCTCTTTTCTCTTCTGTAGCCATGGCTCAATTGGAGCAAGTTGGCCCTGGACGCTGGGGATGGCTCTATGGCCTTTTCCTCAGGTGCTAAGAAGAGCTCAGTTGCTGAGCAGCAGAGCAATGCCCTAGATGGGCTTGCTGGGTGGATTCTTGTTGGAGTGTATGCAGGAGTCTGTCTGCCTCCCTTGTTCTCATTTAATAAAAAAGGTGGTGTCAACCTCCCTTTTTCATACTTCCATTCACCGTCTAATATATCAATGCTGTGCTTTAAAATGTGATGTCAGAATAGTGTTTAAAGGTAAGCTAATCAGCAGAGAATGTAGTGTGGCTATTACTTCCAGGGATAGTAATATTCCTTAGATCAAGAAATTATCTTCCGATTGATGCAAACTGCTCTTGCACCATTTTATGAAAACATAAGTCCTTTTTATTACACATGCACTTTATGTTCAATATAGAAAACTTAGGAGAGATAAGTAAAAAGAAAAAGAAAGAAAAATAATAATATAGAATTACACATTCCACTTTTTAGAAACAGAATGGTCACTTTGCTGTTTAACTCAGGCATTTGTCGGGTTTGTGTTCAGCAGCTTTATAACTTCCTAAGTCCACCTCTAATATTGATGCTCTGGGTTCCTGTGACATACTGGCCCCTGGCTCCCACCATCCATGGACACTGCATGACCCATCATCACAAGTGGGCCTGTAGATGTCCTGTAAACAGTGAGCTACTTGTTCCTGGTGTTGGGTGTCTTGGTGGCAGCTCCCATGTCAGCAGTAGTGGATGTGTCAACAAAGAGAATACCAGGGTTGTTCATCATTAATGACCAACTAGGTGTTGCCAATGGTATCAAATGTGGACTCTGGCAACTATAAGCCGGCATGACCCGTGTGCATTATGCCGCCCCTGCTGATGGGATTTCAGGAGAAGTTAGGCCCCACCTTGAGCTGGGTGATCACTTTTCCCAACATTAAAGGGTTTTTAGACTGTTGTCCAGCACTGGCCTCAGATGTGAGTTAAGAGGAGGTTTCTGCATCCAAAGAAGAATTGGAAATTTGGGCCGTTCTGCTCACTAAGTTTTTTAAGTAAATGGGTAGAGACTTCATGAACAAAATGATACTGCCTGACAAAAATAAGTTTTGTATTTTGTGTGGCCACAAAAAGAGCTGGATAATCAGATTTAAAAGGGAAAGTCACACTACATATGACAGATAGTTTCCCTTATTTAGTTTTGCACAATGGACACACATTTTATCAGTCTTTTTAATCACATGAAAATAATACTCTTTGATTTAAAGAGAGTTAGAACATTAAGATGATCGATTTCATTAACCTCCATAGATATGTTTTTCTTGACAACATACTATATATTTCAGAGGTTTTCTAACATTTCTGTTTACCGTTGAGATGTGTGTGTGTGTGTGTGTGTGTGTGTGTGTGTGTGTACACTCACCTTGCCACAAAGTGCTGGCCTTATGAGTTACCATTTATCTAGTTTTATTGAAGTCCAAATCAATAACGTTTAAAGCATGAATGACTTGATCACAAAAATTTGGACAATACAGCTTAGTAATGTTGTCTAAATAAATGCAGAATTACTGAGCATATTTACCCATTCACTCAGTCAGGGCAACTATACACAAGCCAAATACCAATACTAAAGATTAGTTAGAATCACTAAAAGAGTAGAAATCTAAAATAGGAAAAAAAAAGTTCTTAGAAATTAAGTAGCTTGCAGGAAGTCAATAAGTCACTAAACATAACATATAGCTATGCTACAACCAAATTAATTGACCAAACAGGTATATTACACAGATTGATGAGTTACTCTAAGTACTCTATAGATCGTTGACTTTCTTTTGCCAACTATTATGTGATTACTAAGTCTTAATTAAAAGGTTGACCTTGTAATTGTGAAATCTGTATCCTCAATTATTTTCTAGTATAAAGCCAGTCTCTCTTAAACATGACTCTGGACTTTGTTTTAGAATGATAGTAATTTTTATGGTGGAAATTAAACAAATCTAGTGTACTTTCAAGAACTCATTCAAATTACCATGTGAAAGTAGATAATCTTCCTATAAGAATCACAGTGGCATTATGCAAAACTTTAATGTTATAAAATTAGAAATAAAAAATGGTTATTGCATATTTTTTGGTTATTGAATTTAACCAGAAACAGAGTCTACCATTTACTTCATAAAGAGAGATCTTTAATTTTTCTACACTTGTATGCTTCTATTTCTCTACATTTACATTTTTGTGCAAGATCAAACTTGTAAGTTTTTAAACAGTTGATTTATCAAAAGAATCTGAAAATCTGAGATAAATAGAAATACTATGCTATTTGATAGGGAAGCCATTAGATACATGGCTTTGAGCACGTGTAGAGTTAGGCTGATATTTGAGATGTCCCATAAACATAACACATACACTGCATGTTATAACTCAATATGAAAAAAAGGAAAGTTTTAATAATTATATATTAAACACATGGCAAAAAGTACTTTTTAACATATTGGTTTAAATAAAGTTATTAAAATTGTTATTGGTTTATTTTTCCTATTTCAGGGTGACTATTAGAAAAGTTAAAATTATATATGTTGTCACTTTTGTGTCCTGTATTATATTTCTGTTGGGCCATGCTGTTTATAGATCCAGGAGAAGACAGTGGATTATTTGTGAAATAACTAAGATAAAAAAATTAAAATGCAATTTGCTAGCTTTTTTAGATAAAAGATCTTTTAACAGTTTTAAATCCCTGTAATATGATGCTGATTATATCTAATGATTTACAATCAATCAATTAAATGTATAAAATACTTTTAAACTTCCGAAGCAAAGATTCATTTAACCTATATTGAATTTAGATATTTATCAATAATATCACAATTAGCACAAACCTATTTGAATACTTAATATTTCTGTGACATTTTCACATACTAACCTTTTTCCAATAAATAAGTTCTGTACAGAGCATAAAGACAAAGGCTATGGTGTTATGGCCATTCTAATTAGCTCTCTGGCAGGCAAGCTTTGCTTTGTCAATCAAATGTAATGATATTACATTTCAAATAAATAGTAAATCTTTATAGTGGTTCCCTTCTCACGTCATACCTGCTCTGTATTACAACAGCAGGTAAAGTTCTCTAGGAGTACAAGTCAGAAAGGAGAACATTTTAGCATCTTGAAGAACAGGTAGACTCTGGAAAAAGCAATCAGTAGTGATTTTTTTAGACAAAATAAGACAGATAAATGAAAGAAATAATATATAATGTGTCTGCTGTGTATATGTGTGTGTATACATACATACATACATACACTGTAGATATATATATATACATATACATATATATATGTTTAAAATCTGCCCATTAGAGTGATAAACACATATATTATATATGTTTATAATCATATATATTGTTATGTATTTATTATAGTGAGAAATAACATGGGAGATTATTGCTACTACCTATGTTATAACTACTTGAAGATGAACTCACTAACAGTGTCTAAAGATGAAAGCAATAATCACAAGTTTTGTACCCAAATATATAATATTTTTCTAAGACTATGAGACTTGTTCCTTTTGGGAGAAACCCCATATCAGATTCTTGGAATATAGTTTAGTCCTATGGTCCTAGTAAGATAGTCACATAAGAATTCTGGTGAACCAATTTTAAAGAACACTATGTGTGTTCATCTTAACCCAGGGCAGATGGAGATTGACAAGCTCAGTTCACTTACCTTTTCACATCTTCTTATTAAGGGTAAAAAATGCCTTTGAGTTGTGACAAATAGTTTTTAGCATATACAGTGTGTCTGTAAAGTCATGGTGCACTTTTGACTGGTCACAGAAAAGCAAGTGCACTTTGACTTTATGGACACACTGAATATGTACTATAATGAATCATAAATTTAGATGTCTTTAGGGGTTTTACAAATAATAGTAATGCAAAGGTAATGTTGGACAATGGTTGTCAATACCAGTCCTGGAGCCAGTAGCATCACCATCCCCAGGGAACTCATAAGCAATGCAAGTTCTCATGCCCAACTGAAGACCTAGCAGATCCAACATGTAGAGCGAGGCCATCGATATGTCTTTTAACAAGCTGTACAGGTGATTCTGATTCACGCTCAAGTTTGAGAACAGCCAGTGTAGAATAAAGAGGAGTTATGGATTGTAGTCAACTAGAGAGGGAAAATCTTAAAGCATTCCAATCCAAGATCAAGTAACTGAGCGGACCAAGTCAAAATATCACATACAAGGGAGTAATTTAATCCATGATATCACCAGTTTATGTCTTCAGTTTAAAGGGATTTTGATACTTGATATCTCTAGAATGGTCAAATTTTCATTAGTCATAATTCAACTATCTGGGAAACACACTGCTGTCCCCAATTATACACATGCCTTCTAAACAGCACAGTCTTACCCATTCAAATCATTTGCAGTCTATGGAATGTCACATAACAGTAATGGTAGAGCATGTGTGTACATTTTATAGAATGCAGTGATTTGTCTCTATTGGTTTTCTTATTGAACTGACAAATCTGTAAAGCTTACAAAAAGGTTTTCTATACATCTAAACCAATCTGTTTATTTTATAGATAAGAAAATAAAGTTGAAGGAGGTAGAGCAGCATGCTAGAGATAAAACAGTGATTAGAAGTGGTAGTGGTTATGTTGTAGTGGTGTTTATAAGGAGAAGTCAAATGCGTATATACCACAAATTGAAAAAGCTACATACTGTTTGAAATATTTATATCTATAAATTATGATTATATAACATGTAGGAAATAAGCATTTACATTAAGAATGCACCTATGAAATTATAATCAAGGCCAGTGTGAAAATGATTTAGTATTCGTTTCATAAAGAAATGGTATGAGAATTCTTTAAGTATTTCTATTATAATTAATGCATTTAAATATGTGGAGCATGCAGCATAATAAGATAACTCAATTTTATTTATTCTTTCTGATTCTTTTATGTATGGATCATAGGTTAGAGTGCCATATATACTTGGAGCTCCCTTCACCAAATGAAAGATTTATAAGAGAAAAGTTCCTTGTTGCCAAGTTCCTGTTGTAGCTTGCTTTCTAGAGCTCTTGGCACACTGTCAATCCTCAATATTTTTTCAATAGATGAAAGTGTGGACAAGTTATTTAATTTTGCTGCTTACTTATATCCCTTTTTATGAAATTATGCTCCCATAGGTCTAACTGTGTGACAATGTGGCCTACATTGCCACCCCTTCACCATGGTATGTATGCATGACAGATGGAACTAGGACAAATTTGGTCAATGATTTCTTCGCTCCAGAAATATGGAATTGGGACATGGAGACTTCATGAAACTGTGTTTGGGATTTGACCTATGTGGTATTGTTTGCTTTTTAATGTAAATTTTTCAATGGGCAAGTAATGATTGTCCACCTACTGTTTAAGAATACTTACATGACAAGCATAAAGCATGCCCTTATGCTTGTATTTATTGAGATATATGGATTGTTAAAATAATTCCATGTATCGTGTAAAAGAATTAGTGTTATGAAGAAAAATAGGGCAAGGAAAGATGATAGCACAAGGAGGTATTATTTTAAATAGGGTAGTCAGGGACTGACTCTGAACTGGTAACATTCAATGCGATACTTGAATGAAGTTAGAAACAAATCATTTGGATGGCTTGGAAACTAATAATGCAAGTAGGGAAAACAGCAAGCACAAAAGCTCAAAAGCAAAGAGACCAGTTTGCTTAGAGTACCATGAGGAAGGTAGGTGATGGCAGGAGATGAGAGTGGAGGCATAGTCAGGAACTAATCCTTTGGGGTTGGGAGGACAACAGAAGGACTGTAGAATTTTTTCTAATGGCACTGTTAAACATTTTAAAAGTTTTAAGTAGGGGAGTGATTTATATTGTCAAGAGATCATTCTGTGTGACAAAAAAATGGGAATAGGGAAACCTACTAAGTGTTATATTGGTCAAGGAGTAAGGTGACAGTGGTGAAGGTGATGATGGTTAGACTCAAGGTGTATTTTGAAAGCGGAGCTGAGAAGGTTTGCCCTTGGTTTGTACATGAGACATTAGTAAAGAGCAGATTTACTGGGTGAATCCACTCGGTGATTGCGGTGCCTTATGGAAATAGAAACATGTGGGGGGATGCAAACATGTGGGGCCAATGTGGCAACAGAACCAAGAGTTTAGTGTGAACATGTTAAATTTAGGAAGGCTGTTAGATTTTGAAAAGGTCCCATGATATGTATCAAAATATGTTCAGCAGAGTAATGGACAAAGGCAGTTTTACTGGGTTAGTGGGGACCAAAAGATGTATGAGGTGAGCTCCAGAGTGAATAAGGTGCAATGAAGTGAAGACAGCAGATTTAGACAAGTATCCCAGTGAGTTTTTGAAGAAAGAATGGAGGAATAGGGTACAAGCTATAAGGGGATTGCAAATTGTTTGGTAGGTGTGATGGTAGGGAGAGTATATGAATTCTTTTCTGATTACTCTTAGTAAAATAGCAGATAAAGTTATCAGTTGAGAGTGATATTTGAAAGGGAGTATTAGAGATTTTAGGAGAAAAGAGGTTTAAAATTGTTTTTTCAAAGTATGTAAGAGTGAATTAATTAGGAAAATATCTTATGCATAAAAAAACGAATAAAAGGAAGAATGAATCTGAAATCTAGAAAGAAGACCAAGTGGTACAAGAGAAACAGAAAGGGTGACCTTGGGCCCAGTCCCACATTAGCTCAATTACTCATCTTGCCCTTGGGTAGGTCTCTTTTTCATAAATCTATCCCACTACTTGCCAATTTTTCTAAAGCTAGTTTGAAAATATTTCAGTTAATTTTTAACTATAATTGATTACTGATGAATACACTGCACAAAGATAGGAAGATATTATTATGATATATTAGCCAACTTATATTTGGTCCTGGTAGTTTCTGTAAAGCCTTTCCCCTTTTAGTCAGAAACCATTATTGCCTCAGAAAAGCAAATGAAAGGAGAGTTACTTTTTAGCTTTAGAATTACTAAGGGCAGAGAGAATAAAATGAATGCCATTAGAAAATAATTTAGGAGAATATGAGATCAGTTAAAGATTTTATTCTCATTGGTCAAGAAAGATGGATACATTTGGGTATATAGTGTTTTAAACCTTTTACAAGTTATGGCATTCATAAAATTCAGTTTTGTAGAGGCAACCATTTGTGGGCATATTACACCAGGCTATCTACCCAGATATCCCAAGGAATGAGGGGATCAAAATCTAATCCCACCTGGAACCCACATACAGCAGAGACATGTCATGGTATAACCATAGGGAGGTTCTGGTAGAGAAAAGAGGAGGGTTCTGATACTGGTACCTGTCTGTGAGGGAGTTCTGAAATAATCGAGTTACAATTCTTTCACACTGTTTCTGGCTTGAATATTGTGGCAGGAGGTTGATTGTTTCTTAAGAGAGAACAATTTATGGATGGAAAGGGGAAAGAATTTGACTTCTTATTTTTATTTTCCTCCTGTCCAGTTGTCTCTATTTCAAGATTGGACACAAGTTTTGTTTTTTAAGGATGTTGTGTTGATATATACTATATTGTGTTGCTGAAGGAGAAATGAGAAGTATAGAATATGTATTAAAGCAACTAGTCCAGAAGCTGGGTACAATGTTTGCATTAGAAATTTCTGAAAATAATTGAATGATTGAAACTTTAATGAGTAGAGTATCTTAAAAGTTTTCAATTAGGACTGTGCTGCATCTTTGATTCTATAAGCAGAGGTTTTAGCCTATTTCTGAATATGACTTTTTATTTTCGGGTGATTTAAAACGTGGCTAAAAAGGAATAACAGACCTTTTAGGAGTCCAAAAGCAAAGTTTTAATTACCTTAGAATAGAAATATCTACTTGTTTCCAGAAGTGTCTCCTCTGAGCTATGAAGTTGTATAAAAATTGTGAATATTAAGAATGAAGTGCCATCAATGCTACTAGTGCTGATAAACCTCCTTCAAGGTCACGATCAGTAAGGTGATGGGTTTCCCTAAATGACTTAATGGGTGGCCAGATATAAATCACACCACTTGACCATATGGGCCCACGTAAGAGATACTTGGGTGAATACAATACTGGCCCCAATTTGGGGAATAAAACTCTCTTAAGATTTATAATCTACTTTGTACACAAATTCCTCTGAAGAAACAGAAAACAAGAGAATAATATTAATAACTAAGTAGGCAAAAAAAATTTATGCTTATTATTTTGCATTAATTTCTCATTGTATATAAATTATAAAATTTGATTGATACTGAATGTGGTGAAGTTAAAAAAAGAACAAAATAAAAATGGCAGAGCTTGGGAGGAACATAATTATGATTTCTGAAAGTGTTGGATACCCAGTGGGGCTCAGACACACATGCTGGTGTACAGTAAGATGATTACAGGGTGAAAAACATAACTATTTGAATATATGGGTAAAAAAAGAAGCTGAAATAAGATGAAGGGAAAATAGTCAAGACTTTTTACATTTTATTCTTTGAAATATATTCAAATTCTTGAGAAATTTAAAGGTTTTTGTCATATTTTTCTATTAACAATCAAAATAAAATAAAATTGTCATTTATTTTTTATTATTATGTGAGAGACAGGGAGGCAGAGACAGACTCCCACATGTGCCCAACCAGGATCCACCTGGAAAGACCCCTACCAGAGGTGCTCTGCCCATCTGAACTGCTACTCCATTGATCAGCAACCAAGCTATTTTTTAGTGATTGAGGCAAGGCCATGGAGCCATCTCAGCTCTTGGGGTCAACTTTGCTCTAACCATTCAAGCCATGGCTGCAGGAGGGGGTGAGAGAGAGAGAGAGAGAGAGAGAGAGAGAGAGAGAGAAGGGGCAGGAGAAGCAAATGGTGACTTCTCCTGTGTGCCCTGACTGGGAATTGAATGTGGGACTTTCACACGAAGGGCCTATGTTCTACCGCTGAGCCAACTGGCCAGGGACTGTAAATATTTTTATATGAAGTCCATCAGGATAAACTGCAATAATTTAACTGTCTTTTCTGCTAAACTGAATGATCTGATGTATAATAGTTTGTCTTGCGTTCTGGTCATTTGTGATCAAGATGCAGACAACCTTTTGTTCTTTGTTTATAAACTCTCTTAATTTTGTTGCTCCCCTGACAGTCATTTTATTTTATTATATATATTTTTGATAATTATAATAGAGTTACAAGTGCAAAACATGTATCTAATTTGTTCAGATTTATAAAACTATGCCCATTTCCAGACCTCTGTGGGCATGTGCTAGTTAAGAACATACAGCATAATCTATTATTTTCTCAGGTCTCATTATATAGAAGGCATTGTTTAAATGTCAATGAGGAAACCTCTGGCTGCTCTCCTTGGAACAATGATTTCTTGGGTAATGTTTAGTTCAATTTAATGAGGGACATTTTATTTACTTTAAGTAACCCACTAAGGCCATGGCTTTCAATCTTTTAAGGATACAGGGACACATTCATAATCCCTTTCTACTCCCGGCTGGTTAACTAACCTATTAGGCATTAGTCAGTATATTATTTTTTAAAATATCTTACTAGTGTGCTTTATGTAAATTCATAATGTATTTAGATTGGCAACAGTCCTGACATTTTTTCAGCACTGATAGGCTTCATTTCTAAATGGAAAGCAGTTAAACATGAGGCGAGTCAGGGAATATACTTTTGAAAATAATTATTTTATTCAGAATCGGTTTATATTTCTATGACTAATGTTGGCAGAATGGAAGGATTATGTCAGACCAAAGTTTCTGAAAACCAAAAGTATCTTTTTTTTTTAAACCAGAACCCAAGTCTAGAAAACTGGAAAAACATACATTTAGGGTCTACGTCAGTGGCCAGCATAGAAGGCAAATATGTTCTACTTCCTTGCAGGGTTCTAATTTGATGCTGTCAGTAGTAGGGGAGAAAAACTCTTTAATCGGCCAGTGTTCCTCAGTTTCTCTCTACTGCTTTCCTCCCAAATTCCTACTGGTGTTTATGTATACACCCATATGCATGTGCACACACTTCTAAGCCATTCTCTGGTGGTAGGGTGAGGGAATAACTGCTTTCCCCCCCAATTTACACCACGACTGTTATTAAGATTTCTATAAGAAAGGCTTTGCTGAACCCTTATAGTTCTTGTATGTTAAGGGTTTACACTTATTTTGGCTAGAAAAGTTTAATACCACCATGAATCTGAAATATTTTGGAATTAAATTATCTTTCCTGTGCTTTTCTTGGACAAGTCCAAATGGCCTGTTGAACATCTTTCAAGAGATCTTATATTTGAAGAGAACTCCATATGTCATGTACTACTGTTAACATAGTCTGTCAAGGAATGTGATATAATTGGGATAATTAGAGCATCAGCCCCTTGAAAACTGGACTATACACATTTTTCTCATTTAATAACCACTTTCTCATTTAATAACTATTGACATTCAGGAAAACATAATTTGAAGTTAGAAGAAGAAAGTATTAAAGAAAATATAAGAAATTCTACCAAAGAAACTGGAATGGATAATTCCTGTTTCTAGTGGTTCATCTGTGTTCTGTCAGTTCTCACTAATGAGTTTTAATCTATTCATTTGGATGATAGACTTAAGGAAAGTTCAGGACACTAGCTGACATTTAATAATGAATTTTATGTAGGCTCAAAATACTTTATGCTTAAAGAGTACCTGCCCAGCCCGACAAAGCGGTAGCATAGCCTATAGAGCTGGGACACTGAGGACCTGGGTTCAATACCCCAAGGTTCCTGGCTTGAGTCCAAGGTTGCTGGCTTGAGCAAGGGGTCACTGGCTTGGCTGTTGCTTCCACCTCCATTAAGGCACATATGAGAGAGTAATCAATAAACAACTAAGGGGCAGCAACTATGAGTTGATGCTTCTTATCATCCCTCTCCCTTCCTGTCTGTCTGTCCATATGTGTCTGTGTCTCTCCGTAAACAAAAAGAGTTCCCTGCCTAATATTTTTGGAGCAAAAAAATAGATCTGTATACTGAGCCTTCCTAAGCACTATCTATAGCCCAGACCCCTTGAGCTCCAGATACTTGCTGATCATTTTAACTGGGCTATACATGGAGACCTATAACAACGACAACAACAAAATCAGTGGTAGACCTGACTATATTTTGGAATATGCTCTTATTCTTTATTCCCCATCTTATAAAATGTGTGCTTTTTTCTCTCCCTTGGCACCACACTGAATCAATGATACATCTTTTTGGCTCCACCTTTTTCATATCTCTGAGATGATAGTTGATATCCATGGTTCCTCTATTTTGATTTCTTTTTCCCTCACTTTTAGATCATAGCAACACATTCCTAGCTCCTTTTCTTGCTAATAGTTTTCAATCCTCCATGTTTTCAAAGTGACTTTATAAAATGGCAGTATGAACTTAGTAAAACCTCTTTTAAACCCTTCAATGGCTCCCTATTGCCCTTATTATAAAATCCAAATGCTATGCCATAGTGTAAAAAGCTTTGGCCTACTTCTCCACTATAATTAGTTAGACTCAAGACTCATCAGAAGTCATAAGTAGGATGATTTTAAGAATTATTATAATGTCATTTCACCTGTCTTATATGAGAGATAGCCTTACATTGATCATGTAAGGTATCCAGTGTGTTGTCAGTTATTTAGAAGGAATGGTATAAACATCTCAGTTAAAGTGTGAGGGTGATATGCTTTGCCCTGTATAATATCCTTGAGTATTAAAAACACTTTGCTTAAAGGACATTTGTATGCACTTTAATTCTATAAAGTAAAGCAGGCTACTTTTTGGAACTATAAAATTTTGATATAATTTTCTTTTTCAGAAAAGTTATAAAAATAGGAATCACTATATATTATGCAGTTTCACTTGTTCGTATTTTCTTTGTTTGCTCTATTATTTATTTTCTCTCTCTTACATTGATCTTTCCCTCTCTCTCTCTCAGATACACACACTTACACTCTTTTTCTTACACTTTTGAGAGTATATTAAAATATAATCCTTAAATACTTTCTGAATATTTCACTGTGAATTTTCTTAAAAAAGAAGGACATTTTCTTCCTTTGGAAGTATAATATTCCATCTCCGTTATATTTTCAAAGTCAAAATTGAAAAAAAATTATTATCTGATCTACAGTCTATGTTCAAATTTTCTCAATTGTCTCACTAAGAAAATCATACACTATGTATATACTACTTTGTCCAGCCTATTTTGCATAACAAAATGTTTTTGAGATTCATTCATCTTGTTGAAATATATAAATGGTTTTTCCCTTTTTATTGCTAAGTAGTATTATATATATAAACTAATATTCATTTATTTATTCTTATGATAGAGAATATGAGTTGTTTCATTTTTGGCAATTATGAGAAAACCTGTTATGAATATTCTTGCTCATGTTTTTGTTTTCTTGGGTTTTTTTGTGGGCTGGTGTTTTTATTTCTCTTGAGAAATACCTAGGAATGGAATTGCTGGGTCATAGTATCGATTTATGTTTAACTTTGTTATAAACTTTTAACTTTTCCCAAACTACTTTTACCATTTCACACTCCTCTCAAGAATTTATGAAAGTTCCAATATCTCTAGACATATTTTCCAATGTTTATTATCAGTCATTTTAATTCTAGGCATATTCACTATTATCTATAAATAACTCATTTATAATTTTAATTTGTATTTCCTCAAAAACAAGTTACTGAGCAACTTTTTGCATACTTATTGAACATTATATTTCTTCTTTATTAAGTATCCAAATCTTTTTCTCATTTTTTATGAGAAATTAAAAAAGAACTCTAAATTTTTAATTGCTGAATTGTAAGAGGTACTTTTATATCAATATGTAAGCTTTTATCAGTTATATGTGTAAAAGTACTTTCTCCCAGTAAAACAATCTCCCAGTGTGGTCTGCTTATTCCTTCTATCATGCTGTTTTTTGGCACAATTTTTATTTTACTTTAATGAAGTGTATATTAACATTAAAATATTGGCTTTGCTTTCTTTGTCCAGTCTAAGAAATCAATGCTTAACCTTTAACCATGAAAATATTCTCCTATGCTTTCCTCAGCAAACTCTAGAGCTATAACTTTCACATTTAGGTTTAAGATCTATCTACTACAAATTAATTTTTCTCTATGATGGGAAATAGCGGTTGGTTTTCACTTTTTCCACATGTAGATTTGATTATCCTATCCCAGAACCATTTGCTGAAAAGACTTTTCTTTCCCAATTTAATTACTTTGTCATCTTTGTTGAAAGTCAAAGAAATGAGATTTCTGCGTCTGCCTAGCATATATAAATTAGAAAACGCCTTCTCCATTCTAAAAACTATACATGGCAGGATAAACCATAAAAATAATAACTTCTTGAGGCTATCAAAGAGCAGAAGCTGTGGACCAACAAAGTAACATAGAATTCAGGGCAGAAATGGTCCCTACAGAGAATAACACCAAATGTGTGTCTTATCTGTGGTGGAGGGGTGGAGGGAGGGGTGCTACCAGACAAGCAGATAAGAAAAATCAGTTGAAAATTTAACACATTGTTGGAGGCCATGTGTGGAAGCCTATGTCAGATTGTAGCATACCCCTGGAAACTAGTCTTTGCTAAGCCTCATGGAGTGTCACCCTGGGTGTGTGCTGCTTAGTATATAATTAAATATTGAAGGAACCCTTGTAAAATATCTGCAGCTTTTCTTCTATGCTGCTCTCTTCTGCAGATAATCCAGATGAAGTCATTAAATATTAATGGTAATTTTCAAGTGTTCAAGGTCACCATATTTAAGTACACACAGTAATTTAAAAACTAATAAAGCTGTGTATATGCACATACAAATAGACATTTGTACTTGAAGCTTTGTAAATTAATTATCTTCTGAAAGGAAGGGAAAATAAAACCTTAAGGGATGATATGTGTGAAGAGGTGTTTTCTCTTTAATGGTGCTATCTACAAAAATTGTATGGCCTAAAGTAGCACATTCATTTATTTATCCTGAACAAAGCTCCTTGGGTTTGAAGGAATAGGAAAAAAGGTACTAGTATTCCTGAGTTATGCAACAAATAAGCTTTATATTTTCAGAAGTTTCAAGAAGCTGCAATTATTTGGAACTGTTCAGAACTCTTTACACAGTGTCCAAAATGTCTCTATATATTGACATAGCTATGTTTTAATGTTAATAAAATAATAATACAAAACTCTTGATTGTTAACAATTTCTTTAATGATAGAGATTGCATGCTGCAAAGAGTAAGAAAAATATTTTATAATGTTTTTATTTTATGACTAAATAGAAAATTTACCTTTTTTTCTAATATAAAGTCCTTCAATTTTGGAAAGATGGAGAAGCCTGAAATCTTTAATTAATTTTGAAATGACAGGTTTCTTTGGTTTGTAGTTAACATTCAGATAACCTGAAATCACATAAATCCTGCATCTGTATGATACCTAAGCAAACTTGCAAAAATAAAAATTTTAGCAAATCCAAATAAATACACTTAACAGACCTAGATTGACACAAGACAAGCAAAAATATATCTAAGCATCAATAGATATTTTAAAGAAGTTAAACTTCCCAAATACTGCTTTTGAGAGAATAAGTGGAGGGAAATTAATGGTGTATTTGGCCATAGATTTAGATGAACTAAATTTTTTTTAAAAAATTATTTATTGATTTTAGCCAGAGAGGAAGGGAGAAAGAGAATAAAACATTGAGCTGTTCCTGTATGTGCCCTGACCAGGGATCAAACAGGCAACCTCTGCACTTTGGGTTGATGCTCCAACCAATGGAGCTATTAGACCAGGGCGAACTGAATTTTTTTTTTTTTTTTTTTTTTTTTTTTTACAGGGACAGAGAGAGAGTCAGAGAAAGAGGGATAGATAGGGACAGACAGACAGGAACAAAGAGAGATGAGAAACATCAATCATTAGTTTTTCATTGCCGTTGAGACACCTTAGTTGTTCATTGATTGCTTTCTCACATGTGCCTTGACCGCGGGCCTTCAGCAGACCGAGCAACCCCTTGCTGGAGCCAGTGACCTTGGGTCCAAGCTGATGAGCTCTTGCTCAAGCCAGATGAGCCCTCACTCAAGCTGGCGATCTCAGGGTCTCAAACCTGGGTCTTCCGCATCCTAGTCCGATGCTCTATCTCAGTGGTTCTTAACCTTTTTTGAGGTACCAAACCCACCAGTTTCATATGCGCATTCACTGAACCCTTCTTTAGTGATAAATAAAATATGATATTTTTTTTCAAATTCAAGACATAGGTATATGTTTTTTTACTGGTGCACAAAATGAGCCGTGCATGAACATCACCTTGCTCAAAGAAAAAAACCAACAAAGTGCATGAACTCACAACAAATTACGGTATTACTTTATTCTGGCCTCCGTGGCAGAGGGTTCTCCGAACCCCTGAGACTGACTCATCGAACCCCTAGGGTTCGATAGAACCCAGGTTAAGAACCACTGCTCTATCCACTGTGCTACCGCCTAGTCAGGCTGAACTGAAATTTTTAAGGTGACTAACTCATCAGTCTAAATTAACTTGATGCTTGTCAGAAGATTTTAAAGAAAATATGACTCACTTTTGTAGTTTATTGAACTCTGAAAATATTATCACTCTTCCTAGTGTCCCTGAAATATGCAATATAAATTTCAATGGAAAATGTAAGCAAGTAATTTTCAGCAGTTATAAATTAGAAAATTCAAGACACTTTTCTAGCAAGGGGTCAGTCCCACTGAGTGATTCCTATGTTCAAGAAAGGAGCAAGACTACTGTGTCTAAATATATTGATTATGTATACATATAGCTGATTAATTGGAAAATTTTCTTTTAAATACATCACTACTGTATTAGTAAAACTTACGTTCCATAATACTTTAATGGCCACCCATAAGAAGGAAAATGCATCCAGATGAACTCGTCTATCTTGCTACAGTGATATTCCAATGTTAGTATGAGATTGTTTATTTTAATTTCTATTTTTTTAATTTTATTCATTATAGAGAGGAGACACAGAGTGAGAGAGAGAGAGAGAGAGAGAGAGAGAGAAAGGGGGGAGGAGCTGGAAGCATCAACTCCCATATGTGCCTTGACCAGACCAGTTTAGGGTTTTGAACTGGCGACCTCAGTGTTCCCAGGTTGACGCTTTATCCACTGCACCACCACAGGTCAGACGAGATTGTTTTCTTCAGAGTGCTCAAAACCTTTTGGAATAAACTCTCCAACTGTTTAGTTAAAGTGTATTTAAAAAATAAAGCAAGTTGTATAAGAAGAAAAGACTGATTGGAATCTTTACCTACAAAATACCAAGTTTCTTTGGTTTGTTGTTAACATTCAGATAATCTGAAATTACATGAATCCTGCATCTATAGCAGTGGTTTTTAACTTGGGTTCTATCAAACCCTAGGGGTTCGATGAGTCGGTCTCAGGGGTTCGAAGAAGCCTCTCCCGCGGAGGCCAGAATAAAGTAATACCGTAATTTGTTGTGAGTTCATGCACTTTGTTGGTTTTGTTCTTTGAGCAAGGTGATGTTCATGCAGGGCTCATTTTGTGCACCAGTAAAATACATATACCTATGTCTTGAATTTGGAAAAAAAAATCATATTTTATTTATCACTAAAGAAGGGTTCGGTGAATGCGCATATGAAACTGGTGGGTTTGGTACCTCAAAAAAGGTTAAGAACCGCTGATCTATAGGATATCTTTAAAAAATCACTGAAAATGTAGGTTTCTAGGGATAAACAATACTACTACTAATATTATTTCTTGAGCATTTATTACATGTCACAAGACCTCACCAATATTAGAAATACTGGACTGTTATTTGGACTATCCAGTATTAGTAAATATAGCGAATTGATCATCTACATAGAATATTATGAGCTCCAAACATACCAGAGGAAACAGAGACTTTATTTATTTATTTATTTATTTATTTTATTTTTTTTGTGACAGAGAGACAGAGAGAGGGACTAATAGGAACAGACATGAAGGGAGAGAGATGAGAACCATCAGTTTTTTGTTGCAGCACCTTAGTTATTCATTGATTGCTTTCTCATATGTATCTTGACCAGGGGGCTACAGCAGAGCAAGTGACCCTTGCTCAAGCCAGCGAGCTTTGGACTCAAGCCAGTGGCCATGGGGTTATGTCTATGATCCCACGCTCAAGCCAGCGACCTCTCACTCAAGCTGGTGAGCCAGTGCTCAAGCCAGATGAGCCTGTGATCAAGCCGGTGACCTCAGGGTTTCAAACCTGGGTCCTCAGCATACCAGGCCGACACTCTATCAACTGCGTCACTGCGCCACTGCTTGGTCGGGCAGTAATCAGAGACTTTAAAACATCTATACTTAAGGTAGAAAAAAAAAATAAGAATGATTTTTCTTCTTCCTTTCTTCCTCAATATTTCTACCATGAGAAGTTAATGAGAATATAAGATTAAGATGAACTGAAGCACTCTAGTCCAGATTGGTTTTCACCAACTGAGAAAAAATGGAATAAAATTAAAATTCTCCTCACACCTTGTTACCCAAGTCTTTTTCAATCCCACTACTCACACATTAAGCATCCATAAAAATTTTAGGAAATATTAAGAATTCAGTGATATTGTAAGCCCAGATTTTTTATTCTCAGCACTATCCACATTTGGGGATGGGTAAGTCTTTGTTGTGGGCCTGTCTTGTGCATTGTATGATGATTAACTGATCCTCAGCTCTTAGCTCTATTCACTAGTTGCCTATAGCACCCTATAACCCCAGTGTGACAACCAAAAGTGTCCAAGGTATTGCCAAATGTCCTCTAAGAGACAAAATACCTTTTACCTGAGAACCAATGTTATAAAGTAAACTTATGCAGCGTTCAAAATTTCTTTGTTGACAAGAAGAAAAACCAGAGCTTTTCTGTTTCTTCAGGGGGAAAATAACCCAAATAATTTTAAGAGTTGCAAAGAGACAAAGAATGATAGAATTGTATACATTCCACTGGTTATGTTTGTACAGCACAGTTGTAAGAAACTTAAGACTCAATATAACAATGAACATATTGTTTAATCCAATAAATATGACCCTGCATCTTATAGTTGTTTCTTATTAAATTTGAATTAGTTGTCAGCTTTAAAAATCAAATTATTTTGCTGAAATAATTGATTATGATCTCTGAAAAGTCAGAAGTTCTAGCACAATTATGCCCTAGTTCTCAAAAGAATAATGCACTAGACCAGGGGCCCCCTGAGGCCATTTATCCAGCCGCCTGCGCACTTCCAGAAGGGGCACCTCTTTCCTTGGTGGTCAGTGAGAGGAGCACAGAATGTTCCACATCCTGTGCTCCTGGAGTACTGTATAAGACAGCGCCACAAAGCCCGGCATCACTCACGCACAGTACTACTTCCAGTGATGCGGGACACATGCATCACGGCTCCAGAAGCGTGTCATATGACGCGTGTGCATATGTGCAGTGTGCATAGGGATTTGTTCATAGTTTTTTTTATAGTCCAGCCCTCCAATGGTCTGAGGGACAGTGAACTGGCCCCCTGTGTAAAAAGTTTGGGAACCCCTGCACTAGACATTGCCCTAATTACACAAGACATGTGCACTCTAATTTATCACACCAGACCTATTTTTTTAAAATTTACATTACATTACCTACTTAGTTTTTATAATCATTTGAATTTGAAAATCTAATAAGTAAATCTAATGTTTAATCAAATGCTCAATATATTTGAAGGAATAAATTTTAAATG
The DNA here is from genome assembly GCA_037038555.1 of Rhynchonycteris naso. Taxonomy (NCBI): domain Eukaryota; kingdom Metazoa; phylum Chordata; class Mammalia; order Chiroptera; family Emballonuridae; genus Rhynchonycteris; species Rhynchonycteris naso. The sequence goes on along the minus strand of CM072995.1, from coordinate 60,532,632 downwards.
CTAAAAATTCAGGAGAAAAGAGAAGCTTTATTAAGGAAGGCTCTTGGTGAGAGAAAAAAAAAAAGAGAATAATTTATTTTCCTCAATGCAGAGGACCTGAGTATTAGTTATTATTATAGCTCTTTAGCATATTAATTAGCTTATTAGGAAATCCTTTGAGATTTTAAATAACTTTATTTTTAAACTCAGAGTGCTAGAACTAAGACAGCATACAAGGACTATTATATAAGCTGCAATCATAACATTAAAAAATTCAGATGAATCAAGCTGTGGACAGAGTTACATTGAAGAGGGCATTTATCTTCCTCAAATAAATAGAAATTATGGGTTCATTCTCTATGTCACTTAAGCAAAATGTATTTCTCTGGAAATTTATACATAAATGTTTATATTTTGGATATATATTCTCTATCTAGTAATGCAAATGGTCTAAAATACTGGGACCCCAGCATCCCAGTTCAATGCTCTGTCCACTGTACCACCAGTGGTTAGGCTCAATCTGATAATTTTTAAAATATAAATTATTTTGACTGAAAACATCCCATGTGATATGAACAGGTTTCTAATTATGAAAATTCTAATATTAATAAAATCTTTTGAGAGTAACGATTGGTATTTTTTACTAAAACTAACTTGAAAAATTAATATTAGAATAGAGTGGGAATGACAAATTAATAAAACATTAAAAAAGTACATGGACATTCAGAAAAAAACTATCTCTTTAAAGACAGTTTTGTGGATTTCAGCATAGGATGTTTGGTTTGTATTTTAGCAAGCTAATAAACAATGATAGTAAAATTTAACCTTTTCTGTATGATGGTAAAAATCATTACTGAGAAATAATGTTACGGCAATTTACAAATGAGAATTGGACTCTGGCCAGTTGGCTCAGTGGTAGAGCATCAGCCAGGCATGTGCATGTCCCGGGTTCAAGTCCCAGTCAGGGCACACAGGAAAAGCGCCCACCTTCTTCTCCATTATTCCCTCTCTCGCTTCTGGAATACCATAGGGCATACCTGGAAATCTTCTAGGGCACACTAGTGGGCCCTGGCACACACTTTGAGAACCACTGGATTAAGATAAACACATTACAATAAATTTACAAACAACGTAGCTTTAAAAGCAAACTTCTTTACAGGGAAAAAATATAAGACATATGTTTGACATTTGTACTTTTTCCTATTTCTATGTCTATAAAGAATAATGAGAGCAATTACAAAATTCTTTTTTAAAATTTTTTTTAAGACTTTTATTTATTAATTTTAGCAAGAAAAGAAAGGAGAAAGAGAGAGTAAGACAGGAACATTGATCTGTACTGGGTACCGAACCAGCAATCTCTGTGCTTTGAGAAAATGCTTTAATCAACCAAGCTTTCCAGCCAGGGAAAATCCGTGATTCTTTTCTAAGCACAGGAAAGCTCTTACATGTTTTTTGATCTCCCAAATGAGAGGGAAGGGCTGTTTCTGTAACTATTTACTTCTTGACTCTTTTCAGTAAGAAACAATCATTAAAGAGAAGAGCACTTTGTTCTTCTTACTATCTTTTAGGCCATCTCCTACTTCTAAATGGATCCCGTATTTGAGGAATCTATTCTTTCTTTATTTCTTACATGCTGCCTGAGGCAATGGAAGATTATTGAGGAAGTTAATCACTCGCCTCTTTCTTATTATACAGTTCGCGGATAAAGTTTTCTGACAAGATAATGAACTAAACTGGCTTCCCACTGAGAAAAAGATTTTTACTTATTTCTTATAACTGGCGCAAATACGAACAAACTCTATCTACAATAATAGGTTGTAATTTTGTGCACAGGATTAATAATTTCGCTACCAAGCATACAGAAAACAGAGGAGGCATATGCATGTATCCAATACACTCTAAAAAAGTAAAGAAATGGTTACCACTGAAAATAGAAATTCTACTAGAATAATGTCAACTATGTCATTAAGTCCTGTGTTATGTATCTGGGAATCTTGTCCATGAAAAACCACTGTTGAGTATGGTGGTACAGGCGGAGATAGCTAGGAGAAAAATCAGAGTTAAAAGAAAAAAGGGAGAATCTAGGAGGGTTGTTGAGTCAGTTTGGGAAGGGAATCTGCTGAGATCGCTAGAATTAAAGTACACTGTGTGCATTCAGCTATGTGAACATGCTCTATTTCTAGAAACCCTTGAATCACTCCTTAAATAGCTGCCATTGCAAAAAGATGCCTTTCATATAAAAGTTTTTGCTAGAGGCCCTGACTGGGTGACTAAGTGGATAGAGCATCATCCTGGCATTCCAAGGTTGTAGGTTTGATCCCCAGTCAGGGCATATATGAAACTATATGAAACGTCATTCACACCCAACTGTTTTGCTTGTTTATATGGAATTTACCTATGCACATGGCTAAATTAATTTTATAGGTTACTATCTCAAATATGGTTAGGTGGATTATTACTGACTAAATGGACAATATATCTTGAACATTAATTAAATTAAATAATTTTAAACTGTAATGAAAGTATCCTTTAATTTTTTAAAAATATTTTTAAGTGTAAAAAGAGGAGATAGAAAGACAAACGCCACATGCGCCCCACCGGCATTCACCTGGCAAGCCCCCTATCCGGTGATGCTTTGACAATCTTGGGCTGTCACTTAGCAACTGAGCTATTTTTAGCTTCTGAGGCTGGAGGGTCCATGGAGCCATACTCAGTGCCCAGGGCAATGCGCTTGAACTAACTGAGTCATGGCTGTGGGAGGGGAAGAGAGAGTAAGAGAGGGAGAGAGAGAGAGAGAGAGAGAGAGAAGGTGGACATGATGGAGTGGAGAAACAGATGTGTGCCCTAATCGGGAATCGAACCTGGGACATCCACATGCTGGGCTGATGTCCTACCACTGAGCCAACTGGCCAGGAGTAGAGTATTATTTCTTTAAAAATTCTTAAAGCAACGTTACAAGTGATGTTAGGGTGATAGCAATGGATATAGTCAGATGTATGAAAAATCTGAAAGCCAGAGGTTGGTCCTCTTTGCAATGAGGAAACAAGTAAAAGCTAGAGATAGGTTTATTTTATTTTATTTTTAAATAAATTGGTTCAAAAAGTGTTGTGCAACTACTGGGGCACCAAAAAAAGTGGTAAGCTTTGCCATGAAAAGATTTTTTGACCCCAGGAGGCTTCAATTCCAAAATGTTGCCTACTAGATCCTGAAGCTGTGAATATTGTGAGCCAGAATAAGCAAGCAAACCTGGGAAGGGGAGCTAGAAATAGAATATATCCTCAGATAGGACCAAGAAAAAACTAAAAGTAAAAGGACAGATGAAATGACGAGGCCAGAAGATGAGTGTAAGTGGCCACAGTCTGTCTCTGCTGGGCACACATAAGAATTCTGCACAGATCCTTGTCCCTGAAGCCCTTTATTCTTCTTCATTTTCACTGGCTCTATGAATACAGCCACAGTATCCTGTCTTGGTGATGAATAGCAGTTGTATTGATTCTTACAGATTTCCTTTTCTGAACAGATCATGTCACCATATTTCACCATGTCTAGATTAAATATTGTGCCTGAGCGACCAATCAAATAAAAATAATTTAGTCCAATTGACCATTTCAACATCGAGTTAATCAGTAGTTCCATAGCTCTAGTCTGTAACACACATAGGAGTGTCTTGGAGGTCACCCTGGGTAATTACCGGAGTGAATAAGTGACACACAATTATGAGATCTTTTAAATCTGTACACAAATACACCCCGGCCATCATCTCTTCTTTTCACAGTAAGCAATAACATTATTTTTATTATTTCTAACCTTTTTTATTTATTTCCCACTCAAACTTGACAGGTCGGATTGTAAAATTTAACAGGGAATCATAACATATTTGTAGGAAACTTGCCTTCTGTTCTTGGGAAACATTGAACACAGACTTGTTAGAGTCCAGAGCTGGAGAGAATCAAAGGTTACCCAGTCCAGTTTTTATGTTATCGTAACCTTCCCCCTGCCCCTCCCTGCACCGTTATCACTCCAGCATTGATTGCTTATAGCCTGCAGATCCTGTGGCACTCTACATAACACATTCATTGCTTACAAGTAACATCCCTTCAATCACTCCCCATTTAATTTCATTAAGCTTATATAGCTCAGTCATAATATCCCAAAGATTACAAGTGGTTATGACATTCTGAATTGTCTTTCTTGCCTTGTAGTTACACATGTAATTTTCTAATTTCAACATTTTAAATTTATGTCATGAAACCATTAAACTAGTTCAATGAGTATGGCAGCTCTGAGTAGTACCTAGTTCATTGTGACTTTTTAAATGATTAAGAGATCATAATAACTGTTAAAATAAGTTTGTTTGCCTAAATGAAGAATATCAAAAAAGTTGTTTAAATAATCTGCATTCAGTGTTATCAAAAGTAAAAAACAGGGCTGTGAAATGTTAAAAAGACCTTACAGGATAAAAATATTCACAGTAAATGAAATGTTGTAAAGAGTGACTGTTGGGTAAACAAGAGTGTTAGGCTTGCTTGCTTGTACTTTGCCTGATTGGTGCATGAGCATCGGGCAGAACCACGTGGGTATAGTCTATGTAAGGCTGCAGATGCTTGTATGTATTTCTTTTTTAGGATTTCTACCCTTTGCTTGCATGGCCCATTTGTTCTTGCATGCTGTCAGCTTTGCCCATTAGAGCCCTTAGAATATTTATCATAGATGTTTTAAATTCCCAGTCTGATGATTACAACATTCCACCATGTCTGGTTCTGATGCTGTCTCTTCAAGGCTTTTTGTTTTTTTGTTTTGTTTTGCCTTTGGCAATTCCTTGTAGTATTTTCTTGATAACCAAAAATTATGTACTGACTAAGAGGATCTGCTGTGAATAGGTTTTAATAATGTAGTAGTAAGGTGTGGGATGGGGAAGCATTGTTCAGTCTTAAGATTAGGTCTCAGTTTTTAGTGCACCTGTGCCTCTGGCCTGTGAATTTCCCATCTGTTTCTCCAATAGCTATAGTAGGCAGAACCTGGGTGCTTCTCTTGCCCCAGGTCAGTTAGGCTCTGATAATACTGAGCAGGTGAGGCTTCAGGAACTAGTTTCCCATGAGGACAGCTCTTGTTAAGAACCCAAGCAGTCTGGTGTCTTTCAAAATGGTTTCTTTGTCCCGCAGGGAAGCCTGAGAGGCTTTTGCTCTGATACTTACTGTGAGAACCTGGTAAAGCCACTGGAGATCTATGAGGTCTCACAAAATTGTGGAAGTTTCCTTATGACTTTGTCTCCCTGTAGCTGTGAACTCTGAGCTGTGCACTCTGAGTCTCCATCAGTTCCTCAGTATAGTCCTGCCTTACCTACCCGGCACTTGTCCTGGGGTTCAGGTCCTGAGTCCTTGTTCCGGTAAGCTATGACACCTGTTTTCACCTGTTAGACTCCCCAGTCTTGGGGTGTGATTTGCCCTATCCTCACCTCTCTTGTTGATCCTAGAAGAGTTACAGATATTTCAGTCTGTTCATAGAAGCTAATTGGTGACTTTCAAGCTTCTTACATATGGAACTGGAAGTTGGTTTCTTATTTTATATACTTTTCTTTGCTCAAATTAATGTTGAATCAACATTTTTGAATTGCTATGTGAAAACACCATTTGCTATATAAATGCAAGCATGAGGAAATGCTGTCATTTGCAGTGAGTTGTTATCTCACTTTTTTTAAAGACACCTAATCGTTAATGAGTGGTATGTCATCTTCCTCTGGTAGGAAAGGTGCATTATATAGGGAGGAAACATAATAAAAACAACACAGTTCAGAAATGCAGTCATTAATTCACTTATTATAGTAACCTCTGGGTTATGATAAACAAATAGTCTAACTAGAGAGCATTTCCTTTGAGTTAACACTGTTATTTCAAAAATCAGAGTATGGATAACCGTGGTCAAAAGTTAAGTGGACTAGACTTAAGTTGTTCTTGATAATTTCTTTATTCCGCTGCCTCTTATTTTGTCCCTTAAATGGCATCTCCTCTCCGTGCTGCAGGATGTCTCTGCTATAAAACTTCTATAACAATTCTATATCTTTCCTGTAGCTCTAACCTCACTCTGGTGTGTTACCTGCCTCTATGTCTGTCAGCCTCACTAGACTGTGAGCTCATTGAGAGCAACACTACTTATTTAGAATTAAATTTTTCGTGTCTTTAAATACTATCAAATAAATGCAAAGTCTCTTCTGGCACATCTAAGCTAATGTCACAACTCTTCTGGAATGAATGTTATGCTACACAAAAACCGAGTGGAAATGAAATTTTCACAGTTTATCTTGCCCCATCCCAACTGAAGTCAACCACATAATTTATTAAGCATTTAATTGAGCATTGACTTGAGTCAAGTACTCTTCCAAAAACTGCAAATATATTTATGAACAAAATTGGCCATGGCCCTGACCTCATGCCACTTAAATTATAGTAGGATGACAGATGAATAAATAGAGACATATGGGTGGTCAAAAGTAGATTTATAATTGTGAGTATGCAAAACACAGAGTTTATTCTTGTATTATTATGTATTAGTTATAGTATTCCATACAAACAAATGTAAACTAACTTTTTTTCACAACCTGTAATACTATAATATAAATACAAGAATAAACACAAAACATAACATGAATATAGGTTGTAATGAAGGTGGATATTTTGGTTAGACCAGTGGTTCTAACCAAACCCCCTAGGGGTTCGATGAGTCGGTCTCAGGGGTTTGGAGAAGCCTCTGCCGCAGCGGCCAGAATAAAGTAATACCGTAGTTTGTTGTGAGTTCATGCACTTTGTTGGTTTTGTTCTTTGAGCAAGGTGATGTTCATGTATGGCTCATTTTGTGCACCAGTAAAAAAAATATACCTATGTTTTGAATTTGGAAAAAAAAATCATATTTTATTTATCACTAAAGAAGGGTTCGGTGAATGCGCATATGAAACTGGTGAGTTCGGTACCTCAAAAAAGGTTAAGAACCACTGGGTTAGACAGTCAGGTAAGGTCGAATGGTCATTTCTAGAATACTTGCCTTTTTTTAATTTATGGATTTATCTACCCATTTAATGTCTTGCATTTCTTGTTTCATGAAATGCTCAGTCACACACAATGACCCTTTTTTGTTGCTTCCTTTTTACTCTCTTATGGCGGTACTGTCTTTAGCTGTAAGACAAACCACCATCAATTATAGTCTGAGCTGTCTTTAGGGTACCGTATCTCTAAAGGTAGGGGGCCAGGAGCTATAATGATGAATCGTATCATGCCAATCTGCCTGTGGATATACCCTGTACTTCCCCTTTTTTTCCAAGATCTCCACTTCCCTTTTAGGAACATGCTTTCCTTTCAATTTAAGTATGGCTTCTTTTAAGAATTGACTTCATTACATCTGCTCTCCCCATGCCAGTCAAAGGGAAATTGCACAGGCTGAGCTAATCATAGTAACTAATCTTTCGGGTTACAGTAATTGAAATGGGGATGGGGGTGGACATTTGTACCAAATTCTTATTTAAGACTGTAAAGCTAGAATCAATTGCTAATCATTTCTTTTTTCCTAATCAAAACAGCCATAGGGATATTATGTCATTTAAGATTTGGTCAGAAAAACAGAGTGCAATCTATGTACCCCTGGTGTTAAAGGTTTAATACAGAGAATTAGGAGCTTTTACCTGTTGGGAGAGTAGAGGTAGTAAATGTCCGATGACCACCCCTGACTCTGCTGGCTCCCCCCCCCCCCCCCGCAGTTCACCCCGGAGTCACTGTGCTGATGGAGAATCCCTATTGGAATTTCTCTCCATTTGCAGCATTCTGCACTTGGAGTCTGCGGTGGGAGTGAGCTGGTCAACCAGGATATTGATGTGTCTAACTCTGCTCAGCTGTGCTTCTCCTCTTCCACTTTCCAAGTTCTCTGTGCGTGCCTATCTTGGCAGCTTACATACAGCACAGCGCGTTTTCAGAAATGCATATCTTTTGATTTTTCTTGTGTGATAGCGGAGTCCTTGTAAGGAGGTGGTGGTGATATACAGTTGATAACAGAAAATACAGCACAGATGTGATTCTTCTGTTTCCCTGGTCTTTTCTCATGCACTTGAAAATGAAAAAACAAAGAAACGAACAAACAAACGGATAAAAAAACAACAGCCCAAAAACTGAATGAAGCAATGAAAGAGGGATAAGAAGGGTGCAACTCAAGTGTCCTGTCCCTATCTAATCAGGACAGATTTCCTGTTAGCTTAGGGGGCATTTAAGTCTTGTGAGTCTCTTTTAATGTGCAGAAAACCCTAGTTCTTCTTTTTTCTTAGAATTAATTTATTAAAGCAGGTAGGTCTGACCTACCACAGGACAGTAGGTCTGACCTGTGGTGTTTCCCACATTTTGCTTGGGCTTATTGCAACCCACAGGATGTGATCCTCTAACGTCTGTATTGGAAATTGCATCCAAAGGCTTGATTCTACATCCCTTACATTTATTTGGCAAGAGTGCTATTCACAAGTGCATTGTGTTCTTCTTTCAGGAGACACAAACTCTTTCATTGTCTCTCTTTTTCTGATGTAGTAGATATAGATAAATCAATGTCTATGACATTTACTTCATTAAAGGTATTTATTTGGTAGTGTGATACTTATTTAAAGGGAAAAACCTATCATACAGGAAAGGCAGAATAAATATGTGATAACTAAAAATTAGCTTCCCATCTTATTCCAGAGGAGATGAATACCTTCTTTAAAGTATAATTTTAAAAAGTATTTTTCCATCCATTGATTTTAGAGACTGAGTTTTGTGTACTCACAAATGTAAACCTACTTTTGCCCCACCTGTATAAAAGCAGATAGCACATTTAAAAAACATGTAAATTTAGTCTCTTCAGATGTGAAGAAGTTAACACTGAGTTATGACTAAATAATTATCACATTACCAAACAGGATATTTTTCAGATATTTATGTGCAATGGCATTTATTGTAAACATTTGAATATTAGTAATTTTACATCCTAAAAGAACTTTATTTCAAAATAGTTTGAATCCTAAACATGTTGTAATCTCACTTTTTTTTCTGTTTTATTTTCTTCCTTTGTGGACAAAAGCACAAAATAGGAATTGATTTAAGTTTAGAAGCTTAAAATAACACCTACATAGGTGCTAATAAGCTGGTTTTACTTTATAGTTCTTATTTTAAAGAGATAATGAAGAGTATTACTTTTAATTTAGCACCTGAATATTTGCAGGCTGTTGTATTGTTCACTAGGCTAGAGCTTGCTGCTGTGGTTAGGCTGACATTTCAGGTGAACCTTGCAGGGGAAGTGAACAGGCGGGTTCATGTAAATGTGCTGTCATACGAGATGTGTAAGTGCAACTTAGGAAGCCCTGTGTGGGTGCCATTCATTTAAGTTAAACAGTTTTATGCCATAAAAATGTTTACTGCTTTGTAAATGCAAAAGAAGACACCCCTGAATCAGGAAAAGCTAGCAGCTATCTGCATGTCATAAACATAATTTGATGCTACGTGAGAAAACAATTCTAAAACTGCATCAAGGTTCAGGGTGAAGAAGTCTAACTAAAAATACATATTTTTTAGTAATAAATGTATTAGTTTTTAAGCTTGGATTTCAGTTTATTATATAGTTTTCTTAATCAAGTTCCAAATGTTTTTACAATATAAGCCACATTTTACAAAAAGAAATAGATCACAAAATAAAAAAAAAAGTGAAGATGATTGTTTACCTTGTATGTATTATCATAGAAATGGTATGCCTTCAAACAACTAATTTTCTTCTTGTGCTTAAGGTTATATAATAATTGAAATTTAATTTGAATATAAATTTTCAGGAATTCATTAATGTATTAAACAAAGTAGTCAGCTAATATAATCAGACACCAATTTAAAGAAGTTCAAAAATGTTAATTATGATTTCTTTGTGTTAATATGTGATCAAATGTGAAATTTGACAGTAAATTAAGAAATTCATTAATTTTCAAGAAGTCAGACTACTTGTTATGTTAGACACAAACTTAGTCATAAGTATACTTTTAAACATGCACACTTATTGAACAAAACTGAAATTTATTATGTATTCTGTGTTCAAAAGTAATCACAGAGTTGCCACATGAATTCTAAATTTTAAGTGGATAGGTAACAATATTATCTATCACCATGTTTGTAACAATTAATGATACAGAATTTAGAATTAATTAATATAAACTTGATGAAAAGAGCTTGGCCCTAAAACAGAAAATATGGACAGCTTTGTAATATACACCTGTTGGAGGCTTCTTAGCAATGACATGCCTGAGGTAGACCTGTTTCAAAGTATTTCAGCAGAATAACTGGTGAATGAATGGAATCATACTTTATGTCTTAGGAATAAAAAAAGTTAACCATTGTATTGTATTGCTTCCCTGTGGTGTTTATCATGGAAAGAAAAAAAAAGGTTTTCTTGAGTTCTGTGGTTATTCTTCCCTAAAACATTCTGTATTACCATATTTCCCCATAGATAAGGTGTACCCTTTTTTGAAAAATTTAAGGTCTGAAAACTGGATATGACTTATACAGTAGTTGTAGAATTTTTAACTTGCATTTCCTGCTTTTTTGCACAAATGAGGAGTTGTATGAATTTCCTGATGAATAAAACTTGAGTTCAATAACTTTATGTAATACATTTTTTTCAAATTTCAGGCCCCCAAATTAAGGGGTGTCTTATACATGGGAAATATGGTATTTAGTGGATTATATTACATTGGAAAACCAAGCAGACAATAATTGAGAGTGGTATCAACTCTGGTAACATTTCAAGTCCTCAATAAATGATAGCCATGGGAAGTATCTCTAAATAATGTTATCTTTTTAACATACATTATTGTGGGGGAAGGGCAGCTCAGGAACATAATAGTTAAAAATGAGAAACTAGAAAATATGCGTGTGCTACTTTGAGATATACACAGCACAGGGAAAAGCTGAAATTATTTCCCAGTATCACAGTTCCACTGGACAAATCATCTGATCTGGAAAGGAGAAATCGAGGAAGAAAATGGTGGATGATTCATTGTGATAATCTGTTCACTACGGTAGTAAAAAGTGAAGGTAGCAATTCTCGTCTCCTGTAATTTTGAATAGTAGGTTAGTATGCTCTATTTTTCCCTATGTGATAGATTATCTGCATGCACTAGAACTTGAACAATTCCATTAAAAACAACATTGGAAATAAAAGTAATAAATGACATATTATTTCTGTATTTTATGCTAATAGAGTTATGTATGGTGGATTTTCTTTTTGTCAATGACTGTAATCATCTATGATTTCTTTATTTTTGACAAAAGCCAAGGTCAATTTGATCTACCATTTCTTTTGGATCAGTTACCATTAGTGACCTATAAATATAGTGAAAATAAGTTACTATTACCCGGAGGCAGCAAAGACTTTATGATTCAGACTCCTTCTTTCTGCCCTTCGTCCTGTCTCACCTGAGTAGAATGGAGTGCCTCAGTACATTTTGTGACAACTTATATAGCTTGATGGGTTAGTTTGCTCACTGGGTAATATAGTTGCAATAATTCATGCTTCATATTGTCCTACAAATGTCCTGGCCCTGGGTTTCACTACATACACTTTTAGCATGAACTTCCAAGGCCAAAATCGATCTTCAGATATTCATCAGCAATCTCCATTGAAAATGATTAAACAAATATTCATTTGGGTTAAGGAAGCATCTAGGAGTTTACTTACCTTTTCAGGAAAAAATATATTACTGTGATGACAGTGAAGTTGTAAGTTGTTACCTAGTCAGTGCCAGCTGTCACATTGATAAGATTTTATTTTGGACCTGGATAATTTCCATTCAAATAAATAAATCAACAAACACATTTTTGTGCCTCTATTATTTTAAATGGCATGTCACAGTATTACTAAGGTTGCTTAGCAACTGCAAAATAATGATGATGGAAGAGCCGAATGAAATAAGCAGTTATATTTACATCGAGTGAGGGGAATCATGCTGGTTTGGTCAGCCTACAGACCTATAAAATTTACAGCATTCATTGTTAAAATTGTGAGCCAATTGTACAATTGTTCACTTAGTCATTATGTCCAGTTGTATTACAGCCCTGAGGAATGCCACCTGCTGATTTCCTACATAGCCGTTCATTGTATTACTGGCCAGGCTTTGTAAAGATTTTAGTGAGTAGTTCACTGTTAAAATTGTGTATGACAAATATTCAAATAGCTTCCCCAGGTATCCTTTTTTAACCATCTAATAGATTTAAGTGGAAAACACTTAATGAATATAATGTTTTAACAGACACAATTGAAGTTTGTGTTTATATAAAGAAAAAATATCCCAGCTCACTTGAAATAGAAAGTTCTCTCTCTCTCTCTCCATATATATATAATTTCAATTTAATAGATATATGTTTAATTATTTTGGATCGGAAAATTGTCCCAATTTATATTAAGGAATACACTTTTGGGGCTTTATAAGGACAGAATCAAAATGCTGTATATTGGTTTATTTTCTGGTGGCTAATAACTTCATTCATTTATTCATCTATTAATTGCTTATTGTATACTATTATACACTGAGCTTGGCTCCAGGGAAAGAAAAATAAGATCTTTGCCATCCAGAAACTCAAAATATAGTAAGAGTTCTACTTCTAATTATAAAGAGATGCTAATGTAGAGGTCTACCCCATAGTTTGACAATGTGGAGGAAGTAATAGACCTTCTTGAAGGAATCTGGGTAAATCTCACAGAGGAGTTGTCTTTAGACTGGGTGTTGGAGAGGGACTAGAATCTAGTAGGCAGAGAAAGTGGAAAGGGTATGTCCTTTGGTGGATAGAAAATATGGAGGTGAACTAAGAAGGAGCAGTTCCAGGGAATAGCCACTGTGAGCCATGTGTCTGACACTCAAATTGGGTCATGTGGGATGGGAAGACATACCTCTAGAAAGGTGAATGCAGTTAAACTGGTCTTGAAGAAGAATTAATTCCAAAAAAGAAATTTAAATACAGTGAAATAATATCAAAAATAGGTCTAAGGAGCTAATTTTTGTCAAAGCTTTTATCCAATGAATGGCTTTTCTGATAACCTTCATTTGTCCTTGACCAACCAGTGACCACTGACCACTTATACACAATAAGTTACACTTCATACAATTTCTGAAAATTTTTTTAGCAAAGAATTGCCCATAATGAGTGCTAGCTTTAGTATTTCCACAGCTGTCCTCAGCTCTAGCAAGGGATATTCCTAAAACATGTCTACCTCCACAGTCCATATATTTATCTTTATATATTCCCCATTGCTGCTAGCCCAAGAAATATTTAGCTAGTAGCATATGAGAAACTTAGAAATATTTGAAAATCTTTTCTTATTAATTTCACACAAATTCTCTAAATTGATGCCAGAAAACAACCTGTTTGATTTTTGTTTGGGTATCAGTCAGGTCCGAGCAGAAAACAATAGCATAGTCAACTGGAAGAAAGTTGAGGTGAATGTTAATAAAGTATTATTATAAAAGTGTGGGACAGGTTATAGGGAAAACAAAGACCGTTCAGTACCCTAAAAATGATAGGAATAGGATGTTTACCAACGCAATGCCTCAAGTGGTGAGAGAGAATAGCTATTTTCAGAATCCATGGAGAGATGTCCCTGTCAGGAGAGTGCCACAGACATTCTTTAGAAGAATAGGTTGCCATTTTAAAGAAATAAAATGGTGAAAAAATCAGCCATTTTGATTTGTGACAAAATAAATTGGTTCAGTGGTCTAAATTTGTTCATTAAATTAGGGCCACAGAACAAGGCACCAACAGAATAGGAACTTGGAAGGTACATATGAGCAAGTTTTGCTTAGGAAAAACTCTCCTAAAATGGGAACACCCTGGAGGAGCATCCTGGCTGCAGGTGATATAGCGTCAGTAAACAGAACATCCAGCTAAGATGTTACTTTCATTGGGTGCTCACAATTGGAATTAGTGACCTAGTCAAGAAGTTTGGCAGGCAGCCTATGTTGAGGATATTAAAAAGCACATACAAGGGACTCAACCAGAGACTGGGCTATAGAGTAAATCTCTTAGTGGAAGGAACAGGTAGAAACTTAACAAGAAGAAAGGAAGGTTCTGAGCTCAAACAGTTCTTTACTGAGAAGGTGCCTAGGGAAAGGGATCAAATTTGGAAATTTAGATACAAAAATAGACTCCTTGATATTCAAACTTTCATATCACTGACTGTCAGTTCTGCCATACTCATTCCAATATTTATGCTGTTAACCTTGCTTTAAGTGTTTTCTTTCTAATTAAAAAATTATTATTGATTTTTTTTTTCGAGAGAAAAGAAAGTAGACAGAAACTTCCATTTGTTGTTCCACTTATTTATGCATTCATCGGTTGATTCTTGTTTATGCCCTGACCAGGGATCAAGCTCACAACCTTGGAGTGTCAGGACAATGCTCTAATCAGTTGAGCTACCTGGCCAAGGCTAAGTGTTTTATTTATTTCTCACTACTCATCCAAACCTCGTATTTATAGCCCTGCTTCTAGTCACCCCCTCCCCTTTCATAAAACTGTCTCCAATACACTTTAATTTTTTTTTGATTGCTGACCTCTCAGAGTACTTTTTAGTTAATTATGCTTTAATTTTTCATTATATTATTATATATTACTTGTGCATTCTTTCACAATAAAATACACTTTTCTCAACTAAATTGCAAGCTGCTCAACATCAAGGTCCCTGTCATTGATATCTCTACTATCATCCACAGTGCTCAGAATAGCATCAGGGTCACACAATAAAGATTCCATGAACATTTGTAGAATTACATAACTATAACAATATTTGCCATTTATTGGTAAAATGCTGGTTATTAAGAATAGAACTAGCTTCTGAGATTGTTAGGGTAGAGACTATGTTATGGATTTCATTTTTATTTACACTGATTATATTTCCCAATTCTTGACGTCATGTGCCTCTGTCCCAGTCAATCTGTTTTCTCCATGTCAGTATGTTTTTTTGGGAGGGAGGAGAGAGTTCTTTACAAGGACATACAGTGATGGGCACATAGACAGCACACTACATATATTTGCATTGATATTTACACTTTACCATGGGTTTGGGTGCCTTGAAACAGCCACAGTTTAGGAAACCATTTCACCTATAACACAAGTCAATTGATAAAGTTACATTTAATTCTTTTGTTGTATTAGGCTCTCCAGATTGACTATTTCATGTTGCATTAAAGTTCTAAAGCAAGATCAGTGGGCACTGAGGCTGTCTTCAGACTGAGCTCTACCCAGCTGAACATGTGATCAATCAAACAGAAAAGATCCATGTAAGAGAAAGGGTTGTCTGAAAGCTATTAACACAACAAAATAAAGACAGGTAGCCGCAAGCAATTGAGCAGAAGAAAATAGATGATAAGAATACCAAGAGACGCTTTACTACTTGTCTCTGAGTGATGTTACCACTTATTCCTAGGGAGTGGGAAAAATATGATCAATAGGGTCCTTCGATAAATACCTCATGAATACATGGAGTCAGGAAACAGAGCTGTGAATGATAATGATAGGTGTGCAGGCCACATAGGGGTTATTGTAGCCTTACTCCTGTACCATGAAAACCCTTTCCCCAACAACAGCAAGTGTGTAAATGTGGTAGCAGAGATCAGAAACAGAGTACTGATGTATTCCTAATGAGTTCTTCTAAAGAAGGAGTTATTGGATGAAATCAGGTGGCTGTAGATATGATTCTGAGTAATTCACGTTTCTTAATTTAAAGCCTGCATCTGACAAGTAAATTAAAATGGCATCTGTTCCCCTCATACTTCTCTAGTGTTTCTCCTCCCTCCCTGAGGTTCCTACTCAGCTGCCTGTGCTCTCTCCTCCCTTTGTGGTAAATCTGTAACTGTTGGCGTATCTTGGGCATGGTTCACTGTTACTTCTCCTTATATCATTACCCAGTCTCGTGGCCTTGAATAGCAGCTCTATGTCTAGGACTTTCATATTTATATCTTCAACTGATACCGTTTTATGAGCTCTAGACTGATGTAGCCAACATCTTACTTGAAGTCTCTAATAGACATCTTGGTGTCTAATAGACAACTGAGAGTTAATATTGACAAAGGAAATCTCCAATTCTTATCTCTAACACAATCTGTTTTTCTTTAGTTTTCCCGATCTCTGGCAGTGCATCCACCACCCATCTATTTACTCAAACCAAAAACGTAAGGGTCATTTGCTGTTTGAGTTCTTTTCTTCCCTCCCTCATCTCCCAGTCTATGGCAGGTGTCCATGAATTCCCACACTTCCAACCAGGTCCCCTGCTGTCCTTCTAATAAAGCCATCATCAGTTCTTAACTTGGAGTTGTAGCATCCTCTCAGCTGCTCTCATTGTTTCTTTGACTTGTCTACAGTCCATTTTTCATTCTTTCACCACTTCTAAAGACTCTCCTACTACTCCTTTTTAAAGTATAAATAAAATCATGCTGCCTTTCTGCTGATAATTATATAGCTATGTCCTGCTGCATTTAAATCTAATTTCCTTAGGACTATCCAGTCTGTGATCATTTTACATTTCGCTTGTCACTCCTATTTTGCATTTGGCAACCTCACTCCTATTTAATTCCTTTACTCTCTACCCTGCAGCCTTGCAGACCCTCTTTGTTTCACACATGCTGAGCTGCTGTTTCCTCAGCTGAATTTCTTCCTTTCACCACCTTTTTGTGTCAGACTCCTTGTGAGTACTCATGTTTCAGGCTCAAACTTTCTCAGAAACTACTCCCAGACTCTTTCATTCTCTCTTTGTTCTTCCTCTCCCTTTCCTCCCCCTCCCTCTCTACTTCTCCTCCTTCTTCTTCTCCTCTTTCTCCTCCTTCTTCTTCTCCTTCTCCTTCTTTTTACTGTCTTCATAAGACATAACTATGTGAAATTATCTTGTTCACTTAGTTTTCAATACATTTATATAGTCTATTTTATTTCCCCCCACCCCCGATAATATATAAGCTATGTTGAGGGCAAGTTTACCTGCTTTTTTCACTGATGTATCTCAGCTCCTGGAATAGTGTTGGGCACGTGCTAGTGCTCCGTAAATTGACAATTTGAAGAAAAAAATGCTTGAAAGATTGAAGGAATGAATAGATGTCATCATCTTTTACAGAAAGGGGTTAGTGTATTAGACTGTATAGCTCTGTAGGCTGTATCTGGAGGCTTTGGTTTTTGAAACTTCAGTTGTTTCTCACTCCATACAGGTAGTGTTTGTGGTTGTGGCAGGTCCTGCTCACTGTGCCAAAATACGAACTGTCCTTGTTTATACCTTTTTAATGTTAGGGCTGTGAAATCCAGGTTTTCTGGCATTGGAAGTCTCAGGGAATCTTATCTCTTAGCTACTTCCTAGCAGAGACCATTTGTCTACACACCCAAAGGGAGACGCTCTGAAAGAGGTATACGTTCTCCCTAAGAGTCAAGTTTCTAAATTGTGTATGAGAAGTGGTTAATTCACAGATAAAGGAACACCGTTTACCTAAGAATTTCTGTGCTCACAATGAAAGCTCCTCTTAAGTCATCTTCTACTATGTGATTTTCATCTACTATTTATTAAAAAAACAAACAGACAAGCAAAACAAAAAATACAGTGCTTGAAAAATGAAAACAAAAAATCTGAATGGGTTTTTCTTTTTCATAAAACACAGATCTTTTGCCATTTCTCTGCAGAAGGCTTTTTGACTTCCAAAATGAAATACTCAAAGATGAAGAAGTTTACTAGAAATAAACCATTTCTAGCATGAGTGACTTTATTTCTGTAGTATGTAATACTGCTTAGGAGAATTTGCATATTCTACTCTATTCCTCCGGATAGAAAAAAAGCAGTGCTGTGACTCATGCATGTTTTTTTCTAATTTCTGCCTCTAACAAATGGCTTTGTTTGTTTGTTTGCTTGATGACCTTTGCTGAGAGCCTTTGATAATAAAGTTGAGAATTAAGATATCACCAGACAGTGGTGCACAGATGGGCTTCTGCTGATTCTTTATAAAAAAATAATATCTTCACCCTCCAGCTATTTCTGCATAAATCCAGCTACTTTACTGTTTTACAAAAGAAGCTACTTTTTAATACTACTGTTACTTTTTAGCATAATTAAAAACTGTCCAGTTTATGTCCCTTGAGTAATTGTGTACATAAAAAGCATCAAGTAAGCAAGTGATGTCTCATAAGAAGACAGTACTTTGTCCAGATCAGACGTGCTAACTCTCCTGAGGATCACTTTAAGTTTCTGATAGCTTTTTTATATTGTGCCACCAGTGGTTGGAACAGGAACTGGTGGCTATTTTGAGTCACCTGAGAAAATTAAGTTTCTGTGTTTATGCTGTCTCCAGACTTTGATCAGTAGGTTTTATTTTAGTTAGAAGGGAACTATGCTAACAGAAATGTGGTTCCATTTAAAATATTTTCCAGAGCTATTTCAGGTAGTCAAAAGTAACTAATAAAGTGAGAAAGAAAAGAAAACTATCCCAATTGTTCAAGGATGTAAAGGAATTAAGGAAAATTTTGGAATTCGGTCCATGAAACTTAGAGGTTTGAACAATGTTCACTGTCAATTTTGCACATGTATTGATGTGTACGTGTGTGAGTGTGTTTGTATATGTATTTACTTTCTTTTTCTTTTTTTTTTTTTTACAGGGACAGAGAGAGAGTCAGAGAGAGGGATAGATAGGGACAGACAGAAAGGAACAGAGTGAGATTAGAAGCATCAATCATTAGTTTTTCGTTGCCGTCGCAACACCTTAGTCGTTCATTGATTGTTTTTTCACATGTGCCTTGACTGCGGGCCTTCAGCAGACCGAGCAACCCCTTGCTGGAGCCAGCGACCTTGGGTCCAAGCTGGCGAGCTTTTGCTCAAGCCAGATGAGCTCGTGCTCAAGCTGGCGAGCTTGGGGTCTCGAACCTGGGACTTCGGCATCCCAGTCTAATGCTCTATCCACTGCGCCGCCACCTCGTCAGGCTGTATTTACTTTTAAAGAATCAATATGAATACCTCTCTCATATATATAAATCTGGTCTCAAAATGGTGGAATAAACAGTGATCGGTATGGTTTGAGTTTAGAAGTTCTACGTGAGTCTCTCCTGCCCTTTCCAAATCTCTTCTACATACCTGCATCCTGAGTTCTAACATCTTTTTAACGTGTGGCATGGCTTTCACTTCTGCTCTTAGATATCAGGATTAACATGTAAGATCATATTGATTTAGGTTCAGGTAGAGGTGTAAAATAGCCTGTATTAATATTAAGAGATCCAAAGGGTGATAGAGTTCACACATGTTTAGTGACAACTATATGATAGACATATTAACATTCATTATTTCCCTTAAGATGTAAAATAACCCTGTGGTTTAGATAGTATTATTTTATTATTCTCTAAGGATATTAAGATGTGAAGATAAGTAACTTTTCTAAGCTTTTAGAGTCAGAAGTGGTGGAACAGAAAATCAAATCTAGGCCCATCTGACTAAAACACCCCTGGGTCTATTGCCCTAGTAAGCATGGTTGGAAAATCTGAAATAATTTTTTGTTGGAAGAAGAAGAGAAAAATTCCTGAATTAAAGGTGAGCATGGTTTGTTTCACAATTTTAAACATTTATTTTCACTGAAGGTATATTTATAGAATATAGACAAATATGGGAGTAGTTTAGAGCCTCAGCTGCTAGGGGTAGGTATTCCATTAGGAAAGAAAGTTTATAATTTATCCTTCAGATTTTAGTGCAACATTTTACACAAACATTGATTTGAAACATATTGGCTTTTTATTTCTAGAAGAGCCTCCTTCATGGTTTAAGCACTGTAATCCACTCAATAATCCACTTAATTCTTTTTGCCACCTTCTCACACACATATATTTGCATATATTATTTTAATTCTTTATTTAATAATGTGTGTGTATGTGTGTCTGTGTATATATATATATATATATATATATATATATATATATATATATATATATACACTTCCTCAGTTTCTGGAAAGAAAATTATCAGCATTTTTTTTTTTAACAGGGACAGAGAGAGAGTCAGAGAGAGGGATAGACAGACAGGAACAGAGATAGGTGAGAAGCATAAATCATTAGTTTTTCATTGCCGTTGTGACACCATAGTTGTTCATTGATTGCTTTCTCACATGTGCCTTGAACGCGGGCCTTCAGCAGACCGAGCAACCCCTTGCTGGAGCCAGCAACCTTGGGTTGAAGCTGACCAGCTTTTGTTCAAGCCAGATGGGCCTGCACTCAGGCTGGCAAGCTCGGGGTCTCGAACCTGGGTCTTCCACATCCCAGTCCGACACTCTATCCACTGTTCCACCCCCTGGTCAAGCTATCAGCATCTTAATTTACATTTTAATCCTTACACTAAAGTTAGCTTGCTTTACCTGGTATACTTAGAAAAGGTGGGTAAAACATCCAAATATTGTTAATTAATTTCAGCATAACTGCTAATATAATACTTTTAATGAAATTATTTTACCTTACACAATTTTTGATTAAATAATTTTCAAAGCCCAGGAATTGCTGATTTAGTTCAGTCTATTGAAAATATCCATCATAAATCCTAATGGGAAAAGCTAATCCTCATTGTCAAATTAATCAGTCAATTAGAATTATTTCTGAGCTAATTTTTTCAATTCAAATAAACATATTTATGTTTTCTTGTGACACCAATCTTGCTTATGAATTATAACTCTAAGATAAATAGTGGGATACGCCCAACCCTGGTATTGAATAGAATGTATCCCAGTTGATGGAAGGCGCCATTGATTTTACTATTTTTTTTTTTTACCGGAGCTCCTTTTGTTTTTCATATGCAAGATTCTCCCTCAGGAGACATGCATGTAAAAGGTTAGAAAAGGGAAACTGAATGACATCCTGATTTTAGTGTTTTCTCAGGCAGGTCAGTTTTAGAAAAGAAAGCATGAACTTGGAGATCTGTTGATTAATTATAACTGTTGTAACCTTGTACAGTGTTCATGTAATGTTGACACTCCTTGGACAGTGTTCATGTAATGTTGACACTCCTTGGACAGTGTTCATGTAATGTTGACACATTTTTAGGTTAAGCAACTTGAGTAAATTTACACAATTTATAAATGAATAAGTGGAAATTAGAACTCAGGTCTAACCCAAAAGTTAAAGAACTTTACTACTCCGTTATGTACTATGTTTTGTAATATCACAGAAGAAAATGAATATGTGAAAAAATTTTGGGTATGAGATCAGTAGGTAATTTCCCTCTCTCTCTCTCTCCCTCTCCCTTCCCTTCTTTCCCTCTTCCCCTAATTTTCTCCCTCTTTTCCCCTCTCCACTTACTGCTTTCTTTTTTTTTTTTTTGCTTTTTCTTTTTTTATAAAGTGGAGGAAGAACCATTATAAAAGAAGAGTTAAAGAGTAGAATCAGCATAAAGACTAACTTCAAAATCCTTTTCAAGCCTACCATATTTTCCCATGTATAAGATGCACCATTTTTCAAAAAATGTAGTCTAAAAACTGGGTGCATCTTATAAAGTGGTTGTAGAAGTGTTTCATTTCAAGGGACATAGATGGAACTGAGGATGAGCCAATATATGAAGACAGTGATTTGTCATCAGACACAGATGAGGACAAGCTAATGAATGGTAGTTTTGACAGCGATGAGGAGTTGCATGAATTTTATGATGATTAAACTTGAGTTAAATACATTTTTCTTTTCAAATTTTGGACCCCAAAACTAAGGTGCATCTTATACATGGGAAAATACAGTATTAGTTTTAGGAAATAGCATCTGAATTTGAAGTCACTTGCCTGTGTACAAGTCTTCATACATTTCTAGGGCTATGCCTAGCCTAAGTACAGTGGTTCTTAACCTTTTCTGAGGTACCGAACCCACCAGTTTCATATGGGCATTCACTGAACCCTTCTTTAGTGATAAATAAAATATAATTTTTTTTCCAAATTCAAGACATAAGTATATGTTTTTTTACTGGTGCACAAAATGAGCCGTGCATGAACATCACCTTGCTCAAAGAACAAAACCAACAAAGTGCATGAACTCACAACAGATTACTGTATTACTTTATTCTGGCCTCCATGGCAGAGGCTTCTCCGAACCCCTGAGACCGACTCATCGAACCCCTAGGGTTCGATAGAACCCAGGTTAAGAACCACTGCCTAAGTAGAACATCACTGACTTAAGAGAAGAAATTATACCTAAGACAAAGTAAGATGCCAGCTAGAGTTTTTTTCTCTTTACTTTATTAATAAAGAAATGCTTTTAAGAGTAGCCTGTCATCACTTCGCAGAGGCAAATTTTGAGGGATGGTGGCTAAATTTGAATAGAAGGAAGAGATGTGGTGGTTGGGAAGGAGAGGACTCATGATATTATGTCATCAGGCCTTGATGATGGGAGTATTGGGGGCATAGTCTGAAAAAGGAAGGATTAATTGGAATTCACAGTGGGACCTTAGAAACTAATGCAGAATCACTGAACAAGAAAAATTTATGTCATAACTTATTTTACAATATAGTTATTAAAACAGGCCCCAAACTTTCCAGCCCACACAATGCCCAGTGAAGTATCTCTTATTTATGTTTTAATTCTAATCTAAAAGTACTCATGAAAGTAAAAAGTACCGAAGGAAAAGTGAAAGTGCAGAACTTTGTCTTTGTTAATTTTAAAATATTATTTGACCAGCTTTTTGCTTTTAAGATTGGCCAAGATGCCTCCTTTTTGCCCCCTGTTCATTGTATTATTTCCAGGGCTGATCAGTTTGCTATAATTGTGAAGTGTCTATACTGTGCTGTGTGCAGGCTACTGTGCTTTGGCTGTTCTGCCTCTAACTTCAATCACATAAAAAAAAAGAAAAGAAAAAGAGTGCCTTCCTATTTCTCAGCATGTGACAGGACCAAGATGGTCATTCTACCTTTTCATTACTTAAAACATTAGCTTTTCCAGCAGCAACAGATAGAGATGCTGTTTATAGGTCACTTGTCAGTTGTATCACATAAACTTTTCCCCAAGATCTATTTTTAAAGTTGACCCTTTCCTGAATCCCATGCAGATGAAAAAGAAAAATAAAACAAGTAACAAGAAATTTTATTACTTTCATTTGTGTTTTAACATTAATGGGTGTATAATAAATAGCTAAAAGACTGACGTGACAATCTCATGAAAAGCTCATGGAATATGTGACTTGGTTGAAGACACTAATTTTGCTTATGGATTTCTGAGCAGAGTGGTATAAGAATGTCTTCCATGTCAGGGCTTGCAATTTAGACAGACAGAGAAGGTACTCAGCAAAGAGTCCATCACAGCATGATTCTCAGTTTCACTTATTCAGAATTAAAGGTAACTTGGGTGGTAGATTAGGAAAATAGCTTGTAATCAGATCACCGACCCCATTGAACCCATGTCATCCAAGCTTTAGTTTTGAGCCTGCAAGCCTCTGTTCCTTCGATCAAGCAATTTACTTTATTTGTCTCTTCTGTCTGCCAAAACATTCAGTTGCAAAATGCTTTCTAATTCTCCAGACGCATAAAGTGTTGTTCTGAGGAAAAGGAGACTGGATTGTTTTACTTAGCTATCCATCACGAAGCAACTAGGAAACATGAGAGATTTATAGATAATGTTATAAAGAGACAAAGGCAGCAGATTGGGCAGAAGGTCATAGACCCCTGCTGGGTCCTGAAGGCCAGAGGTACGTGACTTTGCTACTTATCATGTGTGGATCAAAGTGGTGACTTATATCGGTAAGCAGATGATGGAGGAAAAATTGGGGCAGAGTTCACACTCAGCTGATTATTACTGAACTTCACAAAAATGGTTGTACAGTCTTTTTGTTTTCACATCTGTATGGTATGAGTCAGAATTCTTTCCATTCCCTTCCATGCTTGTTTTGATGCAATAATTAATTAGGAAGTGTTCTAAAAAGTTTTATGTAAATAAAATATTATCTAACTCATACATTCTGATTTTTATTGTTAATTCAGATATAGTTATGTTGAGGAGTTAATATTAAATATGGTTATCATGTGTTTATTGTACTTCTTGTTGATACTGATTAAAAAATTGCAGGGCAACATTTTATGGAATCACTGAAGTATTTTTATTTATATGTTTTATAAAAATTCCAGGAGACTACATGCTGCTCCCATTAAGGCTGACCAGAAAAACCAGAGAAGATGTTGTTTTTCTTCTCATCTTATTTTCTAAACCAATATGGGAAGCCTGCAGTAGCAACACCAACATTTTATAAGCTATGGAATCTCTCAGAAATGTTTCTCATCTGATTTAGATGATGTGTAGCTAGGGTAATAACCATAAACTTGCTCATAATTTGATTCTTAGGTGTAATAGATTCTTTGTTTATTAGCCTTAGTTAGGTAAGTGAAACCCACTAATGTTGTACTTGTTAATCTGATTCAATGCCAAGACTCAGCTGCCCAGACATGTCCCACTGCCTGTGAGGAGTACGTAGGAGAGAAGGAGACAAAGTCAGCTTGCAGAATATATAAAACATAATAATGAGCAGGGAGAAGCACCTGTTGAGAGAGGTGACAAAGCTATCACTGTGTGAACCACGTTTACCTTTCCAAAGACTAATGGCATTCTGAACTACTTGATACAGACCGTGACCTTTTCAGCAAAGATATCAGTAAAAGTAAATGTCTTTGTGACTCTCATTCGTGCTGATTTTATAAATCAAGAAACTATCTTCTACAATGGAAATGTCACATATGGTTATGAACCATATTTAGTGGAGTTTGTTTTCTATGTTTTTCAGAACAGGTTTTAGAGAAAGGAGAGAGAGAGAGAGAGAGAAAGAGAGAGAGAGAGAGAGAGAGAGAGAGAAGGGAGGTGCAGAAAGCATCAACTTGTAGTCGTTGCTTTCTGTGTGTGCCTTGATGGAACAAGCCCAGGGTTTCCAACCAGTGACCTCAGCATTCCAGTTGACGCTTTATCCACTGTACCACCACAGGTCAGACCCCATGCTTTTTAAATCAAAGAGTTTGCTCCTCTCTCACCAGGCTTTGGAGACTGTCATGAGCCAGCCAACAAGTCTATTCTGAGGTCTCGAGCAGGAAAAGGTATGAAATTGAATAGACAGAGACTTAAAGATATATACATACAGATGGGTTCGGGAGGATGCCATGGTAAACAGTTACTACTGTTCTTGAGCCAATGCAATGGCTGCCCTGAGAAGAGCATCTGTCTTTATTCCCAGGAAAAATGTGGTCCATTAGCAATTCAATTATGTTTCCAAGGCAACTCAAAGACAACCTCCACTATACCATTCAACCAAACTTTACACAGATAAGAAACTAGCTTCCAGTCTCTTCTGGAGAACATGGGTGAGATGAGCAAGAACCAAACATAGCTCTTTGTTAACTAGGCAGATGAGGTTGGGGGGTTGGGCCCAGTACCTCTGGCCCCAAGATATATCCAAATTGCAAAATACCCTGTTGGCTTATTTAATATCCAACAGGAAGGAGACTATAAATACAACATTACATTGAGAAACATTAGGAAGATTATTAGCAATTAGATTACTTTGTAAAGTACAATAAAATAGTCAATACCTTGTGACCAGCTCCTTCAGATGGAATTTTTACTTGAAAAGAACTGCAAACATAGGCTGTATTTTAACACCGAGGGGCATTTTAAGAGTGCAGTCTGTTTGGTTTTAACAAAGTCGTACATCAACCTGCCTGCCGCTTGCTTCACAAAAGCACTTAGAGAGAGCAAGGCTTAGAAGACATGGTTGTGTCCTGAATAGGTTACCTAGTGCACTCGAGGACTTTGAGTAAATTTAGCATTTCTCCCTAGTGCCATCTTTTCTGTCTCCAAGGAGAAAAATGCACTTGTATACTTTCTCTTTTGATACATTATATATACTGTGGAAGACATGGTTAAGATGTGAATACAAATGCCCAAGTGATGACTTTTTTATTAATACTGCTCACCTTTCACCAATACTAATGAGCCTCCCCCTTAACATTTGCTGTAACATACACTCAGATGTTGGTAAGAAGAAAATTACAAAGAAATCAGAGTATAAAATAAGACAGTCATATTGATACGGCAGCATTAAAACATATACAGATGAACTTGGGAGTGTATGTGTCTTTACATATGAATGTTATTGAATTATGGGTTTAAACACCCAGTAGAGAAAATGCTAGGTCATATCATAGTTTGTTTTTTTTTATTTTTTTATTCAGTGAGAGAAGAGGAGGCAGAAACTCCCACATGTATCTTGATACACTTGGCAAGCCCATTAGGGGGTGATGCTCTGCCCATCTGGGCTGTTACCCTTTTGCTCAGCAACCAAACTCTTCTTAGAGCCTGAAGTGAAGGCCAGGGAGCCATCTTCAGTGTCCGTGGCCATCTTGCTTTAATCAAGCCATGGCTGAAGGACAGAAAAGAGAGAGAGAGAGAGAGAGAGAGAGAGAGAGAGAGAGAGAAAGTAGCAATAAGAGGAGGAGTAGAGAAGCAGATGAGCACTTCTGTGTGCCCTGACTGGGAATTGAACCCAGGACATCCACACGCTAGGATGGCACTCTACCTACCATTGAGCCAACTGACCAGAGCCCATATGATAGTTCTATTCTTAGTTTTTTGAGGAACCACTATACTTTCTTTCAGTGAATGAGGCTTCCATTTTTTTCACAACCTCTCCAACACTTGTTATTAACTGTCTTGTTGATAATAGCTAATCTAATAAGTATGAGGTGGTATCTCATTGTAGTTTTGATTTGCATTTCTTGAATAGCAAAATTAAAAAAATTAAAAATAATATATATACAGATACACAGACAAAAAAAAAAGATTTTCAATAATTTATATCAGCTATGGTATATTTTTGACATCCCTAAAAAAACACACACAAAAAAAAATAAAAGTAAGCTAACAAAATTTTCAAAAACGTTCAATAACAATAAAAATTATATCCAAAGAATCCAAAATCTGAATGTTAGCCACTCCCAAGAGCAGCAAGTCACTTTTGGTATAAACACTGTTATGAGAAGATGCAGAGGAAGTGGAGGTGACTTCTGATGACCTTTCAGCACAAAAATATATGCATTTATTTAATCAATAACATGAAACATAGTACAAAGTCCCAGTTAGCATGGGGAGGTCAGTGGACCAGTTTCGGGAAAGTGGCCTAAATTAAGGGAGTGCTTCCAAAGCTTCATTTCATGAGCAGAAATAGGTCAGAGGATAGGTTAATTGTTTCAGGTCAGACTGCATAAGTGAATTCTCAAACTAACCAACTGATGCTCTTTCCCAGTGCCAATCCCCATGATATGAAATACAACTGAGACAGGAACCTGCCCTGAGACAGATGGGAACAAAGGAAAGAAAACATGGAGAAGAGATCTAAAAAATGCCGAAGACTATATTTTTAAACCTTTGAGTACACCAAAGGAGAATCCAAAATTATAAATATTGGAGGCCCTGGCTGGTTGGCTCAGTGGTAGAGTGTCAGCCTGATGTATAGAAATTCTGGGTTTGATTCTTGGAGAAGTGCCCACCTGCTTCTCCACCCTTCCCCCTTTCCTCTCTCTCTATCTCTCTCTTCCCCTTCTGTAGCCAAGGTTCCATTGGAACAAAGTTGCTTGGGCACTGAGGATGGCTCCATGGCCCCTGCTTCAAGCCCTAACATGGCTCAGGTTGCAACAGAGCAACACCCAGATGGGCAGAGCATCACCCCCTAGTGGGAATGCGAGGTGGATCCTGGTCAGGCACATGCGGAAGCCTATCTCTCTGTCCACTGCTCCTCATTTCAGAAAAATACAAAAAATAAAAAATAAAATTATAAAAATTGGGAAGCTATGCTGACCCACTTTCCTCTGTGATAGCAAGAATCCTATCTTGTTAAAATATAAGCAACATAAAAGGATTACAGTCCACTCCCACTCAAAATTAAAAGGAAAAAGATAATGATCTGAGTAAGATTTTTACAAAGAATGAAAGTGTTTCAATATGAACAAAAGTATTTAGGACAGTGAAAAGTGAAAGAATAAATGAGCCAATCAGATTGGATAAGAAGACAAAGATATAAAAAAGATGTTTAGAGAATTGAAAGTGATTTGACATAACTCATGAGAGACTTAAAAATAAAATACAAAATCACTTAACAATGTAGGCCTCAATTAGAATTTTAAAAAGAGCAAATAAATACCTTGGATGATGCCTTAAGATAAATAAAATGGAAAATGCAAAAATATTTGAAGAATTGGAGAAAAGGTATTAATGAGCAAGTGATAGGTATAGAAAATTGGAAATAACATAAAATGTGTAAAAATTATTTCTCCTTTCATAATTCAAGCAATGGGACAAAACAAACACTAAAACTTATAAGTTAAAAAAAATCCTGCCATAAAAATATTGTTTCTAAATATTGAAAAGATTATTATGTACTTGGCAAAAACAGTCACAAACTTATTTGAGATATAATCTAATAAAAACATTTATGTTTAAAAAAATACATTGGCAATAAAGCAAAAGGTTCAAGTTATTTATCAGAAAAGATAAGCATTTATTAGACTTTTTAATATGTTTTGATAGAAGAAAATGGCAAACTATTTTGGGGTAATCAAAAAAAGAAGAATGGAAGCTAAGAGTTTTATATCTGACCAAAGGGCTGGCCTTCATGTACAAAAACAACAAACTGCTATAAATAATTTAGGAAATGAAGTAATGTTGATTTTAATAAGACCTACCTTTAAAATCAACTAGACAATGAACTCTAAAATGACTGAAGAACATGTACTTAAATTATAATAATAAGTATTTTTTTTAGATGTTTTAATTTATTTATTCATTTTTAGAGAAAGAGAGTGAGAGAGAGAGGGGAGAGATAGAAAGAATAGGGGGAGGAGCAGGAAGCATCAACTCCCCTATGTGCCTTGACTAGGCAAGCCCAGGGTCTTGAACCAGTGACCTCAGCCTTCCAGGTCGACGGTTTACCTACTGCGCCACCACAGGTCAGGCTATAATAATAAGTATTGAGTATACATTATCTTGCAGAACTAAGACAAACTTATTAGTATGAGACATTATAAGGAAAAAAGGGCATATGTAAATATAAAATATACTTATAAATATTTAAAAATATAACCATAGTAGAACTATTAAAAATGAGAGGTGATACATACAGTCTATGGAAAGTAGGTAAGCTCATTTGTTAACTTACAGGAATTGACAGAGGCTAGAAGGATATTAGTACAGATTAGAAGCCTGAGAGAGAGGAGAGAAAGGTAACTAGTTAATTTTCATATTGCTTAGAGTAGGGAACAGATACAGAATACCTAAAATAGAAAGGAGTAAGGGTACTACTATATAAAGGCATGGATATAATCATGAAAACTAGAAGAAAAATACATACCTTTCAAATAAGAAAAAATATGTTCTCATAAAAGACAGCAAATACAACAGACATTAAAACACAGAAAATGAAATAAATTACACATAAAGAAATACAGTAGGACAGAATGTGTTCAAACATACCAACAAACATAAAAGAGTCTAATAGATATATCATACAAACAAATGAAGTGTGATGTCAAAACAAGGCATATTACTAACATAAACAAGGACATTACATAATGATAAAGGAGTCAATTTATAAAAGAGACATAGCTATCCTAAATGTTTGTGTGCTAATAACAGTTTCAAAATACGAGAGGAATAAAAAAAAGAAAAAAACCAGAACCCAACCATATCAATAATATATCAAGGAAAAATACTTTAAACACATTTAAATGTTCAAGATTTGAAGGCTAGATATAATGTGAGCCTCAACTGAAAATATCTAAAGGAAAACATTACAAATATAAAGACAGAAGAATTGAAACAAAAATGAGAGAAATATATATGATGCAAACACTAACCATTAGAAAGCTGGAATGGCTCTATATTAATATCAGACAACATAAAATTCAAGACAAAGAGTATTACAGGTGATATAGAAAGCTATTACAAATTGACAAAAGCAAGTGCTGGCTCAAGTTTTGATGGTGTTTTTATATTGTCAATATTCTTTTGGAACACACACACATATTTATATATTTTCATTTGGAATATATATGCACATATATATACAGACACTATATAGAGAATATATAATTAACTTACAGTTTAATAAAGAAGAAAACATCCAAATAAAAATGTACAAGATTAGGATAGACACTGCACAAAAAAAGATAAAGAAATGCCCAATAATCACATGAAGATGCTCAATATTATTTGGCCTCAGAGAAATGCAAATTAAAATTGAGCTAGCATTTCATATTCTGAAATTGCTAAAGTTTAAAGACTGACAGTGCAGCAAAATTATTCATGGCAGTCTCAAGCTGAAACTATCAAAGTGTCCATCAACCAGTGATTGAATATATAAATCGCTTTATATTCATACAATGGAATATATCTTTACAATAAAACCAAATGAACTCCTGATATGCTCAACAAATTGGATGTATCTCACAGACATTATGGTAATTGGAAACATCCAGACTATACCCTTTATAATTTCATTTAAATGAAATTCTTAAACTGGCAGAACAAACTGCAATAATATGTTATGTCACAAGAACTCAAGTGCCAACATGTAGAGGCTTCCCATTAACTAAAAATATTTTTATATTCAAGAGTTCATAATGACTCAGAAATTAACTTGATTATGTTATGGTGAATACTAAGGGACAGATATGTGAATGCTTATGAACAAAAGGGAACCATGCATTTATTCTGGCTTACCTATACCATCTGCACCAAATAGATAGTAAGTTCCTTTTTACAGAAATATTCCAGATAAAATATGAAGAACAAGTGATAAATTTAAGCAATTACCATTTTGAAATCCTTGTAGAAATAATGGATCTTGGCATTGAGCATCAATGACAGCTAATATCACACATAGGCAAAGAAGAGACAGCCAGACACTATGTGCCTCATGGTGGATATATAAGCTACTATATTATACACTTCCCTCAAAAAAATAATAAATCTAAATCTTTGTAACCGTTGAATGTAAATATCAATTTTTAGAAACTACAGCAACAGAGGAATGTGTTAGATGACACCACAAGAATGCTATCAGCAAAATTCAGACTGGGATACTACAGGAAAAATGATGTGGTTTCTTCCACACATATATTGTAAGTATTACACAAAAGTAGGAAGAATCTGTAAATAAAAAGAGACTTAAGAGCCATTTCTGTTATTTGTAACAAGTGAACTTTATTTGGATTCCTATTTGAACAAATGCTTTGTTAAAGTCTACAAGACTGTCCAGACAGTCAAGAAATAGAAACACTGGATAAAGGATCTTGTCAATTGTTTGTGTGTGTGTTTGTGTGTGTGTGTGTCTGTGTGTGTCTCTGTGTGTGTGTGTGTCTGTGTGTGACAGAGACAGAGAGAGAGAGAGAGAGAGAGAGGAGAGACAGATAGGGACAGACAGGCAGGAAGGGAGAGAGATGAGAAGCATTAACTCTTTGCTGTGGCTCCTTTGTTGTTCATTGATTGCTTTCTCATATGTGCCTTGACCAGGAGCTACAGCAGAGTGAGTGACCCTTTGCTGAAGCCAGCAGCCTTGGACTCAAGCCACAACCTTGGACTTCAAGCCAGCGACCATAGGATCATGTTTATGATCCCAACGCTCAACCCAGTAATGTTGGGGTTTTGAATCTGGGTCCTCTGTATCCTAGTTTGGCACTCTATCCACTGTGCCACCGCCTGATCAGGCAAATTTTTAATTATTGTAATGGTATTGTGGTTATATTTTTAAAAATAACTTTTTATTTTTCACTAAGAGAAAATATTAAATAAGTATATTATGTTTGAGATTTGCCCCAAAACTACCTGGTTGGTGTGGTCTTGGATCTAGATGAAACAAGATGGGCCATTGGCTGCTGGTTAGTGAAGCTTGGTTAAAGGATACTTTGGGCTACTTTAGATAACTTCCTCTATTTTTGCATGTGATTGAGTTGTTCCATAGTAAATATGTAATTAAAGAAAAACACAATGTCATTCTAGTCCCCAAATCAGGTATGAATTTTAGTCATAACTAAATGCTATCAAAGCAAAGTGGTGGCTGGCAATAGATGACATCAGTATGATTGCTCTCTAAGTGAACTCTCTGGCAGACACTTGACTTTATTCATTTCATGCCCTTGACTTTTATGCACTAGTATGTTTTGCATTCCATAGTTCCTATTTTTAGTACATCATCTATAAAGACCCAAT
Organism: Rhynchonycteris naso; assembly: GCA_037038555.1. Classification (NCBI taxonomy): domain Eukaryota; kingdom Metazoa; phylum Chordata; class Mammalia; order Chiroptera; family Emballonuridae; genus Rhynchonycteris; species Rhynchonycteris naso. Next base: position 60,500,413 of record CM072995.1, on the reverse strand, counting down.
TTTAATATTTAAAAAATTTATTTTTTGCCCTCACTGTTAAAGATTACAAAGGACATCCCCAAACTCAAAGTTATTCACTTCTTTTTTTTAAATTTCTTTTTATTTATTTATTTTTAGAGAGGAGACACAGAGTGAGAGAGAGAGAGAGAGAGAGAGAGAGAGAAAGAAGGGAGGAGCTAGAAGCATCAACTCCCATATGTGCCTTGACCAGACCAGTGCAGGGTTTTGAACTGGCGACCTCAGTGTTCCCAGGTCGACGCTTTATCCACTGCGCCACCACAGGTCAGGCTAAAAGTTATTCACTTCTTCACAGAAGTCAATCTACTCAAATCTGAACATCCCTTTCTTCTCTTTTTTATTTTTTTATTTATGATTTTAATTTGTGTTTACATAGATTTGTGTCCCACCGAATATATCTCCCCCACCTCCTTATTCCCCTCAGCCCCACCCATGCCGCCTCCTCTAATGCCTTCCCCCACTGCCCTCCAGGATTTGCTGTCCTGTTCTCTCTAATGCTGTGTTATGTATATATAATTTCATAAATCTCTTTCCCTTCACTGATCCCATCTTCTCTTCTACTTTCCCTCTGACCACTTTCCCTCTGGTCCCATTGATCCTGCCTCTGCCTCTGTTCTGTTGCTCAGTTCACATTGTTCATTGTATTCCTCAAATGAGTGAGGTCATATGATATTTTTTTCTACTCCTGGCTTATTTCACTTAGCATGATAGTTTCCAGGTTCATTCATGTTGTCACGAAACTAAGATTTCCTTCTTCCTCCTGGCTGCATAGTATTCCATTGTGTATATGCGCCACTGCTTTTTAAGCCACTCATCCACTGACGGACACTTGGGCTGTTTCCAGATCTTTGCTATTGTGAACAATGCTGCCATAAAGATGGGGGTGTATTTCTTCTTTAGAATCAGTGATTTGGTACTCATAGGACATATTCCTAAAAGTGGGATAGCTGGATCAAAGGGCAGTTCTATTTTTAATTTTTTGAGGAATCTCCATACTGTTTTCCACAGTGGCTGCATCAGTCTGCATTCCCACCAGCAGTTCAAGATGGTTCCCTTTCTCCGCAATCTCTCCAGCACTTATTATGTACTGTTTTGTTTATAAGTGCCATTCTGACAGGTTCGAGGTGGTATCTCATTGTGGTTTTAATTTGCATTTCTCTAATGATTAGTGATGTAAAACTTTTTTCATATGCCTATTGTCCATCTGTATGTCCTCTTTGGAGAAGTGTCTATTCATTTCTTTTGCCCATTTTTTGATTGGATTTTTTATCTTTCTGGTGTTGAGTTTTACAAGTTTTTTATAAATTTTGGTTATTAACCCCTTATCCAATGTATTGGCAAATATGTTCTCCCATTGTGTGGGTTTTATTTTTATTTTGTTCATAGTGTCTTTTGCTGTGCAAAAGCTTTTTAGTTTGATATAGTCCCATTTGTTCATTCTGTCCTTTATTTTACTTACCCATGGAGATAAATCAGCAAATATATTGCTATAAGAGATATCGGAGAGTTTACTGCCTATGTCTTTTTTCAAGATGTTTATGGTTTCACAACTTACATTTAAGTCTTTTATCCATTTTAAGTTTACTTTTGTGAATGGTGTAAAACCCTAAAGTCTCAGTCAAGAAACTACTGGACCTAATATATGAATTCAGCAAGGTGGCAGGATATAAAATCAATATTCATAAATCAGTGGCATTTTTATGGAAAAGAAGGAAATATTACCTTTTGCAACAACATTCATGGACCTGGAAACTGTTATGTTGAGTGAAATAAGCCAGGAGTAGAAAGAAAAATATCATATGACCTCACTCATTTAAGGAATCCAAGAAACAATGTGAACTGAGGAATAGAATTGAGATAGAGGAGAGATCAAAGGGACCAGAGGAAAAGAGGACAGAGGGAAAGAGGATTATAGAATAGAATAAACCTGAAGGGAAGGAGGGAGGGCCTTATGGGGAGGGGGGCAAAGGAGATATTGAGGGAATACAGGGGACAGGGGATGCATTCAAGACAACACTAGAATCTATGTAAACACAATAAATTAAAAAAAAGAACTGAAAAAAAAATCAATGGCATCTTTATACACCAACAATAAACTGTCTGAAAGAGAAATTAAGAAAACAATCTCCTTCACTACTGCAACAACAACAAAAAAATAAAGTACCTAGGATTAAATGTAATCAAAGAGGTTAAAAACTTGTACTTGAAAAATTTTAAAACATTGATAAAGGAAATCAAAGAAGATACAAATAAATGGAAGCATATATCGTGTTCATGGATAGGAAGAATAAACTTCATTAAAAGGTCTATATTACCCAAAACAATCTATAAGTTCAATGCAGTTTCTATTAAAATACCAATGATAAACTTCAAAGATATAGAACACATATTTCAAAAATTTATATGGAACCAAAAAAGAACACGAATAGCCTCAGTAATCCTGAAAAAGAAGTATAAAGTGGGAGGTATCACACTTCCTGATACCAAGTTACACTACAATGCCATCATACTCAAAACAGCTTGGTACTGGCATAAGAACAGACATACAGATCAATGGAACAGAACAGAGAACCCAGAAATAAACCCACACCTATATGGACAATTAATATTTGACAAAGGAGGAAAGAACATACAGTGGAGTAAAGACAGTCTCTTTAACAAATGGTATTGGGAAAATTGGACAGGTACTTGCAAAAAAAAAAAAAATTCCTTTCTTCTTGAAACAATCTTTTCTCTTTTTTAGTAAGAAACTCTGTTTTTTCTAACTTAGTAGCTCTTCTTTTTCTCTTTCTTTTTTGTCAAACCTTGAAGTATAACATTTAAGAATTTATGTAGGCAGTCCTATTGACCAAGTACTGCAACACAGTGAAAACCAAATGAAGAAATAGTTTCAAAAAGGGTAGTTTTAAAAATTCAAGATGACAGAAATGCTGTATTTGGATATTTATTTTTTTGGACAGGGAGGAGGGTGATGTTGGGGAGTCCAGTGACTTCTCATTACTGAGACCAACACTTTTCAGACATTGAATAGATATGTGTAGAATAAAAGAATAAAAATACAAGATAATTAATAGCATTATATGCTGAAGAGAGTGACTATAAATAGAAACGTTTATTGGAATTTGTATTAAGATGATCGTCAAGTGTTTCAATAAATATCTATTGAAATGAAATTATTGTAAGTACTATGTAGGACAGTAAAGTAAAGTGCTCATCACATGAGACTGAGGAAATATCAGGAGTTAAGAAGGGCATTCAAATAGACTACATAATCTAATGGGTCAGTTTCTCAAGCAAGAAGATATATTCTCTTTGGACATTTATTAAACCTATGTATAAACACCAAGTTCATTTTCATTGTGGAACTTTTTTTTAACCCCCTCAGGCAAAAAAGAGTGTTTTGTTCTATCAAAGAAAATTGCTTATTGCTATTTAGCTTTATTTCACTCTGCCTTATAGTGCTGTTTACTATCTTACCAGTAGAGACTAATTCTTTTGTATATTTGATGTATTAATTTAACATTGTACTAAATGTATGATGAGATAAAGATATTTTATATGTGCTAAAATTTCTCCTAATTTTAAAGTTTCCTCAAATGAAATTCTACAGATTTCCATAAAGTAAATGAAATATCTAATACTTCTCATTATCTATTTACCTTGTTCACAACAAAGTTCAATAACAATTGGCCACTTTAGTTTCAGACCCTGCACAAGAGAGTGCTAGTTGTCCACTAACCTACCATTCTTTCTTCTCTCAGTAACAGAACCCCTGTATTTTTTAAATTTAATTTTATTTTATTCATTTTAGAGAGAAGACACAGAGTGAGAGAGAGAGAGAGAAAGAGAGAAAGGGGGGAGGAGCTGGAAGCATCAACTCCCATATGTGCCTTGACCAGACCAGTGCAGGGTTTTGAACTGGCGACCTCAGTGTTCCCAGGTCAATGCTTTATCCACTGCGCCACCACAGGTCAGGCAGAACCCCTGTATTTTAAGGGAAGGTAGTATACAAAGTAAATAACAACATGGCTCTCAATGTCTCTTAAAGAGGGTTTGCATGAGATAAAAGTAAGAGTCTGATGGCTTCCAGCTACAAAATAAATTTTAGTAATATAATTCACAACATGGTTACTATAGTTAACAATACTGCATTATTTATTAGAAAGTTATAAAGAGAGTAGATCCTAATAGGTCTTGTCACAAGAAGAATAAAATTGTGACTATGAGATGATGGATATGTTAACTGAACAGCGTGGTGTCTGTTTTACAATTTTTACATATATTGGATTATTATGTTGTGTGCCTAAAACTACTACTTAGTTATATGTTGATTATATCTTCAGAAAGTTAGAAAATAAAAGTTTGATGGAGCATCTGAGAAAGCTGACTGTGTCCTGGCTGAATAACTCAGTTGGTTAGAGCATTGTCCCAGAGTGCAGAGGTTGCTGGTTCCATCCCCAGTCAGAGCACATACAGGAATAGAGGTCTCTGTCTCTCTTGCTGTCTCCCTTCCTCTCTCTAAAATCAGTAAAATATACATTTAAAGAATCTATCTGAATAACAGAATTAAAAAAAAAAAGAAAGCTGATTGTGTTCTTCCTCATTACAATTGAATGTAAGTCCTGGGTAATGCACTCACCATATATTTAAACATAATCTAAATCAATTGTATTTTTCTTAGCATAATTACTTTTAGTTTTTTAAACCTTAACTTTATGACTAATTTCCTGGCAATCACCATATTGAGGACTCTTATGGGAACCTATTCAGGTTTTTAATCTTGAGGACTGTTATACAGAGACAAAAAATATCAGGAGTCTATAAAATAGAAAGAAATGAATGAAACTATATGGTGACAATTTAATTATCAATGTAGGGATAGTGATATTATTTTTCATCCAGGAATACAAACCTTACAGATGGAAAGATAATACAACATTTTTGAAAAAACATAGTAGCATCACAAGTAACTACACAATTTCACTTACATATACAGTGTGTCTGTAAAGTCATGGTGCATTTTTGACTGTGTGACCAGCCAAAAGTGCACCATGACTTTACGGACATACTGTTGAGTCTTGGGGACAGAATGAAAGCAACATGAGTTTGGCTCATGGTTATATATTCCTATTATTTCCTTTTAGTTGAGCAATTCATAATTTGAGCCAGATTTCTTAAGTGTTTCTCTTCACAAAGTATTCAGAAAGATTTTTCCACGGGTCAATATTATTGTTGCAGTTTGAAGATAATACAATTTGTTATATACTGAAAAGTAATAAAGCTGCATTATAATAATGCATAATTCAGATTTTTTTAATGAGTTCAGGCTAATCAGCTCATGGATTAGTTGGTATATAAGATAGTTTATAAAATAATTTATTATATTTTATACAAATATGAGAAAGAAAATGAAATGGAGAGGAGAGAGATAGGGAAAGAAAAAATGTTTAATGCACCTGAGATAATAAAAACACATTCAGAAAAGAGTGAGTTTTATCAGTGATAATGCCTCTTCAAAATCAGATTTGCTTCTTTAGGTTCAGTCTACTTTTATAGGGTTATTGAGGAGTCTGCTAATGATTTTCAATTCTTTTTAACAAGGATGACATGGTTTAATTTCTATTAGTGGTCATGCTTTAGGGATTTTTTAATTAAACATTTTAATATCCCATTTGATGTATGTCACTTAGGCTTTATTTTTTTCAATTTGCAAGACAGTTTTAAGAATAATCCTGAACATGCCTCAGCAAGCAATTTTCTAAGAACAATATTTTGTTCTCTGGTGGGAAGCATTAGTGATTTCAGTATTCCCACGGAAATGTCTTTTCTTTTTCTGAAGTTGGAGATTTAAAATCTTTGGGAGAACATAGAAAAAAGTATATAAAACAAGAGTTGAGGTTAACAGCTGGGGAAGTTAGAGGATTCAAGGTTCTCTGTGAACCACACGTAGGGGTCCTCTGAGAGAACTAATATAGACCTATGTTTTCTTGCAGTTTTTTATTTTGTTCTTAGTTAACCAAGAGGGAAATGTTTTGTGATTTTCAGTTGCAAAGATATGGCTTACAAAACCCTAAGAACTGCAGGTTAAAGTGTATAGTTGTAACATTTAGTTTTATTTCCTATGGTTTCCTCCAGTTTTCTCAAGTATTGTATCATGACTTGAACATTTAACATGAGGACGGGTATGGAGTTGAAGCTTCTTTTCTCCGACTTTTATACAGGAATTTTCCAACAGCTGTTCTCAGTAACAGGGCCTGTCAAGGGCATATCTGAATTAATAATTTGGGAACAATTCAGAAAGAATTTTGAGGTGTTTATCTGTAAGGTAATGTATTACTTATACTTAGAGTGTAATTAAGCTTGAACAAATAATCACTAAACATAAAATAATCCCAAGAATCTGATATATTACACCAAAGAAACCCAAGACATTTTTTGTCCATCTCTTTATCAGCTAGTGGGTGTACAGTGAGGAACTCCAGACTTGGTGCTCAGCGTCCTGGAGTCAAGTTCCAATCTTGTAATTAACCATCTTCAAAATTTTTGGAAAAGCCATTTAAATCCTTTGTTCACATTTTTTCCATCAGAAAAATTGTGAATTTAATAACTACATAATTGAGTTGTTGGGAGAATAATTCTATAGTTATGGTTTATTATATTTATTCAGCGCTTTTCATGTGTAAGGCATAGTGGGAACTGTGTCACAGGAAGTATCTCAGTTAATCTCCCAATAGCCCTTTGAAGTACATACTGTAGTAATTTACACTGGAAGGGAAAACTGTAACTATTAGAGTTTAGATAACTTTCCCAAGATTACAACGATCCCAAGTGCTCAAGTTGGAATTTGTCTGTGGAAATCTGTTCAATCTGTCTCCAAACTCGTGCTTTTAACTTTTAGGTCACAAAATAATTTTTAAATATATGAAGTGTATAGAAATGTAAAGGGATACCATTTTTATTATAAAAATTTGAACTGTGTAACAAGGTAGTCATCAAGACTGCTTGATACAGACAGGATCTTTCATTGGGAGGCCTTTTCTCTGTTCAACCAATTCCATTCTATTCTTCACATAGAAAGCCTGAGGCAAAAAAGATTGGACTAATGTCTGTTGGATGTATCAATGACTCCACCCTGAAGTCTGCTCTTATTTATTTATTTTTTTTTACAAGGACAGAGAGAGCCTGAGAGAGGGATAGATAGGAACAGACAGACAGGAACAAAGAGAGGTAAGAAGCATCAATTATTAGTTTTTCGTTGCCATCGCAACACCTTAGTTGTTCATTCATTCCTTTCTCACATGTGCCTTGACCGCGGGCCTTCAACAGACTGAGCACCTTCTTGCTGGAGCCAGCGACCTTGGGTCCATGCTGATGAGCTTTTGCTCAAGCCAGATGGGCCTGCGCTCAAGCTGGCGAGCTCGGGGTCTCGAACCTGGGTCTTCCACATCCCAGTCCGATGCTCTATCCACTGCGCCACCGCCTGGTCAGGCTGCTCTTATTCTTAAGATAAAGTGGAGTATAAAAAAATATTGTTTATAAAGATAAAGTGGTGTGAGGTACACCTTTTTTCTCAGCATAATTCTTACCTTAAATGGAAAGATAATACCCTTTGTGTATACTGATTGTTCAACTATTTTAGTTAGTATTTTGTTTGTATATTCTTGTTAAGGGTATTAAGTTTTGTGTAACATTAAACTTAAATTTTCAAATTGTTTTTTAAGCTACACCTTGAGCTTTGGCTGCAGACACATTATAGTGATCTAATATCTACGTGCTAATTTTCTCATTGATTAGTATGCCCTTGGCATCTGGCACCATATGCTGCGATGTTCCAAAAACAATTACAATAGCATAACTTTATTACTGCAAATCATAACTTTAGTGATGCATGATTTAGTAAGCACAGTGATATTTGACATAACCTTCAAACAATTATTAGAACATATTTAGTATGCACTTCATCAAACCCTTGTGCACAGTCTCAGAGACAGTAACTGATAAGTTATACAAAAAGAACACTAAGGGCCACAACAAACATGATCAGTAATTTCAGTGAATAAGTACTTTCCACGTGTTTTCTAAAATATTTTCATATAATGTTAAAATAATGTCCTCTGAAATATAAACTCTCAATAATAGACATGTATATTTCTGAAAACATTTAATTTCAGCTTTTCACATATCCTTTATTTAATATTTATTTAAACACATTTTTGTGTGTGTGTGTGTGTGTTTGACAGAGATAGAGACAGAGAGAGGGACAGAAAGGGACAGATAGATAGGAAGGGAGAGAGAGGAGAAGCATCAATTCTTTGTGGTGGCACCTTAGTTTTTTATTTGACCGAGGACCTACAGCAGACTGAGTGACCTCTTACTCAAACCAGATGAACCTGAGCTCAAACAGGAGACCTCGGGGTTTCAAACCTGGGTCATCCACGCCCCAATCCGATGCTCTGTTCACTGTGCCACTGCCTGGTCAGGCTTTAAACACATTTCTTAAAAAACATATTTTAATATTAATTTATTTTCCTCAAATACTTGTTATAGTTCTTACCTACTACACATGTGTTTCACATATGCCTTTAAGACGCTGCCACCTTTTATCCTTCTTTATATATAAATGTCTTCCATTGAGATTAATTGGATATACTTATTTTTTATTGAAGCATAATTGACATATACATTATATTAGTTTCAAGTGTATAACAAAATGATTCAGTTTTGTATATATTTTGAAATAATCACCACAATAAGTCTAATTAATATCAGTCACCATACATATTACAAAAACCTTTCTTCTTGTGATGAGAACTTTTAAGACTTACTCTCTGAGCAACTTTCAAATATGCAATAAATTATTAACTATAGTCAAAATGCTATTTATTACACCCAAACTTATGTAAGACTTATTTATTTTTTAACTGGAACTTTGTAACTTTCCACTCCCTTCATTTGTTTCCTCTACTCCAAAGCCCTTGCCCCTAGCAACCTCCAATTCATTCTCTATATCTAAGAGCTCAGATTTTATTTTTAGTTTTAGTTTTGTTTAGTTTTATTCTTGTTTTTAGATTCTACATGTAAATGTGATAATATTGTATTTGCTTAACATAATGCCTTCAAATAGCATAATGTCCATTTGTGTTGATTTAATTTTTTTATGTCTGAATGACATTTCATTGCATATATACAATACACACCATGTTTTCTTTATCCATTTAATCATCAGTGGGCACTTAGGTTGTTTTCATATTTTGACTATTGTAAATCATGTTACAATGAACATAGGGGTGCATATTACTTTTTAAGGTAGTGTTTTTGTTTGTATAAAAGTCAGAAGTGGAATTTCCGTATTGTATGGTATAGTTCCCTTTTTAATTTTTAAACAAATCTCTATGCTGTTTTCCATAGTGGCTGCACCATAGAAGTTCACAGGGGTTCTCTTTTCTCCATACCAAGGGTCCTCAAACTTTTTACTTGGGGCTAGTTCACTGTCCCTCAGACCGTTGGAGGGCCGGACTATAGAAAAGCTATGAACAAATCCCTATGCACACTGCACATATGCACACACATCATATGACGCACTTCTGCAGCCGTGACGTGTGTGTCCCGCATCACTAGAATTACTACTGTACGTGAGCGGCACCACCACATACAGTACTCCAAGAGCACAGGATGCAGATTCATCCTGTGTTCCTCTCACTGACCACCAATGAAAGAGGTGCCGCTTCCGGAAGTGCGGCAGGGGAGGATAAATGGCCTTAGGGGGCTGCATGTGGCCCGCAACTGTAGTTTGGAGACCCCTGCTCTACATTCTTACTAGCACTTGTTATTTCTTTTATTTTTGATAGAGCCATTTTAAAAGTTGTGAGGCAATATCTAATATGGTTTTGTTTCCATTCCCCTGATGATTAGTTAGGCTGAGCATCTTTTCATGTACTCATTGGCTATATATATATGTCTTTTTTAGAAAAATGCCTATTTAGAGCTTATGTACATTTTTTTTTTTAACAGGGACAGAAAGAGAGTCAGAGAGAGGGATAGATAGGGACAGACAGACAGAAACATAGAGAGGTGAGAAGCATCAATCATTAGTTTTTCGTTGCCGTCGCAACACCTTAGTTGTTCATTGATTGCTTTCTCACATGTGCCTTGACCACAGGCCTTCAGCAGACCGAGCACCCCCTTGATGGAGCCAGCGACCTTGGGTCCAAGCCGGTGAGCTTTTTGCTCAAGCCAGATGGGCCCGCGCTCAAGCTGGTGACCTTGGGGTCTTGAACCTGGGTCTTCCGCATCCCAGTCCGATGATCTATTCACTGCACCACCACCTGGTCAGGCTTATGTGCATTTTCTAAATCAGATTTTGTCGCTATAGAGTTAAGTTCTTTATATCTGTTAACAGTTAACCACTTACCAGATATAATTTGAAAATATGGTCTCCCATTTAGTATACTGTCTTTCATTTTGTTGATAGTCTCCTTTGCTGTAACAGAGCATTTTTAGTTTGATGTAAACCTGCTTGTTTATTTTTGCTAATTGCATGAAGATTTAAATTAGCAAGATAAGAAGTTGTTACGAGACAAGAGTTAGTGATGGTATCATATCACTCCTAGTACCCACCATCTTTTGGACTAGTAAGTCATTTTGGTTGTTTCAGGGACTTGACCTTGTTCCTTAGCTAAAGTTATTTATCACAAGCATGTCTATATATTGTGGTTTACCCACTTTTTTGTTATCTGTTAGAATGGGAACAGTATTCATTTGTGTGTTTTATATTCTAAGAAATGGAACTCTTTATTCAGCAACTTTTAAGTACAAAATCTTTAAAAGAAATCTAACAATTCTTTTAAATAAAATAAGTTTTACAAAAGTAAAAAGGTTTTAGGAAATGTGGAAGTTACCTTGCTAATCTTACTGTTGAGAAAAATGAAATTCAGTGAGCTTCAATTAATTGTCACTTTATACACCTTAGAATGACAAATTTAGGATCAGAATCTGGATCTGATGCATCTTTGGGACTGAGTTGAAGTTTTATCACTTAACTAAGGATGGGAGGGGTACAGATCAGGGTGCTGGGCATGAATGTTTACATTCCACCAGAGAGTAATGGAACCCAGGACTCTGAAGTGATGTTTCTGACACTTACTGCCTGTCATTGGAACTCTTTCTTTGAATAAGGTATAGGAATGGCAATACATACTCCTTTAAACTTTCTGGTTCTTTTAAAATAAATTCAAGTGTAGTTACTTGTCTTTCCTGCTATACACTTGTTTGTTGGGAAACACAAAAGTTCAGTGTGACATCAAGCAAAATTCTATCAGGTATGTTTATAAAAATTGACACGTTAACTACTTTTATATTGAAAATTCAAAAGGATAGCTAAGACCATCCTAAAATAGAACAAGTTTGGACATCAATATTTATTTTTAAGCTAAATGAAAAATGGGCACAATTATAAATAGTCTAATAGAATAGAACAGAGTCTAAGAATTATGAAGACACATACAATGACTCTTGATTTACGATAAAGATGCCACTGCAGAGTAGTAAGAAAAGGATGATTTATCTCAGGGAGTAGCGCTTGGCCAACTGTGGATACAAAAAAGGAGGGAAAATGCTCAATCACTGCTTTACACAAAATACAGAATTCAACTCCAGCTATAATATATGTCTAAAAAGGTATGGTACACATTAAGCATCTTGAAGATAATAATAGAGAATTTTTAATAAAAGGTTGTAAAATGTGATATAAATATTACTAAAAATAAACTATTAGTATTATTTTATTAAAATTAAAAATATTGTTTATCAAATGACATTGTTAAGACAATGAGAAGTCAGGACATTGACAAGATGAATTTATTTGCGTCATATATAATAGTCATGTCCAGTGTGTATAAAGGTCTTCTATAAATAAATAAAAATGAGACAGATAATCCAACGGAAAAATTCATGAGATTGAAAAGCTCTTTATAAAAGATATCCAAATAGTCAATAAATATATTAGAAGATGCTCACCCTCATTATTCTCAAGGAAATTTAACCTCAATATGACATCCCACACAACCACCATATTGGTTTATTTATGAAATACTGATAATATCAAGATCTTAAAGTGATATGGGACAATTCCATTTCTGATAGGACTGAAAATTACTAAATCACTTTGGAAAGCTTAGCAGTGTTTTCTAAAGTTTAACATGCATATACCCTATAATCTAATAATTTATTTCTAAGTACAGTCCAACAAGATTGTGTGCATATGGGCACCAAAGGACATGTACAAAAATTTAAAAGTAGCATTGTTTTTAATAGCCTCAAAGTGAAACCTCCCAAATGCCCATTAATAGAATGAATAAAGCATGGCATGTTTATATATTCAAATACAATAAATATAAAATATTACTGATCACAGTAATATGCATGAATTCTAGAACCTTGCTGAATGAAAGAAACCAGCCCCAATAAATATATATATTTACTTATATATGCATTTATTTACTTGAAGTTCAAAAACAGAAAAATTAATTAAGACTATTAGAATTCAGAATGATGGTTACCTTTGAGTAGAAAGGAAGAGTAGTGATTATAAAGTTATGGGAAGGGAGTTTCTAATGTGGTGTTAATCATATTTTTCTTGACTTTGGTGGTAAGTGAAATTGTACGTTTATTTTGTGACCCTCTGAGCTCTGCACATGATTTGAATATAATTCTATGTGTATGCTATTTTTTATTGAAAAAAATATGAAAATGAGGCTTATTAAGAAAAGAAGACCTGGGTACTATTTTTATAGACTGGTTATAGATTCTTAGGTTATAGTCTTTTCTTGTTTCATTCAATCTTTAACTTAAACATAGATTTCCCTTTATAGTTTTTATAACCACACCTTATATAAAATTAAGATATTGCTAATATATACTACTATCATCTAATTTCTGGCATCTGTGATATTTTCTGCAAACAGAAAAATAGGGGTTTCAAGCATTCCTAGATACTCTTTGTTTAGCTGCACTTACGTTGCTTGGAGAAGATTTTTATTTCTATTTTAAATCATCTCCATGGGCTAATCAATGGCCTGGAATTCAATTAAACTAGCTTATTAGAATCTAACATATTTGGGGATTTGAGAGAGAGAGAGTAAGTAACTTATTTATAGCCTTTATCTAAAAGGTTTATTAATTATGAGGTTCATTCTTATGGGGTTGACTGACTTGTTGCCATTGGGAAACTGGCTGAAGGAAATGGCTTTTATTCACTTCTTTCTCATCTATCTCTAAAATGGAATTAAGATAATATCCTTTAGTATATTTTATATCACCAGTCATCTGGAAATAATTTCTCTGAAGCAGCACCCAAGCAAAAATCAAACAAATGGTCTCTCTTTACTTTTTCCATCTTAAGTAAACAAACCACATGCACACAACTTTATTGATGGAGCCTGAAGGGAATGTCAGTGGCATCAATTCATAAATGGATGAATTCTGAGTCCAGGCAAAATAAGATATATTGGTACATAATGCTATGAATGGAGATTTCTAATTTTACTTTGATGGGTTTAGAGAAAGTGACTGTTTTCAATTTTTTTTTCAACACTCCACATTTGCTTTTGAGGCTTAGTGTAATTATATATTTGCTGTATTTTTGTCAGGTGGATATTAACTTATTTGTGTACTCTACTTTTAGCTGCTCTTTATTTCACTCTTTAGCTCATCTCACTTGCTTATGCATACTTTTTGTTTTGCTTCACTTCTATGTTCCATACCCCTAAAAGCACAAAAAATATTTTTTTTTTAAAGTGAGAGGAAGGGAGATAGTGAGACAGACTCCCAAATGTGCCCTAACTGGGATCTACCTGTCAACTCCTGTCTGGGGATGATGCTTGAATCAATTGAGCTATCCTCAGTGCTTGGGGGCGATAGTCCAAACAACCAAGCTGTGAAAGAGGAAGAGAGAGATGGGGGAGAACTAGATGGTCACTTCTCATGTGTACCCTGACTAAGGATCAAACCTGGGATGTTCATATGCCAGGTGTACACTAAGTCCATGGAGACAACCAGCCAGGGCAAAAAGTAGTATTTTCTGAGCAAATATAATGGCACACAATCAAACTAGTATGTAACAATTTATGTTTTGTTGCTTTATAAGAAATACATCTTTTTGTAGAGGTGGGGAGCATTGTACTATACTTAAAACATGAAAACTCTCAACATGTGTACTTGTAAATATCTATCTGTGGATATGAACTTAACAAATTATTGACTATTGCATATGGAGGTTTTATTAAATAACAAGTGCATTAAAATTGGTATGTAATACACATTGAAACCACATACACATAACTTATTATGGAGATGAATTTTTTGGGGTCTTAAGAATATAAATGCATTTAATGATGTTACATATATCACTTTCTTGAAAAATACATTTTCTTTTAGTTATTCATCTGACATATTGTCAGCTGTAAACTACATGAAGGACAATAACTATGGAAAAATAAGATGCATGTTACCAACAAATTTAATAAAGGTCTTCATGCTGCAATATTAATAATGTAGTCTTAACCAGTGTTTGAATTTCTTGGTAAGAATCTGGGTAGGTTTGTGGTCTTTAACTTATTATTCATATCCCTTGGAGGAATTTTAATCATTTCATAGACTAAAGCATAACTTTAACAAAGTGAGGTTGTAACTCTCAGGCAAATATCAAAAAACATATGTCAAAGAATTTCTTTAAATTATTAATTAGTGAAAGGACCAGTGAGAAGTTATGACTGCTTTAAATAATGCTTAAGAACTTAGGGCAAGTATAGGCAATTTATCAAAGATAATTTAGGATAAGAGTTGGAATAATACTCTTTAATATCCAATACATTATAAATATTTGGAATTATCTGGTCTAGCAAAAAGAAATTATTTTCATTTTCATTAGAAAGACCCTATAAATTAACAAGAAATTAATAATAAATAATGAAATGAACTAAGCAATGATCCTAGACAATTCGTGGGTAGCTTTTGTCCATTTGTAATATTCAGAAGATGTGTGCTTCAAATTCTTTGTTTTATTCCCAAGTGTTGGACACTTTTTTTCTGATACAAAATAGATATGCAACAGTATCTTCATATAATATGGAATTTGAAACTGATAATTAGAATTTTCCCCACTGAAAACCATATTGCAGAAGGGGTAAAATTATCCCCTAATTCAAGTGCCAATCTACAGGTTCTTAAATACCATGAAGAATGAAATGTGCTTTCAGGAGATGCAAAGAACAGAGTTTGGTGTTTATACTTCCAGTAATGTGATGAAATTGACTATAACTAATAGAGTGTGAAATAATCTACCAGGAACATAATGAAGTCCTAAACAAAATAGCTTAAAACAAGTGGATGGAGGTCTTGAAAATACAAGCAAGAAAAATAACTTCTGCATTGGAAGGTGATTTTTTCAGTTGTCACAAAGTATTGCTGCCTCTTACTTTTTCTTTTTTTCATTCATGACTGATCATATGTCATCTTCCTGTTGATTAACCTATTTTATATATACGCCAGAAAACAGAATGGAATCAGAGAATTCAAAGCTTATTACTGTAAATAACAATTAGGTACAGCAAAAATTTGCTACGTGGGTAGATAGTGCTTTCTGAAGACATGTGTAGGATGAGTTGTTAAACTGGTTTCCCTAACAGCTGTCACCCCTGATTTTGTGCATCATTGATATTTTAGTTGTGTGTCTTGTTCAACATACTGAATGACATAATAGTTTCAGGTATAGACAATTACTTTACAAAATCTTCATGAAGAGCTTAAACTACTTTAGGAACCAACAGAGTTAGATATAAGGGAATTTCCATTATGAAGCAAATATGCTACATTAATGAAAATAAACTCATTATACATTTTTTCTTTGTTTTTTATCGAGAGAGAGAGACAGACAGACAGGCAGGCAGGGACTGACAATATGGAAGGAAGAGAGATGAGAAGCATCAATTCTTCATTGCAACATCTTTGTTGTTTATTGATTGCTTTCTCACATGTGTCTTGACCAGGGGTCACCAGCAGAATGAGTGACCCATTGCTCAAGCCAGCATCCTTGGACTCAAGCCAGTGACCTTGGACTTCAAGCCAACAACCTTTGGGATAAAGCCAGTGACCATTGAGTCATGTCTATGATCCCACACTCAAGCCGGCAACGCCACATTCAAACTGATAAGCCCACACTCAAGCCAGCGACCTCAGGGTTTCAAACCAGGGTCATCAGCATCCCAGTCTAATGCTCCATCCATGGTACCACTGCCTGGTCAGGCAGTCCATTTTAAATGAATACAATGGGAAACAAAGTTTTTGTTGCATCCACAAATACACTTGTTCTTGCCCAATTCGAGTGTGCTAATCTCAAATCTCACATTAGTTTTTCTCTGTATGCTACAGTTGTTTTGCAATTCAAAATTTTAGGTTTTCATCTTATTGTAAAATTTTCAACATTTAGTTTAACATAATGAAGTAGAATGTCTTCTTGGGCATCATCTTTGTGAAAATATAATAATTTATATAATGCAGTAAATACACTAATACACTAAAAGATATGATTGCATCAGAATTTGTCTACAATTTTGAAATAGAACATATTAAAACACTTATTTTAATCATAAAATTGGTGCAAAACTTATTTAAATTCTATTCAGGCAAAATTTTGCATTAGTAGCTCTTGCGTTTGTGTACTTGTTGAAGACAATCTCGGTTGACGCTCCAGCAGTAGTCTGCCATCATATTTCTGTCCCATCACTCCTGATAATGCTTTTCCATTGTCTTCAGGTCTTTTCCTTTTTTTACTTTTTTTTCTTTTACAGGGACATAGAGAGAGTCAGAGAGAGGGATAGATAGGGACAGACAGACAGAAACAAAGAGAGATGAGAATCATCAATCATCAGTTTTTTGTAGTGATACCTTATTTGTTCATTGATTGTTTTCTCATATGTGCCTTGACCATGGGCCTTCAGAAGACAGAGTAACACCTTGCTGGAGCCAGCGACTTTGGTTCCAAGCTGGTGAGCTTTGTGCTCAGGCCAGATGAACCTATGCTTAACTTGGCGACCTCGGGGTCTCAAATGGGGTCCTCCGCATCCCAGTGCTACACTCTATCCGTTGCACCACTGCCTGGTCAGGCATCTTCAGATCTTGAGGAAGCATTCTCCCTACTTATCACTAACAGCACCAAGATTTTCAAGAAACTTATCAAGGTGACTGTTCAGGAAGTGAATCTTAATGCTCATGTAATATCCAATGTCACGGAAAGCCAACAGCATCTTCTGAACCAGAAGTTCATAGTTTTTTGCTTTTTTGTTGCCAAGGAAGTGCTTTGTAACTGTCACAAAAGACTGCCATGTAGCTTTTTCCTTCTTATTCGTCTTCCTGGCAAATTCTTTGTCATGTATGAGGGTTTGAATTTGAGGTCCATTGAATACACCTGCTTTTATCTTCTCAAAATAAAAAACAGGAAAAACAAAAATAGTGTGTTGAAAGCATTCCCTTTCTCTATTCAAAGCCTGAACAAACTGCTTCATTAAGCTAAGTTGGATGTGAAGTGGGGGAAAAATTATCCTGTCTTGGTTAACTACATTTTCATTCACAATATTTTGCATTCTTACTTCCAGAGCTTCACGTTTCGGACACTCCTTCTGTGTCAAGTGTTTCTCCCTAGCTCGGCTGTTCCACAAACACAGAAAGCAAGGATACTTTGTGAAATCTCTCTGTAGTCCTAGCAGGAAATTTACCATTTTAAGATCCAAACAAATGATCCAGTTATGCTCCTCATACTTCAGAAAGTCAAGGACAATTTTTATGTCATTATAATCTTCTTGAGTTTGAGTTGAATAACCAATTGGAACCACTGCATAAACACTACCATTGTGTAGAAGAACACATTTCAGACTCTGTTTAGAGCTGTCAAGAAATAGCCACTGTTCTGTTGGACAGTAAGTGGTAACACCTAGCTGGCTGAGGAGACTACTGATATCATGACAGTAAACAAAGTGTTTGTCTTTGGATAAAAAGTACACAAAAATTTGTTAATGCTTCCTGAAATAGGATACTTTAGCTGACCAGTGAAGTCTATTCTTTTCTTGAAGCCTGGAGGCTAAAAACTCAGCAGCTTTTTTTGATAGACCCAAATCTCTTACTAAGTCATTCAATTCAGGTTGGCTAAACTGTTGAGGGGTTAATGACTGCTTGGCATCAGAAGAAGACCCTTCAGATTCTACAGCCATTTCCTCATGCATCTTATCAAAATACACTTAATCACAATGTTCACTTTCTTTGTCCTTAGAAGATATAAAACCATTGAAAACTGGAACCAGGAGTGTGTCAGAGTGTGGGATAGGTCATATTGCTGAAGAAATATTAAAATATGCAATCATATGCCATTTTATCTTGCCAATGCTCTTTGTATGGATGAGACAGAAATAACAGTCACTGCTGTGGTTCTTAGGTTCACGCCAAACCATGGGAATACCAAAAGGCATTCATTCGCTTCTTTTTTTTGTCCAGTCATGAAGCATTTTCTCATAATTATTACACACAATATGAGGATCCCAACTCTTGTCTTAATCACCAAAGGGAACTTGAATATAAGCAATATATGCACGTGTCTCAAATGATGAAATATTGCGCCTTTGACATTGAAGTGTGTAACAGCCACATATATAACAGAAGGTGTCAGTATTATTCTTATATTTATGCCTACTCAAAGAAGGCATGATTCAATCTTAAAACAAAATAAGCGGGTGTTTATATCAGATAATAACTTTTTACATTTAAAAACGACTACAATGATATAAAAGTGATGTTTGTAAAACATTAATTGCCTTGTGGTTATGTTCAGTTCAAGAGTCATGGCCCTTTATGTCCAATTTAAAAACCAATGCATGCTATTAACTATAACAAAAAGAAATTAAAATTGCATAAAAACTAGAGCATGCACCAGAAAATGTATTTCAGACTTGGATTTAGTGATGCAGAAATATATAGAAAAAGTTCTAAAACCTTATTCAACAGAAAATGAAAAAAAAATTTGCTCCCCTGTGATATAGTTATAAAAATTAGAAGACATTTTTAGTTATTTAAGTAAAAATGGTAAATTTTATATTTAGAGGTAAGCTTATTTATAATTATTATCATAACTTTAATAATATTTTTATAAATTCTTATACTGTCATCAATATCTTTTAAAAAATAAATATTATCATCAAAATATTTGTTTGTCCTAAAATCTCTAAGAACTATTTGTCATAATACTGGTTGATCTCTCAAACATGGGTTTGATGGATACTACCATTTTTCTTACTTAGAACTATTTCAAACATGAAAGGTTGAATACAAACACACATCAGATTTTTTACAGTCAATAAATTAACTGATTGCCTATATTTAATCCTGTTCGACCACTGTTTTGTTTTCTAAGTTTGATGTATGTCATTAAACTTGTCTTTGGCTGATATCAGCATAATTCAACATAAACTCATTCAAATTTATATGGTATTTAAACCCACTCAGTTTAAGGAAATATTTTATCTTATAAAGGAAACACTTTTGCTAGCATCTCTACACCACATAGTCTTAATATAAACTAATCAAACATATAAAAACATTGTTTAGAAAATTTTTACTATATAGGAAGAAGCCACCATAAAAATATTCAGTTTTTTTAAAAATTAAATGAGAGATGGGGAGGAAGAGAGATAGACTCCCACATGCGCTTCAACCAGGATCAACCTGGCAAGCCCCCTCCTGTTTAATGCTCTACCCATCTGGGACAGCTGCTCTGTTGCTCAGCTATCAAGCTTATTTAAGTGCTTGAGGTGAGGCCATGGAGTCATCCTCAGTGCCCAGAGCCAACTTGCTCAAACCATTCCAGCCATGGCTGTGGGAGGGGGGGAGAGATAAGAGGGAGAAAAGGGTGGAGAAACAGATGGTTGCTTTTCCTGATCTGAAATTGAATCTGGGACTTCCACATGCCGGGAGGATGCTCCACCAATGAACCAACCAGCCAGGGCCAAATATTAACTGTTCTTAAACAATTGTCATTTCAACATAAAACTTACTTTCAAAAAATTACTTTGTAATTAAAAAATTTTAAAGTGTTGTATTAACAATTATAAGGAGATGCAGATACATTTTATTTTTCTACATAAACATAGACATTCTATGTAACTTTATTTTTTATTTGGGTTTATTTGTTAAAGTATGAAATCCAACGTTTTAAGATTGTGAAACAATGTATGTGTTTTATTCATATTTAGTTTTTTTTATTTTTAACACATTTATGACTTACTGTAGTTAATACTCACAGAAATACAGCTAAGGAATTTCTAAAATTTGTAATTTTCACTGGATGAAATATGACTAATGTGAGATGACTCACCAAAGAGATGAATAAATTGAATCTGTCATGATATTATATATTTATTAAAAATGTTTTAAAAATATTTGCTGCAAACAGATTTTAACAAAATTTTAATTATTAATAATAACCACTAAAACTTAAAGAAAACTACCTAAATCCTGACAGAACCTACTGCACATTGTTAGTGAATTGTCTGTGAAAGGTTAACTTTAAAAATACGGATGAAATGAAAGAAGTTTCTGAAATGGAATACTTTAAATAAGCCATTGGAATAATCAATTATTTTCATATTCATTTGCAAATTAAGAGTGATAGCATAATTAAAAACAAATCTGTAGGATAGTTTTCAAACAGATTTTAAAAGGTTGAGGAGAATCTTCAAACCAGAGAAGTATATAAAGCATTCATCCCTAGCAACCACAGTACATCTGTAATACATGGTTGACTGTCATAACTAAGTGAATGAATGCTATTGGAACATGTATTTTATTATAACATAGACTAGGAATGATATTTTCTTGATTATTTTATTTGAAGCAAGCACATTTTGTATGTGTTATAATGAGTGAAATAGTCCAGAGTGATTAAGGGTCTATTGTCTATAAATGATTTTGTCTGTAGGATTTGGGACTGAAATTTATACAACACAATCATTTCATAGTATTTACCCAGAACCTATTCTACACATGTACAACACTATATAACACAAGACCTTAAAAAATACAAGCTTTTATCTGTATATAAAACATATCTGGTATATGCATAAATGAAATATCTAGAAGTTCTATAACAATAATAATAGAGTAAGTAGATTCATTACTACATTATTAGAATTAAAATTGACTGTAGTTTGAGAATAAACAAGAATTTACTAATCTTTAAAATATCTTATTATCTAAAGTACACAAATACTTATATTAAGAAAGGTTCAGGGCACACAGGAGATGTGACCATCTGCTTCTCACCTCATTCCTCCCCATCTGTCTCTCTCTCTCTGTCTTTCTCTCTCTCCTACCCTCCTGCAGCCATGGCTTGATTGATTTGAGCACATAGGCCTTGGACACACAAGATGGCTCTGTAGAGCTTCAGCCTCAGGTGCTAGAAACAGCTCAGTTGTGAGCATGGCCCCAGATATGCAGAGCATTGGCTCCAGGTGGGGATTTCCAAATGAATCCTGGTCAAGGTGCATGTGGGAGTCTGTCTCTGTATCTCCTTATTCTCACTTAAAAAAAGAAAGAAAGAAAAGGTAAGGCTGTTATAATTATTATTAGCCTAGAAGACACAATGATGCATTAACCTCAGGTTTCTAAAAAATTAATTTTGTGAATTAGGACTACCAGTGGATGTGCCTATAAACATTTGTTTTTCTTGACCTCAGAGAAAAAGTTACTTTTAGCTACCAAAAAGTTGTAGATGCTTCAACAGTAGGATTCATGATATAAAGAAGAAAAGTAAAGATCTATAATGAAGGGAGAGCAAACTTAAAAACTTAAAATTGTCCAAGACCTTTTAATTTTCTTTATTAAGTTTTATTGATTACCTTGTATGTACAGAATACCAAGCTAAATTATTTAATTCTGCACCAAGTACTGAAGTAACACATCCCTGACCTTTAGAAGCTTTTGAACTACTTGGGGAACTAAGAAAGAGTTCTAGGGTCTAATTTCTTTCCTACCCACTTACGTGGTTTAATCACAGAAAGCACTGTTTAACTTCAGAAATGTGAGTATATATGTACCAGGGAGAAATGCAGAAATTGTGCCAATTACTTAGCGAGTTGTTCTCTGTCTTTTGAACCTGGGAAAACTGTCTTTTGGATCCTGGTGTTCTTCTCTTGGGGATGGATGTGATTTTGATGCCTTTCTCTGAATTAGGGCTTGGCCTGCACAGGTACTGTTATTTCCTATCCCTAGGTGAAGTGGGGTTAGGGCAGAAGAGAAAGACTGGGTCTCAGGATAGAGTCGAATAGGAAGAGATGCCAGCCTCAGTACCAGAGCTTACACTTGTCACATGGCCCTGTTTCAGAGGTATGCGAGAACTGGTTCATACCAGCTAATATTTCAAATGGGCTATTTGTTATATTTTCAAGAATTTTTTGAGCTGCTGTTAAATACAGTCTTTATTAAAGGTAAATAAAATCATAATTAAATAAATTTTATTCAAAGCACAGTTACCAAATACTTAAATTTCACCACATTCTGATCATTTTTCCACATTTTTCTGTTACCTATGTGCAAGCTTGAGGTTATATTTATTGTATGTATATTGGAAATACTATATATTTGTATGTTCTATATTCAGTGATGCAATATTAATAGCTGAAAACTGTCCATGACAGGAGAATTTATGTACATAAATTCGCAAACACTATAAACCCACAGATATATCATTCTATTGACTGTTTGGACTTAAAACAACAACAAAGAACATGCTAATAAAGGAGATTAAATGGAAATTGTGTTATGTCTGTAGTTGTTTGTGAATGGCATAGAAAATGAGGGAAATATTTGTTCACTACTTGAAAACTATGCAGCTGATTTATCAAAGAAGTTGCTCACATTCTTGTCCATCAGAGGAAAAGTAGATTCTTATGATCTCTCTTTCTGTAGCTCTCTCTAGCTAGCAGGCTCCTCTCAGCTTTTTTTCTACTAAAACCACCCTTGTTCATCTCAATAGCATCCTCACTTACCTGCTTCTTACTTTAGTCTCTGCCCTCCACACAGCAGCCAGGATGATCTTTCTAAAATGTAAAACACATCATGTAACTTTGCCAATTGAAATCTCTGAAGGGCTTCTCACTGCACCAAGAATATGAGCAGAAACATTTGCTGCAGTCTCCCAGAGTCTGCCTGAGCTCTTTACTCGCAGCTCTCTGTCCCCATCTCTCTCTTGTTCTCTGGAGAAAACACAAGTCCTCTTTCACTATCGCTGTCTCTCCTGCTCCATCTGCCTCTAGTGCACTGTTTCTGGCTCTTCAGAGTGGCTCCTGCTTATCCTGCAGACACATCTTAAATATGTGTTCAGATGCCCTTCCCAGACATGATAACTGAAGTGGAACTCTACTGTTTACTCTTCATCATCTCATTTTACTCTTTTTACTTCTTTTATAGAACTTTTCTCATCCCATAGTTAGATAGGTAAGATCAATGTCTATTTACTCACTTAGTGTTCATATCCCACAATAAGATGTAAGTTCCATGAGGGCAGACATGCCGTCTCTTTTTTATTGCTATAACCTCATTCCACTGACTACAGAAAGTGGGTGCTATTTGTTGAGAGAAAGGAAAGGAAAGTTAAGAGAGAACAAGGATGGAAGAGAAGAAAGGGAAAGGAGGAAGGAAGACAAAGGAGGAGGGAAGGGAAAGAATGGGAGGTCGGAAAGGAAGGGAGAAAGAAAAGGAAGGTAGAAGGGGAAAAAAGGAGAAAAGAAAAGAAGGAAGCTTCATACAGAAGAAAATAACGGTTATTGTTATTAGCTCCACTATTTTTTTTTACAGATCAGGTTAAATAAATCAGATCATTTTTCCCCCTGGGTCAGACTCAACATTATAAAAAATTTTATTTAGGGGTACATTTGTAGCCAAAATATTCCTCCATCCTAAATATTAATATCCTAAAAATTAATAAGTAATATGCCTTTATTTATTTATTTATTTAGAGAGAAAGAATTAGAAGAAAAATCTCAGAACAGAAACTTGAGTCTGCTTCACTTTTTGATGTAAATTCACAAATTTATATAATCACAGTTAGAAGTTTGAGAAATACCTTTTACAGACATGTGTAAGGTGTGACTATTTAAGTAAATGTTACTGGTTAACAGAAATGAAAGTTTACATTACCGTACCCTGAGGATGAAGTTGGGGGTTGGGGTAGAGCAGGGAGTCAGAGCTGCTTGGCCCTTGTAACTACATGAAAAATGAATCCCTTCAACTTTATTGTAACTCTAAATTCAAGGGTAGAAGAGCTGGTATCCCAGGCCAAATCCTCTTTCCATACTAAGTGTCTTGCATGTGTGATGAACATCATGGCAGAGGTAATCCTTCCTATGGTATCTAAGCATAATTTTTAAAAATAATAATAAAAAAACCTCTTTGGAAGCTTATATTTACTTCATATCCACACAGGAAATCTAACTCACTTTATATTATTTGGATAAGCAGTAATTTTTGAAGAAAATTTTATTGAAATATGTGAATGTCCCATTTTGGTGATCTAGTTTGTTTAACCAAAATGATAAAATTGCCACCTCTTCCTGTCCCCCAATACAGGTCTCTCTGTGTTACCCTAGTTAAATAGTGACTCAGTAAAAATGAAAGTACTCCTCCTCTTTCTTAAATATGAACGTAGTCAACATATCTTCAGACATAGCAAACTTAGTAGAAAGATATTCAGTATGCGGAAAAGATAAAAAACACAGAGTGGGTTTCTGCTTTTTAAAAACCTTTTCAGCTTTTCTTTTTCTTTTTTTTCAAGTGAGAGAAAGGGAAATAGAGAGACAGATTCCTGCATGTACCCCGACCAGGATCCACCCAGCAAGCCCTGTCTGGGGCCAATACTCTGCCCATTTGGGGCCCTGGTTGCAACTAAGCCTGAGGTGGAGGCTCCATGGAACCATCTTCAGCACCGTGGGCCAATGCAATTGACCATGGCTGCAGAAAAGGGAGAGAGAGAGAGTGAGAAAAAATGAAGGGGTGGAGAAGCCTACGATCACCTCTCCTGTTTGTCCTGACTGGGAATCAAACCCGGGACATCCACATGCCTGGCCAATGTACAACCACTGAGTCCGCTGACCAGGACTCCAGCTTTTAAGAACTTATGTCTAGAGTTAAGTTGTCTGGTACTATTTGAAGAAAATCACCGATAATACACATCTTTTAAACTTCAAATGACAAAACATCCTTGGGAAGATTAGAAGCAGTATGATTTCATTATTGAAATGCTTTTAATATATATGAGTTCTAGAGCAATATTCTCATCACAAGAATTCATAAATTTTGGGAATAATTTGACTAGCTAGTTTTCCAAGAGATTATCATTAAGAAGGTAGCATGGCCTAACCAAGCAGTGGCACAGTGGATAGAGCGTTGGCCTGAGATGAAGAGGACCAAGATTTAAAACCCCAAGGCCACTGTGTTGAGTACAGGGTCACTGGCTTGAATGTGGGGTCACTGACTTGAGTGTGGGATCATACACATGACCCCACGATCACTGGCTTAAAGCCCAGGGTTGCTGGCTTGAGCAAAAGGTCACTGGCTTAGCTGGAGCCTCCTGGTCAAGGCACATATGAGTATACATTCAATGAACAACTAAGGTGACAAACAAAAAATGGATGCTTCTCATCTCCTTCCCTTCTTGTCTATTTGTCCCTATCTGTCTGCTCTCTCTCTCTCTCTCTCTCTCTCTCTCTCTCTCTTTCTTATAAAAAAAGGTAGCATGATGTCACAATATTTTAATTACCAGGTATCATCTTATAGATATATAAAGAGTTAACTGATATTATTTTTCAACCTGTTACATAGTGATAATTAGGTGAAATTATCAGAGCACTGATTCTGGCCTCAAGAACTTCATTTCTAGAATGAACCGGCTGTGTTGCTTCAGGGGAACAAAATTGCCTTTTTCTGCCTCAGTTTTTTAACCTGCAAAATAAATTGAATTTAATAACCTTTGAAGTGGTTCCCCTTCAACTTTAAACTGTAATATTTTATTTATCTCTTGCTGCTCTCATGGAATAGCCTTTAATTAATGAGATATATGCTGGAGTACTTAGGATAAGATATCATGTTATTAGCACTTAACTTGAAATGTTTTAGAAAAAAATAATTATATGTGTACTTGTGTATATATGTACACATGTATTTATCCTATATCTATGTATGTATCTATTACCTACTTAAAGCTATCTAAATTCATCCATCCATTCATCCATCCATCCATCCATCCATCCATCTATCCATCCATCCATCCATCCATCATCCATCCCCCCCATCTATAGACAAAGATATATACAGAGAAAGAATTAAAAACAAGTCGAAATGTTAACAATTGGTGAATGTAGGTGGAGAGAACAGAACTGTAAAATATTTTGAATATTTTAAAATGTTTTAAACTATTTAAGAGAAAAAGTATGAAAAAGAATAAATAATCCTGATATAAACAAGAAACAACGGCAAAATGACATAAAAATGAAATAATTTTGTTCAAGGATTAGTGTCAAATATTTTGCAGGTATTGATTGATTTGTGATCTATGCAACTTACAACCATTCAACTTTATGACCACAATCACTAGCCACGACTACTCCATGTCTAGAGCAGTTTTTGTATGCACCTGTATTTTGTAATTTTGTATGTTTTGCAAATATTAAACCAGTTGTACAGGTAATGCAGTGTTTTACTTAAACCTGACGAATGTAAAAATAAGAAACAAAATGGTGTAAAGATGATACAAATGGCATAAAATGAACAAAGAAAATTATGATATATAACAATAATGAAAGAAAATTATGATAAAATATGACTTAAAGATTTTTATAACATCATTTCACAGTACTGTACATATAGCCTACTCAATTTACGACCAAATTGTGTTACGACTGGTCTGTCGAAACCAATAGTGGTTGTAAGTCGAGCACTAGCTGTAGAATGTATGATCCTGATAAAACTTGGAAGGATATGCATCTTTCTTACCTATAATATTGTGAAGAATAAATACAAAATTCTTCTCTATGGGCTAATAATCAAATTTAACAAACAGATTAACAAGAAAATGTACAAAGTTTGTTATGAAGGTACATGCTTGGGTGTCATTAAAAATATGAGACCCAAACACATTGGGCAGTTGAAGTTTATATACCATTATGGACAGAAATGAGAAGAGGGACGGGGGTCTGAGATTTCAAAGGTAATAGGCAATGGCAATTTTTAGGTAGCTGGGGAAGAGGGGGACATGCAAGGCAGCAAACTCTGGCTAGACAACCCAGAAACAATGGGACACAGTGGGAGATTCCTGCTACCAGGTCTCTGTATGGGGACTTCCAGTCTAACCTAAGGTGAATTATGCTGAGATTTCCTTCCTGGAGCAAGCCTTTTCATCTGAATCTTAGGCAAGAAAGGAAGAGGATAAAAGGTTCTTTCTGAGTCTTTTGCATCTTAATAACCAACTTAAAATCAATATCCCCAAAGGCACACTTTTGAGGTGGTGACACATTGGGTTCCTTCAAAAGCAAACCTATATGTTGAGTCTTCTTTTCCACTGGCTATTTATATGGGTGGTAAGCTAAACATTATGAGAGGGTCTGCTGGTGGCATGTCCTGCCTCATACACTGGCCATAGGCTGGCAGAAACAGCGGGGGACCCAGAGCACATGTTTATTTACTTTTAAATAAAGCAGGGCTCCAATTGTAAACACAACCCAATTAATGTTCTACAATCAGATCAGCATTATCATCCCTTGGGGAGGAGTGGAGGAGGTAGAAATCAGGGAACAGAGGCTACCTTCTCCCATCGAAAAGTCAGCATGGGTGCATAATCTATTATTTTAGTACCACTGCAAGTACAATAGTCTGATGGATATGGACTGCATGTCAATGTAACCAGAACATTGTGAACATTGCTAAACCTAGACACTTCTGGAACGCTGTAGTTTCTGCCTCAGTCTTTCAGTTTATACTTTTAGTATAAAGTCAACTTTACATTTACACTTTCAACTCCAGCTGCTCTAATACATTTATTTCCTGGTTAGGTGCCCCTTTTTCTTCTTTATTTTATTTTTATTTTTTTGTGTGACAGAGACAGACAGACAGAGAGAGACAGAGAGAGAGAGGAACAGACAGGGACAGACAGACAGGTAGGGAGATGGGAACATCAATTCTTTGTTACATCACCTTAGTTTTTTATCAACTACTTTCTCATATGTACCTTGACTGAAGGGAGCTACAGCAGAGAGAGTGACCCCTTGCTCAAGTCAATGACTTTGGGCTCAAGCCAGCAACCTTGAGCTTCAAGCCAGTGACCTTTGGGGTCAAGTCAGTGACCATGGGGTCGTGTCTATAACCCATGCTCAAGTCAGCAACCCCACACTCAATCTGGTAAACCCATGCTCAAGCTGGAAGTGACCTCAGAGTTTCGAACCTGGTTCCTCTGTGTCCCAGGTTGACACTCTAACCATTATACCACCACCTAATCAGGTGGTCCCCCCCTTTTATCATAATCACCTCTAACTTCTTAGTATGTCTAATTAGAATTTGTTTCCAAAATACATTTCTTAGACTTCTGAAAATTTCTGTTTTTTTGTGCTTTTGTGAAATTTTTTGGGAAAGACTGTTTTTTCCTCTGGCTTAATTACATTTGGAAAAAAGTCATCAGAGACAAGTTGAACAGCACATTTTTTATTAAGTCTCTTTGAAAGTACCTTGTTACTGAGATTGGTAGACCAGTTATAGTTTATAAATGCTTGAATGCAAAAGTTCTATATTCCTAAAACTAAATAACATACAGATCAAATATGCAAGTATAACCACCTTAACAAGTTTTTAGAAGTTTCTGTTATCTTTTTATAATGATATCATTAGTATTTTGACTTCGCAACATTTTGAGAAGTATTTAGATTGGACCGATAAAAAGATATTCATCCTGGGGGACAAGAAAGTATGATAGCACTGGATCCCTGTTGGTCAAATGTTTGTAAAACATTATTTTTATGTTTGCTCACTTATAGTTTGCATTGGGAGCTGGGCAGCCTTCAGGTATATGTGATCTATGAAATTGCAAATTACTCTCCTGCTTGGGAAGGGCCATTGTTTTGCTAATGTTTGCTGAAGGAGAGATTTTCACACCAGAAAGTTTTGAAAAGAGAGAGAAGAAGAAGAGGCAGAGAGAAGCCATGTTTGCAGAGTGAGAGCAGAGAGAATGCAGAGTGCTGAAGAAGAAGCCATGTTTGGCAGAGAGAGAGAAGGTGTGCAGTTGGGGAACCAGATGTGAGGGGCTTTTGTGAGCTCCTCCGAGATTGGTGGGGCCTTTAATTCTAGGAGGAATCAGAGAAGATTCTCCTGGTTGTGGAACCAGAGAATGTGTCAAGGCTTTGTGAGCTCTGAATGAATGAAAGAGAAGTATTTTTCCTGTGTGGTGCTCGTTGGCTGGTGCAAGACTTTAATAAAGGAATGGCCCACCATTTTTTGGCTCCACTTTTTCTATATTGTCTACCTGAATCCAGTGGGAACTTGCATGTGCATGGCCACAACAGTGGCGACTAGTGGCCATACAGTCCCTATGTCAACTTAATGTGCTGACATTTCTGCAGTGATATTTTTAAAAAGATATATAAATAGGTACCCTTAAGTTAATATTTCACGAACTGAAATGCAGGTGATAAATTATAATATCACTAGTACCAGGTAAGATATGGGTTAATTAATTTTCTGTCCTTAGTGTATTGAGAGGATTATTGTTTGCTAAAATTGAACAAGAGTACTGGAGAAAGTGTGATATTGTTTGGAGGAAGAGCTAAAAAAAAAACTCTGACTGTAAGAGAGTATATATTAAGGAAGGAAGAATAATCAGGAATATGACCATTTAACATTAAATTTTAAAACCAGTCTATGTTTAGAGGCACAATTGCAGAATCAAATGACTAAACTGTTATTAGAGTAGGTTGGGAATGATTACCATGAAGGAAGAATTGTACGAGTATGGAAAGATGACTAAAGTTGCCTATAGCCTCTACAGAAGCAGCAGGCATGAGAACTAGAGCAGGCTTCCTTGGTTAGCCTTAGACTAAGGACCAATATTGGGTGGTCTCTAAAATCTCTCAACCAGGGGAGATCATAATGACCAAGATAATAATGGTCCCAGTAGACAATGTCTTGTAACACATTATCTTGTTTGACTGTATACTCAAACATTAACATTTGGAAGCAGGCTTTACCTGTGCAGTATTGCATATAAAGATAGTTAGACTCAGAGATCTTAAGAGACTTACCAAATTTATATACAGCTGGAAGGTGTCAGGCCTCATGTTCAGACCTACAGCTTCTAAGTCCGAGTTTAGTGTTCTTTCTACTACATCAGGAGGGAGAATTACCACCTCCAGACATTTCACAGTACATGTGTTCCAGTTTCCAATTAGCCAAAATACTAAATTATCCAGAATGATTCACTCTTTAATAATGCTGTTTAATAAAAATAATGACATTGGTAACAATTCCATTTCATTTTTAGGGCATCTTATTAAGATATTATCATTGAATATACTGACAGTATAACAGTGTTATGTGTGTGATCTCCATAGCCAGCCATCTGAGGCACTGCCTACCAAGAGCAGAGGAAAATAACTCAGGGCAACATACTTGAATTATATTTAGAAAGCAGTCCTGTGACTTCTGAATCTCCATTTCCCTCTTGTTCCTATTTCCAGTACATTAATTTTGGCCTAATTTTTAATTTAAGCCATCATGTGGGGACCTCTTGTACATTACTCCAAATCTTCTTGGGAAATCTCTTACTACTCACTTCTTTGGTGCTTAATTTCTTGAAGATGTCCCTCAACCTCAGTCTGACAGTCTCATTTTGGGTAACGGTTTCCCCTAGTTTCTTGCTCCAAGATGGTTTTGAGGATATAGCATGGAATTCTTGGAGGGATCTGATGGTTACTTATGGATGGACAACTGGAGTTGGGGTGTCAGAGTCTGTGGAGCTACCTGGGCCAATAGGGACAGAAGTTACTGTATAAATAGTCTTCTTATTGTCCTCTGGGTTGCAAGTTCTGAGATGTCCTGCAAGATCAAATACTGGTGTCCCAGCCTGGTTAGTAATGAAACTGTCGCAGGAGAGCAAAACCTGAGAGGATTGACACTCAGATAACTATAAGAGAAAAAAAAATTATTAATAAAAGCCAGCGAAGCATGTGGGGCTATAGCTCCAAAGATGTGCTCTCTGTGATTAGATTTCTTACATCTTATATACCCTACAGAATGCAAGTTCACATACATGAGTCTCGTGATTCCTTTGTCTTGACGGTACATAGTCAATCACATTATTTCAGGATGGGAGGGGTTTACAGGATGTCAGAGGATAAACGTTTGTAAACTGCTCATTGAGGAGAAAGAAAGGGGAGAGAAATAGGCTGCTTACATCTCCCTTCCCCCTTCTACATTCCTGACTGTTTACCTTCTTCCTCACAGGTATGGGGAAGAGAGGGGGTCCAGTCTCCTTCCTCCTTCCATTCAAAACCTTCTAAGTAGGAAAACCTCTTCATTTACAATATAACAGCCCTTCCTAAGCAGGAATACTCGACCATCTTGAGCTGGTGTAAATCACACACAAATATAAAAATCATATTTACAAAATCAATCTGAATGCTTGGCCTAAATTATAAAATATCCTTGAAGCCTCTTATCTCAAGGGGGGGTCTTCTTCCTCAAAACAGTGCATCTTTTAATTTGCTTCCTTTATTTGCTTGTTAAACCCTTTTCAGCACCAGCTTCGTGAGTTAACATTGGTTGCTCACAGGTCTTTGCTGCAGCTCTGCCTTTGCAGGAACTCAGGCTAAGTAAGCAAACATATAGAGGACTTGCTTAGTGTTCTCAAAATCTAGTGCACTATTTCAATTGTATTGAAGGAAAACCCAGAGAAGCAGAAAACTGCAGCCAGCAATAAACTTATAATGAGCCCTGGTACTCATTTAGACTCAGAATCCCCCAAACTGGCAGAAGTGTCTGTCCTATAGGATCACAGACTGGCAAGTTTCCTGGCCCAGCATTTAGTATTGAGAGGATAATAGGATGAGGATCAGAGCTCTGTATTCCTCCTGGTTCTCCGAGTACCTGCTCCTTCCCTTGCCCCAAGCTTCCTAAGATTGAATTGTATCACTCGGAATTTAGTGGAAAACTCTACTCTTGGACCTGTATCTCAGAGCCAAAAACAAAGTTAGTAATGAGCCCCAGGTGGTATGTCCATTTGCTGTACTGCATCACAAGGAAACTAGAGCCAAAGGTTTTTTTTTCTTGTGCTCTAATGATGCTTTTGTTAAAATATAGAGTTACTTTCTAGTTAAATTCTAAACATATATTTTTCTATATATACTTCTCATTGTATACCTAGATGTAAAATTATTTATCTTTCCAATGAAGAATCTTAACAAACTTCCAAACTTTCACCCTAATGACCAAAATAATGTCCAATTTTGTTATAAACAGCAATTACGACACATGCAATAAGAGAATGTGTTAAAACTCATCTTGAAGACTCATTTTAATTTTTACTTTTAAACCATTGTAATTCCCTTCATCAGAGGTAACAATGGTTTCCAGTTATCTGATTGCTATTGAAATATCAAACAGCAAATATTTTTAATGGTATACATTAATGTATCATTTCTTTTTTTTTCTAGAGAAGTGAATTTAAAAAAATTAATTGATTTCAGAGGGGGGAAGAGAGAGAGGGAGAGAGAGAAGCATCAATTTGTTATTGAACTTAGTTATTCCATGTTTTTGTATTTTTCTGAAGTGAAATATGAGGAGGCAGAAAGACAGACTCCTGCATGTGCCCTACTGGGATCGACCAGGCAAGCGTACTGAGGGTGATGCTCTGCCCATATGGGGCGTTGCTCTGTTGCAATCGGAGTCATTCTAGCACCTGAGGCAGAGGCCATGGAGCCATTCTCAGCACCCGGGCCAACTTCACTCCAATGGAGCTTTGGCTGTGGGAGGGGAAGAGGGAGATAGAAAAGAGAGGAGAAGGATGGAGAAGCAGATGGGCGCTTCTCCTGTGTGCCCTGGCTGGGAATTGAACCTGGGACTTTCACACGCCAGGCCAATATTCTACCACTGTGACAAACAGCCAGGGCCATTTGTACCATTTAGTTGTACACTCAGTGATGGCTTCTCATACTTGCCCTGACTGGGGATTGGACTTGTGACCTTGGTGTGCTGAGACAATGCCTTTAGGCACTAAATAACCCAGCCAGGGTCAAGAAACAAATCATTAAACTAGTGTCATTTAATAGGCCAGATGACAAAATATTTTAATATTAAAATCTTTTTCTCCTTCAATGGACATGTAATGTAGTTAAGGATTATTATAGAGTAAAACTGCTGATGAATCTATTTTTCACTTTCTCTGAATTCTAAATTACCCTGAAGGTAGACTCTGATATATACACCATATCTAGTGAAAGCTGTGTTTTATAAGCCGGGCTTCAAAGCAGAGAAGAGACACTTGCTAATTAATTTATTGGCAGCTTAATTGCATTTTCAATGTCATAAACCTTAAAAATATAAGTAGCCCCTGAAAATGTATGCATACTTAAGTTGCATATGGATCTGTTTATGATCAGTAAGGAAAAAGAGAACATTGAAAACTTTTAATATCTAAGATTATATTTTACATATCAAAGATTAGAACTTTTTTGGCACACTACTTTTTTTTTTTTAACAGGGACAGAGAGAGAGTCAGAGAGAGAGATAGATAGGGACAGACAGACAGGAGCGGAGAGAGGTGAGAAGCATCAATCATTAGTTTTTTGTTGGCATTGCAACACCTTAGTTGTTTATTGATTGCTTTCTCACATGTGTCTTGACCGTGGACCTTCAGCAGACCGAGCAACCCTTGCTGGAGCCAGCGACCTTGGGTCCAAGCTGACGAGCTTTTGCTCAAGCCAGATGTGCCTGTGCTCAAGCTGGAGAGCTCGGGGTCTCAAACCTGGGTCTTCCACATCCCAGTCCGTTGCTCCATCCACTGCGCCACTGCCTGGTCAGGCTGGCACACTACATTTTTGTAGTTTGTCCTCAGGCTGCCAATACTTTATTACCTTATCACTTGTTGATTCGCAGTCTTACTTAACATAAAAATGTTTTTGAATTTCAAAACAGAAAATCGACTTTGAATTTTATTCATGGATTTACTAATCATGCTTCTTCAGTGTTCATGTTAGCTATCCTTTGATCATTTTCTCTTAAGATCCATATATATATAAGATGAATTTTAAGCTTGAGGGTTGCATAATATTAAAATCTACAATATTTAAATAATTGTGGAAATTCCTCTTAAATTCTTTCAGTCAGTTTTACTGAACACATCTCAGCTAGCCCTAGATTTTGTACTTATTTCTCTAATATAATTTCAATGACAGTAAAGTATAGTGCTATGAAATTAACATCACATAGTCAGTTGCTGGAGAGGTCTCTTTGTTTACATGGGTAAGTAGCTAAATATTAATAAGGAAAGGGAGCAAAGGGAATCAGACATTAAATTTAATAGAACTGGAAAACCTGCTTGAGGAGGAGGTTACAATATTCCATCTACTAGAAAGCTATAGCATTTATAATTCTGGATTCTCCAGGGGATTAACATTCCTGCTTGCCTTCCCCTGTTTAAAGAGGAGGAAATGCTCTTTCCAGCTTCCCAGGGTACAATTATTCCACCCCCAGACTATTGAGGAAGGTGCTTCTCTGTTTCCTCTTTGAGGTATGAACAGTAAAAGCCAGGATGGTGGTGATAAGAGGCCTGTCAGTCTAGTCTAGAAGAAGGATCTGATTGGTTAGTGGGAGCAACCAATACAAGCCAATGAAAGATTAGGACACTGATTGGTTGGCTTAAAGAAAAACTAGTCCTTCCAAACCCGAAAATAAAAACACAGGCTTGACAAAGAAAGCCTTTTCTGTCTGCACTCGCTTGGCATATGTGCTCCTTCTGTTCATTTGTGAGTCTTCCCAAGCAGCCATGTGGTCCTAAAAAGCCCCACAAACTGGCCAGCTGCCTCCAGCCATGTGGACTTCAAGCCTGGACACAGTTCCAACCAGAAACACAAAGAATGCTCAGAAGATAAAGACTATTTGGGTTGAACTATAGCATAGAATATCAAGACTCCTGTCGTTATACTGGGCTTAAAGAAGACAAGGCTGGAATTTTTCCTTGGTGAGATAAATGGAAATGAGACACTGAGAGCCTGTGGGTAGCCTTTCATTTCAACCCTGAATAAATTTTACTGCAAAAGCTTTATTTCCTCCAGATATGAGTTCCGTAAAATGCTTTTTTCGTGACCCTGTAAAAGAACACTACATATTTCCAATGACAACATCTTCACACACTAAAAAGCTCTCATCCACAACTACCAAAGTCACTTCAACTTCAAAGGTGTTAAAAGCACACTATTGCTTATTAAAGATACTGCTCACAGGACAAAGGTGATGGATGATATGTAATCTATTTAATCATTGAGAAACAAGTACTGTCTGAGGCAGTATGCTCACGAGCTATTTCATTTGTTCCTTTTTTATTTCCCAGGCCCTGAAATTAGTAAGGATACTGTGAACAATAATGACCAATAGGCTATGAGCAAAACTGAAGAGAGCCATCCATAATTCCATAGAGTGCAACTCAGATGCTGCCTTCTCTACTCTATGGCAGAGCCAGTATCTGGAGGACAGTTTTAGAGCAGAGTTGCTTGGAAATACACCAAACTTTGTGAGCGAGTGAAATAAACTTTTGTGATGATAAGACACTAAAATTGGGGGTTGTTAGTGCAGAATGATCAAGTCTATATAGGTAATTACTGATAGTGGAACCCAAATTGAAGAGCTTCTGTAAAGAAGACCTAAAAGGTGGGGCAGGAGGAAACTGATAGCAAAACCTAAAACTACTGTCTTGACAAAAGTCAAATATTTGGCAAATGTACCCCTGCAGGATTTGAGGAGTCAGATCACACCCAAACACACACACACACACAAATAAAAATACCACCACCAAAAACAACAAAATGTGTGGCTTTAGGGAGAGATGTTGAATTTTGAGAATTTCAGGTAGTTGTAAATGGTTGTGTTTGGCAAGATATTACCAGGAGATGATGAATTCTAAGTTGGCTGGTTTCTAAGCAAATATGGAAAACAGACAAAATCTGAGTCTCTCACTATCATGATGTACACAATTTCTGGATTTCTATCAATTAAAATCAAGAAATTAAGAAAACATTGAAGACTAAAAATCCAGAAAATCTTGAAATTTATTTAATTGCCTTAGTGGGGGAGAAAAAAATTAGGCTAAGGGTATGGAGTCAGTGAATACTTTCAACTGAATAAAATGACGTAAGGAAAGATCTGATGGGGGCCAGAAATGTACACAACCTTGAAATATCCCTGTTTAAATTCACAAAGATATATGGCGGACAAAAAAGCAAAAAAATATAGTGACTCTAAAACTTCTCTTAGAAAGACTAAAATTGTATATATGAGCTAATTGGAATCAAATATATAAGAAACTTAGTTTGGTGAATGTATTACATCTTAGAGCAAGAAGCTTGAGACTCTCTAGGACTCAAAATTACTTTTGGGCTCCTGACATTTCTGATTAAGGAAATGAGATTGGTCTCTCCTTAGTCATGAAGTCCACCTTGGACATTGACAAGGTAGATAAAGACAGATACAAAGCCCCCCAGAGAACATTGGATGAAGTTCACTCCTTCCACAGAGCATAGAATGGATGTTTAGGACATATTCCCGCATGTATGAAAATGTAAAAGAACAAATGGAATAGTGAGTGAGTGTTACTGCTTCTCACATTTTTACATTCTCAATTTCTCAATAATCCAAGTAAACTATATTACCGTCTTATTAATTCTTTGTTCTTCTGAAGTGTAGTGATTTTTCTCTTAGACTGTATGAGCTTTATTATTACATTAGATGTTGAAGGGAGGTAACTTGTATTTTTAATTTGGTGATTTCCAAGCCATACATGACCTCACATAGACAGCACTGTCATTGAGAGACAAGCCTTTGCACTGAGTGCATTGATGGGATGGGATGTGAGGCTATCTCCTTGAGGAGGGGTTCCATGTGAAAGGGATAGAGGACAGAAACTAAGGCAGATATCTACTGGCCTCTGAATAAACCATTTCTTTCTCTCTTACCCATCCCCTCTGCAGCTAAGCAGGGCCATAAGAGTGATATTACTAATGAGGTCAGAGCAGATGTGATCTGTATCACTGAGAAACTATCTCATAGGTAGGTGTGATCTCCTCTTTTCTTTTTCCCTAACAATTTCTATGTCCAGATTCCCCATTTGCCAACATCACCAAGTGGCCACATGAAAAGTGGTGGTTGTCAGACTCACAGGGGAGTGGTTGTCAGACTCACAGAGTTTACTCTTGTTTCTTATTGGGGGATAAGAAACAATAGTAAACTCTGTTACTACAGCATTATTAGTCTTTTCTTGACTGAAACATGGATAACCGATTAGTCATCTCAAACAAATATAAGAATGGCCAGGAGAAATCTTTTTTATTGTGTTGTAATTTTACCTCTTCCTTAAGATTTTTAAAAACAAATGCAAGACCGCCTGACGAGGCGGTGGCACAATGGATAGAGCGTCGGACTGGGATGCGGAAGACCCAGGTTCGAGACCCAGAGCTCACCAGCTTGAGCGTGGGCCCACCTGGCTTGAGCAAAAGCTCGTCAGCTTGGACCCAAGGTCACTGGCTCCAGCAGGGGGTTAATCGGTCTGCTGAAGGCCTGTGGTCAAGGCATATGTGAGAAAGCAATTAATGAACAACTAAGGTGTTGCAACGACAATGAAAAACTAATGATTGATGCTTCTCACCCCTCTCTGTTTCTGTCTGTCTGTCCCTATCTATCCCTCTCTCTGACTCTCTCTCTGTCCCTAAAAAAAAAAAAAAAACCCAAACAAACAAACAAACAAACAAAAAACAAATGCAAGACCTTTGGTAGTATATTTTAAAGGCATGGAGTGCTTTTTGAAGATGCATTCATTGCTACATTTATTTATTCTAAATAACCTAATTGACATAAATATTTTAATTGCTCACATGGACACTTAGATTATAATATACAAAATAATTATTTTCCAATGACCAAAAATGTCTCCTAATAATAAAAACCACAAGCATTTTATAGCAGTTAGTACAGCATATACATTTTCAAACACATTTACATGTAACTAGTTAATCTTCAAAACTCTGTAAGTAGATACCAAATGTCTTTATTGTACAGGTGAGAAATTTAATATATGAAGAGTCTAGATAATATGCCCAAGCTTATACAGCTAGCTGATGAGTGGTGAACCTGGAACATGAAACCAGTCTGTGGTAGTCCAGAATCCCTACTCTAACCATTCTGCTTACTGCTTCAAATTAATATTGAGGGTCAGCTAATTGGAGTGGGTTCATGAAGCTCTTAAACTATTGATATGCAGGAGAAGGCCTCTTTGAAAAAACAATTATTTACAAACACAATTTGATAAGTGAACTAACTTGTATTTTTTTTTACATCTCAAAGCACATTTTTAAAGAGAAAAATTCCATGGGTTATTTAAGTGTGATTTCGTTCATAGAAAACCCATGCCTGGGTTCAGAAAGCCAGGTCTACCCGCACTCTTGTGTGGAACATAGAAATAACATTTGTCATAGGACAAATAGTATTATCATTGGATAGCTTAGCTCCCTTCTTACTATGCCAGGAATAGAAGTGTCATTTTGTATATTTATGTGCAAAGTGTTTATCTGTATAATTTACTTGTAATGATTGTATTGCTTTGCATGTTCATCTATAAATTATTCAAGTGTTTTTTTTGTGATCAACACATTTTTAAATATTGCATTTTGAAGACGTTAGTTAATTCACCATATTCATTCATGTAATTATTTATATTTATGTAATGTTCTGAGTTCTTTTTTATACGGTTTTGGCACATGTATCCAAGAAAAATTAGAGAAAATTTTATGAATCATTTAAGGTATAAAGTTCTTAGCGTTAATTCCCTGAATAATATCTGTTTCAAACGCAAATGTTAATAAAGTGTTGATCATGGTAATAATCTTAAAAGGAACTATTAAAGCAAAAATTGTGCCAGAGTTAAACAAACAAAGAAGACTTGACTCAAGGCTATTGTAGTTGAGGTTGGTGAGGTCAGAGCTCAATCTGAGTTTAACTGGAACTTTTAACAGGTGTGTGTGTGTGTGTGTGTGTGTGTGTGTGTGTGTGTGTGTGTGTGTGTGTGTGTCTGAGTTTGCTCTCTGGCTTCTGAGTTTAAGAGTTATTTGCATTTCCAAAAACAGGGTCTGTATAGATCATTGATTTTATTGTTGTTATCTTTTAACAGGTTTTTGTGGGGAAAAGGATTCTGAGTCTGCGTAAGGTAGGTGCAAATTTTAATGACTAAAAACCAATGTGTTAAATCTAATATCCTCTGAATATTTAGTTGGTTTCTTTTACTTCTTTATAGTTTTCTGTTATTTGTGAATTATTGCAATCAACATGAATTATTTTATAATAAAATATAAATTTATGATTTTTAAATTGAGGGCAACTATTAAAATATTAAAAGAAATAACAAATATATGTAAAAGTTTTAGTAGGAAAATTCTTAGTATGACTAATATTCAAATAAGTAAAAAATATGTATAGTAGATATGAGTATAGCATTGAAAATATTTTATTAAAAAAACAAATTAAAAGGTAAATGCAAATTAGGAAATATTTAAACATATAACACAGGCTTACTATTCATAGCCAAAGAGCACTCTTACTGACAGGCAGACCCTGTTTTATTGTACTTCACTTGACTGAGCTTTGCAGTTACTGCATTTTTTACAAAGTCTCCACTAGCAAAAAGATTACAGCTTGCTGAAGGCTCAGATGATGGTTAATTTATTAGCAATAAAGTACAGTATTTTTAAATTAAGATATATGCAGGGGTTTTTTAGACATAATGCTATTAGACACTTATAGAGTAAGCATAGCCTTCATATGCACTGGGAAATGAAAAAATTTGTATGACTCATTTTATTGTGATACTCAAATAATTGTGGTGGCCTGAACCTGACCCTCAGTATCTCTGATATATACCTTTGATTTAAAATCAGAAACACCAATAAAAATGAGCAAAAGACATCTTCAGAAATTTTAAAGATAGAAGAAATAGACATGGTCAATAAAGATGTAAAAAGGTGTGTTTAACTTCACTAAATTAAAAAGAATGCAAGCTGCAGCAACCAAAAAACACTATCTTTTTTCTGTCATACCCATTTGGATAAAAATAAATGAGAATATCAATAAGAAATGAAATGTATACTCCATTGGTTGTGTGAGTTTAATTAAAATAAACTCTGAATCACTGTTTGCCAATAAATATCAAACTCTTAAAATGCGCTTATTCTTTAATCAAGTAATTCCACTTCTTATATAACCAAAATATATAAGTGGTTTGTAATCAAAGTGTATATATATATATATGGTGCACCATAGCATTATTTAATATGTTTAGAATTTAGTTACAACCTAATGTATAACTATATGAGATTATCTAATAACTTTATACTCACAATACAAAGAATATCATGCAGCAAACAAAAATGATGCTATAAATCAGGGATGCTTATTCTAGTGTCCCTAGGAGTCTGTGGCTAGGCTTCAGAGGCTTTGCTAATCTTGTGGTAGTTTATGTTATTTTTCTGTGCAGCAAACATAAGTGTGCATTTGGGGAGGCATAGCGGCACAGGGTCTGCAGCTTTTTTTTTTGGTTCTCAAACAGTTCAGTGATCCATGGTTTAAAGAGCATTGAATGTAGTGTTCACAATTTAGTTATTTATTTAGCATGCGCGCGCGCACGCGCACGCAAGAGAGAGAGAGAGAGAGAGAGAGAAATAGAGAGAGAGAAATAGAGAGAGGAACAGATAGGGATACCAGACAGGAAGAGAGAAAGATGAGAAGCATTCATTGTGTCACCTTAGTTGTTTATTGATCGCTTTCTCATATGTGGCTTGACGAGGGTGTGGGGCTACAGCTAAGCTAGTGACCCCATGCTCAAGCCAACAACCTTGGGCTTCAAGCCAACAATGTTTAGACTCAAGCCAGCTACTGTGGAGTAATGTTTATGATTTCATGTTCAAGATAGCAACCCCATGCTGAAGCCAGCGACTCAATGCTCAAGCTGGTAAGCCGTACTCTAGCTGGTGGCCTTGGGGTTTCAAACCTTGGTTCTTTGTATCCCAGGCTGACACTTTATCCATGGTACCACCATCTTATCAGGCCACAATTTATTGTTGATTAAAATCTTTAAGACATAGCTGGAGAGAACACATGGTTCACAAGTTCAGGAAGAGACCAAAGAATGTGCTTTTCTGTCTGCCATTCTGTGTTGCATTATGTGGAACATTTAAATGAGCTTTGAGAAAATATTATGTTCACAGTTTACTATCTAAACCACAGTGGTCATATTACTGGGGATTGCCACTGTTGATGTAGGAAGTATTCTAACTACTAATGTTTTAGGAATAAAGAGAAAATTTTGAGTTTTTGTCTATCCTTCAGAAATGAATTTCTTGAGCGTTTAATATTTTGGAGATGTGTATGATGATGACATGAAAATTTTTAAATTATCCACACTTCACAGTCTTTTATTTCTGTATTTTACCTTTTAAAACTTTAATTTGAATTTTGTAAATTTCTTAATTTCTACTTTTCTAAGGAAACCTCAATCTTGAATAAATGACTCTTGCCAAATTAGAAAAGGGTTTTCTGGAGGATAACTAGATCAATTTATCAAGATATGTATGCCATGTATTTAGTTTATGTTAAGTCTTAATGTTGGGCAGATAAAATATATTATGCTCACTTTGTTAAAGATGTCACGGCCCACGTAAAAACCCGTCACCCAGGTGATAATATTGCCCTTCTTGCTTGGGATAGGCATAATTATTTAAATATATGTTGGGGGAGGGCTTTTGCGCCAAAAGGTTTTAAAAGGAAGAGAGATCAGGTTGTTCCCGGGAAGAGGGATTACGTTCTAGGAGGAGCCCATGCTGTAGGAGAGCAGAGAAAGGCCATGTGAAAGATAGGAGAAGCAGCCAAAATGGCAGAGTGCTGAAGGAAAAGCTAGTTTGTGCAGAGTTTGTGCAGAGAGAAGGAGATGGGTGAATAAACCTTTGATTCTAGGAAACTGGGGTAAATCAGTGGCTTTGGGAGCCCTGAATGGAAAGGGAAGTGTTTTCCCATTGTGTGTCTTTCTTGCCTGCTGGGTGCTAGCTAGGATTAAAGCTAATGGCCCACCAGTTATTGGCTCCATTGTTTTATTACCGTCTTTCCAAATCAGATGTGAACCTGCATGGGCCAGGTGGCTGTGATGGTGGCCGTGGTTACTGGCTTTACAATTAACAAGAACAGTTATCTGAGCTGGTTGTCTAATGTATGAAGAAAACATTAGTGAGAGCAGCTATTTAACTGAAATAAAGATAGTTCAGGTAAATTTGCTAGGCAAAATGATCATTAGAATAACTTTCATTAAGACAGTCCTACCCTGGCCAGATCACTCAGTTGGTTAGAGCATCATTCAAAAGTGCAGAGGTGAGGACAATTTGACTTTGGGTGATGGGTATGCAACACAATTGAATAATAAGATAACCTGGAGATGTTTTCATTGTACATATGTACCCGGATTTATTGATGTCACCCCATTAAAATTAATAATAATAAAATATTTTTAAAAAAAGTGCAGAGGTTGCTGGTTTGATCCCTGGTCAGGGCACATACAAGAGCAGATGGATGTCTCTGTATCCCTCTCTCCTTTCCTCTATGGTTAAAATTAATCAATAAAATAAAATGAAATAGGATAAAAAATACAGTTCTATCCTCAATGCAGTGGCCTGCTAAGAAGTCAATTTACCATCAAATTTTATTTTTTTTAACTTTATATTAAAAAAGAATAAGCTCCAGTATACCCTTGAGTCATGGCTATGTTTTCATATATATATAGTTACTGTTTCAATAGGTAACATTTTATGATTGACCACTTAACTAGAAAAGAGGTCATTCTAATAAAATTTTAATTTTTACTATTCAAACAATTCAATGAACTTCTCTTCCCTGAGGCAGAATTAATAGACTTGCAATATTGTAATTTAGAAACACTAATGCTCTCTACTTAGAAGGTGAGCTCATCTTTACTTTTTTTTTTTTTCCTTTTTTTACAGAGACAGAGAGAGTCAGAGAGAGGGATAGATAGGGACAGACAGACAGGAACGGAGAGAGATGAGAAGCATCAATCATCAGTTTTTTGTTGTGACACCGTAGTTCTTCATTGATTGCTTTCTCATATATGCCTTGACTGTGGGCCTTCAGCAGACCGAGTAACCCCTTGCTCGAGCCAGCGACCTTGGGTCCAAGCTGGTGAGCTTTTTTGCTCAAACCACATGAGCCTGCGCTCAAGCTTGCAACCTTGGTGTCTCGAACCTGGGTCTTCTGCATCCCAGTCCGACGCTCTATCTACTC
This sequence comes from Rhynchonycteris naso, assembly GCA_037038555.1. NCBI lineage: Eukaryota > Metazoa > Chordata > Mammalia > Chiroptera > Emballonuridae > Rhynchonycteris > Rhynchonycteris naso. The sequence continues at coordinate 60,456,727 of CM072995.1, read as the reverse complement.
GCCTCCAACTGGTCAGGCTGAGGGTGAGCTCAACTTATAACAGAAACCCATTGCAGAAAATTCTCCTAACTGCTTGCAATTGTTTTTCTTTCATTTAAGCAGAAGTATATAATTGAATGCAATATTTGAAAGTGTATCCTGACTAGGCAGTGGTGCAGTGGATAGAGCGACAGACTGGGATGCGGAGGACCCAGATTCGAGATCTTGAGGTCGCCAGCTTGAGCACAGGCTCATCTGGCTTGAGCAAAAAGCTCACCAGCTTGGACCCAAGGTCGCTGGCTCAAGCAAGGTGTTACTTGGTCTGCTGAAGGCCCACGGTCAAGGCATATATGAGAAAGCAATCAATGAACAATGAAGGTATCGTAACAAAAAACTGATGATTGATGCTTCTCATCTCTCTTCTTTCCTGTCTGTCTGTTCCTATTTATCCCTCTCTCTGACTCTCTCCCTGTCCCTGTAAAAACAAACAAACAAACAAAAAAAAAAAATTGAAAGTGTAAAGATGCTGTGATTAGAGGACTCATTGTTCTCTATTTCCATAAAGTAAAAAGACAAATGATTGAAAATATCTGTACTTTTTGAATTATTTAAATATTCTAGTGTATACAGAGTCACTGTGATTGTAATAGCTAATCCAGGTCTTAAAAAATATTTAAATGGGTAAAAACTAGAAATACACCTCTCTGTAGAAGCAAAAGTTGTTTTATAGGCATACACATTATTAGACTAAACATGGGGAATAAAAGGGTGGTAAAACAGAATGTTAAACTTATGAAGGATATCTGTTCTCTGTTTAAACAATGGTAATTTAGAGATGCACAATGTTTTCTTCTATCACCAAATTTTATTAATTTTCCAACTGATTTTATATAAAATATGTAAAATCATATATATATATATATATATATATATATATATATATATATATATATATATATATACATACATTTAGCAAGAAAGAGAGAGACAGACAGACAGGAAGAAAGAAAGAGATGAGAAGCATCAATTATTCACTGCGGCACCTTAGTTGCTCATAGATTGTTTTCTCACATGTGCCAATACCAGGGGGCTTCAGTCAAGCCAGTGAACCCTTTCTCATACCGTAATCTTATTTCCTTTTCACTGAGATGTTCTTGCTGATCTAATTTCCAAACACAGGTATCCGTAGCTTTGCATTATGCCACTAAGGACCTACATCATTGTTCTTTCCACTAACCAAAGGAAATCTAAAGAGTATTTTCACTTTTGTGAAAAAGCTGTTAGTGTACTAAAGTAAGTCTTTCATAAAAGTGAAGTGACCATATGTGAACTTACCGAAAGTAAGGGACCCTCACTTTATATCATTTCGGCTTATGAATTGTTTCATAAAAACCCTCTACTTTTGGATAGCATGGGGTGAGGTGGTGAACTTTGGTCTATAAAGTTTTCTTTAGAACAGTTCTTGGCTGCTTTTCCTAATCTCGACAGTGTTTTCAGGCTGAAGAATAGTTTTTAGTGTTGCTTTTTAATAGTGAGAATGGAATGAATGACATGTAGGCAGTGAATAATCACAACACTCAAATATTCTGCAAGCTGAGAAAAATCTTCAGGAGAAAGCACATCTCACAAAGCTCCACTGCTGGAAGTAAAGCATACAAAATGTTTAAGTTTGCCTACAACTTTCTAGTACATAGTGGTTACTGAGTGTATATGAATGGTCACATAGCAGATGAGTAAATAAATATGTCAATAAGTAGAAGCTGCCATAAGAAGGAATTTATTAAAATGAAAATCAGAGGCATTGCAAAAAAATAAATTAATTAAAGTCTTTTATATTTCTCTAGCAGAACCAAACACTTAAAACCGAGACTTGCAATGGAGAAAAACTGACTACTTCATTATGCATGTCACCACTCAGGAGAACAAGAAGCTACTGCTCAAAAGCTTGGACTTCTCAGTGTTTTACAGTCAAGGGGTTTTATGGAGCAAAAATATGAGTCATCATGAGTAAGGGGTATGGAGTCATGGGTCTTGCTTATTGGTCAAGAGTGAGGTTAGGGCAGTAAATCATAAATTCAGGGCTTGAGGTCACCTTTGGTGTTCCTCAGCCTGGTTTGATGGGGAAGTGCTTATGCCCGGGTCATTCCACTTTAGGGCTCAGGAGCTGTTATCTTTAGTTTAACAAAAATCCATACTTTGTGACCCTTAGTCAAGGCACTGTTTCTGGCTGCCTTCGGGGGGTTAACTACTTTCTGGTAAGGGAAAAAACTAAGGCTACAGGGCATCTTGTGAAGAAACAATAAAATGCTGGGCCTACAAGTGAAATTGAAATTACACATTAAATAAAGACCCTCACTTTCATAATTACAATGATGTCTGATGTTTTGGAATTCTCTTCAGGTACAGACAGGATATTACATTAGCTTTCTGTAGGTTACAACCTGCACACATGTTATCAGAAACGTTGTTTGGCATGACAAAATCAATTTGATTTGCTATACGCAGGGCAAATATTTTCTCATTTTCTATGGTTCACACCAACTGCTAGTTTAATAAGTGAGATACGTTTCATTCGTTCTGAGGAGGAGAAAATTCCCCCCTTCCTACTTGATTCTTATGACTCATCAAATAATTAAAATGGTGTAGGCATATGCCTGACCTGTGGTGGCGCAGTGGATGGAGCGTCGACCTGGGAACACTGAGGTCGCCAGTTCAAAACCCTGCACTGGTCTGGTCGGGGCACATATGGGAGTTGATGCTTCCGGCTCTTCCCCGCTTTCTCTCTCTCTCTCTCTCTATGTCTCCTCTCTAAAATGAATAAAATAAAATAAATATTTGTTAAAAAAATGGTGTAGGCATATAACAGAAGAAATGAAGTTTTAATAGGTACATGCACAGGTAATTAACATAAGCATGAAGGACTCCAAATACAGTAGGCAAAATATATGTATATGTCATTCTGGACTAAGGAGCAGGAGACAGTCAATGGGAAGTAAGGAAATTTATTAAAAAATGGAAGGAGTTCATGTACAGTAAACAAATGTTCTGGGCCACCTGGAGACAATGGGACACAAATAGGACTTTGTCCAGATTGACATTGCTAGGTCCCTTCCTCTCTACCACACTTAGTTCAGATTAAATTATAGGTATTTATAGTGATAGTTCCTTCCTGCAACATGCCTTTTACCTTAAGTACCTTTAGATAGTTAGGGGAAAGGTCCTTACTGAGCTTTCTGGTCCTTAAAAATAATGAGCTTAAAATAATCAATATCCCAAACAGGCAGATTTTTGGATGACATACTCTGCTCTTCTTCGGTTCATTGTTCTGTAGCTGGTCGATGAATTTATTTGAGTTTGCGTAGTTTGGTAAACTGTGGCTTTTTGCTGTAATGTTACTGGGACCTCCACGCTTGTGGGTATTTTTTTTAATCCATTTGCTTCCACCCACTGGCCCAAAGAAGTACATGAGCAGGAGTTTGCAGTACAGAAAGAAAAATAGTTTGATATTAGATTGGCCAGTATGGAGGCGAGGAGCTTATTGTCTAAAGACCTGACTACTCGAGGGTATGTAGATTATAGACTTAAAGGGCAAAATCACAAAATACCATGAGTTGATGATTTGTGGTCATGCTGGAAGCTGATTGGTCTGAGGCAAAGTAAGAGTGATAAGTCATTTCTTCAAATCTTTAGCACAATTCTGAGATCTACCCTGACATCTCTCTCTTATCTCATGGTAAAGTAGGCAATTGTACCACCAAAGGGTTTAGGAGATGAAATATAACTTAGATCAAGATAATATCTTTAGGCTGCAAGAGGTTCAACCTTGCAACTGTAAGTCAGATCTGGGCTACTGTCTTCTGTTACCTTGGGTAGCTCATTATCTGGGGTAAAGGCTACGTCTCTGAAGCATAGAGAAATAGAGAGAAGGATATGATATCCAGAGCTAGGATTTAAAACTAGATTTAATCAAAGTCATAGTGATCCTTGATTTAACTGTGTTAGGAAGGAAAAAACTTTCATCTACTTTTCAAGGTTCTTTCAGCTGATTTAATAATTAAAACTACATGAGATACATTACAAGAAAAAAGAACCCAATTTAATTTCATATATATGTATGGGAACCCAACATATATGACATATCCAGTGACCCTGTAAAACCAGTAGCCACGGCCACCATCACAGCTGCCTGACCAGTGCAGGTTCGCATTTGATTTGGACAGACGGTAATGAAACAACAGAGCCAAGAACTGGTGGGCCATTAGCTTTAATCTTAGCTTGCACACACGGGCGAGAAATACACACAATGGGAAAACACTTCCCTTTCCATTTAGGGCTCCCAAAGCCACTGACTTATCCGAGTTTCCTAGAATCAAATGTTTCTAGCTCACCAGTCTTATTCACCTCTGTTCCCCATCTCCTCTCTGCACAAACTCTGCACAAACTGGCTTCTCTTTCAGCACTTTGCCATCTTGGCTGCTTCTCCTCTCCTCCACGTGGCCTTTCTCTGCTCTTCTCTAGCATGGGCTCCTCTGCCCCATTTTATATAGAAATCAAAACCTTTAATCTAATATACAAACAAGAAATTATCTGATACAAAGCCACTTATCTGAGGCATAAATGAGATTCCTCATGAGAGTGCACCACCCCTTATCATGCAACAGTCAAGGGTGTGGGGAAAAGCTTAGGCTTAAAACTAAATCTTAGGCCAGTGATGGGCAATCTTTTGAGCTTGGTGTGTCAAAATTCGCCCCCAAACCAAGCATAACTTGGGTGGTATGTCACTTTGTAAAAAACGGCCTAACCGGAAGTCCCAGAACTAGACACTTTGTGCCGGAGTTCTGTTGTTCTGGCCTATAGACCTCAGGCACAGAGTGTCTACACTACAGCAAAAGTTTTATCCTCGGCTACTGCACCTGGCCTTGCAGGAGTCAAGGATAAAATGTTCTTCTCAGCATGTGGCCCCATACTTCTCTGGTATGTGGCCGCATGCAGCCGTGTGTCATAAAAAATGGCTAAGTGTGTTAGTGCTGACACACATGTCATATGTTCGCCATCATGGCCTTAGGCTATAAGGACCCTGGCTGCTTACAGCCTGTCCCCCACATCCAATGCAAACTATAAGCGAGCAAACATATATATCATATTTGCAAACTTATTTGACCCACAGACCCCATATTCATGAGAGTTCAGGGACAGAAAAGAAAAATTATATATATATATATATATATATATATATATATATATATATATATATATATATATATATATGGCATTCTGAGCTAAAGATAAGGTCAGACACCTTGAGGATTCATAGGGGAGGAAGGTCATTCTCAGGAGCATAAGAGTACTCAGTGTTTAGAAGTTTTCCCTGTCCTCTAGATAGGTTAGAAATAAATTATTTTGGGTGATAATTCATAATAAATAAGTTTAAATTCTTTAAGGGAGAGGTAAAAGTTCCTTGTGAGACTGCAGAGTCTTGATTTCCTTCAGCTCAGAAGAATTCAGATGCCAATGAAGTATATCTTAGGAAGCCTGTTCAAAACCTCTTCAGATTTCATTTTAGTTTCCCTAAATTTTTTACTCTTCCATAGAAATAAATATATCTCATTACACTAATTGCACAACCAAAACAGAACTCTCCTCTCTCTTCTAATTTGTATTGGCAGGGGAGGAGAATTTGCCACCCCAAAATATGTCTTTTTAGCACATTGATTCATTTAAGCTGATTATTTTTTAAAAAAACAGCAGACACAGGAGATCATCTGAAAACTGAGTAAAGAGGCCTTTTTGCAGGAAACATTTGCATTTCTAAGGAAAATCTCCCTGTCCTCACCAATAGGGGAAGGATGACCCTAGATCTCTAGGTACTCATTATGGGAAAGGAAGACTCATCTCAGAGCGACCTTACACCTGTTCACTGTGCTCTTACTAGTAACCTCACATAACTGATGGATACTCCTGATGCCTTCTTTTGTCTTTAGTTTAAAAGGGTATTTAAGAATATGGCCTCTGCCATTTCAGAGAATTACTCAGTTTTTTTGCGGGGTCTTTCCCATGTATATAAGAGATATACATGCATGTTATCAAAATTTTGTTTTTTTCCTGTTAATCTCTTATATAAAATTAATCATTAAACAAGCTAAAGAATCTAGAAGGGAAGAAAGAAACTGCTTTTCTCCTCTGCAGTCTGTTCAGTTAATGCATCTTTGACCTGAGTAAGACAATTATATTAACTGTTTAATATCCTCCCAGCATGTCTATAATGGCTTCGGTACATTCACTTAATAATGTGTTTTTGAATCTACATATATAAAATTCACAGAAAACAATGTTAAGCATAACTAGAAGCAGAATACAAAATTATAGATTTAGTGTTTTATTTCAGAAGATATAAACAAAATTACTAGTGGGAAATATATGAAAATATAAATGAATTATTAGTTCTATATTTTTACATTTTTCTTATTATCTTTGAGACCATATGGAGTTAATAAAGATAATTTTGTATAATAAAATACAAAAATGTTTACTCTGAAAAAATATACAATGGAAGCAGTACCAACAGAAGAATTCTTGAGAATAATATGTCAAAAGAATGGAACCATTAGACTTATTGGTAATTAAACAGGGTGGAAATAAGCCATAACATATATATTATTCCTACAGTTATTACACTTGATAATAGTAAAGATTGTTTACACCCTTTCTGGGCAATAGGTCAGCTATTAAACAGTGAGTACATTTCACTTACTAGAGTATGGCTTTGGAGAAAGTTCACTCTTCAGTGGACTATTACTGCTCTTTCTACACCTGACCTTATCTGGGGCCCGACTGTAGAAAACATATAGGTGTTGGTTTTTTTGTGTGTGTGATCTGATGGGGGAGGAAAAATAATTTTCTTTCTACTCCTCTATATTTTTAGCTCAGAACACCCCGGTGATAAAAAGGCAGATTAAAAGGAGACCAGGAAAACTGAATAACTACTCAAAATAACCCAAACCACCAACTTAAATATCATTTATAGCTAAAGACAAAAGATGTTGGGAGTGGTAGGAGGGAGAGGCAGATATGGGCGGTTATCAGAAAAAGCACAGTAAACAAGGTTTATGGGGTTGTTATGCAGATTTAAGTTTCTGCCTTCTCCACTGGTAAGAGTTTCTAGAGATGTAGTTTATCTTTTTATTCCTTGGCACAAAGAAGGAGACACACTTAGTAATGGACACTTACTTGTCAATGTAAATGTCTCATTCAGAAGAATAACTTTACTCGGTTTTTAGAGATTCTTCTATGTCTGCTGTTTCTTAAAAGTAATCAGCTCAATCAGATGCTAAAGAGGCATATCTTGAACTAGCATATTCTGTTTCCCTTCAATCTCATTTTAAAATTCTTGACATGCAAAATATTCTCTAATGTTTTAATACTTCTCTTCTGTGAGGGGCCTTATACAAATTAGAGGTATAGTTAATGACTTGTTAAGTCAAATTTAAATTGGGATATTATATCTCTTAACAGTGATATAATTATTAATATTTTTATTGTCTCTATATAGGGTATGTTATAAAGCAAGTAGAAACTAAGTTTTTTAGAGTTTATTGAAATATTTACATTTCTATATACAGTGACTTGCAAATAAAAGATATTTATTAGCTTGACCAGGTGGTGGCGCAGTGTATAGAGCATTGGACTGAGATGTGGAGGACCCAGGTTCGAAACCCCAAGGTAGTCAGTTTGAGCGCGAGCTCATCTGGTTTGAGCAAGGCTCACCAAGTTGAGCCCAAGGTCGCTGGTTGGAGAAAGGGGTTACTCGGTCTGCTGTATCCCTTTGGTCAAGGCACATATGAGAAAGCAATCAATGAACAACTAAGGTGCCACAATGAAGAATTGATGCTCCTCATCTCTCTCCCTTCCAATCTGTCTGTTCCTCTCTCTGCCTCTCTCTGTCACAAAAATAAATAAATAGAAATAAAATTATTAATCTGATAATCAAAATAAATTACAGTTGAACAACACAGGCTTGAACTGTGTGGGTCCACTTATACATGAATTTTTACAATAAATACTATACATATATCTTCTTCATGATTTTTTAAAATAACATTTCCTTTTCTCTACTTTATTATGAGAGTGTAGTATATAATACCTGTAACATACAAAATATGTGTTAACTGAATGTTTATGTCATTAGTAGCATGTTTACCAAAATTTATTTTAGGCTGTCATTGTAAAGCCAGTAGCCACAGCCACCATCACAGCCTCCTGGCCCATTAGATTCGGTTCACATTAGATTTGGACAGTCGGTAATAAAACAGTGGAGCCAAAAACTGGTGGGCCATCATCTTTAATCCTAGCTTGCACTTGGCAGGCAAGTAAAAACACACACTGGGCTCCAAAACCCACTCATTCAGTGCTCACAAAGCTACTGACTTATCCAAGTTTCCTAGAATCAAAGGTTTCTAACCTCACCAGCCTTATTCACCTCTGTTTCCCATCTCCTTCTCTCTGCACAAACTCTACACAACTCTACACAAACTGGCTTCTCCTTCAGCACTCCACCATCTTGGCTTCTTCTCCTCTCCTCCACGTGGCCTTACTCTGCTCTCCTCTCTAATGCTAATCTCAAGAGCCAAGAGAGAGCAAGCTCCTGGTCTGCTCCACTTTATAGTGTAGATTCAAAACTTTTAATCCAATATACAAACAAGGAAGTCTCTGATACAAAGTCACTTATCTGAGACATAATGGGATTCCTCATGAGAGTGCACCACCCCACATCAAAAAGGGTGAAAAAGGTTTAGTCTTAAAACTAAGCCTTGGGCTATAATGACTCTGCCTGCTTTCAATGTCCTGTTTGGTCAGCATTATACATTTTGACTGGTTGTTATGAAACAGTTCTGTATGGACAGGGCTGGTCTTAGTCCATTGGTCAAAAGACAAAACCAGGAACTCTCTTATAATAGTTAACTCAGACAGTAAAAATGAGCAGGGCACAGGAAGGGAAAGTGAGAATTCAGTATGAGTTTCTTCCCGAATAAAAAGTACATGAGCAGCTTTTATGATCAAATGGCCCCTAGGCTTTTATTATTTATAAAACTTGGCCCTTCAGTTGACCATGGAGAGTTCATTTTAGTCAATAAATTCTATTTGGCATTTGCATCAAACAAATCTTTCTTCTCAGGGCCCAGAAACCTATTAATAGTTACATTTTGGAGGAGTCAAAATTATACCCAAATTTTCAACTTTATAGGGGTTGGCACCCCTAGCCCTCCAATTGTTTAATGGCCAATTATATATCCTTTCCTCCATAGAGTATAAATGCTAATGAAACACATAAAAACCTTTTGGTTAATTCCTAATTAAGTGCTTTTGCTTTCTCAGCCATTAGTGAAAATAATTAGTGAGCAGGGAAATATCCCACCCTTTTCCTTGGACTGGCTTTTACATCTCATAAAAAGATTGAAGTCTCCCCAGGATGATCAGCCTGACAGTGTGAGAAGCTCTGTCCCAGTTAGATAGAATATCAGATAATTGCAAAAAACAATTTCCAATCTCCAATCTCCAGGTGATTTAGAAAACAGAAGTAAACTGCAGGTTATATTATTATGTAAAGTAACAAAATATAATTAAAATGCATAGGAGGTCTTTGTTTGTATAAATATAGAGGTGAAGTGAATCACTCTGTTTATTGAGATAAACACTCTGCTGTGATCAAACTGAGGTTGAGAAATAATGTAGACTTTTTTTTTTTTTTGTAGTGAGAAGGGAAGAGAGAGACAGAAAGGGATATGAGAAACATTAACTCATAGTTGTGTCACGTTAGTTATTCATTCAATATTTCTCATATGTACCTTGACAGAAGGAGGGGACTCCAGCCGAGCCAGTAATTCCTTGTTCAAGATAGCAACCTTGGGTTCAAGACAGTGACCTTGGGCTTCAAGTCAGCAACCCTTGGGCTCAAGCCCGTGACCATTGTGTCATGTCTTTGATCCCATGCTCAAGCCAGTGATCCCACGCTCAAGCTAGATAAGACGGCACTCAAGTCAGCAATTTTGAGGTCTCGAACCTAGGTCATTAGCATCCTAGGTCAATGCTCTATCCACTATGCTACTGCCTGGTCAGGCTTAACACTTTAACTTCTTGTATTTACTTATATATACACAAGTAAAATACTTATACTGCTATTTCTTGATTTCTAAGTATAGGCAATTTACAACTTAACTTGGAAGATAAGGACCCTTTCTCTTGTATTTCTATCTCCACAACTCTTTTGCCTTCCTCTGTCTCCCAATATAGTTATATTATAATTACTTGTCAAACCAGTGTTTTCTGCTTATGTTATTGTAACTTTGTAGATATTGTTAACACAGATCCTGTAATATACTCTGATTATTTTTTCTTTCTTGTATAACCCTTTACTTCTCTTAGTGTTAATAATGACTTCTTTTCCTTTTGTCTATATGCCTGTTTCTTTCAGAATCTTTAGAGGTTTTCCTCTGCTATTTGGTGATACTTACCACCTATTTGTATTGAAGAGTGGGGCACTGAAATGTTCACTAGAAGCCATGTATAGAACTGGACCTTACTGGTTTCTGAGTTTTACTGTAAGTTGATTTGATGTACACCCAGATATTTGGTTGGGATTTGTATTGTATAAAGCATGACTAGCTTCTATAACAAATAACCTGAAATCTGTAGAGGCTCAAGGACAATAGACATTTTTGTTTATTTTCTGCATAATGGGTGGTTTTTCAGTCTGGAGAGATTCAGAGACACCGACTGTCTTTATCTTGGAATTCTACTTATCTCTTATGGCAGAAAGAGAAAGAGGGTGTTAGCTACCTCACACTGCATTTTAAGTCTCTGATCTGGAAGCAACATACATCATATTTGCTCCAGCTAGAGTAACCAGAGCTAGTTCATTGCAACGTGAGCTGGAATATGTAACCTCAGGCCAGGCTACTGCTTCCCAGAGGCACTCCTAGACTGTGGAAGAGAGGGTGTCAATTTTGACGCCAGCTAACTATCTCAGTCACAGGAAACCACGTAAACCTTCAGCCTCTGTGGATCTGAGTTGCAGGGCTTGCCCAGAGAAAATAAAACGGGACACCACATTTTTCTAATTAATACCATGTCATTGTTTCTTAAACTTTAATGTGCATATAAAGACATAGTAAGATATAGATTCTGATTTCATTGGTCTAGTGTAGAATCTGTTTCTAAATTTCTAACAAGATCTCAGGTGATAAAACCTCATTCATGGAGCATACTTTTGGCAGCGAAGACCTAAGTCAGGGGTCGCCAAACTATGGCCTGTGGGCCGCATGTGGCTCCCTGAGGCCATTTATCTGGCCTGCCGCACTTCCAGAAGGGGCACCTCTTTCATTGGTGGTCAGTGAGAGGAGCACAGGATGCATCTGCACCCATAGTTCCCATTGAAATACTGGTCAGTTTGTTGATTTAAATTTACTTTTCTTTATTTTAAATATTTTATTTGTTTCTGTTTTGTTTTTTACTTTAAAATAAGATATGTGCAGTGTGCATAGGGATTTATTCATAGGTATTTTTATAGTCCAGCCCTCCAACAGTCTGAGGGACAATGAACTGGCCCCCTGTGTAAAAAGTTTGGGGACCCCTGACCTAAGTTACAACACTGCCTCCATCTAATCTGTCCATTTCTTACTCCAGAGCCTTTTTGATTAAACTTCTCCAGAGAATAAATATCCTCTTTTGTGCATGTGTGAGTAATTTCCTGGTGGGAAGTGGCGGAGAGGGTCTCTAGTAATCTCCTTGCTTTTTGTGTAGCTTTTCATAGTGAATTTATTTATTTATTTATTTATTTATTTTTAACTAAATAATTTTCCTTTTTATTGAACTTATTAGGGTGACACTAGTTAACAAAATTATGCCGGTTTCAGGTGCACAATTCTACAGCACATCATCTCTACACCATATTGTGTATTCACCAATAGAGTGAATGTAACATCACTAAATATTAAAAAGGGGTGGTTTTGAAGAGTAACAGTGACTAAGGTATCAACTCTGCAAAGATTGTGGAAAGTGGCTGAGATCACTTAGACTGAGGATATTTAGAAAGGAAGAGAAGAGGGTATGTGGGAAGTGGCAATTAGAACAGGAATATCTGGATGGAGATGGCATAGGGTGGCAAATAGAGTGAAATGTGGGTGGAAAGAGACTTTGCATGGGGCATGGAGGGCATGATATAATGGGTAGAGGGTGTTATATTGAGTGGGACACTTGAAACCATGTCAACATAATAAATTAAAAAAATAAAAAACAAGAATGTGTACCACATCTCCAGGTCCAGTGGTGAGAGAAGGTAAGGAAACACACACCCATTGAATCAGCTATCTTAGAAGCCTGATTAGAACAAGGAAGGGCTGGTATTCTCAGAGGAGAATCTGAGGGTGCAGTGAGTTCTAGCAGCCAAAGCAGAAAAATGTTTGGTGTTGGGGAAAGGGAAATGTAGGTAGAAAAGGGACTGAAGAGCATTCTGGGAATTGAAATCTATGGAATGAGGGATAATCTGGAGACCTGACTTCCTCTGGTGATTGACATAAAAAGAGATAGATAAAGGTTATAGTTAGTATCATTTTGATGATTCCAAACACACAGTGGTAAAGTTCGGAGAAAGAGGGTTTAGAGCAGGGGTAGTCAACCTTTTTATACCTACCGCCCACTTTTGTATCTCTGTTAGTAGTAAAATTTTTAACCACCCACCGGTTCCACAGTAACGGTGATTTATAAAGTAGGGAAGTAACTTTACTATATAAAACTTATAAATCAGAGTTACAGCAAGTTAAAGCATATAATAATAATTACTTACCAAGTACTTTATGTCGGATTTTCACTAAGTTTGGCAGAATAAATCTTTATAAAACTACTTACTATAGTTAAATTTATCTTTTTATTTATACTTTGGTTGCTCTGCTACCGCCGACCATGAAAGCTGGAATGCCCACTAGTAGGCGGTAGGGACCAGGTTGACTACCACTGGTTTAGAGTTTGCATCATGACTAGTGTAAGTTGTGGGCCTTGTGACTGATCCCGGTTGGTGGAGGTCCATAGAGGGAAGGAAGGTCTGTATCTGAGTGTGTCAAGAAAGTTATCCAGAAAAATGAAATAATGTCCCTGGCAGGGGAAGGATAATTAAGGTGGAAGTGCAGTGCAGAAACCCCTCATAGGTACTCTGACTGTTTATACACATTTTTTTCAAATTTTTTGTTTAATATCTTTTCTGTACAGAATTAAATAGTACCACAAATGTCTTTTTTATTTCTATTTTCTAAATGTGGCTAGTAGTTTTATCTATTACTTGTGGATAATTTTGAAAATAGAGTCATTTCTAAGGTATGTGTTATCCTTTTTAAAATACAGGTCTGAAGATCTCTTGAAACTTAAATCACAGCTGTTCCGTCAGTGTATGCTGTGTGAGATGGGTATTAAAAAATAAATAAATCATAAATTCTGGGAGCAAAGTTAATAAGAAACATAAAAGCTGTGGCAGGAACCAGACCAGTCTCTTTGCTTCTGATTAACTGAAAGGGATTGATTTAAAATTGATACTGTCAAAGAAAAGGTGATTCTTATATTATCCTTGGGTAGATACATGTTGGCGAGAAATGTAATGGACGTCTCTCTATCATACGTACTTATTCTCTTCAAATTTTTAGTTCATTTCATCATCAATCATACACTTTCATTCAGGAATCAAGCTAGCAGAGCAGTTCATTAAGAACAGTATTTTTTATACTTAGCAATATGTAAAATTGAATTCTTCATGTTGTTAATTTCAGTCTTATGTAGTACACAGAAATTATAGACGTGTGTAGGGACAGACATCAAAGTGCTGAACAGGCAAAAGGTAAACATAGAAATTGTTCTTTAGAATCTTCTCTAAGCACAAAGCTTGAAAAGGCAAATTTTAGCTGTCTTTTTCATTTTCTCTTCATGTAGAGGAAGCTAAGACCAGATTCCTTTTGCATATAATATACTGAACTTGAGATATTGCCAAAGAAGTAATTTCTTGTTCCTCTTTATCATTTATAACTACTTCTATATTCAATATTTTGCAACAGGGGTTTCCAAAGCACACAGATAAATAAAATGAAAGTTTATGCAAATTCTGGAACACTTAATATCCTGGGTAGAGGTAGAATATTTTAATTATGTAAATAGTTTTTGTCATTTAGAGGCTCAGTGGCTTCTGGGAAGCTTCTTTATCAAATGGCTCTAGCTTTTAAAACATTCCAAATAATCTGTACACTTGTAAATTTAATCACCAGTTTGACAAGATTTGAAGAGGAATAAAAACTTGAATGTGTGTGTGTGGGGAGGATGTTTCCAAAGACCTAACAGAGGGAATATATTTTTTCTTTTTAACAATCGCTTTGTATTGAAGTTCTTTTCTATATTGCATTTTCTCCTCTTTGCACTACTGATCTAATTGTCTGCTGATATATCCATTATCTTTTATAGTCATTTCAAATAGCAAAAGGATTAGTCACATATGATTTTTACTGCTTCTCTCGGACTTGAAACCAGTTCCCCTTGATTGCTTAATTTTAATAGGTTGCATAATGCAATTAAAAAACTCTAATACCACACTAAATGAAAGATGGCTGTGACCAGTACAGAGGCAACTTAAAGACCTTGAAAATGATGCAAAGAAAACTACTTTCCTTGGGGAAAAACCATGAAATAAAAAAGCCACAGTGTTTGGGATATAGGAGGGTATGTAGGGAGGAAAGAAATTGTGTGTGTGTGTGTGTGTGTGTGTGTGTGTGTGTGTGTGTGTGTGTGTTTACTGAGACACATGCAATTATTGCAAAACTTCTGAAGTTCCTTTGTTAGCCACATAGGTGAGATCATCAAATATTTTTAACAAGCAGGAAATTATTTGTCACATTTTCTATTTGAATAGAGTGTTATCTCAGTAGTGACATCTTTCATGATTCTAAATTGTGGAATCTAGAGACACTTCTCAAAATAATAATCACATTTACATACCCCTATATCCCATTAAAAAATTAAAGCAACCTCAATGAAATAGGTATGCATAAAACCAAAACAAATGTTTTTATATTTTTAAAACTGCAAGGAAATAAGTCTGTTTGATATTGTAGATTGGTACTGTTATTTTAACCTTTTCATTTATTATTTCTTCCTTCCCTTCCTTCCTTTATTTTCAAAATATAACAACATCTAATTCTTGCATCATGAATTTTGATAAAATAGTATTTAATCAACAAAGGAGATTATTTTTGGTGGAATGTCAAGTTTTCTTTGAGATAAAGTATTATATACTTTTTCTTTAAAGGATCTGGATGTGTGTGGAGCTCAAAAGACTACATTAGCTTTCTATATATGCAAAATTACTTAAGATTGGTTCATGGCCACTTAAAATCAAAGGACATATCAAATACTGAAAGATATGTGTGATGATTAACTTTATATGTCAACCCGACTGGGCCATGAGATTTGCCGGTTAGTATTATATCAGGGTGTGTCTGTGAGAGTATTTCTGAATGAAATTAGTATTTGAGTCTATGAACTCAGTAAAGTAGATTGTCTACCCCAGTGAAGATAGACAGTATCCTATCAATTTAGGGCCTGACTAGCACAAAAAAGAGAGAAAGGGAGAAAGAAAAAAAATATATATATTTCCTTCTAGTTTTATTGGTTCTGTTTTAATATATATATATATATATATATATATATATATATATATATATATATATATATATATATATTTCCTTCTAGTTTTATTGGTTCTGTTCTTCTGGAGAACACTGATTAATACAGTATATTTTTTATTTCTGAGCATTTGTAGTGAAAACACAAAATCATCTATTTGAAACCTTAACATAAGAGGGCAGAATATTTTATAGGATACAGTGTTATATTGCAAGTTTAGCAACTTTTAAGTCTTGTTGGCCAAGAGAACCCAAAAGTATAGTTTGGGGAGGAGAATAGAAACAAAATCAGAAGAAAAGAGAGTAAGAAAATAACGAAAAGAAAACGATTAAATAACATGTTCAGTATTATGATGAGGGGATGACAATTAAGTAGCATGATGGGACCTGGAAGAGAGCCATGACATCATCTTATACATTTCTCTATGACAGCAGCTCATTCACCCAAAACATTTATGGCAGAACCAATATTTATCAAACCTCTTTACATCAGTGGGCATGTCATAGGCAGACAGATGTGAGCAGAGCAAGGACATTGGTCAGTCACAGAAGGTCACCAGGGTAGAAAGCCCCAGGTGCCTAGCACTGAGCAAAACTGGGAAAACAAGGACCTCATGCCCAGTATACTTTTCTTCTGCTAGCTAGCATATTACTTGCTGGTCATGTGGTTTAGCTACTAGAAAACCTTAGATGAAAGGTAGGGTATAAGAGGAACAGAATAGTATTCTAGCATTTTCTTTTTGTCAGTTTCCCCGGTGGCTGACAATCTTAGATATCTAATATCCATTGACCCCCAAAAAGTAATGTTCTCTATAAAATTATATAGTTTATTTGTCTATAAATTTTAACTATGTAAGCTAGGGGTTGGAAACCTATGGCTTGCGAGCCAGATGTGGCTCTTTTGATGGTTGTATCTGGCTCAAAGAAAAATCTTTAACTAAAAAAATAATAACATTAAAATATAAAACAATCTCACCTGACCAGACGGTGGCTCAGTGAATAGAGCATCAAACTGGAATGCAGAAGACCCAGGTTCGAGACCCAGAGCTCGCCAGCTTGAGCGCAGGCCCATCTGACTTGAGCAAAAGCTCGCCAGCTTGGACCCAAGGTCACTAGCTCCAGCAAGGTGTTGCTCGGTCTGCTGAAGACCCACGGTTAAGGCACATGTGAGAAAGCAATCAATGAACAACTATAGTGTCACAACGGCAACAAAATCTAATGACTGATGCTTCTCATTTCTCTCTGTTCCTGTCTGTCTGTCCCTACCTATCCCTCTCTCTGATTCTCTCTCTGTCCCTGTAAAAAAATAAAATAAAATAAATAAAAGTCTCATGTATTATAATCCATTCATTTTCTACTGCTCATTTTCATGGTTGCAGGGGGCTGGAGCCAATCAAAGCTGTCCTCTGGGACAACACCAAATTTTTATTGAATAATGCATAATGTACACAGGTCATGAGGTCAGAAAGTAAACTTCCCTCCTTTTAATCAAGTAGTCAGCTAGTTAATTGCAGAAACCATTTTGATGAAGAAGATGGCTAAAAGAAAAAATATGAGGAGTATCATACTTTTCAGCAGGAATGGACAGAGGAATTCACCTTTGTGGAGAGAGCAGGTTCTGCAGTGTGTCTAATATGCAATGATTAAATTGCATCCATGAAACGGTCAAATATAAAGCAGCACTTTGACACACACCATACTGCATTTGCATCGAAATATCCAGCAGGGGACAGCAGGAAGAAAGTGTGTCAAGAGCTACTGTGCAGAGTGCAAGCTAGTCAGCAGCAATTCCATATTTGGACCCAACAAGGTGACTGGAATTCAGCTACTTCGCTGGTGCTTTAGCAATTGTGAGAAACAGAAAGCCATTCACAGATGAGGAGTATGCCAAAACATGCATGCTTGATGTTGCCAATGAACTTTTTGACAACTTTTCAGATAAAGGCAATATAATCAAACAAATAAAAAACATGCCTCTGTTGGCAAGAACTATTCCCGATAATACCATCATGATGGCAAATCAAATTGAGGCAAGACAAGTGAAGGACATAAATGCAGCACCATTCTTTTCTCTCGCTTTGGATGAGTCAATAGACATAAGGCATTTATCCCAGTTCAGCATGATTGTAAGGTATGCTGTCAGTGCCACACCATGTGAGGAAAGTATTGCTGTTTTGCCTATGAAAGAGACAACAAGAGGGGAGGATTTATTCAAGTCTTTCACTGAGTTTGCTAAAGAAAAAGAATCTACTGATGAATAAGTTTATTTTGGTGTGTACCTATGGTCTCCATGCATGGTGGGGAAAAATAGAGGATTCGTAGCACTTCTTCGTGAACATGAAAAGAGACCCATCCTAAGTTTTCACTGCATCCTACATCAGGATGTGTTTTGTGCTCAGATGTGTGGCGAGCAGCTTGGTGAGGTGATGTCGCTGGTCATTTGGATGGTCAACTTTATTGTTGCCTGAGCTTTAAATGATCACCAGTTTAAAACACTGCTGGATGAAGTTGGGAATAATTAACCTGGTCTGCTTTTGCACAGCAATGTGTGTTGGTTGTCAAGAGGGAAGGTGCTCAGCCATTTCACCGCTTGTCTGAGTGAAATCTGGACTTTTCTTGAAATGAAAAACGTTGAGCATCCTCAGCTAACACTGAGTGGCTCCCGAAGTTCTACTATCTCGTGGATGTGACTGAACATCTGAACCAGCTCAATGTGAAAATGCAAAGCATTGGAAATACAGTCTTATCTCTTCAACAAGCAGTGTTTGCATTTGAAAATAAGCTGGAACTCTCCATCGCAGACATTGAAACAGGTTGTTTATTACACTTTGAAAAACTGGAAGAGTTTAAAGATGCATGCACAGCAAGTGACCCTGCTCAACATCTTGATCTCCAGCAGCTAGCTGGCTTCACATCTAATCTCCGGCAGTCATTTAAAGTGCGCTTTGGAGAATTTCATGAGCGCACTCATCTTTTTAAGTTTATCTCCCATCCACACGAGTGTGCAGTGGACAGCGCCGACCTGAGTTGCATCCCTGGTGTCTCCCGTCAGAGATTTTGAGCTACAAGCTGCTGACCTGAAGGCCTCAGACATGTGGGTGAATAAGTTCAAGTCACTGAATGAAGATTTGGAAAGACTTGCACGACAGCAAGCAGAGTTGGCGAGCAAACCTAAGTGGGGAGAAATGAAAATACTTTAAGCCACGGACCAGCTGATAGTCAAAACTTGGTAAGCACTTCCAGTCACATACCACACACTGCAGCATGTGAGTATTGCTGTACTGACAATGTTTGGCTCTATATATGCATCTGTGCAGTCTTTCTCACATCTAAAGAATGTTAAGACCAACCTATGATCATGTTTAATAGAAGGAAGTCTCAACGTCTGCATGAAGCCTAACCTCACCATGTATCAACCAGAATACAAAGCCATCAGCAAAACCATGCAGCACCAGAAGTCATATTAATAGTAAGTACTTTATTCATCATTGGTTAGCAACAGCATAACAACATTATTAAAAAGAATTCAGAGACTTATTATACTTTAAAAGTGTTGGTTTTATATAAAATGTGCCCATTTACTTGTATTTAGTGTAAAACATATTGTATGGCTCTCACAGAATTACATTTTAAAATATGTGGCATTCGTAGCTCTCAGTCAAAAAGGTTTCTGACCCCTGACATAGGCTCTTATTACTAGTAAATTATTTTAGTTCAGGCAGAAAACCTGTCTTTACCTTTATTTTTTACACTTTCCTTTATCTTTTAATTTTCCTCATTCTGGATAACCTTTTCTAGTATCCCTTCCATATAAGTCCCTGTTACAATAGTCTTCCGCCACCTTCTTTATTGGTCAATTTAAAGGAATGTCTTAAACCCAGCCATACACCCAACTTTACTCAGGCTGGAGGTTGCTTTCTACACCACGTGGTATCAGAGTAGTACCAGTGAAGGACTGGAACCCCCTCCCTGGACTCTGTAGTATTTAAATGTCTCTGTTCTCAGGGCATCTAACAGGAGTCTCCCGCTGGCTCTTACTAGAACACCAAGTTAGCTCTGCATTTCACTGACTGGATGTTGGCCCCATTCTAGTTCACTGGCAAGTATAATATACTCCATGATGAAGTGTACTTGATAACCAAACCTGAGCAAGCTACATTTACTCTAGAAATGCATACCTTTTCAACAGTAACTTACTCTTTAGATGTCTCTTGTACAACAGTCTGAAACAGCAGTTGCCCAATGGATGCTTATCTTCTGAGTTCTCCTTAAAGATCCTGTTCAGGCATCTGAATACAGTGAAATCATGTTTTAAAACTCATACAAGAGTGGAATTCAGAGCAAGTCAGAATGCTCTAGATTCTTAAAAATAAATAAATAAATAAAATAATAAACAATGTACGTACTGAATTATCAAAATAATCTCATATGTGTTTCTCCTGTATTGATGGCCCACAGGAGAGATGATTCAGAGTACAGTGGTACCTTGAGATACGAATTTATTTTGTTCTGTAACTGAGCTCGTAAGGCAGTCAATTCATATATCAAACTGCCGATACTGGACCCATATGCCAACGTGCCGAGTGGCAGCTTCCCGAATCACGACTTGTATCTTGGAATTTCTCTCAGATCTCAAACAAAAATATGGACTGAGTTGCAGCTCATATTTTAAAAGAAATGTATGTTTGTCTGTTTGTATCTCAAGGTACCACTGTATTTTATTGCATTATAGTGTCTGATATTCTACTGTAGCACAAATTAGCTGATCACATTGATTGGGAGAGAGCCCTGCTCTGTCTGTATTGCAATTTGTGTGAATTGATGCAAATTCAGTATACAAGCAAAGTGAGACCCAAACCAGAGTGAAAGAGCAAAAATTTAATAATAATAAATAAAAGCAATTGTTCTCAGTTTGAGTAGAGTTTTTTTAAAAAAATATTTGTTAAATAACTAAATACTTGAGTTATATTACAGAGCATTAGCAGTGAAAATTTGTGACTAAATGACATACATTACAAATTGACGTAGCTGAACCAGGTCTGGCTATAATGCCCACCACACAGGAAAAGCCAAAGGTGTGGAGGGACCCATGCACTGATGCAGCAGAGGAAGAATTTAGAAAAACTGTCATTGACTTTTATTAGATCTCAGATAGTCAAATATCATTTATCTGATGTGAAGAAAGGATTCAGTGAATTATCAAACAAACAGAAGACTTTTGTTTTTTTTACGTGGTAAATCTCTTTGGATTTATAAGAGCTTACTAGTGAACACAGTGACCTTTAAAATTTTGCTGCAAGGTTAGAAAATATCAGGCAGAGACAAGTTATGGAAAAGAGCGGATACGTCACTTTGAACTCTAAACAGTTGTTCTTAGCACATGCTGCCTCTTACAGCAACAAATAAGATGACAGATGTATATGATTTATAAAACATTTTCTAGTTTAGAAAAATAAAGTGATAAAATTGAGATGATGGATATAGCAACTGTGAGACACGATCATTCTGTGTCCATGTAAGCTGCATGTAATACACACTCTGAAATAATGTTCTCTATTTCTTAACTCAGATGCTGGTGCTATTTATATGATTCAGTCATCTGGCAAATAAATCTCTCAGTACTCTGAAAATCTAAAGCATTACTGTTGATATTCAGGAAAGTGAGAAGTATGATTACTAACTTGAAGAAAGGTTTCAATTGCATTTTTTTTTTTTAGTGTGAACAAAAAGGGTGCTGCGGTAGGTAGAAAAATGGCCCTCCAAAAATGGCCATGTTCTTATCCATGGCTCTTGTGACCAGGTCACCTTACAGGGCAGAAAGGACTTTGCAGATGGGATTAGTTAAGGATCCTGAGATAGAAAAATTTGTTGCCTTTATCTGGGTGGGCCTGATATAATGACAAAGGTGCTCATATAGGGATGCAGGCAATGCAGAGATGGGGCAACAGAAGCAGAGGTCACAGTGGTTTAATTTCTGGCTTTTATTGAGAATGGAAGGGAGCTATGAGCTAAGGGATGAAGGCAGCCCCCAAAAGCTTGAAAAGGCAGGGAACCTGGTCTTCCCCTGGAGGCCCCAGAGGGGATTTTGCTCTGCAGACACCTTGAATTTAGCCCCATAAAACCCAGATGAGACTTCTGATCTGTAACATATTTGCGCTGTTGTAAGCCGCTAAGTTGGTTGTGATTCATTCCAACCGCAAAAGGAAACTGATATAGTCTGTTGCCTTATGACCATTATTGGCTGTTGTATAAAAATAATAAATAAATAAATAAATAAACAAACAAATAAATAAAATGCCTCTTTTTTTGTTGTTGTCACTGTCCAGAAGTGCCTTTAACTATGTGAAGAATTATACATTGTGTGCACTTGAATTTTCTATTTTTGCCAAGTCTAAGTTTAAACAGTGTTCTAGGTCCCATAACATGGTACTCAGTGAATGCTCAGCTCAACCAGCAGAAGCCTTCATTCCTGGTTCTTGAATATTTTCACTTCAATAGGTGAAAGACCTCCTTTGTGGTCAACCATGGGCCCTATGGACATACTGGCAACATCCCCAAAACCTGACAATATAGAAACAAATGAAATCTGTTTCACATGAATTCATGTTCCATAAAAAATAAGCAAGTAGTCATTCTGTATTAAAAAGAAATCAACTCAAAAGTCATTTTAAAAAACACAACCAAGTATAACTACAAATGTGTATTTTCTGTGGTTTAGCTAAAGAACATATTGCAATTAATGAGTGGAAATGAAATATTGTTCTTCTAAATGATCTTAAAAGCTTTACAACACCTGGCAATAAAAATGGGATTCTTTTAAAAATAATGAGATGAATGCTTTCCAAAGTGTGCTAAGAGAAGCTAGTCCATGGAAGCTCTCTTTCAAATAAAAGGGTGGGGGGAGCTTGATGTTTGGTAGTCAGTGCATACTGACTTTACTCTCTTCAATTTTTACGGTGGCATGTTACTAAAGCCTGCCCTAAAGAATCATATTCATGTTTAACTTAGCTTTCTCTCAGTTATTTAAACATGGAAGTCTTTTATTTATTAACTATAAGAGAAATATTGAGTCAAATAAAGATCAAAACTATTTCATAAAACCAGTGGTAGCTAATATAATGTCTTATCAACTTTTAATTCGGGTAGTTACTCTTAAAATTGCTGTGATGAGGCATAATAATTTTTATTAGTTCTACTGTTGAGGTAATCTTCTTATCTATATATTACAGGTGTGAAAACTGTGGCCACGTAGGTTATGTAATCTCTCTTTAATTACGTTAGTTGTAAAAATAGAATTAATGGAAATAGAACCAATCTATGTTTTGTGTTCTATAATACCTAATATTTCCACAAAGTAGTATTTTACATACTCTGAATTAGAGACACTGATGAATTTGTGGTGACATTGAATATAAAACGATTAGCATATTAAGTAATGTTAATTCACAGACTCTAAAGAATTTACATTCTAATGACATCCTCTTTGTGTGTATCAAAGAACTGAATTTCTGTTGATACAATTTTAGTGCTTTCCAATTCAGCCCTTTTTAAACAAAATCAATTTTTATTAGTATCTTTAATTCCATTAAATTTAATATTCAATTACTCACGGACAAATAGTGAGACTCTAATACTGTATGTCCAGAAGTGAAAACAGTAACTTTTATATATAAATAATTTGCATTTTTTCTTTGGTTACAAAAGGTAAGTAGAGATTACAGCTTTGAATGTATCTTCTCTCAGGTCCATCATATTAAGCCCAGAAATGGTTACAACAGTTAAGATTGTTTGGCAAAAAGTGACTATATTTTTCTCATAAACATGAAGGTTAAAAATTGAGCCATATTCATAGAGTCTAGGAACATTTGCCATGCATAATTGTTAATAATAAATAACCATTTGCATAAGATAATATGATCCTGGTTATGCTATATAAGTAAATAAAAGTGATACTTTTTTCCACAGTAAGTTTTTGCGAGACTTGGGGTACCACAAACAGAATGCGTGGAACTGACCTTGTTTGCTCACGTTGTGTTGCCAGTACCTGGGACCAGAGGCTCCCTTCAACCAAGTTTATCTTTTTAATAAGGCTGGGGCTTCCTCCCTTGATGAAGGGCTTGCCCAAGATTTAAGATTTCCCAGTTTTGAAGCACTAGTATTTCCATAACACCTTTACAAATAAATGGCCCCCCAAATCCAACAGTTGGTTTATTCCTTCAATGACAAATCTGTTTTCTCATGATTGTCATATATTAAAAGGAGAGTCATAGTGGGGAAAGCTCAATGCTTCTGTACCCCTCTCTGTGTAATAATGAGAGGATCAGGGGCTTCTGAGAAATTGCTTGTTGACCTTGGTCTTATGTTAGCTTTATCAGTAGAGTATATTCCTTAACTCATGTCAGATATTATGAAATTTATTTTGAATCTTGGTGCACAGCATGTGAAGACTAAGAACATGATTTGCATGCAAAACTCTTTATAATGTTTCAAAACTTACTCAAATTACAGTTTCCATGATAAGAAATAATTATGCACTGACTTTTATATAAAAAGAAATCAATGAGAAAAATGATAGTTCATTATTTTTAGCAAAGGGAAAATGGAGCATTTAAGTGAAGAAAATGTTTAATAATAGCACTTTGCCATTCTATTCAGGGAAAAGAAACATAAAATGAAATATTATGACAACTGTATGTTCATGAAATTCATAGAATTTTATAATATGCTTCATTTATTGAACAAACCATCCAATATTTTATTTTCCAAGATTTAATTTATAATGATAGTTTTAAAGCTTGTAAAATCCTCTTCACTAGTCCATATAAATTATTCTAAATCTTTTAGATTAAGTGTATAATGCTGGCTACACATTTTATAAAATTAAATTAAGATTTTGAAAGCACACTACTCTAAATGCCACCATCATACATGTAAATAACCCAGTATAATGTGGTGTTTAATATGGAGTGCACATTCTGGTTTGCCTGGGACTCTTCTATTGTCTTGGCATTTATTCAATGTAGTATTTTTTTCATATATTTTTATTTTTTAACCAAGTATTTTTATAAATAGTTGTATTTATACACATTACGGGTCTGGTAAAACATAATATTTTTAGTTACTGTAATAGTCTCATACCTACTTCAATATTTTGGTTATTTAAGAATGTGACAGTGTTGCAGAGGGTGTCCTTATGTATTTAT
This sequence comes from Rhynchonycteris naso, assembly GCA_037038555.1. Classification (NCBI taxonomy): domain Eukaryota; kingdom Metazoa; phylum Chordata; class Mammalia; order Chiroptera; family Emballonuridae; genus Rhynchonycteris; species Rhynchonycteris naso. Next base: position 60,431,838 of record CM072995.1, on the reverse strand, counting down.
ATTTTTCTATAAAACATGACTTAGTCTATAAATTAAATGGCTTATATATTCATTTACTTGATGACTTAATTCTAATTTTCTTGCACACCATGAAGAATAAAGTGAGAGATGTTAAAATTTTGGCTCTATTAGAAGAAGTAGCTCAAAAATGGTCAAAAATTTTTTAGTTGTTTTTTAAAAAATAATTCCATGAAAATCTGTTAAATAATCACATTTAACTAAGCTTTTTCTTAGTTATTGAAATATGGAACTCTTTTATTTATTAAATATAAAGAGAAATGTTGAGCCAAATAAAGATCAACTCTATTTTATAAAAGCAGTGGTAAATAACATAATGTATTGATTAACTTTTAATTAAGGGAGACACTTCTTTTTTTTGACAGAGACAAAGAGTCAGAGAGAGGGACATATAGGGACAGTCAGACAGGAAAGGAGAGAGATGAGAAGCATCAATTCTTCACTGCAGCTCCTTAGTTGTTCAGTGATTTCTTTGTCTTTTGTGCCTTGATGGGGGTGGGGAGAATATAGCAGAGCAAGTGATCCCTTGCTCAAGCCAGTAACCTTGGGCCCAAGGCAGCGACCTTGGGGTCAGGTCTATGATCCCATGCTCTAGACAGCAAACCTCACTCAAGCTGGTGAATGTGCACTCAAGCCTGTTACCTTGGGGTTTCTAACCTGGGTCCTCTGTGTCCCAGTCTAATGCTCTATCCATTGTGTCACCACCTGGTTAGTCCAGGGAAAACATTAAAATTGTTATGTTAAGGCATAATAATTTATATTAGTTCTACCCTTGAGATAATCTTATCCCCATTTTACAGGTATAAAAACTGAGGCTAGGTAGATTATATAATCTGTCCTTGATTACATTAGTGATCTAAATAGAATCAATGGATTAACCAGTTAATCAATGATTAACTAGTTAGTCAAATAAAATAACCAGTCTATGCTTTGTGTTCTATAAATATCTTGCTTTTCTGACAGTTTAAAATTTTTACTGTCTTCCTTTATTTTTTTAATTCATATGAATAGGAGACTTCCACTTTAAAGCAAAGAAAATTTTAAGCTAATTTATTTCTGTGCTTTAATTTGTGTTACTTATTTATTATAGTGTATGTGAAGTCTGTTTTTATTTTCCTCCCCAAATGAAGATTCAGTTTTTCCAGCACCATTGTTTGAAAAAAAAAAAATCTTTCTTTCCTATTGAATTGGTTTTATACCTTTGAAGAAAATTAGTGAACTGTTTATGGGTACTTTGACTTTTCACTTTTTTTTTTCATTGATCTGTATATCAACATTTCACAAATACTAGTTTTTATTAAGTCTTAAAAGCAGGTAGTGTTCTACTATATAACATAATTTATTTAACCATTCATCTATTGATGGACATATACGTTAGTTTCACTTATAGGCTATTATAAATAATGCTGCTATGAACATTTGTGTAAAAGTTTCTGCAGGGGCATATGTTTTTATTTCTCCTGAACATATACCTAGTAGTGACCTTTTTGAAAAATAAACTCTTTTTTTCATACAGGCTGGACTGCATAATGTTACATTCTTACCAGTAATGTATAGGGGTTCCAGTTTCTTTACAGCTTCAGTGACACTTTTTCTTTTAAGTATAGTCATACTAATGGGTTGGAAGAGCTATCTCACTATGATTCTGATCAACATTTTCTTAATGACCAATGGTGGTGGATATCCTCTTATGTGCTTAGTAGCCATTTTGTTTGATTCCACTGGAGAAATGTTTACTCAAGTCCTTCGCCTATTTTTAAAATAGGGTGTTTGTCTTTTTGTTGTTGAGTTATAAGGGTTCTTTATATATTCTAAATGCTAAACTCTCACATGGAATATAATGTGAAAATATTTTCTTCCATTTTATAGTTTACATTTTTACTTCCAAGTTTTTAATTTGACCAAGTCCAATTTATATATATGTTTTTTTTTATTGTTTGTGCTTTTGGTGTCAAAGCTAACAATCTATGGCAAAATCTGAGGCCATAAAGTATTTATGCCATGTTTTGTTGTATTGATTTTACCTTTTATATTTAAATCATTGATCCATTTTTAGTTAATATTTTAATTTAATTAGTTGTGTTTATATAGATTCTAAGGTCACCCAAATGCATCACCCCTCCCCCATATTGCCCTCAACATCTCTCTTGCCCCTCTCCCAACAGCGCCCTCCCCACTTCCCTTCAGATTTATCCCATCCTATCTTTGCCTTTCCCTCTGTCCTCTTTTCCTCTGGTCCTCTTGATCCCTCCTCTGTCTCAATTCCGTTCCTCAGTTCTCATTGTTCTTGGATTTCTCAAATGAGTGAGGTCATATGATATTTTTCTTTCTCTGACTGATTTATTTCACTCAATATAATAGTTTCCAGGTCCCTCCATAGTGTTGCAAAAGGTAATATTTTCTTCTTTTTCATAGCCCCATAGTATTCCATTGTATATATGTACCACAGTTTTTAATCCACTTGTCCACTTTTTATCTGTGGTTTGAAGTATGTAGACAGTTATCTAATGGTTCCTGTACTATTTGTTGACAAATTAAAAGTGGTAATCAATCTGTTAAGAAAGAAAAAGCATGTACCTATCAGAATTATGCTAGGTATCCACATGCACTCTAAATGGACACTTTTCTCCCTTCAGCTATTCCTGCAGACTCACTGTTGGCAGAAAGGAAATATACAGAGTATAAACTATCAAGTTGTTGTGATTGAGGGTAACTGATATGAAACTTGTTTATAGCTAATCATATAATTCATTGCACACAGTATTCCTACTATTCTCAGAGCAATCTCTAAACTGATATTTAGAGGTAAGAGATTTGAATTCATTACCTGACATTTCTCCTGCAACGTGGTGTAAAATCCTCAGAAGTCTTGAGATGTCAAACCAATGCTGGAATTCACTAGCAATCCAACTACGAAAAGACTCTATTCCTCACTTTCTCAGTTCCCTCAGCTGTTATATGTGGATGATTTATATTCCTTTTCCTGAAGATAAAATGTGGCAATAGCTAAAAAGAAAGATTTTTCAATTGTAAAGTAATGTACAAATGTAAGGTCTTATCATTGTCATCATTGTCGTCGTCTTGGCGGAAACATTTTATTTAAGCCACACGGTGGCTGAAAACAACAGGCCTCTTTTTCCTTATATGGATGAAAGAACTTGCATGTCTGCTTGGCTGCTTTCAAGGTGGTCACATGTCAAGCACAGAGTTGAAGCATATTCCACAAGGAGACCTGGCAATGGTCTCAGGGAAAAGCTTTGGGGTCAATGTTAACCAGGCAGAGAATGCAGACAGTCCTCAATTTCCCATCATCCTGTGGAGTATGAGACCCATTCATGAGTAGAGGACATACCCGCCTACCTGTGAGTGCCGTCATATAGGGTAAGTTTGAAGAAGGGGTCTGCTTAGGACAATTGAGCAGTCCCTTTAGCATAGATCATCTCTGTGACAGGGTATCATTTAAAGAAGAATCTGGAAAAGTCAGGTACTCTCCACCTGTTGAGCAGGGGACAGCTGGGACACTATGCCCATGGATGTTATATGCCTAGTGAAGGGAGCCATTAATCCTGTGGAAGGCTGATCTTGGTCCCCCTCTAGCTGGGACAAGAAGTAGCATCCCCAAACCCAGCTAGCCCATTGTCCTGGATGTCATTGCAGAGTGAACACCCAGGGTCTTTTACAAACAGCACTGAGTCTTGTGTAATACTGACTATGCATTCACCTTTGTGCAAAAACCATTTTATTCCTTCCTAATTCCCCCAAACCAGAAATCTCCCTGATTTCTGCAGCAGGACTCACTTTCTCAATTCTGCCTATTCTATAAGAATTACTGTGTCAGGTAGAATAAAATGGCAAGGACTCTAGAGCCAGAGATGTGGCGACTCAAGGCCCAGGTCCTCTGCTTATGAGTTCTGTGACCAACAGCATGTTTGTATCTCTGGACCTCCGTTTATTCACTTGTAAGGTGCAAATAACAGTAAGACTTATCCTAAAAGTTTTACAGATATTAAATAATATGGAAGATTTAAAGCACTGAGAAAAGCACCTCCTATGTATTAAATACTCAATAAAAGTTGTTATTTTTATGGACCTATACAATTAAACACTAAGCTCTAAGGTCTTAGGACCTTCCTTTTATTGATTGCATTGATTCACTACACTGTGCCAGGCATTTAATTCTCAAATAATAATGTTTTCTTTGTTTCAAGTTGGGAAAACTAAAGCCTTGAGTGACTGAGGTTACAAAGTAGGTAGCAGATGGAAAGAGTTCAAAGACCCTCCAATGCCAATGGACTTGCTGCCTTCTCGTTCTACGTCAGAATTTTTGTTGCTCCTGCAGTGACCTCTTTCACCCACTACCCAATCAGAACAATTTAAAAGCTTATTTGCATACGGTTCCCACATGCAAGCCCAGAGGACCTCTTGGAAAGATATAACTATGTGTATCTTCTTCCTTATAATCCTCTGTGCAACTACAAAGGAAAAAAATTCTCCTTACAAAATTTTACATACGTCTTCCAATGTTTCAATTGCAATGGCAGATGCCCACATCAAGATACACACTGGTATCCCTCTGCTCAATAAAACGCACTGCATAGAGGCATATTGGAAATCAGAGGGTAGGGAAGACTGGCATCTAGAGCAAAGGGTGGTCATAGCATGTGCGGTGAAAGTTTAAAGAAACTGATACATCTCAGACTTGATGGTGAAGCTTACATGGGCATGGGAAATTAGCTTTAAATATAGTGTGCTGCTGAAATTTTGAAAGAAGTACAGGCATTCCTCCCGTTAAAAGTGAGTTTAGTTCTGTCGGCTTGTTCTTAAGTTAAATTTGTATCTAAGTTGAAACAGGTGCATTTATTTATTGAATGCAATTTGATGTTTGTCTTAACATAATATTTATGGTTACCTTTCTGTGCATATAAATACTTAAACATTTTTGAACCTACAGAACCTAACTCAGGGACTGCCTATAGTCCACCAAGAACTTCAGGATGTAGGGAACAAATTGGTTCTAAAAAAGAGTGTGGAGGAGTTTTGTGGACAGTTAAGTAGAAGAACAGACATTGCTTCCTGGTCTAGGAAGGAGCCAGAATTGAACAATGCCATCAATAAAATCTCAGGAAACAAAATCAAGCAAATAACAACAAAAAATAGCTCAAGTCTGGGGAAAATAATGTTTCCTGACCTGAGGACTCAGTCTTACAGTGCATTTTCTTTGAGAAGGACAATGTGGGTAAGAGCACAGAGCCCCTGTTTAGGGAGTGGTGTGAACTGTCCAGTGCTCCATCCCAGCAGGACTTGGGATCTGTTGCCCTAGGGCCATTGAGCGAGGGTTGCAGTAAGAATGCAGCACCTGCTGTGACCAAAGCAGAAACTGGCCCCTGCTCGTCAGCAGCATCTCTGGAGGGCTAACATAATAATTCACTGAGATCTACCTCCCAATTCATAGGCGACCCAGAGAGGATGATGGCTTTCAGGAAGATATAGTGACTCTCTATTCCCTATGTCATCAAGTGCTGAACTAAAGTAAAGAAATCAGGCCTGACCTGTGAGGGCACAGTGGATAAAAGCATCAACCTGGAACATTGAGGTCGCTGGTTCAAAACCCTGCACTTGTCTGGTCAAGGCACATATGGGAGTTGATACTTCCTGTTCCTCCTCCCCCCTTTCTCTCTCTCTCTCTCCTCTCTAAAATGAATAAAAAGTAATAAAATAAAGTAAAGGAATCACTGTATAGGATTAGTGTTCCTTCGGCCCAAATGCAAAGTAAGTTTTTTTTTTAATTTTTAAAAAATTTGATTATACACTAACTACAAATACAGTCTCTTGCAGCCTGAGGGAACAATTTTTATAAACATACAGAACAATGCTGTCATAAACACGCTCTACCAATGTCTATATATCTGTATATCTATATTAGCCCAGGGTCAGAGAAGTCTTATACTACAACTTAAAAATCATTCCTGGAGGACTGATAATCCAGGCTTTTCTGAGTCAAGGACAATGGCTAGAACTACATTTTGATATAACTCATCTCTGTTGTAGTCCTATGCATTTAATTTTATTCAACTAAAATTGATATTCTGAGAAGGCACCCACAGGCTCTGCCCAGTTATCTAGGGCTAATGGCACTAAATGTGTTAAGGACCCTGCTCTAGGGGATCCTGGTAAAGGCAGCAATAGACTTGGCAGATGCTGCAGATCCAATCAAACCTTAGAGTTCTAGCTGGGGTAGATAGGACAGGATCCTTGACCATGGTAGACAGATGTCATGTTAATGTAATTTTCTCTTGAAAAGGATGGTTAGTCCCACTACAAATGGAAAAGCCTTCCCCTTTATTCCTTCAAAACATGTATATGCTATATTTACTTTGATGCATCTTGAATATCTCCTGTGAAATGAATATTTATCTCAAATATAAAGCTTTTAAAATTGTCATTTATACTAGCACATCCACTTATTAGATTTGTAAGAGTTCTCCAGAGGAAGCTGAAAACATGCTATGATATTAAATTAAGCATCTACCATTTTTCCACACATGTCAAAATAAGTTGTGTCAGGGAAAACAACACCCATTTCTTACCTGATTATAATTTCCAGAATCGTATACTATGTTTGTAAGGACAAATTGCTACTAACTGGCATTTGATTGAAGTGGTAAAGAGGGTGGATTCATTCTGTTTCACTAATTGATTCAAGTTGGATTTTAGCCAAGTCTTATAAACTAAATGTCCAATAATAAAGGAATAATTAATTGAATCTCAGCACATCCATATGACAGAATGATGTGAAACCATTAAAATAATATTTCAGAAGAATACTTAGTAAAATTGGAAATTAAATAATACATTTACTATCGGTAGATGGAGAATAAAATCTAGATTCATCATTCTGGAATAAAATCTAGATTCATCATTCTGGGCTCTAAGGTCTTAAATAATTTGGCCCCTATATACCTATAACTCCCATTTCAAACACCTGCCTCCCTTAGCCATCACTGTTATTTATTCTATCTCTATAACTCTCTAAGACCTTTTCACTATCATGACTTTGCAGTGTCTGTTCCCATTGCTGGGAAAGCGGTCCTTATATGTTCATACAAGCATGACTTCTCGTCACTGAAAAAGCTTCCTCTGACCATATACTCAGTTTTTAGTACAGTACTCACTCCTTATTGGTGGTTTTCCTTTTTGCAGTTTCACTTACCTCTGATCAGTCACAGTCTAATAATATTAAATTTAAAATTCCAGAAACTAATAATGCATATATCTTAAATTGTGTACCATTCTGAGTAGTGGGATGAAATCTTATGCCATCCATCTTATCCCATCCAGACCTGACATCCTTTTGTTTGTCAGATTCCCCCTGTTTAAGCTCCTTGCCCACCCACTGGTCACTTAGTATTCCTCTTGGTTATTGGATTGACTGTCCTGTTATCACAGTGCTTGTGTTTAGGTAATCTTTATTTAAGCCTTTGTGTGTGTGTGTGTGTGTGTGTGTGTGTGTGTAAAGAAGGGAGGCAGAGACTCAGACTCCTGCATACACCAAGAATGGGATCCACCCTGCAACCCCTCTACTGGCAATGTTCTGCCAATCTAAGGCCATTGTTTGGCAAACAAGCTATTTTTAGTGTCTGAGGCAAGCTCCACAGAATTATCCTCAACACCAGGGGCAACTCACTCAAATCAATCCAGCCATGGCCGTGGAGTGGAAAAGAAAGAAAGAGAAGGCAGAGAGGGGAGAGAGGAAGGGTCAAGAAACAAATGGTCACTTCTTGTGTGTCCTGACATGAAATTCTACTGGGACATTCACATGCTTGGTTGACACTCTACCACTGAGCCAACTGGCCAGGGCCAACCCTTATTTAACTTAATAGTGCCATATTCATATAACTTTTATTATGTTATATTGTTGTAATTGCTGTTTTTATTTTCAATAATTATTGTTAATCTTTTACTGTGCCTACTTAAACTTTATCATAGGTATGAATGAATGCAGAGGAGAAAACATGGAGTTTAGTGCTGTCTGCCCTTTCAGGCAGTTACTGGGGGTCTTAGAATGTATTCCCAACAGATAAGGACAGAGACTACTATATGTTGTTTTGTTATATTACTTATTATTTTTCACTATCTGATATCGTCTATCTTATTTTTCTGCACCTATTTTTAGAATGCAGACTCCTTAAAAGCAGGAACCACATCAGTCTTGTTTGCTGTTTTATTCTATGTGCTTTGAAAAGTGTGTGATACTTAGTAAATGTCCAATATATGTTTGCTGAATGTATAAACCAGGAATCTTTTTATTAATGTCAAAGTAAATAGCTCTTATTTTTAAAATCTTTAAAATATATTAAGAGAATATGAATGACCAATAATGACTTTATCCAGAGATAATAATCATAGACATGTTAAGGCACAGACATGTAAATATAGGACAGTTGGGGTTAACTAGCTCACTTCCCCTCTTTGGTTCTCCTCTTTTTCCTTATGTTTTTATCTCTTCTTTCTCTGAGAAACAGAATAAATTTTTGTTGTAGACACCTGTATAACAGTGTACTGATTATTTATATTCCTGGGGCTCACTATGGATAGCTTGTAATGTATTTATCTGCCCCCAAATAGTGCTCTCCCAGAGAGGAATTTTACTACTCATATTTTTCTGCACTTCCAAGATGTGAATTGGAAGCCTAGGATGAGGTCCTGCAAGGTTGGGAAACATATGGAAGACACATCACTTTTTTCTTCATGGTGGGTCATGGAAGACCTTTTGGAGGAAGTGCCTTCTCAGCCGAAATGTATGCAGATAGGCTGAACTAATTCATCAAATTTATGAGGCTGGAAACTTGGAGGGTAGGAGAGGCAGAGAATCCCACACAGATAGAAACATTGTGTGTGCAAAGGCCTTAAGGTAAGAGAACACTAAACTTTAGGAGAAATAGAAGTTGTCGTATGTTATTAGTGCATAATGTGTGAGGAGATTTTTGATGCTGGGGAAATAGGCAGAAGCAAGATAATGAGTGCCCCGGTTTAAGCAGTTTAGCTTGAGGTCAATAAGAAGGCTGCTAAGTGTTTTCAGCACAGAAATATGATGAGTTTTGTATCTTAAAATCATCCCAATTGCTCATGGAAAAATAGGGAAAGAGAAATAATTTGTAGCTTGTGTGACTATACAAATATATAATGAATATCTCTTTATACTTTAGAGGGAGAAGACCAGAAAGTTTATATGTATTGTGGACCCTGACCATCTAGGCATCAACCACACAAAAAAATTAGGGTACAGTGTCCTTGGTGGTTACTTTCAGTGAGACTCTTATTATCTTTGTCAGAAGCTATCTTTACTTGTTATTTTATCATCACCAAGTTAGATGTGAAGGTTGTCCATGATTTAGCTGGCGTGGTGGCTATCATAAGTGGGCCATAAAATACTGTCTTCTCTTGCATATGGTAGAGCCATTTGCAGGTTCTTTCTCTAGATGGTCTTTATAGTCAAGAAGCACCAGCAGGAACCCTATCAAGAGCCTCTCTCACTGTGCTCCAGAGATGCTTGTGCATTTTTCTGATTCCACCTGCTGACCAGAAGCAGTCCTCCTGCACATACATCTGTAACAGATTGGCTGGCCTTCCCCTCTGTCTGCTGTCCTCAGCACATGACTGTCAGAAGCTACTTGTTAGCTCTGGCATGTTGAGGGCACCTTTCTCTCCTTTTTGTTGCTTATTTGAATATCCCTTGACCTTATTTTTACAAATACTCCTTTAGTCCTTTTGTAGATCGTGTTAGTAGAAGCAAAGTTTTAAGAAGGATAGGACAGAAGAGGCAAAATAACGTGAATAAACAAGTTAGAAATTTACATAGTTCTTCAGAGTATAGAGTGGATGGTCTACTGTTTGGGGGATATTTTTAGCCTTTTGTAATCCACCAAGTATATATAGAGCTTTAACACACACACACACACACACACACACACACACACACACACACACACACACACACACACTACAGTGTGTCCGTAAAGTCATGGTGCACTTTTGACCTGTGACCAGTCAAAAGTGCACCATGACTTTACGAACAATCTGTATATAATCATTAAGAATCAAATATAAGGAAAAGAATATCTCCTTCAAAAAAAAAAAGAAACAAAAAGAGCTGTCCCTGTGTAGTCTGTTGCCCTTTCCCTTAGGGCTACTTAAAGACTTCACTCTTTTTAGTATTCCTTCTGTCTTTTCTATTGTTAGTTTTCTATTGCTGCTATAACAAATTACTAAGGACTTAATGTCTAAAACAGCACAAATTTATAATGTTGTGGTTCTAGAGATTAGATATATGGAATGTGTCTTATGGGCTAGACTCAAAGTGTTGTCAGTAGAGCTACCTTCATCTGGAAACTCTGAAAAAAAACCCATACCTTGTCTTTTCTAGCTCCTAGGGGATGCCCACATTTCTTGGTTTCTGGTTGTATTTCTCTGATGTCTGCTTCAATTATGACTTCTCCTTCTGTGACTCTGACTCTTCTCTCCCCTCTTATAAGGACTACTGTGATTAGCTGCACTCACCTGGAAAATCTAGGATTATCTCCTGACCTGAAGACCTTTAAACTTAATTAAATATGGATTGCTGTGATATATTCACATGTTCTGGGGAGGAGGACATGAGCATCTTTTGGGAGAGGGTATTATTCTGCCTGTCATACTCCTGTATCATCATCTAGATTGATTGTACTTGATCTTCATTGCTTCTCATTTACCTTTATGGTTTCATTACCTTTATGGTCTCCTCTGTAAAAAGTAATAGAAGTAGTACATAGTATATAGGGTTGTTGTGAAGAGTAAATGCTCAGAACCCGGCACACATTACACACTTAAGAAGCTATTATTACCATAGAGAAGAATATAATTTTTCAATCAGTCATATATAGTTCAAAATACCAACATCCACATATACTGATGGTAAGTAGTAGGGCTTGTGAGGTAATGCATGAGAACTTAATAAGATATAACACTTTAGTAATGGTCATAGGGACAAATGTGCTCACATTTTGAACAAATACAGTCTTTGAATTACCCTTGAAGAATCATCAATATTTTAGCAACTCCAGATAGAAAGTTATGAACAGGTTATTTGCAACAATGACTTCCTTTCTTATCTGTGACAAGGTAAAAAATCAGCCACATTTGCGTATTTTCAATCTTCTTACGCCCAGGATGTTTAAGAACATTATCATTGTTTTCCATTGAGATTCTTCACTCCACCCATATCTAGTGAGTAGTATTTCCTTTGTGTCATTTATTTCTTTAGGTTTTTGTAATGCAGTTTTATGATAACAAATAGAGGTACCCCCAAACAAAGCATTATGAATTATGACAACAAGTCGAGAGAAAGACACATCAGTTGAGTATCTCTGCAAAGGGCTTTAGAGAGAAAATAGGAAGAATAATGTCTCACAATAAAAGAAGTAACAATTAAGAGTCATAATGAGGAGGAAAATTTTGTGCAAAATCAGTGTCATTCAATGACCAGATATTGATAATGATATAAATAAAAACATTTTAAAGATTTCAGAGCAATGAGAATGTTTCTTACCCTTTGACATTCTCAAGATGCCTGTAAATGGTGATTTCTTTTCATTACTTTCAGTTGCTAGATTGTTTCTTTCAGCCCATCTCCATATTTTGACTGGCCATGTTTGTTTAAATTATACATCATCCAGTGGATACATTACATTTCCTTCAAATTTCTTAACGCTCCATGTCAATCATATTTATCAAACCATTTACAGCCCATCTGTTTTCTCCTCCAGCAATCTTTATCACTCACTATCCCATTTTCCTCATAGGAGAAAATGACAATTCTTCAGGTCAAGTTTACCCTTCTCACCTGCTCTAACAATATCATTCATAACTTCAATTTACAAACATGTCCTCAAAACACACTGTGACATACTTTTTATCCTTGCTTCATCCTTGCACACAGATGCTCTCATTTTCTCCCCTCTATAAACAAACTTTGTTAGAGTCTACAAAATGCTAGTTCCTTCATGTCCTATTTGCTACTAAACTCATTTTGATATGATTTTTAAATTTTCATAACACAAAATATGAACTCTTAATCATCAAATCCAATGGTGGGTCTCCTATTTAATTTGACTATTCTATAGCAAAACAATGCTAATCATGCTTTCCTTCTTTCTCTATATCCTGTTACTCCTATTTCCCCCTTTCAGCTAACTATTATTCTCTTCTTGGTTTTCTTCCTGCCTTATTCCTGACTGTTGGTATATCCCATGATTTTATCTTTGACCCTTAATCCATTAGACATCCATCTGTGGGTGATATTATCCACCTCTACAAATGTCATGACACATGGTGAACATTCCCAACTAAGCAAAAATGTAAAAAGGCCAAATTAAATTAATCTCCAAAGCCACCCATATTTCCTATTTCTTTAAATAAAATCAGTGGCATTGTTAATAATGTAAATAAACATCTGATCTTGAAAACTTAACCATCCTTGATATACATCGTATCATTGAGCTACCAAGTCACTCATTGATTCTGCCCGTGACAACTGTAAAATTCTTCCCCTCTCCTCTACAGCTCTCTCAGTTCAAATGTCCTTTCCCAATTTGTTAAATTATTTCAAGTCACCAGGCCCTCTTGTAAGATCTCTTACTCTTTGATTGAGATCTTGGCCAGAATAAGGTGGTATATAAGTCCTTTACAATATGACCACAGACTCCTTTCATTTATTTACCAAGTCACATCTCTTTTTAAACTGTATTAGCTCATTTTAAAAATGGTATGCAGGGTTGAGGTTAGAACCATCAGGACATCAAGAAGAAACTCTCTAAAGGCTCATAGCGATATAGCTTCAGGCAGAATTCTGTGGCTGTAAATGTTGGAAAGAGGCTCTAATGGGCAAAAGCTCTTGAGCACAGACAGTAGTATGAGGCTAGTTGAATCTGTGGCACTCCAAAGGCATGGTCATAAACATTTGACAAGTGTTGATAGTGGCTGTAAAGGGCCCACCACTGGCAATACTATGAAAAAATAAATAGAAATTAGTTACTTGGCATCTCTATAGCTTTCATTACCATTTCTGAAAGCTTCTTCTTTCTCTGTTACTTCCTCTTTACTCTTCTCTCTCCCTCAACAAACATGCATAATATCTTCAATCCAGGAATTTATTACTGGCCTAGAAATTTCCTGCTCCTGAAAGTTTGCCCAAACTCATTCACAAAGAAAAGCAGAGTAATTTCTGTGACAGGGAGTTCTCCTTCTTCTTTCTGTGGCAGACGATATTTTTCAAAGATGGCTGCATAGTCACTCTCATCCCATGTGCTTTTCTAGAACCTTGCCACAGCCATATCAGGAGATGAAAGTTAATTCCTCTCAACCTTAATTCTGAGCGGACTTGTGACTTTCATATATCTAGGAGAGTATAGCAAAAATCCTGCAATGTTAATTTAGAGGCTGACCTTAAAAAGGTATAGCATCCATATTGTAGCTGCGACACTCACCTTTGGAGCCCTGGGCTTGGATGTGAGCATTCTAGTTGACTAGGCTGCCATTCTGTGAAAAAATCCAATGTAGTTCATGTAGAAACACCACAGGGGGTGGCCCTGAGGTTACATGGAAAAAGATGCCTGTTTAGCTTCCAGTGTATTTAGTCATTTGCTGTTCTAGTTTTTTAATCCCTATCTGATTAAAATCACAGAATATATTTTGTACCATAAATATCTAGCTGATCCCAAATTCCTGACCTAAAGCAAGTGAAAGAAATTTAAAAATAAAGTTTTTCTTTTTTAAACAAATAATTTTTGGTATGACTTGTTATATATCAGTATTAACTAGAACACTGTCCAAACACAGATTTTGTTCATGTCTCCACCCCTCTATTCCATAGTAACCAACAAAATACTAAAGAAGGAAGTTGGAGAACTTACTCTACCCAATTTCAAAGCCTTTTACATATACTTAGGAAACGTTTACTTGACAAAAGATTTGTATCTAAAAATATACAAAGAAAAAAACTCTTAAAACTCAACAATAAGAAAATGAACAACCCACTTTAAGAAAACACTTCTATTAAAGAAAATATACAGATAAGAAATAGGCATATGAAAAAATGCTCAATAGCATAGTCATTAGGGAGTTGCAAATTTAGAGAACAAGATACTCCTATGCATGTATTAGAGTAGCTAAAATTAAAGCAAAATGTACAATAATAATTGCTGGTGAGGACATAAATAAGAACTCTCATATATTAATGCTGAAAATGAAAAATAATACAGCCATTTGTTAGACACGTGGGAGTCTGTTACAAAGCTAAACACAAATTACCATACAACCTGTATTCCTACTATTAACAAATATTATCATATTTTCTAATTAATATTACTTCCATCTCATTTTAACTGTAGACATTTTGTCACCAGCCTTTATAGCAGCAAGGGAGATTCTAGTCTTGGCAATAATATCAAGTCTGATTTTAAAATAGCCCAAATGGTGATAATGTTCAGCAAATGAAAATTTCATCTGTTTTTAAAGCAGTCTACAGAATATTTATGTCTCAGCTTGCTTCATCATAAAGACCTCCCATGAGAGCAAATGAACTGTTTTCACACTGCCATTGCATGATTTAATGACATTTTTAATAAATAGTACTATCCTGTTTACACACAATAAACTATTACCATTTATAAGATTGCTGGTTTAGATTTTCAAAATGTACTAAGTCAGCAACAAAAAGTGTGATTAATAATTGCTTTATATTATTTCTGAAGCTATTTATGGTAGGAAAGGTTAGTGACCGCTGCTGGCACTGAGGTAGCAGAAAGTTAATGATTGATTCTTTTTTCCTTCAGTAGTTACATGGTGCTTCCTGTGTGAAAAAACAAAGACAAAAGCAAAAATACCTCAAGGCTGTGCTTTAAATGCTTAGCTCATTTATCTCTCATCATATAGGTAAATGAGATAAGCAAGTGGTTCCTAGTTTCTAAATAACTTTTTATACACTACTGAGATCCTGAAAATGTCTTACAGTGCTTTTTCTTGGTAATGCAATTTCACTCATATAATCTGTTCCTTCATCTAGAAGTCTCATTTTTAGAGCCTCTAGGCAGGCTGTTGCATTTACACTCAGTATCCTAATGTTTATAATCCCCTTTGTACTATGTACTTACTTGCATATGGGGATAATTTGAAAATTTATGTGCCATAGTTATATGAAATGTTAACATTAGGGACAAGTGAAGGGTTTACCCAAACTATCTTTGTCCTTCTTTGAAATTATTTGAAAACAAATGGACTTTAAAAATATTTCACACTAAAGTACTCGTCTTTTGCTCCAAAAAGTTTATAATATATGTCTATTTGGCATAAATTTTGAAATGTATAGTCAAAGAGAAATTGCCACAGAATATAATGTCTAATAAATAGTAATAACTCAGAGTTCCAAATGACACTATATATTTCTCACAAATCACTACCAACACCATGTTAGTTAAAGAAATAAAATAGCCTGACTGGGCGGTGGCGCAGTAAAAGGAGCGTTGGACTGGGATGCAGAGGATCCAGGTTTGAGACCCCAAGGTCGCCAGCTTGAGTGCAGGCTCATCTGGTTTGAGCAAGGCTCACCAGCTTGAGCCCAAGGTCACTGGCCTGAGCAAGGGGTCACTCAATCTGCTGGAGGCCCCTGGTCAAGGCACATATGAAAAAGCAATCAATGAACAACTAAGGTGCTGCAAAAAAGAACTGATGCTTCTCATCTCTCTCCCTTTCTGTTTGTCTGTTCCTATCTGACCCTCTCTCTGATTCTCTCTGTCTTTGTCACAAAAAAAAGAAAAAATAAATAAAATAAATAAATAGTGTTGGAAGTCTCTTTTCTCTGTAGCCTATACTGTGAACTTCATTAGCCATTTTTATTGTGCTATATACAGTTAATTCACAGAAAGACAGAAGTCAAATTATTCTGTTGTCTCTTATTACTTTTCCTCAACCTTTTGGTGTTTCTTGTGCCTTTGAAAAAACTCTTAGGCAGAGTAGAATTGATTTTCTTTCCTTCACTTAGATATTCTCAGGGACAAAGTAAATAGTTATGATTTTTTTTATCAGTAACTTACTAAAAATGATGGAGCTATACTTTTAGAAATCTAAGACACAGTTCTAAATTTAGCACCCACCAACTTTAAACAGGTGATACATATTCAGGATTGTTATTTATGTTGAATGTTTTGTTTCCTAAAGGATGTTAAAAAACACTCCAGGACTGAACTATTTATTTTCCCATTACAATATATTTTTATTTAATTAAGAATTCCATTAATTCAGTGGTTCTCAAAGTGTGCGTCAGGGTGCACTGTGCGCTCTAGAAGATTTCCAGGTGCGCCCTATGGTATTCCAGAGAAATATGTGCCTGTTGGGACCAAAAAACCAACAGGGTTTTTGGAGTTTAGATTTTTGGGGGACAGAGGTGTGGGGAATTGGCTGTAAGCCGACAGTCTGCCCAATCCCCCACCTCATTTGCCTGATTAGGTTGCAAAAGGCTGTTCAGCTGTGGTGGTGGATTGTTTACACTACCCCCCATGTTCCCTGGAAAGACTGGAGGCAAGTTTCTTCTATCCTTTGTTTGGTGTAAAGTTAAGATGCTATGTATGGTGAGGGTTTTCTTCACTCAACACAACTAAGATTATAAAGAGAGGAATTCTTCAATGTGTTGATGAGGAAATGAGAGTTTACTTTTCAAATATATGCCAAACATTGAAGAAATTGCTAGGACACATCAGGCTCATGTTTCTCAAAAAAACAAAACAAAACAAAAACAAAAACTTAACACATTTGAGCTGGGACCTGCCAAATTTACTAAACCTTACTAAGAATGTATCTCTCTATATAAAAAGATAACTTTTCTGTCTTTTTTAATTTTTAATTTCTCTTTTTTAAAAATTCTAAAAAGCATAACTCAAAAAATGTAACATAAAAATGTTTTTCAATGTCAGAATAAATTTAATTTTGTCGTATTTATTTTATTTAATTACCTTCAAAGTACTCTTGGACGTTATATTTTTTTCTTTAATATTTGACTTAATTATTATAACATATTTCTCAGAAATTTGTATATAGTGCACCTACAATTATTTGTAAAATTTTAAATGCACCTCGACTTCAAAAAGTTTGAGAACCACTGCATTAGTTAGATAAAAATAACATTAAGCGGGGGAGCAAGATGGCGACGGAGTAGGCGGACATACCAACTTCCAACTCCCAGAACCAAAGTGGATTACAACTCAATTTTAAGAACCATCACCGAGATAAACCAACTTTGAACAAAACTAAGTGGACTCTTCAACCAAGGAACACAGAAGAAGCCACATTGAGACTGGTAGGAATAGCGAAAACGCGAAGAGGGCTGCCCAGCTCCCTGGAGCAAACGGCAGCCCGGAGAGACCCATGTGGCGGGAGGAGAGTTTGGCGGAGAGGGAGGGACCTGGGTCCCAGGAACCAAGCCCCAGCCTGCAGTCCTAGAGCCTAGAAGAGGCGTTTGGACAGTATTGAGCTGTGAAACAAGTGAGGGAGCTCCCAGGCCTACAGTGTGGAGTATTAGGTCCCTTCCTACTCTGCTGAGGGCTGCTTAAGGGCATGGTGGGCGGCAGGATGCTGAAAGGCGGTTCTGTCGGCGTGGGCAGAGGCCAAGCTGGTGGGAGATCGGTCTAGCCCAGAGGGTCAGAGGGGACCGTGAAAGCGGTCCGGAAGCTGCGGGCCCGCCTTTAATCCCACTTACGGGGACAAAGCGGGAGGCCAGGAACAGGCAGGCCCTGCGCAAGCCGGCCCTGACCGCGGGGACCGGGCTAGGACCAGGGACGGGCAGGGGCTCGCGGCTGAGCTGACGCTACCAGTCCCCCGCCCCCCCCCCCACCCCGGGCCGGAGAAACCGCGGTTGGCCAGTATACGTGCGCGAGTGGGCTCCGAGCGCGGGAACGGGGTGGACCCCGAGACAAGTGGAGGCTCGCAGCTGAGCCCACGCTACTATCCGCATCTGGCCGGAGAAACCCCAGATAGCATTCATACGTGCATGAGCGGGCTCCGAACGCGGGGGCAGGGTAGAGTCCGGGACGAGCGGAAGTACGCAGCTCGGCGGAAGCCAGCAAACACGCCCGCCCCAATAAACTTTGGTTTCCGACCCTGCGCAGAAGGGCCCTGGCCTCGAGGGCGGGGCTAAAGCTCCGGACAGGCAAAAGCTTAGAGCTGAGAGCACGTCAAAAGCCCCGCCTAACCCGCGGAACTGTAGCAAGCAGGCTCCAACTGCTGGTTCTGGGCGGAAGTCCGGAAATAGGCTGGGTCCGCAGCTGAGGAAAGGTGCTCACCTCTACCCTTGGTGCTAATCTTGTGGCTTCAGTCACAGCCCCTACAACGGAGGAGAGGCAGAAATCATAGCAAAAGCCACAGTGGGCCGGCGCTGGCAACGCTCATACCCAACCACCCTAGGCACCGGCAGAGGGGGTGGGGGGCCTGCAGATAGACCACACCTAGAGAACACAAAGGCAACACCTACTGGACTCCAGTGGCCACAACTTGCTTATACACAGAAATAATGGGCAGGCAGAGGAATGTAAACCAAATGAATCAAGAGAAATCCCCAGAGAAGGACCTGAATGAACCAGATATAACCAAATTACCAGAAGCAGAATTTAGAATAATGATAGTTAGGATGTTCAAAGAAATTAGAGCAACAATGGATAGTCATTATGAACACCTAAACAAAGAGATAACAAGTATAAAAAATGAAATTGAAATAATAAAAAAGAATCAGACAGAAATGACAAATACAGTATCAGAACTGAAGACCACAATGGAAGGAATTAAAAGCAGGATGGATGACGCTGAGGATCGAATAAGCGAGTTAGAGGACACAATAAACAAAGGCACAGAAGCAGAGAAGAAAAAGGAAAAGAGACTTAAAAAATGTGAGGAAACTCTAAGGGAGCTTTGTGACAACATGAAGAGAAACAACATTCGCATCATAGGGGTGCCTGAAGAAGAGGAGAGAGGACAGGAAATGGAAACTTTGTTCAATCAAATCATAGCAGAAAACTTTCCTAAATTAAGGCTGGGAAACACTCCACACATTCAAGAAGCACACAGAACTCCATTAAGGAGAAACCCAAAAAAATCTACACCAAGACACATCATAGTTAAAATACCAAAGCTAATGGATAAAGAAAAAATTTTAAAAGCTGCTAGAGAAAAAAAGACTATCACCTACAAAGGAGCCCCCATAAGGATGACATCGGACTTCTCAACAGAAACACTTGAGGCCAGAAGGGAATGGCAAGAAATAATCAAAGTAATGCAGAACAAGAACCTACAACCAAGACTACTTTATCCAGCAAGGCTAACGTTTAAAATTGAAGGAGAAATAAAGAGCTTCCCAGAAAAAGAAAGCCTCAAGGAATTCATAAAAACCAAACCAATTCTGCAAGAGATACTAAGGGGCCTCTTGTGAACAGTTTAAAGGGAGGAATGAATAGAGCAAAAGAAGAATACAGCTTTAAAGAATAAAATGGCAATAAACAACTACATATCAATAATAACCTTAAATGTAAATGGATTAAATGATCCAATCAAAAGACATAGGGTAGCTGCTTGGATAAAGAAACAGGACCCATACATATGCTGTCTACAAGAGACACACCTTAAAACAAAAGATGCTCATAGACTGAAGGTAAAAGGATGGAAAAAATATTTCATGCAAATGGAAATGAAAAAAAAGCAGGGGTAGCAATACTTATATCAGACAAAATGGACTTTAAAACAAAGGCTGTAGTAAGAGATAAAGGAGGACACTACATAATGATAAAGGGAATAATTCAACAGGAAGATATAACTATTGTAAATATCTATGCACCAAATATAGGAGCCCCGACATACATAAAGCAGACTTTGATGGATATAAAGGGCAAGATTAACAGCAATACTATCATAGTAGGGGATTTCAATACCCCTCTAACAACACTGGATAGATCCTCAAGAAAGAAAATTAATAAAGAAACAGCAGACTTAAAGGATACACTAGATCAACTTGATTTAATAGATATCTTTAGAACTTTTCACCCTAAAGCAGTAGAATATACATTCTTCTCAAGCGCTCATGGTACGTTTTCTAGGATAGACCACATGTTAGGACACAAAAATAGTCTCAATAAATTTAAGAAGATTGAAATCATATCAAGCATTTTCTCTGATCACAATGCCATGAAACTAGAAATTAACCACAAAAGAAAAAATACTCAAACACTTGGAAACTAAATAGCATGTTATTAAATAATGAATGGATTAACAATGAGATCAAAGAAGAAATAAAAAAATTTCTAGAAACAAATGATAATGAGCATACATCAGCTCAAAATTTATGGGACACAGCAAAAGCAGTTCTGAGAGGGAAGTTTATTGCACTACAGGCATATCATAAGAAGCTAGAAAAAGCTCAAATAAGCAACCTGACCCTGCATCTAAAACAACTAGAAAAACAACAACAAATAAAACCCAAGACAAGTAGAAGGAAGGAAATAATAAAGGTCAGAGCAGAAATAAATGACATAGAGGCTAAGGAAACAATACAGAGGATCAATGAAACAAGAAGCTGGTTCTTTGAAAAGGTAAACAAGATTGATGAACCTTTAACTAGACTCACCAAGAAAAAAAGAGAGAGGACTCAAATAAATAAAATTAGAAAGGACAGTGGAGAAATAACAACTGACACAACAGAAATACAAAGCATTGTAAGAAAATACTATGAAGAACTATATGCCAAAAAATTAGACAATCTTGGTGAAATGGACAAATTTCTTGAATCATATAACCCTCCAAAAATCAATCTGGAAGAATCAGAACACCTAAACAGACCAATTACAGCAAATGAGATTGAAACAGTTATCAAAAAACCCCCCAAAAAGAAAAGTCCTGGGCCTGATGGCTTCACAAGTGAATTCTATCAAAAATTCAAAGAAGAACTAACTCCTATTCTCCTCAAGCTATTTCAAAAAATTCAAGAGGAAGGAAGACTTCCAAAGTCCTTTTATGAGGCGAGCATAATTCTGATCCCAAAACCGGGCAAAGACAACACAAAGAAAGAAAATTATAGGCCTATATCCCTGATTAATTTAGACGCTAAAATTCTCAACAAAATATTAGCCAACCAGATCTAGCAATATATGAAAAAAATCATACACCACGATCAAGTGGGATTTATTCTGGAGCGGCAAGGCTGGTTCAATATTCGCAAATCAATCAATGTGATACACCACATAAACAAAAGGAAGGACAAAAATTACATGATAATTTCAATAGATGCAGAAAAGGCATTTGATTAAATCCAGCACCCATTCATGCTCAAAACTCTCAGTAAAGTGGGAATACAGGGATCATTCCTTAACATGATAAAGGCCATCTACGACAAACCCACAGCAAACATCATACTAAATGGACAAAGATTAAAAGCAATCCCCTTAAGATCAGGAACCAGGCAGGGTTGCCCACTTTCACCACTCTTATTCAACATAGTTCTGGAAGTCCTAGCTACAGCAATCAGACAAGAAGAAGAAATAAAAGGCATCCAAATTGGAAAAGAAGAAGTAAAACTATCATTATTTGCAGATGATATGATATTGTATATTGAAAACCCTAAAGTCTCAGTCAAAAAACTACTGGACCTTATAAATGATTTCAGCAAGGTGGCAGGATATAAAATTAATACTCAGAAATCAGAGGCATTTCTATACACCAACAATGAACTATCAGCAAAAGAAATTAAGGAAACAATCCCCTTCACTATTGCAGCCAAAAAAATAAAGTACCTAGGAGTAAGTTTAACCAAGGAGGTTAAGGACTTGTACTCGGAAAATTATAGAACATTGATAAAAGAAATCAAGGAAGATACAAACAAGTGGAAGCATATACCGTGCTCATGGCTAGGAAGAATAAACATCATTAAAATATCTATATTACCCAAAGCAATTTATAAATTCAATGCAATACCAATTAAAATACCAATGACATACTTCAAAGATATAGAACACATATTCCAAAAATTTATATGGAACCAAAAAAGAACACGAATAGCCTCAGCAATTTTAAAAAGAAAAAATAAAGCAGGAGGTATCACTCTTCCTGATATCAAGGTTTACTACAAGGCCATTATACTCAAGACAGCCTGGTACTGGCATAAGAACAGGAACATAGATCAATGGAACAGAACAGAGAACCCAGAAATAAACCCACAGCTTTATGGACAACTGATATTTGACAAAGGAGGAAAGAACATACAATGGAGTAAAGACAGCCTCTTTAACAAATGGTGTTGGGAAAATTGGACATCTACCTGCAAAAAAATGAAACTAGACCATCAACTTACACCATTCACAAAAACAAACTCAAAATGGATAAAAGACTTAAATGTAAGCCGTGAAACCATAAGCATCTTAGAAGAAAACATAGGCAGCAAGCTCTCCGACATCTGTAGCAGCGGTATATTTGCCGATTTATCTTCATGGGCAATTGAAATAAAAGGCAAGATAAACAAATGGGACTATATCAAACTAAAAAGTTTTTGCACAGCTAAAGACAATAGGAACAGAATAAAAAGACAAACCACACAATGGGAGAACATATTCGACAGCACATCTGATAAGGGGTTAATAACTAAAATTTATAAAGAACTTATAAAACGCAACACCAGGAAGACAAACAACCCAATCAAAAAATGGGCAAAAGAAATGAATAGAAATTTCTCCAAAGAGGACATACAGATGGCCAATAGGCATATGAAAAAATGCTCAACATCACTAATCATTAGAGAAATGCAAATTAAAACCACAATGAGATATCACCTCACACCAGTCAGAATGGCACTTATCAGCAAAACAACACAGAATAAGTGCTGGCGAGGATGTGGAGAAAAGGGAACCCTTCTGCACTGCTGGTGGGAATGCAGACTGGTGCAGCCACTGTGGAAAACAGTTTGGAGATTCCTCAGAAAATTAAAAATCGAACTGCCTTTTGACCCAGCTATCCCACTTTTAGGAATATACCCTAAGAACACCATAGCACTGTTCGAAAAGAAGAAATGCGCCCCCATGTTCGTGGCAGCATTGTTCACAATAGCGAAGATCTGGAACCAGCCCAAGTGTCCATCAGAAGACGAGTGGATTAAAAAGCTTTGGTACATATATACTATGGAAAACTACGCAGCCATAAGAAACGATGACATCGGATCATTTATAACAAAATGGATGTACCTTGATAACATTATACGGAGTGAAATAAGTAAATCAGAAAAAAAGAAAAACTGAGAACAGCACGATTACATACATAGGTGGGACATGAAAGTGAGGGTATGAGACATGGACAAGAGAGTGGTGGTTATGGGATGGGGGAGGGAGGGAAGAGTGGGATAGGGAGGAGGGGAGGGACGCAGGGAAAACCAGATTGAAGGTGACAGAGGACAATTTGACTTTTGGTGATGGGTATGCAACACAATTGAATGATAGGATAACCTGGAGATGTTTTCATTGTACATATGTACCCTGATTTATTGATGCCACCCCATTAGAATTAATAATAATAAAATATATATATAAAAACAAACAAACAAACAAACAAAAAATAACATTAAGCATTATTTGAATAGGGTACTTAAATATATTAAAATGATTATGGAACTAAGATTGTATTGGACTTTCAACCAAAGATGAATCAGTTTGGTCTTTGTTATTGTTCTTCTGGAAATGGGTTATGCTATTGATTCAATTAACATTTAAATTTATAATCCCTGATCAATTGTTTTATTACAATTTTCTGTCTTTGAATTAATTATAAAACTCTGTATAACTATTCCTCATCTTTCTTTCCTTGTCTTTTACTTTATCCATGGTCTTCCTCTAGACACAGCTATAATTAATGACTTTTCCCAAGTTTATTTTTTTTACACTGTAAATCTTGTGTACAGTCTCCCTGATTTACATGTTAGATTTTGGTGCTCTGGAACTGCTTGTCTAGGTGATTGAATTTCTACATCAGTCATCCTATTCCCTGCATGGAATTCATGTCTGCAATGTATCCTTTTTTTGCTTCATTATTTCATGAATAGCAAGTAGTGACCAAATCAGCCTGACTTGCCTTCCAGCCTTACTTGTACACCTTTCTCAGGTATTAGGGTGATTCTGACCTGGGCTGAAGCACAGAACTAGAGTTAGTGAGAGCAGGGTGGATGAACTTGTATCTGTAGAACATGAAGAACAAACTGTCAGACAGTCACTTGTGGGCTCTTGGACCAAGAAAGGTTCTTAGAAGTGACAAAACCAAAAGGGAGAAGCACAAGATAAAAATCAAACACTG
Organism: Rhynchonycteris naso; assembly: GCA_037038555.1. Lineage (NCBI taxonomy): Eukaryota > Metazoa > Chordata > Mammalia > Chiroptera > Emballonuridae > Rhynchonycteris > Rhynchonycteris naso. The sequence goes on along the minus strand of CM072995.1, from coordinate 60,407,427 downwards.
ACTTAGATACAGCTACAGAGGATTTGCAATGATGTTTGGTGCGACTGAGCAGAAAGGATCAGGAGAGCACATAAAGCTGATTACTTGAGATGCTTAGACAAAGGAAGCCACATACAAGACATTTGGGCTCTTCCCCCATGCACTGTGGGAGAAGAGAAAAGGTTGGCTTTGAAAATTATTCTGTTAAACACTGACCCTTCTAAAGTCATGGAAGCTTCATTATATAGTGATTAAAAAGCAAAATTTTTTTTGTTCATATTGCTTTGACCATATCACCTTAGGCCTTGCAAGGCATTTCTTCCTGCCAAGAAACAAATTAAGCATTTATTACAGGGTCTCCAAGGCATCATTACAGGACTAATAGCTCTCTACAGGTTCTTGTCATTAGTTCATTTGTTACCTTCTTTGTCTGGTACAAGCTGTATAGAATCATGGATTTTTAATAAGTCTTGTGCTCTGGGGTGATTTCAAGTTTGTTACTGCTCATAGAATTTGTTTCCTTTTTGATTCTGACAGCTTATTGTTTACAAAATAAGTTCTCCTTTACCTACAGGAAGTCCTATAAAATGGCTTGAAAGATACTATACAATTGACAACTTAATACAGAGTATACATTAATGATAATACTGACTCTTCATCATTTGGAATTAAATTACTTTCTTTCCCTTCTTTATCTTTTTCTAATTCCCAGCATTTGATATATTATGTTGTTCAATAGTTATGCTCCAGTGATGAAATCTAAAAAATGTGTCATTGAGAGATTCATGCCTTGGGTACTTCAAAAAGTACACCAGCGTGGACACTGCCTAAAACGAATTCTCCTTCTCTATTCCTCAATGACAAAGACCATGCCACTTGGTTCAGACAAAGACCTGGGATACCACAGTACTGGCCCTAAAATAGAAGCTACACAATGCCCACGTCCCTGATGTATGCTTATGATTCCTTTCACTTTTCTGAAAGTGAATCTCATTGTGTCTGCTTTCACATACGAGGCTCTGATTTAGCAACTAATTCTTACAAGAGAATGATCTATGACATAGTCAGGAACCTTTTACACAGATATAATCAAATGAGCTAACACTGTAGCTTACACTCTCATTTTCTAATCTAAGGCATTAATATTGTGCGATAAACAATGCCATTTTATATAAATATTCTCATCCATAAAAATGATATTTTTAATGACTCTCTCTACAATTCTTGGTATATGGGATTAGTTATAATGTAAAAAGAATTCAAGTGTGGATAGAATAACGAATTTGTCATTAAAATTTTGTGTCTCTCTTTGCAAGGGAACTCTGTGCTGTGGTCTGTTTCAGAACCTCATGCATTATAATGCCGCTTTTCTGGTGGTAAACAGTTATAAATTATATACTTAAAGGTCTGCTTTTCATTTCAGTTAGAAAACTAAACAGAACCTGTATCATAACTTTGATTCGAATAATGTATGTCATAGTCACAAGTGTGGTCCATCGTTCACGCCTGCTTCTCTTTCCTGCCACCTCGCAGTTGACAATGGCCATGTGGACTGCTTTGGACAGTGAAATGCGAACAGAAGCGACTGGTGTCATCTCTGGAATGAAACATCTCTGGACGAAGCCAGCATGTGATCTGCAACATTTTATCTTCTGTTGCCACCGTGACCAGAAATATTCCAGCAAATGGCTTCTCTGCCAACTGAGGCTCCAGAATGAGGATGACTCAGAACAGATCCTCCAATGACCCTCAAAGGACATAATGTAATGAAAAATTAACCTTCAGTGTTTCAAGTCATTAGGGAATTTGAAATAGTTTGTTCTGCATTTTAACGTCGCATCCTGACTGATATAAAAATGAATGTTGCCACAAGAGGAAACACTTAAATACGGAGAATTTGTTGTTTCTGATTGCTGGATACTGGAAAACATGGCCTCTATCTATGTAGTGGTCAAACAGTGTACACAATCAGTGCTGAGATAATTTGGAACACAGATCAGCACAGTCAGTTTTCAGACTTATAGATAGAAAGAGGTTGGAGCACAGTGTTAGGAACCTGTGTTGGTTGTTGTTGTTTACATTTGGCAGGGTATTACATGAAAAGGGTAGGATGAGAGAATAATCAATGACGGTAGTTTGCAAAGTAGCAGAAGAGACTAGAGAAAACTCACAAAATGAAGGTCTTATAGTGTCAAAACAAGCACATGCAAAATAAAATAAAATAAAAGTAATACAAACATATTGAAGATCATTTGAAGCAATATTAAGAACACTTGAATATTGACTCTTTTAATAGGAAAATATTTGAAAAAAATTAAAGATTGAAAACAGTTTGTGTATAAAAGGTTATTTGAAACTCAGCCTTACTCCACAGGTCAAATCAGTGTTATGAACACGCACAGAGTAACTAGCAGCAGAGCCCAGCCTACGACGGGAGTTATAAACAAGAATGAGCAGAAAATAAATCCTTGTGGTTTAAATCACCAAGACTTTTAGTTTTTGCTTGTTTGTTTTGTAACTGCAGCCTAAGTTAGCCTACATTCTAACTGTTTATATCAGTGAAATTTTTCACTTTATTTTTCATGTGAAACTAAGCATAATTGGCTTATCCTTAAAAATTATCTTAAAAGGCTGCTGCTTTATTGGAAGCCAACTCAAGTTGATTTGAAATCTGATGAAATAAAAATAATTAGAATTTTTATATGCATAACATAAAATATGTGTTGTCATATAATTTAAATCTATTCACTCAGATGCATGTTGTTATATTTATATAGTTTGGCGTTTTCAGATTCAGTTTTCTTATTCAGTGTTGTTGATAGCATTTGTAGAATTTAGCTAAATAAGCATATTTAGTAATATATTATCTATATGGAGTAATTTTAGATATATCTTATTTTATCAAAAAGTTATTTTGAATATATATATATATATATATATATATATATATATATATATATATATTTCTGCTATAACACAAAACTTTCTTTCAGTTCTCTCAATTAAATGGATTTTTTTGTATATTGTATTTTTTATTTATACTTTAGGAAAGCAAGAATTGGCCCTGGCTGGTTGACTCAGCAGTAGAGCGTTGGCTGGCATGTGGAAGTCCCGGGTTCGATTACCCATCAGGGCACACAGGAAAAATGACCTTCTGCCTCTCCACCTCTCCTTTTCTTTCACTCTCTCTTCTCCTCCTGTAGCCATTACTCAAATGGTTTGAGCAAATTAGCCCCAGGCACTGAGTATGGCTTCATGGCCTTGCCTCGGGTGCTAAAATAGTTCAATTGCCTGAGCAACGTAGCAGTGGTTCCAGATCGGCAGAGCATCACCCCATAGGGGCTTGTTCAGTGGATCCTGGTTGAAGCACATGTGGGAGTCTGTTTGTCTGCCTCCCTGCCTCTTACTTAGTATATATATAAAGGACAAGAGCTAGGAAACATATATTCAGAGATGATTAGTGAGTCTACATTTGAATTTCTTTTTTTTTAAATTTATTTTATTTTTATTTTATTCATTTTAGAGAGAATACACAGAGTGTGTGAGAGAGAGAGAGAAAGAGAGAAAGGGAGGAGGAGCTGGAAGCATCAACTCCCATATGTGCCTTGACCGAACCAGAGCAGGGTTTTGAACTGGCGACCTCAGTGTTCCCAGATTAACGCTTTATCCACTGCGCCACCACAGGTCAGGCTGCATTTCTTAAGTATATTTGATTTCCATAATATGCATTTTATACCAAATAATTGGATTTAGAAAACACAATTAGACTGCCACCATTGATACATGATGACAGTTTAAATAGTTAACTGATTAATTTTTAAAAAACAGGTCAATGTGCCTTCTACTATAGCTACTACTATAGTTCATTTTTTTTTCTTTTTTGTTTTCAGTGTAATATATATGTGACTTTTCCAAATGTAATTGTGATAGTAGCTGCCAAGGTGCATTTATTTTTATTTTTATTTAGACAATTAAATTTAACAGGGTGACATTGGTCAATCAGAGTACATAGATTTAGAGAAAACATCTCCACATCATTTGGACAGTAAACTATGCTGTATACCCATCACCCAAAGTCAAATCATCTTCTGTCACCCTATATTTAGTTTTTCTTTAAGCCCATCCCCTTCCTTCCATCCTCCTCCCTCTCCACCCTTTCTTACCTCTTGGTAACCACTGCACCCCTGTCTATGTCCATGAGTCTCAAATTTGTGCCCCACCTATGTATGGAATCATACAGTTCTTAGCTTTCTCTGATTTACTTATTTTACTCAGTATAATGTTATCAAGGTCCATTCATGTTGTTGTAATTGATCTCCTATGTCATCATTTCTTATGGCCGAGTATTATTTCATTGTATATATATACCACATTTTCTTTATCCAATCCTCTATTGAAGGGCATTTTGGCTGTTTCCATGTCTTGGCCACTGTGAACAATGCTGCAATGCACATGGAGCTGCATGTGTCCTTACATACCCAAGTTTTCAAGTTTTGTGGGTATATATCCAGTAGAAAAATTGTTGGGTCATATGGTAGTTCTATTCTTAATTTTTTGAGGAACCATCATATTTTCTTCCATAATGGTTGCACCAAGGTGCATTTTTGAGTATTTGGATGTCCATTTTTAAGTACCATTACTTTATAGTTATCTCATTGGTACTGTTAGACCCAGTCTAAATGAAATGTGCTCTTCAAGCATTGAATTTTTAAAATTAAATTTATTGAGGTGACATTGGTTAATAAGATTATATAAGTTTCAAGTGTACCTTGCTATGATACATGATCTATCTCTATATTGCATTTTGTGCCCACCACCCAAAGTCAAATCATCTTCTATCACCGTATATTTGGCCCCCTTTACTCTTTACTACCTCTTTTCTCTCTGGTGGCTACCATGCTGTTGTCAGTGTTTATGAGTTTTGTTTGTTTTTCTTATTTGTTCATTTGTTACTTTCAGTTTTATATCCCACATATGAGTAAAATCATAGATTCTTAAGTTTTTTTCTGACTTACTTTGCTTAGCATGATATTCTCAGGGTCCATTTCTGTTGTCTCAAATGGCCATATATCATTCATTATTCCTTATGGCTGAGTAGTAGTCCATTGTATACATGAAATCACAATTTTATCCAATCATCTACTGAAGGAAACTTTAGTCGTTTCCATGTCTTGACTACGATGAATAATGCTGCAGTGAAAATAATGGTGCATATGTCTTTGTGAATAATGGTTTTCAAAAATTTCAAGTAGATACTCAGAAGAGGGTTTGCTGAGTTTTAGGGTAAATTTATTCTTAATTTTTTGAGGCTCCTTTATACTATTTTCCATAGTAGCTATACCAGTTAAATATTTTTTTTAATTTAAATATACTTACAATGCCTGCTGACTCACAATCATTTACATTTTCTGACTCTTCTGATTCTGATGCTAGCTGGGAAGATGTCACCAGTCTGTTACTATCTCAGCAATCTCTTCTTTGTTAAAGACACTAATTGGCTACTATGAATGCTAATTGTTGCTTAAAATATGTGATTCAACTTCTAATTTCCTCATGCCTCCATTCTATTCTCTGGTTCTATCTATTTGACACCTAGTTTATAGGAAGTTGCTACTCAGTGAATATAAGGTTTCAATTATGCAAGGTCATTAAGTTCTGTATGGAATATTGTTCCTATACTTAACAGTATTGTATTGTTTACTTGAAATTTTGTTAAGAGGGTAAATTTTATGTTAAATAGTGCTACTGCAAAAATATGTGGTTCAGTTGTTTAATTTTTTATTTGTTGAGTTGATATACTTTTGAGATTAATATTAGTAATAATATTTTTTTAAAAATCTTAGGTTTAAGTAAAGGTGACAAGATTTCTTATAAGAATTTTCCAATTCTACATTATCTGAAATACATTCTCAGATATGAAGTACATAATTTAATATATTTAATATCAATCACTATTATTAGATTATTATAACAGTTCATTATGAACTACTTTATTTCCAGAGTTTCTGACTGTAGTCTCATAATAGCTAGTAATTCATAAGATTCCATAATCTTTCCTGGTAAATGTTAATGTTCTTTAAAATGAATTAACATTCCATTTATCGTTTGAAGTACATAATACTGAATTTTGAAGACTTCCTTAAGAGTAATAATAATAAAAACAAAGTAACAAATAACATGTACTTATTATTATGAACATGCATGCCAGGTTATTCTTACGTAGACAAAATAAAGATGAAAGAAAATCTGAATTGTTAGAAAGTCTGAAATTTAGAATAAAAAATTAATTTATTGAGTGAAATTTATAATTCCAATTTCACTGAATTAGTGTTGATATGCATTCAGGTAGAAGGATGTATGAATTTATAATTAGCAGTTTAAATAATGGACAATAAATGGAGCATTCAAATGTGCCTAAAAACCATGTTTCACTAAAACCACTGAATTCTTTTTTCTGCAGTTCTTCTGTATTTGATCTAAATCATATAGTGATGATCATTATAAATGAATGAATTATTGCCAAAGTATTGAATCCAATACAGCCTGCAAATAATTATTTGGTTTTTACATATTTTACTTTTAGTTTATTGGATGACATGGCTTATTAAATCATACAGGTTCCAACTGTGCAACTCAATATAACACAGTATACACACTGCATCCTAGACTCTGCCCAAGCAAAGTCTCTTTCTGCTCTCATTTCCCCTGCTCTTTGCCTTCTCCCCCTTCATCCATGCCCTTTTTTCCCTCTGGCTATAGCCAAACTATTGTCTGTATCTATGTATTACATACGCTTTTTGGCTAATCCCTTCACCTTCTCCCTTCCACTTCCCCACCCTCATCTTTCTGACAGTTGTCAGTTTCTCCCATTGTCCATGTCTCTGTTTCTATTTTGTTCATCAGTTTATTATGTTCATTAGGTTTCATATATAAGTGAGATCATGAGGTATTTGTCTTTCTTGACTGGCTTATTTCACTTAGTATAATAATCAACTAAAAAGGTGTATAACATGGTAAGTAAATACATATATATGTATAGATATACATACATAGTGAAATGATTACTATAGCCATGCTAATTAGCATATCCATTTCCGTACATAGTGACCTTTTCTGTGTGTGTGTGTGTGTGTGTGTGTGTGTGTATTTGTGAGGAAAGCATCTGAAATTTACTTTTCTAGCAAATATTTAGTATTGAATGGTGGCTTATTAACTTTAGTCATAAGGCTTCACATTAGACCTCCAAGCTTATATATCCTACATAGCTGCAACTTTGTATTCTTTGACCAACATTTTCCCATTTTCTCCAGCTCCCCCATCCCAACTGTTAAACCAACACTTTAAGTCCATTTATGTATTAGAGTATGATTTTGATAAGATGATAATGTGCAAATTTAAATTATTTAGTGTTTAATTTTTTTCATTTAGCCAAATAGTGATCTTTTATAATGATGCCCTGTAAGCTGATCTCAGTACACTTATCTTTTTTTTTTCTGAAGTGAAAAGTGGGGAGGCAGAGAGACAGACTTCTGCATGTGCCTGACTGGGGTCCACCCAGCAAGCCCACTAGGGGGCAAAGCTCTGCCCATCTGGGATGTTGCTCTGATGCTACCAGAGCCTTTCTAGCACCTGATGCAGAGGCCATGGAGCTGTCCTCAGTACCTGGGTCAACTTTGTTCCAATGGAGCCTTGGCTGCAGGAGGGGAAGAGAGAAACAGAAAGAAAGGATGGGGGGAAGGGTGCTTCTCCTGTGTGCCCTGGCTGGGAATTGAACCCAGGACTTCCACTTGCCTGGCTGATGCTCTACCACTCCAGTACACTTATCTTGTCCTCTACTTGTCCATACATAGGCTGGGACTATATTAAAAAAAGGACTTTGCAGCATATATAGTTCTTGGTTAATGTTTCCAGAAAAATAACAAAATTTTATATGTTGTAATTTAATAATAAAATTTATTTTAATAGTTTTATAAATAACTGTATTTGACAGGATCTAAATGAGAAAATTATCTTTTTTCAAAATAATTTGCTGGCTTTGTGAGGAAAATTAAAAATTATACATAAATTTGAAGATATCTACTCTTTCTACATAGCAGCTTTCATATAGAAAATGGATATAGAATTATATTTTTCCATTTTGGTCACAGATTGTATTATAAAGAGGTGTAACTCTTAGAACAATCATGTAACATAAAAATTGTTCTTATATTATATGTGAATTATGTTCAAAAAATTCTCTATAAGATATTTATGGAGAATTCCAATTGTGTGTTTCCTGAGAAAGGGTAGTATTTATGGTAGCTGGTGAGCAGAGGTCTCAGAACAGCTTTCTAAAACTTTTCCTTCAGACCATTAGTGTTCCCAGAGTAATTAATAGCTATTCCAAAGAAAGGAGAATTTTATAAGGAAATACATTGAATAATACTGAGGTTGGATTAATTTAGCAACTTTTCTCACTGTAAATTTCATCAATATCTTTATTAATAATCTGCATTAATATGTGTTGTAAGATACTGCATCACTTGTTTCTGAAATGTATTTCATCATAAGATTCTAATGGGATTTATAAAAGCTCACAGGACATTTACTTTTCTTTCAGGGGACAAATAGTGCTTATTAGATTAAGTGCTATTTGGACTAACTAGTATGTATTAGCTTTTTAAAAGTTTTGTATGTAATCTGGAATAAAAAGCGGAAGGTTGCTTGCTACTTTCAAATATACTTTAGGTGTTAATGTACAATTAATATATTTTTATTTTAATAACAATTTGCAGTCATTATTTTGTACTAATTTCAGGTGTATAGCCATGTGGTTAGGCAATAATATACTTTACAAACTGATCCCCTCAATATTTCAAATACCTACCTGATGCAATACATATTTATTATAATATTATTGACTAGGTTCCCTATGCTATACTTTACATCCCCGTGACTATTTTGGAACTACCAGTTTGTACTTCCTAATTCATTTTATTTTTTGCTCAGCCTCCCAACCCCCCTCCTCTCTGACAACCATCAGTCTGATCTCTGTATTTATGAATCTGTTTCTATTTTGTTTGTTTGTTTTGTTCTTTAGATTTCACATTAAGTGAGTCATATGGTATGTGTCTTTTTCTGACTGACTTATTTCACTTAGTATAATACTCTCTAGGTTCATCTATGCTGTCAAAAGTAGTAAGGTTCTTTTATTTTTTATGGACAAGTAATATTCCATAGTATATATTTACCACCATTTTGATCCACTTGTCTATTGATGGGCACCTGGGTTGCTTCCATATCTTGACTTTTGTAAATAACACTGCAATGAACATAGGGGTACATGTATCCTTTCAAGTTAGTGTTTTGGGTTTCTTTCAATATATTCCCAGAAGTGGGACTGCTGAATCATAAGGCAGTTTTATTTTTAAATTTTTGAGAGCCCTTTATACCAGTGGTTCTTAACCTGGGTTCTATCGAACCCTAGGGGTTCCATGAGTTGGTTTCAGTGGTTTGGAGAAGCCTCTGCCACGGAGGCCAGAATAAAGTAATACCGTAATTTGTTGTGAGTTCATGCACTTTGTTGGTTTTGTTCTTTGAGCAAGGTGATGTTCATGCACAGCTCATTTTGTGCATCAGTAAAAAAACATATACCTATGTCTTGAATTTGGAAAAAAAATCATATTTTATTTATCACTAAAGAAGGGTTCGATGAATGCGCATATGAAACTGGTGGGTTCGGTACCTCAAAAAAGGTTAAGAACCACTGCTTTATACTGTTTTCTACAGTGGCTGAATCAAGATACATTCCCCAGCAGTGCACAGGGTTCCCTTTTCTCCACATCCTCGCCAGCACGTGTTGATTTATTGATGACACCCATTCCAACTGGTGTAAGCTGATACCTCATTGTGGTTTTAATTTACATTTCTCTCATAATTAGTGATGTTAAATATCTTTTCATATGTCTATTTTCTCTTTGGAGAAGTGTCTATTCTGGTTCTTTTTCAATTTTTAACTGAATTGTTTGGGAATTTTTTTCTGGTGTTGAGTTGTATGGATTCTTTATAAATTTTAGATATTAATCCCTTATCAGCTGTATCGTTGGTGAATAGGTTTCTCCCACTTAATAGGTTCCCTTTTCATCTTGTTGATGGTTTTCTTTACTGTGCAAAACTTTTTAGTTCTGTGTACTTCCATTTCTTTATTATTTTTTTCTTTTGTTTTTTTCTTGCTCAAAGAGATATTGTTATCAAAAAATATTGTTAAGAGGAATGTCAGAGATTTTAGTGCCTAAGTTTTCTTTTAGGAGTTTTATAGTTTCAAGTCCTACATTTAAGTCTTTAATCCATTTTGAGTTTATTCTTGTATATGGTGTAATAAGGTGGTCTAGTTTCATTTTTTTTTTGCAAATATCTGTTAAATTTACCCAACACTGTTTATTGAATAGACTGTCTTTACCCCATTGGATGTTCTTGTTTGTAAAATAATTGTAAAATATTATTTCACTCAATGGACATGTCTCATATTTATCCTGTAACTTTTTGAACTTCTTCACATGTAACCATATCCCTTTGCAAAGCCTAGTTTGCAAAGTGTAAAAAATGTGTCGTTTGCTCTTTAGTTTAACTTTCTAAATATGAAGCTGAAGTTCAGCAAATTCATTATCTCTAGGCTTTGAAGCCTATTAGGGAAAAGCTGAGATTTGAATTTGGGATATGTGGACAGTGATAATAGTTACACGCAATGTCTGTGGAATGGTATGGTATAATATTCTCTTGGAAATCTGCTTCTCCTCTTCAGTCTTCCATTTTTTTCAAGTTTTCTATATTTTTTCTCTTCCTTTTTATTTCCTTTTGCTCCTTATTTTGTGTGTTACTCTTATTCTCACTCTAAGAGTTGTCTTCTTTTTTTCTCCATAGCTCTTTTTATTCTGAACCTTTTGCAGAAAGTGAATCTTAAAACATTTGCTTCATTCTCTGGTCACCAATAAAATCTACTGGTTGGTATTTTACTTCTTACTAGGTATTGTCAAAAGTTACAATGAAAGTGGCAGAATTTTTAAATCTCCTTCTTTTTGCTCTATGATAGTTATCTCTTGGAATCAAACCCAAAAGTGATGAGTAACAATATGACTTGGGCAACAATTTTTATCTCATATAAACCTAAGTTTACTCATCTGAAAAAAATGGGGCATCTAGACAATTTACGCATTAGTTCTATCTGTTCATTAAATGTAGTACTTGTTGCAAATTACTTGACACTAAGGGTCCTCAAGAAGTGCTAGGTAAAATTATTGGTGTTAGGGAGGCTGTGTTTACACAACTGGGGCCACCTGAATATGTGCGTTAAATTTTTCAGACCCATTTACAATTGTAAAATTAGCTCTTTCCTGATGACAGAAATGCTTAAGTTTGTCAATTAACTTTATAATAATCGTCTCTCCTGCTGTAAAAGTACAGCTTTAGTAAGTAATGGCCCAAGCACAGATATCAGGAAATCTACTAAATTTTCCAAACTGATTTCTTTGATTCAGTCAGCAACTATTAATTAGACTTTGTAAATAAATTCTAAAAATCAAATTTTAATACAATTGGTACTATACTTCTTTCAGTTTGTATTTTTGGGAAATATAGCTGTCCCCAAAAAATGAACAATTTGACTTTTTTTTTAATAAAAACCAAATTTAGGCATAAACCTATGTCATAAAAAAAGTTTTAGAAATAATATGTTTTACAGAGGATTTTAACAAGAATTAAATAAGCCTGACCAGGCGGTGGCACAGTGGATAGAGCATCGGACTGGGTTGCAGAGGACCCAGGTTTGAGACCCCGAGCTCGCCAGCATGAGCATGGGCCCATCTGGCTTGAGCAAAAGCTCACCACCTTGGACGCAAAGTCACTGACTGGAGCAAGGGGTTATTTAATCTGCTGAAGGCCCGCAGTCAAGGCACATATGAGAAAGCAATCAATGAACAACTGAGGTGTCACAACAAAAAAATGATTGATGCTTCTCATCTCTCTCCGTTCCTGTCTGTCTGTCCCTATCTTCTATCCCTCTCTCTGACTCTTTCTCTCTGTCCCTGTAAAAAAAAAAAAAAATTAAATGAGTAATTTTTAGAAAGTACGTAGAGTGATATGTGAAACCAAGTAAGAGCTGTAAAAGTATTTATTAAATAAATGATTGGAAGTGCTCTCTATCGTATTTCCTGATCATGTGATTTAAACCTAGAGCTCTTACCATGTTACATTCTCTTATATATACAATTGTTTTTCAACCTTTTTACACTTGGGAGCTGTAAAAATGAGAATTATTTGAGGACCACTAAGGAAATAATTTATCTTTGTATAAAAGTGAATTCGACTAAAATCATTGGGTCTCTTTTTTAATATAGATTTTTAAAACTTATTTATTTAGAAAATTATATTTAATGGGGTGACTTGGAACAGTAAAGGTACCTGAATGTCAAGTAAACATTTCTATAGCATTTGAACTGTTGATTGTGTTGTGCGCCCGTCAGACAAAGTCACATTGTTTTCGGTCACCATATATTTGTCTCTCTTCACTCTCCTCTCTCTCCACCTTCCTCTCCCTGGTAACCTTTTCACTTTTAACTACGTCCATGAGTCTCATTTTTATATCTCGCATATGTATGAAATAATATAGTTTGTTAGTTTTCTCTGATTTACTTATTTCAACCAGTGTAATATTTTCAATGTCCAGTCTTCTTACAACATCAGGGTGGTTAACTATTTTGCAGGCAGGAAATTTCTGGCAAACTAGTCAGTGGTTAAAAAACATCAATATAGCCTGACCTGTGGTGGCTCAGTGGATAAAGCATCAACCTGGGAACACTGAGGTCGCCAGTTCAAAACCCTGTACTGGTCTGGTCAGGGCACATATGGGAGTTGATGCTTCCAGCTCCTCCTTCCTTTCTCTCTCTCACTCTGTGTCTCCTCTCTAAAATGAATAAAATAAAAAGGAGTGTTTTCTTTAAAAAAAACCCATCAATATATACACTTACTTATTTGCATACCTTTTTACTAATAGTAAACTTGAACCTTCTTAAAAACAGAGACTATTTCTTTAGTTGATTCAGGATATTGTTCAACAAGATCATGCAAGAGTGAATAATGACTCCAGAGGCAAGAAGGCCAGTGAGTTCTTTTTGTTTCCTTCCATGTGAGGGAATGCTGCTGATGACTGTGACACCATTACACTCCCTGTCCCAATAGGATGGCAGCTAGCAGTGGGGGAAATGGTTAGCTTCTGAGATGATCATTCAGTAATGTCTATCTTATAACATCTTATGGTCAGAAAATAAAACACAGATTGTGGCAACACAATTTTAAAATAAGTACAGTAAATATTTTCTTCTTGGAAGTTAGTGGAAGTTTAAAAAAAATTACTTTACCGTGAGCAAGACACTGTAGGGGAAAAAAAAAGAATATGAAATCGATACTTTAATTTGTTTTTAAAATGTAGTTATCACAAACAAAGTGCAGAGTTTCTTTTTATCAACTCATTGTGGTGAATGGTGAGTACAATTTCTGAAACTTATTTTCTCATAAGTGATAATACTTGTTCCCAATCATGCCTCCCTTCTCTGGCCCTTCCCTCTCCGGTCCTGATGCTACTTCCAACCAGAAGCAACTGCGTTCACAGCAGTGATGAAGGGAGGGCAAACAGAAGGGCAATGTGGTACTGGTGCTGTTAGTCTCATGTTAATGAAGAGGCTACAGCAATGCTGAACAGAAGCTCTAATAGCATCCCTGGCAATAACCAACCCTGTTCCCCTTGTATTTTGAATCGGATTTAATTTGCATTAAATAGAAATAAAAACTCTTTACCATTGCACCCTAAGGACTCTCATTTTCTCTCAAGCTGTTACTTACAGACGCATTATGCTGCACCTTCAGCAGAACACTCCTATCCTTTTTTATTGAGTCTCAAGGCAAATATATTTATTTTAAAAATGAACTTATTTGATAAGGATAAACTTTAATGCTGAGAATTATTATGATACATATGCCTTCTGGATTTTCCACACTTAGATGTCTTCCTTTTGTTACGATAACTCTAGCCAAGCTAGTGGTACCACCCAGCTTGTCTCTTTCAGGGCCATGATACTCCAGTTAGCAGCTCTTCACAGAGCGCTTAACTCCCCATAGCTGTAACCCTAATTGCCAGAGCCAAAATGTCTCCAATTTGACTTTAAGTGGCTCAACTCTCTGATGCCAGATGGCATGCAAATTGGTCCCTTCTCGCAGATACAGATGTCACTGTTTCCAGAGTTTGTTCAAGTGTCTACATCTACTGCTGGGAACATAATTTGGTAGAGAAACTCCTTGACCTACCTGCCCATGATATATAGAATGTAGATTCATTCTCAGATGACAGCTTTGAAATGTGAACCCTTTTAATCAGAATAACAATTAAAACCCAAAATTGGGAATAAACATATACTTTTGAAGTTGGCGCAAAGAGAATTGTGCTAAAAAAAAAAAATAGAATGATTACTAAAAGAAAATTTCACCAAATAAAAGATTTAATTTGTTATTGACTTCTTCCCTCCCAAAAAATGCTGCCAAGGATAGTAACAAACTGTTTATAACAAATGGAGTAAGGGCACCTGTATACATCCATGTATCATCTCTTTAATATCGAAAGAAAGGCAAATGTAAATGGAAGAAATATCAGTGTTACTACAAGTTGTCTGAACTAGATAAAGTTTTTAGAGTGAATAACTGATTCTAAGCACTGTTATCCTAAGTTTTCCCTTTGTTAATATCTGGCAGTTATATCTAGTTATAAGGACTTTTCTTTTGTTCCACTTCTGTCCCATGGAGTGGTGGAATAAGATTACTTTCCTGGTTTTATGCATTTTTAGACCATTCTATGACCTATTTATTCAATTGATCATATATTTAAAGATTGGTTAAGAAAAAATGGAACTCTGGCCAGTGGGCTCAGTGGTAGGGCATTGGCCCAGCATGTGCATGTTCCAAATTTGATTCCTGGTCAGGGCACACAGGAGAAGCAACCATCTGCTTCTCCACCACTCCCCTTCTCCCATCACTCTTTTTGCCTCCCAAAGTCATGACTCGGTTAGAGTAAGTTGGTCCTGGGCATTGAGGATGGCTCCATGGCCTCGCCTTAGGCACTAAAGTAGCTTGCTTGTGAAGCTACAGAGCAGCGGTCCCACATAGGTAGAGCATTGCCCCATAGGGGGGTTGCCTGGTGGATCCTGGTCAGAGCACATGCAGGAGTCTATCTCTCTGCTTCCCCACTTCTCACTTAAGAAAAAAAGAAATATTGAAAAAAAATTTAAGCCTCAGGCAAGTATACTTGGGAAGATAAATCTGATGTAAAATAAAATTATTTATGCACAGACCAATTAAAGATTTTAAAACTGTCGCATAGGCATTATCTTTATTAGAAAAATATGTGAAATCTGAGAGTATTTTATATACTTAACATAATCTTAGGAATGAAACGTAAGGTTTTATAATAGCCTAATACATATTTTTGGTCATTTTATTCATTGCTATGATGTGCTGGACTTCGATCTTTAGCATGGACAGATAGAAACAGAGGTTTTTTTTTTTTGCTTTTGCCAGAGTAAAAAAATTTGATCTTACCAAACTATTGATGTACCACCAGAATATTTTTAGAAATCATCCTAGAGAGAACTCAACAACTATATACATGCCCAAACCAATAGATTAGCCTGTAGACATGTCTTTGCAGAATGAGTGTGCTAATTTGAATAGAGGTAGAATATTTAGTGTTTAGAAAAGAATGAGAAATGATTGTTCCAAGTAAACCCTAAGTATAGAGCGATAATTATAAAGAAAATGTCTAAGGAGAATTAATAGGAGAAGATTATATTTTAGAAACTTCAAAAACAGTGTCCTTTTAAAATTATAAAGTACTATACTTAATCAATGAGACAAATGATATGTAATAAATGGAGTAAATTTTTAAATATCAAAACTAATCTAATATAATAAGCCACAGTTAAGCAAGAGGTTAAATGGTTAAATTATTTGCCCAATGTCATTCTACTGACAGATGAGGTAAGAAAAACTGAGATTCAAGACTAGTTACATCTGACTCAAGGCAAATTGTTTGTTCTCATAGTAAGGCCTTAGAAATTCTTACGGCCCTTATTTACTGATCTGTAAATTTTAGAACATAGCTATCTTGAAGAGCTGATGGATGCCAGTATAGTGTTTGACTCACATTAAGTATTCAACTGATTTTTAGCTATAATGATGATGTTGCTAGTGATGGTAAGTAGTATAGTTTCATAGCTATCTAACAACACTATGCTTATAACAGATTATCTTGTCCACTTGACTTTACTATACTACCCTTTCTGCTTTGAAAGGTCATGTTTTTAATGGTTCTATATAGTCTTCACTGAATTCTTTTTTATTTTTTTAATTTTTATTTGTTTGCTTTCTCTGCCTTACTGTTGCACATACTATGGATTCCCTATGATACTGGATGAATGTCCAGTACCTGACTTTTTTATTAGGACTTGATCAGATCTGTCTTCAAATAGTTAAAAATTTATATTATACCTCCATGTTTTCTGTCTTCTTACTTTTATTTCTCATTTCAGTGCCCTATCAGTACAGTGAATATTTAATGCATAATATCTCTATTGTTCCCTGTTGAGAATTGATTTTTGCTAAAGTCCAGCCTCCAATTCTTAGCAAGTTTTCATATAACTATGAATTATACACATGACTATAAAAGAGACAGTTGTTTCTATCTAAATTATAACTTGATCTTGCTAGCGACAATTACATAATGGAGACCTATTGTTCTGCAATATACATAATATGTTGCAAAGGGCCATCATTACTATAAAACAAATTCAAGGCATGATCTTGCTCTCACAAAGTTGGAATAACTAGTTCAGTTCTTTTACCCCACTATTCCCTATTACAGTTACAATGCTATTTATTTATTTATTTATTTGCGAGCAAAGAGAGAGAGGGGCAGACAGACAGGGACATACAGGAAGATAGATAAGAAGCATCAATTTTTCATTGCGCCATCCTGGTTGCTCATTGATTGCTTTTTCATATGTGTCTTACAAGGGATGGGGAGGGGGGTGCCAACAGAGCAAATGACTCCGTGCTCAAGCCAGTGACCTTGGACTCAAACCAGAAACCTTGGGCTTCAAGCCAGTGACTTTTAGACTCAAGCCAGTGACCGTAGGGTCATGTCCATAGCACCACACTGAAGCCAGTGACCATGCATGCGTTCAAGCTGCTGAGCCCACACTTAATCCTGTGACCTCAGGGTTTCATACTGGGTCCTTAGCATTCCAGGCTGATGCTATGATGCTCTATCCACCATGCCACCTCCTGATCAGGCTATTTTTAAAACTCTATTGTCATCATATCATCAGAAATAGTAAAATTTATTTTTTTAAATATATGGAAAAAATAAGAAGAAAGAAATATTGGATTTCATTTTTAGAAAGGAATTCGTATGCTCTGCCATTCAAGCAATCTGACATAATCAAATTTTGTCAGAAAAGTGAGAACAGAGGGTTTTCTTTTTGAAATTATTATTTATTGATTTTAAAGAGAGAAGAAGGGAGAGAGAGAAACATTGATTTGTTGTTCCATTTATTTATGCATTCATTGGTTGCTTCTTGTATGGATTTTGACTGGGGATTGAACCCACAACCTTGGGGTGTCAGGAGAATGCTTTATCCAACTGTGCTACCTTCCCAGGGCAGAGAAGAGAGTGTCTATTGCTGTTGGACCATCAGTTTACAATCATACAGAAGAGTATCCTTACTCTTACTCTATGTCTCCTACTGTGTAATTGCGATTGTATTAAAAATTGAGGCTTATGGAAACAGCTGTTGTAAATCAGTAGTGGTAATGTTTTTCATGCCTCTTAAAATTATATAATTATTATTCTGATCTCTACAACCCATGTGTAGTAAAGATAGGTCCTGCACATCTATATTGGCATTTAAACAAATAAATGTTTATAACTCTAATGCATGTTGGAAAGAAATTTCAACCAGTTAATGTAGACCTTGTAGGGAAAATCTTTTTGGGACACAATTATGGCTGGATAACAGGATTTATACTTGAACTTCTATTTTCTATTGCCTTAAAACAGTAAATATAAAACATTTTAAGAGTGATCTTTTTTAAAGTTTAAATTGCTTACTTGACTATTATTGTTGTGTTTAGTTTGGGAGTAAACACTGAGAACAAGGAGGCTTTGTAAGTCAAGTTCTTCACAGCAGGTATTTTTATCTTAGTATTGTGTTTTAGATTTTCTTTCCGGGAGACAATGATACTACATAAGCAAAAATGAACAAAATCATAAGATTCTGTGCTATGGGAGTAAAGGACTGGTGGCGATGGTGAAAGATTAAGAGGGAGAAATAATCAAATTTAAACAAAAGTAAAATCATGTCATGAAGGCGGCATATCATCCACTAATAATAAAATTGACTTCATGCACATTCATTTCAAAAGAATAAGTAAATGCATCCTTCAAAATGGGTAAAAATAGCACTTGAACAAAAACAGGTGGGACCCATAATACCAATATATAGGGATAAAACCACCTGCACCATTGTGATCAAACTTCAACTGTGATTAAATGATCTTCTCATATACTAGGCCTTCCTCCAAACATAGATTAGTGATGCATGCTGTCAAATTAAAATGTGGGCATTTTTGTTTACTTAGTCAATGTGTTTGTTTCATTAATAACTTACATCATTTTTCTTTTTAAAATATGTTATTCAATTCAAAATGGAGTTCAATTACCAGAACCTGTCAATAAGATGTTTTAAATAAACATTGGACACCAATTTTAATAGTTGGTTTCAAAAATTAAAAACAAAACTTCTACTTTTGATGCTTACATGGAGATTCATAAATTAGCATATCTACTCTTATCTATTTGGTTGTTATATTTTTAGTGTTGAATTGATGTTTGAAATTTCAAGACTGATGTCTTCTGCAATAGATTATCCTTCAAACACTGAAGATAATCTCTGAGGATGACCAGAGTGAAAGAAAAACTCCATGTACCCAAGAATATGTCATGAAGGCAGATAGCCTTCTCTTTCTCTGAGGATGGGGCACTTCATGGCAAGATGTGTTTCAGCCAACTTTTTGTTTGTTCATTTAGACATTTTACACAATTTCTGGTAGGGTAGAAGAGGTGGGATTAAAGACTATAAATATTTACTTTTACTTTGGGCCCACAATCATATATAGAATTTGGTATTATTTTTCTACTGTTACAGTTCTTACTAATGACACCTATCTCCTCTCAGCTGGGAGCTCGGTCTACACCTTGAGTGAATTAATGTGATAATGCTTTAATAACCATCACTTAGGAAAACTTCAAAGAGTGAAGGAAAGGTCTAACTGTCTGGTTAACAAAGACATATGTAAGTTCCCAAGAAGTTCATAAATACTTGGATAAGGAAATGTGGCTTCAGAAGAAATAAAGAAAATGCCTCTGCAGTCGTCACTGCAACTATGATGCCCAAGAAGAAGCTGAGTCAGCAGCAGCTACCAGTGACCCCACCGCCAAGACCGGAAGAGACTGGGGACTGCAGCAGCTACCAGTGACCTCCCTGCCAAGACCGGAAGAGACTGGGGACTGCAACATGCACGTCCATTGCTCTTCATAGAGTTCCTCTGAAATGAAGGGTATCGATGATTCCATCAATGCTGATCCTCCTGGCTCCTCCCCAGAATGGAGGCACCATTTGAAAAGATCTGGGTCCCAAGTCTGGCCTTCATGGTCATGGTTGGTAGAGTGTGGTCAATGACGAACCTCCTTTTCCCATACCGGTCCACAGGGGTCCCTCCAGGGAAGAATTTCATAAAAAGCAGGGAAATCCTCAAATGTTCAAAAGCTGGTCTTCTGTCAAGAATACCTGCCCACCCAAGTGCCCCGCAGTTTATGGAAGACAAATCTGACTGGCCTGTTTGCCGACACTTTGCCAAAAAGGGCCACTGTTACTCTGTGACACTGTGCCTTCCCATTCAGGATGGAAGGAGCCTTCTGTGATCAGTTGGTCACATATTTTTCTGTGGCTCCGTGGTTGCTACTGAGAGGCTGTTCTATCTGTCATCTCAGTCAGTGATGTCTACCCACTGCCTCTATTTGGGGTCCAGGCTGTGTTTTCACCTCTGGTGCAGAGTTTACATTTTTTTTTCTAATCCAGCTGTTCAACGTTGCCTTCAAGACCCCCATCTATGTTCCCTGCAGCTGCTTTCTGGATTCTCTTCCTTCTTATAAATGACTGCTGGACCAGAGCCCTCTTCAGTGCTGTTCCTTGTGCATGTGGCCGCCAAACCAGCAGTATTGTTGTCAGATCCCAAGAGGTAACACTGTTCCCTGGATAGCTGACTGCCATTCCTTTCTTCTAGCTGCTTGTTGTAAGTTATTTTTATGTGACACTCACTATTCCTTGTATCGTCAGCTTCTCTGTGAAATTCACCAGCTTATCTGACCTGGAGTCACATCTGGAAGACTGGGACAGGGTCTCTCCCTGAAAAGCCACTCTCCCTGCTTTTGAATTTCAGTTTCTGAGACAGTAGCATGGGCTCTGCTGCTCTGGGTCTGTGGTCACCATGGTTTATGACACTGTGCCTTCCCTTGTTGCCTCTCTCAGTGTCCATGGCAATTTTGTGACTTTCAGGAGTAAGTTTTTATGCCAAAATGAGTAAAGGCTGTTGGTGCCATATAGACTTTCCCTACCTCCCAACATGGAACATAGAAGAATTGTGAAACTTCACAGAAGACGGTCTCCCTGGTCCTCCTCATTCTCCTCTTGGAGTTTGACTCAGGCCTATGAGATGATCAAGCCTCCGAGGGGTCTGCCCTGTCTCCTCTTCAGCCCATTTCACTTAGCCTATGTGAGTGTGAGACCACCAGCACTCTTGTTTGAATTCTGTGAATCTCTATCTGACCTGCCTCTGGGTGGAACCTGGGTGGTACTCTGGCCCTTTTCTAACTAACCTCTTTCCCTACATCTCTGGCACTAGTGGAAACACCAGTGAACAGATGCAGGTGTGAACCAACCTTGATAAAATGGGTCAGGAGCTGTGAGGGCAAAAGAGGAGATGAGAGTCACTAAAGAATTAAGAAATTTATTTTTCCTCTGAAAATTTTTTTAATGTTAGCAATAATTGTAGTTGAAACAGAAAGATAATTAAAGGAAAAGAAGAAAACAGGACAAAAGAAGAAAATAAAGAAAGGAGAAAATAATGCAAAGATAACCAAAAACTGTACTTCCTGTGGGAAGGCATTAGAGGGAAGCTTTACTTACGAGTCCTGAGAAAATATGGCGCTTTAGGTTACAATTGCAAGAATGTCTAAGCAGATTTATATAGTAATCGACTCTGCATTTAAGGGAACCTGAGTCTTTAAGGGTCAAAATGTATATTCCATGTTTCTCTTCAATTAGAACAAAAATATTTGAAACTTTAACAAACAATAGTAATTACCCTGTTGCACGTCTACATGTGCTTGACAAACTTTAAATGTTTACATATTTTATATATGGAGTTGAAACTATTATTATGGTCATTTCTTTTTCAAAAAAAGGAAATCAAACACAGTAAAACTAAGTAACTTCCCAAAGTTCTCACTGACAGGACTTTTTGAAGACTCTTTGAGGCTGGTTTTGAATGGAGTTATCCAACTGCTATGTTGTTGTTCCAGAAGTGATGTTCATGTTATCTTTACAGACCTTCTTTGGCAGCTTCAACTGAGTTATCTCATTATAAGAGGTGCACACATGAAAACCCCTCAGTGACCTAACAACTCAGAATTTGATAAAGCCCAACTGTAATTACTTGGGTTTTTACTTTTTCTAAATAATGCCTATTCTAATACCTAATGTATTCAAAACACCATTACAGATCAAAGTTCCCCCAAACTACTTAAATATAATGTCATGGAAGATCTTTAACCTCTCTTAAATCATTATGGCATTTAAGTTTCACTGTTATGTGTTTCTAAATAATAGACAATCAACAAAGAATAATTACTGAATGACTGCATTTAAATATTTTTTACCTGTGAAAAAAGAATTCTAGCTTTATACACAGTTTTAGCTACCCTCAAAATATACTAACATTAACCTAAGAGAATATTTTGTATACTTTCTTTCATTCTGTCTTTGTTTCTAACAGTGGCAACAAGGTAGGTATTATGGAAAAGGGGGCTGTAACCCTAAGGGTCATCAGAAGAGATTGGATATATATCTGCACACTTTACATGTTCCTTCAAACAGAACCAAAGTCCCTTCAGTATGATTTGTGTCTTCCATATATATATATTTCTAATATCTCGTGTTTCATTGTTTCATTGTAGTTAATCCAAAGTTTGGTTTTTGTTTATTTATCTCCTTTGAAAAAAACAGCAAGAAGATGAGCAATAAATGACTGTTGAAGCAAAGTGAACTTTGAAATTCTGTTGTACAAACAGATGCACAGAGCTATTTTTATTGTAATGGTGCTAATAAAAGTATTGATTAGTTGATAATTTTGAAAATTGTAGTGGTTCTATTTCCTTGAGTACACCAACATTAATGACATTTTCAATACCAGCACTGCTTCCATGGGAGCAGCCTTGAGGTTGGGAATCTGGAATTGATTCTCTAATTTAATTAGACTTAAAAGCATTAACGATCCCATTGCTTTTGGTAATTAGGACACAGTGAAGGCCAATCTGATATTAAAAATAATATATTTGAGATATCAGATGGTCTTTGGGTGTCCAGGGCTTAAAGAGGTATGTCACCTGTTTTCTCACCCCTTAACTAGGTCAACTGAGGATCTAAAAAACCATCTCTTCAGCATAGCTTTGAGAGATATATTATGAGTGTTTTTCCCACTAAGCAACCATAGAAATTACCCAAATATGGTGGTTTAAACAACAGGGATGTATTCTTTCACAGTTCCAGAGGTGAAAATGTAAAATCAAGCTGTTGACATGCTTCATCTGAAAGCACCAGGGAAACATTTTTCCTTGCCTTGTTTAACTTCTGATGGTTAATTGTGGCCTCTCGAGTTGTGCGATGTCCTTCCTCCTGGACCTGAGAGTAATATGCTTCTCTATTTTAATTACTTCCTTGGACTGTTGTTGACCAGTGACTCACCATTCAGCACCCCAGGCTCCACTTACACAGATGTTAATTTAACAAACTCATAACAGCTTGTTAGGAAGACGTTTATACCAGTAAATGCTCTCTTGTCCTTTACCCCTTGCATTATGCAGTAGTAGGGTGTGACAAAAACAGGGCTGGACAGCCTGACCTGTGGTGGCGCAGTGGATAAAGCGTCAACCTGGGAACACTGAGGTCACCAGTTCAAAACCCTGCACTGGTCTGATCAAGGCACATATGGGAGTTGATGCTTCCAGCTCCTCCCCCCTTTCTCTCTTTCTCTCTCTCTCTCTCACTCTGTGTCTCCTCTCTAAAATGAATAAATAAAAAAAAGAAATTAAATAAAACAGGGCTGGACAAAAGTAGAGTTATGGTTCATATGGAAAATAATACAAAAATAAATACTAATACAAGAATAAGCTCTGTGTTTCATGTACTTGCAATTGTAAACCTACTTTTGTCCCATCCTGTATTTGGTGGCATGAATTCTAGAATTTTAATATCATAAAAATAATTTGTTACATTCTACATAATTGAACTTTATTGTATCTTCAATACATATTATACAAAGGATTTTTTTTTAAAAAAAACACTCTTTTCAGATTTTATTGCACCAATATATTATACCCTGAATCAAATCATGTCTACTATAACAGGCCCTGGTAAAGGATAATCTGAGGGTCAAATTCAGTCACCTGCCTATTTTTGTAAATAAAGTTTGTTGAAATGCGACCACACCCCTTCTTTTGTATATTGTCTATGGCTGCTTTCACATTATAGTGGTAAAGTTAAATAGCTACTCCAAAGACTATATGGCCTATAAATCTCAAAATATTTATTATCTGGCTCTTTTTCAGTAGAAGATACTCTACTCCTGCATTAAAGTATAATTGAGCATAATAAAACATCTCATAATACCTGGCCTGCATATAACATATGTTCTACTTTTCACCATTATTAAAATCAAAACATAGCTTCATTGTGGTTTCTTTTTTTTTAATTTTCAAAGATTGTAAATTGGGCTTTGAAATTGGTTTGTCATTGTCCCACGATCTTCATCTAATCACTATAGTCCAGACAGCAATGGTAGATAAATATTTATTGAATGCTTATTCAGTTTGTTCATTTAATCAGAAATTTGTCAGCTGTAATATATGGTTGAAATGTTAGTATTAATTATATACTGATGTGTAATTACAGATTTGCATCTGTACCATTAACACTAGCATAAGAATATTAATTGCAAAAATTCTTGAAGAATCTGTTGACAACATGAGGATAGAAGCTGGTAAATCAAGACATCTTGATGCTAGTGAAAGTGAAATCAAGACACCAGCTTACTTACAAATAGGAATTTGAAGTGGAGAACTACTGAAAAAGCAGAAGAAAACATGTTTTCAGCCACCTGGAGTCTTTCCTCAAAACAAAACAAACCAACACACATAACAATATGTCCAAGGTACAGTCTGAGAAGAGTCCAGGTTAGCCACTACAAATGAGAGCAGTTTTCAATGCAAAAACTGGTGAAATGAAATGAAAAGCTCTAGAAATGTAGATAAAATGGACCCAAGATGGGTTGACCCTGATTGTTCCAAACTAGAACGAACAGGCTAAAAACATTAGAATGATCTTTCTTTATCTATTTTTATTTATGTTTTTTAATGCAGATATATTGATGCCAAATCTATGGAAGAGGGATTTGGAATTTGTATATTAAAGGCATTTTATTTTTACAGGGACAGAGAGAGAATCAGAGAGAGGGATAGATAAGGACAGACAGACAGGAACGGAGAGAGGTGAGAAGCATCAATCATTAGTTTTTCATTGTAGTTGCGACACCTTAGTTGTTCATTGATTGTTTTCTCACATGTGCCTTGACTGCAGGCCTTCAGCAGACCGAGCAACCCCTTCCTGGAGCCAGGGACTTTCAGTCCAAGCTGGCGAGCTTTATGCTCAAGCCAGATGGGCCTGAGCTCAAGCTGGCAACCTCAGGGACTTGAACCTGGGTCTTCCGCATCCCAGTCTGATGCTCTATCCACTATACCACCGCCTGGTCAGGCATGGAATTTGTATTTTAAGAGACAATAGTTAGTTGATAATCATACAGTTTTAAGAAGCACTGAACTTATGTATAATTAAGTTAAAATTTCATCTCAAGTGTTTGGGGTTTGGTCCCAAGCCTGAGTCTGACATCCTCATGGTGATTCCAATTCTGACAACTATTCTCTCATATTTATGTTTGTTTATTTCAATCCCTGTCATAGTAATCCATTTAATGATTGGTTTATCCTCATTTGTCTTTTTTTTTTCTTTTTTCACCTCATAAATTTTCTAATATCTAGATACAGTATGGCATTAGAGCTATTGTTGGCTGAAGATAAACTTCTCTCACACAGCCTGCTGGCATGGGTTTCTAGTGACTTCTCTCCCTGGGTTTCTGTGTTGTCAACCTTCTTGTTCTTTCTGTTCTTATCTCCCATGTCCTTTAGGAAATGGTTTTTATATGTGGCTCATTCTCTTAAGAATCTTCATAAATAAGTCTAAGTCCCCCACAGACTCAATTTATAGTCTCTCTTCTGACAACTGCCAACCCACCACTTTCTCTCCTTTATCTAAAGCTATTTATCCAAAACTTGTTAATAGTCTACCTGAAATTCTAATTTCATTTGAAAAAATAAATGTTTTTCAAATGCCACTAATTAATGTAGTTCTGTGTCATATATTTTGATAGAACCATAAACAAAATAACAAAATAACAATTTTGCCAGCCAAAAGAAAGCTTCATAGAAAAGGTGAACATTGACCCGATTCTTAACAGATAGCATCAATAACAACAGCAAAGTCCAGGAAGGATCTTTTAAATGAAGTGGAGGAAGACCACTAAGAAGTAAAATATGTCTAAGTCAAGCTTTATGTAAGATAAATGAGCTGTGTTAAAAGTAAACATAGTATATTTGGGGTAATGTATATTATATATAATTTTTATAATTATGAATTATAGAATATACAATAGCATGTAAAACTTGAGTGAATATATAGCTATACACTCTATGAGTGTAAGATTGTGGTTTTAAAAAAGTAATTTAGAAAATGTAGTTTTGGTCCTAGAAAATCTAAAAAATGGCTATTAGGAGAAACTTATTTAACACTTTCAAGTCTTCATTCCACGTTCTACAAAAAATGCAGGCAGAATGTCTAAAAGATAAATTCTCTTTAGAGATTTTCTGAGTGTATAACAATTCTTTTCTTTACATTTTGTTTGTTGAATGTGCCCACTTTAGTATATTAAAGCTCAAATCCTTAAAGAATATATTGAGAAAATATTCATATGAATAAAAATAAAATAACTGAATAATATTACACATATAACATTGTCCAAAACTAACATCAAGTTTTATAATACCCTATTGCTAAGTTAAGTAAAATTTAAATGAAATTGCCTATATATTTTTCTCCCCAAAATGTCAGATAGCAGAGATTTCTTTATTTCAAGCTAATATTCCTAGAGAAGACACATTTTTTCTGTTTCTGTAGGTCTCCCTTTCTCCCTCCTTTCCTCCCTCCCTCCCTTCTTCCTTTCCTTCTTCCCTTTCCTTTCTTCCTTCCCTCCATCTTTCTCTCTCCCTTCCTCTCCCTCTTCTTTCCTTTCTTATTTCCACATTTTCCTTCCTTCCTTCCTTCCTTCCTTCCTTCCTTCCTTCCTTCCTTCCTTCCTTCTTTCCATCCTTCCTTCCTTCCTTCCTTCCTTCCTTCCTTCCTTCCTTCCTTCCTTCCTTCCTTTCTTCCTTCCTTCCTTTTCTTTCTTTCTTTCTTTCTTTCTTTCTTTCTTTCTTTCTTTCTTTCTTCTTGTTTTTCTCTCTCTTTCTCTCACACACACTCATACACATACACATGCACACACACAGCATTACAGAAAATAAAATATCTATAATCTAATCACCTCCAAATATTTGCTCTCTGGGTGTCATCCATCAAGGTTCTCTTCTGCCCTATGTAATTTTGAAAGATGAAACTTGAGTTATAAAAGTGGTATAGTTGAGCAAGTCTGTGGTGAATGTTGAGGAGAGGTGGAGCAGTTAAGGTATAGCTATATGACCTTTGGGGTGTCATCTAGTGGGCATACTTTCTTCACAAAAAATAGAATATAAGGAGAAAATAAAAGAGTACAGTGAAGGAAGAAGAAATAATTTTTTTGTTGCATTCCTACTACATATAGAGAATTAAAACCTGTGATTATTTTATAAACATACTTTCTTTAATTCTAGCAACACCATTACACACCAGTCTCTACATTTGAGAAAATAGGTACCTTAATTTACAAGTTCACACTGGTAGACTAAGTCTTTGAATTCACATCTGCCTCCTTTCAAAGCTTTGAGCTCATGAAACTCTGTGATTCAGACGTAAATAATATTTAGTAGTCATTGGTGCTCTGGAAACATGTTGAGCTCTTGGGACAATATTTTACTGAAAGTTATTATACTATTATTAATTTAAAATTATGTCATGAACATTTTCTCATGCGATTTAATATCCCCCCCTTTTTCTTATTTCCTGAAAGTCATAGTAATCTTTATTTGAACACATTTAAAACACAGAATGGCTCATATGGAATCAAGATTGTATTCAAACACAATTGAGTTCGGTAGCTCTAGAAAGTGAATTTTATATGTCTCATAAAATACAGTAGATTATAGGTTTAAATATTTATATTGAGAAAGCACTCTGCCTATAGCTCAAATTTCTTTCTAAAAGAATTTTATCCTAATTGCGAAAACATAGGAACTTGAGTAGCATTAAACTGGCACTAAAACCTTCAAAAAGCAGTGCTTAATTTGGGAAAAAAAGTATGATCTAAATTACTATAGCTATAGCTACAGCAACATACCTGTGCAGGACTCTCTTTGAATTATCATGTAAAATACTCTAGTAAGAAACCTAGGCTGTCTTTTAGTAGAATCTCCTCCTTAGTAGGGAAGGTGTTTTTGGTCCTGGAACAACATAGAAAGCTAACAGAGACTGATGAATCAGGTAATCTCAGGAAACAGTACTATCATGTCCTTTCACTAAAAAGTTGAGAAACAAAATATATGAACAATTTCTGTGAAACACCAAATGTGTATTATATTTGCCCTATGAATGTTAAAGTCTGGAATCTAGGAAGACATTGAATAAAAATTACAAAAACAATATCCTTTGAACAGCTGCTGAGAAATAGAAGGCTTTCGGGAACCTAACCTATTTTGGGGGGTCTGAAAGTCTTCTTGGTGAAAGTGACATTAAGATTGCTGTGTGAATAATATGTAAAAAGGGTTAAATTAGTGGAAGTAACAGAACATGTGAGTAGCAAGTAAAAATTACTTTAGTGTCATTAAAATCTACATAACATAGTGTAGCACTATATTGTAATTTATTTAGCCTGCCTCTGCATAATGGGTATTTAGGTTGTTTGTATAGTTTGCTATTAAAATTGATGGTATAGAAAGTGTTTACAAAAGGTCTTAACTAAGAGTTTGAAAACCTTCCCCAATTTTTATAAAAGCTAGAGTTGAACAGCTCTGTGGTATAGTAAAAGCATTTTTAATAAGTTTGTCTAAAAGAAGATGCAACTTAAATTGAAGAAAATTTTAAAATATTAAAAATAAACCCTATAAAGGCTCAAAACATATCAAACTTTTTTTACTATGTATTAGCTAAAGATTGTTTTATGCCCAAATGTAGAATAATATATAGAAATTAGTGATTTAAGAAAAAATAAAAATAAAATGTCTTTAAATCTGTACCAAAGAAGATTAATTGTGGCATTTATGAGAATTTTTTCAGGTTTTCACTTCTTTTTTAAAATTTATATTTATTAATTTTAAAGGGAGGGAGAAACATCAATTTATTTTTCTACTTATTTATGCATTCATAGGTTGATTGCTTTATGTGCCCTAACCAGCGATTGAAACTAAAACCTTAGTGTATGGGTAAATTGTGTCTCTCTAAAGGACATGTTGAACTCTTCCTCCCCAGTACATTAGAATGTAACCTTAGTTGGAATAAGTCCCTGCAGATATAATTAGTTAAGATGAGGTCATACTGGAGTAAGGTAGGCTCTGAATCCAATATGACTGTTGATCTTGTAAAAAGTGGGGAAGAGACACCCAGGGAGAAGCCAGTCTGGGGAAGGTGAGGGCAGGGGGTGGAAGGACAATGATACGAGCCTGGGACTGGCTGAACCTCACCAAGGCCAGGAGGACAACCCTGCTAATACCTTGATTTTTGGTCTTGACAACTAGGAGATAATACATTTCTGTCATTTTAAGAAATTCAGTCTGTAGTACCTGTTACTATACCCTAAGAAAACTAACAGATCGCCAACCTATTTTTTTTTCCTCCTGAACAATCTAATTTATCTTAGATCCAGATGAAATTTCATTCCTTCTGTGAAGACTTTTCTTACTCCACCAATGTATAGATACCAGTTTCTCTGGCCTTTATACTTACACTGTCTTCTAAAACACTCTTGGAAAAAACTAATTACTTTGTGATATTTTTAGATATATCTGTACTGGCCTCTATTCTGAACGCTGGTTCTTTTTTCTGTTAGATATGTAAGCCCCAAATACTTTTCATCCACATTTGATTAAAATCAGAGCTGATACCTGAGGCCACAAATGTCAAGTTAATATTTGGTGATAAAACTTTAATGATAATATTTAAGGAGTTGCTCACACAAGTGCTTGGATCTGTAAAGCAATAAATTATCTATCACTTTCATTTATAAAGAAAAATAATAAAACCTAGCAAATATTGACACAGCAGTTACCATAAAAATGAAGTGGAATCTATACTATTCTGTATCCTTTTTCTTGAGAATTAATTATGTATTTTTTGTAGAAAGTGGGAATGACTTTTTTAAATATAATATTGAAAGATTTGATAGTTCCATGGATGAATAACTTGTAACCTTGAATATTTGAGTATTTGTTTTAGGAAAGAACAACATTTAGAATTATGGAAAATTGTTCATTCAAAATTATAAGATTTGTTTGACGTATGAGATTGATTTTTCAATACTCCTGTGTTAAATACACACACACACACACACAACAGTGGTTAACTGTGATTATCCTTTGTATTGTAAGGTTGGTAACATAGTGTCTTCTTATTATTCACCTGAATTATACTGGGTTTTTAGAAGATGTATCCTAAATAAATGCATAATTGTCCATATGGATATAAGTAAAATAAAGAGCTACTGAAAAAGAGAAACCAGTTTTCTTGACAGGTGGGAATAGATTTAAATTGCTGAAGAATGATTTAATTTTTATTAGGATTTGTAGTTTATATTTATATAATGCAGTGATTTTTTGTTGCCAATGTGTTGGCATATCGGTAGAGGCTGAAATAATTGAGTCTTTTTATAATCTATAAGGAGCTGTTAAAGTTTAGAATGAGCCTGACAAGGCAGTGGCACAGTGCATAGAGTGTCAGACTGGGATGCGGAAGACCTAGGTTCGAGACCCCCAGGTCTCCAGCTTGAGCTTGGGCCCATCTGGCTCAAGCAAAAGCTCGCCAGCTTGGACCCAAGGTCTCTGGCTCTGGCAAAAAGTTGCTTGGTCTGCTGAAGGCCCGCAGTCAAGGCACATGTGAGAAAGCAATCAATAAACAACTAAGGTGTCGCAACAGCAACGAAAAACTAATGATTGATGCTTCTCCTCTCTCTCCATTCCTATCTGTCCCTATCTATTCCTCTCTCTGACTTTCTCTCTGTCCCTGTAAAAAAAAAAAAAAAAAAAAAAAGTTCAGAATGAGAATGATGACAGACACATTCTCCTGCTTTTGAGCCTGATTATCTCTACATGATAAGCATTAATTCAGACTACGCAGCAACTGAATCTAGTAGATTAGCAAGAGGAAAGTCAGTCTTAGAAAATGTCAAGGATTGATTAGAATACCCAGTCAAGATTCATTCTGATTGTAAATGGCAAAAATCCAACCACAACACACTCAGAGAGTAGCATTGATGGTTTACACACAGGAATCACAAAGCATTAGCTGGTCTCACTCTGTGTCTTTACCTTGGTATTTTCTCTCAGGCGTTTTATAGCTCACTGTCTAATTCTCCATGGTGCTGGCAGCTCTCAGACTCACATATTTTCAGTTTCGCTCTGCGAGGGACATCGTACATATCTCAGTCCTCAGATTTCAAATGTTGTAGAGGGATATGCTAATTAGTGTGATTTTGCTCATGGGTCCAAAACTACCATCAGAGTTCTTATGCATAGCGATCGGTAATTCCCTCTACAACAATACAGTCAGGGTTAGGGGAGGAACAATTTCTTGAAATACGTAATAGGACACTATGGTATTCCTGGAATTCAATAATTAAGCAAATTCATCAATCTGAATCTATTAGCTAGAAACTGGTTATCCTTTAATAAAAGAAAATTAACAGACTTCTGTTTTTGGTTTATTTGCTTTTTTTCCCCTTTTTTCTATTGTTTTTTATTTATTCATTTATTTTGATTTTGAGAAAGAGGAGGGGGAAGTGGGAAACTTCAACTCCTAAGAGTTGCTTCCTGTATGTGTCTTGACCAGGCAAACCCAGGGCTTCCAACTGATGACCTCAGCGCTTCAGGTCAACGCTCCATCTACTGCACCATCACAGGTCAGGCATTATTTATTTGTTTTAACTAACAGACTACTAACATTATGGTCACATAAACTGACCAAAAAAAGAAAAGATTTGTGTGTCAGATGGATTGTGCATCTTACTGGTTTTAAAAGGACTCTTTTTAATTTTCTTGCTTGTATTTTTAGAAAATAAAATTCAATATCTAATGTTTAAACATCTCTGTAAAACAGTTATTAGAGGTTTCCTGTATTTAAAAAAATATTGAAGTAACAATAAATGATGAATATATAAAAGCTACTAGGCAAGTCTGTCAAGACTAAGTGGACTTCTACATTGATCCTGATATGACATCTGTTTGAAAGTGGCTTTTGCTTTTACTCTTTTTGCATTTCCTGACCTTTGTTTTGCCACTCTGAAACTGGCTACATTGGTCAACATTGTGGGTAGTCCCATCCTACCCACCGGATGCACAGTTGCATGATTGAGCTTGATTGTGCAAGCCCCAGAAGGTAATCAGATAATACAACCCATTCATACATTCATGAGAACTAAAATAAAAGCTGGTTAAGTCACCAAATTGGGAAATGTTTGCTATAAAATATTATCATGCATTAGATAACATAAAAAGAACATTAGATTTGTATTTATTTTCTTAATACACCATGTTGAATAAAGGATTTACTTAACTCTGCTTTGTTTTCTATTTTTGAAAAAGATCTTGTGAACACTGTGATTCTCCAATTTATAGAATATATGTATGTGTAGATATTTTTAAGGAGGTTATTGGGTGGTTATCATTTCTATTTTAAAAAAATTGAGCATCTTTTCTGGTATCTGTTGGCCACTAACATATCTTTTGTGAGACATGTCAATTCAGGTCTACTCAAGTTTTAATCAGATTGTTTGTTTGGTATTGAGTTGTGTGAGTTTTTTTTAAATATATTTTTGCTCTTAACCCCTTCTCAGCACTGTTGTTTGCAAATATCTTCTCCCATGGGGTTGGTTTCCTTTTAGTTTTGTCGGTGGTTTCTTTTGCTGTGCAAGAGCTTTTTAATTTGATATAGTCCCACTCATTTATTTTTGTCTTTACTTCTCTTGCCTTTAGGGTCAAATTCATAAAATCTTTTCTAAGACCAAGGTCCATAAGTTTAGCACTTATGTTTTATTTTATGTATTTTGTTGTTTCAAGTGCTCAACTTCACTAACTATTAGGGAAATGCAAATCAAAACTACAAGGAGATGTCACTTCACACTTATTAGAATGACCTAGGAAGGTCATTCACTTCAGTGGTATGGATGGCTCTGGGAAAAAGATAGATGGAGTTGTGAATGAGGAAGAGTTTACCTGCCTGACGTTCCAAGGCAACAGAATCAATGCTGATGATTAATTGTGTGACAGTTCTTGCAGCCAGATTGTTCTCACATTTCAGTTGTTGTAAAAGTAAAAAGGTCATCATGAATAACAATACAATATAATAGTGGTTTATGAGCAGACCACTCAGTACTGAAATAAAAAGTTTATAGTAGAATGACTGGCATGTGCATATAAAATAAAATTAAAATTAATAATTGTAAGAAAATTCTACAAACAGAGGCACTATGATGTTTATTTAAAATCCTATATATTTTATTCTATTTAGCTATTTATATTGAGATTAAAATATATAACGGTAGCCTGACCAGGTGGTGGCGCAGTAAATAGAGCATCAGACTGGAATGCAAAGAACCCAGGTTTGAGAGCCAGAGGTCACCAGCTTGAGCAAAGCTCACCATCTTGGACCCAAGGTTGTTGGCTTGAACAAGGGATTTCTCGTTCTTCTGTAGCCCCATGGTCAAGGCACATATGAGAAAGCAATCAATGAACAACTAAAGTGCCACAATGAAAAACTGATGATTGATGCTTCTCATCTATTTTCGTTCCTATCTGTCTGTCCCTATCTATCTCTCTCTCTGACTCTCTCTTTGTCTCTGGAAAAAAAATATGTATATATATCATCTTAACCATGTAAATTCAATGGTGCTAAATATATTTATATGTTGTGTAACACATCCTTAGACTATTTAGCTTTATAGTTTTGCAAGGATTATAGTTGTGGAAAATTAGAATTATGTTTATGAAATTTGGGATAAACATAAGGAAATTCAGTAGACCTTTTTTCTAAGGATGTGATCCCAAATGTTATACTACTGTTGTAAATTATTGGAGCGCAACTTATGTTCCCCATTGCCATGGACATTACTTACTCAGACTGTAAAGGGACATACCCTAAAGAGGTTTGACATGAATTTATATGGTTAATTGATGAGTAAAGCTGCAGAAATTAGGGAGTGTTGGGTTGGCTAGAGAAGTTAATAAAGCAGAGTTCTTGGTTTATATGGTTTGTTATATTGTGTTCCAAAGTGATGGGCATTGTATAACACCAATTCAGATCTTCTATTTTGGAAAAGTCCATCAGGATTCATCATAAAATGGATAAATTAATGTAAATTTATTTTTATTTTCTTAAGAATTGTTTTACATTTCTTGTATCCTCCTTGCCAATAGGTTTAATTCATATTCAGATGGGTGCCCTTCAATGGCTACTCTACAAAACAAAACACAACACAACAAAATAAAACAAAACATGAAGTTATATATTCGTAATCACAGTCAAAACTTAAGATGTGGCTCTCAATGCAAAAGCAAGCTTGTCACATGAGACTAAAGACTGATCAGAAGTCAATCACCTTCATATCATTTATACTTAATTGGATCTTCCTGTAGATACTTTTGTAGGAGGAATAAACATACTTTGAAAGTAGGAATATTTTGTGCCCTTTACCTGGCTTACTTTCACTCCTTAAGCACAGAGACCTTTCCTTGAGAAAAAGAATGACCTTTCCTTGAGAAAAAGCAGAGAAGCCAGAAATATCTTTTTAAAATTAGTTTTATTGACATAAACTTAAACACAATAAAATTTACTAACTTAAGTGTATAATTTTCTGAGATTTGAAATATATATTTATCATGTAACCACCACCACAATCATACATTTTTTTGTCACCCATGAAAGATCCATCCCTTGTGTCCTTTTGCAGTCAGTCTTGTTACTTTCTGTCTTCTGAAAGTTATCTGCTTTCTGTCACTAGTTTTGCCTCTCCTAGAATTTTAAATGAATGAAACCATTTCAGTAAATAGTATTTGTGTCTAGCTTTTTACTTAGCACAATGCCTTTGCGATTCATCTGTATTGTGTATGTATTAGTAATTTGATCCTTTTTTTGAGAGAGAGAGAGAGACAAGGACAGACAGACAAGAAGATAAGATAAAAAGCATCAACTCATAGTTGCAGCACTTCAGTTGTTCATTGATTGCTTTCTCACATGTGCCCTGATTCAGTGCTCTAGCCAAGCCATTGACCCCTTGCTCAAGCCAGCAAACTTATGCGTCAAGCTAGTGGCCTTTTAGCTCAAGCCAGTAACCATGGGATCATATCTATGATCTCATGCTCAAGCCGACGACCTCATGTTCAAGCTGGCGAGCCCATGCTCAAGCCGGATGAGCCTGTACTCTAGCTGGTGACCTCAGGGTCGCAACCCTGGGTCCTCAGCATTCCAGGCCAATGCTCTATGCACTGTGCCATTGCCTGGTCAGGTAATCCATTATATTTTTTACTAATATTAAATTGTATAGATATATTGTGATTTGTTTATTCATTCAGCATTCAGCAGTCAATGGACATTAGCTCATTTCCAGTTTTGCTTACTATAAATAAAGCTGTTATGAGACTCTGAATACAAGTCTTCATATGGACATATCTTTTCCACCTACTCTAAAAGTGAACTGCCTGAGTCATATAGTAAATACCTACACACCTTATATAAAAATGCCAAACTGTTTTCAAACGTGGCTGTACCATTTTACATTTGCAGAAGCAATGTGAGAGAGCTCCAATTGCCAGATAACAATACATTATAATCAACCCAATTAATTTTAGCTATTACAATGGGTGTAAACTGTAATCTCATTGTAGTTTTAATTTTCTTTTTCTAATGACTAATTATTTCTATGTGCTTGATTTCCATCCTACATCTTCTTTGGTAAAATATCTGTTCAAAAGTTTTATCCAATTTTTATTGTAATGCATGTCCTATTAAAACTTATTATTGAGTTTTAAAATATATTTCATTATCCCAAACTTTATCAAATTTTTATAAATACCTTCTCCTAGTCAGTGATTTGTCTTTTAATTTTCTCTTTTCATCATCTCCATCTCTATATAACATAGGGCCATACTGACATTTCTGATCTGAATAGAGTACCACTGAATTCATCTGAACTTTTCACCTTTGCTTATTTTTATTCTCTGACAACTAAGAATCTGTTTTCCATGATTAACAATATATGTGTTTATTCATTCAATCATTCATTCATTTAACCCTGGAATATATGAAAATATTTGCATAATTGCTAGCATGTACCCTGTGAGGTAGAATTACCCAACTGAAGTACAGTGTCAGAGTAAACACATGCCCAACCTCCATTGCAGACTTGCAGAACAAGAAACACTATGGTTGGGTTCAGAATATTTCTATCCAGGCTGACTAAATTTTTATTCTGGTTGGCTTATTGGTAGAGCATTGGCCCAGGATGTGGAAGTCCCGGGTTCAAATCTGGTCAGGGCACACAGAAGAAGTGACCAAATGCTTCTCTATCCTTTCCCCTTTCCCTTCTCTTATTTCTCTCTTCTCCTCCCACAACCATGTCTCCACTGAAGCACGTTGGCCTGGGCACTAAGGATGGCACCATGGCCTCACTTCAGGTGCTAAAATGGCTCTGGTTGCAACAGAACTATGGCCCAGATGCGCAGAGCATCACCCCCTAGTGGGCTTGCCGGGTGGATCTGGTTGGGTGCATGTGAGAATCTCTCTCTCCACCTCCCCGCTTCTCACTTAAGAAAAATACAGAAAAAGAGAGAATATTTCTATTCAAGCCTTCCAGGTTATTTTTATAAACTGGTGAACAACTGCTTAAGTATTTGTAGTACATATTTTTTTACTTATTTCAGCTTTGAAATAATACCATATCACTTTTTTGGAATATAAGAAACTTAAACAATATATATTTCTATTTCCCCTCATCCTTTATGATATTGTCATTACACATTTTTAACTTTATATGTGTTATATAACCCACAATTATCTTTTAGTTTACACATACATTTGTCATTTCTAGAACTTTTTATCCCTTTGTGTAGATCCCATTTTTTAAATTCATAATCATTCTTCTACCCAAAGAACTTCATTGTTTGTGGTATTTATCTTCTGGCAGATAATCTCTTAAATTTTATTTGTCTGAAAAATTACTTACTTTACCTTCAATTAATCATATTATTATTAGTTATCTATATATTATTAATGTATAACAGTTTTTATTACATTTTTATTAGTTCATTTTGTTATATGCATTGAATATAGTTTCTCTCTTCATGAATGTGTGATTTGCAGAAAGCTATTATGAGAAGTTTCCCCAAAGAGCTACATAGACATTGAGGCTCCAGGTCTCACTCTGTACCACTATATCCCTTTTTGGGGATATAGTGGGTCACAAATACTGAAATATTCCAAGTCTCCTTATGGAAGCATGAAGCAGCTAGTGTTAGCAGGGTAGCCATGGGTAGAAAACTTTAGACCTGAGTCTATGAAAAAATCCATGAAGTTTCTTTAGAGGAACCAACACAAGGTATGGAAGAACCAGTCAGAACTCTTGGGGTGGCCTGAATCACCCCCAAATTCAGGAACTGCTTTTCCTTTCTGGAAATGCTGGTAAAAGAGTTAACATTATCTGTGCTATCTCAGAATTTTATACTTTACCTCAGAACTCCAGAACTGATGGTGCTGATCATTGAGGCTCAGTGAGGACACCAGTGACATGGAGGAGATTCTAGTAAAATTACAAATCCCTTCCAGGGCCCAGACTTCCCTCATGATGAGTTGGAAGAGCCAGAGAGTGCCTCCCTGTACCCCTAGAGCTACTAAAATTATTTCTAAGTCTTCTTGGGGGCCCAGGAACCACATTTGCCTTTATGGAAACATTGGAGAAAGCATTACCTCTAACCAAATGTCCTTACATTTTTAACGTCACATCAGAACACAAAGCATTGCCAAAAATTAAGGGTGTCAGTCTGGCTGAGTTAATGAAAATATTTTAAGCTACCTCATTGTCCCAGGAAAGGTTAGTACTCCACTGGAAGACAGAGACATCTTATTTTACCTTTGGTTTTGAAATCTACTTTTGCTGACTACTGAATTCTAAGTTGACAGTTTTTTTTTTTTTTCTGCAATGTTTTAAAGATGACACTACATCTATGACTCAGAAGATATCTTATGAAAAGCCTGTTGTCATTCTAATATATCTGTTCCTCTGTACAGAATTTGTCATTTTTTCCCTTCAGGCTCCTTTTAGACTTGTTATCACTAGTTTTTAGAAATGTTTATTCTGCTGTCCTTTTTCTGGAACACCAAGATACAATTTAGCCTGCTAAGATTAATTACTGTTTATTTTATTCAATTATAAAAATTTGGGGGAAACTTTATTTCTTTAATTAATTCTTCAGGTTTTGCAGTCTCTAATCCATTGTTTATAGCATTCACTGTAGTTATAATTTTAGATATTATAATTTTTTTTATCTCTGAGAGATCCATTGGGTTTTTTGTATATCTTCCTTTTTCATCCACATAATATTTATCTTCTTATGTGCATTCAGTGTATCATAGATGTCATATTCACGATAGATTTTTTAAAGGTTTTTGTCATATTTTTATCATACATATCAATTTAGGCTTATTTCTGTTTACTTTTTTTCTCTATAATGGGTCATAATTTCTTATTATGACCAGGTAAGCCCTAAGGCAGTGATAATCTTATACTGGATACTAGGCATTAAGAATTTTACTTTGTTCAATGCTTGATTTTGTTATATCCTAGTGTTGTATTCCAGAGTGTTCTGGCAGTAAAATATTGGGGTGATTTAGAACCTATGAAAGTTGATTTTCATCTTTGTTAACTTGGGCCTAAATCTCTAGTTCAATGCTAAGTAGGAATCACTCCTGAAGTAATTAACTTCTGAGTACTCTACACAGGGTCTCATGATTTATAAAATCTTTCTACTCTGACTGAAAAGAAAACTATTTCTAACTGTCCTCTATATATTGTTTGCCCTGCCTCTTTCCAGTGGCACTTTTCCAAGCCTTATGGAGTTTAATTTCAAATTTGCACAGATCAGCCTCTAGACAAACACTTAAAAGTGACCTCTTTGCAGAGTTCCAGAGTTCTATCGCTCTCCATGTAATTCTGTTTTCTCTGATATTTAGTCCCACAGTTCTGGTCAGATCTCCCTTCCCAAATTTTTTTATCTATCTGCTTAACTTGTTGAGACTATTGGACTGTATTTGGGTTTCTCCTCTCCCTGCAGTGGCCTGGAAATGGCATCTAAGCAGTAAATTGTTACAACTGCTCATTTCATTGCCACACTCTTGCAGTGACTCTTGTGAGGGACTAAAGAGTTGTTTCAGATATTTATCTGTTTTTATAAGTGTCTACCATGACCAGGTAAGTCCTAAGGCAGTGATACCTTCATGGAGATATTCCTTTTTTGTTTTTATTGGTGACTGAGTACACTAATTTTTTTTTCATATTTTTAACATATCTTTATTGAGTTTTTAAGCTTTTCCCATAATATACTAGTTGCTGTGAGTGATTGAACTTTAGTATAAGTTGGAATTTCTGCTTTGCAGGAAAATGAAAAGGATAAATATATTAAAGATTCAATCAGGTGTTGACTTTGCTGGCAAATGATTATATAGGAATCAAAAAGATTTTAACAATTTGAGTCTGTTTAAAGAAATCTCTCCAAGATATATTATAATTTATTTTTTTAAACAGGCTAGAAGTTTTTTTGGTTAAAAGTAATACATTGATTATGATTATTAACAATATTGAAGATTGACTATCCTTCCCCAAATTCCTTGTTACATACCTTTAAAAAGCATAATAAAAACATCATTTTATATTTATTACTTTGCTCGCATATATTAAAAAAAAATCTCTAGGTTCCCTAAAAGAGCCTGTGGTAGCTGGCAATGATACAGTGGCTGTTCTGGTGGGATTTTGTTGTTTGGGGAACCAAGTGTCTTTATTGGTGTTGAACTTGCTAGCCTGAGGAGCAGAGACAAGATTCAGACTAAAGAGAATGGAGAGCTAGAATAAACATGTCCTCACGTAGAGTCAAACCACTCAAAGGTTTACATAAATTCTGCCCACAAGCAAAATGATAAGTGAATAGAATGTGTTTTTTTTAAGCTAGATTAAAAAAATGACCTCTTTTGAAAATCCAGAGCCATAGACCA
Organism: Rhynchonycteris naso; assembly: GCA_037038555.1. Classification (NCBI taxonomy): domain Eukaryota; kingdom Metazoa; phylum Chordata; class Mammalia; order Chiroptera; family Emballonuridae; genus Rhynchonycteris; species Rhynchonycteris naso. Next base: position 60,367,273 of record CM072995.1, on the reverse strand, counting down.
TCTTTCACATGAATTTGTCTGGAAAACTGTTGGCCAATAGTGATCTAAGGATTAGGAAGCCCATCGTGTGTGTGGGAAAAGCAAATCAAAGTATGTCTAATGGAAAAAGGCTCAAATAGACTCCCCAATAATATATACAAATAAATCATTGTTAAATACAAGCTCAAAATTCATGATTGATAACACATAAGACATAAGTATGTGATTTTGTGCAAAGGTTAGAAAAACAACCCAAGGGGGAATGAAACTTTTAAGAATTTCAAATAATGACTGAAAAATTGAGAATATAAAAACTTATAAAGTTAAATAATGAAAAAATGGGGGGAAAAAAGCAAAGCAGCTCATACAATTCAAAATAATGAAGGATCAAAAAGGAAAAAATAGGCAAAATATAAAGCCTAGAATAAGATGCTAAAAATAGATTCAAAGTTATTAGTAATTATGGTAAGCTTAATAGGTGCACACATTACTGTTAAAAGGTAAAGTTTGTCAGAATTGATTTGAAAAAATCTAAATTTGTTGCTTATGAAAGTTATCTCCAAAATATAAAAACATTATAATTATAAAAGTAATAAAATTATAAGGGGCAGATTTTCACTAAATAATTCTGGGAATAAAATTCATGAGAAAGTTATAATGGTTCTAGTCTTATGCACTAGTACAACATCGAAGTATACAAGAGACATTGATGGAATTTCAAGAAGAAATTAATAAACATATAATTACAGTAAAAATTTATCACAGTTTTAGAAAAAGAAGCCAGAAAAGACTATGAACATAAAATATTTTAAAAATACTACAATTTCAAAATATACTACAAACTTAATAGACATATAGAAACATACAGAAAAGCTAGGTAATATATATTCTTTTCAAGAATACATAGAATATTTATGTATGTCAGGGCCATAAATCCAGTCTGAGAAACTTTCAAAGAACTTGAGATTATATAAACAGTTTCCAAAAATAATAAAATTTAGGTATAAAACAAGGTGAAAAAAAGCAAGAAATACAACACATTGGTATAATAAAAAATATTTCCTAAATAGTGAGTCAATTATGGAATAATAGAAATCACAAAATCGAAAAATAACTGTTATACCTCAAGATATAATACTTAATGAAATTTTATAATAAATGACTAATGATTAAACATTAAAATGCTAAACATTTAAAAAATTTAAATATATTCTATTTAATTTGAAAGTATCACATAACAACAAGCTATTCTAAAAGTTTCTACATTTTAAATGTTCAAACCACACTTTGAAGAAGATATAATTAAATCTCATTTTCCAGATGAATGAAACATAAATTATATAACATGCACAGGACAGAGAACTTGGTAAATTCAGAGTAAATGCAAATAAGTTAATTGCAAACTCCATGCCTTGCAAGTCACTAATAAAAGTCACTAACTCCTTTTATAATTCAGTAAATAAATAGCTAATTAACTCCCTGAATGTTAAAAGCAAACAAACAAAAAACGGAACACAGGTAAGAAGAAAAATTAATAAAAATAAGAGAGACAGATGTATCTGCAAATGTAACAAAGATCAAATATTATCATGGTATAAATTCTGTATGCCTTAAATTTTAAAATTCTTATAAAATTTACATTTTTTTGGAGAAAAGTTCATTTAAATTAAATAAAAAGGAAATAAAAAACCTGCATAGACCTACACAGCAACTAAAATATATAACACAAAGCACACAGCTACACAACAAACAAAACATTGTAAGTTTGAGAAACAATTTTATCAAAAATTCTAGGTGCTATAATCTTCTAGAAACTTCCAGAAATTATAGGGAAAAGAAAAATAATATGTTTTATGAGGCTTATAACCTGCATACCAAATAAATGTATAATATGGGAAAATAACATTATGGATATTCTTATTTTACAAATAAGTGAATTAAAAATCTTTTTACATGCCTATTGAATCTATGTTAATACAACAAATTAAAGTTAATACAAATTTAAAAAATATTTTTACTTTTAAAAATATATTTTTAGTTTTTATTAAGTGAGAAGAAGGGAGGCAGAGAGACAAACTCCCGCATGCACTCAAACTGGGATCCACCTGGCAAACCCAATATCTGTCAATGCTCTGCCCATTTAGAGCTGCTGCTTTATTGCTTGGCAACCAAGTTATTTTAGCACCTGAGGTGAGACCACAGACCCATCCTCAGTGTCTGGGCCAACATGCTCAAATCAACTGAACCAGGGCTGTGGGAGAAGAAGAGAGAGAGAGAAACAAAGGGGATAGAGAGGAATGGAGAAGCAGATAATTGCTTCTCCTGTGTACTCTGACTGGGAACTGAACTCAGGATATCCATATGCCTGGCCAATGCTCTAGTATTGAGCCAACTGGCCAAGGCTAAGAAAATGTTAACCAAAATTTTAGCTATCTTAATTAAATAGTTCAATAAAATATATAGAATAACAAATTAAATTCATCCTATGAATTCAATAACATTTAAATATTAGAAATCTAGCAATGAAATATAACTCATTAAATAGATTAAAGGAAAGAAAACAAATGATTATTAAAAAATTGCACACATTTAATGAATTAATTTAATTTATGATAAAACTCATAAATTAAAATTGAAAGAAAATTTCTCATGAATATTATTATATGAACGCAAGGTAAGATTCAATCTATTGTATAAAGGACAGCACTCTTTAAAAGCATCCAATTATTAAAGACAAGAAAAGACTGAGAAATTTTAACTGACTGGAAAAGACTAAAGAGATATAAGAAAGAACTAGACATATGTCAACATTAGTGACAAACCTGTTCAAATTCATGTATGAACTATAGTTTACCAATGTCAATTTCCTTATTTTGGTAATTATACTATCATTATGTAATATATTATCATTGGTGAATACTGGATGTAGGGCATACAGAAACATTCAGGTTATTTTTTAACTACAAAAATTAACTTGTAATTTTTCATTGCAAATATATTCGGAATGTCTTTATGATGTAAAAAATTATGTTTCTACATTTATTAAATTTTTTTAAATCAACATTTAAACAAAGATTTAAAATTCTTTATTTTCACTCTTTTATTTGGAACAAGTTAAATTAAACTGAAGTTATTTTTATGTTGGAAGTTCACTCACGCCAATGTTTAAAATTTATTTATGTTGTATTTAGCAAAATAATTTCTTGTGATTTTTATTTTCTAATATACTCTGTAGATATATATTTTTTCATATTTGTTCTTTTTACTCCATTTAATTAGCTTAGCTAGTAGTTTATTTATTTGTTTTCCATTTGCATTTCCAAAGAACCATATCATTGATTTACTTATTAGTTCTGATTTTCTGATTTCTAGTTCATTAATTTTAGCTTCTATGTTACTCAGTTTGTTCCTCCAATATTTCTAGTTTTCTTTTTTTTCTAACTTTTTGTAACATCTTGGGTTTCATGGTCAATAAAGGTGCATCTCTTTTTATTTTGTATTTTAAATATTTAAAGCTAAATATTTTCTCTTTCCAGAGTGTAATCCATTTAGTCTAGTACGTAATATTTTTATTATCAATATTTCCTAGGTATTCTGAAATTTTGGTTTTGATTATGTATTTTATTTAAATGTTTTAGAAAACTATTTCTAAAGTTTTTATTGTTTTGTTTTAATTTTTATCACCAATTGCTAGTTTTTCAGCACTGTGATCAGAATATGTAATTTTATTTTTTTAGAAAATAGTTTAGCTTTATTCAATTCAGGTCTTTTACCCCTGAAACTAAAGTCTCCCCTTTTGTTTTATAGTATACGTTTCAAAAATAATCAATTCAATTTCTTTTATATTTTTCTACTTGCTTTTTATGTGCTGATGAAAATAACTTGACTTCTACTTAATCTTTGTTTCAGTGTTTCTCCTTGCATTTCTTATACTTTTTATTTACAAATATTAAAGCTCTACTTTTTGACTACAAAGTCTTTATAAAGTTTCCTCCCTCCTCATTTCAACTCTCTTGATTGTATCTCAACTTTTAGATTTTTCTTAGTTGTTTCAAATTAATTTTATTTAATATTGATATCAGGATATTTGGAATAAAAATTCTTACAATAAATTTTCACAATTCAGTCTGGAGTACCATTCCATTTTGAGGAAGGTTTCCCCACTCCCCCTTAATTTTAAACTGTTGATATAAGTTTATGTTCCTTGTTTTATTTTTACTTGCATTTTTTGGATCTATCTCTGACCATCCTTTTACTTTCAGACTTCTTATATCAGCTTAAACTATGTCTCATTTTTAGTGAATATGTGTAGGTTTTTTGTGGTTTTTTTTTTCACTTTTGAACTGCTGATTACAAACATGCCAAACATGCATATAGGTAGATGTGTATGTTTGTGTGTTTGTTTGTGTGTGTGTATATGTAATATATACAAATGTATATTCTTGTCCTGATGCACTTGGCCTTTATTATAACAGCTTGTTTTATATTATATCTACACTATTTATTACTTTTATTTATTTATGTTTTGTTAATTGAATTTATTGGGATAACACTGGTTTGCCAAACCATGTAGGATTCTTTCTTTTAATCTTTCTTCAAGTTTTTTTTTTGTGTGTTCCCCTTCTGACCACTTGAGAGGGCTTGTACTAAGTTTTTTTCATGATGATATTCATTCTTTTATATGTCATATCAAATTTTATAAAGTGCAATATAGTGATTTTTGGTGTGAATGATAAGGACATTTTAAAAAATTAACAATTGCACAATTTCTGTTTCCTCCTTTTCATTCTGCTCCTAGTTTTGGTTGACCTTATTGTTTCGGCATTTCTTCTACCATATTTATATTTGACTTTTCATTAGAATTTCCAAGTGGAGTGTGAAGAGAGGACCTTCTAAAAATATAGCAATGTCTGGGTCTCACCACCAAAGATTCCGATTGTCTAGGTTGCAGCCTGTGAATTATTATTTATGAAATTCTGGGCAATGTGAATGTGTAATGTTAAAAATCAGAGTCAGTAGGTAACTTTTAGAACTTTAGTTAAAAATGCATTCTCACCAGCGTGTGCTCTGGGACGTTACTCTGTTTGTTGTTCCTTACAAGTAGGAAATCTGTCTAGTTCACAATGAAGCCATTTTGCTGTGGCAGTTCATTTGTGCATTTGTGTGTGTGTGTGTGTGTGCATGTTTGTGTGTAGACATTTTTTTTCTAGTATGATTTAGCTGTTAATCTTGTCAGATGACAAATATTGGCAGGTCCAGGGCATTTTGATGTTCTGTTTCTTTTTCATCTGGCACCTCCTGCAGCCTGCTTTTTACAGAAGTAGTTTGTACATTTGTTCCTACTGGCCCAGCCGTGTCACTCAGTACTAGTAAACAAATTTCAAGGAAGCTATCACAGCAAGTTTCTGCCTACAACTCTGGAATTTCAAGTGTGAAATTCTTAATTTTGTTCCTACTTTAGATTCCTTTTGTTTTTTCTAACCTAAAAGACCTGCTAGTTCTTTGTCCTCTGTGGCAATATTACTTAAGATACTTGGTTGCACTTTTCACATAGTGTGTATAGGGTTATAGATATTTACTAGAGCATTAAAAGTATTTTCTTTTCTGTTTCTCATTTACCTTTAGTTCCATTGGTTTCACAGCAGGATGAGAATGAAGATAACTCTCAGTCATCTGAAAGTATTTATTAATTATAAAAAATAAATTTTAAGCACCTTCAATCCTATAATAAATTCAGAGTATATTTTTTCTCTCTTTCACTATGATAACTGTGTGTGTTCAATATCTGTTTCTTGATGGGTAACTGGTGGACACTGCCAGTTTTGTATACTGCTCACAAAAATTAGGAAATATTTCCAAATGAATATGAAGTGACAAAATATCCCCTACTTTTTGTGAGAAGAATTAGGAGATATTTCAAAATGAATATAAAGTGATAAAATATCCTCTAATTAGGATATGAACATATTTAAAACTCTGTAGCCCTGGCAAGTTGGCTCAATGGTAGAGTGTTGGTCCATTCTGTGAATGTCCTGGGTTTGATTCCTGGTCAGGGTACACAGCAGAAGCAACCATCTTCTGTTTCTCCACCCCTCCTCTTCTTGCTTCTCTCCCGCTCTCTCTTCCTTTCCTGCAGCCATGGCTCACTTGGAGTGAGTTGGCCCCTGGTGCTGAGAATGTCTCCATGACCTCCACCTCAGGAGCTAAGAAGAGTTCATTTGCTAAGAAACAGAGCAATGCCCCTGATGGGCAAAGCATCACCCCCTAGTGGGCTTGCCGGGTGAATCCGGTTGGAGTGCATGTGGGAGTCTGTCTCTCTGCCTTCCTTCCTGTCACTAAAAAACAAACAAAAACAACACCCTGAAAACGTTTGTCTAATTTAATTTCAGCATCAATGCTGAGCACCTGTCTATTTAGGAAATCATGAAGAAGGCTTTTAATGGATTTTGTTTGCTTAGTCTAATTTGGTAATTTATTCCTTAAGAGAGATTTTACCTTAAATCTCTTTCATAATATATAAAATTTTCTGTTTTATAGAATAGGAAATTAAGATATTGCACTTACTGATATACTTTCTCATAAATTAGAAAAAAAATTATAGATTATCATTTATTTAAAACATACCAAATATTACTGACTTTCTTCTTCATGAATTCATAAATATAACATCTCATGTATTTATATTTACAGAAAAAAAGAGTAATGGAGGTAATAGTAACATGATATATAAAGTGACTAGCAAGTGTAGATTACCTGATATATGTCAAATGATGTATATTTATTTCATTTTGTTTTATCCTGTCAACAATTAAGATGCTTTTTATTTTCATCTAACAAAACAGTGTAAGTACAGTGCTAGGGAAGAAATAAAAAATTAAAACAAGGTTTTTAAACATGACGATGGAATGAGCTTTCTTAAATTGGAAGAATATTCTGACTGCTGAGTGATAGCAGAAGAGGTAGGAAGAAACATATCACAGAAGTTTAGCCAATATAAAGAGTTCATTTTTTTTGGGGGGGGGGACAGAGACAGAGAGAGAGAGTCAGAGAGAGGGACAGATAGAGACAGACAGACAGGAAGGGAGAGAGATGAGAAGCATCAATTCTTTGTTGTGACACCTTAGTTGTTCATTGATTGCTTTCTCATATGTGCCTTGACCGAGGGGCTACACCAGACTGAGTGACCCCTTGCTCAAGCCACAGACATTGGGCCCAAGCTGGTGAGCTTTTGCTCAAACCAGATGAACCCATGCTCAAGCTGCTGACCTCGGTCTGAAACCTGGGTGCTCCATGCCCCAGCTAGGACAGTTGGAAATGTATTTTTAAAGGGCTGCGAGGGAAGAAAGATGGTGACAGAGTAGGCAGACATTCCAACTGCCACCTTCCAGGATCAAATTGGATTACAGCTTAACTTAAAAAGAATCATCTTGAAAAAGCAACTTTGGACTAAACTAAGAGGAATCTATAATAAAGGATGACTAAAGAAGCCACACTGAGACTGGTAGAAAGGGTGGAGAAGTGGAAAGGTCTGCCCCACTCCCAGGAGCGAGCAGCAGCCTGGAGGGACTCTCATGATGGAGGTGGGGGGTTGCCCTAAGAGGTGTGGGTCTTCAGCATCAGGCCCATAGTCCTAGCCTAGAGCCCAGAACCTAGAAGAGATGCCCAGACCACATTTAGCTGTGAAAAGAGCCAGGTTTTTGTACACAAGAAAGAGACACACCTCTTGGATGCAGCCTCTGTTTTAAAGGGCCCGCACAGAAAACCTCGTTTACAACCACTTACCTGGGGCTCTGGCAAAGGAGAGCTGAGATAACTGGAATTGCAGGAGGAGAGTGTAAAGTTGGAGGGCCAGGTAGAGACACTGTATGGGACAGCCACCAGAAACCCTGTGCTGAGTCATACTCCAGTACTGCAGTCGGCATCTTTCTTGGGTGGAGTATCCTCTTTGAGTGGCATCAGCCTGGGGAAAAGCTGCTCCACCCTTTGGAGTTTCTCCTACCCCAGGGATGGCTACAGATTGTTATGAGAGGCCAGGAAGCAGGGGGCGCATCAGTAACTCAGCTTCCTGGTGTTGAGACCAGAGCTCCCCCTACCCACTCTCCCAAGTCTATGACTGGTGCTTCCAACTTAGGAGAGACTCAGTTGAAACTGTGTTGGCAGACCACACCTCTGGGTCTCAGAGGCCACACCCATCGGACTCCTGGGACCACACCCTACAGAGGTTTGTGAAAAAGTCTACTAGACAGACAGACATCTGGTGCCAAGGGGAAGAGCCACACTCATCACCCTTCCTAATCCCTGAATTGCTGTAGGCTCTAGACTCTAGCACAGGTTCTTTTAGTGACTGAGTGCAACAAACAGCCAGTAGACAGGCTGCAAGAGGTAGGACTTAGGGCAACTTAACTGTTTGAGTGGAATTTCCCCCAGACCCATAGTAGGTAAAAGCCAGCCTAGGAGTGCAACTTGATACTACCATGTACACTTGGCCCAGCAGAGGCAGCCACAAACTCTAAATTGCATGTAGGTCCAAGAAGGTTGCTGAGGGCCAGTCATGGGCAGTGTCTTCCACTGGTCTGTGCTGGGTTCCTGCTTGAGAGTCCCAGGGTTGGCACATTCAGGTGAGGCTGTAGAATGCATTGGTTTCCACAGAGTGGTATCCTAAGGAAATAGCTGAGTTGAGTTCCACTCTTTCTGATCAGTACTGGCACAGCGGCTTATGTGCATTGGATAGGGTGGAGCTTCACTGTCAGGTACCCTGGGCTTTGGATATTCTGTCCTGCTAGGCTATATTCGACATGGGAAAGGAAGAGAGACTTGGAGCATGGACATTTAAAGTGTGGGTCTCTATGAGTCTATTGTTAGATCTGGTTGAGGGGCTTAGCCACCTTTGGGAGGGGCATGGTCAGCCCCAGGAGAGAACTCTCTCAGTCTTCTTCCCTGAGACTGGGGTCTCAACAGCTGAAAGAACTTCTGCATAGGGGACTCTCAGCCACACTCAGTCTGAACCTGCTGCTCACCTTGTTGGGGAGAAATAAAATATGAGTATATAGCAGTAGCTGGGGGGTCAAGCTCTGTAATATGGGCCACATTCCCAGTACTGAACTTCTGACCAAGAGACTACTGAAGTAGGGGGTTCCACAAATGTTGTATTTGCAACCTAAGCTGCCCTAACAAATCAAGTGTGCAACCTGTAGACTGGTTGGTTAGATGAGTTCAATCTGAGCCAACACTATAGTCTTACTACAGAAGACTCCATGGGAAGACCAGACAGCTGCAAGAGGAGGCGGAGCAGCTGAAAAGTGGAGATAAATTTTTCAGAGCTTGGGGTTTTCACAGAGCTCTTCTAATCTCTAAACAGGAGGAAGCTGATCCTTATACATAGGTTGGCCCCTCCCACCATAACCAGACTCAGAAAATGCAGACACAAACAGAAAAGTGCAGTAGCTGCAGACTAGTAGCCCACAGCACATTTCAAAAAACAGGTAATTCCAACCCAAAAAGAACTAGAGCCAACACTACTGGTAGTGGGTGACAGAGAGCACCAACCCTAGACTCAACTACCTACACAAGCAGCACACCCAAATGTGGAGTCTAGCAGGCACCAGACACTGTGGAGAATAAATACGCCAAACAAGACAGGCATTGCACAGTGTGTAATACACATAATCAAGGTTGACCCTTAGAGCCAGCCAGCCTGTAGAGATAAATGTACTCACGAAAAGACCAACTGCATCAAATACTCAAATACAACAAGAGGGAAAATAGTACCTTCAAGAAGCATTCTTAGAACAAGGAAAACAAGTAGTCTGGAAGACAGTAACACTAAGCCCATCTTCTTCATAAATACTACACAAAAATTTCAAGGTCAGACAGCACTATCTAATAAACAGGCAAAATAGGCTGACAAAAAAAAATGTGACCCAAATGAATCAACAAGAGAAATCCCCAGAAAAAGAACTGAATGAGATGGAAGTAACCAAAATACCAGATGCAGAGTTTAAAACAATTATTTTTAGGATGCTCAAGGATCTTAGAGCAACAATGAATAACATAATGGGAACCTAAACAAAAAGATAGCAAGCATCAAAAAGGACATTAAAATAATAAAAAAGAACCTGTCAGAAATGACAAGTACAATATCAGAAATGAAGATTGCACTAGAAGGAATTAATAGCAGACTGGATGAAACAGAGGATTGAATCAGCAATTTAGAGGACAAGATAAAGGAAAGCATGGAAGCAGAGCAGTAAAAAGAAAAGAGGCTCAAAAAAGTCTGAGGAAACTCTACGAGAGCTCTGGGACAACATGAAGAGAAACAACATTCTCATTACAGGAGTTCCTAAAGGAGAAGAGAACGAACAAGAAATAGAGGACTTGTTTGAAAATATCATAGCTGAAAATTTCCCTCAATTGATGAAGAAAATAGTCACACAAGTTCAAGAACAACAGAGAGTTCCATTAAAGTGGAACAAAAGGAGGCTACAGCAAGACACATCATAATTAGTGTCAAAGTTAAGAGATAAAGAAAGAATACTAAAAGCTGCAAGACAAAAGCAGTTAATTACCTGCAGAGGAGCCCCCATAAGGATGACATCTGTCTTTTCAATAGAAACACTTGAGGCCAGAAAGGATTGGCAAGAAATATTCTAAGTGGTGCAAAGCAAGAACCTGCAACCAAGACTTCTTTATCCAGCAAGGCTATCATTTAAATTTAAAGGAGAAATAAAAAGCTTCCCAGACAAGAAAAAACTCAAGGAATTCATTACAACCAAAAGAGTACTACAAGAAATGTTAAGGGGCCTGTTGTAAAAAGAGCAAAGGAAAAAAAAAAATTAAAAAATGAGGATTGTAGATTTAAAGAATAAAATGGCAATAAACAACTACATATCAATAATAACCTTAAATGTAAATTGATTAAATACAATTTACATTTAAGGTTAGCTGTGTGGATAAGAAAACAGAACCCATTCATATGCTGTCTACAAGAGACCCACCTCAGAACAAAAGATACACATAGAGTAAAAGTGAAGGGATGGAAAAAAGTATTTCATGCTAATGGCAATGAAAAAAATACCTGGGGTAGCAATACTTATATCTGACAAAATAGACTTTAAAACAAAAGCTACAGTAAGGGATAAAAAAGGTCACTACATAATTATAAAGGGAGCTATCCAACACAATATTATAACCATTGTAAATATCTATGCACCTAATATAGGAGCACCTAAATATATAAAACAGATTTTGATGGACAGAAAGGGTAAGATCAACCACAATACTATTATAGTAGGGAACTTTAATACCCCACTAACATTAATGAATATATCCTCCAGACAGAAAATTAACAAAGAAATAGCGGCCTTAAATGACATACTAGATCAACTAGATTTAATAGATATCTTCAGAAGCTTTCACCCCAAAGCAGCAGAATATACTTTCTTCTCAAGAGCTCATGATATATTCTCTAAGATAGACCACATGTTAGGACACAAAATGAGTCTTAATAAATTTAAGAAGATTAAAATCGTATCAAGCATCTTCTCTGATCACAATGGCATGAAACTAGAAATCAACTACAATAGAAAAGCTGAAAAACATTCAAACACTTGGAGGCTAAATAGCATGTTATTTAATAATGAGTGGGTTAAAACGACATCAAAGAAGAAATCAAAAATTTTCTTGAAACAAATAAAAATGAACATACAACAACTCAAAATTTATGGGACACAGCAAAAGCATTCCTGAGATGGAAGTTCATATCATTAGAGTCACACCTTATGAAGCAAGAAAAAGCTCCAATAAACAACTTAACCCTGCATCTAAAAGAACTATAAAAATAACAACAAATAAAGCCCAGAGGAAGTAGACAGAAGGAAATAATAAAGATCAGAGCAGAAATAAATGACATAAAAGCTAAAAAAAAAAAAAAAGTACAGAAGATCAATGAAACCAAGTGCTGGTATTTTGAGAAGGTAAGCAAGATTGATGAACCTTTAACCAGACTCATCAAAAAAATAAGAGAGAGAGAGAGAGGACTCAAATAAATAAAATTAGAAATGAAAGTGGAGAAGTAACAACCGACACCACAGAAATACAAAGGATTGTAAGAAAATACTGTGAAGATCTGCATGCCAAAAAATTATACCTAGGTGAAATGGATAAATTTCTAAAAACATATTATCTTCCAAAACTCAATTTGGAAGCATCAGAAAACATAAACAGACCTATCACAGTAAATGAAATTAAAATTGTTTTTAAAAAACTCCCAGTAAACAAAAGTCCTGGACCAGATGGTTTTACAGGTGAATTTTACCAAATATTCAAAAAAGAACTAACACCTATCCTTATCTAGATATTTCAAGAAATTCAAAGGAAGAAAGACTTCTAAGCTTCTTTTATGTGGCAACCATAATCCTCATTCCAAAACCATGTAAAGACACTACAAAGAAAGAAAACTATAAGCCAATATCCCTGATGATTTTAGAGTTAAAATTCTCAACAAGATATTAGCAAACCAGATCCAGCAATACATGAAATAAATCATACACCAGGATCAAGTGGAATTTATTCTGGGGAAGCAAGGTTGGTACAATATTTGCAAATTAATCAATGTGATTCATCACATAAAGAAAAGGAAGGATAAAACTCACATGATAATATCAATAGATGCAGAAAAAGCATTTGATAAAATCCAGTACCCATTTATGATCAGAACTCTCAGCAAAGTAGGAATACAGGGAACAAACCTCAACATGGTAAGGGCTATCTATGACTTGCTAACAGCCAACATCATACTCAATGGGCAAAAGTTAAAAGCAATCCCATTAAGATCAGGAACAAGGCAGGAGTGCCCCCTTTCACCACTCTTATTCAATATAGTTCTGGAAGTCCTAGCCACAGCAATTAGACAAGAAGAAGAAATAAAAGGCATCTAAATTGGAAAAGAAGTAAAACTATTATTATTTGCAGATGATATGATACCGTACATAGAAAACCCTAAAGTTGCAGTCAAAAAACTACTAGACCTGACAAATGAATTTAGCAAGGTGTCAGGATATAAAATTAATATTCAGAAATCAATGACATTTTTATACACCAAAAATGAACTGTCTGAAAGAGAAATTACAAAAACAATCCCCTTCGCTATTGCAAGCAACAAAAATAAAGTACCTAAGAGTAAATTTAACTAAGGAGGTTAAAGACTTGTACTTGGAAAATTATAAAACATTCATTAAATAAATCAAGGAAGATTCAAACAAGTGGAAGTATATACCGTGTTCATGGATAGGAAGAATAAACATCATTAAAATGTTTATATTACCCAAATCAGCCTATAAATTCAATGCAATTCCTATTAAAATACCAATGGTATACTTTAAAGATATAAAACAAGTATTCCAAAAAATTATATGGAACCAGAAAAGAACACAAATAGTCTCAGCAATCTTGAAAATGAAGAATAAAGTGGGAGGTATCACACTTCCTGATATCAAGTTATACTACAAGGCCATTGTACTCAAAACAGCTTGGTACTGGCATAAAAACAGGCATATAGGTCAATAAAACAGAACAGAGAACCCAGAAATAAACTCATGCCTTTATGGTCAATTGATATTTGACAAAGGAGGTAAGAGCATACAATGGAGTAAAGACAGTCTCTTTAATAAATGGTGTTGGGAAAACTGGACAGGTACATGCAAAAAAAATGAAACTAGACCACCAACTTACACCATTCAGAAAAATAAACTTAAAATGAATAAGACTTAAACTTAAATTGTGAAATCTTAAACATCTTGGAAGAAAACATAGGCAGTAAACTCTCCAATATCTCTCATAGAAATATTTTTGCTGATTTTTCTCCACGGGCAAGTAAAATAAAGGAAATAAAGGACAGGATGAACAAATGGGATTATATCAAACTGAAAAGCTTTTGCACAGCAAAAGACACCATGAACAAATAAAAAGACAACCCACACAATGGGAGAACATTTTCACCTATACATCCGATAAGGGGTTAATAAACAAAATTTATAAAGAACTTCAAAAATTCAATACCAGAAAGCTAAACAATCCAATTAAAAAATTGGCCAAAGTACTGAATAGACACTTCTCCAAAGAGGACATTCAAATGGCCTATAGGCAAATGAAAAAATATTCAACATCACTAGTCATCAGAGAAGTGCAAATTAAAACCACAATGAGATATCACCTCACACCTGTCAGAATGGTATTCATTAACAAAACAGCACACTATAAATGCTGGTGAGGGTGTGAAGAAAAGGGAACCCTCCTGCATTGCTGGTGGGAATGCAAACTTGTGCCGCTACTGTGGAGAACTGTAAGGGGTTTCCTCCAAAAATTAAAAATGGAACTGCCTTTTGACCCAGCTATCTCACGTTTAGGAATATATCCTAAGAAAACCAAACCACTGATTCAAAAGGAGATATGCACCCCCGTGTTTATTGCAGCATTGTTTACAATAGCCAAAATCTGGACACAGCCCAAGTGTTCATCAGGGGACGAGTGGATTAAAAAGCTGTGTTACATATACACAATGGAATACTATGTGGCTGTTAAAAAGAAGGAAAACTTACCTTTTGTGAAAGCATGGATGGACCTGAAGATTATTTTGCTAAGTGAAATAAGCCAGATGGAGAAAGAAAAATATTATATGATCTCACATATATGTGGAATCTAATGAACAAAGGGAACTGAGGAACAGAATGGAGGCAGAGTCTGGGTTACAGGGACCAGAGGGACAGAAGTTAGAGGGAAGGGGGATGAGGGAATGGGATCAGAGTAGGTAAAAGGATTAGTAAAACTATATATACATAACACAGAGATATAGATAACAGGACAGAAAATCCTAGAGGGAAGGGGGGAGGAAATTAGGGGTAAGTGGAGCAAAGGGGGTATAAAAACAAACACAGAGGTGTGGGTGAGGGAGTTATATTCAGTGGGACACTTAAATCCATGTAAACACAATAAATTTAAAATTAATAAAAAATTAGAAAAACAAAACAAAAACAAAAACAAAAAAGGGTTGGGAGGAATACATTGATGTTAAACATTTTAAGAAGAATATTTTTGCCACTTGGGAGTAATACTTCTTTTTTTTAAAGGTGAGAGTAAAGGAAACAGTGATGTAGACTCCTGCATGCACTCTGACTGGAAACCCCTCGGCAATACCATCTGGGGCCAATTCTTGAGTACCGAGCTATTTTTAGTGCCTGAGACTGGTGTGCTCCAAGGTGCTATCCTCATTGCCCGCAGTAAGGTTGAAACCAATTGGGTTACTGGCTTCGGGAGGAGAAGAGGGAGAGAAGGTGGAGAGGGAGGGGGGAAGAAGCAAATGCTCTCTTCTCCTCTGTTCTCTGACTGGGAATCAAACCTCAGAAGTACAGATACCAGGGTGATGCTCTATCCCCTGATTGATTGGCCAACGGTGGTGGTAATACTTCTTTTCTTTTTTTTTTTTATTAATTTTAATGGGGTGACACCAATAAATCAGGGTACATATGTTCAAAGAAAACATTTCCAGGTTATCTTATCATTCAATTATGTTGCATACCCATCACCCAAAGTCAAATTGTCCTCTGTCACCTTCTATCTGATTTTCCCTGTGCCCCTCCCCTCCTCCTTATCCCAACCTTTCCTCCCTCCCCCGACCCCGTAACCACCACGCTCTTGTCCATGTCTCATAGTCTCACTTTTATGCCCCACCTATGTATGAAATCATGCTGTTCTCAGTTTCTTTCTGATTTACTTATTTCACTCCGTATAATGTTATCAAGGTCCATCCATTTTGTTGTAAATGATCCGATGTCATCATTCCTTATGGCTGAGTAGTATTCCATAGTATATATGTACCAAAGCTTTTTAATCCACTCATCCTCTGATGGACACTTGGGCTGTTTCCAAATCTTCGCTATTGTGAACAATGTTGCCATGAACATGGGGGCGCATTTCTTCTTTTCGAACAGTGCTATGGTGTTCTTAGTGTATATTCCTATAAGTGGGATAGCTGGATCAAAAGGCAGTTCGATTTTTAATTTTTTGAGGACTCTCCATACTGTTTTCCACAGAGGCTGCACCAGTCTGCATTCCCACCAGTAGTACAGGAGGGTTCCCTTTTCTCCACATCCTGGCCAACACTTGTTCTGTGTTGTTTTGCAGATGAGCGCCATTCTGACTGGTGTGAGGTGGTATCTCATTGTGGTTTTAATTTGCATTTCTCTAATGATTAGTGATGTTGAGCATTTTTTCATATGCCTATTGGCCATCTGTATGTCCTCTCTGGAGAAATTTCTATTCATTTCTTTTGCCCATTTTTTGATTGGATTGTTTGTCTTCCTGGTGTTGAGTTTTATAAGTTCTTTATAAATTTTGGTTATTAACCCATTATTAGACATGCTGTCGAATATGTTCTCCCATTGTGTGGTTTGTCTTTTTATTCTGTTCTTATTGTCTTTAGCTGTGCAAAAACTTATAAGGAACCTGACCCTGCATCTAAAAGAACTAGAAAAACAACAGCAAATAAATCCCAGGACCAGTAGAAGGAAGCAAATAATAAAGATAAGAGCAGAAATAAATGGTGGTAATACTTCTTGAGGGAGATGTGAGTGGAAACAGAGAGATGAGTGATGATGCTGTTGATATGTAGATGATGACGGTGAGCTGCACTAGAACTAAGGCAGAGAAATGGCAGGAAATTAATCACATGTGTACAGTCAGGAAAGAAGATGAATTTAGAGAAATTTCTTGAGTTAATAACTTAAGCTATTTAGTGAGAATGGTGTTGATTTTACTGATACATGAAAGACTGGGGTTTCGAGAAGTGAAACATTGTTTTCTAAGACATGTGAAATACACAGGACTGTGTGATTTCCAATAGGACATCTTGAGTAGCATGTTTGCCTTTTAGAGTTTATAACCCTAAAGTTTGAATTTGTCTCTACTTAGTTTGGAGCTATCACATAGAGAGAGGGCAGAGAGAAGATAGGAGACTTTTACATTGATCCTTATTTTGTTGTAATCTTTATTTACATTGTAGGAAAATTATTTCTTGCATTGTACATTTCAGTGTTTTTTTTCAAGAATCACCACTACCTTACTGTTGATTTTTTGAAAATTAGATTCTGCTGTAGCCATTTCATAACTAGCCAGAATAAAGCTTCAACTGCCAGTTTAAAATAAAAAAGTACCAATGTGTGGGCCTCTAAACTCAAATTGTGGGGTTATATTTGTAATATGTGATGAAGACCTTCACAGAACCTCTATGGCTAAGTGCTCAAATTTTTAAGGTTATATCTAAACAAATACTCCAAGACCAAGTCACTAAACATTGATCATTTTCTCTTTAATAAGTATGTTACTCAACATTTGCCAATGTAAACTACAGTTTTTTGAGATATTAACAAGGTATTTAACAACTATATCATGCTATCCTTGTAAGCAAAACTGAGACATGTGTGCTGAATGTTAGTGTAATCTGGTGCTTCTTTTTCTTTTTTTCTTCTTTTGCAAGTGAGAAGAGAGGAGATAGAGAGACAGACTCCTGCATGTGTCCTGACGAGGATCTACCATCTGGGTCTATTGCTCTGCCTATCTAGGGCCATGCTTGCAACCAAGCTATTTTCAGCAGCTGAGGAAGAGACTCTATAGAGCCATCCTCAGCACCCAGGGCTGATGTGCTTGAACCAATTGAGCCATGGCTGTGGGAGGGGAATACAGAAAGAGAGAAAGAGAGAGAAGAAAGGGAGGGGTGGAGAATCAGATGGTTTCTTCTCCTGTGTGCCCTGGCAGGGAACTGAACCCAGGACATTCACATGCCAGGCCAATGCTCTACCACTGAGCCAACTGACCAGGGCTAAACTAAAAATAATTGCTATATATTTTTAAAAAGCCACCTTGATAAAAAGATTAAGTTAAAGAAATTCTGACAAATTAAAAACAAAATGAAACTACAAAAAAATGAGAAAAAAAGAAGTCACAGAAATACAACCTTAGAGTTTCAGCATATGGTCAGGAGAAACTCTATAGAAAAAATGAAAGTAAATGATAAAACTTAATATTAAAGAATCTTTCCAGTGTTAATAGATATTAACAAACAGGCTAAAAAGGTTCCTGATGTGCACCACAATAAATGAGTAAATAACCAATCTTAAGCAAATCATTACAGACTTTCAGAACATCAGTGATAGGGGTGTTAGTTGTTAGGCATGAAATGCCATGCTTGAGAGTTTAAGGGGTTATTTAATTTCAATAAATTGAACATATTGTCCCAAAGAATGAATTAATCAAACAACATATGGAGTGTTGTGTTCAGTTTTTATACATACTAGAGTGTAATAGCGAACTTAATAAACTGGAGGGTCCAAAGCTAAGACAAAAATATCCTAGATAGAAAAATAATGTATAGCCTGGAAAAGGAAGAAAAGACTTGTGTACTCGTGTATGGTGTATGTGTGTATGTAAGTGTTTGTCTGTCTATCTGTCTCTCTGTACTATATTTATATTTTCTAAGGAACATTCTGAGGTCAGTACCATTTGATAGACAATAAATATGAAATTTAGAAATATAAAAATTGTTCCCCCCAAATAAAAAGAAGGCAAGTGGACCATCACAGAAAGAACTATATGGGTACTTTATTTTTGTAAAACGATAAAATTAAAATCCAGTTTTAACAAACATTATCCCATTTAATTATAGTCAAATTTCATTATACCTATAATGAACACATTGCAAGAAATCACATGCATGGTTATAGCACCTGATAATGAAATGTAGGTCAGACTAGCTCCTTTGTAATGCCTTAAAATAAAAATCACTTTCATCTATAGAAGAGAAGCAGTACTCATACATAATCTTTATTCTCTAAGCTCCAGAACTATTAGAGAAATCATATTATTTTGCTGGTCAATTTGTGAATTTATTTATTTTTAAATGTGTTGACTAATTTTGGAGATTTGAAGTGAGGCATAAGATCGAAAAGTAATGGCATTTTTAAAAGAAATCAAAGAAGCCGGATTTAGAGTTTAGTTTACTTTTGCTCTTTGCCTTAACAAGAATTCAAAACATCATATCATATAAATAAGCTAACAAAACACTGTTTAGAGAAAAATGCCAGACAGAGAAATTGAGGTATACTTTGAGTGGATTTCCTTATCATTTGATCAAGAAAACCTTGTTAATAAATTAAAGATTCATATGTAAGTTTTATTAATGATAATAAAAAGTGGAAAGACTTTACTTGTAGTAAAGTATATTTATTGTCTTCGAACAAATTAAACATTCAGGACCACAACTTCCAATTCTGTAACTGGCGTGACATGTGAATGACATGGAGCTCTATCTAGGTCATAATCCCAGTTCTGCTATCAACCAGTTGTGACCTTGAGAATGCACATGCATTCAGCTACTCACATTGTCTTTTTAAATAAAGCCTGTTTTAATATTTTAACAGGAGGATGCATATATGTTACAGAGATGAGTATTGTGTTTCCTATCAAAATTTATAAACCCTTCATGTATATAAACTATCAGTTGCAGTTATCAGTAGTAACCTTGAAGATTTTTCTCCACATTTGAGTGTAGCATGGATCCAGGATTTTTACATACTGAGGATTATTTTTAAATAACACTGTCTTTATATACTGATTCATATACTATGTTTTATCTTTACAAGTATTCATCAATATAATGCTAACTGAGGAATCCCAGCCCAGAGCTTTCAAAGCCAGTGAATTCTATGAAAAAAATGAAACTAATAGCTTTCTTTTTATTATGAAGACTTGTCAAAAATTTTTCTAGATTAAAATTATGGTGTGAAAAATATATAGGTATATATACTTAACCTCTCAATAAATTACTGCTGTATTTTTTAAAATTTATTTTATTTTTATTTTATTCATTTTAGAGAGGAGACACAGAGTGAGAGAGAAAGAGAGAAAGGGGAGAGGAGCTGGAAGCATCAACTCCCATATGTGCCTTGACTGGACCAGTGCAGGGTTTTGAACTGGCGACCTCAGTGTTCCCAAGTCGACGCTTTATCTACTGCACCACCACAGGTCAGGCACTGCTATATTTTTTTAGTAAGTGTTCATATATATTGACCTGAATATTTGCTCTGATAGTCTTTATTCTTTTTTGAATATATATATATATATATGTATATATATATATATATATATATATATATATATATATATATATATATATACATACATACATATATATTGTATATTTAGCATAAGGTTTCAGTTAAGATACGTTTTAGAGATCTGCTGTATGACATTGTGCTTATAGCTAATTATACAATATTTGACAGTTAAAAGTGCTACTATTGGCTTATTGGCAACAAATTACTTTATTTACTGGAAATAGGATTTATTCTTTTCTTCCTTTTGGCAGGAAATTTTCACTAGATCTAGAACTCTAAGTTGGCAGTAGTTTACATTCAGCATGTTAAAGATGTTATTTTATCAGCTGCCAGTTTAATTGCTTGCCTTTGAAAAAAACATTAGTTTCCTGCCTCTGGCTGCTTTTAAGATGTTTTTCTCTGCCTTTGCCTTTCAGCTGTTTTGCTATGATGTTTTAGATACATAGTGTTTTTTTTTTTCTTATTTATTTACTTGGGTTTTGTAGACCGTGTTTAATCTGTGGCTTGATGCCTTTTCTCAGTTTTGGAAAGTTCTTGACTGTTAATTCTTTAAATATTTTTCCTTCCCCTTTCTCTCTCTTCTCAAGCCTTGAACTATAGTTACTTTTACATTGTCTAACTGTGTTAGACATTTCAGTAGGTTCCTACATTTTTCTCCAAAGATAACTTACACAATTATTTGTTAGAGTCAGAGGAGCAAATCACACCAATCCACTTAAAGACATAGCGGGCTGGATTATTAATTTTGGAACCTTCCTTACTCCCTCCCTCCCACGCTTTCTTCCTTCCTTCCTCTTTTTTTCCCCCTTCTGTTTACTCCCTCCTTCCTTCTCTCTCTTTTTCCTCCTTCTTACTCTCTCTCATTTTTTATTGTATCTCTGTCCTTGGAATTACCCTTACTCTGTCTTGTAGCCCTTTGGTAATTGCAAATGTACATTATATCATTTACATGGGGTCTCTCATATTTGGTGATTTCTGAATCTTAAATTTTTGTTTCCAACACAGTGAGCTATCCAGAACCTCTCCTCTGCATTTCATATATTTCTGTTTGACTTCTTAGTCCCTTACCCTCGATAAAAGTCCTGAGGGAAAACTCAGTGTAAAGAGTTTCACTGCTCTATGCTACCCTTTCTTGGGGATCTGATTTGTCAATGTCTGGATACATGGAGAATTCTAAACTCAGTATTTGTCTCTGAGTATCCCAGAGACTGCTTCAAGTTCTGCTGGATTTTCTACCTGTTAGCCACGAGCTCTGTAGCACTTTTCAGCTTTTTGTGTTGCTTCAGACTTGGTAAGCGTCTCATGGGCAAAGTGGCATGCAGACAGTGGGAGTCACCTTAATGTTCTCCCCTGGTTTCTAAGACCTGACCCTTCAATCACTGGCCATGTTAGTAACTATCCAATGTTTTGAAACACAGGCTGGGCTGATTTTAATAGGTTTGCAACCCTGAATCTCGAACAAAAGAAAGAATAGCACAAGCGAAGCAGGATTCTCTGCAGGGTCAATGTGAAATGTAAGGGTGAACTATGTATAGAATGTCCATAAAAAATGGACTATTTTGCTTCGACTGAGGCATGATATGAAAAAAAATGGTGATACTATATATCTAGAAAGAAGGGAAGAAAAAGATGTAAGGAGTTTTATATCATTTAAAAGAGCCAACATTTCCCCCTAAGCTTTCTCCAGTCATTTGCACAGAAATGTCAGCAACCTTGCATCTCCTCTGAGTACCTGTTGCCATGCTGAGTCTAGAATACTTTCCCATCTCTGCCCCCTTTTAATCATCTGAGTCTCTGCTGCTCTTTCAGCTCTGTGCTTCAGGTATCTGAATCAAGTCTATTGAATTAGTGCAAAAAGATTAGGAAATAAAAAATGAAAAAGAAGAAGAAAATGGCATTTAAGCAGAATAGTTTATGATGTTTCCATTGTGCCCTGACCACAGGCAATTACATTTCAAAACTTTTGTTCATATTTTATTATTTCTTTAACTTGAAAATCTTCTGACAGTAGGATATTTATAAAAGTACAAATTAGCAGTTTATGTATGAACTCCAGGCATAGAAGACGATGCATATAATAGTCTTCCTACTAAATATTATCCTGTAAGCAGGAACTCTCTTTGCTTCTGTTCAAGTAAACAAACCAATTTTGTTTTTCCCTCCCAGTAATTTTTAGCTTTTCTCAGTTTACTTAAAACATTTTGCTAGTCTATATTTTAACTTGCTAAACTTAATGATACTGGTTTCCATTTAAAAGAGTAACATGCAAACTATATAAACACTGTCTGACATTCAGGAAATGAGTAATGGAGAAGTAACCTTATACATATATTTTTAGTTAATAGACCCCGTAATTCCTCAGCCACTAGCACAGATCCAAATCCTGTTTCTCAATGTCAAGCTGTGTGCTGAGATCGCATCTGCTGGAGATGAGAGAGATCTGAGCATGCACGCTGCAAAATGCCTCCCCAAGGGGATGGAAGCAGCAGGTGCGAGGGAGCAAAGAATGAGCCGTCCAATTTTCTCATCGCGTTATGTGAAAATGGGCTCTGCAGACATCTCTCCACAGCACGATGGTGTTTGTGGTCACATTATTTGATTTCCACCATGTTTGTGCAGACTGCATAATTTCAGGGATATTATACTTCAGTATATACATTTGTAGAGTTGTACTTTAAAAAGTGCATCATGGTAGCATTAGCAAGCTGCTGTGTGGTGTGTCTTATGATATTCTATAAAGTACATAGCTTCACTTGATTTCATGGGGATTTTCTCTCATGTTCCTTGGGTTATATAAGTACCAGCAAGGATACTTCTGAATAATGAGGGCCCCATTAAACCATAGTCAGTTATACTTTAAAATATTTTCCTAAAAATACTAAATAAAAATCTATATATGGTTAGAAGCCTAAAATTTTTTCTAATTTTAAATCTAGAAAATATTTCTTAATTGAAAATAAATTAATGAAGAATAAATGTATATTCTATAAAGTATAACCCCCCAAAAATAGAAGTTAATATTTGAATATCTTTATTTTGATTTGTTGAAATTGATCATTTCTCTCCTGTATAAACTGCAAACACTTATTTAAATATAACCATCATACTGTGATTGACAGCTTTATTGTGTGGTTTTAACTAACATTGTAGTATTTGCACATCTCCTTCCCTTTGAAGTTGGGTTTGTTAATGTCATCTTACAATTATGTTCTTTTCATCTAATTATTTATTCTGAAGTATTTAATCATTTTCTGTTATTAGATATTTAAGTTTTATATTTATTACATAATTATATAATGAGCATCTATGCATTTAGCCTTTTATATATCTCTTGTTTGTTTGTTATAAACTACATGCAGAATTAATTTTAAAAAGTTGCCAATGACAACAATTATCACTACACTGGTTTGTACTAATTTAATCAATATGAAACAGTATATAAAAGGACACTCCCCTCACTATCTTTGACTTAGAGCTTTCAACCCTGTTGTTCAGTAAATAGAGAAATTTTTATGTGGCATATTTCAACTTCATTCAGAAGAAATACCTTTTATTGGCTTCATATAAAAAAGGATGTGTCCCAAGCTCCACGCTATTAAGTGATCTGGTCCTCAACGATGGATAAGGCTTTGGAAAAATCTAGTGTTTCACAGACTGAGTTTCAGTAGGATAATGTAGAATATTCTAAATTTCCCCCCCAAAATGGATCTGTTTTATTCAATATTTAGTAGGAAATAATCTCATACACATTAAAATCGTGATGTACTCAATGTTTCCCATGGCTCACCTGCAACTCTTCTAAAGGAACCTGCTTTTCTCCAGGGTGCCTTGAAGATAAATGTTACTCATCCAATGTCCACGTGCCAAGGGAGACAAGACATGCCAGCCAGGAGAGTCCCTACCATGCCCCCAAAGCAAAACAGCCTTGGCAGCTGCTTCCAACTCACAGAAGGGAAACCCGCAGTCAATGGCCCACCATAGGCTATAGCTCCTAGCTAAGGCTCACCAAGTTGTTACCAGTTCAAATCTGTGTGCCCAACACTTCAAAGGGCCAAATTTAATAGCATCAGGGTTTGGAGCAAGGAAAGGTTTATCGATTGCAAAGGTGCCAAAAGAAAAGATGGGAGCTCTAGTAATTCTTCACATCCATTTTAAGAAAGTGCAAAGTTCAGGCTTTTTTTTTATGTTGAGGGACAGGAAAATAGAAGGGGTTGTTTTTGTAAAAATTCTTGCCCCATGCATAATTTTTCTAATGATTATTAGCATACTTAGAGCAAGAGCTATTAGCCTGAAGGCCACGAGAGCAACTCAGGTTTGAACAAGAAGGAGTCAAAGCTGAGCATTGCATTCTGTTACATAAACAGCTTTCCCTGGTTATACTTGGCAGAACATCAGAGCTGGTCTCGGCTACAGAAGATGCACTGGTGCTGGTGATAGACTGTGATGCACCCACTAGCCTATCCTTTCCATCTCTGTTTCATCCATAATGCTATAACCTGTGCCAGATTATCACCACTAACAAAATGGAGGAGAGGTTGTGAATACAGGGAAAAGAGGGATGTTAAAACCTATCCAGTGGAACATTTTAAGTTTCCAGGTATTCTTTATGATCTTTTTCAACATTTATGCTGAACACATTCTTCTCTTATCTTTCTTACTTCCAATCCTCCCTAAGCCTCTGAAACTAAAGGCTGAACATATTCAGGCCACACCTGAGAAGTCAAGGGTGGTGGCCATGTGGAAAATCTAAGGAGTAGGTGATAGTGTTCCTCAGGGCATGTATTTTCAATTTTTTTTTTTTTTTTTTTTTTACATATTCAGTCCTCAGAGCAGAATTACGGCAAATTACACACTTAGCTTTTCTATTCATGTGGTGTATTTCCTAAGAGCAAGATGGATTCTAAGCATGTCCATTAAATCTTTTAACTTACTAGTCAGACTTCAATACAGCTTCAAATAATGATTACTGGCAAGTGCTTTTACTCTCACTAAATTACTAGTAAGATTGTGCAAAAAATTCTAAAGCCTGCTTTACTGAACGGAAATTAAGAAGGGATAGTATTTTCATTTTTTATAGAACACAGATTTTCATTGGCACGGCACATTGTTCTCTTTACCTGAAAAAAATGGCTATGTCTTAATAATTTCCTTTAGAAGATAAACAATAAATAGCAAGAGGTGTCCCATTGTTATTCTACTCAAGTGTAGCTTGTTTTTATTTCCCTTAAACTATTTTTATATTAATCAGATCAAATTAAAATAAAAAAAATGTCACAAAATAATCATTTCAGAAAACACCATCAAAGTCATTTCACATTCCTTTGTACATCTCCTTACCTTCACACAAACAACACTGTCCTGTTTTCATTCTTGTTTCCCCTTAGGCTTTGGGTTTCTTGACAACAGGAATTAGTCTTTATGTCTGTATTCCCAGTGCCTGAAAAAATCCTCAGTAGATGGGAATAGAACAAAAGGAAGGGAAAGTAAAAACAAGGAAAGTTTTTGATTGAAAGAAAATCATTGACGTTAACATTCCAAGAACTAGTACATTTGTGTTCTCATTGTATGGGACTTAGGCTTTTCGCTATAAAGTCTGCAACATTAAATTTAGAAAGTGAGCAAGTGTGACTGAAAGTAAAGCATTTGCGACTTGGGAAACTTTGGTTTTATGCACCATTCAAGTGAGCACATTTCAAAAAGAATACTGTTGTATAATTTTATATTTTAGTAATAAGAATAAAAATATTGGATGCTCTGTTCAAAAGCACAAAGATAATAAGGGTTTACATTGGCTAACCAGGTTTTACCTGTGCCTGGCAATGTCCATGCATTCTATGTATTATCTAAGTTAAGCCCCACCCCAATCCTGATATAGTTACTAGTCTTAAGGACCTTTTACCATTGAGATACAAGGATGTTAAAAGTAGCAAGCCACGGAGCCAGGATTTGAATATGAGCAGTGAAAATCTAGAATCTACACAACTTGATTAGATTGTTATATTATATAAATAACAGCAGTAAAAAATAATGAAAAAATAGCAAATTATCTTTTAGTTCAAAATTTAAGCATTGAATTTTAAATTTCACATTTTGTATTTTCACGTGTTCTAAAGTGAAATTTCAAGAGTTAATAGTATTTGTATAAAACCTAGTGTTTGTAGTATTCAAATAGGTACAAGAGTATTGGAAACATTTAATTGATAATTTAATAACCATTAATCAAGTAAAAATCTGTCAACTACCCAATTAGCTTTCTTTATTTAAAATGTAAATACAAAGTACTAAATATTCTCATATCAAGCATTAGCTAATTTTTTATGATGAATATATAGGAAGGAAATATCCCTGTTGCTATAAAAAAGGTTTATAAAAAGCATTTAAAATTTTTTAAATTAAATATTTTATTTTGTTTAGCTGACATGGATTCAAGTGTTCCATTCACTATAACACCCTTAACCCCAATAATGTGCTCACATTATACCCTCTTTGCTCCCCTCTTTCTGACTCCCTCGCCTCTTCCCTCAGGGATTTGCTGTCCTATTATCTATATCTATGTGTTGTGTATATATAATTTCACTAGTCACGTCACCTTTTGGTTTTTGAAAACTTTGACTTCTTCTTATGACAGTTCAGCTTTTGTTTTATTTTTATTTTGTGACAGAGATAGAGAACAGGACAGACAGGGACAGAGAGACAGGAAGGAGGAGAGATAAGAACAATCAAATATTCATTTCAGCACCTTAGCTGTTCATTGATTAGCTTCTCATATTTGCCTTGACTGGGCCGCTACAGCAGAACAAGTGACCACTTGCTCAAGCCAGCTACCTTGGGCTTCAAGCCAGTGACCTCTGGGTTCAAGCCAACAACCATGGGGTCATATCTATGATACCACGCTCAAGCCAGTGACCCCACACTCAAGCTGGTGAGCCCACACTCAAGCCAGATGAGCCCGCTCTCAAGCCAGCAACCTCAGGGCCTCGAACCTGGGTCCTCTGTATCCCAGTCCGACACTTCATCCACTGGGCCACCACCTGTTCAGATGACATTCCAGCTTTCAGTAGACCATTTCTCTGAGTACAATTAGAAAATCCGGGTAATATATTCAATGCAAAACAGGATTGGAGGAACAAGTTGAGGTAAGTCAGTCATCTATCTTCTGATACCTAAATGACAAGAGTTGGTCAATTGGAGAAGCCAACATAAACTCTAGGAATATAAAGAGAGAGAAGCAGTGCAGTTTTCTGACTTGTCATTATTTTAGATTTATTCGGAAGTATAATGCTTGATACTCTTGATTTGTATTGCAATGATGTCCTAACAAATTCATTTTTAAATACCAGTATTAGAACATGATCAGTTTCAACCTTATGTTCTGTAATTTTGCTGAGCTCATTTACTCTATTTTAATACTTGTCTCCAGAAGTTGTACTACTTTGTATCTTGTCTGCATAAAAAAGTTTTGTTTCTTACTTTGCAATCATTGTACCTTAATTTTTCTCTCCTCCTATTGTCTAAGCTATGACTCCCAGTTCCACATTCAGTAGAAGTGAACACTTATTTTTAAATGTCCCATTTTATCTCTAATGATGCTTATTGTATTAAAGTCAATTGGGTCTGTTATTATTATAGTTAAACAAAATTGGTTAGTGTTCACATGCTGTATATTTTCCCAACATTTAATTTCCAACTTTTTTAATCCTTAAGATATATCTTTTGTATAAGGTATGAAAATCAAGGCTCCAAAACAACAGAATACTACCAGTCTTTTTGCTTTTGTGCTCTTCAAGTTATGAATATTCTGCAATGAATAAGAAAGAAAAGTCAAAGTTATGTATTTATAAATAGAAGTCATAAATAATATATTTATTTATATAAGTTAAAAGTATTATTTCCGAGACATCTTTTGTTTCCCAATTGCATACTTCTCTGTATTTTTGGACATTTTCTTTTGACAATACAATGAAACATGAGATTTTATGCATAGTGGAGAAGGTGACATATTTCAAGCTAAAAATGCAGACCACAATCCCCAAAAGTAGCAAGAATTCCACACTAGCAGGTCACTGGGAACAGCAAACAAGACCGTGTTGTGTTTTATAGCATGGCAACACATGAAAACATCACTTGCTGTCTTCAGGACATTCCCACTGGGATGGCACAGCAATGACCTGCTGACATACCCTTCTTGTAAATTAATGGGATTATTTCAGTTTACTTACAATTGTTTATAGACATTATCTATGGCATTTCAGCTGTGGTTTCACTTACCATTTCCTCCTCAAAATATGCACTCTTTAAAATGAAGCAAAGATTCTAAAGAGAGACATATGGCCTCAATGTAGGAGAGACATACATAAACACACTCGTTTTCCCATTAAGAAGAGAGTCATAGAGGATTGCTCCAACAAATGGTGACGGAATTGCATCAGCTACTCTCAAGCTGCCTTGTCATAATCTGAGGGGAAAATAATTTATCATCCACTAGTTAAATTTATAGCACTTCCATTATGATACCTTTCAAGGAAAGGCCAGAATTATCATCAGGGGAAGATAGATTAACTGTGTGATTCATTATATAACCAAACACCACCGTATTTAGAATTTCAAATGAAATAAAGAAGTTTTGGATTTAGGCTTTATCTCCCAAAATCATCCAATAGACTCATTAAGCCTTTAGAGGAGGGTTAAAGTATAAATAGAAAGGCAGACTGGCAATGATTATAGCTTTATATACACACTTAATTGGAATGAAACTCTTAAATCAGGCATCATAAAGTAGTATGATTTGAGAGTTTCATTCCTATTAAGTGTACATTTGAAGGTTTTTTTTTCCTTAAGTGTGAGAGTTAAAGCTCAGCTAAATGTTATGATTTAACATGAGAACAAAAATAGAATGAAAAAATAAGCTAAGTTCAAGAAGAAGATCATCTCCTTGTTGCTACTTTAGTTTCTAAGACAGTCAGAAAAACAACTTTCCATAGTTAAAAAAATCTACATAGATATAATTTTTTAGAAACTGTCAGAACATTTCCTATGAAAATGAAGTTATCTACCTATCTCTATAAATATATCAGACCATGTTTCCAATTTTGTGGTATCTGTATTTTACAGTCTAGAATAAAGATGTAAATCAACAGTTTTTAAATTTATATTCTATACCAGATACATTCCATCATTCTTTTGATCTTTCATTTCTTCACTTTATCTAGTCCTGGTAATCATTTTTCCTTCAATCTCATGAATATAGAGTTTCCAATAGCTGAGAAGTCTCTAGCTATTCTCTGTATATTCTCCTCTAGGAGATTTTACATAATAAATTTAACTGACATTTATAGGGCAATGTGAATTCTGCCATGACATACTCAACAGGTAACCAATATCAGTCAAACTCAATGTTTTGACAAAGGGGCAGCTCTAACTAGCTTACTCAGTTTCATCAATGGTACTGCAGTTTTATCAGATTTAGAATTTGGGAAAGGCTGTACATTTTTCTACTTTTTAACCTAGATCAATTAAACAATTGGCAATTATGAATAGAGCTGCTATAAACATCTGTGTGAGTAGGTTTTTGTGTGAACATGTTTTCAACTCATTGGGATGAATACGAAAGAGCACAATTGTTGGATCAAATGGTAAGAGTAGCTGTCATTTTGTAAGAAATCACCAAACCATCTTCCCAAGTGGCTGTATTATTTTGCATTCCCTTCAGCATTGGATAAGAGTTCCCACTGTTCCACATCCTGGCCAACATTTGATGTTGACAGTGTTTGGGAATTTAGCCATTCTAATAACTATATGGTGGTATCACATTGTTAGTTTAGTTTGCAATTTCCCAATGACATATGACGTGGAGCATCTTTTCATACCCTTATTCACTATCTGTACATCCACTCTGCTAGAATGTCTGTTCAGACATTTCTGTTTGCACAAAAACCTGCCCACAAATATTTATAGTAGCTTTTCTCATGATTGCCAACAATTTAAAGCAATAAATATGTCCCTCAATAGAAGAATGGACAAGTGATCTTAAGTATATTCTTACAATGTAATATTTTTCAACAATAAATAGAAATAAGCTCTCAAACCATAAAAACACATGAAGGAATGTAAAGTGCATATTGATAGGAGAAGGAAGACAATGTAAAAAAAAACTTACATACTGTATGATCCCAACATGTGACATTCTGGGAAAGACCAAGCTCTGGAAACAGTGCAAACAATGGTGGTTAGAGAAAGAGATGACTAAGAGGAGCACAAAAGATTTCTATGGCAGGGAATCTGAGTTGACTGATGATGTAATGTGGATGCAGTTCATTCCACATTTGTCAAAACTCAGAGAGTACAACATGAAAATGGAAACTAATAACAAGCTATAAACTTATCTAGTAATAATGAATCAATATCAATGCATCAGCTATAATTGATGTATCACAGTAATGCATAATGTTAATAATTTGCAGTAATTATTTGGGAAGTTGTTCAGGAGGTATATGAGAACTCTCTGTAGTTCCTGCTCAATATTCTGTAAATCTAAAACTGCTCCAAAAATAATGCCTGCTAACTAGAACAAACAAACAAACAAAAGTGTAAATGTACTATGATCAGAAGCTGCACATATACTTGAGGTCTTTTCACAGTCCCATTGTGTTTGCCTAGGATGGAATCTAAAATAGGTCATGCGCACAGAGCATTCAGTAGACACTCATATGTGAGTATGTGTCTTTTTGAAAATCAGCACTTGCTAAGTCAATTTATCCACTCATTGATCCATCGATGTATCTATTCAGTAACCATTAAGTGGGTACCTCTATGAGTCCAATATTATGGCAACCATTATAGACACAGAGATGTGTGTGTGTGTTCATATGTGTGATAAAAATGTACTGTCTACATGTTTGCTAATGTAATAAATATAGATCGGCAGAGAGATGTTTACGTTATATAACTGCTCGCAAAATTTAAGGATTATTTCAAAAACGAATATGAAGCAATAAAATATCCCCTTTTTGTGAGCAGTATATATACATTGACTTACATACAGGGTAGGGAAAAAAAGTAGGTTTACAGTTGTTTGTATGAAAATAATACAATGATTAACAAGTAATATAAGAATAAACCCTGTGTTTTGTGTACTCACAACTGTAAACTCAATTTTGTCCCACCCTGTGTATGCCCATAGATTTACATATATGTTTATAGACAATTCAAAGTGATAAGAAGAGAATGCTTAATCATTAAATATGTGTAAAACTGTTATTTAGTGTCATTATTAACATAGTACTATAGAAACACTCACTGCTGGAGTATCTCAAATACCCAAAGAGAGCCTGACCAGGCGGTAGTGCAGTGGATAGAGCGTCGAACTGGGATGCAGAAGACCCAGGTTCGAGACCCCGAGCTCGCCAGCTTGAGCGTGGACCCATCTGGCTTGAGCAAAAGCTCGCCAGCTTGGACCCAAGGTTGCTGGCTCCAGCAAGGAATTACTCGGTCTGCTGAAGGCCCGCGGTCAAGGCACATGTGAGAAAGCAATCAATGAACAACTAAGGTGTCGCCAACGGCAATGAAAAACTAATGATTGATGCTTCTCACCTCTCTCTGCTCCTGTCTGTCTGTCTCTATCTATCTCTCTCTCTCTGACTCTCTCTCTGTCCCTGTAAAAAAAAAAAAGCAATAAAAAATACCCAAAGAGAACTAAAATTAATAGTTAAAACAGTTAAAGACCAAGGGGTCAGAAAACACTTGGACATTTTCCTGTTCTGGGGAGATGGCTTGTCTTTGACGACAGTACCCATCTTAAGATGGATTGCTTCATTTGGCTTTTCCTCTGGACTTTAAGGGCAGCAGGAAATAAAGGCATTAAAAACTAAAGTATTGAAAAGTTTGTAAGAAAAATAAAAAATAAGGATGCTAAGATACCTATTGTTGACAAACATTAATTGACTAGGAATTAAATGTTGATTTGAGAAAATATTTGTGGAATACTTTTTCTTGGTTCAGTAAAAGTCATAAGATGTAGCTGTTTTGTTTTTAATATATTAAGAGGATGTGTATATTCTATAAGTTGAGAAAAACCTGGATATTTTTAATTTTTTTCTCAATTTGCTGGAAACCAATAGACCTCACTGGGAGATAGGGTGCATGCATCAACATTACCCATGGAAACTTTAGAAATATAACAGCACCTGGACCCTACCACAGACCTACCAAATCAAAATCTTCAGAAGTTATTTAAAACAAACAAGAAATGCAGACACACAGTGTAGTGATTGCTTTAGGGATGGGAGAAGGAGGAGGGGAGGGGTATGGGGGGATACATGGTAATAAACAGAGGCTTGACTTGGGGGATAGTGAGCACACAATTCAGTGTACAGAAAAGTGTTATAGAATTGCACACCTGAAACCTACATAATTTTGTTAACCAGTGTCACTCCAATAAATTCAATAAAAATTAAAAAAAATAATATAGTAAAAAGGAAAAGAAAGTTTTCAGCTTTTTTTTTCAAATGACTAACTCAAGGTAACAACCACTATTGTTGCTGACAATTTTATAGACCAACAAAGTAAGGTTCAAATTAGCCAATCAAAGAAAATAATACAGAAAGTAAGTGAAATAAGAATAAATTATTTTGGAGAACTTTAAGAAAATAAATTAAGGCACCTTTGTATGATTGTAACTAGGGAACAGTCATTTATTTTAAAAACCAATATAGTGCAATTTTTTGAGTATAACTTTCAAATAGTCTATCTTTGAATAGATAGGGAAACCAATTGATTTCTTATTATTTTTTATTTTAACTGAACAAGGTTCTAATTTTCTTCTATCCCACTCAGTTAACAATCAAATTCTAACAATTCTTTTCTTCTCTACCACATATTATAAAGTTACAAGCTTTTATAAATAAAATATGGCCAGTACTTGGAACATAAAATGTTTAATATGTATTGTTAGTATTTGTTTGTAACTAAAAAACTCTCAAAAAGAAAATGAGCCAGGAAAAACAATATGGTGGAGAAAATGATGCAATTCAAAACAAAATATGTATAGAGAGAGTTTTAAAATGAAATGATAGAAATATGTGCTAGATAGAAATATGAGACTCAATACATATTGATTATTTAAATTATTACTTTCAAATATTTCAATATATAAATAATAATGACTTTGTAACACCTCTGTATAGGGCAGAATATTTGGAATAATGTGGTCAAAACTAGTTTAGATAATTGGAACAATTCTGAGTCAGAATCCAGATTTGAATATATCCGGTGATTATCATCTTCCCAAAGATATACAGGGTCAAGCAAAAGTAGGTTTACAGTTGTGAGGACACACAAAACAGAATTTATTCTTGTATTGTTATTTATTAATTTTTGTGTTATTTTCCATATGAACAACCATAAACCTATTTTTGTCCAATTTTGTATTTACATGGGTCTATAAAGTCATCTGATAAAATCTTATTGTGTCTGTTTATGTTTGTGATTTATGCATATCTGCTGGAGGGGTGGGGACAACAGGAGGGTGGTGATAGACGCCAGCGTGGAGGAGCAGTGTGAGGTGTCCCTGGAGGGAAGGCTTCATCATGTGGGGAGTTTCAGGTATAATAAGCTGAATTCACTAACTGAGCTGAAGCATCATTCTTCGCAGAACAGACTGGGAATTCTCCTATGGTCCCTCCCAACACAGATGTCCGTTTCTCGAGAAGAAACAGAAACAGTGGTTCCAGAAATGGTGTTAGGAAGACTGACCAAAATTGGAGTGCAAAGCCTGCAGGAGGGAACTCGGTTTTCCACTTTGAAAGAGGGAGCTGTGCTCATGGAGAACAAGAATATTATGTGCTCTCGTGGGTTGGGGTGCTGGAATAGTATTTTGCAGGAGCGAAAGTTAGCTGTAGAAGGGCAGCTTATGGTCAATGGGAGCAATTAGTGACAGAAGCTTTTTGTTTTGTTTTGTTTTTTTACTCTGAAAGGGCTTTCAGAAATATTTTGGAAAGTGCTTCAGAGGGGTGGCATTTGCATGAGCTGGCGTGTGTATAGAAATAGAAAAATGAAATTTAATAAATGCATGGATGGATACACTCTGTACCCACAACTTAGGAAACTTCAGAGCATGTACATAAGAAATTGCGTCTGTAAAAATCAATTTGAATTTTTAGGCCACGTTCTTTCAGTCAGTACTCTCACTATCTCATGACACTTACTTATGAACAGTGTCAGAAGCCATACCTTCCTTCTGACTTATGGTGGGAAGCACAGATTGATTTACTCAACATCCAATCCACTGCTCTGGAGGATGGTAACTGAAATATTGTATAGCCCAGACTCTCTTAAAACTATTATTCCACATGTTGACTAGATTCTTGAGTCGTATTTGGAGTCAGTAACGAGTCATTGAGATGGCAGCTGTGTGCCCAAACACTGGACTTCTGTCACATGTGATGACAAGTGACAGACCTGGCTTTCTATGGCAACTGTGTTGGTTTCCTTCATGTTTAATCTATAATGTAGAAGTTAAGCTCTACCTGGTAGTAATTATGGTATTTATGTATATTTTCTGCTCAATTTTTTAAAACATAAAATTGTTGCAAAACTTTAGTCTATTAATTAACAAGGCAAGACTTTTGTAACATAATCTAACCAATTTTCATCTTCTTCACTGATGCCATCTAAGTACAGATCATCAGCATTTTTCACATTGTTTGGCCCTACTGCTGAACAGGGTGAACTAAAGTATAGAGGGCAGAAGGATCACCAGAAAAGATGCCTCTCCTTTCTACACAAACATACTATGATTTTAACTTAGAGTTGGATAGCCAAAAATCATCACAGCAACCTACATGACTGTGTATGGTTTCACACCACAAAAATCTACATGCCTTTAACGTTCGATGTCATCAGTTCAAACTCCACACCCAGCTCACTCAGGTCTCGCTCCATTCACTTCCTCCTTGCTGAATATTTTGACCATTCCCTAAAATATTTCTATACTGTTTCCTCTTCCTGGAGTAGTCTTTGGCAGATAAACCTACAAAATAAGGCTCAATACTTGTTTCCTTTAGGTTTTCTTCATTGTCACTCTTTAATAAGTCAAGCCTCTTCAATCTCTCTATATAAACCAGCAGACATTCCTCCCCTGCACCGTGAATTCCTTTTCCCTGCTATATTTTTTCTCCATAGCACTTATCATCAGATATGTCATCTATTTCACTGTCCAGCTATCTACACTAGAAAGTGCAAGGAGAGACTGAGGGACTGAGATAGTGAAAAATGACTAACTCAAGATTCGTGTGTGTGACAATTCATATATAGGTTTGAAACTTATGTTAATAGTTCCTACCTAAGTTCTTTATCATGATAGCATCTTAGAATATATTTATTTGGTTACATTCACATTATTCTGTCAGAAGGACTATGTGAATATGAAAGAAACGTTTTCATTCATTAATATTTAGGTAATGTTATATTTAAGTAGGGGAAGAACTTTTTTTTAAGTAAATGAAGACTGGTATTTGGTTTCATCATGATTGACCCAACAAGAAAATCTTTGTATGTATTTTATGAGTAATTTTTAAATGAGGGTGTTCAAAAAGTACATTTCAACAATGGTTTTATCCACATGGTATTTTAAATCTTGGGGTGAACTGCTTTGGGTTAGAAATTAGAACATCCCATTATGTCTCCCAAATGGATTTCAGTGCTTGAGGCTTTTAAGCTTGTCTAAAACGACTGCAAAGAGTATCTCTTTTGTAAATGTATTTTGTCATAAAGTTTGAAGAGGTGAGTTTAAATGTTAAGGCAAAGAAATAAAGACATAGAGAGAGTAATTCTGCCACAAATTTAAGGTCACAACTAATGGCATCTTAGCGAACAGACGAACTTTCCTTTTGAAATATCAAGAAAAGTTATAATTTAATTCAGGACTACATGACTCTGCATTTGTCTGTGTAGAACTAAAGCATTTGTGTGCAATTTAAGAAGGTCAATTTCTTCATTCCATTGTACAGCAATATTATGATTTTTGTATCTGCAATGTTTAATTTCTTATTTTGGATGAACAAATTATCCTTGTGTCCCCTGCAGCCAAATGTAATGATCTCCACTGACTATGATAAGGAGGGCAGAACTGATTAACTCTAGACCTTTCTCCTGCTAAAATCAGTAAACAATTTACCCAAAAAACCATATAGTTTGTTATATATATAACAAAAATACTCCTGTTAAACAAACAAGAATGTTCTTATCTTTCTTTTCAGATAAAGGGGAAAAATCAGTGAAGCCACCAACAAGGCATGTGCCAGTTGGCCAGAGGATAGGATCTCTTGCCTGTCCTCCCTCAGCACACAGTGTATTTGCATACTTGGCTGCATCCTTGTTTTGAAGGACAGCTGTGCTGGTGATTCTGAAATCAATAGGATGCAGAGGCACTGGCACAAATAGCCTACTTTTAAACCATTTTAAACAAAGTGTTAAACTGGAATATAGAACTCTTACAAGGAATAGTGTGATATAGCAGATGTATAAAAGCTGAAGTAGACCTTCTTTTACCCATGTATCTAAAACATGTACTTTTTACATAATAATCTTTGATTATTGTTGGGTAGATAAAATATATTATGCTCACTCTGTTAAAGATGGCACTGCCCACGTGCAAGTTTTAAGAGTAAGCTTTTCCTCACACCCTTGACTGATTGGATGATGTAGGGTGGTGCACTCTCATGAGGAATCCTCTAGGTATGTCTCAGATAAGTGACTTTGTATCAGAGACTTCCTTGTTTGTAGATTGGATTAAAGGTTTGGACTTCTACACTATAATGGTGGGCAGACCGGCAGCTTGCCCTCTCTCAGTTCCTGAGGTTAGCATTAGAGAGGAGAACAGATTAAGGCCACGTGGAGGAGAGGAGAAGCAGCCAAGATAGTGGAGTGCTGAGTGAGAAGCCAGTTTGTGCAGAGTTTGTGCAGAAGGAGATGGGGAATAGAGATGAATAAGTCTGGTGAGCTAGAAACCTTTGATTCTAGGAAACTCAGATAAGTCAGTAGCTTTGTGAGCACTGAATGAGTGGATTTTGGAGCCCAGTGTGTGTTTTTGTTTACCCGCCAGGTGCAAGCTAGAATTTAAGGTGATGGCTCACCAGTTCTTGGCTTCGTTGTTTCCTTACTGACTGTCCGAATCAAATGCGAACCTGCATGATCCAGGCTGCTGTGATAGTGGTTTGGCTACTGGCTTTATAATAATTAAACATTTACTTTGTTTTATAAATGGCGGAATTATGTCTGATCACACCTTCTGTATTGTGAAGAAGAGGCCACTCTTCTCCACAGGTTTATTGTGTTCTTTACAAAAGAATCAATCATCTTTGAGAAGTTTTTACTCAGAATTTACCTTTATGCCTCACCCATAAATTGCATGTCAATGCATTACACAGGTCAGAAGCTCTCAACTTCCCTGAGTATTCTGGATGATTGTTACATGCCTTGTACTTTTCTTGGTTCTATGGAGCAACAAAGAAGTAAAAGAAACACTTCCCACACTAAGAAAGTATTCAATTTAGTTTTTGAGCAAGAGATGACTAGAATTATGCATTTACTGTTTGGGTACCTACAGGATCCTACACATCTTTTAGGACATCTGTTATACTTCAGAGTCATTATTCACGTAACTGTCTCAAGTTAAAGAGTTCCTTCTAAGTAGGGGCTATTTCTCACCCATGTTTTTAATTTCTAATCAGTGATACAAAATCTAATTTTATGGTAGATACTTGATAATATATTTTTATATGAGTAATAATTCTATTAGGAAAGGTTTAATTCATTTTATGCTAGATATATATTTATATGCAATAATTATATATTCTTTTTAAAATATTTTAAATTTATTTATTTAAAAAATAAATGAATTTTTTGTTTTTTGTTGAGTTTTATAAGTTCTTTGTATATTTTGGATATTAGACCCTTATCTGAGCTGTTGTTTGAAAATGTCACCTCCCATTTAGTTGGCTGTTTGTTCTGTTGTCAGTATCTCTTGCTGTGGCAAAAAGTTCTTAGTCTAATATGGTCCCATTCATTTATCTTTGCCTTTACTTTTTTGCCTTTGCAGTCAAACTCATAAAGTTCTCTTTATAACCAAGGTCCATGAGTTTAGTACCTATGTTTTCTTCTATGTAATTTATTATTTCAGGTCTTATGTTTAGGTTTTTGATCCATTTTGAATTAATTTTAGTGCAAGGGGACAAATTGTAGTTGAGTTTCATTCTTTTGCATGTGGCTTTCCAGTTTTCTCAGCACCATTTGTTGAAGAGGCTTTCTTTTCTGCATTGTGTGTTGTTGGCCCCTTTATCGAAAATTATTTGACCATATGCATGTGGTTTTGTTTCTGGGCTTTCTATTCTGTTCCATTGGTCTGAGTGTCTATTTTTCTGCCAATACTATGCTGTTTTGATTGTCATGACTCTATAATATAATTTGAAGCCAGGTATTGTAATACCCCCAGCTTCGTTCTTTTTTCTTAGGATTGCTTTGGCTATTTGGAGTTTTTTTATAGTTTCATATAAATCTGATGATTTTTTTGTTCCATTTCTTTAAAAAATGACATTGGAATTTTGATGGGAATTGCATTAAATTTGTATATAGCTTTGGGTAATATAGTCATTTTGAGTATATTTATTCTTTCTATCCAGGAATAAGAAATATATTTTCATTTCATTGTATCTTTTTCAATTTCCTTTAACAATGCTTTGTAGTTTTTATTATATAGGTCCTTTATGTTCTTTGTTATGTTTATTCCTAGGTATTTCATTTTTTGTTGTTGTTGCAACCATGAAGAAGATTGTTTATTTTCATTTGTTTTCTGATGTTTCATTGTTTGCATATAGGAAGGCAATGGAATTTTGTATATTAATTTTGTATCCTGCGAACTTATTGTATTGGTTTATTATTTCTAATAGTCATTGTGTGGAGTCTTTTGGGTTTTCGATGTATGACATTGGATCATTTACAACAACATGGATGGACCTTGATAACATTATACCGAGTGAAATAAGTAAATCAGAAAAAACTAAGAACTATATGATTCCATACATAGGTGGGACACAAAAATGAGACTCAGAGACATGGACAAAAGTGTGGTGGTTACAGGAGAGGGAGGAGGAGAGGGAAGGGGTGGGTGGAGGGGGGGGCACAAGGAAAACCATATAGAAGGTGATAGAAGACAGTTTGACTTTGGGTGATGGGTATGCAACATAATCAAATGTCAAAATAACCTGGAGGTGTTTTCTCTGAACATATGTACGTGATTCATCAATGTCACCCCATTAAAATTAATAAAAGAAATAATTATTAAAAAAATGAAACTTATTTATTGATTTTTAGGGAGAGAGGAAGGAAGACAGAAAGAAAGAGAGAAACATCAATCTGGTCTTGTATGTACCCTGGCTCAAACCCACAACCTTGGCATATGGAGACTATACTCTAACCAATAAAGTTATCTGGCCCGGGCTATATTCTTCTTAAATATAAATATTTGAGCCCATTTTAGTTAAAAGACCAACCAAAGAACTAAATTCAACTCTTATTATTTCTTTCTTTCACTCATATATCCAATCCATTATTAGATTTGACAGACCCAGCAAAATACTTATCAAATCTATGTACTTCTGTCTTCTCCACTATTGTTATCAAATCCATGGCACTGTTATCTATTACCTATACTTCTCAATTCTCTATTTTCACTTTTGCCTCTCCATTCTTCACACATAGGAATCAGTGTGATTCCTTTAAAACGTTAATCCAGGCGATGTCACTCCTTAGATCAGAACACTGTCGTGGCTCCCACACTTTTAGAATAAAGTCAAACACCCGATCCTAACAGAGCCCAACAGTGAGATCCTGCTGCATCTATAACCTCATCTTTGTTTACACTCACCCTACCCATCAAGCCCTAGATATGCTATGTTCTCTTCAGAAGACTAATTCTGGCCATAAGTTCTTTGCACCTGCTGTTTTCTCTGTCTGAAATACACTTTCATTCTGACTTTTGTATAGCCTGGTGCTTCCACTTCAATGCTACTTTTGTGTCTGTTAAAATGTTTATTTCTAATGAAAGGAAGATGCATCTAACAGTAATCTTACACTGAGTTTGCTATTTTCACTTGTAAGATTGCTGAAGGAGGATTATCACAATGGTAGTTAATGGGGAAGCTTGGGTGTACTAAGGCACTTGTGCAGTTTTTTTGTTTGTTCTCTCTATGTTCCTTTCAAGGTTATGATGCCTTCCAAGCATTATATCCAAGAGTGAATAGATGAATACAAGTCATACTTTTTCAGGAGAATAATGTCAGGGGAATGATTATTAGATTAACAGCTAAAGATGTTTGCCATACTCCCTTAGTGTAATAATCTCTAAGGACTTCATCTGTAGTTCACACTCAGTTATTTTTTTAGCATATCACTGTTTTCATTTTCTGCATAGCATTTATGATCATCTAGTATGATTTTTTTAAATTTTTCTACTGGTTGTTTTAATCATTATCAGTCTCCTTTTATTAAAATATATACTGTGGGTTGTCTATTTTGTTCATAGTTACATTTCTAGAATCTAGGATCATGTCTGGTGCATAGCAGGTAATCCATAAATAATTATCAAATAGGTGGGAATAGCTAGAGTAATAAGGAGGGAATTATACTTATTGATATTGGTAGAAAGATCATAAATATATAACTAGCATAATTTTCCAACTACTGTATTTGAAAGCCTCTTTTAAAATATTGGAAAATATTTAACCTTTCAAAAATTATAATAACAAAAAATATAAAAACAACAAGAAGAATGAAGAATATCAACACGGTAGTATATTTGTTAATCAAACGTGCTATTTTTCTTACAAAATAAGATGTCAAATACATCCAAAAACCTGAGTTTCACAATGTCAGTTTCAAAGGTTCTTCTAAGAATTCTATACAATATGAATACTTTCTCAAGATTTTATTTTTATTTTCAGCTACAGTTTGTTGCTAGTGGGAATAGTATGTTTTAAAAAGAAGAGTATAATGAAATAGCACATAGTACACACACACACACACACACATACACACACACACACATATATCTCAAGGGGTCAACATGTAAGTTGTGTGGGGTCCTGTGGCACTTCCTTTATGTTATGTGCCTTAAAGAAATAGTCATGAGTACCACCACCAGTTAATGAAGGCACATGGATTTTGTGGCAAGTATTTAATATTTTATGTTGAAATTCTAGTGGAAAGTTACAAATGTTCTTTCCCACTAGATGTTTTCTTTAAGTTTATGTGCATATTTCCAATAGCTATTTCTTTACAAATAATATTAGGGTGTTGACATAACAATAAACATCTCTGTAACCAGGCTCCAAATTCATTGCTTATGCAGACAGTACTAACACATTCCCACAAATTATTTAGCTTGTTTTAGGGAGATGGACAAAATCAAAAGATCTGTGTATTAAAGATTATCTCTGAAATTAAAAGTTGGTTCGATATCTAAATTGTAGCAATTATTATAGCTCTACTGAACCACGGTGTGGCCTGTGGATTTGATTTCACAATCAGCTAATGCATATAAGAGTATGTTTACTACAGTCAGAAATTGAAGATTTGCTACAACTGGACTCTGGTAGTCTTTTCTCCCTTAAGGCTCTTATTTAATACGTTTTTAAAAATAGAGCTTATATTCTATCAGGCTTCTCATCTATAGTTTATTGCCTTCATAGGAAAAGTATAACAGATCCAGAGGAAAAGAAACTAAGTAACAACACAAAACAAAAGTCATAGAAACATTGTTCTTGCTCAGATTTGTCTTGAATGTCTCTTTAAAGCTGCGATTTTTGACAGTCGTGCCATTAGACTTTTTAAAACATGTAATACTGGACTAGTAAGGAGCATTGACCTATTTTTCCATAGATTGTAAAATAAAAAAATGACAACAGCCAACACAGCAATAACCTTCTGATGTGAATGAATCAAAATTATACCCATTTTTTTTGTCAGATCAGCAACATTAAATACACACACACACACACACACACACACACACACACACACACACACTGGTGTGTTGCAGAATTTCAGTAATTAGCTGATGTGTTTATGAGATAAGGGTTGAAAATTGCTGTTTTATGGAAATGAATGAAGGAATAAAGATGTTCTTACTCATTAAAAATATAAGTAAGGCAAAATAAAAAATAATGGAAGAAAGAGAAAACACAATGATAAAGTATTTATTTAATACAAATAAGGAAAGTAAGTTATTGAAAGACAAAAAGATTGTTGATTTGTTTAAAGTATTATTTAAGAAAGCAAATGTAGAGAAGCAGTATTAATAGAGGTTAATAATGAGGGTTAAAATGATTACTTCCTGTTCGTGTGACTTAAGACATATAAAATCTGTTCAATAGACTTGAGTTACTTAATCCTGTCTCAGACGTATTTTGAGGATTTACTATATAAATACATGTAATATGCTTTAAAAAGATTAGGCAGTTGCAAATGTTTATTAACTGTTAGCTATTAGTATTTTTTTAAATGCCTTGAGTGCTTAATTTTAGAGGGGTGGAAATGGTGATAAAAAACACATTGATTCTGGGTTATATGTTTTCTGAGAATATAAAACTCGTCACTTAAGTAAGTGCATAGGAAATGGTGCGTTAAGGAGAAATCTTAACAAGTTATAGGAATATTAAAAATAACATGCTGAGAACATGAGGAG
This sequence comes from Rhynchonycteris naso, assembly GCA_037038555.1. Classification (NCBI taxonomy): domain Eukaryota; kingdom Metazoa; phylum Chordata; class Mammalia; order Chiroptera; family Emballonuridae; genus Rhynchonycteris; species Rhynchonycteris naso. The sequence goes on along the minus strand of CM072995.1, from coordinate 60,324,397 downwards.
TGTGGGGGTCTATTTATATCAATATGAAAGTTAGCAGGACCATGGTGTTTTGATTTTTGAAGACTTGTGCTCTGCGTTCAAGCCCTCAGGTAGTGGCAGCCGTATTGCAGGGACTTGTACTTTAGACGTTGACCAAAGAAAACCAACATTTCGATCAGAATGGTCAGTTTCCTCTTCAATTTCCTTTTGGAGAATAGTGCCATTGGAACTTTACAGAATGTTTCTGAGGCCATGAAGAAATGAACCTTGAGTAGAAGTGGAGACCAGCGTTTTCCTTGATCTACAGTTGTTTGTTGCAGAGATGGGTCCTGTGGCAGCCAGAGTCAGGGAGAACATAGGCTGAGGGGTGTGGTCTCACTTAGAGACCAATCACTCCCTCGTGTTAGTAATAGTACTCTCTTCAGAGAATTTTGGAATGATTAAACAAGTTAAACCATTAATGAACTTAAAACAATACTGGAATATTGTGAGTTGTGAATAAACAAAGTATGTTCTAAATGTCTTTTCTTTTTAAAAAATAAGATAAATGTAAAATAGGTCAAATGCTTTTTTCAGATACCACTGGCAAATAACTACAACCTTTTAGAATATAAACTTTTCAAAAAGATCAGAATACTATACCAAAAAGAGCACTGTGCTTACTTTCCAAAGACTTCTGTCTTCATCTTGTCTCCATTTCTAAATTTGAGTATAATTTTGAGCTAACTAATTTGAACTCTTCTGGCTTTAGTGTCCCCATCTGTGAAATGTCAATTATTCTATATCCTGCCTATTTCCTGAAGAGTTAATAGTCAGGATAAAGGAGACTTGTAAACTGTTAAGTTGTATTTGTTAAATATAATTGAGTCAATACAATATCATTATTACAAATTATTACTAAACAGAAATATTTAAATTTTCTTCTCCATCTGAGTAATGGGAATGGTAAGTAAATTCTTAGATTAATCAATAATAACTGATTAAGATATATAATTGAGTGAAAGTTACGGAAGACTGCTATACAAAGATTTTCTTTTTCTTATTTTCTACATTTTATTATGTATTTGTATATTATATATTATAGATGCTTTGCATTTTATTTATTCTGGAACTTCATCAGTTTTCTATCTGTTCAAAGGTTTAAGGTTTCTATTATTCACAATGAAAGAGGCCCCAAAGACAAACTTTTCTTATTTTTATTTTTTTTTACAAAGATAGAGAGAGAGTCAGAGAGAGGGATAGATAGGGACAGACAGATAGGAATGGAGAGAGGTGAGAAGCATCAATCATTAGTTTTTTGTTGCCATTGCGACACCATAGTTGTTCATTGATTGCTTTCTCACATGTGCCTTGACCGCGGGTCCTCAGCAGACCAAGCAACCCCTTGCTGGAGCCAGCGAATCTGGGTCCAAGCTGGTGAGCTTTTGCTCAAGTCAGATGGGCCTGCGCTCAAGCTGATGAGCTCAGGGTCTCGAACCTGCATCCCAGTCTGATGCTCTGTCCACTGCGCAACTGCCTGGTCAGGCCCAAAAAAAAACTTTTTAAAGGAGAACTATGCAGGATGTAGGGTAGATAATGTTCTTCTTATTTAATTATAATCCTGTTTGTAACTTCTTGCAAAGTGTTTAAAGAGGTTTTATTTATTTTTATATTTATTTATTTACTTACTTACTTACTTATTTTTTTTCCAAAGTGAGAAGCGGGGAAGCAGAGAGACAGACACCTGGATGTGCCTAAGATCCATCTGGCATGCCCACTAGGGGGCGATGCTCTGCCCATCTAGCGCATTGCTCCATTGTGACCAGAGCCATTCTAGCACCTGAGGCAGAGGCCATGGAGCCATCCTTAGTGCCCGGGCCAACTTTGCCCCAATGGAGCCTTGGCTGTGGGAAGAGAGTGGAAGGGTGGAGAAAGAGATGGGCACTTCTCTGGTGTGCCCTGACTGGGAATCAAGCCTTGGACTTCCACACACTAGACCTATGCTCTACCACTGAGCCAACTGGCTAGGACCTTGCAAAGGTTGTTTTTTTAAAAATTTTAATGGGGTGACATTAATAAATCAGGGTACATATGTTCAAAGAAAACATCTCCAGGTTATCTTATCATTTAATTATGTTGCATACCCATCACCCAAAGTCAAATTGTCCTCTGTCACCTTCTATCTGGTTTTCTTTGTGCCCCTCCCCTCCCCCTCTCCCTCCCTCCTCCCACCCCGTAAATAATACCTCCACTATCTGAAATGCTTAGGATAACTATTATTTAATTCAGTTTTTACTTCTTCGTCATTCTACAGGAGAGAAGAATTGACAATATTGAGGTAATTCTGAGATAAAGGAGTCCCCCCCGCCCAAGGAGAACCTCTGAACTGGGTGTCTGCTTTTTTTCATAGGAAACACCAGCAATCTCAGGCAGAAGAGGATGTTAATACATTTGTTTGAAGAAAAGCATTTGGATTTATGAAAGCTAAATTATGTGTAAGTCTTAACTTTAGATATTGATTCTGATTACTTTTAAAAAAGAACAGGAACAGAAAAGGAGAGTAATCTGGACTAATCACCTGCAGTATTTAGTTATATACATGGCAGAATGCTAAGCTTACAACATCGTACCATTTCAAAAATGTGGGTGAAGCAAAAAGTATTTTTACATAAGTAATTATAAAAAATGGATAAAGAGCACAAATGATTAGAAATGAGTACCTTTAGTAGAACTTCCAGTAAAGATGGTGGCATAGAAAATGAGGTACTTGAATCCTCCCATGGCCTAATCAGAATTACAACTAAACTGCAGCAAAACCACCATTCAGAATTTCCTGAAATCTAGCCGAATGGAAGTTCTACAACCAGGGAATTAAAGCAGTCACATCAAGACTGTTAGGAGTGGCAGAGGTTCAAAAGGGCTAGTGCCACACCCCACATGTGGCAGATAAAATTTATGGGAGTATCTAGGCTGGCTGTGGCAGTTCACTCTAAAAAACAACAGATCCCAACCCCACACCAGACCCCTCAGTCCAGGGTTCCCCCAATCCATGGTTCCAGTGCTTACTGTTATCTCGTCCTCTACATCATTTATTCAATCCTCGGCTTCATCTAACCTGCTGTTGATTCCATCTCGTGTGTTTTTTATTACAGATATTGTATTTTTTACTTCTGACTGGTACTTTTTTTTATAGATTCTATATCATTTTCATTGCTTAATATCTCTTCATTTATGTTCCCACTGAGATCATTCATTTTCCACCTAAGGTCCTAGAGTGCCCTTATAAACATTGCTTTAAACTCTACATCTGGTATTTTGGTTGCTTCCTTTTTTTTTTTTTTTACAGGGATAGAGAGAGAGTCAGAGAGAAGGATAGATAGGGACTGACAGACAGGAATGGAGAGAGATGAGAAGCATCAATCATTAGTTTTTCGTTGCTGTTGCGACACCATTGTTGTTCATTGATTGCTTTCTCACACATGTCTTGACCGTGGGCCTTCAGCAGACTGAGCAACCCCTTGCTGGAGCCAGCAACCTTGGGTCCAAGCTGGCAAGCTTTTGCTCAAGCCAGATGGGCCCGTGCTCAAGCTGGGGAGCTCAGGGTCTCTAACCTGGGTCTTCCGCATCCCAGTCCGACACTCTATCCACTGTGCGACCGCCTGGTCAGGCTGGTTGCTTCCATTTTATTAAATTTTTTTTCTGGGGATTTCTCTTGTTCTTTCATTTGGAGCATATTTCTTTGTATCCCCATTTTGTCTCTGTGTACTAGGTAGATCTGCTAAAACTCCCAAACATGGCACACTGTTCTTACGATGAAAGTGTCTTTTTGGGCTCAGTGGCACAATCTTCCAGATCACCTGAGCTCCTTTTTCCAGAAATATTTCTTGTGGGTTATGAGCATCTCCCTGTTGTAGCTGAGTATTGAACGCTGTTGGCTCTTTCGTGGGTGGAGTTGACCCTTCGGTGTGGCTGACTATAAGGGTAAGCCTTGATCACTGTGTGTGAGTTTCTGTGCAGGGGCTGCCCCCTGAGCTAGAGTCGTTCCCAACAGGGTCTGGCACCTGCTGGTAACCCTCTTTGGGTGTGCCATTTGGGTCGAGTTCTGGTGTGGTTCATAACCCAACACTGAAAGTGGTAGTTCTGGGTTTACTTGGGCAAGGTTCAGGTGTAGGTCAATGTCAGATGTTGTACGGTGCAACCGTCATTGGGCTACCTGTCTGAAACTATCATGCTGTTCACTGTGTCTGCGTCCACTGAACCTAAGTGTGCATGGGAGGGGCAATCTGTGCATAAGGGTCAGCTTCCTCCAGTTTAGAGCTGGGGGCAGATCTTTAAAAGGTCCAAGGCTTGGGGTCTGTTGTTATGCTTCCCTCTGAGGTTGCCTGGTCTTCCTTCAGAGCCTTCTGAAGAAAACCTGTAGACTGGGCCCAGGCTGGCCATAAACCACAGTCTCTTCCACAGTATGCAAGCTCAGTAGGGCAGGGCAATCGGGGTCAGGAGGACAGGCTAGTGGGTTCCCTTCTTGGGAATCATGCAGTCAGGTACTCAGTGAGGGGTAAGTGGCCTCTACTTTAGAACTAAACCAGTCAGTCTCTGCCAGAGTCCCCAACTCCAGCGCCCCCTGGAGGGACTGCTGCAGGTTCAGGATGGGTGTAGTCAGATCGCCCCTCTGCAGTTCTGCCACCATGGCTCAGGGGACAGATCAAAAGGATTTCTCATTGGGGTGATGCCAGCCCAGCCTGCAGGAAGGGGCTGAGCACTTTGTCCTGGTCCCAGACAATAGCCTCCAGGAGACTCACACTTTGAAAGTCCCAGCTCTGAGACATTCTCCCTTCCTCTTTGGACCTGAGCCCAGTGGGGTGGAGTATCCAAGACTTGGCAGGGATGATCCAAACCATCTCCCACTAGGGGAGGTGCCCACAAGCCTGTAGGAGGGACCAAACACTTCTTCCACTTTCCGGAATGGTACAAGGTGAGCGCGCCAGGAGATTGGAGTGGCTCACTCCTCCTGTGATGTAGTCACACACCCAGCACTAGGACAGAAGCTTACCTGAGAGACAAAGTCCAAAAGTCCCAGCTGTATGCGACACTCTGGTCTCCCTGTGCGACTGAACTCAGCAGGTTGGGGTAGCCAATTATCTCAACAGGTAGAGGCACAAGCTAGACACTCAAGGCAGGGGAGAACAGCTCTCTTGCCAAAGCCACACATTTTAGTCACTATCTGAATCTCTGCCAAGGGCCTCCTCAGAAAAATAGAGCCTCCAAACTCACTGCTGGGCTCAGCCAGCAAACCCCTCCACTGGGCTAAAACATGGCAGAGTAGCCCCGCCAGCAGCTGGAGACCAGGCAGTGCACCCCCCACCCCCAGGTTGGTGCTGCAGTAACAAGAGTGCTCCTCCCTGGGGTGGTGGTCTCGCAGGTGGACTGAAGCCCCCCTGATTTTCTTGTGTGTGTGTGTGTGTGTGTGTGTGTGTGTGCGTGTGTGTGTGACAGAAACAGAGAGAGGGACAGTCAGACAGGAAAGGAGAAAGATGAGAAGCATCAATTCTTCATTGCAGCACCTTAGTTTTTTATTGATTGCTGCTTTCTCATATGTGCCTTGACCAGGGGCCTACAGCAGAGCTAGTGACCCCTTGCTCAAGCCAGTGACCTTGGGCTTCAAGCTAGTGAGCTTTGCTCAAACCAGATGCACTCGCGCTCAAGCTGGCGACCTCAGGGTTTTGAACCTGGGTCCTCTGCAATTGAGGCCGATGCTCTGTCCACTGTGCCACCTCCTGGTCAGGCCCCCCTGATTTTCATCACCAGATGCTATATGGGCTCCTCTTCTAATCTCTGTAGCTTTGGGATGGGGATCCCTGCATGGGGTTCAGACCCCTCCCTCCTAGGGGAGGGAGTTTTGCAGCCAAGATATTTGTCAGTCCTTTCTATATCTCCACCCTCCTTACCAGCCTCTGTGTGGCTTCTTCTGTAAGTCTTCAGTTATAATATTTCAGTTCAGCTAGCCTTCAGGTGTTTATTCAGGTTGATTGCTCTATAATTTAGCTGTAGATCTGCTTTGGGGCCGGCAGCAGGTGAGTGTAGCTTCTGCGTCCTCTGCGCCATTTGGCATCTAGTTATTCTTTATAATCTTTTATCTTTTTTTTTTCCCTTCAAGTCGGTGTTTGTGTCTAGATTTTGTAATTGTTCCCAGCAGGAGGTTTAATCTCAGTCTTCTTTAGCTGCAACAAAGTCTGATTGTCATTAATAAATGCTTCTTAAGAACAAGAGACAACATTGAACGAATATAAAGGGGAAACAAAAGTGTTCCTTTCCTGAGCACTCCTACACTGTCAAGTAAGAGATGGTGTCTGATTCATGGGTACACGTTCTCCTCATTCAATCTTGTAAGGTCCTGAAGAAGAGCAAAAAAGTCTCATTCATATACAGCTTTCAGACTTCACCGGCATCCATTATGGAATTTTCAAAAGATTTTGTATTCTAAAATCCTCTCATAATTCCTGAACCGTTAATTTGTGATATTTTAAATGTTTCCAAACAGGCTGTAAATTGCAGCTGCATTGTTAATGAAGAGGCAGTGTTAATAAAGACTTTGTCTAATTCTCTTAAACGTGGTTGAGTGAATTTTCTTTGTTACAATAATAATTGATTGCAGCTACTCTACAAAAGGTTGTTTTATATTTTATGAATTACCAGTTTTGCTTTCATTCGTATACTTTGAGCATAAGTTTCCATTTTATACATGATGTTTATAGCGTTTCTGTGTGATCATTCATAATATGATATTTTAGGAGCAATGAAGGGGAGAAAGTAACTTTTACATCCAAATCTTTGCTTAAAGATTGTGAACGTGTTGAAACAATATAAGGGTGTTTATACTCATCTTACATAGAAACCTGAAATTTGGAAATGCTTCTTAAAAATAATTTATCCATGAATTGTAACAAAGCTATGTGTCTATACATTAAAATAAAGCTATAAGAAACAAATAAAGCTATGCCCCATTCATATGACAAAAACATTTTTAAGTATCTGCCATCAAAATTTTAAATATATCCTTTCAAACCAATAATTTCATTCAAATGTTTATTATATAAAACTTAGATCACCACTTTCAAAGGAAACAAAGTGTTAATATTTGAGTTCTTCCAATAAAAATGTGAACAGATTATATTATCATTTGAAAGCAGTATAATATTTGCATACAAAGAAAAAAACACAGGCTTTGGATGCAAAATTCATATTGTAGCTTCTAGCAAATGATAAGGATGGCAACTTCAAAGAAGCAGAAACTTCCAGAAATAAACACAATAAAAATAATAACAATCAAAATGCCTATCACATCCTACAGCATTGGGATGAGAAACAATATCATTTGTCTGTCTGGCAGAATGTATGTTTCTGGTAATAAGTTTTAGATGCTAAAAGCAAGATGATTATTTATCAAAAAAAGAGACTTGTTTTTCAAGCTCCATTGGTAGAAATGACTAAGCTTTCAATTGGAAAAATATAAGAATTATGTCTTGTAAGTTAAATAATCTTCAGACAAGCTCAAGTAAATAGAAGCAGCTCAGCTGAAACCCAAGTATCCCAGATCTTAGTAGCCTCATCTCCACAGTAAATTTCCATTTTCTCTAATAGCTTGTATTAGAGGAGTGATCTTAAAGTTTTGGAGTCAGCTTTCTTGGGTTCTGACGTGATTCTACCTGTTACTTAATGTGTGTGCTGGGCAAGTTTCTTACTATTTTCAGACCCCAATTATTGTATCTGTTAAATAGAATGATTTTGAGGAAGGAACATTAAATGTAATCAATTCAAAAGAATGACTGCCTTATAATGAGGTTTAACTGTTAGAATTAATTATAATAACTGCTATTAAATAGATATCTATAAAACCATATTTATTAAATTAGTATGTAATTTGGTGTTGTTTCAAGGTTTCATTCCAAATAAAACTGTGACTGTCTAAGATTTATGTTTATTTTTGAACCAGTCCTTCTCATGTTCACCTGAGATAACATTCTAGGAAGTCAGATGTCCTGATTTGGCAAAACTCTGGAAACAGGCACAGGCCAATTACTATTTCCCTTCATCATTCTGGCTTCATTCACAAGACGGGACAAGCCCAGTGGTTCTCTCGTGTCGTCCACTTCTATGTGCTTCTTCATGCGGATCAAGATGGCTTCTGCTGCTAAATAGAATGATGCTCTTTATAGTATAATACTCAGTGAGGGTCACAGATGTCCCTAGTGGTCTAGCAGTTAATAATTCACTTTCCCCTGGTCCTTATTGTGGCAGTAATGCTAAAATGAGGGTTTTTATTTATTTTTCTTTTGTTTTGGGGAGCGGTCATTCAGTATTAGCTGCACACTGTACAGATAATCAATACTTGATTTCTGTATCTGAGGTTCTTAAGTTGAATTTAATTACCTGAGGAAAGCCATGTTCCATATGGTGAGTGAGGTACCCCTGGGGACCAACTGTTATATTTTATTTTTTCCTGTTTCTGACTGAGACCATATCAGAAAGTTTAAGTAAGTGTTGAATATTGATTATATTGCTCCATGTAAGTCCGCTGCTGGAGTACACAAGATACCCCACCAGGTAGCTTCCCAGTCCAAATCTAGAGGTTGAATTTGGGAAGGGAGAACACCTGAATGAGGGCCAGTCCTTCAGCTTAAGTACCAGGTTCATGATAAGCCAAAATGTCTTGTTAGAGTATATTGTAACTTAAATAATTAAATTCAGAGTATGTTTTATTTCATAGTTTTGAATATTAATGCATTTTAATATGGATATAACATATATATATATATATACATATACACATATATACATGTACATATGTAACATAACATATATATATATATATATATATATATATATATATATATATATATATATATAAGTTTTATGACAAACCTGCATTCTGGATTCTTTATGAATCTTTTATGAGATGATCTTGTATTTGTTTTGGCTACTATATATGGCTTAACCATAGAAAAATTTTGGAGTCTTTGTGTGTGAGCACAATTAGAAAGTGATTTTGATCTCTTCATGAAATTTTACTACATTTTACAATGCAGCTACAACTTGTACTATATAAAGCCCTTCATTAGAAACATCATTCACAGAGTCACAGTGGCTTACATTGTCACATATATTTTGGTATCTTAAAGTACAGATTATACTTTTTGATGTAAACTTTTATTATCTAGGAAGAAGAATTGAAACATAATTTAAGAAATGATTTTGAAAAAAGTACATTTTAATTTCGTGATACTAAGAAATTCAGTTATTTCATAGATGCTGTTCTGTTATTAGAAAAGAGTGTCACCTGACCAGGTGGTGGCGCAGTGGATAGAGCGTCAGACTGGGATGCGGAGGGGCTCAGGTTCAGGATCCTGAAGTCGCCAGCTTGAGTGCAGGCCCATCTGGTTTGAGCAAAAGCTCACCAGCTTGAGTCCAAGGTCGCTGGCTCCAGCAAGGGGTTACTCGGTCTGCTGAAGTCCACGGTCAAGGCACATATGAGAAAGCAATCGATGAACAACTAAGGTGTCAAAACAAAAAACTGATGATTGATACTTCTCATCTCTCTCCATTCCTGTCTGTCTGTTCCTATCTATCCCTCTCTCTTACCCTCTCTCTGTCTCCATAAAAAAAAAAAAAAGAGTGTCATGGATGTCTACAGACATCTGATAGGGGTAAGATTTTGAAAGCATCATATAGATTAATCAACATGCACTATTTTATTAAAAGCAATGTGTATATGAACTTAAAATATGAATAAAATTTGAATCAAAGTTCAAACAAGAAATTTTACTTAAATATTAACTATATTTACTACAAAAATTGTAACCCTTATTTTTCTTGTGCTTTTATTTACGAAATGTTGTGAGAAAATGTCTCCTAAATAGTATATTTTTCAGATATACTATCACTTTAAATAGACATGTATATATTTTAAGTCTTTCTAGTTTTCACACTTGAAATGCATTCAATGTTAAAATGTGTAGTATGAAAGAATAAAGTGTAAGAAATAGATATCCATGCATCTCACTGTGTGTTAGCTGCAAGCTCTAAGTCTTGGCAAATCTACGAATGAGTGATGTCCACAATGCCCTGCCTCAACTTCCCTGCTCTGCTCCTGTGGACTCATGCCTATGTGTTCCTTTATGGATTCAATCTATTACATATGTAGTCTTCCTCTTTCCCTGCTGTCTTCAGTTTTCCCCAATATTACTGTCTTTTTCGAAGAGCCCTGCCTTCTCATGATGTGCTTAAAGCAGGACAACTTCAGTTTTGTCATTTTTACTTCCAGTGGTGTTTCAGACTTAATCTGATCTAAGGCCCACTTGTTATTTCCTAAAAATTAGAATGTTGCTTGATTTTTTAAAGCATAGAATATATGTATGTGTACATGTGTGTAGACAGATTGATTGATAGATGAACAGATAGGCAGATAGATACTTTACATAGAGTCCTGAGCTCTGAAACTAGGAGTTGTTCTTAGAGTCACCTTTAATATTTGCACCGTAACCTATGGAAAAGAAATTTTTACAAGAGCCTATTGATCTTAATTTAAATTTCTTAAATTTTGTTTAAAAATTTTTATCATTCATATTTATTTATAAATTCTTGAAAACTAATTTTTAAGTGCCTACATACTCTATTCTCTATTACTACTACTGAAATAATAAATGATCAGGAGTTCAGAGACCTTGAGTGACTATATAGCTTATTAGGTGATTATCTATCATCTATCTATCTATCTATCTACCTCCATATATCTATATTTATCTATCTATCTATTATATATATATAAAAATGTGTCCAAGTTAAAATATATACAAAGAGCCATGGGAAAAAGACTAGAGAGCTATTATCTGAAGCCAGGGATTCAGAGAAAATTTTCAAGCATTCAGTGCTTGGGTTGCACTTTGAATTAAGGAAAGGTCACTTTCCTTGCAAATCTCTTGATTTGGTATTAGTTTTTGTACAGAAAAATAATATACATGCTATTTTATTTTTTTTCAGTATCTTAAATAAAGACTAAAATCCAGATATGTCATGAAAATGTCTCTATTTTTACATTTTCTTTTCATGTATTTTGTTTAAAATTGTTGAAGCAAATGACATCACTAAGCCAAATCTGAAAATTGGAACTGATAATGTCAAGACTTTCAGAGTATAAGCAAGGCAAAGAAATTTATTATTTTTAATGCTCCCTGAAGATAGACTACACAGTAATCGATACTGATATTTTCTCAGAAGAATGAGGCAATGGGCAACTTTTCACGTTTTCATTGACCCAGGTAAAATTTCTTTTTCATTATCTTACAAAAAAGTCCAACATGACATCCAGGAATCAAGACCACACAATTACTGACAAAAGGCTCTCTAAAACCAAACAAATAGAAAACTAATGACATAGGCATTTGCTCATTATGAGTCGTAATGACTCATCTTACAATGGGACTTATTGTTTCTGATGTAGCAGGGAGTTCAGGAATTTTATTATTATTGTTTTATTCCAGTGAGCTCATATTATATATCATCAGAAAAGAGTCTACACTGATTTAACCAATAAGGTTCAGGAAGAAAAGCAAGAATAACTAAACCTATCAGTCCTGACACAGAACTGCTAAATGTAATAAGATATAAAAATAAATATTAGACCTTTTAACAATAAACATAATAAAAAATATAAAATATAAAAATATATAAAAATAATAATAAAAAATGAAGAGAGGGAGAGAATATGTAAGGGTATGTATTATACCTTGAACTTGGGTGTCAGAAATAAATGATGTAGAGGGATCTTGAAGGAATAGATCCCCTCATCCCAGACTTGTTGCTCTTATTAAAAACATTGGTATTCTTTTAGGAATAAAGGTAAAAATGAGAAGCCACTGAAATATAAATAGAAAATTATAAGTGAATTTCTGGCTTGTGTTTGATTACAGGCTATTGAGTATTATGGAGAGAGATCTGGGCTTAAAAGGTAGAATAGATATCCAGGAGTGATTATATATATATATATATATATATATATATATATATATATATATATACATACATACATACATGCATCATACACACCACATAGACACAGACAACAGTGTGGTGATAGCCAGAGGGAAAGGGGTTTGGGGGATTAGGTGGAAGTGGGTCAAGTTGGGGGAAACTGGGGACTAAAGAGACTTTGGCGATGGGTACACACAATGCAGTGTGTAGATGATGTTTTGTTGAGTTTTACACCTGAAACTGTACCCCAATAAATTCAATTAAAAAATAATTATTAGCCTGACCAGGCAGTGGCACAGTGGGTAGAGCGTCAGACTGGGATACAGAGGACTCTGGTTCAAAGCCCCAAGGTCACTGGCTTAAGTGCGGGCTTACCAGTTTGAGCAAGGGGTTTCTGGCTTAAGCATTAGATCATAAACCTGACTCCATAGTCGCTGGCTTGAGCCCAAAGTCTCTGACTTGAGCAAGGGGTCACTCATTCTGCTGTAGCCCCTCAGTCAAGGTACATATGAGAAAGCAATCAATGAACAACTAAGGTGCCGCAACAAAGAACTGATGCTTCTCATCTCTCTCCCTTCCTGTCTCTCTGTCCCCCTCTCTGATTCTCTGTCACAAAAATAAATGAATAAGTAAATAAATAAATATTAAAATAAATAAAGGGAGTGATCAGTAAATTATGTATCAGAGGTCAAAATCTAAACAATCCATCATTCTTTCTTGTGTCTTTACTTGAGCAGGAATCAATAACTCTGTGGAATATTCATCATATATTATTTTGCTTATAGCTTTTTTTATTCTTGGCCTTTTTTCTTTAACATTTCTTAATTTTATACCATCATTCTCCGGAAGCTAATAGGAGATGATTGACAGGGTCAGTATTTAAGTTCTCTGATTCATGGTAGTGATTTAGGAGGAACAAACAGTTCCTACATTCTGCCCCAATGCTTATAAAGAATTAAAGCAACAAGAGCATAGAAACAGGAAGACAGACAGTCTGCAAAGACATTCAGCAGTTTTAGCAGAACATAATGTAACCTTACAAACACATAGTGGTAATTGGTTAATTAGAAGAGGACTGGCTAGGTATTAAGAGATTTCTGAGGAGAAGGCATGGACATAAAGAAAGAAAAGCTGAGTACTAAAGATCATTCTCCTTTTTAATGTCTCCTGTTTAAAAATAATGGTGATCTTTTTGATTTTAGGCAATAATACCATGCAGAAAATAGTTGAAGTAATTTTGAGGGGATCATTACAGAGCAGCAGGTAGAGTTTGCTTTATTCACTCATGACTCACCAGTTTAAAAACTACTGAGTAAGAAGATTTAAGTGTTGACATTCTCTAAGATGATATTATTAGAAGCTCAAAATACTATTTATTCAAATAGGTGCAATAGTCAACATTAAGAGAATGAACTGTTTCATGATTTGGGAAAGAGGGTATCTTCTTACAGAGGAGAATTGATCTTATTACATATACTTAAAATTTTTATTAACTCATTTATTATATTTTAATTTAATTTCTAAACAGTTGGTTAGAGCATCGTCCCTGAGCAAAGAAGTTTCCAGTTTGATCCCCGGTCAGGGCACATACAGGGACAGATGTGCCTGTCTCTCTCTCCTGCTCTCTCCCTTCCTCTCTAAAAAATAATAAAATAAAATGTTAAAAATTTATTTTTTACAATAAAATATCTTTTTTGATGCATATTACATGTTTTGACAAATGTATAAAGTTATGTTGCCTCTCCTGTAATTAAGACATGAAAGTGGGCTACCATTTCAAAGGCACTCCTCATATTGTCCTTTTGTAGCCAAACTCTTTCCCCTCCTCCATTAAACCATGTCACCCACTGAAATGTTCTGTCCTTATGTTTTTTTTCTTTACTGCATCACACTGGACCAAAGATACCCTTTACAGAAAAGTGCTTCTATGCCCATGAGATAACTGGACCAATTTGATGTTGCAACATGAAATGGGCTCATGAAGGTGCCCTCTTGTGGGAGAACTGCACTGATGGGGTATCATCCTCCATGATGAGCTTATGCTGTACATAAACATTCATTGTTCTATCTTATTTATTCTACGTGGTCTGTGGGCTTAGGGGTACACTGCTTGAATAAGAGAACTTAAGGGGGTAAGTAGGAATGGGTGTATTTATTATCATACCGACAGACTCACTGGGAGAAATTTGTTTCCCGTACTCATAACTCTGGCCTCTGCAGGTTTAGAGGGCTTCCAGGGGGAAAATGCTTAAAATATAGAACACATAAAAAGTCTCACTACCTTTCAAGCTCTTTCTAGCCAGCTTCTTTAGTTGATCCAAAGAATATCAAACAAGAAAGATATTTGACATGATAAACAATCCAATGAAAAAATGTATGATTTTTATTTATTTTGCATTTTTCTGAAGTGAGAAGCAGGGAGGCAGTGAGACAGATTCCTGCATGTGCCCGGCCAATATCCACCTAGCAAACCCACTAGGGAGTGATTGTCTGCCCTTCTATTGCAACTGGAGCCATTCTGGTGCCTGAGATGGAAGCCATGGAACCATCCTCAGTGCCTGGGCCAACTTTGCTCCAGTAGAGCCTTGGCTGCAGGAGGGGAAGAGAGAAACAGAGAGGAAGGAAAAGGGGAAGGGAATGGTGGAAAAACAGATGGCATTTCTCCTGTGTGCCCTGACTGAGAATCAAACACAGGAATTTCACATGCTGGGCCAGTGCTCTACCACTGAGCCAACTGGCCAGGACCGAGAAATAAATGACTTTTAAAACCTGCATTAGAAAAATTTTAGTCATATAATTATTAAGATATAATCCAGTAAATGTGGTCATATAGTTAATGCATGGAGACAATCATGTTGATGTTGCACATAGAAATTTTTCGACTTTTATGAATCTTGATTTGTTTACTTCTTTGATTTTTCCTTTTAATATCTTATTTTGATTTCAACCATCCATTTTGTGGCTTTTGTATGCATGTTAATCTTGAGCAACTTACTTCACTCTCTAAATACAATTATCCACATCTGGAAATAATGGATAACAATGACTGGCTCACAAACTTTGGGGAATGAATAAGTAGTTTTGAATCATGACAGTACACTTATTAAATAAATGTGCATTGGTAATTTATTTAAACTCTTTGAGACTCATGTATTTTCTTTGTATACTGAAAAACTTTTTTTATTGATTGATTTTAGAGAAAAAGAGAGAGGGAGAGAAAGAAAGGAGAGAAAAACATTCATATTGTTATTCCACTTAGCTGGGCACTCATTGGTTGCTTCCCATTTGTGCCCTGACTGGAATCGAACCTGCAACTATGGTGTTTTGAGATGATGCTCTAAGCAACTGAGCTAACCAGCAGGATCTTCAAATTTTTAATAGTGGTTAAAATGAAATAATATTGCTAATAAAATGCTTAGATTAGGGTCAAATACAGTGTTCATTACAGTACTTTGTTATTGTGGTTATTATTATTCTGAAAAATTCTTTTGGTTAAGAAAAATCTAGATTTCACTCTTTCTTATAATGAGTAACATTGTCATAGTGGTAAACATAGCAATGTGGGAATTCACCATTGTAAGTCATATTTTGAAACAGGTATTTCTTCAAATATGTGTTGTAAACACTGACAATTTATTAATTTTATTAGAATTCCAAAACTTTATAACCTGAGTCTCATCATTACCATGACAGTCATTTGTAATTCACCAGCTTTGGCTTAAAATGATATTACCACTGGTATTTTTTTGTGTGTGTGTGTTTTTCTGAAGTGAGAAGCACAGGAAATGGAGGCAGAGAGACAGACTCCTGCATTAACCTGACAGGGATCTACCTGGTAAGCCCACTAGGGGGTGATGCTCTGTCCATCTGGGGCATTGCTCCATTGCAACTGGAGACAATCTAGTGCCTGAGGCAGAGGCCATGGAGCCATTGTCAATGCCCAGGACAACTTTGCTCCAATGGAGCCTTGGCTGCAGGAAGGGAAGAGAGAGATAGAAAGAAAGGAGAGGGTGAAGGGTGGAAAAGCAGATGGGCGCTTCTCCTGTGTGCCCTGGCCAAAAATCAAACATGGGACATCCACGTGCAGGGCCGGTGCTCTACCACTGAGCCAGCTGGCCAGGGCTCTACTGAGTATTTAAATCTATGTCCTCTAAAAGATGTGAAGAGCCAATGTCTTACTATAGGAAAATAATGGTGATCACAATAATAATAGTGATCAAAAGAAAGTAAATGCCAATTCCATCATGCCTGGCTTCACTTGGTTCTTAAGAGACATTGTGTAAAGAATATAATTAAATAATAGTTTAAATCCTATAATAGTATAATTTGCCTTAAAGATAAAAAGCAAGTTTTCTCCGGTATTGATTGCCCAGTGTGTATTTTAAAGCTCAACATCCCCTTTAATCGAGACCACAGCTATGACGTTTTACATCTTCTGAGCCAGCAAGTTCAATCAATGCAAATTAAATTTCATTTGCATTCAATGTTAGATATTTTCTTCTCATTCGTCTTGACATTCCCTTATTTGTATCCTCAGGCTCTTCATGTTTCATTCAGAATAACAATAAAATATAGATTTGCATATATTCCTTTTGATTTTATAAGATAAACCATAATGCTAAACACTGCTTTTGCTGTGAGAAAGAAAGAAAAAAAGAAAGAAAGAAAGAAAGAAAGAAAGAAAGAAAGAAAGAAAGAAAGAAAGAAAGAAAGAAGCAAAGAAAGAAACAAAGAAAGAAAGAAGAAGTCTTAGGTAATAGGTCAGAAAAGCTACTCAGAAAACTGCATGTGAAAATTACATTAGACAGTATTTGCCACAAAAATTGAACTTGGAAAATCTGAGAAGAGATAATCAAGATCAAATGTGAGAGAGAAAACAAGTACAAATCTTGTATGATATTTGTGTAAAGGTGACAGAGGTGATTTATTAGTAAATTTATTATTTTTGGCAAGCATTCCAATATATAGTCCTAAAGTGTTAAATTAGCATTCTGTCTCATCTCCCTTGTTTTTTTCTTAGTGTGGTGACCTTGAATAGTGTTGAGAAAAGATATTTGGCTCTGTTGAACTCTGGCTTTGATATATGAAGTATTTTAGGGGTGTTTCTAAACTTTCTCACATTCTAATTTATGCTGCAAAATATGCCCCTAAATTGCGTTAAATATAATGTTTTAGAAATCATTATCTAATATCCCTTACAATGCCCCAATTATAAAATAAAAAGTAATGCTTTCATTCCTTTAAGGTAATAAAAGAAAATGAGCGATTTTCATATAGAGCTGCATTTCAGAAAAATTAACTTGCTTAATCAGCTCTAACAATCATCAGACACCACAACAGAAGATTTAAAAACAGCACGTTGTACTGAAGTGCAGGTGTTCATACTATGATATGCTCCTCTTCTTGCTCAGAGACTGAGTTTGAAGTAGTCTCTGATAGCCTCATCCCTTAGGAATCTTACCCTAATCAGAGGGCCTCTAGCATCTCTTTTCTGTTCCACTATTCTAACTCATCAGTCTGGACATTAAAAGGAATAAGGACATTTATCTCTTGAGACACAGAGAAAAAAGGAAGTACAAAGCCAGAATAATATTCTTTTTGCTTTACAGAGATTACAAGATGGTTCATTTATGTGGGTGAATAATTTTTTTTCATACTAATTGGCAAATATTTCTCCTTCATGAAGAATACTTGAACAGATTAGTATATTTACACATTTGGATCTTATAGTCAAAGAGTCAGTTCATAGACATATAGATTATTTCCAGTTTAGGGATCTTTGAATATTATTCTATAAAGAGGACATGTCTTTACTGAATATAGACACACATTTCCATTGGGTGTATAAGTAGGGGTGTTTTTGCAGATTCATAGGTATAAGATTATTATAGTTAGGTAAAGCCAAAGAGTTTTCCAAAGTGGATGTAGCAATTTGTATTCCCATCAGCAATGTTCAGAAACTCCTGTTGCTTCACATTTAAAAAACATTTATTTTCCTTTTTTTAAAATTTTGGCTCTGGCCTGACCTGTGGTAGCGCAGTGGATAAAGCGTCGACCTGGGAACACTGAGGTCGCCAGTTCAAAACCCTGCACTGGTCTGGTCAAGGCACATATGGGAGTTGAGCTTCCAGCTCCTCCCCCCTTTCTCTCTCTTTCTCTCTCTCTCTCTCTCTCTCTCTCTCACTCTGTGTCTCCTCTCTAAAATGAATAAAATAAAAATAAAAATAAAATTTTGGCTCTGTAATGGGCACTTTATGATCTAATATATGATTTAATTTAAATGCTTCCCAATGACAAAACATTAGACACTTTTTAATTTGAATTATTCTTTTAAAATATAATTGACTACAATAAATTTTCTAATACAAAATTTTCTACTTATATGTTTTAAAATGTAAAGGAAGAACCACTTTAAATGTCCTTAATATTACTTTGGTCAGTTCATTCACATTGTCTTTATTTTTTTTTTCATTTGGGAGAAAACATTTCTATCTTCAGGGTGGTAACTTATATTTTTTGTAACCCTAAATGTCATTTTCATCCTCTTTCATATTATATGTAAGCTAAACCTAATGTTATGGATAAGTGATGTGTATATATTATTATCAAATATTATTTTAAAAAAGAAAAGTGTGTATACACATATACAGGCACACACATATAAATATAATTACCATTTCCACAGATATTTAAATAAATATATTGCCTATCACTATATTCTTTTTGACAAGGTTGTTATCTTTTCCTTCAACAGGTAAAATGACCTTAGGTCATAGTGGGATAAATACTACACTGAAGAGAAAATATATGTAAATGAAAATGAGGCATGAGAAGTTTTTTTATTCAGTAGTCTTTTTCACTTGAATAGATCTAGAAATTATTATTAGCTGGATGTCACCTATGTATACTATTTTTTTTAATTTCTCTTTATTTATTCATTTTAGAGAGGATACACAGAGTGAGAGAGAAAGAGAGAAAGGGGGGAGGAGCTGGAAGCATCAACTCCCATATGTGCCCTGACCAGACCAGTGCAGGGTTTTGAACCGGCAACCTCAGTGTTCCCAGGTCGATGCTTTATCCACTGCGCCACCACAGGTCAGACACTATTTTTTTTTAAATTTCTTTTTATTTTATTAATTTTAGATAGGAGACACAGAGTGAGAGAGAAAGAGAGAAAGGGGGGAGGAGCTAGAAGCATCAACTCCCATATGTGCCTTGACCAGACCAGTGCAGGGTTTTGAACTGGCGACCTCAGTGTTCCCAGGTCTACGCTTTATCCACTGTGCCACCACAGGTCAGTCTGTATACTATTTTATGTAGACTAAATTAATTCATTAATGACTTTTTATTAAACTATCTTCATAATCTGTGAATTTTTAGAATGATCTTTAATACATATCACCTCTGAAGTAAACAAGATTATGGCTTTTGCCATTTAAATATTTTCTCATTAGCCTAAGAAAGGGTTAAACATTGGCTTAAATTGCTCAGATAGAAGATTCTATAAATCCAAGTTTATGTGAAATCTCTAAAACAATTATTTTGCAACTTCTAACTTGAAAAAAATAGACCATGTTCCACTATATAGCATAAATGTATGTCCTTATATAAAACTTCTGTCACTATTTTTGTTCATTTAATTTCTGGTTTGTCAAATATTTCTATTTTTTAAAATAAATATAATATCGCACTGCTATATGCATTTCTTGTCATTTAATTCTGGGTAAATATTCCCATTAAATATTTGCAAATCTGATGCAGTTCTAATTTATGTACTATAAAAGTTATGAACTCTTTATATTTAGACTGAAGATATCTTTGCCAGGAAATTACAAGCAATACTCTTTCTGGAGGTGTGGCTGTTACTTAATGTTCAGAAAACAGATTATCTGTAAAATAGCAATTTAAATAGTAAACGTACAGCCTTTTCTTGATGATGATGACTTTTGTTATTAATATTTTGGTTAAAAATTACATTTAAAATATTTTATTTCTTACAACTTTCTTGGTAATTAAATTATGTTCAAATACTTTTATGTGCTGAAGAAATTGGTTCATCCCTGCTTAAATCTACTAATAGACATTAAAACTCTATTTAAGATTCAAAACTTTTATCAGCAAAAAATATGATAGAAAGAAGATGTAAGTTAGTTGTAAAGCTCAGGAAAACATTAAATAAAAAAATTAAAGATTATCATTACCACTGTGTGTTTCTCCCCTTGGATAAATCTGATAATATACATAGAAAAAAGAATGGCAAATAACATTTTCCTTTTATCCATTGAATTTAAAAAGAATGCCTTTCCAAAGTTAAAATGTTGCTTATTATTGCTATCTTAGTTAAGCAAGAAAATGCTTATCAATACTGACACATAATCAGAAGGGAATTAGGGCAGGCATACTGGAAATTAACAAATGAAGTCAATTTTACATTTAGAGTCTCTTCATTTTACTCTCTTTGGTCTCCATTTTCAGGAAGTAGTGTCTGTAGAGACTATCTGAGTATATTTGCTTCAGGCAGATGGTTATATTTTCTTGGTTTGGTGACTCTGGGAATAATAGAGGGTGGTGGTATGCAACAGCAATGAATATAAATAACAGAACCAGAGTACAATTTTTTTGAGCAAAAAGAAACAAATATTTGTGTGTGAAAATACCTTCAAAATTCTTAGTCGATCTGTATTTTAACAATTTTAGATTCATAAGAAAATCTTATGACAGAGGTATTTCCAAAGAGACTTTGTAAAGAATAAATGGTGTATGTGGAAAATTAGAGCGAACGTGATCCAGAATTCCAGAGTGCTAAAATAGAATGAGCTACCACAAAGATATGATAAGATTTTCACCTTTTTTTACATTTTTAGACTTTTTAGTATAATGAGTAACCCATAAAGACATGTTCCTTGCAAATTTTCAATAACATTCAGGTGCATTGAAGCTAAAATTGGTAATTGCATTTCACGAAGCTCTAAGCCCAATGTCGCTCTCCATGTGTGACTGTTCAGCATGTCTTCTACATTTTCTACTCTATGTCCTAACATACATATAAACCTATGTATACATAATATATATTACCTGTAATATATAAACCTGTAATACATAATATATATTACCTTCTGTATTTATGTAAACATACACGTAGTATAGGAATTTACACATATGTCTATGTGTGTATATAAAATACATTAATATAATACATATAAATACCTATGTAAATATATAAATACAAATCATTACATTACTAATTACCATATCCTTTAACCTCTAACACTTTTAAACTTTACTTTCTCAACTATCAGCTATACTTAGGGATGCTTTTTAAGATGGTTTTGACAGTGAGATTCCACCTTAAGTGATATCTAATTTACCACATTTGACTATATATTATCATTTGAATTGTATCTTTATTATTTTAAAAGAACATTGCAATCTGATTCTGTGTCATTTTGTCGCTGCCATTTTTAAATCATTCTTGGAATCTCTTTTGCTAACTACGTGTCTGTCTAAAAGAAGGTGTTTGAAGTACAGTCTTAGAACCTGTAACTTCCTTTTTTATTAAATTTATTGTGGTGACATTGGTTAATAATATTATATAGGTTTCAAGTGTACATTTCTATGACACATGATTTGCATATTGCATTGTGTGCCTACCACCCATATCAGACCACCTTTTGTCCCTATATATTCGTCCCCCTTTACCCTTCAGTATCTGCCCATCCCCCTTTCATCTGGTAACTGCAATATTGTTGCCTGTGTTTATGAGTTTCAGTTTTATATTACACATATGAGTGAAATCATATGGTTCTTAGTTTTTTCTGTCCAACTTATTTTGCTTAGCATAATATTCTCAAGGTCCATCCATGTTGTCACAAATGGCAGTATTTCATTCTTTCTTATGGCTCCGTAGTATTTCGTTGTGTATATGTACCACCTCTTCTTTATTCAATCATTCAATCAGCTATCAAAAACTCCTTGGTTGTTTCCACGTCTTAGTCACCATGAATAATGCTGCAATGACTGCAATGAACATAAGGGTGCATATATCTTTCTTCTTCTGGGTCTCTACCCCCAAATTTTAAAATATTTACCCATAACTTTCTAAGCATTACCATACTCTAGACCAGTTTCTTTCAACCACCAGTCTATGGACCGGTGCTGGACTGCTAGAAATTTCATGCCAGTTTGCAAAAGAGTTAACCACCCTGATGTTGTATGAAGATTATAGACCCACTGATCTTAGTTGAATTTACTTATGCTCAGGATGATTTTTGCCTTAGCGGTCACCACTCCTCAACTGTAAAAGGGTTGAAAACTACTAGTCTATACCACTAACAATATTGAATAGCAACCCTATGTAAGCAGTTTTAGTCAATGGGACAGATCTTGTTCTGGGTGTTAGTAAATCTGGGTTTGCAATTCTACTCTGGTAACTATAGTTAATTCTTGGGCTAAGTGATTATTTAAAAATACTGTAGGGAAATTAAATGCACAGAACTCACAGAAATTAACCTGAATAAAAGATTTCAATATGCTTGTTCTGTCAATAAGACCTGTTAAAATTAAAGGGTTAAAAAAGAAAACAATTTTAATACAATAAAGCAGAATTTCAATCTTATTTCTACAGTTACACACTAAGATAAAATCTGTACAAATATATTTGAAGATTACAATTAACTAAGCAAATTCTAATTCTTATTGTTAATTCTATAGTTATTCATAGATTATCAGTGTCTAAATATATTACCTAATAATTTTAAAAGCTCAATAATAATTGCAGCCTTAATGTTATAACCAGGGTCAAGGAAAATAAATATGAGTATTAGTCCAAACAATTCACTGTTCCATAGTCCCATGATATTTTCTTTGTTTCAAAGCCCCTTTAAAACATAATAGCTTTGCCTAAAATAACTTGGACATTTATCAGAATGTACTCCTGGGAAAAATATATCCCTGCTTTGGACACTTGAAAATCATCCCATTATACCAGCATTTCAAAGCTGACTGAAAAACAATACTCCTAAGACCTAGCATTTTAAAATTAAAGAAAACTGATCCTTGAATAAGTTGAAGTATCTATTTGCATAGAATTAGTCATTTGTACTTGGAGACAGGTACATTTCAGCACAACAGTTTCAGTGAGAGAATTCAAATCAATAGTGACTAATTTAAAGAAGACAGATAAAGGATGATTCCTTCAATATATATAACAGGGTTTTTGTTTTTAGTTAGTTAGTTAGTTGGTTAGTTAGTTAGTTAGTATTTTAAATGGTGAAAACATTCTTCCATGTTGTTAGGGAAAAAATTCCAAATATATAATTTTTTATTGTACGTACAAGTCACCATTAAGTTGATATAATTTTGATTATACCATTGAGAAAGATACTAGATATCATCCTTGGGATAAGTCTAAATCCTGTATTTTTCTTTAAAGAAAGTACATATTATGAAAATTCCCTATGATGTTAAAAACAGGAAGACACTTCTAAGTAAAGGATTGTAGAACAACAAAGGGCAATTCCATTAAAAATCAAATCATCTGAAACATTTAAAAATTTAAGATAAACGAAGTCCTATCACAGTATCCCGGCTTCTAACATGCAGTCCTCCTCCTGTCACAGCTACCGGGATTGCATCAGCTTCTGAGTTCTCAGGTGGAGAAAGACAAGCACGGGATGGTTTTTTTTTTTTAAGTAGCAAAACTGATCATTGCTTTTAACCTTCTGATTGACTGGCTCTCCAATATATAAATTTCCTACTCCTGATCTTTTTGGGGGTTATCTTGTTCATTTGCATTATTTCCTATGCTTATTCTTATAGGAGCTGGATGACAGGAGACAGACAGCACGGGCCACAGGTATTAAGCTTCAAGAGTGGAGAACATTGATATAAAGATGATTTCATATATATATATATATATATATATATATATATATATATATATATATATATATATATATATATATATATATATATATATATGGGCCTGGCAATTTAGCTCAGTTGGTTAAGTGCATTGTCTGGAAACAGTAAGGTTGCTCGTTCCATCCCTGGCCAGGGCACACAAGGTAAGTAACCAATGAATGCACGACTGAGTGGGACAGCAGATGAATGCTTCCCTTCTCAACTTCTCCCTCTCCTTTCCTCTCTCTGTCTCTCTAAAAACTAAATAATTAAGCTCTGGGTGGATAGCTTGGTGCCTCACCCGGAGCATGGAGGTTGCTAGTTTGATTCCCTGGTCAGGGCACATATAGGAACAGAGATGCTCCTGTCTCTCTTTCTCCCTGCCTCCCAGAAAGAAAGAGAGAGAGAGAGAGAGAGAGAGAGAGAGAGAGAGAGAGGAACAAAGTAAGAAAGAAAGGAAGAAGGAAGGAAGGAAGGACGGAAGGAAGGAAGGAGGAAAGAAAGAAAGGAAGGAAGGAAGGAAAGAAAGAAAGGAGATGATCCCCTGGGAGGAAGGACCTTAGTTCTAATTTTACAATCAGTGGGATGGTGTTGAAACTCATAAAATTCTTTGTATACTGACATTACAGGATACTATATTTTTTTATAGGACACTATTTTTTTAACATTCACACGCTTGAATGCATGTTCATATTTCAAGTTATGTTTACTGTACAAGTATTTATATAATGTATTGTTATGTATAGAAGTACATAGTAACAATAAACCATTGCTCCAAAATTGGTATTATATTAGAAATCATTTATAACTCTTAATAAAAACCTGAACTTTAACAAGAAAGCTTTGTGGACATAAGTAACATTGATTTCTAAATACTGAAAAATCATCTACAATGTCACTGTATTTTATAACCATATTACAGTTGCCTTTCATTTCATCACTGGCACTGATACAAAAATCACAAGCTGGCATGGATAGTTACAAATAAAAGAGTAGGAATAAAAATGCATATATAACAGGAAATTTAGAACTTTTCATTTATATTATTTATTAACTACAGATGTAGCAGTATAGCAGAATTTGAGATTTGCCATGTTACATTCCCCATATTCACATGTGACTTCCAGCTGTTTAAGCAGCATACCAGTGCTTCTTTAAAAGAACGTGAAAATGTACTGAATGTTCAAGGTTGGGTGAACCTTGCAATTTGTCCCAAAGCCTCACAATTTCATTCACTGGAAGACAATTATAAGAGGGAAAGGTTTTGACATTTTGCAAAATCACGCCATTTCTGTTGCTTTTAAATTCATTTTTCTATGTGAAGTTGACCTTCCAATCGATCAAATGATATTTCATTTTCAGTTTTAGGGAAGAGTATGTTTTTAGTATCATTTTTATATTTTAGGGAAGAGTATATGTTTTCAAATAAAGCTAGCAGTGTTTATAAGAAGAAAAATAGAAGAACTTGTTAATTAGCACATGTCATCAAACCATATTGTTCATGTTGTATCAAATCAGCTTATGCAGAATACATTATATACCAGCATGAAGAAGAAAAGAAATAATAATAATAATAAAAATCCTAGCCCTGGCTTGTTGGCTCAGTGGTAGAGCATTAGCCCAGCGTGTGAATGTCCTGGGTTTGATTCCCCATCAGGGCACATGGGGAAGCGACCAGCTGTTTCTCCATCCCCCCCCCTCTCATTCTCTCTCTCTCTCTTCTTCTCCCACACCATGGCTCAATTGGTTCTAGCACACTGAACCCAGGTTCAGATGATGGCTCTCTGGAGCCTCCATCTCAGGCACTAAAAATAGCTTGGTTGCAAGCAAAGACCCAGATGGGCAGAGCATTGGATCAAGATGATGATTGCCAAGTGTATCCTAGTGGGGGGTACCTGCAGGAGTCTGTCTCACTATCTTCCCCTCTAACTTGGAAAAGAAGGGGAAAAATACAGATCTTTGCTAAATCTTACGACATATTCCTTTAATACAAATGTCCTCCACTCTGGATTATCTTGTACAACCTGAAACCTAGTCAAACTGATTTAAGCAAAAGGAGAATTTAATTAATAATGTAATTGAAAATTCTAAGTGTGTCTGGTTTTAGGTATAAATCCATCAGTTGTTTAAATATGCCATCAATTAAGTCCTATGTCTTTATTTCTAGAACAAGCTATCCTCTAGTGGAGAATATGATATTAGTTATAATCCAGTTGTACCTCTTACTAGTATTTCATGTTGGAAAGATAAATTATTTCTTAATAGTTCAAGCAAGAAAATCACAGAGAGAATTCTTATTGTCTTTATGTAGTTTTCTGACCTTTGTCGAACTGCTTCTGACATCTAAGATTGTAAGAGTAAGCCTTTATCATGTGCCTGAACCTAGGTAAAGCTGTCAGAGGGGGTTAAGACCATCTGAGAAAAAAAAAAAAAGGCCTACTTCCCCAACAAGGAAAGAATATGAAAAAAAATGCTAAGAAGGAAAACTCTACATGTGCCTAGCACAGCAGTAATACATTTACTTTAAATGGTATACGTACTTTATCAAGACAAATTGCTTTGCCCTTTAAAAGCTATGTTTGAAAATCACATTTAGTATTAATATCATAAGCCCATCTTTTTTTTTCAATGGGAAATAACTCTTTCTTTTCTAAAATGACCATGGAGAGAAGTAAAGCTCCACTTTACTCACCAGGAAGGAGACAGGATGAGAGGAACACTTCAACACATGGATGGATATATAGTATTAACTGACCCAATTAGTAAGATTGGTAGAAAAATAGTAAGCATGCTGTACACAGCTCTGCCCTTAGTTTTTCATAGATAACGAAACTTTGAAGGCTTGAATTTTCTATTTTGCATGTGGTAAACTGAGGTCTTTAGTTTACCCGTTTCTTTAATTCAATGTAAGAGGCAGATAATAGAAACCCATTGGACCTCATATTAAGCTGTGTCTTCATATGCAACTTTTATCAGTAGTAATGCTCTTACTAGATCTTCATTTTTCTTATTTAACTTGGGACAAACCTTTAAAATCCCAACATATATTTTGTTATTTAGATTCTGAGAAATAATAACAGATACTTGTTTGAACACTGAAATACTAGATGAAAAATTTTGAGACTTTTGGCTAAGCCAAGTTCATACTCTTAGATTAACAGGATTTTTATTAAAATAATTCAGTTTCTGTGGCTGACTCTATCAATTCCACAAGACCAAAGCCTGGATTGCAGTTGGTGAAGGAATCCCAACAACATTCAGGCATCAGAATAAGATTCATCTGGCTAAGACTTAATATAATAAAACAATTAATATAGCAATGTGATTTTTTTTGGATTTTAAGTTCTTTAGACATAAGAATTATAGCAACTGATTTCTTTATAATTTTATTTAAAAGAACAATTTATCTAATTTATGGTCATTAATTGCAATGGGAACAAAATAATGTGAGGGGATAAATATTGGTTCAGAATTAGTGTGTTTTAGTGATGCTGACATTTTAATATTTGGAGTAATTTTCTGTTGGCATTTGGAGTTATTTCATAACAACCATAAGCCGTCTCAGAACACAGAGATGGATATATCTGCTATAAGAATGAGACTAGATGAAAAATCCAAGAAGGTGGGTGGACTTCATTTGCTCTTCCTTTCTTGTCTCTGTGACCCCATGGCCGACAAGCTGCTCAAGGACCAGGACTGGACACAGACAACAGCAGCTGCCAGACTGCAGTGCTCTGGCTCAGTGCTTCCTTAGCGTGGCCCAGCCGTTGGGCTGGTAGGGAGGCAGCCATGGCTAAGACTGCTTAGAAAATCTGCCTCTAGCATTCAGTTCCACTGTGGGATGGAGTGCTACCGGATGGAAAACTGGTTTAAAAAAACAGTTGCACAAACCAGAAAAATAAATAAATAAATAAAGAAAGAATGAGGTTAGATGAATTAGTCTAGAATCAGGCTAATAAATATTTGTGCCTGGAATGCCTGTCAAAGCCTGGACTTAGGGATAAAAGCTGAGTTCAGTAGTACTGAAGCTATTGACAATGGAACTATACAACTGGAGATAGGAGAGGGGCTCTAGGAAGGTGAAAATTCTTACTTTGCTTATAATATACTATAGACCAGCCTTTCTTTGGTTGACTGTAAGATCAACTGTTAAGCCTAGTGGGGAAAGAAAGTAAGAAGATGGGGAGAGTGGTGGAAAGGAGCACCTAAACCAGTGATGGGCAATCTTTTGAGCTTGGTGTGTCAAAATTCACCAAAAACCAAGCATAACTCAGGTGGTGTGTCACTTCGAGAAAAACGGCCTAACTGGAAGTCCCAGAACTAGACGCTCTGTGCCGAAATTCTGTTGTTTTGACCTACAGACCTCCGGCACAGAGTGTCTACACTACAGCAAATGTTTTATCCTCGGCTACTGCACCTGGCCGTGCAGGAGCCGAGGATGAAACGTCCTTCTTGGCATGCGGCCCCATACTTCTCTGGTATGCTGCATGTCATCGAAAATGGCTACGTGTGTCAGTGCTGACACGCATGTCATAGGTTTGCCATCACGGACCTAAACCCATCTCCAGAGAGAAAAGATATGGGAGAAACATTTGTCTTTGACCCCTGTACTCCACTCTCCAACCCTTATTCCTCCCTAAAGAAAAGTAATTCCTAAAGCAGTAGTGAGTGTGTGAACTGAGAAACTGAAAGAAGAAACTGAGCCAGAATGCCCAGCTCAGCATTGGCTTCATCTCATGGTGGTACTTTTCTGAAATTGCCCGATTCTCTTATTACATGGTAAACTCATGTAGACAGCTTCCTTTCACCTGCTGTTTAAACTTCTTTGAATTCAGAGAGTATAAGAAGCATCACTGATTGTAAATAAAGATGCGTTTAAAACATAAATTTGTGCCTGACCAGGTAGTGGCGCAGTGGATAGAGCGTCGGACTGGGATGCAGAAGACCCAGGTTCAAGACCCTGAGCTCGCCAGCTTGAGCGCGGGCCCATCTGGCTTGAGGAAAAACTGCCAGCTTGGAACCAAGGTCGCTGGCTCCAGCAAGGGGTTGCTTGGTCTGCTGAAGGCCCCGCGGATAAGGCGCATGTGAGAAAGCAATCAATGAACAACTAAGGTGTTGTAATGGCAATGAAAAACTAATGATTGATGCTTCTCACCTCTCTCTATTCCTGTCTGTCTGTCCCTATCTATCCCTCTATCTGACTCTCTCTCTCTCCCTGTAAAAAATAATAATAATAATAAATAAATAAATAAAATATAAATTTTTAACTGTTCCCCAAGGTGCTTTGTTACTAGTCCTTGGAATGCACTTAGGATAGTCAGGCAATCCCGCAATCCAGAAAGTATATTGTCTTGAGACCTATAGAGCAGTCACAAACAAGCTATTGTTCAGTAAACTGATAGACCAGTGGTTCTTAACCTGGGTTCTATCAAACCCTAGGGGTTCGATGAGTCAGTCTCACGGGTTCGGAGAAGCCTCTGCCGCGGAGGCCAGAATAAAGTAATACCGTAATCTATTGTGAGTTCATGCACTTTGTTGGTTTTGTTCTTTGAGCAAGGTGATGTTCATGCATGGTTCATTTTGTGCACCAGTAAAAAAACATATACCTGTGTCTTGAATTTGGGGGAAAAATCATATTTTATTTATCACTAAAGAAGGGTTCGGTAAATGTGCATATAAAACTGGTGGGTTCGGTACCTCAAAAAAGGTTAAGAACCACTGTGATAGACTGTTTGGGGCACCTCCTTGCCTGTTTCTCTAATGAACTTAGACATAGGCTTTTGCTGTTTTTTGTTCTGTTTTGTTTTTAATCATTACATCAACATGTATTTTTTCCCTCATGGTTTGATTTATCTTATTGGTAAACTTTGACTTTTTCCTCAGCTATGTGTTCCCAGAAAATTAAAGCCTTTTGTATTTCTTCCTACAGGTTTTTTCTAAATCACTGTCCCCATACCTAACTTGCTTCCCAGTCAGCTGGTTCCACTGGCTCCCTGTATCCATCCCTGAGTCTACTAGAGCCAATGATTTATACAAATAACATACATTTGATTTAAATGTTTCGAATAAAATTTCCAGGCTTAACATTGGAACTTTAAGCACCAAAAATACTTAACAAGTAATATATTTTTCATTTAACAATGTGAGTTTTTGAAATATTTTATTTCTCTGTCACTATTTATCTCTCTAGCAATGCATTTCCCAGTAGCATCAATGTATTTCCTCTATAATAACAGACTGTGCAAAGGTAACAAAAGATAAATGAATATCTCAGTGCCTCCAGAGTAATTCATAAACTTGAATGAGAAGAAAAAATTACTGAAAAGGAATAAAATTTCAGAAATATAGTGTGCCAATGTTAAATTGTCACATAGGCAGGACTGAATCTATTCCTCTGTACTTTGTATTTGCATTTCAAACTTTAACTCTCTCTCTCTCTCTCTCTCTCTCTCTCTCTCTCTATATATATATATATATATATATATATATATATAATTTTTTTTTCAGAAAAAGACATTACAATATCACAATAAAGAAGCCCAAGCCAAGCAGCAGAAATCACATGCACATGACTGGTATTCTGCACTGATGTAATTTTCCCTTTGTTCTTAGGCTCAGCCTTTTCAAAATCCTGCACAAGTCAGAATGGGCCCAAAGCCGATCACTTGTCTAGTTCTTACAAATCATTTCCTTAAAAGAGTGAATATTATCAGACAGCTGCAGAGTTCAGCTTACAGGGAAAACACAGACTGTCATTTTCAAGGTAAGCATGCAGCTGTCTTTCTGTCACTTAAGATTTTTTAAGACACATCTAATTAAATGTCTACTTAAGAATCTGACAGAATAATTTGTAGCATAGTAATGAAATTTGTTGTCTGGCAGCATAACCACATTTCTGTTGTTTCTCCATTATGCCTTGGGCTAGCAAATCAGAAAGCCCTTCTTGTTTGAAGTCTGTAACTGCCTTCTTGACTAAGATGCTCATCACCTATATTAAATTAAACTGTATTTAATTTTTTAATCATGCTTCTTTCCTCAATAGGAAACAGAACATAGTTCAGGATGGGAAATGCTTAGTATTTCCTGAGTAAAAGAGGAATTTTTTTATCTGGTTTTCTGAATTAAATCTTAAATTTTAACTCCTTAGTCCAGGGGTCCCCAAACTTTTTAAACAGGGGGCCAGTTCACTGTCCTTCGGACCGTTGGAGGGCAGGACTATAAAAAAAAACTATGAACAAATCTCTATGCACACTGCACATATCTTATTTTAAAGTAAAAAACAAACAAACAAACAAACAAACAAAACGGGAACAAATATAATATTTAAAATAAAGAACAAGTAAATTTAAATCAACAAACTGACCAGTATTTCAATGGGAACTATGGGTGCAGATGCATCCTGTGCTCCTCTCACTAACCACCAATGAAAGAGGTGCCCCTTCAGAAAGTGCGGCGGGAACCAGATAAATAGCCTCAAGGGTCCACATGCGTCCCTTGGGCAGGAGTTTGGGGACCCCTGCCTTAGTCTTTACCTACTGTTTTTTGTAATGTATGAGCAAAGTATTTAAAAAATATTTAAATTAGAAACGGAAATCAAGACTATTGACTTCATGTATATTTCTCAGTTCATAAGTTAAGGTGACCAGATTTTAAAATTGGTAAAGCGGGACACCATTGACTAGGGGGTGGGGGGGGTTCTTGATTAAAAATTTGGTCTATACGGAGCAAAATAATTTTTCATAGAATGCAAAAATAGTATTCTAATATTATTTTTAATTTCAACATAAGTACAATTTACAAATTTATTAAAATTATGTATAGTATTATTTTATTCTTTGGCATATTTCTCATTTGAGTGAATTTTTTTTAGTAGATTGCTGTCGTTTAAAAGGTCATGAAATTTTTTCACAAGAATTTGTTAAATTATATTTCACACATAAAATGGCTTTCAAAGTCTCAGCTCTTAATTGTGATTTTTCTGATGTCCACACTTTATTTACCGTAGAGAAAATGCATTCAGTCGCAGCATTACTTCCTGGTAAAGATAGTGCATATTCCACAATTTTTAGTGCATTATTGTATGGAACATGGTTTGTTACAAACTGATGAAATATTTCTAACCATTTGCTCTCTATTGTGATTTTTGCTGATGCCCAAGATTTAACCTTTTCCTTATCAATCTATTTTTTTAATAATGATATCTCATTAAAAAGATCATTTTTGGAAATATTACTATATGGGAAATTCTGAGTAATATGATCAAATGATTTTTTGCACATCATTCCAATTAAGTTCTTGTTTTAATGGAACCCAATGAAAATATTCAATATCATTGTAATGTACCGTCCACTCTTCTGAATAATCTATGCAGTTACTATAGAACCTTTTAATGTGATTCATGATATCTGCATGATTTATTGCACCTTGTTCTTCTAGCTGGCCTATACTATTATGGATAGTTAACAGAAGAAAATTATTTTCTAACCGCTCTTGACACTGAAATTTTATATTATTAACTTTATTTGCTAATTCGATTACCAAAATTTTGTCACCTTTAATAAGTTTTATAGCATTTAGAAAAAGAGCTCCTTGATTGTGTACAAACTCTAACCAAAGTTTTGAAGATTCTTTTTCAAAAAACTCCTCTAAAATTCTAGGACATTTATCCTGTGATAGAAAGTAGGATTTCAAAGGATCGTATATTTTCAAAATTCTTTTGACAGCTGGCAAAAGAGCAAACCAGCATGTTTTAATGTATCCAAGTATTTTCTGATATTTTACTTCCGCAGTTTCACAAAATTCTTTAAGCATTTCAACACACACAGTGTATATATAGAAATACGAATATATTTTAATAACAATATTTTCCACATCTACAGGCAACAAGTAAGCAGCTGTTTGAATGGCGTTATGTATTATGTACGCTGCACAAACAACACCAATAATGTTTTGATTAAGGTTTTTGTTTAATTTATAAAAAATATTATTTGTACCTCTTCTTGCTTTTCCTCCAAAATTTGCGTTTGTGTTGTTTGCACAATATACAATCATTTTATGTTTTAAATTGTTTTTTTCCAAAATATTAATAGTGAAACTAAAATTTATTTCAGAAGTTTCGCTGGGCAAAGAAACGAAATCTAAAATTCTAATTTTTATTCCAGTTTTCAAATTAAAAAATTTAATAATGGTTGGAAATAACTTTATATCCTATGATTAGATATGTCAAAATATATGGATATAAAATTAATTTTTTCTACATTTTTGTTTAATTCTGAAAATGCATATGAGGAAAGCACATTACACACAATTGCCTCAGATTTTGTTCTAGCACAGGCAAATTTTTTGTTGAATAACTTTTTGACAACTTGTGATGTACAGTCCATAGATGTCAAGAAATAATTGTGATTAATAACATGAAAAGACATAAGTCCTTCTGCTAATGCTAATTTCTTTTCTTCGTCTCCATAAGTTGTTTTCCGAAAAAGTTCCTGTATTTTGGAGGAAGGTGCAGCGGTGTTTAAATATCTTTTATGTTTCTGTGTCTCCAAGTGCTTTGAAATATCATTCTTCCCGCTGTGCGAAATAGAAAATTCACCACTACATTTCTCACATTTTACCATGTAATCGCTTTTGGTTTTTTAATAAAAGAAAATTCACTTCTTAGATCATCGTTGAATTTGCATTCTCTTTTCCTACTTATTATGTTAAAAATCTAAATAAAATAATTTAAAATTATATTATAAATTATTATATACATATTGCTTAAAAACACAGTAATTAGGTACATAATTACATGAACATATTTTATTATTAGTTTATAAATTAAATTAATTTGATTGTTATAAAGTAACTATATTTTAAAAATTATTTTAATTTTACTTCTATATTTCTTTCTAAATAATAACAATACTAACTTGTATAATTTTTCCTCTGAATTTGCCGTAACATAAGTCGTGTCACTTTCAAGGCCGGCGCTAGACTTTTTGCCACCTCTATAAAATATATATAATATGAGTACTGTCTGCTAAATTCAAGACAATTTATGTATTTATAAAATAAATAAAGAAATTACTTATCTAAATTATCTGAATAGCTGATTTGTTGACATCACTTGTTTAACTAGCACTAGCATGCAGTACGATGTGTATCATCTGAGAGACAGTTACAAAATGTTTTCATCATTGCCAATGCCAAAAAACACCATTGTTCAATAAGTCCAAACAATGGTGGTCGGATTCTAACAACTGATCAACAACGCAAACTTTGATAAGCAGTTCTCGATAATCAGTTCTCAACAATTATTTGTTATTATTAAAGTTTAACATTATAAAATTAACAAAAATAATAACTCATATCCTGGCGAAATAGCCACATGGCCGCCGAAAACCGTATATTCCCTTCCCGTTCTCCTGCCATTCCCTAGCTTTTCGTGCATTCTTTCCAAAAATTGAGACTTTAAACCGCCATGGGACTCGGGACAAATTGTTAAAAATTGGGACTGGCCCGCCAAAGGTGGGACGTCTAATCACCTTATCATAGGTAGATTTTGTTTTTTAAGTTCATGTTATAAAGCTGGTGAAAGCTCTCCAAATTTCAAGCTTTTTAATGGAATATAATTCTTACAAGCTTCCTTTCTCATAATTATGAGTTTGTATCTAGGCTCTTTCTGTAATACTTTGATGATTAAATTTTTGGCAAAGTTGTATTTTATTAGGTAACTGAGGCAGATGCCTCGATTAAATATCATTTATTTATGAGTTTTCTTTATTTATTTGTACTTTTCACAATTCAAATGGAACTGTAAATTATTTGTTTTCAATGTTAATTTTTATTGATTTTAGAGAGAGGAAGGAAAACAGTGAGAGAGAGAGAGAGACAAAAACATTTATCTGTTCCTATACGTGCCCTGACCAGGAATTGAACCCACACCCTCTGTGCTTCCAGATGATGCTCTAACCAACCAAGCTATTTGGCCAGTGCTTAAATTGGTATTTTTTTGAAACATATATTTGTTTCTATGAATTGAGCTTTAAAATATGAACTACATGAGACACTGGCTAGTGTCTCCCTAGCGGTTCTTTATTTCAGGTTTACAGCCAGTATTGCTAATGTGAATAGATTAGTACAATTAGTACTGCATTAGTGTATCAATTCTTATAAAAATTAGTTTATAAATTGGTTCACAATTTAAATATTTTGTAAATACTGAGAAAAGGCTGTTGTATAAAGGAAGCCAGCAAAGGTGAGTCTAGGGCATACTTTCTTATTGAATAATAGAGATGAGAAAAAAAAATTAGCTCTAAGGAAACATTGTTTAATTTAAATTGGGAAGAGTCCATATTCATAATACTTCCTTATATTTTGTTTTAATTTTTAACGCTGAAAATAACCCGAGTTTTTTTGTACTTATTTGAGGTCAAGCAGTATCATTAATAATAGCACCTGTGCCTCCTACTAAAAATGGGTCCCTGAACACTGAGCTTTCATATAGAAAGAATTTTTGTTTTCTCAGAATTCATATGCCTGTAGCTATCTGATGTTGCCTAAGAAAGAAAAAAGTCAATAAAGTGAGAATAGTCACTAGTAAGCTGAACACTATTAAATTCTGCTTAAAACTGGCTTTCTTTTCTTGCTCTGTAAAACACGTTGTCGTCCTCTTAATCCATTTATAATATAATGCTAGTAGGATTAATTCAAATATAGGGGCAAACCGAAGAATTGGTCAGGTCAAAGAGTATGTTAAGGTATTATCGTATTTTTTGCTCCATAAGACACACTTTTCCCCCCAAAAGTGGAGGGGAAAATGCCCATGCATCTTATGGAGCAAATGTTCATTGTTTTTTTAGCTGCTTCAGGTTCCCGGACAACTAGAAGAGTATTTTCACATTAAAACCTCTTCTTATTTGTTAATACAGTGCTAATGGTTGTTAATACAGCTGTTGGGTTTACATTGTTGAAATATTATTGTGGTATATTTTATTAAATATTTTAACACACCATTTGGTTTAGATTATTTTTTTTTCTTATTTTCCTCCATAAAACCCTATGTGTGTCTTATGGCTAGGCACGTCTTATGGAGCTAAAGATATGGTAGTTTTTAAATTGTCAATAAGCTTGATAAGTTAACACCTGCAAAAGAAGAAATCTGTAAAGATGGTGCAAAAAACATGTTAAGGAGAGTTAATTTTCAGTTATTCTGAGAAATTCACAGGAAAATTAATGTTACACTTTACATTTTGAGGAAAATAAGTTCTAATGTTCAAATTAAATATGAGATTAAGAATACTGTATCATAACATCATACTATTTCATCAGAAAACATAAAAATCAATACCTGATTAATTTTTAATATTTACTCAGAAATGTATAGTTTAAATACAAACTAAACCTTTTTTCTTAATAGTAAAAATGTGATTTTTAAAGAAAAACATACAATATTTTTCCCACTATTTACTATGAAACATTGTTCCACATTTAAGTAAATTTGTTATAAATTGACTTCATTGGAATGTAAAATGCACCCATTTTAAATATACCTGTTGATGAGTTTTGATAAATGTATCTATCTGTGTAATCACTACTACAATCAAGAGAAAGAACATGCTATCATTTTATATCTATAAAATATGTTTCTCATTTGCTTTTGTAACCTTTTTCCCTTTCCCCTTTGGCCCTTAATAATCACTGTGGTTTATTTTTAGTGTTTTTCTTTCTATTGAATTTATTGACAATGGTTAACAAAATTATACAGGTGTCCAGTGCATAATTCTACAAAAAAAATCATCCATACACTGTATTGTGTGCCCACCACCCAAAGTCAAATCTTCTTCTGTCCTCATGTATTTGACCCCCACACCTCCTTTCCTCTGGTCTTTCAGCAGGGGGTTTCTAGTTTGCAGGGATGCAAACCAACAGCCCACCACACTCTGTGGTAGCTGCTGGCTGAAGTGGAAGTTCAGATTCAGGCACAACTCTGCAGCTGAGAAGGAACAAGTTTTTCTTTCCTCTTTGGGCAGCATATGGTATGTATATGTATTGTTGGAAAGGTCACTTTCCCAACCTCCCTTTCCTGATCCTTTGGTAGATTCCATCAACATAATAATCGTATTATTTATGAACACAACTTTATTTCTTCTTTTTCAATTTTGGTCTTTTATTTCTTGTCTTTTGAACTGTGTAGAGCCCCAGTACAATGGTGAGTATAAATGGTGGCCGTGGGTTTCCTTGTGGTACTCTTTGTTTTTCTTAATGCCCTTATGAGGCTCATGAAGTATCCTTGTGTTCTTTGTTTGCAGACATTTATTTAT
Organism: Rhynchonycteris naso; assembly: GCA_037038555.1. Lineage (NCBI taxonomy): Eukaryota > Metazoa > Chordata > Mammalia > Chiroptera > Emballonuridae > Rhynchonycteris > Rhynchonycteris naso. The sequence continues at coordinate 60,287,207 of CM072995.1, read as the reverse complement.
TTTTTCCTATAATGAGGAGTGGGTGTTTTCTCGTATGCATTTGAGAGTATCATATGGCTTTCCCTTTTTTACATTTTTTTATTTTTTGTGACAGAGACAAAGAGAGAGACAGAGAGAGGGACAGATATGAACAGACAGACAGGCAGGGAGAGAGATGAGAAGCATCAGTTCTTCATTGTGGCTCTTTAGTTGTTCGACTGCTTTCTCATATGTGCCTTGACCAGAGGGCTACAGCAGAGCGAGTGACCCCTTGCTCAAGGCAGCGACCCTAGTCTCAAGCCAGAGATCTTGGGCTTCAAGCCAGTGACCTTTGGGCTCAAGCCAATAACCATGGGATCATGTCTGTGGTACCATGCTCAATTCAGTGACCCCATGCTCAAGCTGGATGAGCCTGCACTCAAGTCAGTGACCTCCGGGTTTTGAACCTGCGTCCTCTGCATCCCAGTCCAATGCTCTATTCACTGCACCACCACCTGGTCAGGTATGGTTTTTCCTTTTAAAATTGTTATGTGATGAATTAGATTGAGTAGCTTTCAAATAGTAAACCAAACTTACATTCCTGAGATAAACTTCATAGGGTGACGAGATATAATTACATGTGATTTTGAATTTGATTTGCTGATATTTTGTTTAAAACGTTTACATCTATGTTCATAAAGGAGTTTATAGCTTTCTCATAATGTATGGAGTAATTCTAGTATCTTTGAATAAATTAGAAAATCATTCATCCTCTTCAGTTATCCAGAAACATTAGCATAGAATTAATATTATTATTTCTGTAAATATTTGTGGAATTTACCATTAAAATTATATATATTGGGGTTTTTCTATATGAAAAAATGTTAATAAATTTCATTTTATTGATAGATATCCAACTCCTCCTGTTATCTTGTTTTTTTTTAAGTGAATTTGTGCTGCTGTTGTTTTTCAGGTGAGAGGCTAAATGTTATTGTGATTGCATTCCTGTTATTTCACCTTAGGATGCAGCAAAATCTTTTATTTTCTTTATTTGTAAACACCTCTACTGAATATTGCTTAAGGGCATAACTATCCTATGTAAGTAAATTTCATACCTAAGAAATTGCAGAAAAACTTAGAGTCTAAGGGCAAAAACAAAATAAGATAAAAGATTAAATTGCCATATAGCCTATGCATTTTTAAATTTAGTGATTAAAATTATAGCGAGAACAAAATTCTGCTTTCTGATGCTTATGTAGGATACCACCACTGAAATCAATGGTGCTTCACATGTTTAGAAAAATCGTTTATCTTTACCACAAAAATATATTTAGGAATCAAGTATTGGAGTCTGAGAATAATAGAGATGAATGTCTTGATAGGTGCATGCACCTGGAAAATTATGTAGAAATTGTTTTAAAAATTTTGAGGAAAAAATATTTGATAATTTTTCCCCATAAAGAGAAGATGGATACTAAAATTGTTTCTAGACTTATAAAGATGTAGAGTCGTTATGGGTACTTTAAATTATTTATAGCTCATAAATATACATCTAGAGAAGAATAGTATTCAGGGATCTATCAAAAGCCAGGATAGTGGTTAACTTAGATGAGATGGAGAGAGAGGGAGTAAAATCACATTAGGAAAAGTTTAACAAGGGACTTAAATATATTAGTGTTATTTTATTTAACACGTGTCTAAATCTAATGTAACCAAGAAATCCTGCCTGTTTTATTATGATTATTGTGAGATTGATATAAAACTTGAGGGAAGAGTAAATTATAACTATGTACATTGATGCAGAATATGTCTAAATAACATGATCCAAATAGCTAAAAATAGCTTGGTTAGAATGTAAAACACTCCATTTATGAGTTGCTTTAAAACTCAAAAGGTATTTAAAAAATGTATATGCATGTGTGCCTTCAATAGTGTTTATGTGGAAAAGTCAAAATTATATGTATTTGTTTCTTTTCAAGTAGTACATGCAGATGTTAAAAAATTCTATTAGAAATACAATTATAGGGGTCTCATTTCTATCCTTTAGCTTAATAGCTTTGTTTTACATATTTTAAACTATAATAAATTAATATTTAGGGTTGCACTGGAAAAGTAACAGAACAGATTTGTTTGGTGAAAATTTTTAATCAACATTGATATTGTTTAAGTTCTCATTTTGATTATTAAAAGAAAAGTTGTACTCATCCAAAAACATATTAGCTATTTTGCTTTGTTTAGAAGAAAACCACAGCTAATTTAACTACAATATACTTCACATATTTTTCTGTGTTATAAAATTTGAAATTCACAAATAAGTCATGATGGTAACCCAACAACTGAGGTTTTTATTCATATAAATTATATATCTTTCTTTCATTGTACCTCTTTCATTGTCTAGTATACTACTAGAAACTTGTTACTGCTTAGTCAACATTTCTTGATTTACTACTAATTTATTAAAATAAAGTGACAAGAAATCCAATGTCTATGTTGTTTAATCCTATGATTAATTTTTTTCTATGTGTATCAGCATGTTTCTAGTATGTAAATAATGCTTATGTTTATCAAAATTTAATTTTTTATTCTTGATTTTAAATGTATAAAATATATAAATTTTTATCTTATTTTATATTTTGAAAACCCAAAATTTAAATTCAAAATCTCATAACTGTGATATGGTATTTATTTACCTAATCACTATGAATATCAATGCATGCTACTAATGAATAGTCAATATATAGTTTCTAGTCATTTGCATTTATTATTTGCTACTTATTACTTTTCAACATACACATATGTAAATGCTTCTTTAAAAATTTTGAAGCTGTTTCTGTTATATATGTCTTATTTTATATTTAAAAAAATATAAGAAGTTGGTTTCCAAAACTTACTTTCCCACAAGTCAGTAACTACCTGTACTCCTTTAAAACCATACATTTTTTGGGAAAAATGTATCTGTCATCTAAATTTTGATGTCACCTCACAAGTTTGATTTTTAGATTTAACACATCCAGTGATTAATCAGTGTGTCAGTCAGTGACAAAATTTTATTGCACCATTCTGAATAATAATAAGATTTGTCACTCTTCTGAGGGACATTCAGTATTTGAGCTAGTTCACATGAGAAAATTCTAAATTGTCAAAGCCCTGTGGAAGCTTTCAAGTGACTATGGATATCTTATCGGGAACAGGTGGTTTTATGTAACACCATACCATAGTAACAGGTCTTCTATGATTCATAGCAAGCTAGTAAATGATTTAATACACTTTTGGTTTTTATCTATTGTGCTATAAGCTACTTCAGTAGTAAACACACTGCCTCTCCAGGTATTACCGTTCATTCTATGCCCCTGTCTCTTCTTACCTCACCTATGTGTCTATTTATCTTTGGAACAAGCAGCTCTTTCTGCGTCTTCAATCCATTGGTCTTCATTAGTGCATTTCTTTTTCAGACATAGCCAATTGCCACTTTAACTTTCTAAGCCTTCAAAGTGTGCTGTATTTTGATTTTCTGTCTTCTGAACTTTGTTTTCCTGCCCCTTCTTTTTATAGCTCAAATATATCTTCTCATTCTCTGCTGTCAACTTGAGCTTCTCCATCACTGGTTCCAAAACACCGTTTTATTTGAGGTATCCAAACAGGATGTCTTTTTCAGAATTAGACGATAGAGATTTTAATAACTTTTTTAAATTAATATATGCATAATTTGAAGCTTTATAATGTTGATAGAAATTAAAATAGCATATTTTTATTTAATCTGTGAATATACTTTTTCATGTATTTTAAAAAAACCTATTTCTGTATACTTTATCAAATTATTGTTTGCTTTTAGACCCTGAAATTTTTATAGAAAACTTTTCATTGAACAAATTTTTTATTCAATTTTGTATTTCTATGCTTATCAGTGTCATGTAGCAGATATTCACTAATAAAGAAATTATTCATATTTTTAAGCAAACAGCAGCTTGTGTTGTTTGTCTCATAAATATAAAAGAATAAATATTATAAAGACTAATTTAATTTTTAATTGATACAGTGTCAAAACTCACAGATCCTACAAAATATAAGATGGGGATAAAACTGTGATTATTTTTGTTGTCAGACACAAAAATGAAAATACTGTTTCCTATGTTCTTTCTTTCTGTCTTTTAAAGTTATAGCATAAAAGCAGTGACCCTTTGAATAAAAATGAATCATTAACAAAACTCAGCCAAACAATGTTATCAATCATTCTGTGTCATCTTAATTATGTGAGCCTCCAGCTTTCCTTAGTGGAGTCATAAAGCAGTCAGCAGCTCATTGAATAAGCTATGCTGGTTTTGGTGGAACTTTTTTCTTACATAGGGATAAAATCTGTCCTCATTCAACTTGCATTTACTGGTCTTGTTTTATTCATATGAAGCTTAGTAGGGTAGTGTTAGATTTCTGTAAGTGATCAGTTATTCCAAGGAAAGTAAATCCTCAAATTTCTTTTCTAAACTAAGTATCTTGTTACTAAATCGAATGTGCACTTGCTGAGTTAAAGGGTCCTCAATTTTTAAATGCAGATTTTGGAGTTATATTTGATATATGATAAAGTTTAGCTATTTAAAAATATAGTTCAATGTATAAAAAAATATTTCTTTTTACGTAAACACCATAACATCAAGACTAAGAGCATTCCTATAACTCCTATGCAGAGAATTCTACCCATTCTTAGACAACAGAACAAACAGACAGAGATAAAGTCCATCTTCTTCACTGTAGCTATTCCCGCAGTGTCTGCTTTCACTGTTGTTTAAACTTGCACTTCCCCGATGACTTATGCTGTGTAAGAATGTTTGTTTTGTTTGTGGCTCTTATTTGATATCGGTATAATTTTAATGAATTGTCTTTTGACATCTTTTGTCTTTTTTTAAACTAAGTTGTCTGTCTTAATATTGAGTAATAAAACATATTTACATATTCTTGTTGTAAAACACTCATAGATATGTGTGTTGCCCATATAGTCTTCTAATCTGGACTGCCTTTTTATTTATTTATTTTATTTTATTATTGTTTTTTCTTCAGTGTGAGGTGGGGAGGCATGTGCCCTGAAGTGGATCCACCTGTCAAGTCCACTAGGCGGCAATGCTCTACCCATCTAGGGCCCTTGCTTAGTTGCAACTGGAGTCATTTTTTAGCACCTGAGGCGGAGGCCATAGAGCCATCCTCAGAACTGGAGGCTAACTCACTCAAATTGAGTCATGGCTGCAGAAGAGGAGGAGAAGAGAGAGAGAGAGAGAAGTGGCAGGGAGAGGGGTAGAGAAGCAGATGGGTGCTTCTCCTGTGTGCCCTGACCGGGAGTCGAACCTTGGACATTCACACGCCTTGCCAAAGCTCTACCACTAAGCCAACTGGCCAGGGCCTGGACTTTTCATTTTTAAAAAATTGTCTTTTGAACACCAGAGGTATTAAATTTTGGTCAAATTAATTGTTTTTCTTTTAGGTTAGTGTTTATATGTTCAGTTAGTATATTTTTGCCTAAAATAAGATTTAAAAATCTGCTTTCATTGGTTATTTTGTTAAAACCAGTTTTCAAAGTCACAGAACAAATTATATATTGTTAATACCTATTTTTTGACTCTGTATATCTTAATATCTAAAGGCAATAAACTCATTAAAGGGTGTTAACATTTAATTTTTTTTTTAATTTTATTGTTCCTTCGTTTTGCTCTTCAGGGAGTCATTATATTCTATTCTTGATATATAAATTCTCTAGTGAACACATGAATAAATAATTGGAAAAGTAATGGTTTCATTAAGCTAAACAACAGCAACTTACACAAGAATTTCTTTTGTTTGTTCTTGTTTATAATTTCTGCAATAGATTTTAGCCATCAACTACATGTTTTGCACATTTACAATTCTTTTGATTTAATTCACTTTATTTTTAGTACTCAATTATTTTTATAATGAATCATATTTATACTACAGTGTGATGGACAACAATTTTATTTTTTAAACATTTATTCATTTGTTTATGTTAGCAAGAGAAGAAGGAGAGAAATAGAGAGAGAAACATCGATCTGTTCCTGTATGTGTCCTGACCAAGGATTAAACTGGCAACCTCTGATTTTAGGGTGATGCTCTAAACAACCAAGCTATCCAGCCAGGGTGAAACAATTAAACTTGATAATATTTTACCAAAACATTCATTTTGATGTGTGCAATAATTTTACTTTATTTTTTTGCATACAGTGAAGACTAAAGGCAGAATAAATTGAGGGGAAGAGGCTGATGTGCTATGGTACTTTTAGAAAACTTTCTTAGCTGGCATTCATTGTTTATTTCTGTTTTTACTTTCCACAGTGCCTAACTAGAAAATTCAATCATAATATCTTGCAGCAGGGACCTGTGGGGCTATCTTCTGGGCCGTTGTGGCTGCTCTGGCTGTGCAGCCATTCCTGGCTCGTGGATCTTTCCAGCACTGTGGATACCCAGTCTCAATCTGCAGAGCAATCGTAGAGAGGTTAGGTACTTGTCTAGCTTCTTCTGATTCTTTCTTAGCCTCTATAAAATGATGTGGGAAAGTGATTATGACTTTCTGGAGTACTTCTTTGACAGTCAAAAACATGTGCCAGAATGGATTGTAGATGTATGATAGTCTTCAATATAGTGACAAATAAATGTCCAGGGAGAAATATTAATTGAGAAGAATTGAGAATGCAATAGAGAGAGCCTATCTTTTTCAAGTAATTCATTTTTCCTTAGGGACAGCTAAAGATCTCTGCAAGATTGTTTCTCTAGCCCCTCATTCCTCTATATTTTTTCCTGATCCCTTCATTGTTTCAGTCCAGTGCAAATACAGTCTTTCAAAAGAAGCACAATTTTTATCAGAGATGACAGAAACTAATTTCCTATAAAGATATGCCTCATGTTAACAGCTATAACCCCATAACTTTAAAAAGATTATATTCCCTATGATTATCATGTGAAGAAGACTTTCTATTTTTTTTGGCTTAGATTATTATAAGTATACATTCAACTTTTTGTACAAAGAAATATTGGAGAGTGAAACTCATTATCAACCTCAAATAAGATTTACTAAAAGTTTAATCAAAATATGGTTGAAAATGCATTTAATGTATTTAATGAAAATAACAAATATAATTCAGGGACATATTTATCATCATAAAGATAGCATACAGATGTATAATAAATGTAGCAGAAATTTTATGCATTATGAGCAAAACTATTCCATTAGTTGCTTGACTGGGAACAATCAAAATGTTACTAACTGTTTATCTATTCTTTGCCAAAACTTAATCTCAGGACTTAGTTCTATTTCTGGTTTTGGATAGGCACTAAATCAACCTGTTGTATAAATATTAAATGAGCATTAATTTGTCACTGTGCCATCTTTCATAAGTCATAAGGTAGATATGACCAAAGTGACTAAGCTTCAATTCATATGCTCCATGATTCTGTCTCCCCAATGGCTCTCCCCCTCACTCATACTAGCATAATTCTCTTCATAGCCAAACAACCTGTGGTACCTTCATTGCTCAATGACTCAATCTGTGAGTCACAGACACAAGACCCACGTCACATAACTTCAAATTTAAATTATTCACTTCTTATTGTTAGCACTTTCCAATTTTTCTGTTCTTTCTCAAGACCTCCTCTTGTTCCTCCATCAGGGGAACACTGGTGTATGTCAGTGTGAAAATAAAACGTTTTAGAGCAAGACCTATTATTTCCAGCTTGGACCCTTTTTCATCAAGTCCTGGGTGTGACATATTCCATATTCTCTAAGCTGCTCTCTCCTGTCCCTTCATCATGATAAAAATAGTTATTTTGAAAAAACAGGAAAAAAGGAGTCTTATAATTTCTCAATTGCTTGAGAAACATTCAGCATTCTGAACTGTAATATTTAGAAAAGTGACAGTGTGACCGATTAGATATTTCTAATTTCCTTTATTTCATGTTGAGTAGCAAAGGAGAGGCTTAAACATACACTCTGTAAAGCAAGGAGGGTAGACATATTACCCAGCAGTAGATGTAACATGTATATGTTCTTATGGCTCTTATGTAATTCTAAAGAACAGAGAGTCTTCTAATAATTAGATTTCTTTTCTGATTCATAGTCACTGATTTTAATATATACCTCTATTATCACCAGTAGTAAAATAATATCTATTCTTGTTACTCTTCGGAAAATCACAAGTTAAATACACACACATATATTTGTGTGTTTGTACATAATACATACTTTTGTAAAATGTTATGTTATTAATATTAGCATCAGCATATTAATAGACACTAATATTATTAACATATTTCATATGACAGTTTTCATATGACAGTAGACATTGATTTTTGGGTGATGCTCAAGACCCTGTATTATTTTATTCTTCTCTAAATAAAAATTTTCTCAGATCTTTTCCACTGTCAAATATTTAAATCTTTAAAAAAAAATTTTTGACTTACTTTTCTTGACATTTCCAATGAATTCACCAAGTACTCAAGATTTTGTGTTCCCTTACCTTAGGAGTACCCAAAACAAAAGTTGCAAGCCCATTGCTCTTTTTCAATAGCCTGAGTTATTAGAGAGACTTATACAGAATGAATGAAGAGAACATTCATCTTTAATGGTGGATAGTTGATGGCTGTTAGAGTTGTACTGATAGAAGTATTCTTTGGTTGGCTTTCTGGTAAGGACCAGGTAGGATACTTGATATGTCTGGGGTCTGTGTAATGTAGGAGCCAGGAGCCGTTTCCAAGAACTCTTTGCCATGTCTAAGATTGCACAGAAATAGGAAAGCAGCTGAGTTTAAATGTATCATAAAACCAGACTATCAACATCTTTTCTGTGATTCTAGCGAACTGCTAACTGGAGAGAATTTCCTGAGTGTGCTGTTCAGGCTAAGATTTCTGTCATCATGTGTCTGTGAATAATGTGTCAGGAAGTCAGGATAATGACAAAGCTTGAATTCCCCTTCATCTTGCATGATTGGAATCATGTAATTTACTTTAAAGGGAAATATAAAAATGATATTTCTTCTCCATTTGATATTATAGTATAAAGTTTTCATTCACATCACTCATTCTTTTATATCTCAAAGCTTAGATCTTTGTCTGCCTGGTTCCTATATCTTCACCTACCTACTTTATGATCTTTGCTTAATGTCACTTTCTCAAGAAATACTTTTGTAGTTCTTTCTTCCACACTAGGTCAGTTTCCCTATTACAATATATATACATGTGAGTTACTTAAAGAAACTTGACTTGGAGGTGAAGTTATGTCTGAATGATATCATTTGGGATAGAAAGAAGAAAATACCTGAGGTAGATTTCAAGACACAGAAAATATCGAATGGCACTAAATGCTTACCAGTTTTCCACCAAGGGTTCTTGAGAGGGGTGTTTTTTTCTTATAGGTATGGTAATCCTCAAGCCTGAAAGACTTCTTGAGTCTCATGCACACACACACACACACATACACCACTCACCATCATCATCTCAGGGGTAAAGAGTGAGAGTCACATAAAGAATGGAGTAAGAGACTTACAATCATAGGTGGTGTTTATATTACTTATTTTTGTGATCATTTTTAAATGTCTGTCTTTCCTATTTTATTGTAAACTAATGATGGAATTATATAGGGACCATGTAAAATAATGTAGAAACTATATTTATTTTGTTCACTGCTGGATCTTCACTAGTCGGTACACAAATGACATCAATAAATGAATGGATATAAACTAAATAAATTTGTGACTAGATGAATGGATGTGCTTATAAAACATATTGGGTAAAGTAATACCAGTAGAAAATAATTAGCTAAAAACGCACAATAAACAACGTAAGAGAAAGATGCTTCTAAAACAAAACTAGCAACAATTGCAAGTTGATATTAGTTATACAAACATATTTATTGGCTAAGTTATTACTACTTTGAAGGAAAACACATTTCACAATTAGTTTTGTTTTCTCATTTTTCAGCACTATGTCTACCACAGGAAAAAGAGTTAATATTTTTTTGAAATGATATACCAATGGATGGTATTTCATTGTCATTGTAGGGTCAGACTTGGCAAAAACTGAGACTTCCTTCCTACCACCCCATTGCAAACCCTTCCATTGTATCTTCTTTTCTTTTCTTTACTTTACAGTGTTTATTCTTCATTCTTTCTAATGCCCTTGAGATTTGCACAATCAGAGCCCTGCCATTGATGTTGTCATAGCAATACCTAAACTGGAGATCTAGTGCTTCATCTTCTCTACTTAATTTCCCCCTCTCCTGAATGTACTTCTTTCCCCACTATATCACTGGCATTCAGATCAGCCCTGCTCCAATTGTAAAGAGAAATAGAGTGTGTTAAAAGGGTAATCAGTAAATTGGACTAACTTCAGTGAATCAGGAAAGTAAGAAAATGTAATTGAAATTTCTAACAAATTTAGATAAATAGTTTGGTTTTTTTTACACATGGTTTAGAAATTGTTCCAAAGTTTTCCTCTGTCAACTTTAGATAAAGTGGGTTTGGTTTTGCTTCAGCATTGAAAAATGTACATTTTGAAGAGCCAGATGGAATAGAGACACTAAGTCTAAATTTCAAACAGAAAGCAGAAAACTCAAGGTTGTTGTAAGGAGAGAATAAATCACTTGGGGAATTCGAAATATGGAGCCTTCCCAGACAAAGCCCCTCTCAGCTGCCACTGTCCCTCTAACAATTCCCTTCAGCACTTGGGTAGTTCTGAACAGCTGAGGTTGGCCTCTTATTTTTATTTCTGAAACAACAAATGACAGAAATATCTTTTCATTGTCTGATGTTAGTCCTTACTGCATTGTGTCCTCTGGGAAAACAGAAACAATAATTCCATGTTTCACAAAACATTTCATTACTAACAATAAAAATTAGATTAGAATCAGGCTTCTGTTTATGTGGAAGAGATAAAATACCCTGGGAAGCATCCATTCCTTTGAACAAAACCCTCTTTAAAAAAACCACTCATGTTGCTGACTTATTCTTTGTTCCTCATTACTACAGAAATAGAAAAACAAGGAGAAAAAAACCGTGCCCTCTGTTGAGGTCTCCCCTCAGTTTTCACTAGATTCTTTCTCCTAGTACCCACTTCTTATTAAACATATTGGGGTGACATTGGTTAATAAGATTATATAATTTTTAAGTGTACAATTCTATGATACATGATCTGTATATTGCATTGTATGCCCATAACCCAAATTCACATTATCTTCCATTGACATATATTTGACCACCCTTTACCCTTTACTACTCCCACCCCTTTTTCCTCTGGTAACTACAATACTGTTGTTTGTGTCTATGAGTCTCAGTTTTATATTCTATATATGAGTGAAATCAAATGGGTCTTAGATTTTTTTTTGACACTTATTGCACTTAGCGTGATATACCCAAGATCCATCCATGTTGTTGCGAATGGGAGTAGTTTATCTTTTTTATTGGCTGGGTAGTATTGTATATGTGCACCACTTGGATGGTCTAGTGGTTAGGATTCAGTGCTCTCACTGAGAGCCCACTTGTTAAGCTTAGGTCTCCCCTCCTCTAGTTGCCTCCTTCTTTTACTTCACTATCAAGCTCATGGCCTTTTCCATGTTGTGTAAACTTCAGCCATAAGCTTTGGGTATCTATTAATAAAAGTTGTCTTAGCTCAGGCTTCATTTAGACCTGCCATTTAAAAAAAATAGGTTCTACCTCATTGATCACAGACAAGATAGTGGCTGAGTATTTTTCGATTCCAATTTTGTTTTGTTTTTGTCCTTTCAGCATGTTGGTATCTTTCACTAGCAAGAACCAAAGATGATTTTTGACACTATACTTTGTGACAGCCATTATACTAGAGATGAAATAGAGGTATAGAACAAAAGCAGAATGCATTCTCAAGTGAAGAAATACAGAGTCGATGAATAAATTAAACAATTTACATATGACATTATGTGTTCAAAATGATTTGGATACAGGTATTCCCTGGGTCATAACCCACTGTGGGTTCCTGGATTTGTGCAAGAAAGAATTGAGACATGAGCCAGCATAGAGTTTAAAGTAAAAATGAGTTTATTTTATTTATTTTTTTAAAGGGACAGAGAAAGAGTCAGAGAGAGGGATAGACAGGGACAGACAGACAGGAATGGAGAGAGGTGAGAAGCACCAATCATTAGTTTTTCGTTGCCTGTTGTGACACCATAGTTGTTCATTGATTGCTTTCTCACATGTGCCTTGACCGAGGACCTTCAGCAGACCAAGAAACCACTTGCTGGAGCCAGCGACCTTGGGTCCAAGCTGGCGAGCCCTTGCTCAAGCCAGATGGGCCCACGCTCAAGCTGGCGAGCTCGGGGTCTGGATCCTGGGTCTTCTAGCATCCCAGTTCGACACTTTATCCACTTGCAACTGCCTAGTCAGGCATAAAGTGAAAATGAGTTTATTAGTGAAGTAGTGAGACAGAGAGTGGGCTAATCCATGGACAGAACAGTTGCCCATTAGCAGAATTTAATTGGGTGATAGGATATTTAATGAGGGGGAAGAATATTCAGGATGTTCCAGGGAAAGAGGTGTTCCTCTCAAAGGAGCTATGTTATTGATATTGTGTACTTCTATGGTTTTTTGTTTCCTATCATGTAAGCAGGAAGTGTGTCATTTAGCATGCTAATATAGTACAATGGACATATAATAAGGTTAGGGGTTATCAGGTTATATTTGGTAAAATTAGTGGTCATGTTGGCAAAGCTGGTCTCTCTCAGTTTTAAACCATAAGTCTGGTGGGATCTGGTCTTTCTTCTTTTTGACAGCTCCTGCAGCTTTTTAAAAAATTTTTATTCTGTATTTTTCTGAAATGAAAGTGGGGAGACAGACAGACAGACTCCAACATGCACCTGACCGGGATCTACCCGGCCTGCTCACTGGGGGGCAATGCTCTGCCCATCTGAACATTGCTCAGTTGCAACTAGAGCCATTCCAGTGCCTGAGGCAGAGGCCATGGAGCCATCCCTTGTGCCCTGGCCAACTTTGCTCCAATTGATCCTTGGCTGAAGGAGGGGAAGAGAGAGCTAGAGAGAAAGGAGAGGGGAAAGGATGGAGAAGAAGATGAGTGTTTCTCCTATGTGCCCTGGCAGGGAATCGAACCCGGGACTTCCACACACTGGGCCTACACTCTACCACTGAGTCAATCTGCCAGGGCTGCTCCTGCAGCTTTTATTGATTGCAGCTGTTCTGCTACATACCCTATATCTAATATATATATTTTTAATGCCTGATCAGGAAGTATTTCAGTTTTAGTGTAGGAGAACAAGTATGTTCCAATATCTTTTATTATAATAATCAGCAAACTTACATTAATCTTAAATCCTATTATTGCAGTTGTATGTTTTGACAATAGGACAGCTTGAACAAGTTGATTGGAACTCTATCTCTGATTCCAACCCCTCTACCCTTCCCTCAGTGTTTTGCGATCAGGTGTGTATTCAAATCCCTTCATTAAAAATGCCTTAACACCTTCACATCTATGGGGCTTATCCCAATGGTCATGTTGACAATCCTACTCTTTTGTCTGAAATGTTGAATAAATTCTTTAGCATAAGAAAAACAATATGGCATATTTCACTGAATTTCAGGAGAAAATTACCTTACAGTTGTAATAAATTGACCCTTGACAATTTATTTCTCCTTATTCCCAGCCCTATATGTGAAAAAGGACAGCATGAACACATTAGCATGTAAGTCATGCCCAAATTAAAAAGTAATTTTCCCTGATTTGTCTTTGTCCATCACTTTTGCCTTATGAAGAAGTAGAACATGGGGGAAAATATAGTCATTTAAAGTGTTTCAGCACTATTCTCCCCATTTGTTTATTTAATCAATTACTATGTATATCTTTACAAACTCATTCATACTAATTTTATACTTTGGAATATGATCCATTCTATCTGTCTTTGTCTTTCTGTCTCTCTGTCTTCTCTTCTCAAATGGATCCAGCTTTGACTATTATGAGCTCCTTCGGTTGGCTTCTGTGTCCCTTTGGCATACCCTCAACAAGTAGGTTTAAATTTTTTTTTTTTTTTCTATTTGTATTTTGCTTTGTTTTTAGCACTTCCTTTTTCTGGCACTACAGAATGCTCCAAATTCATCTTTCATGTTATGGACTTTCACAAATAACACAGTTTTTAAAATCTGAAAGTAATATTAGCAACCAAGAACTCTCTGCTGGGTGTGTTCATTGTTACAGGAAAGTAGTTACCTGCTCTCTTAGCTGACAGAGAAAGTAGACAAAAATGGATATGCTAATACGTACATACATTCATCTATAAGTATTTCTGTATGTAACCATTTTTATTTATATTATACCAAACATGAGTTCATATGTGTCTCCAACACTGATCCATTACCACGTGGATTATTGTAGATGTTCCTCCTTGCTTATCTGTAGCTTCCCTCATCATCAGTGAGAAACCGGGTACCTGCCATCTATAGGACATTTGCTTATTTGTTCTGTTCCAGTATACAGATATAGCAGCATTAAATACTTATACATACCCTAGTGAGAAACTGCTGTATTGATTGGAGATAGTGGTTACATACAGTTGTTTTTGTCTGTAGTTTTAGATACTCTTTATATTTCTAAAATTACTCAGGTCAGTCCACCCTCTTTAGTCATACATGTGTAATGCAGTTAGAAGATTTTATTACATCCTGCAGTTTATCATGGCATCCTTTCCTTAAATGATTTTTTAAAATATGCATATATTTTTTTAGATTTTAAAAATATTTTATTTAGAAAATTAAATTTAATAGAATGACATTGATCAGTAAGAGTACATAGGTTTCAGCTGAACATTTCTATAGCATTTGAACTGTTGATTATGTTGTATACCCATCACTTAAAGTCAAATCATTTTCTGTCACCTTATCTTTGTCCCTCTTTATGCCCTTCCTTCCCTCCCTTCTCCTTATTCCCTCCCTCTATTTCCCTCCCCTATTTATTGATCTTTAAGGAGAGAGGAAGAGAGAGAGAGGGAGAGAGAGAGAAAAAAGAGGAAGAAAGGGAGAAGCAGGAAGCATCAACTCATAGTAGTTGCTTCCTGTATGTGCCTTGACCAGGAAAGCTCTGGGGTTTGAACCAGTGACCTCAGCATTCCAAGTCCACACTTTATTCACTGAGTCACCAGAGGTGAGGCATATGCATGTATTAAGATTTTCTCTCTGTACAGTAAAATGCTATGGATTTGATATATGTGTCGTGTTATGCATGCGTCGTGTTATACATGCATCATTACGTTCTCACACAGAATAGCTTCACCACCATATATTAGCTCTTGTATTTCATCAATTAAACTGTCTTTTCTTTCCTGACAAACTCTTGTAAACCAGTGATAACTTGAATATTGCTTTTTTAGAATTCACATAATTTTCTAGAACCATTAGTTAGAATCATGCAGTATTCAACCTTTAAAAACTAATTTTTTTCACATAGCAATATATTCACTTAAGGTTCATAACTGTATTTTTCTAGCTAGATAGCTCCTTTCTTTTCTTTACTGAATAATATTCCATTATATGGATGTACCACCCTCTTTTACCCATTCATCTGTTGACAGCCATCTTATTTACTTCTAGTTATTTGTAATTATAAATAAAATTGTTATAAACACTTATTGTAGTAAAATACTGGTGGTGATACAATATTTAAATAAAAGATCAGCAAAGTAAAGCACAACTCCATGGGGCACACAAAAAAAGTCACATCAAAACTAATGAATTGATTAAACTGTTCAGAAGCTCCCAGGTTCTGGGAATACAGATGTTCAAGAAGTTTTGTCAAAATAGGGAGTATATTTTAGCACTCAGGCTCTTAGCAAAACCCTATGAGCAGCCTGACCTGTGGTGGCGCAGTGGATAAAGCGTCGACCTGGGAACACTGAGGTCGCCAGTTCAAAACCCTGCACTGGTCTGGTCAAGGCACATATGGGAGTTGATGCTTCTGGCTCCTCCCCCCTTTCTCTCTCCCTCTCTCTCTCTCTCTGTGTCTCCTTTCTAAAAATAAATAAATAAAAAGAAATTTTAAAAAAACACAAAAAAACCCTATGAGCATTCTATTTTAGGAATAAAAACCATACCATAGGAAAAAGGAATTTTCCCAGAACCCAGTACAAAATTAAAATAAATGCACCCAGGCAAAATGTAAAACAAAATTTCTGCTTAATCAAAGTGAAACGCTAATACTTTTTTTTTTATTTTGTATTTTTTCGAAGTGAAACATGGAGAGGCAGAGAGACGGACTCCAGCATGCGCCCAACTGGGATTCACCCAGCATGCCCACTAGGGGGTGATGCTCTGTTCATCTGAAGCATTGCTCCATTCCAACTGGAGCGATTCTAGCGCCTGAGGCAGAGATTATGGAGCCATCCTCAGTGCCTGGGCCAACTTTGTTCCAATGGAGCCTTGGCTGCAGGAGGGGAAGAGAGAGATAGAGAGAAAGGAGAGGGGGAGGGTGGATAATCAGATGGATGCTTCTCCTGTGTGCCTTGGCCAGGAATCAAGCCTGGCACTTCCACACGCCAAGCCCGATGCTCTACCACTGAGCTAGCCAACCAGGGAAAAAAACTAATAATTTAAATACCTGCTGGCAAAGAGTCAGAAATCCTCAGAGGAAAGTAAAATAATTTAGAATTTTTACAATGTTATATTTCAATGTCTATAATATAATAAAAATTACTATATATACGAGACAAAACTATAATCAAGAGGAATTTAAAAAATAAGGAAAAAGATAAATAAATGATATAGATGTTGATGTTGTGAGTAAAAAGCAGTAAAAATAGCTATGTAAAATATATTTCTACAATCAAATATATATATAATGAGATTCTTATCTAAGAATATGCAATATAGCCTCACCAGGTGGTAGCACAGTGGATAGAGCATCAGACTGGGACACGGAGGACCCAGGTTCAAAACCCCAAGGTCGACAGCTTGAACATGGGTTCATTCGGTTTGAGCAAGGTTCTCCAGCTTGACCCCAAGGTTGCTGGCTTGAGAAAAGGGTCACTCGGTCTGCTGTAGCCCACCCCAGGTCAAGGCTCATATGAGAAAGCAGTCAATAACCAACTAAGGTGTTGCAACAAAAAATTGATGCTTCTCATTTCTCTCCCTTCTTGTCTTGTTTGTCCCTATCTGTCCCTCTCTATGTCTCTGTCACAAACACAAAAAAGTATATGCAATATATTAGAAGATGTATATATATTTCCAGGTCTACAAAGTGGTAGGTATTGTCAACAATGATTAATATTATTATACTATTCTCTAATGTAGGCATCTTTGTCCACTAGATAAAACTTCTAAATTTTATCTAGGTCAAATACTTGATATCTTTCTATTGAACTATATACATTAGGTCATAAAATCACAGAGAAATTTTTGTGATCACCCTAGACTCAATACAGGGTGGGGCAAAAGTGGGTTCACAGTTGTGAGTACACAAAACACAGTTTATTCTTGTATTATTATTTATTAATTACATTAATTTCCATATGAATAACTGTAATCCTACTTTTGCCCTACCCTGTATACCAGTGGTTCTTAACCTGTTTTGAGGTACCGAACCCACCAGTTTCATATGCACATTCACCAAACCCTTCTTTAGTGATAAATAAAATATGATTTTTTCCCCAAATTCAAGACATAGGTATATGTTTTTTTACTGGTGCACAAAATGAGCCGTGCATGAACATCACCTTGCTCAAAGAACAAAACCAACAAAGTGCATGAACTCACAACAAATTACGGTATTACTTTATTCTGGCCTCCACGACAGAGGCTTCTCTGAACCCCTGAGACCTACTCATCGAACCCCTAGGGTTCAATAGAACCCAGGTTAAAAACCACTGCTGTATAACTTCCTCAGGTAACTCAGTGACAAAATATTTTTAACCATAGTCATTCTCAAATATCCATTTATGGAACATTGAGACTATTATACTAAAAAGGAACTACTGCAAAGTTATTTTATAACAATAATTCATCCCAAATTACATTTCTTTGAGATCTTATAAAGACATGTACTTAGAGAATAATGCCCGGTGTTAAGCATAATTGAGCTATATAAATTTAATGTGGACTGAAACTTAAATTTGTTCTTCTAGTTGTAAATGCCAAATATGAAATACAGTATTACAATGAATATCATAAAAATTTTTTACAATATAATGGTGTTTTATTAAGTCAATAATAGAATTCTATTATTTTGAAAGCTACTTTTGCCTATAAGGTTTAGGTTCATTGTTTGGCTCAGAAGTTGTTAAATTTCAGTTAATACAGAAGGGAAACTTTTAAAACTGAAATGTAAAAAGCAGATTCTGACATTTATAGCATAACTTGTGCTCCAAGAGTGATGGAGGAGAGGTAGGAAAGAAAACTCTCCCTCTCTAGGCATTTATTTGCCATGAAATTTTATAGTAAGGTCCTAGCCAGTCTTTATAAAATGGGCAATGCGTATGTATCTAAGATTTTGTATGCTATATACTATCTCTCCAATTTTGAAATGTACTGGTGAATTTTTAACACAAAAATATATCAATTCTATGCAAATGTAAAATCTGTCCTATAGGCTGGTAGGGATAGAGTTTATGGTAAATATTAATCTAAAATTAACTACAAATGCTTAAAAATCAGAGACATAGACATCATAAAATAAAGCAACATCAATTTTCTTAGTAATTGGGATGGTCATCCAAAGATAACCATGTCAATTTCTAAAATCTGTTAATATGTTAAACTACATGGCAGATGGGAATTCAGGTTGCACGTGAATTTAAACTACTACTAATTAACTGACCTTTAGATGAGGTTATTCTGGATTATTTTAAAGGGCCAGATGTAAATTCTTGTTTCCTTATGAGTAGAAGAGGAACGGAGAAGATATAGAGTCAGAGACATATTTGAAAAATTTGAAGATGCTTTGAAAATTGTGGAAGGGGCCACAGGTCAAGGAATGAAGGCAGACACTCGAAGCTAGAAGAGACAAGGGAACAACTCTCTAAGGAACCTACAGTGGATCACAGCCCTTTGATACCCTGATTTTAGCCCCTTTCTGGATATCTTAACTCCAAAACTTTAAAATAACAAATGTGAATTGTTTTAAACCACTACATTTGTAGTAACTGGTTAAAGCAACAATTAAAAACAAATAGAGGACAATTTAACTTTGGGTGACGGGTATGCAACATAATTGAGTGATAAGATAACCTGGAGATGTTTTCTTTGAACATATATACCCTGATTTATTAATGTCACCCCATTAAAATTAATTTAAAAAAAACAAATAGAGTTTGGCACATTGACTAAATTAATTCCAATTATAAACAAAATCCAAAAACTTGAGAGTTGATTTTTTTCTAAATAATCAATTGAATTTAAGTAGAAGAATATTTTATAGAACAGAACATATTATGGTGTCAGTTTCTCTGAGATTACAAATATTAATGAAAGTTTAAATGGTCAACATGTATGATATTCTGAAGAAAATATTACTGCAAACAGTTCTGGTCTGTGGAAGGATGTAAGGATCATGCCGAGGTGTTAATTCAGCTTTAGTTATAAATAAACTGCACAAAACTATATAAATCACTAATCAATTAAAAATGTGGAATCCGTAGGTACTTAGATATATCGTGCCTATTAGTTGAGGAATATATTGCAATTAACTGAGCTAAACATTTCCATTTATAATTAACATTTTTAAATGTTTCTGCCACATCTAAATTGTACTCAAGTAAGGTACCACCTGATGACTTGTCAAAACTTTATGAAAACACTGTTTTAAAATCAGTGTTTTATTTTAAAATTTTACCAGTTCAGTTTTACTCAGAAAATTTGTAAATTTTATTTATATTTTTACCTACATGAGTTTTATTTAATCATTGAAATATATCTTTGAGATATATATTATACACACACACACACACACACACACACACACACACACACACATACATATACCAATGGTCTCCCATAAAATATCTAAAAATGTCTAATTTTTATAAATTTCTTTAGACTAAGATTTTTTAAATATTAAATAGAAGACACATACTTTAAACATCAAAAGGTAGCTATTTATTGCATATTACTGAGTAATACAGGTGCAGCTGCAACCTTAAGCTTTTTCCTTTAGACTCATATCCAAACAGTGCATCAGCACTTTTATGCATTTAAAAAGTTGTGTAAGTTACACAATTAATTTATTAAAGGTTTTATGGAGTGATTAATGAATAAAGAACACTATATAATACACAAGACCCAACATTTTAGTCCAAAACCTCTCATTTTGTTCTCCACCTTTTCTTTCTGTTTAACTATTTTGCTTTATATATATATTTTTCAATTTTCAGACTTGATTGTTGATTTTCATCACCTCACTCAGTAAAAATACCTGAGTTTCCATTCTCCTTAGAAAATACTAGAGATTTGCAGTTAAATATATGTTTTACCTTAATATTTTTTATTTCCTGTCACAATAGGATACTTTGAAATCAGGCAGCTTTGGAGGCTATTTCACTGAAAAAAAAAAATCACTCCTTCTTACCTATTACTCAATTAATCAAGAAGTGGTGATTTTATATTTACATATTTATATTATCATAATATAGTATATATATGTTGTACATATGCGTATAGAAGCATATATATGTATAAATATGTATAGTATATGTGTATATATGCATATATAATATGTATATATGTGTGTATATATATGTATATATATATGCATATATGTGTATGTATATATATATATGTATGTATGTACATTAGGTAATGTACTAAGCTAAATAGGATTACCAGCTCTGTTGCTAAAGGCTCTCTGACCTTTTAAAAGTCACTTAACTACTCTGAGCCTCAGAGTTATCTTTAAAATGAATGGACTGACCTAATTATTTTCTGGAGTGGTTTCTAGCTATAAGGTTCTGTGATACTTGGAGCACGTGGCCTAATCCCTGCCTCTGAGACACTTAACTCTCTCTCTGAGGAAGCAAGTGATAAGAAGTGGTCAGAATTCTTATAAAGTAGTAGCACATCCTTAAGTGATGACTAAAAGGTCAAAACTGGTAGCAGTACAGAGGATATGTTAAAAACTGAACTTGACCTCTTTTTGAATGATAAACTTGAAGAGGAAAAGACATTCTTGGCAAATAGAAGAATGAAGTTTGGCATAAGCATGCCACCTTGAAAGAATTGTGTTAGGGCTGTTTGGCAGAAGCCCTGTTATGCGGGGAAGCTGTATCAGTGAGTTTTAGTGGTTATGGCAGGGCCTGGCTTTGGCAAGACTGAAGATTAAAGCTGGGAAATGTAGATTTACTTTCATAGGTGGTAAGAAACTACTGAAAGTTGATTAAGAGAGATGAAAACATAATAAAGTTTGGCAATACCATACAGAATCTAAATTTGGAGGAGAACCGAAAAGGGAAGAAAATGGAAGTGGAAGGGACAGTGAATGATTTGTAAACTGAGGACCCACTGATTGTAAAGCACTGTGTTTTTTCTATTTTCAGCTGCAGTCAATAACACAGGTGTCACACCCATAGGAAGAATCAGCATATAGTGTAGACGTCCTCCATTTGAAACAGTGAGTCCCAATTAAATGAGGGCTGAGATAAGAAAAAGAGGTTAAATGTAAGACTTTTTAAAATTGACTTTAAAAAATGATTTGTTATTATTTTGACTATGAAGAAAGAGCATTCAAGTATAATGTGGCTATAATAAATGGGGAGTGTTGGAAAGGTAATGGTGATCAAGATGGAAAGGAACTAGGAAGAGAAAAACTTTTTGAGAAAGAAGATAATAAATTTGGATAAACTAGTCAGTGAAAAGTAATATTTTAGGAAAAGAAAAAAGGACATTTTAATTTTCTTTTTAATTTTTTATTTATTGATTTTAGTGAGATAAGAAGGGATGGAAAGAAGATATAAGGAGAGAAAGAACTTCAATCTGTTCCTGCATGTGCCCTGACTGGTGATCAAACTGGCAACTCTACACCTGAATGATGCTCCAGCCAAGCAGGCTATCCTGTCAGGGCAAGAATAGGACATTTTAAATTACTGATCTAACGTTTGCTGCTTAGCTCAGTTGGTGAGATCATTGTCCTGATATGCCAAGGTTGCCAGTTCAATCCTTGGTCAGGGCACGTATAAAAATCTACCAATGACTGTATAAAAAAGTAGGACAACAAATCGATGGTTCTCTTTTTCTGTCTCTCCCTCCCTCCCTTCCTTTATTTCTCACTCCAAAATCAATAGGCAGATAATAATAATAAATTACTAATCTAAGAATCTGGTGTTAAATGTTTATATCTAGTCATATTTTGTATACAGAGAGAGATTATTTTACTTCTAAATTTAGTTTATACTCCCTAATAGGTTCTTTAAAAGTATACACACACACACACACACACACACACACACACACACACACACACTGGTTAATGCCAAAATCCAAGTCATAAAAAAAGAATATATTGTTTTTTGCTTAATTGCTAATTATAAGTACTTGCTAAATTATTACTTACTCAGGTCAACTACTAGAGCCTAAAATTAGCTTTAGCATAAACACAGGCCCTGAGAGGTTTGAAGATAAAGAAAAACAAGGATGATGAAGTTAAAAAGAAATTTAATTCCTGTGTTTAATTCTCACTAACAGAGTCATCTTCAATACTGTCCCTCAATTATTTAAATTCACATTTTATCAACTTCCAGGGAATGAACTAGAAATATTTTGCATGTAGTTATGAAGTTACCAAAGTCTTTTATAACTAGAATTTCTGTCCAGAAATTTCTACGCAGATTTCAGTTCTTCTCTGCATGAAAAATTA
Source organism: Rhynchonycteris naso (assembly GCA_037038555.1). Classification (NCBI taxonomy): domain Eukaryota; kingdom Metazoa; phylum Chordata; class Mammalia; order Chiroptera; family Emballonuridae; genus Rhynchonycteris; species Rhynchonycteris naso. The sequence continues at coordinate 60,264,398 of CM072995.1, read as the reverse complement.
ATACTCAGAGATGACACTATGTAAAATTAAGCAACATCTAATTTTTCTCTTTATAACACCTACCTCCATTTCACAAGTTTTTCATTTGTTATTGGCCAGCAACATCTTTAACAGTCATGGTTACCTTGGGAATCTCTTTATTATAAAGTTCATTATCTGTATAGAGTTGACAGCATCATGGGCAAGGACCTAGAATATACCCATGATGGGGACTAGGGAGACCAGCTTTACATATGTCAGATTCCTTGGAAAAAGTCAAAGTGAAAGAAGAGACAATGGAACTCCTAAGAGAATATTGCCTTGCATGATGAGAAAAAAAGGCTGATAGGATAGGCTATTCTCAGCTGAAGCTCCCAGGGTCAGAGTAAACTATGCTTCCAGGATAATGCTGACCATTCTATTCCCTTTTCGCGTCACAAAATAATGAAAATGCTTTACAGTGGCTAGAGAAAGAATCCAATGCAGGGGATCTCATGGTAAATGGAGAGACCATCCTGACAGTGACAACAGAGAGAACAGAGTTCAGTGCTTCTGCAATTGCTTCAGGGACCATCAGCCCAAGAATATGCACTGGAGCAGGGAGTAGCATTGGTCTTGACAGCGGCCTCAGGGTGACCTGCAGGATATCATCAAGATTCAGGAAGAGATTAATGGAACAGGTAGGGGAAAACAGAGCAGAAGCACCAGAGGATAACTGCTGAAGTCAATGGTCTATGGGGAACACAGTTCATGTTTTGTATATACAGGGTTCTAACATGAAAACTGATGTTCTGCCCTTGGCAAATGGGAGACTATTGACTAAGTGTCTCTATGAATATCCTATTAGAGTGAGTTTACCCCTGTGTGGGAGCTGAGCTAATGGTTCAAATTTTATTTTTCTCCTGCTTAAACACTTCAACCTGTATTACATACTTTATTCTCAGTGTCCATATCCAGAAACCCAAGTAACATCTATATATTTACATGTTTTTTAATTTATTCATTTTAGAGTGGGGAGTGGTGGAGAGAGAGAGAGAGAGAGAGAGAAAGAAAGAAAGAAAGAAAGAAAGAAAGAAAGAAAGAGAGAGGAGGCAGGGAGGAGCAGGATGCACAAACTCCCATATGTGCCTTGATTGGGCAAGCTTGGGGATTTGAATTGGCAACCTCAGCATTTCAGGTCGACACTTTATCCACTGTGCCACCACCGGTCAGGATGCCACCTATATTTTGATGTCTAAAAACACTCATGCACTAAGAACTCCTGCCTTTGCTTTCTATTAACTAGAATAACAGAACTTAACAGTTTTGTTAGAAGTTATAGTAATGTGACAATAAAATTAATTGGGTATATTATGTCACATAAGGACAATACTACTTTAGATTCATGGAATAAAATTAGCAGACTTTTTCTAGGTTAGTATGATACTCAAAGTATCCTTCTGTTCAGTGTCAGTCAGTCATCACTCATATTTGTCTGATATGTGCATTTCTATTGCATAAAGATACTTTCTATGCAAACTTAAGTTCAGTCATCAGGATCATAAGTCACAAATGAACTTTAGTTGTGCAGCTTTCATTTTGAATAAAAATGCTTAGCTTAAAACAGTGAAACACTAATAGTTGCAATAAGGAAATGTATTAAATGACATGGTGAAATGCAGTCTTCAAGGTATGTTTAAGGGATCCTTATTTGTATTAATTGCTTGTTTCTGCAAAAGTAAATTTCTTCAGTAATTGTAGCTATGTGGTTTATGTTGCTCTCATTATGGAAAGCTAAGTTTTCAGGCTATCTGACTTAGAATGGGAAGAGGTAACAATAAATGATAATTATTATTATATCTTATTCTATTTTTGAACTGCTTCTTTTCATAAAAGCAAGAGATCACAGCCAAGGTTTATTGTCCTTTCTCCAACTTAGGTAATACATAAAAATGTATCTAGACCCTGGCCAGATAGCTCAGTTGTTTAGAGCATGCTCCCAATACACCAAGGTTGTGGGTTTGATCCCCAATCAGGACACATAGAAGATACAACTAATGTATGCATAAATAAGTGAAACAGCAAATCAATCTCTCTCTTTCTCTTTGTGTTCCTTTCTCTCTTCTCTAAAAAAAAATCAATCAAAATACTGTATCTAAAAACAAAACAAACTAATATCTCAAGTTGAAAACAGACCCTCTCTATAAACACACAAATACACAGACACAATGGACTTTTTCAAGCAACATTGGCTCTTCTAGTTACAGTCATTTTAGTATCAAACAAGAGAGACTGTTTGACCAGGTGGTGGTGCAGTGGATAGAGCACCAGACTGGGAAGCGGAGGACCCAGGTTTGGAACTCCAAGGTTGTTGGCTTGAGCGCGGGCTCATCTGGTTTGAGTAACGCTCACCAATTTGAGCCCAAGGTCACTGGCTTGAGCAAGGGGTCACTCGGTCTGCTGTAGCCCCCTATACAAGGCACATATGAGAAAGCAATCAATGAAAAACTAAGGTGTCGCAACAAAGAATTGATGCTTCTCATCTCTCTCCCTTTCTGTCTGTCTGTCCCTATCTTTTCCTCTGTCCCTCTCTCTGTCTCAGTAACAAGAAAAAAAAAGAAAGATTTCCTTAGCTAATTCCAGCAAAAGTAGGGGGAAGTGTGTATTTCTTATAAAAATAAAACAGGCATTTGTTGTTGGGGGCACAAGCCAGCGTGGTCTTTATAGTTTAGATTTTTTGGGGACAAAGGTGTGGGGAACTGGAAGTAAGCTGACAGTCTGCTCAACCCCCCACCTCACTTGCTTATTGAAATAGCTAAAAGCTGTTTTTTCCCACACCTCCATGTTAGCTGTGGTGCTGGATTATTTATGCTCATTCTATTCTCCATGTCCCTTGAAAATACTTGAGGCAACTTCCTTTTTATTCTTTGTTTTGTGAAGTTAAGATGTTATGTATGTTGGGGTTTTTTTGCATTTGGCAGAATTCTTGGGTTGCCTTGGAAATGTGATCAGAGATATCATTGATTAGCTAGTGAATGACTCTCTCTGCCCTATAAATAAAGCAAGGTTAGGGGTGGAAAGTTCTCTCTGTTCTTGCCATCAGCTTGCAGAGGCCTCCTGATTCCATCCTATTTCTCTTTAAGTCTATTTTCTTAATTCTGTGCATTCCCACTCAGGACCTGAAATTACTAGCCACACTGGTTCGTGGCAAGTGTTAACCGAACAGGGACTTGAAGAAGAGAAAACTAAACTAAAGGCAGGTGATGGAACTTCTCAGGTGCACACAGTAAGTAAAGTTTTTGAGTAGAGTTTTTGGGGAGAGTATAGTCGAGAGTAATAAATTATGGAACAATAGGGGTCAAGAGTGAGGAAACTTTTTCTTTTAGTACAAATGTTTTTATTTGTGGAGAAGCTGTTGTTTGATCAGAGTAAGCTAGAAACAGAGGGATGTAAATTTGAGAAGACCTTGGACTCTGAGAATGACTCGGGAGTAATGAGGATGTCGCGACTATGGCCACCTTAACCTTTGAGCCTTTGCTGCCCTCTGCTCTTTCTTACACTTATCAGGTTGTTCCCAGGGTCTTTGGCATAGACCTTTAGAGATTCCTGCTCAACAAGCTTTAGATCATGCTCAAGATATAGGGGATTACATCAGATTATAAGTTGATATTGGGCCTTCATACATGCAAGGTCTTGTTATTACCTCTGTCTTTCAGGTGAGGCATCCAGGACAATACTTTGATAAACAGCAGAACAAATGAAAGAAGGAAGGTCAGGGAAGTATTTTGTTTCCATGGATCTTGTTTCCAATGCGAGAGTTTAGTACATTTTGTTAGAAATTGCTCTGCTCTCCCCAGATGTCAGTCTCAGTCTCTCCTTCAAGGGAAGCCAACTCTTAAAGCTACAGACATCTGCCCACACTGTAGGAGAGGGAAACACTGGGCAAATTAATGTAAATCTAAGTATACTGCCAAAGGGCAGGTGATTCCAGGAAATGGACAACGAAGACTTCCCTGGCCCCTTCAACTTAGTTTGCCACTCAGATAAAATAGAGGTAGAGAAACCTCAGCATAATCAACCTGAACTGCCCGTTGCAGCAGCTATAGAATTTGAGAATGGATAAGGGACTCAGTATTAGGAAAGTGACAGCTTTGAGACTCAGGTATTAGGAAAGTGATAGCTTTTCCTGTTATGGTCTGACTTTCTTTAATATGTTAGCTACAATCTTCTGAACTATCATTTTGTTTCTTTCCTATTCTTTGCCTGGAAATTTGGGTGGGGGACTCATGGTGGATATAATTACAAAATATGCCAGCAGCTGTCAAGTAAATTTTACTTGGGGAGATTTTTATTTGGATCTATCTTTAGTCCCTATGTTAAAAAATACCCTGACTGAGATCAGGCAGGCATCTTTCAAATCTGGTTGTGCTCTGAAATCCCGGGTTTCTCTCTGGTTTGCCTGATTCTTGTTTCTGTTCAGTCTTTGTTCAATGTTGTCTAAAATATGTCTGTTTTTTTTTAAGGCCTGAATTAAGTTCTTGCATGCAAATATTGAAAATTCCAGCTCTACTATTGAAAAAATAAAATAGTTTCATCTATACAAATTTTTGCTTTAAAATTGGAACTTGTAAGGAGCTGTCACTTAAATTTAAATAGGATGGAATGTGGCTTGTAAAGACTTGCTAATTTGGTTGAGCTGATGCATCTGTTATTGCTAAACAACATTGGGTTTTATTTTATTTCTTTTCTCTTGACTCACTCATGAAGCAGTCGCTAAGCTGTGAGGCTTGGGGCAGGGTGGATTTCCCTAACAAAGCTCTAAGGTGTTATTTTGTTGTTGTTTTTACAATGGGAAGATAATGAAAGTCATACTAAATTTTTTCAGCCTTATGTGCTCTCTAGATTGCCTGTTAATCAATGGAATAGAAATGTTTTTGAAAGGTATGGGAGTGTTGCTTGGAAAAGCATTTAGTATATTTTGTAAGACTTTTGGAATTAAGCTGAAGACAAATATTTTCTTACAATCCTCAGGGTCAAGGCATTATAAAGTTTGCCCAAATAATGCTGAAAGGTCAATTATATAAAAAATATATATAAAAAAGGAAGTCGTATCCTGGAACTCCTGTGAATCTTCTTTTATATGCTTTTTACTTTAAAAGAAAAATTTTGAATGCTGATATTCAGGGCCATTCAGCAGCTCAGAGACTCTGGAATCCTACAAGGAAAGCCTTCCCTGAAGTGTGATTGAGGGACCCACTCACAGAAATCTGGCAAGTGCCAGACCCTGTACTCTTATGCGACCGAGGATATGTGTATGTTTTCCTTGGTCTACTGAGGCTTGTCAGTGGGTTCCTAAATGTTTGACACCATGAGCAAGGATGAGAGACTCACTTCACAAGAGCAATTGTATAAGGTTTATTTTATTCTGCTTTCATCCCTTTCTTTGTCAAACCTGCTCCATCTATCAAATCCTCTTAGCACACTCCAAACCTCTTTCTCCCCTTCTTCATTTGATCCAGCTGATAACACTGTCCTGTCCTTTTCCAGTCAACCCGAGATATACAGAAAAAGTTTATATAGGCAGAGAAGGATACTCAAACCCCTCAACAAGATCTCCTGAGCATGGCTTTTAAGGTCTATAATGACCAAGAGGAACGGAAAAAGGAAAACAGAGCCCAAAGAGATCAGGTAAAATACCAGCTAGTGACAGATGCCCTTAAAGGCTCCAATGCCCCTAAGGGGCTTCATAAGACTCCATCAGGGCCCTGCATCAAGAGTGGAAAGAAAGGTCATTGCCTGGATTCTCAGCCCCTGCCAGGCCATGCCCTTGCTGTGGGAAAAAAGAACACTGGAAGCTAGGCTGTCCCCTCACTCCTCCAAGGGACGGTTCAGTCTCTTTTAGCCCTGCCCCAGCCACCACTGACCTAACCTTATCCAGCCTAGTGGGACTTGCCACTGAAGACTGAAGATACCCAGAGCCGTTGACCCCATCTTACATCACCGTGGACGAGCCTAGGGAAACCATCTAAGAGGCAGGTACACCTATTTTATTTCTTTTTTTTTAATGATTTTAATTTGTGTTTACATAGATTAAAGTATCCCACTGAATATATCTTCCCCCACCTCCTTATTCCCCTCAGCTCCCCAATGCCCTCCCCATTTCACTCCAGGATTTGCTGTCCTGTTCTCTATAATGCTGTGATATGTATATATAATTTCATTAATTCTTTCCCTTCCCTGATTCCATCTTCTCTTCTACTTTTCCTCTGATCACTTTCCCTCTGGTCCCTTTGATCCCACCTCTGCCTCTGTTCCATTGCTCAGTTCATATTGTTCATTGAATTCCTCAAAAGAGTGAGGTCATATAATATTTTTCTTTCTCTGCCTGGCTTATTTCACTTAGCATAATAGACTCCAGGTCCATCCATGTTGCTGCAAAAAGTAAGATTTCCTTCTTTTTAACAGCCACATAGTATTCCATTGTGTATATGTAACACAGTTTTTTAATCCACTCATCTACTGAAGGACACTTGGGCTGTTTCCAGATCTTGGCTTTGTAAACAATGCTGCAATAAACATGAGGTGCATTTCTTTTTTTGAATCAGTAATTTTTTATTCTTAGGATATATTTCTAGAGGTGAGATAGCTGAGTCAAAAAGCAGTTCTATTTTTACTTTTTAAGGAATCTCCATATTGTTTGTCACAGTGGGTGCACCAGTCTGCATTCCCACCAGCAGTGCAGAAGGGGTCCCTTTTCTCCACATCCTTGCCAGCACTTATTCTGTGTTGTTTTCCTGATGAGCGCCATTCTGACTGGTGTGAGGTGATATCTCATTGTTGTTTTAATTTGCATTTCTCTGATGATTAGTGATGTTGAGCATTTTTTCATATGCCTAATGGCCATCTGTATGTCCTTTTGGAGAAATTTCTATTCTTTTTTTTTTGGCCATTTTTGGTTTGGATTGATTATCTTTCTGGTGTTGAGTTATACAAGTTCTTTATAAATTTTGGTTATTAACCCCTTACCAGATGTATTGTCAAATATATTCTCCCATTGTGTGGGTTGTCTTTTTATTTTGTTCATGTTGTCTTTTGCTTTGCAAAAGCTTTTTATTTTGATATAGTCCCATTTGTTCACCCTGTTCTTTATTCCACTTGCCTGTGGAGATAAAGTAGCAAAAATATTGCTGTGAGAAATGTTGGAGAGCTTACTGCCTATGTTTTCTTCCAACATGATCATGGTTTCATGACTTACATTCAAGTCTTTTATTCATTTTGAGTTTATTTTTGTGAATGGTGTAAGTTGGTGGTCTAGTTTTATTTTTTTTGCATTTATTTGTCCAACTTTTCCAGCACCATTTGTTAAAGGAACTGTCTTTACTCCATTGTATACTCTTACTTCCTTTGTTAAATATCAGTTGACCATAAAGATGTGAGTTTATTCCTGGATTCTCTGTTCTGTTCCATTGATCTGCATGCCTGTTCTTATGCCAGTACTAAACTGTTTTGAGTACAATGACCTTGTAGTATAACTTGATATCAGGAAGTGTGATAACCTCCGCTTTATTTTTCTTTTTATTTTATTAATTTATTTATTTTTTACATGGACAGAGAGAGAGACAGAGGGAGGGATAGACAAGGACAGACAAACAGGAACAAAGAGAGATAAAAAGCATCAATCATCAGTTTTTCATTGTGACACCTTAGTTGTTCTTTGATTGCTTTCTCATATGTGCCTTGACTGTGGGCCTTCAGCAGACAAAGCAACCCCTTGCTCGAGCCAGCAACCTTGGGTCCAAGCCGGTGAGCTTTTGCTCAAGGCAGATGGGCCTGTGCTCAAGCTGGTTACCTCGGGGTCTCGAACCTGGGTCCTCCGCATCCCAGGCTGATGCTCTATCTACTAAGCCAATGCCTGATCAGGCTTTTTTTTTTTTTTTCAAAATTGCTGAGGCTATTCATGTCGATTTTTGGTTCTATATAAATTTTTGGAATACTTGTTCTGTATCTTTAAAGTATGACATTGGTAATTTAATAGGAATTACATTGAATTTATATATTGCTTTTGGTAGTGTAAACATCTTAATGATATTTATTTTTTAATCCATGAACATGTTATGTACTTCCACTTATTTGTATCTTCCTTAATTTCTTTTATCAATGTTTTATAGTTTTCCAAGAACAGGTCTTTATCTCTTTGGTTAAATTTTCTCATAGGTAATTTATTTTTTTGGTTGGAATAGTGAACGAGATTGATTCCTTAATTTTTCTTTCAGTTTATTGTTAATGTATATAAATGCCAGTGACTTCTGAATACTGATTTTATAACCTCCCACGTTGCTGAATTCATTTATCAGGTCCAGTAGTTTTTTGACTAAGACTTTAGGGTTTTTTTATGTACAGTATCAAGTCATCAGCAAATAATAAAAGTTTTATTTCTTCATTTCCAATTTGGATGCCTTTTATTACTTCTTGTCTGATTGATATGACTAAGACTTCCAGAACTATGTTGATTAAGAGTGGTAAAAAGGGGTTCAGCGTGATTGCAAGGCATGTTGTCGGTGACACACCGTGTGAGGAAAGTCTTGCTGTTTTGCCTATGAAAGAGACAACAAGAGGGGATGATTTATTTCACTCTTTCACTGAGTTCACTAAAGAAAAAAATCTAATGATGGATAGACTTTTTTCAGTGTGTACTGATGGTGCTCCGTGCACGGTGGGGAAAAACAGGATTTGTAGTGCTTCTTCTTGAACATGAAGAGACTCATCCTAAGTTTTCACTACATCCTACATCAGGATGCACTTTGTGCTTAGATGTGTGGCAAGTAGCTTGGTGAGGTGATATTGCTGGTCATTTGGGTGGTCAACTTTATGGTTGCCCAAGATTTAAATGATCGCCAGTTTAAAATACTGCTGAATGAAATTGGGAATAATTATCCTGGTCTGCTTCTGCACAGCAATGTGCGTTGGTTGTCAAGAGGGAAGGTGATCAGCCATTTCACAGCTTCTCTGAGCAAAATCCGGACTTTTCTTGACATGAAAAACGTTGAGCATCCTGAGTTAGCAAACATTGTGTAGCTCCTGAAGTTCTACTATCTCGTGGATGTGACCGAACATCTGAACCAGCTCAATGTGAAAATGCAAGGTGTTGGAAATATAGTCTTATCCCTTCAACAGGAGTGTTTGCATTTGAAAACAAGCTGGAACTCTTCATCACCAACATTGAAACAGGTCATTTACTACACTTTGAAAAACTGGGAGAGTTTAAAGATGCATGCACAGCAAGTGACACTGCTCAACATCTTGATCTCCAGCAGCTAGCGGGTTTCACTTTGAATCTTCTGCAGTCATTCAAAGCATGCTTTAGAGAATTTCATGAGCACACTCATCTTTTTAGATTCATCACCCATCCACACGAGTGTGCAGTGGACAACACCAACCTGAGTTATATCCCTGGTGTCTCCGTCAGAGATTTTGAGCTACAAGCTGCTGAACTAAAGGCCTCAGACATGTGGGTGAATAATCTCAGGTCACTGAATGAAGATTTGGAAAGATTTGCACAATAGCAAGCAGAGTTGGTGAGTAAACACAAGTGGGGAGAAATGAGAAAACTTCAACCCACAAACCAGCTGATTGTCAAAACTTGGAACGCGCTTCCCATCACATACCACACCATGCAGCGTCTGAGTATTGCTGTACTGACAAGGTTTGGCTCTATGTATGCATGTGAGCAGTCTTTCTCACATCTAAGGAACGTTAAGACCAACCTACGATTACGTTTAACAGATGGAAGTCTCAACGCCTGCATGAAGCTTAACCTTATCACGTATCAACCAGACTACAAAGCCATCAGCAAAACCATGCAGCACTGGAAGTCGCATTAATGGTAAGAAGTACTTTATTCATCATTGATTAGCAACAGCATAACAACATTATTAAAAAGAATTCAGAGACTTACTGTACTTTAGAAGTGTTGGACTTACATAAAATGCACACATTTACTTGTATTTAGTATTAAACATATTGTATGACTCTCACGGAATTACATTTTAAAATATGTGGTATTCATGGCTCTCTCAGCCAAAAAGATTCCTGACTCCTGGCTTATAGTTTTCTTTCTTTGTAGTGTCGTTACCTGGTTTTAGAGTAGGATTATATTTGCTTCATAAAAGAAGTTTGGAAGTTTCCTCTTCTCTTGAATTTTTTGAAATAGCTTGAGAAGGATAGAAGTTAGTTCTTCTTTGAATATTTGGTAAAATTCGCTTGTGAAGCCATTAGGCCCAGGACTTTTGTTTGTTAGAATTTTTTTGATAACAGTTTTAATATTTTTGGTGTAATTGGTCTGTTTAGGTTTTCTAATTCTTCCATATTGATTTTTGAATGATTATATTTTCTAAGGAATTTATCCATTTCATCGAGGTTGTTCCATTTTGGGGCATACAGTTCTTCATGGTATTTTCTTACAATCCTTTGAATTTCTAATGTGTCAGTTGTTCCTTCTCTCTCTCATTTCTAATTTTATTTATTTGAACCCTCTTTTTTTCTTTGTGAGTCTGGTTAAAGGTTCATCAATTTTGTTTACCTTTTCAAAGAACCAGCTCTTGGTTTCATTGATCTTCTGTATTTTTTGTTGTTGTGTTTTTTTTTTCTCTACGTCATTTATTTCTCCTCTGATCTTTATTATTTTCTTCCTTCTACTTCCTTTAGGCTTTACTTGCTGTTTTTTTCTAGTTCTTTAAGATGCAGGGTTAAGTTGTTTATATGTGCTTTTTCTTGCTTCTTAAGGTATGCCTGTAATGCTATGAACTTCCCTCTCAGAATTGCTTTTGCTGTGTTCCATAAATTTTGAGTTGTTGTATGTTATTTTTGTTTGTTTCAGGAATTTTTAAAATTTATTTCTTGATCTTATTGTTAACCCATTTATTATTTAATAGTATGCTATTTATTCTCCAAGTGTTTCAATGATTTTCAGTTTTTCTATTGTAGTTGATTTCTAGTTTTATGCTGTTGTGGTCAGAGGAGGTGTTTCATATGATTTCAATCTTCTTAAATTTATTAAGACTTGTTTTGTGTCCTAACGTGTGTTCTATCCTAGAGAATGTATCATGAGCACTTGAAAAGATTGTATATGCTGCTGCTTTGGGGTTAAAGGTTCTAAAGATATCTATTAAATCCAGTTGATCTATTGTGTCATTTAAGGCCGCTGTTTCTTTGTTAATTTTCTGTCGGGAGGTTCTATTCATTGATGTTAGTGGGGTATTAAAATCCTCTACTATTATAGTATTACTGTTGATCTCGCCTTCTTTGTCCATCAAAATCTGTTTATATATCTAGTGCTCTTATTTAGATGCATATATATTTATAATAGTTATATCTTTCTCTTGTAGTGCTCCTTTTATTATTATTTAGTGATTTTTTAAATCTCTTACTATTGCCTTTGTCTTAAAGTTTATTTTGTCAGATATTAGTATTGCTACACTAGTTTTTTTTTTCCTTTCTGTTTGCATGATATATTTTTTCAATCCTTTTACTCTCAGTCTATGTGCATCTTTTGTTCTGAGGTGGGTCTCCTATAGATAGCATATGTATGGGTCCTGTTTCCTTATCCACGTAGCTACCCTATGTCTTTTGATTGGATCATTTAATCCATTTACATTTAAGGTTATTATTGAAATGTAGTTGTTTATTGCCATTTTATTCTTTAAATCTACAATCCTTTAAAATATTTTTTTCTTTGCTCTTTTTATAGCAGACCCTTTAACATTTCTTGCAGTACTGGTTTGGTTGTAAAAAATTTCTTGAGTTTTATTTTGTCTGGGGAGCTTCCTTATTTCTTCTTCAATTTAAACAATATGCTTGCTGGATAAAGAAGTCTTGGTTGTATGTTCTTGTTTTGCATTGATCTAAATATTTCTTGCAATTCCCTTTTGGCCTTGTAAAGCCAATAGTCGGGGTCAAGATCACAGCTGCCTGACCCATGCAGGTTCGCATTAGATTCAAACAGTCGGTAATGAAACACAGGAGCCACAAACTGGTGAGCCATCAGCTTTAATTCTAGCTTGCACCCAGCGGCCAAGCAAAAACACACACTGGGCTCCAAAACCCACACATTCAGTGCTCACAGAGCTACTGACTTATCTGAGTTTCCTAGAATCAAAGGTTTCCAGCTCACCAGACTTATTCACCTCTGTTTCCCATCTCCTCCTGCACAAACTCTTAACAAACTGGCTTCTTCCTCAGCACTCTGCCATCTTGGCTACTTCTCCTCCACATGGCCTTAATCTGCTCTTCTCTCTGATACTAATCTCAGGAACCCAGGAACCAAGAGAGAGATCAAGCTACTGTTCTCTCCCACTTTATAGCAGACTCAAAACCTTTAATGCAATTATACAAACAAGGAAGTCTCTGATACAAAGTCACCCATCTGAGGCATAATGGGATTCCTCCCTACATCACCACCCTACATCATCCAATCAGTCAAGGGTGTGGAGAAGAGCTTACTCTTAAAACAAAGCCTTAAGCTATAACGACCCGGCCTGCTTACATTACAACTTTTCCCCCACAGCCATCACAAGCATAAGGGCAAATAATATCACCTGGGTGACGGGCTTCTAAGTGGGCAGCACCATCTTTAACAAAGTGAGCATATTATATTTTATCTGCGTAACAATCCACCCCTATGCTCACTTTACAACCCACAATTTACACCACTGGCATTCCTGTACAAGGAAATTAGGCATATTACACAAATTACAACAGCATGACAAATCATACAATTTCAAAAATTACAAAGGTACACACATTTCACCAGTCTCTAAGCACTTTGCCAAAAGTGCAAAATGTCCTCGGCCTTCTCTCTTGCCATTTAAAAGGCTTCCCGGTGCAGGGGGAGGGCCTCCAGCAAAGCCATCCCCACCCCCATCAGGGTATTTCACATTGTCCAAAATCCGTAAGTCCATTCAACAAAGGAGCTTGTGCCCATCTGGTCATAATCCAGGAAATCAGTCCATACACATAGGGTGCTAGCCTCCCCCCTTATCTCTGCCATCCTGGCAGCTCGTACACTGTCCCAAAAAGGAGCACGTGGCCATGGCAGTCAGCACTTCCATCTCTGCTCTGGGGAGCATGATGGTATCCACCCCTATGTCCCAAAATCGCAGACCTACCAGGAGCATAGCTACTCCTTGCTGCTGGGCTCTCACCTTCTGGAGACTGTGGATTGCAACTCCAGCACTATTCTCCTCATCCTCTAAAGAGGAACTGAAAACAGCTCCTGCTGCTGGGCTTGATCTCTGGGCCACCGCTGCCTTCTGCTCAGCAGGCCTTGCAGCTCCAACCCCGGCCTCAGCCCCAGTCCTGGCCTCAGCTCCATCCCCGGCCTCAGGCCCAGCATCATGCCACTGCTGGCTCTCCACAACATCCAGGGCAATCTCAAACTCATGAACCTGTGGTTCCTTCTCCAGAGTCTGCTCTATTTCCAGGTGAATCTCGCAAACCTGGTCAGCCTACTCCTCCAGCGCTTCCTCCAGCTCCAGGGTCAGCATCTCTTTCTCCCACGTTTCCTCCAGCTCCTTCCACTGCTCAGTTTGCAGGTCCCGGGCAGCCTCTTCCATAGAGCTCTTGGTTTCCTCACACATGGCTGTAAAATTCAGCCAGACTACAGTCCCCCAAAAATCAGCTATGGGAAACCAAAACAGCAACCACTCCTCTACTCCACCACTCAAAGGTGGTGGTGGCTCCATGCCGATCTGTATTGGATCCTGCCACAGACTACGCCAAATGTAAAGCCAGCAGTCGAGGCCACTACCACAGCAACCTGACCCGTGCAGGTTCCCACTGGATTCGTACAGTCGGTAATGAAACACAGGAGCCACAAACTCTTAATCAAACTGGCTTCTCCCTCAGCATTCTGCCATCTTGGCTGCTTCTCCTGGCCTTCACATGGCCTTACTCTGCTCTCCTCTCTAATACCTCAGGAACCAAGAGAGAGAGATCAAGCTACTGGTCTCTCCCATTTTATAGCATAGACTCAAAACCTTTAATCCAATTTTACAAACAAGGAAGTCTCTGTATAATGGGATTCTTCAGGAGAGTGCACCACCCTACATCATCCAATCAGTCAAGGGTGTGGAGAAGAACTTACTCTTAAACTAAGCCTTAGGCTACAATGACCCAGCCTGCCCACAGCCTGTTCCAGAACACACATTAATATCAACGAACTTCCATGTGGGCAGCGCCATCTTTAACAAAGTGAGCATAATATATTTTATCTGCCCAACAGGGGTTTTCTGCACTTGGTAGAATTCTTGGGTTGCCTTAGAAACGTGATCAGATATATCATTGATTTGCTAATGACTCTCTCTGCCCTATAAATAAAGCTAGATTAGGGGTAAAGAATGCACTTTGTTCTTGCCATTAGCTTTCAGAGTCCTCCTGATCCCATTCTGTTTCCCTTTAAGTCTATTTTCTTAAATTTGTGCATTACCACTCAGGACCTGGAATTACTAGCTGTGCAGGTTCCCAGCAATTTGTATCTAAAAAGCGAAAACAGTATTATTGGGAACGAAACTAAGAAGTAGGAAATCAAAGATTCTCTTGTCATTTTTTTAGGAGCTGTGTGGCTTCCCTGACATCTGTATGAATACTCTTTGCTTGTATGGTTTCTCATTCCTAAGTTATTATTCCTAATTAGCAAGTCTTGCTCATAGCTGCTTCTGTGTTATGTATGTTTGTGCTTGTTCTATATTCTGTCAAGGGTTAGCCATTCTTGCTAATCTTCTAAGGTGGTTCAAGAAGTAATCCATTTTGGAAATACAGTGTATTTTATGTTTTAACCTGGATAGGAGATACTAATGCTGTTATTTAAAAACTAGCCAACAATATTTGCTTGTGTTTTCCATTTTTTGAGTATTGGCTTTAGGCTAAAAGTTTTGTTACTACTATTAAATAGTGTTTGCTAAGTAGTAAGCATTTAACTCTAATAAGGAGTAAAGAGTATGAAGAATGTTGGTAATTTATGAATAATTTATGATTTACAGAATTCTCATTTCTTCCAAATCCCAGCAATTAATAGCTTATTGGGAATGTAGAAATACTCACATGAATTTCAAGTAACCCCTACCATCTCTTTCTCACCTCAAGGTGCCTTTTCTACCATTATCACCAACAATACTCAATTGTTGATTTCTGTCAACTCTGCCCTCACTTATCCATAGTTACCTTTCTGTCTGCCAGTTGGTAGCTATTTTTATGATCATAAATGCTGAGCCTTTTTACAAGACTTTGACTTTTATCTGAAAGTACAGAGAAAGGACTTTATTCTCTCCTAGGAATATATTTGCTTGCTGCACTTTTAGAAAGACTCCGTTATTAAACTATTTTAGAGTCCACCTTGAGCTGCCAAGACCATGCTACTCGGTGCTATAGAAACTCTTCCTTTTGTCTCTGTCCCAGATTGGCTGTCATAGCTCCTGGAAGCTTTGCTGTTTGAGAAAAGGTTGTATAGGTATTTTCTCACTGGTAGGGTTCAAAGGTGTTTCATGCCAATATGACTTCCCCTGTGGAGAACATCAGCTGTGTAGGCATGTCTGAAATGCCAGATTTCACAGTTCTCTGGGTTTTTGGGGGGTTTTTTGTATCCTTTATGGAAATCATTTTCTCTTTCTCATTTATATTGGAAGAATAATGAGCCATCATTTTTTTGTACTAAGGGGAATACGTTAAAAATAAAAGTGTTTGCAAATCAATTTTCATTCAAATTGAAAGTATTATTGAATCTCTTGAGGAAAATAAAACCTGACAATTGTCAGATTAACCTAACCATATATCAAACAGATGACTGCCAATGGCAAAATTAGTATTCCTTTTTAACCCATAAAATATTAGAATGGCAACACTAACACTGGCATTAAGTATTTAATGGTACGTTAATGTCCAAAAAGTATGTTTATGTGCATTATCTCATTTCTTTCTTGAGGGAGGGGAAAAGCCAGGAGGTAATACTATAATAATTCCCAATTTTCAGGTGTTGAAACTGAAGCTCATAGAGTTGAAACAACTTGTTCAAGTTTATAAATCAGATTACTGGAAATAAAGGGGTTCAGTTAATTTATTCAATGCAACCTAACATTTAATGACTTGACTATAAGTATATATCAGCTTTAATGGCACCATACTAGGTACTAGAAATAGATAAATAAATGGACACTCTAATCACATGTAATCTTAATTGCTATTATTCATGTTAGTTTCTGGCTTGTGTTGAGTAGTAATGATCAAATAACATGATTTGGAAAAAATACCAATTGGGTTGATTGCAGCCACTTTTTGGTTTCTGGACCTGTACATAATGCTCAAGGGCAACTTGGATCCTGAAGGCCAGCCTAGTGCATGTGAGAGCTCCATCATTCTCAGCCAACTCCTGATGAACATCATCAGAGTGGTCTCATTTGTTACAAGAAATATGCCAGGTCTTTAATGAGCCTTAATTGTCTTTCTTCTAGGTCTCATGTGTTTCCTCTTGTAGCTGTTTTATTATTTATGGATTGCTGATTTGTATATTTTCCCATTTAATTTTGTTTCTTTTTTGATGCAGGCTGTGTTTGAACTCATATCAAAGCCAAATTCAGAGCTATGGAGCTTTAATGAGGTTCAAGGCCTAATGTTATTCATAACTGCCATAGATGTTGGTTATTTTACTGAATACCCTCCTTAAATGTAAAATGAACTGACATATTTTTTCAAATGATCCCCTGGTTTATATTCTATGACAAGGTTGTTTTCTGTTATTCACAATGTGTGTATGAAAGATGCTTGATGAATTTAAACAAAATAATATTTAGCAATTGGATGGTCCCATTAGAGTGATAATATCACAGTGTTTAATATTAAGTGTTTCCAATTTTTGTCAATTATGCAAAACTTTAATAAATAAAATATAACTGTATAAAAGAAGACTGCTTTGTTTATATGCATTATCAATTGTCTTTTCTTTTTTGTTGTTCTATTTGTTGTTGAATTATTGAATTCTACACACACAATTATGGTTACAAATTAAAGGGTATCTTCCTCCAACCAGATTATGAAATAACTTATTTTCAATTTTGCCAAAATGCATTGCTCATAAGAAGGCTTCAATTGGTAAATATATTTTAATTCTATTTTTTAGAAGTAGATTAATATTAAGGATAATAAAAGGTGTTAAAGTTTCTCTTTAGAAACAATTTCTGAGTGCTTGGAATATGTGTAGACTTCTGTAAGATATAAAATAATAAGTTAAACATTAGAAAAGTGAAAATTTTATATTAGTACTAGTTTTAGGGAGTTGTATTTCTAACCTTGGAAGGCTAATCATCTAATAAAGATTGTTTGTTTGTTTTTCATCATTGAAATATAGACCCGGTGCTCCTCTTGAACCCATTTCAAGAAATAATGCACCTTTTAATGTGACGTGAGCAGTTGTGCATTAAATGATTTAGATAGAGAATTTACTGTGTGTTTAGGGTCTATTTATTCTTAGCACAAACTGAAGAGGCATAGTAGGGATACTAAAGTGAATTTTGTTAATTATTTCAATTTAAAATTTTAGCTATTAATGTCCCTACAATGTGCTGCTCAACTCTTCTATTCTTCTGTTTTCCTTTCTTATATTTATCTCTTTTATTTTCACTGTTTGTCTAAATAATCCTCAAAAGATACATTAAAAAACAAACACAAATAAAAAAGATAAATCACCAAAACTGATATTCTTGTGAACTTCCTCATGTTTGGATTCTGGGGGATCAAATATATATTTTGTTAAGGTAAACAAACAAACAAACCAAAAAACCTTGACTAGGAGTTGGAAGACTAGTTGAATTTAATCTCTTCAACCAATCCACTATGTGACTTGGGCAGAATACTTTATGTTTTAAGGTCTTGTTTTCATCATGGTTATGTGCATGAAACTCCTTTCTAGTTCTAACAGTCTATCATTCTTGTGTCTCTATTTCCACAGAAGCAAGCTAGGAGTAGGAGTCTGTATGGTTCAGGAAATAGTTGGCACTCTCAGCAAAGGTGTTGGAACCACTTAGCAAAGGGATTGCATACAATATGTGAGTAAAAGATACCAAGAAAAGATGGTGATCTAATTTGAAGACATTGCCACCATTAGGCTTGACTTGGTAAAGATGAGAAGCAGATACCAGAACATGTGAAGAATGAAAACTGGAAGAAAGTCCTGCCCAGCTGGAGCCATGGACTTGAGTGGAAGGATATAGATACTGCCCTCCAAAGACTAGCAGCAACAGAGTCAAGGGAATATATCCCGACCCTTCTCTACTTCTCTAAAATCACCTGCTGGTGCTGCCCAATGACAAAACTTAACAAGGAATTAAAATACAAAGAGTTTCAGTTGCTGTAGTCTATACAGAACAATTTTCTGAGGCAAACAGTAGGAGAGAAAAGGATGAAAAATAGATCTGGATTAACATATGGAGAACATTCAGCTCAGAGTTATCCTATTGAAAGCTAGGAGGGAAAGCTGGATAGAGTTATGACAAAATAATACTTCATGGCAAATCCTCCTCTTCTGGGTTTTAGTTGACAAGTCCACCATGACTATGATATCTGGAAACTTTTACAGGAGACTCAGATGTGACTGAAGAGAGGCTGTTCTCATAGAATGGAGAGGTTGGTAAAAGGAGTCAGGTTGGGAGTCATTTATTAAGTAAATATTTTCATAATATTCCTTTTTTATGTATAAACCATCACTTCTCATTTAGAAAGAACAAATACTCTGAAGACTGCTGTCATAACCAACAGACTTGATTTTCTCTGTATTCTTCCCTTATAATGAAGTCGATATAAAATGATAAGAACAGGATAATTTTGTCATGAAGAAAAAACTTCCATGGGGCATACTTTCCCATTTGTAATTATTTTACAAGTGTTTATTTCACATTAAAAACCAACATAGTTGTAAGGCATGCAATGCTGTGCTAATGACCAGTTATTTCTTCCATAGAAGCCGATGCCAGGAAGGCATAATAAGGAAGTAAACCAAATTGAGCTTACAATGAGCATTGAAACCGGACTGTCTCTACTTTTGAAATTAATGAGCAGATTGTATAAAATAAATGAATCAAGACATACATAGTTAACCACAGTATATACTAGAGAGCTAATTCTCCAGAAGTGTCTTTATTTCTATGTGGTTAAATCTGCTGGCTTAACTAGAAAATGCTTTTATTTTAAATATAGATGCTATAGGAGATTTTTTGTAATGGGGGTTTTTAGCATACTCAAAATTGACTGTACATCACAATGCTAGTGGAGTTGAGTTGCAAGAAGATGCCATAACTGCTAATTTTGGGAGAAGCAATATGTGGTTTCAAATCAAGTTGGTGGACAAAATAAAGATCGAAAGAAATTACCTCTTGCATTTCTTTATTTCCCAGGCAACAACATCCATTGTTTTGCTGCCGTATTTACTCTAGCTAAAACTCAATGAAATTTGGTTAACCCTCTGCCAAAGCAGAGTGATTAGAAGACAGTGGGGCATAAGAATTCTATTAAGGTACTGAGGATACATATCCTCCACTATCACAGTGGCAAATGCAATAGACCTTATTTTACCCTCAGCAATAATTTGATTGACAGATAAAGTTTGGTTACTTTTCCTAGTATACTCACAGTTTCATTTAACTGGGTCATATCAAATGTGTCTACCTATATTCATCATCTTCATTCTACTTGTGCTTTAGAAAAATATATTTCTAATTTAAAAGCCATTGTTGAATCCTTTAATCAGTATTTGATGTAGTAACATGATGCCCTCTTAATGTTTACTAGTAAAGACAGAAATAATTCGAGTCAACATCTAGATTTTCATCTATCTTAAATTTTCATCTATTTATTCAAGTGACAGTTACTAATTACAGCTCTTTCCACATAAAGTGAATTTTTTTAAAACACTTGCTTGACCAAAACATTGTATTTCTAGACCACCGAGAAGTTTTTACCTGATAAACAAAACTGTGTTTATTCAATCCCTTGTTTTAGAGCATTCTGCATTCTTTAATCTTGGTATACTCCTCAATTATTACACATATTGATCTTATTTCCAAAAGGCACTGTGATAGTTCTTGAAGTATTTTGAAACTTCTAATATATGTACAATTTGTTTATTTTATTGATCCCATATATTTTGATATGCCTTTTCAACTGATAAAGATTTAAATGCATCAGCGACATTTTTCTCTAAATGCAATAACAATGCTGATTTTCAACAACAACAAAAAATGAACAAAGTGAACTGAAGAATGGAATTGTGGCAGATGTGGGGTCACAGGGAGCAGAGGGACAGCTGTCAGAGGAAAGGAGGTTGAAAGGATGGGATGTGAGAAGGTGAAGGAATTAGTGAAATTATATATACATAACACATAAATACAGATAACAGGACAGCAAATCCTAGAGGAAAGGGGGGAAAATGGGGGACAAGTATGTGGGGGTGAGGAAGTTATATTGAGTGAGACACTTGAATTCATGTTAACACAATAAATTAAGATTAATAAAAAATTAAAAAAAGAAAAAAGTTCTTGAGGATTTGAATATTTATCTCTTTGAAAAAGCTGACACTAAGCTCTACGTTTTGTACTTATTGACAGAAGCCTAAGAATTTTAGGTATCTTCCAAATGCACTGAGCTCTTTAAAATCTTCAGCCAGAAGACCAAACCTAGTCAATAATTCATTGTGGTAATTCTCATCGTCTTGTCATATCATGATTATAAAATAATATAAAAGCATCTACTTTCCTCCTTTTTAAATCCTGCTATGGCTAGCCTATCGGCTGATAGATGCATGTATTCTAGGAATAGCTTCTCAGAGAGGGAAAAGGATTATACACAGTACTGCAAGGTGGTTGAGAAAGGGTAATCTTCTGACATGCTTGGGTTCACTTCTCTTCTCTGACCGCATGGACTCCATTATGGAGGAGTTTAGTATAGTCTCAAAGCATCTGTTTCTGGATCAGCAGTATGCTGAAACTAAGCTCTGTCCTTTGATGCTTAACAAAAGCAGAAGGTCCATTCTCTTGAGCCTTAGGCTTGGCAAGTCAGATCACTATTAGTCTCCCAAAGTTATAGAATAAATTTTAGATTTGCCATTTTAGGCATTTTGGATCCTTGGTTTGGCATAAAGAACAGTCTTCACATATTGCAGATAATTCATATGAACTCTCTGGTTATCATGTTAATAATAGAGGTCAGTGAGTACTGAGTTTGGTCAATGGTGGGGCAGCCAAAATGTGAACACATTGGGGACTGGAAGGAGGCTAGGCAGTGGTGATGCTAAACACATTAGAAGTGGGATTTAAACAATCAGTCTTTTCTTGTTTTTTTTTTTTTTTTCAGTCCCCCACTACCACAAATTATGCAGTCGAGTTTCCCACATTTGGGGAAATCGCAGGGGTTAGCACACTCGGAGTGCAATGAGTGAGCCTCACCCTGGGAAAACCACCTTCATGATCATGGTATCTCCCCTGCCAGGTAAGTATAACAATCAGTCTTTTCTATGGTAATTAACATGGGCAATATGGAGCTCTGAAGAAGGATTCTAAGTGTCAGTCTGAGGACAAGAGCCAGGATAGCTGCATTCAAGTCATTTGGAAATCATTTAAATAAAGATTCTCTGTCAGCAGCACCAGAGATTTTTATTCACTATGTATGGAATAAGGAGAGAGACTTCATTTTTGTAAAGATGTAGTGACTCATCAGGAGAGCTGGGAGGCATTTTCGCTACGCATGTCATCCATATAAAAGAATAAGGCTTTGATTGACAGGGATAACCCTTAACCATTTAAATTGCCAAAAGGATAAAACATCTCTGAGACCAATGGAAATATAATTTGGGACAGGAGTAAGAGTGGAGCATATGGTGTCTTAATAGTTGACTTCACTTCATATCCATGTACTCAAGAAGTAAGTTTTGTAAATGATATAAAAAATGAAGAATTGTTAAAGCGTGTGTTAGATTCTTTTTTTTAAAATTTTTTATTTTATTCATTTTAGAGAGGAGACACAGAGAGAGAGAGAGAGAGAGAGAGAGAGAGAGAAAGAGAGAAAGGGGGGAGGAGCTGGAAGCATCAACTCCCATACGTGCCTTGACCAGGCCAGTGCAGGGTTTTGAACTGGCGACCTCAGTGTTCCCAGGTCAACGCTTCATCCACTGCGCCACCACAGGTCAGGCGAGTGTGTTAGATTCTTAACATGCCCATTCAGATACTTCTATCTGCTTTACTTTTAGCTTTAATGACTCTTAAGCCAGACAGTGTTTTCTGTTTAAAATTATTAAATGTTGAGAGACTGATAATATAAAAGCACCAGGAAGCAGGATTTTGTTCACTTATCCCTAGATGGATTATGTGAATCTGACAGGCCATCACCTTTTTAGGTCTCATTGATTGTCTTTAAAGATTTCTCTGTTGCCCTAATTCTAAATTCAATTGCTTTCTTCCTGCAATGATATTTCCTTTTACAAGTGGGGAGTTTTACTTAGTTATAAAAGTTTCACCATTTTCCTGGATATGTTGTTAGTTAGGTTGTTGCATTAAATCTTAATTCTTATGATGGAAGTTTTTGAATTATTGAAAACTTTTGCTTCTGTCTGCTACCTACTGCTTACTTTTCCTTTATTTTTTTTTTTCATTTTCCCCCCTCTCTTTTAATCTTCTTACTCCTACATTTCCTCTTTAAGCAAGAGTACATACATGGGAGATTAGGCAAAATCAAGTTAATATTTTCTTCCTATGTAGTTCAACATAATGGGTCTCATTGATCTCTTTAGTAGAGGGTTGTATCTGCAAAGTCTTTTCGAACCAAAGAACATTAGAAGGGAGATCAAAAGCTAGGATCAGAATATTGTCCTCATGTCAATCACTGCCTTAATTTGGGAGTACTTTGATCTTGCTGTTTAACCTGTATATAGTACAGGCATTCCTCGGACTGTGGGGATGATGCCCCCTAGGATAGGAACACGAAGGTTCCCAGTGGAGTGAGCACGGTACAGTGAGAATCTATATTATTATTGTCAAATGAGATTCTATGGTCAATGTTTTTTTTATTTATTTACAGAGACAGAGAGAGAGTCAAGAGAGAGAGATAGATAAGGACAGACTGACAGGAACGGAGAGAGATGAGAAGCATCAATCATCAGTTTTTCGTTGCGACACCTAAGTTATTCATTGATTGCTTTCTCATATGTGCCTTGACTGGGGGGGGGGAGGGTACAGCTGACTGAGTAACCCCTTGCTCAAGCCAGAGACCTTGTATCCAAGCTGGTGAGCTTTGTTCAAACCAGATGAGTCCATGCTCAATCTGGCGACCTCGGGTTCTTGAAGCTGGGTCCTCCGCATCCCAGTCTGATGCTCTAGCCACTGCGCCACCGCCTCGTCAGGCTATGGTCAATTTTATTGAAGGAAAAATTTGCTCCTTTAAGTTTCAATGAGTGATGCATATATTTGCTACTGTTAACATAGGCAGGTAGCTCGATACTGATAGGGAAAGAAAGCAAAGGGAGTTTGTTATTATATTTTATAAAACTTGAAAAGTCTGCTTTAGTAAGAAGCTTTAGCATTCCTTTGACAATTTGGACACCTCAGAGGATGGCCCACCTAAAGAGATTAACACTTTATATAGATCTGAGTTTGTGGCATATTATTTTTCTTCTCAGTAAAGAACTTTGACCCTGGCTGTCTGGCTCAGTGGATAGAGCATCAGCCCAAGTTACAGATGTCCCAGGTTCAAATTCCAGTCAGGGCACACAGGAGAAATGACCATCTACTTCTCTCTCTCTCTCTCTCTTCCCCATTCTCTCTCTCTTCTCTTCCAGCAGCCAGTGGTTCGATTGATCCGAGTGTCGCCCCTGGTGCTAAAGATAGCTCATTGGTCCGAGTGTCAGTCTCAGGTGAATGCAGGGGTCTGCCTTACTATCTCTCCTTCTCTCACCTAAAAAAAGAATTTCTTTTCACATTTCTTTTAAGGTAGGTTTATTGGTGACTAATTCCCTGAACTTTGTTTGAGAAAGTTTTTCTTTCTGCTTCACTGTTGAAGGATAATTTTGCAGGGCACAGAATTCTTGGTTTGTGGAATTTTTCTCAACACTTTATAAATATTTTACTTCCCTCTGTTCTTGCTTTCATAGTTTCTCAGGAGAAGTTAAATGTCATTCTTGTTTTTGTTCTTCAGTAGAATAAAATTTTTTTTCCTCTGGTTTCTTTCAGGATTATTTATCTTTGACTTTTTATATTTTGAAAATTATATACCTAGGTGTAGTTGTATTTGGCATTTATGCTGTTTGGTGATCTCTAAGCTTCTTAGATCTATGGGTTGGTTTGGTGTCTGACATTAACTTGTGGAAATTCTTAGAAATTATTAATATTCCTATTTTGTTTTCTTTCTTTTCCTAGTACTCCCATTACACATATGTTACACATTTTATGATTGTCCCACAATCTTTGGGTATATATTTTTTTCAGTAGTATTTATCTTTGCTTTTTGTTCTTTGAAGAATTTATTGATATATCCTCTAGCTAAGAGATGTTCTCAGTTGTTTGCAATACCCTAATAGGCCTATTAAAGATATGTTTTTATTCTATCATGGTGGTTTCTTTTTATTTCTTTTTTCTCTAACATTTCTTTCTGTTGTTTTTTTTTTTTCCGTAGGATTTCCAAATCTGTGCTTACATTGCCAATTTAGTCTTTCATTTAATTTATTCCTTTGAGCTCTAACATATTAAACATGTTGTTTTAAATTTCCAGTCTGATCATTCCAACATACTGCCATCTTTAGTTTTGATGCTATCTTTTCAAATTGAGTTCCTTGACTTTTGATATGCCTTATAATATTTTCATGATAGCCTAAAATGATATTACTGGCTAACAGGAGCTGCTGTGAATAGGCCTTCCATGTGGTGGTGAGGTGTGTAAGCAGGAGAAGGCTTCTACACACCTGTGGTTAGGCCTCAGTCTTTCAGTGATTCTGTGCCTCTGAACTGTGACCTTCACAAGTCCTTCTCAGTTTTTATTCCCCCCTCCCTTACGTGGGGGGTATGGCTAGAGTGATTAGGAGTTGGGTATTTTCCTTCTCCGGGTGAGTCAGACTCTGATAATACCCAGCACATTAGGCTTTGGGTAACCAGTTTTTCCTGGGGGCAGGCTTGCTAAAAACAGAGCACTGGCATATTTTAAAATGGTTTCTTCTCCCTCATCCTGCCTGAAGGAGAGTGTTTTTTATTTGATATTTACTGTGGAAACCTCACTGAGCTCCTGTTGGTAAATCTCACTACATTTTTCTGGCTCCCCTTTTAATCGGGTACTCTGGGAGTTTTTAATTCTCAGAATCATCCACAATGGGCTTCCAGCAATTTGTCAATTACAGTTCAGATTTTCCTGCCCTGACGCTGGTTTCTAGTGGTTTCTGCTCTGATAAACTGTGGTTCCACGATCTAATTTTTCTGTTTCTCTAATCTTGGGGGCAGGGGTTTGCCATGTGTATTTCCTTCTCTTATGATTCTAAAGAGAGATGTTGATTTTTCAGTCCATTCGGCTTTTTACTTGTTATTGGCTAAAGAAGCAATTTCCAAGCCCTCTGCATGGAGAGCTGGAAATAAGAAGTGTACATGTATATATTTTTAGTGGTTACATGGATGCATAGAATATTTATAATGTATCCAAATAAATAATATCTGTGCATTTTTGTATTTAATACCTCAAATACATACATAAACATATATACATATATTAACATGTATATGCACGCAAAACAAAGGAACTAATTATTTCCCTTAAGTAAGAAATACTTCCTCATATATTCAGAAATAAGATTTATTTGACAGAAATATCTATAATTTTGAGTGTATACATATAATTAAAATTATGTATCAGTTTTTGATTTAACTTTTTTCTGTACCATATTCCTTTACCTCTCACACACCCTTCTTGGTATACCTTACCTACATATCTCAAATACAGGCACTTTTGTCCACAAAAGTGGCAAGAACACTGGAGCTCCCCCAACCACTAACAGATCTCCCTGTCATTGCCAAGGCCAACCATTTCCGTCTAAGAACTATTGAAGTAGAATTTGTTACATTTTGTCCTCTTTCCACTAGGAGTAGACATGAGAAGGTAAAGCCAGTCTGTGTGCATCTCTTTTATAAAGTAACTGTATTTATTTTAATAAGAAAGGACAAATATTGTTCCTTCACATCACTGGGGACTGCAAAGCATGAAAATTGGCTCTAAAATTGCAAACACAAAACAAAAAAAAAGAAGAAAAGAAGAGAGAACTTTATTCTTTTGCTTGAAACTGTTTTCATTTTTGTTTGACCCTGAGAAGACTCATCATTCCTTTCCATCAAAACCAGAGCACCAAGCTGTGGAGGAAGCATTCTTTAGTTGTATTAAATGCTTTTTCTTTTTTTCCTGATACCTTGAGCTTTTACACCAAATTATAGTCAATTATCACTGTTCACATGAGTTTTCTTCTAGGAATATTGAATTTGTGAATACTGAGCCATTGTTTCAAGGGGACACACACAATTCATTTTCTATGAGCCTCTGGTTACAATATTTTTATTGGATATTCAGTACATAACCTTTTTTTTTGGTGAGTGGCATTGGCTATAATTTAATTGTCATCTTTTTAAAAATTACAATTTCACATTTTAACAGTTACTTTCCAGCATTTAAGCAAATACAGCAATATATAATGGACTAACACAGGTGGGAGTCAGGAAGAGAATGCCCATGCTCAGTGACCATGGGTGGGACCAGGTGCCTATAAAGGAGACCGGGACATGCTGAGTGCCAGATGAGAAAGTGGGCGGGGGGGGCAGAAAAGTATTTTTCCATTTGGTTCTGCATCAAGTTCAGATTTGGGGCAGGATGAGTGAGGTATGAGTTTCTTTAAATGTGACCTCGTCAGCCTTTTCCCAATGGAAAAACAGGTGCTTAAGGAAAACAGCTCCAGCTCTGCTTACAGGTAAATTCAGTAAATTAAGGCAGGCCCAGTTTAAGGAAAGAAAAATGAATTTAGTCAATTCAAAGAAAAAGCCACATAACCTTTTCTCTGTGTGTTTGTAAAGCCATCTTATTTATATTTAATAATATTATACATGTGCATTTTATTTAAGAACATTGACCTTGCAGCCAATGTCATGCGTACCAGAACAAAGCTTATCTTGTGCCTACTTTCTCTGTGAGGCACATCACAGTCTTCTTGCACTTAGAAATTCTAGACTGTAGTCCTTCAGCTCTGCACACAGGAACCATTTTAAACAGTGAAACTACACAAAACACCAAACAAACAACAAACAGTAAACACTACGTAGATTGAAATGAATGCTTGTTTCTTTTTTACATTATGAGACTTCGGACAAAAGAATAGTGTTTTCTTGTTCAAACTCAATAGAGAATTTGTGCAGGAGGCTTCTCTAGTATATCAGTGCTCTGTTCTGTGTTGAATGGCCATGAGTGACAAGGAAAGTGGTGGGAGTTTTATTTTGAGGCTTACAAATACATGTTAGGGTGTAGGCTGACTTACAAATATGGAATCCTAGAATAAGCAGGTACCACTGACTCTCTCCTGGAAGCATAGGTAGAGCACAAAAATTATTTTCAATGTTTGTGGTTTCGAGTTTCCAATACATATCAACTATTTGTCAGGATTTGCAATCTGCCTTTCCTCATCCTCCCACTATGGGAAAGGTCTTTGCCACAAGTACTGGATTGATCAACTCAGTTTTTATTTTGTCAAGATCTCTATTGGGCCAAGTATTAGTCAAAATGAAAAAATATAAATGCAAGTTTTTATCCTTACTACAAACATGTAAAATTTAGTTGTAAATATAATGTAACATTTAATATAGCTATGGGAAATTGAGGCCCAGGATGAAAGAAGGAGGGCATATAAAGTTAGTGGATAAAGCCTATAAAGAAAGTGGTATTTAAGTTGAATCTTGATGAATGAACAGAATTCTGCCCACTGAGGTGTCTAATGCATTCCGTAAGGCTTGGAATAGAATGATTTGCCTAGAACCGTGATGGCGAACCTATGACATGCGTGTCAGCACTGACACGCATAGCCATTTTCGATGACATGCGGCTGCATACCAGAGAAGTATGGGGCCGCATGCCGAGAAGGACGTTTTATCCTCGGCTCCTGCATGGCCAGGTGCAGCAGCCGAAGATAAAACATTTGCTGTAGTGTAGACACTCTGTGCCGGAGGTCTGTAGGCCAACACAATGGAACTCTGGCACAGAGCGTCTTGTACTGGGACTTCTGGTTAGGTTGTTTTTGTTGAAGGGACACACCACCCGAGTTATGCTCCGTTTTCGACGAATTTTGACACACCAAGCTCAAAAGATTGCCCATCACAGGCCTAGAAGGATTTAAAATAGTGATTTTGATTCAGTTGGGTGTTTTTCCCCGACATTTTGATTCCCAAAAATATTTGAAATTATGTTTTTTTCAAATAAAAATTAATCTCAACATTTTATGTTATATTTCAGGAAGAAAATTTCCAAAGTTTTCTCTGAAAAAGAAAGTTGTAATATATTTACATACAAGATAAAGTATATTATTTTTCTTTTTATGTTTACTTCAATGAATCAGACACAATCATATGTGGTCATACAATACACATGAAGTGATGGTGTCTTAACATGTTTTTAGGGCAAAGATGTGGAGATATAAATCTGTTTCTGGTTTAGGCCATTGTTCGATAGAATTAGGAGACTGTTTTCATAATACCTGTGGGAGATGATCGCCTACACGAAGGAAGTAGCTGCAATACTGATAAAGAGAGGACATGTTTTAGAAATACAGTGTGTCCGTAAAGTCATGGTGCACCTTTAAGCGGTCAACCAGTCAAAAGTGCACCATGACTTTACGGACACACTGTATTTAAGATTAAGGTCATAATATTCTGGTGGGTATTGATAGAAAGACAGGGGAGATCATATAGAAATACTCTGATGTGATAATATTATTAGTAAAAACAGTAATCACAAAATCAGATCTAATCATTGACATTAATTGCATTTTTACCAGAAATCTAGCACCATAATAGATGTTATATTATTCAATTTATTTCTTAAAAATCCATGAAAGAGTTACTTACTTTTTATATCTTTATTTTTTAAATGAGAAAACTCAAATGTGAGATCGGGTAACTTTTGTAAGGTCACAGAGCTAAAATGGGCAGACCCAGCATTTGACTAAACCAGATTTGAAAGATTAATTTCCTTTAGGATGAAGCTTTCTGGTACATTATACACACACACAAACACACACACACACAAACACACACACACATCTATATGTGTGTGTGTGTGTATAGTTGGATAGAAAGAAAATTTTTAATAAACTCTTCTGTGATAAGAAAATTATGACACAAAAGTTTGTTTCCCTATTCTGTTCTGATGTTTATATCTTTTAAAATAAGTACCAAGACAACATTTGGGCTTTGGAAAAAATTTTAAATATTCTCTTAGTATTATTTTAAAGCATGTGATATCTCCTTTATAATAATCGGTCAGAAAATTAAAAAAAATGGTTTTCAGAAATAATAAAGCCAGCAGTTAAGAATAAGACTGAATAGAAGACCCAGGTTTGAAACCCCAAGGTCGCCAGCTTGAGTGCGGATACTTTCGGCTTGAGCGTGGGCTCATCAGCTTGAGCACAGGATCACTGGCTTGAATGTGGTATCCTAGACATGACCCATGGTCACTGGCTTGAGCCCAATGTTTGGTGGCTTAAGCCCAAGGTCACTGATTTGAACAAGGGGTTACTTGCTCTGCTAGTCCCCTGGTCAAGGCACATAAGAGAAAACAAACAATAAACAACTAAAGGTGCCACAATGAAGAACTGATGCTTCTCATCTCTTTCCTTTCCTGTCTGTCCCACTCTGTCCCTCTATCTGTCTCTCTCTGTATCTGTCACACACACACACACACACACACACACACACAAAAGAAAAAAAATAAGTCTGAATAGCAATATCTGAGAAAACATAAACTTGGGAATAAAACCGATTTGATTTTTTTTTTTTTTTTACAGGGACAGAGAGAGTGTCAGAGAGAGGCATAGATAGGGACAGACAGACAATGGAGAGAGGTGAGAAGCATCAATCATTAGTTTTTCATTGCTATCGCAACACCTTAGTTGTTCATTGATTGCTTTCTCACACGTGCCTTGACCGTGGGCCTTCAGCAGACCTAGCCACTCCTTGATGGAGCCAGCGACCTTGGGTCCAAGCTGGCAAGCTTTTGCTCAAGCCAGATGAGCCCATGCTCAAACTGGCGAGCTCAGAATCTCTAACCTGGGTCTTCCGCATCCCAGTCCAACACTCTATCCAGTGTGCCTCCGCCTGGTCAGGCCCGATTTGATTTTTTATTCAGTGAACTGATAGAATCATTTTTAATTGGATGCTAAAATAAACTAATACTTATTTTCATATTTTACAATTAAAGATGCACATATAAATATAATTCAAAGGCAAAACCCACACTGTCCTTTATGTTATTAAAAGTCACAGGCAATGTATAAATTTTGTTGTACACCTGATTATAACAGCCCATTGCAAAAACTAATACTGCTAATGGAAAAAAATATATAACTGTAATTCCAAGGAGAGCATAATTGTTTATTTCTAAAACCAACATTTTAAAAATATAATTCCTAAAACATTACTATTATACCTGACTTAAATAATTGCAATGTGTATATTCAATTGCTTCCCTCAGTTCCCAAATGGAAATGTCTGAATTACCATTAGCTGTCTTAGGAAATTTTGATCATGAGGTTTACTTAATGAGAAGTTGTGGTTGGTTTAGGGCAGGGTAGTCAACTTTTTATACCTACCACCCCCTTTTGTATCTCTGTTAGTAGTAAAATATTCTAACTGCCCACCAGTTCCACAGTAATAGAGATTTATAAAGTAGGAAAGTAACTTTATTTTATAAAATTTATAAACCAGAGTTACAGCAAGTTAAAGCATATAATAATAATTACTTACCAAGTACTTTATGTCTGAATTTTGCTAAGTTTGGCAGGATAAATCTTTATAGAAAAACTTACTATAGTCAAATCTTTCTTTTTATTTATACTTTGGTTGCTCCGCTACATCCCACCATAAAAGCTGGAACGCCCATTAATGGGCGGTAGGGATCAGGTTGACTACCACTGGTTTAGGGCAATCCATCATTTCTTAGAGAAAACCAGCTTGAAATGCATCCTTTTCCAGATTGGGAGTGGGAAGGGATGGTAGCTACGCAAGATTAATTGTTGTATAAGAAGAACAGTCAGAACACCATAATCTAGAGACTAGTCATAAATCAGCAGTAATATATATATAGTAACTGAGAAATGGGAAGGCAGAGAGACATACTCCTGCATGTGCCTCAACCAGGATTCACCCAGGAAGTCCCCTACCAGCCGATGCTCTGCCCATCTGGGACCTGCTCTGTTGCTTGGCAACCAAGCTATTTTAGCACCCAAGGTGAGATGAAGGAGCCATCCTTAGCACCCAGGGTCAACTTGCTCCAACTGAGCCATGACTCCAGGAAGGAAAGAGGAAGATAGAACGAAAGGTGGGGGGAGTGGTGGAGAAGCAGATAGTTGCTTCTCCTGTGTACCCTGACCAGGAATCAAACTCAGGACATTTACATGCTGGGCCAATGCTGTACCAGTGAACCAACCAGTCAGGGCCAGCAGTAATATTCAAAACCAAATGCACTATCTTCTTTCCCAATACTCTTTTGTTTTAAACCTAATTTCCTTTAATGATTTCACTATTATCCTAGTCATTCAGGTACAAATTCTTTCTAAATTCTTATTTTTTATTTTTATTGATTGATTTCAGTGAGAGAGGAAGGGGGAGAAAGAGAGAGAAACAGGAACATCAATCTGTTTCTTTATGTCCCCTGACGGGGGATTGAACTCTGCACTTTGAGAAAATGTTCTAACCAACTGAGTTATCTGGCTAAGGCAGTAATTTTTTGACATATCTATTACACTTGTGTTCCACATTCAAGAAGTTGCCACATTCTGTCTGTCTTATCTCTGTGATATGTTTTAGTTGTCCCATCCTCTTTATTAACAATATTTATAACTTAAGTAAACCTATCTTACTTAAACTATTATCTCACACTTAGACTATTGCAGTAGTATCCTAACTGTTCTTTCCATCTAGTATAATCTTCCCCCATATTTTATAGCTGGTCAGTTGATGCCTCTAAATTAAGACATTGATTGTGTCACAATGGATTCCTGAAGTTTTAAGAATAAATTCCAACCCATAATGTATTATTCAACACTCTCCAAAATGTGATCAGGATATAACTTTCTGAACATAGTTCATACAGGTCACTCATGCACCCTAACAACCAAAAGAAAGTACAAATGCTTCCCTCACTGTGGCTGAATATATTTTTCCAATTTAAATTTCTTAATCTTATTTCTACCCCTTAGGTTCACCTTCTCTCTCAACCCTACATATTAACATTTAACCTGTTCTTTAGTATCCAATCTATATGCATGTGATTATTGTAAATTCTACCATCTGAGAATAGTCTATTCTTACCTTAAATTCACAAACTGCTTTGTTTTTTCTCTTCAGGTATTTTGAGCATAATCTGTGTCTTATGGATTTTATATCATTGTTATCTATAACAGAGTATTTTACTTATTGAAATACTCAATAAATACAAGAAATAGATTTTTGTATTTCAATAAAAAGAGCTCATCAGGCGAAGAAGGAAAGTGTCATAATATAAGCAATGGAAAAATCAATTGCTAAATTCAGACCATATACTGTATTGGCAGTGTGTCTATGGAGACAAGAAAGGGTCATTAAACTTTTTGCACTTTAGTTTCCTCATGTATTGCTATGTGTGGTGTTTTCTAGATCTCCTCCACACAATACCATGACAGCTCAGTAAATACAACAATGAGACTCATTGAAACTTGATTTATAGTAGAGTATGATTTATGAAGGGGTAGTAAATCAATAAATATGTAAATTTTAAATTTGTGACAGACAATAACAAAATAACATTATCTGACCTCTTCATATATTTTATATAAAAATTTTTTTTTGTATTTTTCTGAAGTGAGAAGGGGGAGGCAGAGAGACAGACTCCCACATGTACCCAACCGGGATTCACCAGGCATGCCCACTAGAGGAAAATGCTCTGCCCATCTTGGGCATTGCTCCATTGCAACCCTTGCCATTCTAACACCTGAGGCAGAGGCCATGGAGCCAACCTCAGTGCCATGGAGCCATCCTTAGCACCCCAGACCAACTGTGCTTCAATGGAGCCTTGGCTGCAGGAGGGGAAGAGAGAGGGAGAGAGAAAGGAGAGGGGGAAGGATGGAGAGACAGATAGGTGCTTCTCCTGTGTGCCCTGACCGGGAATCAAACCTGAGACTTCCACATGCTGGGCCAATACTCTACCACTGTGTCAACTGGCCAGGGCCTTTAATGAAATATTTTAAAATATATTCTATCAAAAAACATATTAATGTTAACTGCTTGCACATACTAAGTGTCCTGATTTAACAATCTCTCTTTCTTCTATAATGCATTGAAATAAATGGATGTAAAGTGTCTTATACTTGTCACCCTATTATAGATTCCTATAATCAGTCAAGGTTAAACTTGATGATTAATGATCAATTTATCTAGTTTATGCATTTATAGCTTGCCTAACAGTAGTAACTAATGCTAATTTTACAAAAAAAATTTAATTCTATATATGCATTTTCCAAATTGTAATGGGAACAAAAACATAGTGTAGGTTTCTTTTCTAAAGTAAAAAATGTACAAATAAGAAAAACAACATAAGTGCTTTTTTAGTCCTGTGATAGATTATTTCAGTCAGGTGCTTCATTATACATAATAGAACCTGTTGTCTTAGGACTGAATTTCAAGGTTAACCATTGGCTTCATCATAAAAGAGGAGAAATACATTCAGTCTGTTGCTTTCATGTGCCAGATCCCTTACCCATGACCTTCTGTCAACTATTGGCTTTGGCTCTCTTCCTCCCTGTTCCTATGACAATTATTAAAATCCTCAGTAAAAAGAAATTGAGATTCTTTTCACAATAAAATCAACTTAAAAAAATTTTACTTGCACTAAAAATCTTGAGGTATTTGGGGTTTCTTAGCCATGCTTTTCATTTTTAGAATTGTATAATTGAAAAATACGTTCTTTCCTTTCTTTCTTTTGTAATATAACAGTCCCTCAAATATATAATTTTTTGAAACAATATCAACTTTACACAAAATTTGCAAATACTAGTTCAAAGAGTACTTTTGCCTGAACCATTTGAAAGTAATATTCCATAGGATACTCTACCACTCCCAAACACATTATTTTGCTTTCCATACAAAGACATTCTCCTACATAAACACAATACATAGTATCAAAATAAAATAAAAAATAACAGTAGCTCAGTTGGTTGGAACATCATTCCAATATGCCAAATTTATGGGTTATATTCCTGGTCAGGGCACATGTAGGAATCGACCAGTGAATGCATAAATAAATGAGAAAACAGATAAATTTTTCTGTCTCTGCTGATCTCAAACTTAATAAAAAAAATTTAAGGAAAAAAAAGAAAAGGAAATTAACAACAATACATTACTACCACATGGCGTATGATACTCATACCTGAGAGAAGTTGGCCATGTTCTCCAGCAATGTTCTTTAATTTTCTTTTTGATAGAGACAGAGAGAGTCAGAGAGAGGGACAGATAGGGACAGACAGACAAGAAGGGAGAGAGATAAGAAGCAACAATTGTTCATTGTAGCACCTTAGTTGTTCATTGATTGCTTTCTCCTATGAGCCATGACACGAGCTTAGGGAAATGTGTGGCTACAGCAGGCCACATGTCCCCTTGCTCAAGCCATTGACCCTGGGCTCAAGCCAGTGAACTTGGGCTTCAAGCCAGCAACTTTTGGGCTCAAGCCAGCGACCATGGGGTCATATCTATGATCCCACACTCAAGCCAGTGAGTCTGCGCTCAAACTGGATGAGCCCAAACTAAAGACAGCAACCTTGGGGTTTCCAACCTGGGTCCTCAGCATCCCTGTCCAACACTCTATCCACTGTGCCACCTCCTGGTCAAGCTTCAGCAATGTTCCTCATTAGGGAAGGGTATAGCTCAGAATTGTATGTTGCCTTAGTTGCTCATTTTCTCTTGAACAGTTAGTTATTCATTTTGTCTTTGATTCTCACACCTTTGATATTTTTGAAACTATAGGCTTGATATTTAAAGGAATGTCCCTCCATCTGGTTTAACTGATGTTTCTCATAATTATATTTCCTCTCTGCATCCTTGCCAGGAAGATTGCAGAAAATTTGCTGTGTGTTTCTTATTACCTCGGGTCAGGTGGAACATGATTTTGACTTGTTCCATTATTGGTGATGTCCATTTAATTTGACTAAGATATTAAGTACTAAACTTCTCTCCTGTCAAGTCAAATCATTAATTTTGCATTATAACCAATCAGGATTGAAAGCTAGTAAAAATTCCTCATCAATATATTAATTAATAAATTAACTATGGATATATGTACTTTTTTATTTTATTCATTTCACTATATAATGTGTTCCTGCCACTGTTCCTAGTATCATATTTTCCCAGATTAGTCCACATAAGCCCCTTGTAGCTAGCTCCTGTGACCCCTGCACACATTGACATAATTTCTGAGCACGTCCTTGCTTTATGACAAGCAAGATGCACGTTCATCTTAGACATTTTTTTTCTATCCCAGCCATGAAATCAGCCATTTTTCTAGAAAAGCTGGTCCCCTTTAGTGAAAAGGAATAGTTACAATCTGTTTACAGTTCAACATCTGCATGTTAGTTGTAACTTTTCCCAAGCCTTTCAGTGGACAGAACTAGAATATATTTATGTTTATACATTATACTCAGATAGGGACACACACACATACTTTACATCTATATTTATTGTTATATCTGTATTTATCAACCAATCAATAGATAGAAAGAAAACCAGTATTTCAACAACAGGTATTTTATTTTTGTTCTATTTCAATGATTGTAACTCACTTCTCTAATAATGAGAATATTGCCTCTTATTTGTCTTAATATATTTATTTTAAGTCCATACATAACTACTCTTCAGCCACTATTACCAATCCCACCCCATGCAAATTGCTCTCCTAACCACCTGGGTGTTGTATGGACAAAACCACACCCTAAGCAGGCAATTACAGCTCATGTCAGGTCAGCCCATCAGTGTGGCTGCTCTCCTTGCCCTCTTGGGCTTTGATTTTATTGTCTTCCTCTTCTTCTTCTTCTTCTTCTTCTTCTTCTTCTTCTTCTTCTTCTTCTTCTTCTTCAGGTGGGAGGCTAGGAGAGAGTGAAGCAGACTCCCACATGTACCCTGACTGGGATCCATTCAGCAACCTAATCTGTGTGTTTCATAGACAGACATGAATATCATCCTAGGAAAATTACTCTATAAATATGGACATAGAAGCTGTGGTCACATATGGCTTAATTTTAATTTTATAAAGACTGCAGAGTATGTAGAAGCTGAATCAATGAGAATCCAGAAACAGGTAGTAAGTATATCTTTTCAATTTTAACTCCCAGAATACCTTCATAGAAGTCTTGGCTACTTTCTCTACTACCCTTTTCACATAACATAAATAATATTCCTATTGTGTTTGTCTATGCTCCTGCAATGTCCATGTCATTCCTTTCTGCCTATTCAGTGCAACTCTTCTTCAAGAACAACTCTTCTACCTTGGCGCTTACACCTTTGCTGTACAGTCCCCTCCCTGGTGAATGTTCTTCTCATCATGTGTGCTCCTTTGTGTAACTAAAAAGTTAATTTAAATTGCCCAGTCATTTCATGACCCCTTCATTTGAACTCCTAAAGCACTTATTAGTAGAATCACATCCTGGACATTTCATGCTCTACCTATAATGTATTTTTTCCATCATAATCCTTATCTTTCTGGTTATTCCATAAACTCTTTCTGAACACACACCCTGTGTAATTAGTCTTTATAGCCCCACAGATTAAAGCATATTGCTTTATATTTATGAAGGCCTTGAAATACTTGCAAGTGAAGTGAAAAATATCCATTATCATCATTATTTTAGTCATAAAAGACATTCCTGTGAGTCAGAGTGATTCTCATTCAAAAGTTGTTGGCCATTTAAAAATTAAAGTTGAACAGAAAGATATTTTAGCAAATATGTTACAAACTGAGTTGTTTTTTCGTATGTGAAAGACTAGTTGGCTTAGAAATATTTTAAAATGTGATAACATTTGTAATTAATATCCAACGAGCTAAAGGGCACTGTTGAGGGTACAAGAGAGAGCTACTGGCATATGTTGGTCATTCAGCAAATCTGTAGACTAATGGTCCTCACTTAATAACTTGAAAAATAATTACATAGATGTAAATAAAAGTAAAATATTGAATAAAGGATGCTAATATCAAAATGATTGTCTTTTGAAAGCAGTGTCCTTAAGTTCAATGGAACGTGGCCCAGCTTATTATTCTTCTTCATAATTTATATCGAAACTCCAAAAACTCTGGAAAATAAAATTGAAGATTTCTAAAATTAACTAAGAGAACTTACTGAAACTACTCCAAAAACCATACACTGCTCTTTAGAGGATTTCACAGTTAATGTGGGAAGAAGGATTACTGATCAGAATGTAATGGGAGAGAAAGAAATTGGAAACGATCAATGCAGTCATTGAGTTTTGCTGAGCTTGACCTTACACATAATATATTGAAACATTAAGAAAGACATTTGGAGCTTTCTAGACTGGCTCCTTTCAAACCAAATTGATTGTATTATCGAATAAAAATTTGAGAAATCAATTTTCTCTAGTGTGACAGACATATTGTCAAATGGTAATGTAAGTTCAAATTGTTGCTTCCCTGGTATTTTCTTTGACCTGTGTAGCTACCACTTTATTCTGCCACACCTCATCTATGTCTGATCACAAAAAGAGGTGCAAAATGAAAATTAGAAAAATAGTTTGGTAAATAGCTGAAATGTCAGGAAGAAAAGCAACAAATAGTCTGTGGCAGCAATTGAGTGTGAATGTGCTGATGTTGAAAAGGATAGCATTGCCAAGAACACATGACAGAAATGATTGCAGATAAAACATCACAGCATGTGGATAATAGGAGAGAGTGCAGAAAAAATGCTACGGATGAAATAAGGCAATGAAGAAGGGGGCTCTATGTGAGATAAGGAGCAAGGGACCCATCTGACCAGTAGTGGCACAATGGATAAGGTGTCCACCTGGGATGCTGAGGTCCCAGTTTTAAGCCCCAAGGTCACTGGCTTGGCTGGAGCCCTCCAGTCAAGGCACATACGAGAAGCAATCAATGAACAACTAAAATGTCCTAACAATGAGTTGATACTTCTCATCTCTCTCCCTTCCTGTTTCTCTCGCTAAAAATATAAAATAAAAAGGAAACAAAGGACCCAAAATGATAAAGCATATGCAAATATTTGTGTCAGCTCTGGCCAGTGGCTCAGTGGATATAGCATTGGTATGGCATATGGACATCCTGGGTGTGATTTCTGGTCAGGGCACACAAGAGACACAATCATCTTCTTTCCCCTCCATCCTTCTCCTTCTTTCTCTCCTGCAGCCAGTGACTTGATTGGTTCCAGCATGGCTGAGGATGGTTTCATCAAAGTTCAATAGCCTTAGGTGCTAAAAACAGCTTAGTACTCAAGCATCGGCCTCAAATGGGGTTGCTGGGTAGATCCTGGTTAAGGTGCATGTGGGAGTCTGCTTCACTATCTCCACTCCTCAACCAAAAAATAATAATAATAAAGAAAAAAAAAAAGATTTGTGTCAAATTAGGGAATACAGTAGAGTTATGGTAGTCTTCACATATGAAGTGAGGTTATAAAATAATAGTGCTGATTGCATAAGGTGAATACAATTTATTCAAACATAGTTATGCAATGTGCCAGACTGCAGTGTTAGCTCTGAAGACCTTTTCTTCTGAAAAATGTTGCCTTCATAGAGCTTACACACATTGTTCCTGAGGAGGAAAAAAAGTAAATAAATAAAGAAATTAAATTAGCCCAATGATGTGAGTGCTGTGAAGAAAGAGAAAGCAGAAATGGGTGAGTGAATGATGTGATAGAGAAGGGCATGTTGAAATATTCAATTCAGTAGTTAGGATGGGCAATAACCAGAGGTAACAGTAATGGAGCAAACGGGATGCATGGTGAAGGGCATTTCAAGAACAGGAGCCGGCAAGTTCAAGAGCCCAAGAAAGCATATCCACTGTGTTCAAAAAACATCAAGGAGTCCAGTGGTCCTGAGTCCAGTGTTGCCTTGCCTAAGCAGAATGAGCTCTATTTTTACATCCTTGTTGTATATCTTGGTGTGGAATAAAGATATCCCAATACAAAAAGTCCTTATTTAGTACTAATTCTGTATAAGAAAGAATTACTTGAAGATAATTGAAAACAATGTAATGAGTGATACAAGTTTCCTCTCTTGCTCGCTCTCTCTCTGCACACGCACACACATACTCATGCAGGAAATAATTTTGTATGTTTATCTAAAACTGACAAAGCATTATTTTTGTATATAAGATCTAATTTCAAAATGAATAATAATTTTTAAAGATTACATTAAAGAACATCAGTGCCCCTTAAAATGTTGGAATAGTCAAATTGCTGACTTTATCTAAAGGAATCTATATACCATACTAAAATTCACAGCGGTTTGTCTATAAAGCATACCAGTGTAGCTCTAAGCTAATTTTCTTTCTAAAACAATGGAAAGGATTATAAAATAGGAAGTTCAGGTTTTCAGTTTATATTATACTATGCTAACCTTAAGGGAAAAAATAAGGGCAGGCAGCTAGAGAGATCAAGAACCATGGGATGGAAGAGGACACTACATTTAATGATTTGGCTTGTGCCTGGATTTTACCTTGAGCTGTCTCTACTATGTCAGAGATGTTTACCCAAGCATGCCTTAAGTAGCTAGGATTAATCAATAGCAATTCTGTTGCCTCTGATCCTGGGACTGTAGCTCTTGATTTTATTTCAAATTTAGAAATTATGCAGTCAATAATCAGGCAATCAACAGTATTTATCCTCCTGATTTATCTTTTTGTGAGAGGACTCCCTAATTTCACACTTTTCCAAGACATTGAGGAAATAACTCAATTTTAAGATGACTTTAATCTTTAGTGTTAAAATTCCAGAGACTTAAAAAGATTTTTCTCTCCATTGCTGTGTGATTGAATATGTCAGAAAAACTCCCTGAGAACAAAAAGTCAGTTGTTAAAGCTGTACAGAGATTTTCTATAAAAGAAATTTGCTCTGTCCTATTCTGTTTTATTGGCTTAATATGAAAATTTTAGCATGTTTTATTTTCATGGTTATAGATTGTATTAATTTATTTGTGGTTCATTATGACACTCAATTGTTTAAACAAAAGGTTTTTGTTTTACAGAGATATCACAACACAATTTGATTATTTTTCAAGACAAAAACAAGCTCAGTCAATAATTTCTCCTATATTGACCATTGCTCCTGACATGAAGATAACCAGCTCTATTTATAGTGAACTTTTATGAGTAAAAATTGACATTAAGAACCTAGAATAATATGCATTTAGAACAATAAGTATAATAAAAATAATTTTGTCTTATCTTTAATAATTTTTTTATTGTCACACTGATGTCTGCTTCTTTTTGAAGGTATATAATTTGCCTAGATAATGCAGTTTTTAGACAAATTCATCAAATATTTATATTTATTGTTCATAGTCTATTAGACATTTTGCTCAATGTTGGCAAATAAAACAGAAAATTTTCTTAGCCTTATGGATCTTATAGTTCTATAGTTATTGATGGGTGGATGAATAAATGAATCAGACAGTGGAAACAAAGTGCAGTAAAAGATGAGGAATGAACCTGACCAGGTGGTGACACAATGGATAGAGCATCGGATTGGGATGCGGAGGACCCAGGTTCGAGACCCTGAGGTTGCCAGCTTGAGTGCATGTTTATCTGGTTTGAGCAAGGCTCACCAGCTTGAGCCCAAGGTTGCTGGCTCAAGCAAGGGGTCTTTCGGTCTGCTGTGATCAAGGCACGTGTGAGAAGGCAATCAATAAACAACTAAGGTGCTGCAACAGCAACAAAGAATTGATGTTTCTTATCTCTCTCCCTTCCTGTCTGTCTCTCTATCTCTCTGTCTCTGTCACTAAAAAAAAAAAAAAAAAAAATGAGGAATCAAAGTGGTGGAAAGAGTGTTCTATTTTCCTTGATCTTATTAGCAAGTTTTTTTTTTTTTTAAGTGAGAGGAGGGGAGATAAACTTCACATGCACCCCGACCCACCTGACAACCCTTATCTTGGATCAATGCTCAAATCAACCAAGCTATTTTAAGCACCTGAGGCTGATGCTTGGACCAAGGAGCTATTCTCAACACCCAGGGCTCAAGCTGGAACCTTCCTTCTTTCCTTCCTTCCCTACTTCCTCCCTTTCTTCCTTCCACCCTTCCTGAAATGAAGAGGTAATTAACTATGCTCAGTAGCAGACATAAGCAAATGACATTGCAAACTTCTATTTCCTATGAGAAGAAGCCTAAGAACATGTGAACACGTTGCCTCTGCTAAGA
Source organism: Rhynchonycteris naso (assembly GCA_037038555.1). Taxonomy (NCBI): domain Eukaryota; kingdom Metazoa; phylum Chordata; class Mammalia; order Chiroptera; family Emballonuridae; genus Rhynchonycteris; species Rhynchonycteris naso. The sequence continues at coordinate 60,222,736 of CM072995.1, read as the reverse complement.
CTATATTATTTCTGCAGTAATGTTTCTTTTTTTTTTATAGGGACAGAGAGAGAGTCAGAGAGAGGGATAGATAGGGACAGACAGACAGGAACGGAGAGAGGTGAGAAGCACCAATCATTAGTTTTTCATTGCCCTTGTGACACCATGGTTGTTTATTGATTGCTTTCTCAAATGTGCCTTGACCGCGGGCCTTCAGCAGACTGAGCCACCCCTTGCTGGAGCCAGTGACCTTGGGACCAATCTGATGAGCTTTTTGCTCAAGCCAGATGGGCCCGCGCTCAAGCTGGCAAGCTTGGGGTCTCAACCTGGGTCTTCCAGCATCCCAGTCTGACGCTCTATCCACTGCACCACCGCCTGGTCAGGCAGTAATGTTTCTTTTTAAAAATATCTTCTTCTGGCTAGCTGCAAAGAGTAAATAATCATCTACCTTTTGTGTGTGAGAAATATTCCATCATATATTTTTGAAATGACTCCTATTAGTAAAGAACAGAAAATTAATGTTAAATGCGTCTTTATTACATTGTGTTAGAGAATATTAAAAATGTTTTTCTGACTTTTTTTTGTAATAGGAAAAAATTTAACTAAATAAACCAAAATTATTATTTTCCATTACTTATAGAAAGCATGACCTCTATTCTAGTTTTTCTATTGTAAACCTGAAATTAATTATGATAGATACAACTTAGTCACTTACTCTTGTTTCTTTTCAAACATAAAAGACTTTATATTTTTATATTGAATAGTTAACTATTCAATATAAAACTATTCAACTTATAGTTCAACTTAAAACTACTCAACTATGAATCTTATAGTTCTATAGTTATTGATGGGTGGATGAATGGGTGAATCGAACAGACAGTGAAAGACAGTGCAGTAAAAGATGAGGAATAAACCTGACCCAATGGTGGCATAATGGATAGAGTGTCGGACTGGGATGCAGAGGACCCAGGTTCAAGACCCCAAGGTTCCCAGCTTGAGCGTGGGCCCATCTGCTTGAGCAAAAGCTCGCCAGCTTGGACCCAAGGGCGCTGGCTCCAGCAAGGGGTTGCTCGGTCTGCTGAAGGCCCGGCGGTCAAGGCATATGTGAGAAAGCAATCAATGAACAACTAAGGAGTCACAATGAGAAACTAATTGATGCTTCTCATCTTTCACCGTTTTTGTCTGTCTGTCCCTATCTATCCCTCTCTCTGACTCTCTCTCTCTGTCCCTGTAACAATATATAAATAAATAAATAATGAAGAATATATGGTCTCCCTTTAAAATATGGTCCTAAGCCTGACCAGGCGGTGGCACAGTGGATAGAGCGTCAGACTGGGATGCAGAAGGACCCACGTTCCAGACCCCGAGGTCACCAGCTTGAGCATGGGCTCATCTGGTTTGAGCAAAAAGTTCACCAGCTTTGACCCAATGCTGCTGGCTCCAGCAAGGGGTTACTTGGTCTGCTGAAGGCCTGTGATCAAGGCACATATGAGAAAGCAATCAATGAACAACTAAGGTGTCACAATGAGAAACTGATGATTGATGCTTCTCTTCTCTCTCCATTCCTGTCTGTCTATTCCTATCTATCCCTCTCTGACTCTCTCTCTCTCTGTCTCTGTTAAATAATAATAATAATAATAATAATAAATAAATAAAATATGGTTCTAAAATGCTTTTTTTATTGTTGTTTGTTTTTTGTGATAGAGACAGAGAGAGTCAGAGAGAGAGACTGACAGATAGGAATGGAGAAAGATGAGAAGCATTAATTCTTCATTGCAGCTCCTTAGTTGTTCATTGATTGCTTTTTCATATGTGCCTTGACCAGGGGACTACAGCAGACCAAGTCAGCCTTTGCTCAAGCCAGCTACCTTGGGCTCAAGCTGGTGAGCTTTGCTCAAACCAGATGAGCTTGCGCTCAAGCTGGCAACCTCGGGGTCTCTAACCTGGGTCCTCAGCTGCCCAGTCCAATGCTCTATCCACTGCGCCACTGTCTGGTCAGGCTGGTCCTAGAATTATAAAGGGACTGCTTAATTGTCATTTCCTACAGAAAGGTGTTTATTTATACAAACTGTCAGGATTACCTTATTCAGAAAATACAGACAATTGAGTAGGGACTATCAGGTTAATGAATGACATTTGTCATGTGATTATCTCTGCTTAGTAGTGCTTGACTTCAGGGTGGGGCAATTGGAGTTATTGACAAACTCTCAGGGAGAATGCAATGAAGTCTTTTTCGAAGGGTCATGAGTGAATCTCTGGGGTGGGGAAAACAGTTTAACATTGTTAATCTGCCTAACAGCATGTTTTAATTTCACCATAGAAAATAAAATTCTATGTAAATATATTATCTGAAAACGTGCCATATGCTTGGAACAAAGATATACTACTTTACTTTGTTCATGTCAGTCAGTATTACTTAGAAAACTAATTTATTTAATTTTGGGTTATGTTTATAATCAAGAAATTAAGTATTAATTTACTTAATACTATTGTGTAATTGTTTTTTTTAAAACTACAAGATATAAAAACAAGGAGAAGCAATTAACGTTCAAACCAAAAATAATGTATCATTAATGTTAAAGAGTTCTTTCTATCACTGTGTTGTTATTAGGTACTTGAAACAGTATACTAAATGCAATTAATATTTAGTTTCTCAAGATGAACTTTTGGTTATGTGGGTGTGCTTTTAAAGAAATAAAGGGCAGAGACTGAGTTTTTGCTGAGACATCCTACTTACTGATTCTACAGATTTTATTCTTTGCCTTTGATAATATTTATATTCTTGCCACTGACTTTTGAGACACTCCTTTTCTTCAATACTGTTGCAAGTAAGTGCTTTTTTTTTTTTGGTGATAGGACAGGAGACTGTGAAGCAGACTCCCACATGTACCCCAACCGGAAGCCACCTGGGAACCCCACGTTGGGTCAATGTTCAAGTTCCCAGCTATATTTAGCACCTGAGGCTGATACACTCCAATAAAACCATCCTCATCACCTGGGGCCATGATTAAACCAATTGAGCCCCTAGCTGTGGGAGGAGAAAAGAGAGAGAAGGGGAAAAGGGTTAAGGGAGAAGCAAATTGTTGCTTCTCTAGTGTGCCTTGACTGGGAATCGAATCTGGGACTTCCACACACTGGGCCGATGCTCTACCCATTGTGCAATTATCCAGGCCAGTAAGTGTATATTAATTGTTGAAAATGCCATGTTTAATGATACATGAAAAGAAGAAAATAGAAAATGACAACTGCTTCTACACAGGTGCTAGAATCTTGAGGCCCAAAATTAATTTATCCAACATGTGTTTTTTAATTTATCAAGAAGATAAATTATTTTGAATCTTTTTCCCCTTGATGTGTGTTCATGTGTGAGTGATCGTGCCTTGGTCCTCTTTTTTCCTCCAGTTATCACCACCCTTAGATATTAAAACTTCAGTTGCATCTCAGTTCCATCAATCAGAAAATTCATTTGGCAGTTTTGTGTTATTCCTTGCTATTACCAGTGACAGTTTTTCCTGGCTGCTACCTTTTGGGATTTTTACCAATTCCTCCCTCGTTAATAGAGGCTATTTTAAAATCACTAGACTCTTTAAAGTGAAATTGTTGGCAGTTTCATGCAGCAGTGGATTTGAAGTAGGGTTTTGGGGAAGTTTTTCAGAAGTGCAAGAAACGCTTGGGGCAATGACTGTAGAGATTAACTGGATTATAGCTGGGATTCTGAACAGTTGAAGTGAATGATAATGGACTTTTAGGCCCCTATGATGTCTGTTACCATTTCATATGTTAAGTCTTAGAGTGTATGTGTGATTTTTTCTTACATAAATTATTTTAAGGTAGCCAAGCTTCACCAACAAATAACATAAATGACTTTGATAAAGCAATAGATGAGTAATTGATTTTGGAGGTTGGATACTTTTAAAGATCCCAGTTTGTTTTTCAAAGTTTGTACAGTTTTGGGCAGATAAAATATATTATGCTTACTTTGATAAAGATGGCGCTGCCCATGTGCAAGTTTTAAGAGTAAGCTTTTCCCCACACTCTTGACTGATTGGATGATGTGGGGTGGTGCACTCTCATGAGAAATCCTCCCATTATGCCTCAGATAAGTGACTTTGTATCAGAGACTACCTTGTTTGTAGATTGGATAAAGGGTTTGAATTTCTACACTATAAAGTGGGGCAGGCCTGGAGCTTGCTCTTGCTTGGTCCCTGAGATTAGTATTAGAGAGGAGATCAGAGTAAGGCCATGTGGAGGAGGCCAGGAGAAGCAGCCAAGATGGTGGAGTGCTGAGGAAGAAGCCAATTTGTGCAGAGTTTGTGCAGGAGGAGATGGGGAACAGAGATGAATAAGTCTGGTGAGCTAGAACCTTTGATGCTAGGAAACTCAGATAAGTCAGTAGCTTTGCGAGCACTGAATGAGTGGGTTTTGGAGCCCAGTGTGTGTTTTTACTTGTCCGCTGGGTGCAAGCTAGAATTAAAGCTGTTGGGTCACTAGTTCTTGGCTCCATTGTTTCATTACTGACTGTCCGAATCAAATGCAAACCTGCACTGGCCAGGCAGCTGTGATGGTGGCCTTGGCCACTGGCATTACATACTATAATTTTCTTTCTTACAAACACTTTTTTGGAAGAAGATGATTAAGTGTGTGTGTGTGTGTGTGTGTGTGTGTGTTAAAGCAGTTGGAAAAAAATAAGATAAATATTACCTTTAAAACTTGTTACAAAGTTGTGGGGTAAGTGGAATTATTTAGCAATCTAATAATTATTTAATTATCTAATGTGCCATTTAAATAAAACTTATTGTATTTATTAGGGTGACATTGGTTAATAAAATTATACAGGTTTCAGTTGTACAATTCTATAATATGGCAGCTTTATATTGCATTGTGTGCGCATCACCCCAAGTAAAGTCTCCCTCCATCACCATCTAATGCCTTTACCTTTTTCCACCACCATCCTCTCCACCCCTTCTTTCCCTCTTGCAATCCCCACACTGTTGTCTGTGTCTGTATTTTCTGACAGCTGTCAGTCTGTTTTCCATATCTATACATCTACTTTGTTAGTTTATTTTTTACTTAGATTCCATGCATAAGTGAAAACATATAGTACTTGTCTTTTTCTGACTGGCTCATTTCACTTAGCACAATACTCTCCAGGCCCATTTATGCTGTCTCAAAAGGTGAGACTTCCTTCTTTCTTATGGCTAAGTAGTATTCCACTGTATAAATTTACAATCTACTGATAGGCACTTGGGCTAAGTCATAAGGCAGCTTCATTTTTAATTTTCTAAGATAACTCCATACTGCCTTCCATCATGGCTGTACCAATCTGCATTCCTACCAATAGTGCACAAGGGTTCCCTTTTCTCCACATCCTCATCAACTCTTGTTGTTTGTTGATTTATTACACCATTCTGCTAGGTATGAGGTGATATCTCATTGTGATTTTAATTTTATTTTCCTGACAATTAGTGACATTGAGCATCTTTTCATGTGTCTATTGGCCAGCTGTATATTCTCTTTGGAGAAGTGTCTATTCCAGTCCTTTGCCCATTTCTTAATTGAATTATTTGATTTTTAATGTTGAGTTTTATAAGTTTCTTGTAAATTTTGGATACAATGCCCTTTTAAGATGGATCAATGCATATATTCTCCCATTCAGTGTGTTATCATTTTATTTTGTTGATTCTTTCCTTTCCTGTGCAAAAAGTTTTATTTTGATGTAATCCCATTTGTGTATTTTTTCTTTTATCTCTCTTGCCTGAGGTGACATATTAGAAAATAATATTGCTATATGTCTGAGATTTTGCTGCCTATGTTATTTATTTTAGGATTTTTATGGTTTTGAGTCTAACAAGTAAGTCTTTAATCCATTTTGTGTTTAATCTTGTGTGTAGTGTAGGAAGGTGGTCCAGTTTCACTATTTATTGCATATATCTGTTCCGTTTTCCCAATACCATTTATTAAACAAAGCTGGGTGAATCACAGTACCTGATTGATATCAAACTATGCTACAAGGCAAAGTTAGAAAAGAGGGAACATACCTAACATAATAAGATTTTATATGACAAACCCACATCCAACATACTTAATGGGCAAAAACTATAAGTGTTTCCTTTAAGATCAAAAACAAGACAGGAATATCTACTTTCACCACTCTAATTCAACATAGTAGTAAAAGTCTTAACCACAGCAATAAGACGAGAAGAAAAAATAAATACATCCAAATTGGAAAGGAAGAAGTAAAACTGTCATTATTTGCAGACATGATACTGTATATAAAAAATCCTATGAATTGGACCAAAAAACTACTAGATGTGATAAATGAATTCAGTAAAATAACAGGATTCAAAGTAAATATGCAAAAATCACTTGCATTTTTATATACCAATAATGATCTATTAGAAAGAGAAACTAAAAAACCAGTCACATTTACAATTGCTTCAAAAAGAACAAAAATACTTAGAAATAAATTTAACCAATGATGTAAAAAACCTGTATTTGGAAAATTATAAGACACTGAGAAAAATTGAAGATGATACATGGGCCGGGTTTTTTATGTCGTGTATAGTAATGGAAAGGAACATGTGTTCTGCAGTTCAGGTTCACATTGTTAATTATGTTGCCCAACTTCCTGTCCTTACTGATATTTTTGTCTACTTGATTCAGCAGTTGCTGAAGTCTTCTATTTCATTGTGGATTTTGTCTATTATTCCTTATAGGTTTCTCAATATTGATTCTATATATTTGAAGTTGATATTATCAGGTACATACAGGTTTATAGTTGTGGATTACAGATAAATTAAACTGTTGGTCATTGTAAATTAACCTCTTTTCCACTGGAAATTATTTTTGCCTTTAGGTCTATTTTGTCTGATAGTAAAAGAGAAACAACAGTTATCTTTTAGTTAGTATTAGAATGGGCTATCTTTTTTATTATTTTATCTTCAAAGAGATTTGGATTTACCATGAGGAATATAATTGCTGTGTGGTCTCCTCTAGAGACACAGAAAAGAATCTTTATTTTCTACCTTCTGCCATAAGTATGTTATACTGGCATGGCCTGGAGTCATCCTGATGTGGTGTTGTGATTCCTAGCTTGTTGGAAAGTTGCTAGCAACAGGAACCTATTGTCCTGTTCCCAAGTGACAACCTGTTATTTAACATTGGGAACTTCAGTTTGCCATACAAAGAAATCTGAATGAGAGATTGCTAAATTGCTGCTTGGAGACTAGTAAGACCCAGACTTCAAACCTACTTTCTTTTATAAGGATCAACTAGGTAGCCTCAGCAGAGAAGAAAGGGATCAGGATACGCTGATCTCTGAAAGCAGAGGGTCAGCATTCCCTGAGAACCAAGCCCCCAGAAAGAAGCATACCTGAGCCAGAAATGGCAGAGAACATCATAGATGTGGCTGTTGTGCTACATTGAGTTGTGAAGCAAAATAATTTTATTTCTAAAATTATTAATAATCACAACAACCTTGCTAATTTAAGATAAAATTGGCTATTTTTTTGTAATAGAACAAAACTAAATTACAATATGCAGTAATAGTTAAGATAATAGTATGCTTTCTCATGATTTATGATGTTTGTAGTATTTGCACATGTTTAAAATCTTTATTTTGCTCCTAATGCTACGTTAATTTTTTTATTATTTTACTTAGTGGTATCCTGTTGGTCAAATAAGTTGTAAATATGATGTATATGCCTGCTCACTTATAGTTTGCATTGGGTGTGGAAGACAAGCTGTAAGCTGGCAAAGTCCTTACAACCCACGGCTTAGTTTTAAGACTAAGCTTTTCCTGCCCTTTTAATACTAAGGTCTTTTCAACTTTCTTCTAATACTAATATCTTCTCAAAACTAAGCTTTTCTTCACACCCTTGACTATTGCATGATGTGGGATGGTGCACTCTTATGAAGAATCCCATTTATGCCTCAGATAAGTGACTTTGTATCAGAGACTTCCTTATTTATATTTTGGCTTAAAGGCTTTAATTTTCTACACTATAAAATAAAGCAGACCAGGGGCTCTCTTGCTCAGTTCCCACCATCAGCACTGCAGAGGATAGGCAGCCAAGGTGGTGGAGTGCCGAAGGAGAAGCCAGTTTGTGCAGATTTTGTGCAAAGAGAAAGAGATGGAGAACAGAGTTGAATAAGGCTGGTGGGGCCTTTGATTCTAGGAAAACTTGGATGAGTCAGTGGCTTTGGGAGTCCTGAATGGAAAGAAAAGTGTTTTTCCACTGTGTGTATTTACTTGCCCACCGGGTGCAAGCTAGGATTAAAGATAATGGCCCACCAGTTCTTGGCTCTGTTGCTTCATTACCTTCTGTCCAAATCAAATGCAAACCTTCATGGGCCAGGTGGCTGTGATGGTGGCCTTGGCTACTGGCCCTACATCTTCTAAATTGCATATGGTTCAAGTCCCACAAAACATGAACCTGCCACTGTGTTTAGCTATTGATATCATTGTATTTATGACATATCTTTTATAAATATGCAATTACTTGAATATTTTGTATTTATTCTGATAAGTTTTTGACCATTTATTTATTTAAAAGTAATATATTCTCTTTGTTCTTCCTCCATTTATATTTTTGGCATATATAATTATTGTTCAGTATTTTATCTTTTCTCTTCTACTGTGCCAGTGATACATTTTATTTTATTCTCTATTCTAGCAGTTGCATTAGAAGTTACAACATGCATACTTTACTTACTGGCATGCAAATATAATCAATGCCATATTCATTCTTTCAGGAAATAAGGAAAAGTTAAGACTGTACAACCCATTTTTTCTTCTCTCAAATTACATTATTTTATGTATTTTAATAAATTATTAATTGTTAATAACTAAGGATTAAAATTGCATTTGTTCAGACTATGGTTATATTAAATTTATCATTCTTTGTTTCATACAAAGAGCTTGCTTATATTTAAAAACCTTTGAATGATGTTTGTAAATTCTCCCATCTCAGGCCTTCCAATTTGAAACACTTTACTCATCTGAGATGTTTGCTTTTTAGAATTTTCTTTAAGGAGTGTCTGCTTGAAGCACACTTAACTGCTCTTTTTCTCAAAATGACTTTGTTGCATATTCTATTTGAAAAAAAAAACAATGCAATACTAGGTATTCAAGTCAAGATAGGTAATAGTTTTCTTTCAGTACTTAGAATAATTATTTGACTTTTTCAATACTTTACATTGTTTTCTTATTTATTTTTTTTACAGGGACAGAGAGAGGGATAAGTAGAGACAGAAAGACAGGAACAGAGAGAAATGAGAAGCATCAATAATTAGTTTTTCGTTTCCGTTGCGACACCATAGTTGTTCATTGATTGCTTTCTCACGCGTGCCTTGACTGCGAGCCTTCAGCAGACTGAGCCACCCCTTTCTGGAGCCAGTGACCTTGGGTCCAAGCTGGAGAGCTTTTTGCTCAAGCGAGATGGGCCCGCGCTCAAGCTGGTGACCTCAGGGTCTCGAACCTGGGTCTTCCGCATCCCAGTTCGATGCTCTATCCACTGCGCCACCGCCTGGTCAGGCCTTTGCATTGTTTTTATTGAGATATGACTATTCATTCTAAGGTATAAATTTTTTAAAAACTTACAGGATAACCATTGAATTCTTTAAAGTGTTTTACTAATATTGGAAATTATTGAGCCATCACAACTTCAAATGATTTGTTGTGTTGCTTTTCTCTTCCTTCTAGAACTGATTTTATATGTCACTGTTCTCCATGTCACTTACTTTCATTTCTCTACTCTCCATCTCTAGCTCTCTTTGATAATTAATAAGAACTTTGCTAAAGTTCAACAATTCTTTTTGCTAAAGTTTAATAATTTTCTTTTCAACTTTATCCAATCCCCTAAATCTGTCCTTGACTTTCAATTTCAATTGTTGTGTTTTCCATTCCCAAGTTCAAATTGGTCCTTTCTTCAAATCTTGCTAGGTCATTCATTTTGTTGCTTGCTCCCTGTAGGTATTTTCAATCTTGTCTTTTATTTCTCTCAAAACTTATTAGACGTTGTGGTTTGGTCATATTGTTTGATAACCCCGCTGCCTATAGTCCTAGTGCTCCCTGTGGTTGTGATTTCTGCTTAGTCTTGTTCTATTTTTGTTCACAAAGATGCTTGTCCTTTTGTGTGATGCTGACTTTCTTTGGCTCATTATGAGTGGAAGTTCACTCTGGCCTGGCATGAGGGTTCATCAGAAGTCTTTTCAGGTGCCAGGTGCTCCCAGTCGAAAGTAAACCCACTGTGTGATTGGATTTTGGTCTGTAAACTCAGGAAGGCCCAGTTTGTAGTTATAATTTCGAAGGGATTCTATCAATCCTTTTGTCTTTCTAGGGCCAAAAAAACTCTGAACTAGTACCTTGCGGTAGAGGGTGAATGAATTAAAGATACTGCATAAAAAACTGGTCTAACAACCTGGCTGTAGGCAAGGTACACTTGGGATGCCTATTAGTGTTGCAAGGAGAGAAAGCAAGGAGGCAGCAAGATATACTGATAGAGAGTTCTTTGCAGAGGTCAGGGCTTGAGCTGTAATCTTAGCTATGAAAGCAGATAGAGGGTTTTCCTCTCCCACAGTTAAGATTTACGGCCTCTGGGGTGATTTTATAAAAACATAAGTTAGAGCATGTAATTTCTTTGTTTAAGTGTTCCAAATGACTTCCTATCAGCCATAAAGTAGAATCTAAATCTTTATTTAGTATGGCTTAAAAGACCTAACATTTTACTCTCTCACTGAATAATTAAGCTGCAACTATTGTTCTTGTCTTCTTTCTTTCCCTTTATCACACAAAATTCATGCCCCTCTCAATATCTCTAGGTTCGTTGTTTCTCTTATTTCTCACTATGAGTAGATTACTCTAAAATCTCGTTTGGGCCCTAAACACTGATGTTTCAGATGAACTGATTTGGGGTCTGTCCACAGCACTGATATATTTCAGAGCTCTCCTGTTGATTATGATGTTTATAATCACAATTGACATGGAGAGCTACTCCAACCAGTGTTTTCATCTAACTCTTCGTCTTTTAAAGGACTTAGCTCAAAAGTCACTTTTTGCAATGTAGTCCCCTCCTATTGTTCTCAGCTTCATTTTTATTTATTATACATTTCCATTTTTAGTTATTTGTTTATGATGTATTGTTTTTGGAATATAAGCCTCCTGGAGGCAGATTTTTTTTTGTTTAGTTACCTAATGATTCTCCAGTATATAGAATGGTGTCTAAAGAAGAATGACCTTTCAATGAATACTTCAGAAGAATGAGATTAACCTTGGTCAGTCTCAGAGATCTCTGGAATCAGACACATTTATAAAAGATTGTCTCACTATAAAAACAATGTATCAAAAATTATGATTTTAAAGATTTAGTAGTTAAAGGGAAATCATTATTTTTTCTTTTAAATACATTTAAAGCAGCATGGATTACATTTTAAAGGAGTCTCAGTTTTCTTAAAATAATTCCTCATTGATTGTTGATGAGAATGTAAAGTAATACAACCATTATGGAAGAAAGTATGGTGGTTCCTCAAAAAATTAAGAATAGAACTACCATATGACCCAGCAATCCCTCTACTGGGTATATACTCCCGAAACTCAAAAACATTGGTATGTAAAGACGTGTGCAGCCCCATGTTCATTGCAGCATTGTTCATAGTGGCCAAGACATGGAAACAACCAAAAAGCCCTTTAATAGATGACTGGATAAAGAAGTGGTACATATATACTATGTACTACTATTCAGCCATAAGAAATGATGACATAGGATAATTTATGACAACATGGATGGACCTTGATAACATTATACTGAGTGAAATAAGTAAATCAAAAAAAAAGTAAGAACTGTATGATTCCATACACTGGTGGGACACAAAATTGAGACTCATGGACATGAACAAGAGTGTGATGGTTACCAGGGGAAGGAAAAGAGAGAAAAGGGATGGGTTCAGGGGAGAGGAGGGGCATAAAGAAAACCAAATAAGCCTGACCAGGCAGAGGTGCAGTGGATAGAGTGTCGGACTGGGATGCGGAAGACCCAGGTTCGAGACTCCGAGGTCGCCAGCTTGAGCGCGGGCCCATCTGGCTTGAGCAAAAACTGCCAGCTTGGACCCAAGGTCGCAGGCTCGAGCAAGGGGTTGCTCAGTCTGCTGAAGACCCACGGTCAAGGCACATACAAGAAAGCAGTCAATGAACAACTAAGGTGTTGCAATGAAAAACTGATGATTGATGCTTCTCATCTCTCTCTGTTCTTGTCTCTCTGTCCCTATCTATCCCTCTCTCTGACTCTCCCTCTGTCCCTGTAAAAAAAAGAAAAGAAAAAGAAAACCAAATAAAAGGTGACAAAGGACAATTTGACTTTGGGTAATGGGTATACAACATAATCAAATGTCAAAATGATCTGGAGATGTTTTCTCTGAGTCTATGTACTCTAATTGATCAATGTCACCCTGTTAAAATGAATTGTCTAAATAAAATTAAAAAAATAATTACTAAAATATTTTGGCTTTATTTTGTAATAAACAGAGGACAATGGTGAGAAGCAGGTAATTTCCAAGGCCAATTAATGAGAAAGTTAGTTTTCTTTTTCTTTTCCTTTTCTTCTGCATTATTTTCTCTAAAGGCAATGGAAATTGTGCTACTTAATTTGTCACCTTTGAAAAAGAACATGAATGTCAAGAAATAAGTACTACCTGCATCTAGAGTCATGTTTCAGTATTTGAATTGATCTGAGAGGAGGGATGAATTTTGAAGAATACACAGGAACACTGGCAATTTAAATTCAGTCCTTTATGCAAAGGAGAACTGACTTGCAGGTGATTCCACAGAGTCAAATTATAGTATTCTGCAACCAGCTGACTCATTAGTCTTTCTTTTTACAGTTTTGTATTTGGAAATATAAAAATTCTCCCTCTTAGTCATATAGAATAGGACAACTTTCTTTAAAAATTACCATTTTTTCAAAATAGAACTGCCTTTTGACCCCGTCATCTCACTTTTAGGAATATATCACAAGAACACCATATCACTAACTCAAAAAAGGTAATGTACCCCCATGCTTATGGCAGCATTATGGCATAATAGCAAAGATCTGGAAACAGCCGAAGTGTCCATCAGTGGACGAGTGGATTAAAAACCAGTGGCACATATATACAATGAAATACTATGGGGGCATGAAAAAGAAGAAAATATTACCTTTTACAACAACATGAATGGACCTGAAAACTATTATGTTAAGTAAAATAAACCAGGCAGAGAATGAAAAATATCATATGACCTCACTCTTTTGAGGAATCCAAGAAACAATGAACTGAGGAACAGAATTGAGACAGAGGAGGGATGAAAGGGACCAGAAGAAAAGAAGACAGAGGGAAAGGGAATGATAGGATGGGATGAATCTGAAGAGAAGGGGGGAGGACGGTATTGGGAAGGGGGCAAGGGAGATGTTGAGGGAAATATGGGGGAGAAGGAGATGCATTCAGGGTAACACTAGAATCTATGTAAACACAATAAATTAAATAAAAATAAAAAATAAAAATTACCATTTTCGTGACATTGTTGGTCATCCTTTCTAGAATATATCGCATTTGACTAACACCTTCTCTTATTGAAACTCTTCACAATGAATAAGGAATTCCAGAAGAAAAAGAAAACATAACCCTCTCTTGATGTCTAGTTTCTTCATACATCCAGGCCCCAATAACAATTCTATTTGTTGTCCAATTGACTTACATATTAAGGTAATCACATATTATTGCATCAAGAAAATAAACATTCAATTTTAGACAACCTGCTATCTGTGCTAACAAATTTATAATTAGATACAATTTCTGATTCAAATATGTTTATGAGTAATAGGTGAGTTCTACACTTGGGGATTAAGTGCAAAAAGCTTTACTGGTGTTTCATTGGCTTGGGTTATTCACTACTATTATGGACTATATATTTTGCCCTTTCAAAATGTATATGTTGAAACTTTAACACCCAATGGAATGGTATTAAGAATTGGGACTTTTGAAGGGTAATTAGACTTAGATGAGGCCCCATCATGTGATTAGTGTCCTTTATAAAAAGAGAAAGAGACTAGAGTTTTCTTTCTCAGCCTTGTGAAGAGGTGGCTGTCTATGAGTTGAAAGTGGATTTTGACCAGATACAGCTTTTGCTGATGTTTTGATGTTGGACTTCCTAACCTCTAATACAACTGTGAGAACTAAGTGTTTGTTATTTAAGCAACCCACTTTATGCTCTTTTTGTTACAGTAGTCTGAACTAAGACAATATAGTGAATAATACACTATAGGAAAATTCTGAGATTTAAATAATATTTAGAATAGTATTTCTGGAAGATGCCAGTTTGCATGGAGGTATGAAACACATAAATTGGAGAGGACTTTAAAGGTGAAATTTTCAAGAATTTTTAGGTATATGAAATGGCATGATAAATTTCAGAGTTACAATGTGGAGAAAAGCTAATTAAGGAGTCCTTTAAATATATTCTGCCTTTGTCTTTAAATCTTTGTATTCAGTTTTAGTAGCTATATTGTGTTCTGACAGTATTCCCATGACTGACTCATAAGAGAAGCCTCACAGAATAAAGTTTTACCCTCAAACTCTAGTAATAAACTCAGGGGACTAAATTGACACTTGTTAAAAATTACCCTATTTTGCCATCTAAATATTTTCATTGTGAGATATATAACCTTTAAGGAAATAGATTTTAGTTATTTGGATTAATTCTTCACACATCTCAAGGTATTGTATAATGCTTTTCTACTTGACATGTCTGTACTCTTTCTTTCCAAATAACTGGATATATATTGGTGTTTCAATAAATGTTTGTTTTAAAATGGGTCAAGCCTAGTTGTAATCAATGACTTTTAGGGCATTCTGTTTTGTAAAACATTACATAACTTGGTATAATTTCCATTGCTTTTTAATTTTCTATGCATCTTTAGCACTTCCCTCTACTTTTTAGTTTTCTTATTAAATGTAAAATTAAAATGAGCTGAATTACTCAGCCATTTTGGTATCAATGTTGATTTCATTGCTTTTCTCAGTTAATTGCATCGTGATTATCCCATGTCTTAGTTTTTTCTCCTTTGACACATCTCAAAGCAATTCTTACTCTATCTGACTAATTTTGTTAAGTGTAATGTATTCCACTTGGTAGATATACCAATCATTTCTCTTAAAGTAGTAACTGATACAACAAAATCTTGCTAATTTTCTCTCATTCTAATTAGAGTACATATTTTCCTTGTTTGAAAAACATTCCAAAACTTTACTGATTTTTTTATCTATGTTGTTTTATTCTCTGAGAGTAGTACAATTCTGTGACTTAACTAGAGTTAAATCAACTTACTTCTAAGCAGAGTTAACTCAATTATATATAATTGGTCTTAGTATTTTCTCTCTGATGTATTCCAATTTCTTGAAATTTGGAAGAATTTCTTCTGTGTCTCATTATATAAGGAGTATTGAGAGAAATTAATAAAAAAAATCATTTTGAAAAGAAAAATTGAAAACTGAAGAATTATTTTAACCATTTTCCTGAATAACATAAAAAGACAGGTATAGTTGTCTATCAAGTGGGTTAAGATGCCACCTTAGAAAAATGTCCAGATTATTAAACAAATTATTAATCAAATTATTTAGAAAAATAATATTTAAAACATCTGTGAATTGTGATGAAAATTTCAATATAATGTTAGTTGTTTTTTACTATTTTGGTTCATGTCTAATAATTTGATATAAATACACACTTAATTTACCTTTATGGATACTGACTTGTAATTTTTAATTTCAAAAAAGGCTTCTTTTATCAAGTGGTTTAGATGGTATCTACCAGTTTTCTGAAATGTGAAGTTAGTACTTTTTTCTTCTGTAATTGTAATTGATAAGTGTGCCATGGAGAGATATTTTGAGACTATATAAAAATTTTTTTCTTCTGAAATCTCCAGACAGATTCTGTTATTTCTTATAAACTAAATAAATTCTTTTTGTGATAATTGCCAAGTGCTGATTTTCTACTTCTGTTATTAAATTTAGATATCTCAGTTTTAGACTATTATAAGCAGAAACTTTTCCCCCTCTCTTTCTCATCTTAATGTACATATGTATTTATTTGTGTATGTGTGTATGTCAGTATAGATTACACTGGGAAAAAAATTTTTTTTTTCATTTTCTGTTGCATGAGGTTTTAGAACTTTTAAAATATATTTCTGTACTGCTGATCTCAAATCTGAAATCTGTTTTTTGGTGTATGCTCTAGTTATTAGCCATTTTATTTTCTTTTTGTTACAATTAATGGTATGCATTGGTTTTTAAATTGGAGTTAAAGGGCAATGACTCTTGGATTGAACATAACCACAAGGCAATTAATGTTTTACAAACATCACTTTTACAGAATTGTAGTTGTTTATAAATGTAAAAAATTGTCTGATAAAAATACCCTCTTATTTTGTTTTAAGATTGAATCATGGCTTCTTCGAGTAGGCATAAATGTAAGAATAGTCCTGACACCTTCTGTTATATATGTGGCTGTTACATACTTCAACGTCAAAGGTGCAATATTTCATCATTTGTGACATGTGCATATATTGCCTATTTTCAAGATCACCTTGGCAATCAGACAAGAATTGGGCTCATCATATTGTGTGTCATAATTGTGAGAAAATGCTTCATGACTGGGCAAAAGGAAAATGCAAAAGAATACCTTTTGATATTTCCATGGTTTGGCATAAACCTAAGGACCACAGCAGTGACTGTGATTTCTGTCTGATCCATAAAAAGGGCATTGGCAAGAGAAAACAGCATATGATCGCATATCCTAATATTTCTTCAGCAATACAACCTATCCCACACTCTGAGACACTCCCGGTTCCAGTTTTCAATGGTTTTATTTCTTCTAAGGATGAAGAAAATGAACATATTGATCAAGTATATTTTGATAAGATGCATGAGGAAATGGTTGTAAAATATGAAGGGTTTTCTTCTGATGCCAAGCAGTCATTAACCCCTCTGCAGTTTAGCCAATCCAAATAGAATGACTTAGTACAGGTATGATTGACTTACGACCTATGCGACTTACGACCATTCGACTTTATGACCCAAAGCTAGCCACAACTGCTTTGCGTCTGCAGCAATTTTTGTATGCACCTGTATTTTGTAACTTTGTATGTTTTGTAAATATTAAACCAGTTTTACTGGTAATGCAGTGTTTTATTTAAACCTGATGAATGTAAAAATAAGAAATTAAATGGTGTAGAGATGATACAAATGGCATAAAATGAACAAAGAAAATTATGATATATAATAATGAAAGAATTAAGATAAAATATGACTTAAAGATTTTTATAACATCATTTCACAGTACTGTACTTATAGCCTACTCAATTTATGACCAAATTGTGTTACGACCGGTCTGTGGGAACCAATCGTGGTCGTAAGTCAAACACTAGCTATAAGAGATTTGGGCCTATCAAAGAAAGAAGCTGAGTTATTAGCTTCCAGGCTTCAAGAAAATAATGTACTTCACTGGTCAGCTAAAGTATTTGATTACAGGAAGTGTGAACTAATTTTTGTCGACTTTTTTCTTGAAGACACTTTGTTTACTGTCATGATATCAGTAGTCTTCTCAGCCAGCTAGGTGTTACCACTTACAGTCCAACAGAATGGCAGCTATTTCTTGACAACTCTAAACGGAGTCTGAAATGTGTTCTCCTACAAACGGTAATGTTTATGCAGCAGTTCCAATTGGTTATTCAACTCCTCTGCGAGAAGATTATAATGACATAAAAATTGTCCTCGACTTACTGAAGTATAAGGAACATAAATGGATCATTTTTGTCGATCTTAAAATGGTAAGTTTCCTGCTAGGATAACAGAGAGGTTTCACGAAGCATCCTTGCATTTTGTGTTTGTGGAACAGCCGAGCTCAGGAGAAACACTGGACACAGAAGGAGTGGCCAAAACGTGAAGCTCTGGATATAAGGATGCAAAATATTGTGAATAAACCTGTAGTTAATCAAGACAGGATCACTTTTCCCCAACTTCACATAAAATGTGGCTTAATGAAGCAGTTTGTTCAGGCTTTCAATAGAGAAAGTGAATGCTTTCAACATATTATTTCTGCTTTTCCTGCTTTGTCTTTCAAGAAGATAAAAGCAGGTGTATTTGATGGACCTCAAATTCTAACCCGCATGCATGAGGAAGAATTTGCCAGGAAGATGAATAAGGAGGAGAAAGCAGCATGGCAGTCTTTTGAGGCAGTTACAAAGAACTTCCTTGGCATCATAACAGCAGAAAACTGTGAACTTCTGGTTCAAAGAATGCTGTTGGCTTTCTGTGACATTCGATGTAACATGAGTGTTAAGATTCACTTCCTGAACAGTCACCTTGATAAGTTTCCCCAAAATCTTGGAGTTGTTAGTGATGAGCAGGGAGAATGCTTTCATCACGATCTGAAGACAATGGAAGAGCATTTTTAGGGGCAATGGGACAGAAATATGATGGCAGACGTCTGCTAGACCATCAAGCGAGATTGTCCTCAACAAGTACACAAATGTAAGAGCTACAAATGCAAATTTTTGCCTGAATAGAATTTAAATAAGTTTTGCAAAAATTTTATGTTTAGAATTAGTGTTTTAATATGTTCTATATCAAAATTGTAGACAAATTCTGATGCAATCATATCTTTTAGTGTATTACCGCATTTACTGTATTATATAAATTATTATATTTTCACAAAGATGATGCCCAAGAAGACTTTCTACTTCATTATGTTAAACTGAATGTTAAAAATTTTACAAGAAGATGAAAATCTATAATCTTGAATTGCAATAATATTGTTGATTACAGAGAAATACTAACATCAGATTTGAGATCAGCACACTCGAATTAGCTAAGAACAAGTATTTTTGTAGATGCAACAAAAATTTTGTTCCCCAGTGCTATTAGATTTTAATTTTATTCTAAAAGTTATAATTCATTATTGTCATCAATATAGGACAAAAACATATCATTTCCCTCATGTATGTTGTCTGGAGAAGACATAGGATAATTTCTGTAACATTCCTACCAATAATGAAGTCATGAGGAGACATCAAACAAATAAAATCTGATGTTGTACAAAATCAATAATTTGTTCTCTTCAAAAATATTAAAGTAATGAAATATAAAGTAAGAATGAAAAACTGTTCAAATTACAATACGCTAAAGTAACAATAAAGTTGACATATAATCCTGATTTGTTTTAAAGAACATTAGTAGAAAATTGAGCAACTCAGATAGGACCCATATATTGTAAAATGCATTAATATTAATTTATGCTTTTTATAATTATACGGTTGAAATGTAAAAATAAAATGTCTTTAGAAAAGGACTGAAAATTAGTGAATGTTACTAGAAAAAATAAACTGGAGTATTTGAATTGAGGGTCACAGGCATTATGTATGTGCCTTACTCTCAATATTTCAGAAAAGTCTGTGTGTGTGAGATACACGTGTATATATATTAGTGGAGATATATGTGTATATATACCCATACAAACACGTACATGGAGAGAGCTAGAAGCAGAGTAAGTAAAATGTTAACATTAGGAGAAAACGGGATGAAGGATATTGAAAATTGTTTTGTACTACATTTACAGATTTTCTGTAATTCTCAATTAATTTTGTAAATATAATTTTTTATTGACTTTTTGAGAGAGAGAGAAGGGAAGAGAGGGAAAGAGAGAGACTGATATGTTGTTCTACTTATTTATGCATCCGTTGGTAGAGTTAATGCCAACTCTTTTTGATGATCTAATTTGTCCTATGCAGTGTATTATGCTTTGGTCTGCATGTAAGCGTCTCAAATGATTGTTTCAAACTTTATATGGAGTTGCCCAAATTAATTTTAAGTACTATCTAATATTTACTGCCTATTTATTGCATAGTGTCTTGGTAGGTTTATCCCATTTAAATCTAAAGACTGTCCTATGCAGTAAGTATTACCCTAATTTTATCGATAGGTCAAGTTAATAATATGCATATATTATGTAGCTCATGAGTCACAAATGCTGAATACATCAGTGTACAATGCATTACTTCCTGTATAAAACTTTGCCTATTAATATTAAGAAAACAATATTAATTTTTATTTTCTATGCTAAAAGTTATAAGATTAATATCATTCGTGATTTAACATATGATAGCTATGAGAATCCTTGCCAGTTGGCCCTACAATTTAAAAATGAACACAGCATACACAATGTCTGTCATATGTAATTTTCAGTGTTATAGAGAACAACGACACTGTGTAATAAGACAAATGTAGATGCTATATTTCCGACTTTCTCTGTCGCAAAATAATTTATTAACATTAGAGAGGGCAACATCTAAAAATATGGAAAGCGGATGTTTGGTGAATGGACCTACCATTTTCTATGAACTAAAATTCTGATTTCCAAAGTTACAGCAATAGATATGCATGGGGGAGATAACTAAGTCCTATCAGTCATTTTATAATATCATAAAAGTATGCTTTGTTTTATTACTATCATTAGCATAAATCAATGTACCATGCTTATTATCTATAAAGGAAGTCTTTTCATATCATTTAACTCCAATGTAAAAAAAAAAATTATTATTTTTGCTTTAACTTTTCACTTTGGACTTTTTTTCCCGCAATGTAAAGGAAAGGAGTTGAACTCATATAACAACCCTAATGCCACCAAAAAGGCTTGGAATGGAGTCAACTTAAAATAATGTCATTATTGCCATCTCACAATAAATTTGTTTAAATTGAAACTTCGTAGTACCCATGTCTCATGTGAGAAATATGGCTAGCAAGAGCTTTTTATCTTCTTTCTGTTAAATGACTTACTTAATCATCAATATTTATATAAAAAGATGTTATTGGCATCTATTCAGAAACCCTGCTTACATCTTTAAAGTGTTTGTAGAGAATTAAGCTCATAAGGGTGGATGATTATGAGCACTATAATCATTATTGCATATGTGATGGTACTCAAAGCCCTATTTTATGACCTATTCATTCATTTCTGAAATATTTATTGGAAACTACTATGTACTAGGTATAAAGCTGACCAAGCTCCCTGCCCTTGAAGAACTTACTTTGAAATAGGGGAAGGGAACAACCAATATGTAACAAACACAATGAAAATGTAAAATCTGTGTATCTCAGCAGGGGTAAGTACAATATAAAATGAGAAAACATAGATAAGGGTTGAAGAAATTAGAAATGCTAAGAGCAAGAGCTTTTGTTAAAATAAATGCCAAGAGCCCTGGCTGGTTGGCTAAGTGGTAGAGTCTTGGCCTAGCATGTGGAAGTCCCTGGTTTGATTCCCGATTAGGGCACACAGGTGAAGTGACCATCTGCTTCTGCCCCTCCTTCTCCTTTCTCTCTCTTCCCCTCCCACAGCCACGGCCTGATTGGTTTGAGCGCATTGGCCCAGGCACTGAGATTGGCCTCTTAGATCCTCCTCCTCAGGTGTTAAACATAGTTTGGTTGCAAGCATCTGCCTCAAATAGGCAGAACATCAGCCCCAGACGGGGGTTGTCTGGAGTATCCTGGTCAGGGTGCTTGTGAGAATCTGTCTGTCTCCCCTTCTCTTACTTGGAAAAGAAGAAAAAAATAGAGTGCCAGGGTCATTCTCATGTAGAAAGTGAGGTTTTATTAAGGGAAGTGAGGTACAATGTCAAGCAAATATTTGAGGAAGTTAGTTGTACCTCAAACAAAAGAAATATTTAAAACTGAGTTTCTAAGATCATAGCCTTTAAGCCAAGTTTAAGGTCAGTTTGACAGAGGCAGAAAGACAAAGGGGAAGTAAGTGATAAGAGATGAATAAAACCAAATTACTATGGGGAGTGTCAGATGCCTGTATATGGTTGATTTGCTCATAAGCACTCCTGTCAATTATATAAAAAGCTTAGGATTTAAAAAAAAAAGGGATTTGTTTTAGCTAAACTAGTTGTACATGTATACAAATTATAAATATGCAATGAATAATGTTGGAATTTATATAGTTTTAACGAATACACAATTTAGCCAGATGCTAAATAGCAGGTGTTAAAATTAGTGTTTATCAGAAGATAAATATCATCATTGTAGAACAAAGATAAGAACCTAGAATTTTATTAACATTTTAATGTCATCTTGCAATTATATTATTTTAAATGTCATAGGCTATTTATAACAGTTTAGTACTAGACTTGCAGGCACAGTAATTTATCGACAGCCTTGGTGATTATTTTGCTGATGTGTTCATTCTACTCCTTTGCACAACTAGATCTATATTCACCCTTGCTAAGTCACCAAGAGGAGGAAGATACTTTGGGCTAGAAGTATCAGAATATGTTTCTGATGATGTAAGGTTGATCCTATCCTCTTTAGCTGTGTCTGTCTGACTAAAGTTTTGTTTATTAGATTTGAAGATTACAACACTGAAGATTATTTTATCAAAACAGTCGTACAAACCAAAGCCTTGATATTTCAGGGAGAAGATACTAGAAGTAGATTTTAGATTTATTTTCTCATTTATATTCCTATTGCCAATAATGTTTCATGCTTTTGTTGCTTTATATAGTCAAATAAGAAAAAAAGTGTATCCTTTAATCTTAAATGCAGAAATGTGGCAAACGAACAGTATAATTGGCTTATAGGATAAGGAAAAGGACTTGTGAATTCCCAGCAGTATCTTTTCATGCTTATATACCAATTTCATTGTGTTCTATAAAGTATGTTCAATATATCAGAGATCATAGAGAAACACTTGCCACTGCTGGAAATGTAATTTTAGTTAGTTCTTCCTCAGATTCCAAAAAAAAAAAAAAAAACCCTGTTATTTGCAAGCCCTACATTATAAACTGTAGGATAGATATTAAGGCTTTATTTTATTAAAGCAGCTCCTCTAATATGCAGTATGTCTTTTCTTATTTAAAAGGTCTTATATAAACTTCCTGCCTAGAAACATGAGATTGTAAAACATCTTCTATATCATGTAGTTTGCCTTTAATTGAAAGCAAATGAAGGAAGCCATCTATTATTTGTCTGCTTATAGGCAAGGATTGTATTATATTATACTCTTCTTGTATTTACTTTGTAAAATATTTATAGCCTTAAACATGTATCACTAGGTGGGAATATAGCATAAAAAGTGAAGAAATAGTAATTATAGTCACAGCAGTGTTGAGAAGAGTCTTTAATAGCTTCCTCTCCAAATGATTGATACCAACATGGCCCTTTCACATAGTTTTGACCAATTCAATGTGTGTAAATTCCGAAGAGCATATCTGGGAGTAGGGCGACTGGAAACTATCACATTATACTCTTTTTGATTGTTATGATAATGTCAAGTTCCAGATCTGAAATGTTTTTAGCCTATATCCCCAAATAGTGTAACTACAGGATGGGACAAAAGTAGGTGTACAGTTGTTCATATGGAAAATGATAAAATAATTGATAAATAATAGTAGAAGAATAAACTCTGTTTTGTATACTCACAACTATTAGGATACTTGTGCCCTATCCTGTATAGGAAGTGGAGCCCCTAGTAGACCTATAAACTACAGGTACAAAACTACATGATGTGTGTAGGATGTATATTGTGAGCAAGTGATAAATTTTTGTAAGACTTTGTTTTGTAATGTTTTGACTTGTTACTACAGTATACCTAGCAGAAACTAACATATAAATGCAAAATGAGTTACATTTATATTAGATAGCACTGAATTTGGAAGCAGAAAGCTAATGAAGAGGAATCTGTTAACAGTGGCTAGAAAACAAATGACAAAATAGCAATTCATATTGAGTTGCAGTAAACCATTTGATAATTCTTTTGCCTGAAAATATTTAGACAACACTTTCTGTACCTAGAAAGTTGTAGTTTGAATCAGTTTGGAAACAGATTTTTATGGTATGTCTTGGCTGAATTGTCTGTGGTTTACAATGAATGAGAGAAAGGAAGATTCAATAAGAATTAGCCAAATAGATATTTTGCAAATGAGAATGAAAGGTTATACAGAGAAACCAAACATTCCTGAAATTTCAAAGTTGTAGATGCAACTAGTTCTTATATGTTATCATTAAAAATTAATGATGATAGCCTGACCAGGCAATGGTGCAGTGGATAGAGCATTGGACTGTGACACAGAGGAGCCAGGTTGGAAACCACAAGGTCACTGGCTTGAGTGTGGGCTCATCTGGTTTGAGCAAGACTCACGAGCTTGAGTGCAAGGTTGCTGGTTTGAGCAAGAGGTCACTCAGTCTGCTGTATCCCCCTGGTCAAGGTACATATGAGAAAGCAATCAATGATAAACTAAAGGGCCACAATGAAGAATTAATGCTTCTCATCTCTCTCCCTTCCTGTCTGTCTGTTTCTATCTGTCTCTCTCTATGTCTCTGTCACACAAAAAATTGATGACAAATAATTTTTGTAAGAAAATGTGATTGAAATATAGCTTTAATGCCAAAAATAACCTTATGGTGACCCTGCTTTCAAAATCCAATCAAAAAATTGGCAAAGTACCTGAATAGACACTTCTCCAAAAAGGACATACAGATGGCCAATAGACATTGAAAAAATGCTTAATGTCACTAATCATCAGAGAAATGCAAATTAAAGCCACAATGAGGTATCACCTCACATCTGTCAGAATGGCTATCATCAACAAAGAACAAATGCTGGCAAGGGTGTGGAGAAAAGGGCACTGTGTACACTGCTAGTAGAAATACAGACTGGTGCAGCCACTGTGGAAAGCAGTGTGGAATTATCTCAAAAACTTAAAAATAAAACTGCCTTTTGACCCAGTGATCCCACTTCTGGGAATATATCCAAAGAAATTCAGAACACTAATTTCAAAGAATATATGCAACCTTATGTTTGTTGCAATATTATTTACAATAGCCAAGATCTAAAAGAGCCCAAATGCCCATCAGTAGATTGCGGTACATTTACACAATGGAATACTACACAGCCATAAAAAAGAAGTAAATCTTACCTTTTGTGACAGCATGGATGAACCTGGAGATCATTAGGCTAAGTGAAATAGACAAGTCAGAGAAAGACAAGCATCATATAATTTCACTCATATGTGGAATCTAAGAAACAAAATGAACTAACAAGCAAAATAAAAACAGACTCATACATAGAAAACAGGCTGACAGATGTTGGGCAGTGGGTTGACTAATAATCCCCCAAAAGAAAAGTATATTTTTGATTTCTCCTTGTTGTCTTTTAAAATTAGATTATCAGAAAGATTACATTTCTGATCCATCATACATGCTAGTCCAGATTGCACACAGGCCTGCAGCAATAGGGCATTAGGATAGGTGATCACTATGCATACTTATTCTTCCACTAGTATACCTTGTTTTTTGTGTGTGTCAATTAACCCAGTAGGGGAGATTCCTACAAATCAAGAGACTTTACTGACTCAGGCTGGACAACATCCCAGAAGACAAGTACTATCAAATCCCAAATGCTAGTTACCTGTTTCTTAGTTGAAATTGGAACTTCTGGTGTTCTATATATTTTAGTCAGATATTTTAAAGCAAATGCAATCTTTCCGAAGTTTCAGTTTCAGGGAGTTTTCCATTTATCAAACCATTTCACCTGAGTATAGAGAAAGGAAACTTCATTTTGCAGAGAAAGAGCATGTGCAAAATCCGAAGATGTCTGTGGTTAATGTTCAATAATACAAAACATTTTTTCAATTGTTCCCTGGAGAGCCCACATGACAGATTCACTTTCTGGTTTTTATTTCTCTGTTTCTTCCATCCTTCGACTTATCTGTTGATGATATATATGTTACTATCAAACGAAGTACATTTTTCATAGAAACAGATACTATACAACCAAGGCCATTGAATGTTACTTCAAAAGATCTGATTTTGGAAAGTGTAACACTCTAGAAACTATTTTGTTTTAGACACTGTGCTTCCAATGTGAATAATCAATTTCTTACTGACATGGTTAATCCAAAATAATTATTTCTCTACATATTATTATTATCCTATAAAAACTAAAATGTGAGTATTTTTATTGATAAATTTATAAAGAAAATTTGCTAGCAATTATAACTCCATTATTAAAGTATTATGAAAATGCTGATCATTAAATCCTAGACACACCATTTGAAAACTTTATTACTATTCTATAATTATTATTAATTTGGTTTAAGCTAGCAGTGGTTTTTCCTCCTTTCTTAGGAAAGAATTTTATCTGACTTCCAGAATTTCTATCAGAATTAAAAGCTTTTATATTTTGACATGTATGTGTATGTGTGTGTGCATTCAGCTGCATGATACAAAAGACTTTTAAAATTCTCTGACAGTAGTAATGAGATTTGTCTGAAATAGTCTCTTTTATTACATAAATATCAGATTATTTCTACCATACTCATAGGAATTCATTTTTAATGATTCCTGTATTAATCAGGTTCTCCAGAGAGATGGAAACAGTGAGATGGATAGATGGATGGATGGATGGATGGATGGATGGATGGATGGATAATAGATAGATGATAGATAGATAGACAGACATAGACATTAATGTAGCCATATAGACATAATTATTAAGACTTGGCCCACAAAACTATGGAAGTTGACAAGTCCTAAGCTCTGTCATCTTCAAGCTGAAGATCAAGGTAAAGTGGTGGTCTAAGTCAGTCTCAGCCTGAAAACCAGGAGACGATGATATAAATCTTTCTGAAGGCCAATAACAATGAGATCAGATGTTCTAGCTCAACCCTTTTATTCTATTTAGGCTCTTAATTGGTTGAATGATACTCACCTGAACTGAGGAGGGCAATCTTCTTTACTGAGTTCTCTGATTCGAATGCTAATCTCATCCAGAAACATGCTCAGAGACACACCTAGAAATGATGTTTCATTGAGGCACCTTATGGCTAAACACATAAAACGCACCACCACAATTTCCAATCTCTGTTCTGTTCTGTTGGTATTTCTTGGAACTGGATATAAATAATATGTAAGCCTACAACTCTAAGGACAGTTCCAGAATAAAGAACTTACAAATAAGAATTATGAAATTCTATAAATATAACATGACATTATTCCATAATTGTAGCATTCTCTAAATATAAAATTGCCCTCTCTAATCAATTAATTCTTTAATCCTAATTGCTATGACTCTTGACTTTATGCAGGAACTCTAGCTCAAAAAGGTCCTGGGAAATATTTCAGAGAAATTTCAGGCAATATGGTGGAGAAGTTAAGAATAAAACCATTGTCGATTGCAGATCTTGAGGTTAGGACGGCAAGAGGGCGATGGAGTAGGCAGATGTACCAACTTCCAACTCCCAGAACCAAAGTGTATTATAACTTGATTTTAAGAACCATCATCTGGATAAACCAACTCTGAACTAAACTAAGTGGACTCTTCAACCAAGGAACAGTGAAGAAGCCACATTGAGACTGGTAGGAAAAATGAAAATGCGAAGAGGGCTGCCCAGCTCCCAGGAGTGAACGGCAGCCCAGAGAGACCTGCGTGGCAGGAGGATAGTTTGACGGAGAGGGAGGGATCTGGGTCCCAGGAACAAAGCCCCAGCCTGCATCCCCAGAGCCTAGAAGATGCATTTAGACAGTATTGAGCTGTGAAACAAGTGAGGATACTGTTTGTGAGAAAGAGACAGTTTTCTCAGACACAAGATTCTTCTTAAAGGGACAGCGCAGAATACCTCTCTCACAACCACTCACCCGGATCTCCGGGGAACAGGGACAGAGGAGAGGATCAGAGCAGCTGGAAGAGAGTGTGGACTGAAGGCACAGGAAGAAACACTCTGAGGGACAGCCACTCTATCCCCTGGGCTAAGCAATACCAGCAAATGTAGACAGGACACCAGTCAAACAAGCTCTCCCGCGGCACTTACAGCAGAGCTGCTTAGACGGAGGGAGCTTCCAGGACTACAGTATGGAGTGTTAGGGTGTGAGCTGCAGTGCACACATTCACACTACTGAGGGCTTGCTGAAGGGACGGTGGTGGTGGGACGCTAATATGCAGTTCTGTCAGCAGGGGCGGAGGCCCAGCTGCTGTGAGCTTGTCTAGCCCAGCAAGGGCGAAGGGGACACGTGAAAGTGGTCCGGCAGCTGTGGGCCCACCTGTAACCCCACCTGCGGGGGAAAGGCAGGAGGCCAGGAATGGGCAGAGATCTGCTCTGCGACCCTGGAACCTGCACAAGCTGGCCCTGACCACGGGGGCAGGGATAGGAATAAGGGACAGGCAGAGGCTCACTGCTTAGCACATGCCAGCAGCCCCGCCAGGCCCGAGAAATTGCAGTTTGCCATCCTGTGTGCGTGAGTTGGCTCTGAACATGGGGGCAGGGCTAGAGCCCCAGATGAGCGGAGGCTTGCAGCTGAGCGCACGCCAGCAGCCCTGCCTGACCGGATAAACCATGGTTTACGATCCTGCGCAAGTGGGCCCTGGCCTCGGGGGCGGGGCTAAAGGTCCGGACAGGCGGAGGTTCACAGCTGAGTGCACGTCAACAACCCCGTCCAGCCCGAGAAACTGTGGCAAGCAGGCTCTGACTGTGGGGGCTAGACAGAAGCCCAGGAACAGGCTGGGCCTGCAGCTGAGCAAAGGTGCTCACCTCTAACCTTGGTACTGAGGCTTGTGGCTTGAGTGCAGTGCGGAACACAACCTGTGGGGGTGAGGCGAAGGCCCAGGCAGGCTGAGGCTTATTGAGCCAGGCACCAGAACACAGCCACTACTGCGGAGGAAAGCGGAAATCACAGCAAGAGCCGCAGTGGCCCGGCACTAGAAAAGACCATACCCAACTGCCCCATGCAGTAGCAGAGGGGGTGGCGGGCCTGCAGACAGACCACACCTAGAGAACACAAAGGCAACACCCATTAGATTCCAGTGGCCACAACCTTCTTATATACAGACAATATAGGCAAGCAGAGAAATGCAACGCAAATGAATCAAGAGAAATCCCCAGAAAAGGACCTGAATGAACCAGATATAACCAAATTACCAAATGCAGAATTTAAAATAATGAGTTAGGATGTTCAAAGAAATTAGAGCAACAATGGATAGTCATTATGAACACCTAAATAAAGAGATAGCAAGTATAAAAAAGGAAATTGAAATAATAAAAAAGAATCAGACAGAAATGACAAATACAATATCAGAATTGAAGACCACAATGGAAGGAATTAAAAACAGGATAGATGAGGCTGAGGGTCGAATCAGCGAGTTAGAGGACACAATATAGAAAGGCACAGAAGCAAATCAGAAAAAAGAAAAGAGACTCAAAAAATGTGAGGAAACTCTAAGGGAGCTCTGTGACAACATGAGAAATAACATCCGCATCATAGGGGTTCCTGAAGAAGAGGAGAGAGAACAAGAAATAGAAACTTTGTTCAATCAAATCATAGCAGAAAACTTCCCTAAATTAAGACTGAAACACATTTCACACGTTCAAAAAGTGCACAGACCTCCATTAAAGAGAAAACCAAAGAAATCTACAGCAAGACACATCATAGTTAAAATACCAAAGCTAAGGAATAAAGAGAAAATTTTAAAAGCTGCTAGAGAAAAAAAGGCTATCACCTACAAAGGAGCCCCATAAGGATGATATCCGACTTCTTAACAGAAACACTTGAGGCCAGAAGGGAATGACAAGATATATTCAAAGTAATGCAAAATAAGAACCTATAACCAAGACTACTCTATCCAGCAAGGCTAACATTTAAAATTGAAGGAGAAATAAAGAGCTATCCCAGACAAAGAAAGCCTCAAGGATTTCATTAAAACCAAACCAATTCTGCAAGAGATACTAAGAGGCCTGTTGTGAACAGTTCAAAGAGAGGAAAGAATATAGCCAAAGAAGAATACAGCTTTAAAGAATAAAATGGCAATAAACAACTACATATCAATAATAACCTTAAGTGTAAATAGGATAAATGATTCAATCAAAAGACATAGGGTAGCTGCGTGAATAAAGAAACAGGACCCATACATATGCTGTCTACAAGAGACACACCTTAAAACAAAAGATGCACATAGACTGAAGGTAAAAGGATGGAAAAGAATATTTCATGCAAATGGAAATGAAAAAAAAAAGCTGGGGTAGCAATATTTATCTCTGACAAAATGGACTTTAAAACAAAGGCTGTAGTAAGAGATAAAGAAGGTCACTACATAATGATAAAGGGAACAAATTAACAGGAAGATATAACTCTTATAAATATCTATGCACCAAATATAGGAACCCTGACATACATAAAGCAGACTTTGATTGATATAAAGGGTGAGATTAACAGCAATACTATAATAGTAGGAGATTTCAATACCCCACTAACATCACTGGATAGATCCTTAAGAAATAAAATTAATAAAGAAACAGCAGACTTAAAGGATACACTAGATCAACTTGATTTAATAGATATCTTCAGAACTTTTCACCCTAAAGCAGTAGAATATGCATTCTTCTCAGGCACTCATGGTACATTTTCTAGGATAACCCACATGTTAGGACACAAAAATGGTCTCAATAAATTTAAGAAGATTGAAATCATATCAAGCATTTTCTCTGATCACAATGCTATGGAACTAGAAATTAACCACAAAAAAAAAAAAACTGAAAAATACTCAAACACTTGGAAACTAAATAGCATGTTGTTAAATAATGAATGGATTAACAATGATATCAAAGAAGAAATAAAAAAGTTTCTAGAAACCAATGATAATGAGCATACATCAACTCAAAATTTATGGAACACAGCAAAACCAGTTCATTGAACTACAGGCATATCATAAGAAGCTAGAAAAAGCTCAAATAAGCAACTTGACCCTGCATGTAAAAGAACTAGAAAAACAACAGCAAATAAAGCCCAGTACCAGTAGAAGGAAGGAAATAATAAAGATCTGAGCAGAAATAAATGACAGAGAGGCTAAGGAAACAATACAGAGGATCAATGAAACTAAGAGCTAGTTCTTTGAAAAGGTAAACAAGATTGATGAACCATTAACTAGACTCACCAAGAAAAAAAGAGAGAGGACTCAAATAAATAAAATTAGAAATGAGAGTGGAGAAATAACAACTCACACAACAGAAATACAAAGTATTATAAGAAAATACTATGAAGAACTCTATGCCAAAAAATTAGACAACCTAGGTGAAATGGACAAATTTCTTGAATCATATATTCTTTCAAAAATTAATCTGGAAGAATCAGAACACCTAAACAGACCAATTTCAACAAATGAGATTCGATACAGTTATCAAAAACTCCCCAAAAAGAAAAGTCCTGAGCCTGATGGCTTCACAAGAAAATACTACCAAAAATTCAAAGAAGAACTAACCTCTATTCTCCTCAAGCTATTTCAAAAAATTCACGAGGAAGGAAGACTTCCAAACTCCTTTTATGAGGCGAGCATAATTCTGATCCCAAAACCGGGCAAAGACAACATAAAGAAAGAAAATTATAGGCCAGTATCCCAGATGAATTTAGACGCTAAATTATCAACAAATATTAGCCAACTGGATCCAGCAATATATGAAAAAAATCATACACCATGATCAAGTGGGATTTATTCTGGAGAGGCAAGGCTGGTTCAATATTTGCAAATCAATTAATGTGATTCATCACATAAACAAAAGGAAGTACAAAAATCACATGATTATTTCAATAGATGCAGAAAAGGCATTTGATAAAATCCAGTACCCATTCATGCTCAAAACTCTCAGTAAAGTGGGAATACAGGAAACATTTCTTACTATAATAAAGGCCATCTACGACAAACCCAGAGCAAACATACTAAATGGGCAAAAATTAAAAGCAATCCCCTTAAGCTCAGGCACCAGGCACGGGTGCTCCCTTTCACCACTCTTATTTAACATACTTCTGGAAGTCCTAGCTACAGTAATCAGACAAGAAGAAGAAATAAAAGACATCCAAATTGGAAAAGAAGAAGTAAAACTGTCATTATTTGCAGATGATATGATATTGTATATAGAACACCGTAAAGTCTCAGTCAAAAAACTACTGGACCTGATAAATGAGTTCAGCAAGGTGGCAGGATATAAAATTAATACTCACAAATCAGAGACATTTTTATATACCAACAATGCACTGTCAGCAAAAGAAATTAAGGAAACAATCCCCTTCACTATTGCAACCAAAAAAATAGAGTACTTAGGAGTAAATTAACCAAAGAGGTTAAGAACTTGTACTCGGAAAATTATAAAACATTGATAAAAGAAATCAAGAAAGATACAAACAAGTGGAAGCATATACAGTGCTCATGGTTAG
Source organism: Rhynchonycteris naso (assembly GCA_037038555.1). Classification (NCBI taxonomy): domain Eukaryota; kingdom Metazoa; phylum Chordata; class Mammalia; order Chiroptera; family Emballonuridae; genus Rhynchonycteris; species Rhynchonycteris naso. The sequence goes on along the minus strand of CM072995.1, from coordinate 60,190,483 downwards.
GAAGAATAAACATCATTAAAATGTCTATATTACCCAAAGCAATTTATAAATTCAATGCAATACCAATTAAAATTCCAATGACATACTTCAAAGATATAGAACACATATTCAAAAATTTATATGGAACCAAAAAAGAACACGAATAGCCTCAGCAATCTTAAAAAAGAAAAAATAAAGTAGGAGGTATCACTCTTCCGGATATCAAGGTATAGTACAAGGCCATTGTACTCAAGACAGCCTGGTACTGGCATAAGAACAGGCACATAGATCAATGGAACAAAACAGAGAACTCAGAAATAAACCCAAACCTTTATGGACAACTGATATTTGACAAAGGAGGAAAGAACATACAATGGAGTTTTAAAGACAGCCTCTTTAACAAATGGTGTTGGGAAAATTGGACATCTACCTGCAAAAAATTAAATCTAGACCATCAACTTACACCATTCATAAAACATACTCAAAATGGATAAAAGACTTTAAATGTAACCCGTGAAATCATAAGCATCTTAGAAGAAAACATAGGCAGCAAGCTCTCCGACATCTGTCGCAGCAATATATTTGCCGATTTATCTTCACGGGCAAATGAAATAAAAGGCAAGATAAATAAATGGGACTATATCAAACTAAAAAGTTTTTGCACAGCTAAAGAAAATAAGAACAGAATAAAAAGACAAACCGCACAATGGGAGAGCATACTTGACAGCTCCTCTGATAAGGGGTTAATAACCAAAATTTATGAAGAACTTATCAAACTCAACACCAGGAAGACAAACAATCCAATCAAAAAATGGGCAAAAGAAATGAATAGAAATTATTCCAAAGAGGACATACAGATGGCCAATAGGCATATGAAAAAATGCTCAACATCACTAATCATTAGAGAAATACAAATTAAAACCACAATGAGATATCACCTCACACCAGTCAGAATGGCACTCATCAGCAAAACAACACAGAACAAGTTTTGGAGAGGATGTGAAGAAAAGGGAACCCTCCTGCACTGCTGGTGGGAACGCAGACTCTGCGGAAAACAGTATGGAGATTCCTCAAAAAATTAAAAATCGAACTACCTTTTGACCTAGCTATCCCAGTTTTAGGAATGTACTCTAAGAACACCATAGCACTGTTTGAAAAGAAGAAATGCGCTCCCATGTTTATGGCAGCATTCTTCACAATAGCAAAGATCTGGAAATAGCCCAAGTGTCCGTCAGAGGATGAGTAGATTAATAAACTTTGGTACATATATACTATGGAATACTACTCAGCCATAAGAAATGATGACATCAGATCATTTACAACAAAATGGATGGACCTTGATAACATTATACGGAGTGAAATAAGTAAAACAGAAAAAAGCTGAGAACAGCATGATTTCATACATAGGTGGGACATAAAAGTGAGACTATGAGACATGGACAAGAGTGTGGTGGTTATGGGGTGGAGTTAGGGAAAAGAGGGTGGGACAGGGGGGAGGGGAGGGGCACAAAGAAAACCAGATAGAAGGTGACAGAGGACAATTTAACTTTGGGAGATGGGTATGCAACATAATTGAATGATAAGATAACCTGAAGATGTTTTCTTTGAACATATGTACCCTGATTTATTAATGTCACCCCATTAAAATTAATAAAAGAAAAAAAAGAATAAAACCATTGTCAGGATATGTATGTTTAAGCATTGCCTATGTTTGGCATAGAAATCCTCCACTTTGTCATATATCCATCTTGTCAATGGAACATGAACACAAGTGACCCTTGGTCAGTGTGACCAAGACATTAGAGTTTTACTTACTTCTGCTATCTGCTTGTGCTCCTGTGATTTGTAAGGAAAAGAAACTGCTTTAGTAATCTGCTACTCCAAGGAGAAGGTTGAACATGTAAATTCAAACTAGAAGCTGGTATTTTGGATGAAATGCAGCTTCACTCAGAGCCATTCTAATTAAATGCTTTCTTGGAAGCCACCTGTTTGTTGTCAGTTACCAAGATGTGAAACGGCCTGTACATATGGTAATTGGGCACAGTCTACTTTAGGTAGAAAATGAACAATTTATTTCATAAACCCCTATGAATTATATTATAAATTATAAAAATCATTTTTTTATTAAACCATAGTAGGAAACTCATGTTCATAGAATTGACGCACCATTAAGGTATTTAACTTGAAAGAAAATAATACACCTTGGTTACATGTTATTCCTTCAGCAGGGTTCACTCTCTTCAATGTGTATTGAATCTCACCCAAAAGATCCTAAATTTACTAAGAACAGGACTTTCTTTTTGTTTTTGGTTTTTTTCTGGGTTTTTTTGTTTGTTTGTTTTTGTATTGATTTTGATTTATTGTGTTTACATAGATTCAAGTGTCCCACTGAATACATCCCCCCACCCTCGTGTTCCCCTCAACATCCACCTTGCCCTCCTCCCCCCAAAGACCTCCCCCCTTCCCTTCAGGATTTGCTGTCCTGCTCTCTATAACACTGTGCTATGTATATATAATTTCACCAATCTCTTTCCCTTCTCTGATCCTATCCTCTCATCCCCTTTCCCTCTGTCCCCTTTCCCTCTGGTCCCTTTGATCCTGCTTCTGCCTCTATTCCATTCCTAAATTCACATTGTTCATTGGATTTCTCAAATGAGTGAGGTCATATTTTTTCTTTCTCTGCCTGGCTTATTTCACTTAACATAATAGTTCCCAGATCCATCCATGTTGTCGCAAGAGGTAAGATTTCCTTCTTTTTCATGGCCCCACAGTATTCCATTCTGTATATGTACCACAGTTTTTTAATCCACTCATCCACTGATGGACACTTGGGCTGTTTCCAGATCTTGACTATATAATGACCTTATTTATTGATTTTAAAGAAAAGAGAGAGAGAAAGACAGAAGGGAGGGAGGAGTGGGAAGTATCAGCTCACAGTTGGTTCTCATCTGTGACTTGACCAGGCAAATCCCAGGTCTTGAACTGACAACCTCAGAATTCTAAGTCAGTGCCTTATTTATTGTGCTACCACATGTCAGGCAAGAACTGGATTTTCTTATTTTACTCATACTAACAACAGACATTGTAAACAAAATAAATATAAAAATTGTTGCTGAATTATTAATTTTCATATATATATGGGGGAATATATGCTACATAATAATAAAAAGATCTTATATAGTATAATATTGAAGAAATGTAGATTTTAATAATTTGGTGGAGTTAAAGTTAAAAGATATAACTATTCACATGCAAGAACATGTTTTCATATATTATTTTTATTTTTCTCTGTAGCCTTGATTGAATCATATTACAATTACTAATGTATATGTTTAATTAGCATATAGTAATATATAATTAGCATACACATTTATTTTAAGTATGTTAAAAACGCAACATATTATTTAAATTTTTATTAATTAGAGCAATTTGATTAAAGACACATCGTTTTATTTAAGGTTATAGTATTTTCAAATACTATAACCTTAAATAAGCATTATTTATTCATGCTAGCTGGTAAATACATCACTAATTCCTTGACATTTAATTTCCAAATAAAGACATTTATTTTAAAAATTTAAACTGCAGCTCAATTTGTAGCAGTTTTCAAAATACAAAATATGCCATCTTTCCAATGTTTATACTATATTTGAGCAAAAAATTATATTCATAGAGCATATTTTTATTTTACAATAAAATTCTTAAGTCATGGCTTTAAAACAAGCATTCTTCATATGTATACTTGGATATGAATTGATCTTATGTTGTAATAAGCTAAAATAAACAAAAATACTTGAGATCAAGATGTATGACTCATGGGTATTAAGAATGTACCATGCCTGCCTGACCAGGTGGTGGCGCAGTGGATAGAATGTTGGATTGGGATGTGGAAGACCCAGGTTCAAGACTCCGAGGTTGCCAGCTTGAGCCTGGGCTCATCTGGTTTGAGTAAGACTCACCAGCTTGAACCCAAGGTCACTGGCTCAAGCAAAGGGTCACTCGATCTGCTGTAGCCCCCCAGTCAAGGCACATATGAGAAATCAATGAACAACTAAGGAGCAGCAATGAAGAATTGATGTTTCTCATCTTTCTCCCTTCCTGTCTGTCTGTCCCTATCTGTCCTTCTCTCTGTCTCTCTCTGTCTCTGCCAAGAAAAAAAGAATGTACCATGCCTAAAATCTAGGGAGCAGGCAGAAAATCCACCACAGGTACTCGTGCAGGTGACTTTAATATTTTGGCCTCATTGAGGTAAATAATGTTTTCCTTTTGAGTAATGTGATCTGTAGCAATTCTTTACTTCAAACATCTAAGATGAAAGCCTGAGTCTCATGTAGTGTAATAGAAAAAATCTATCTTATGCTCTCAAACAGACAATCCATAGATAATCACAGTTCACTATCAGAAAGATTGCCCTAACCTTCGTTTCCTATATATCTCAGTACTATCAAAAATGATATTCCATAGCACTCAGATCTCTAGTGATTGTGGTCAGCAACAGAAAAGAAAATGCCCAAATGTACTGTCAAAAAATATAAAGTGAGACTTTGGAAACAATTTTAAATAAACTCAACAAATGTACAAAATAACATTACAAATCAAGTTTAGCTGTAAAGAAAGTTGTGCATATAATGGTCAGGAAAAAAATATTTTTTAAGGTTTTTGGTTAAGTGTTTTTATCAGAGAAGTAAAATGCCAGAAATACAAGTGAACTACAGAGAGAAAATAAATGAATGTTTGAAAGGTTTGTGGAGGGGGAGGGGAATGCTGAAAAAAATCAATATAAAGAGTTGTTCTTAAAATTGATAATTTCAAGCTAAGAGTTAGGATAGAACAAACTCATTACAACTTCATTGTGCATATTTTGTATGGATGAAAATATTATTATAAAGCATGTCTTAGAATACACGATTATTTCCTGGCAGTGACTATTTTACTTCTTCTTACTAGGGGTAAGAATTTCAATTCGTGTTCCACAGAGTTCATATTGAGAAGGGGGTCCTATTACAAACACATACACAACCTAAATAAATGACAAAAGAATATACTCACCTATAAATTTAAATCAAGGACAGTACTTTGGAAAGCAGGAGATGATGAAGAGGAAAGGAGAGTCTGTTTCCTTCATGTGTCCCTGCAGGTGCGTGGTAGTAATAACACTAACTGGATTTCTATTATCTGTCTTTCTGAGGATGGTGATTTAAGCCATTTGCCCTCTGGTTTGGAAAGAGAAATATAAACCATTTAATCATTTTTTTCTTATTTTTTTATGAAATTATGGGGGTGACCCCAGTTAACATAATTATATAGCTTTCTGGTGAAAATTCAACAACATATTATCTGTACACTGTATTGTGTGTTCACCACCTAAGTCAAGCCTCTGTACATCACCTTTTACCCCCTCATAAGCTCCTCCACATCCCCACAACTTCCTCCCCCAACAATCACCACACTGTTGTTTCCACCCATGAGTTTTTTCTCTTTTTTTTTTCCTTTTTATTCAATCCCTCCACACCCCCTCATTAAGATCCCCAAGTCTCCTCCCCATACTGTAAGCCTGCTCTCTCTCTATGAGTCTGTCTCCATTTTGTTTGTTAGTTTGTTTTGTTCATTAGTGTCCACATATGAGTAAGATTATATGATACTTGTCTTTCTCTGACTGGCTTCTTTAATTTAGCATATTAATCTCCTGTTCCATTCAGACTGTCACAAAGGTAAGATTTCCTTTTTTTTTTATAAATGGCCAATTAGTATTTTATTGAGTAAATGTACTATAGCTCTTTTACACTCATCAACTGATGGACACTTGACTTCTTTCTAAATCTTGGCTATTATAAATAATGATGCAATGAATTTAAGGTTGTATTTATTCTCTCAAATTTGTGTTTTGGGTTTGTTCAGATAAACTGCCAGAAGTAGAATTGCTGGTTCCAAAAGCAGTTCTATTTTTAAGTTTTTGAGGAAACTACACTGCGTTCCACAGTGGCTGCACCAGTCTGCATTCTTACCACCAGTGCAGGAGGGTTCCCTTTTCTCCACATCCATGCCAACACTTGTTGTTTGTTGATTTATTGTTGATAGCCATTCTGACTGGTGTGAGGTGATATCTCATTGTGGTTTTAATTTGCATCTCTCTGATGATTAGTGATGTAAAGCATATCTTCATGTGTCTATTGGCCATCTGTATGTCCTCTTTGAGGAAGTGTTTATTCAGGTCCTTGGTCCATTTTTAATTGGATATGGATGTTTTGTTTTTTGGTGTTGGAGTTTTATAAATTCTTTATAAATTTTGGATATTAAGATTTTATTTGATGTATCATTGACAAATATGTTTTTCCATTCAGTCGGTGTCTTTTAATTTTGTTGATGCATCCTTTTGTTGTGCAAAAACTGTTTAGTTTGATGTAGTTCCATTTGTTTATTTTCATTTTTCCGGTAAAAAAAAAAGAAAGAAAAGATAAACTATTTTAAATTAAATGTGCTTGGTTAGGGCAGATAGGATTTTGTGGTGTACTAGATGACTGCAAACTGCCTGGTCATTTAACTCTCTGTTTCAGTTTCCCTATTCTACTTATCTTAGTTTACTATCCTATCTCAGAAGGAGGAAGAGAAGAAAAGGGGAAAAAAAAGAAAGGAAGAGAGGGAGCAGGAATAGAAGAGGAAAAACACATAGAAACCTAAATTGTAATTTTAACTGTTGGCATGCAAAAGCAAAAATGGTCCTTAATTGAGCTGATTGACCCCTGACCCATAGACATATGAGGTAAGCAGAAAGGAGTTAGCAGATAAGACTTAAAAAAAAAAAGCCAGAAGAAATGAGCTATTATTATGCATAACTGTAATCCCAGGATGAGAACAAGATAAATCAAGGATAATATTTGGAAAGCAAAGAAGATGCTAAGCCTGACTAGTTCAGTAGCCTTCTTCAAAAGTCAGTTTATCTCCACTCCCAAGTGTGCGCTCTCCTCAACCTCTTCCCCCCTTTGCAGTGTACCCCCAGTTTGTAATTTATTTGACAATTAGCCAGTCTTTGAAGGATTAGAATGAATCAATTCAAATGTATGTATAAGAATTGAAGCTGCGTCTATAGTATGTACTGTGGTTCTATCAAGAAGCTCCTGGTATATAATGGTCTTTCCCTAGGTCTCTGCTATATGTTATAGACTTAATGATCATTTATAGATGCTTCTTTAACAGGAATAAAACTATTTGAAGTTTGTATTTTTGTTTTTTATTTATTTATTTATTTATTCTTTTAGTGAGAGAGACAGGGAGAAAGAGAGAGACAAAGAGAGAGACAGATAGAAACAGACAGGCAGGAAGGGAGAGAAATGAAAAGCATCAACTCTTCATTGCAGCACCTTAGCTGTTTACAGATTGGTTTCTCATTTGTGCCTTGACTGCAGCGGGGGAGGGGGGACTCCAGCAGAGTGAGTGACCACTTGCTTAAGCCAGCAACTTGGGTTCAAGCCAGTGACCTTGGGCTTCAAGCCAGTGACATTAGGGCTCCAGCCAGTGACCATGGGGTCATATCTAAAATTCCACACTCAAGCCATCAACCCCGTGCTCAAGTTGAATGAGCCTGTGCTAAAGCTGGCAACATTGAAGACTCAAACATGGGTTTGAGGTCAGTATTTTTGAGGCAGCGATTGTGTCACTTTGTTTATGAGAAATGAACAGCATCTTGCAAAAGTTTCTACTTGAGGGATGGTTTTTTATAGCCGATAGAAATATTTAAAGGTGTGTTTCATGCATCCTTTTATTGAAGGTGACTGCCTATGTACTTATTCAAAGGAGGAAGTGTGGGCACAGCTTTTAGAAGTTTAATTTTGGAAGAGACGAAAAGAGAGAATTGATGGAAGTCAAATAGTGTGTGTACTGGTGGTTACAGAATGATCACAGAAATGTAAATGACAACAAAGAGGATGTCATCAATAATATTGTAATAATTGTGTATGGGGCCAGGTGAGTGCTGGAAGTATCTGCAGAAACCCACTCTGCAGAGTACATGACTGCCTAGACACTATTCTATATATCTAAGGCTAATGCAGAATAATATTTAATATAGTTTGTATTTGAAAAATTTAAGAAGGAAAAGAAAAATGTGTGTGTATGTGTGTGTGTGAGTACACACATGTATTAGATTAACACACAATATAAAATGGGGAGAAATTTAATTATGTTCAAATTGACTTTAATGATGGAGTTGATATTAGAAACAAAAGGCAATTGATGAGAATAACTCTACTCATTAAGAGTGGGATATGAATTGAAACTTTCTTCCAAAGAGTGTAGCATAAAATGGGAGTAAAAAAATGCCACTTTCATAGTGAAGAACCCAGTGGACAAAACATCAGCACTGTGCCAAAAATTAGCATTGACAGTGGTAAGTCATGTTAATAGTAAAAGCCTTTGATATGATGTCACTTCAATAACATTTTGACTTTATCTTCCTTTCTGAAACCCATAATTCTAGTCTACTCATGAAAAAAGAGAAAAAACATGAACCTTCCTTTGAGGGGCATTGTACAATGACCTACATCTCAAAATTGTCAAGGTCATTAAAAAAGAAGGCAAGGCTGAGAAACTTACAACCAAGAGGAGCCTAAGAAAATATAATGTTTCAATTTACTGCTATGTGTCCTGGAGGAGATCCCAGAGCTGAAAAAGTACATTAGGCAAAAACTAAGGGGTTTGAATAAACTATAATTTTAAATAAGACAAAAGTAGCTATATAAATACATATGAAAGTTTCTAATTAGAATGTAATCACATGTAAGACTAAATAACCACTCAACAGTGTTTTGTTGTATGTTCCATGCTTTGAAAAATTACATAATACATAAAAATTATACTGCAGATTTTAAAGAATATTTTACAACTTATACATACAGATATATAACAAATAGATACATACAAATTAAGGCTCAGCATAAATGTTATATATAACTCATAATAAAATTGATAATAAGTATTTTTCTGTATGTGTTTGTATAGGCATTGTTTTTTGAATAGCATATAAGGATATTTAAAAAGTAAAAGTTGTTACAGAAAAAGAAATTAGAATAACAACCAATAGAAGACAAGGTATGAGGAAAATTTATATTCTCCTGTAAAAAGACACACCCCTCTACAAATTATACTGGAGAACAATTTTTATTTTATTTTATTTTCTGTTGCATGAGGTTTTAGAACTTTTTCTATATATTTCTGCATCGCTGATTCCAAGTGTGAAATCTGTTTCTTTGGTGTATGCTCCAATTTTTATGCAATTTTAATTTTTTTTTACAGTTAATGGCATGCACTGGTTTTTAAATTGGAGTTAAAGGGCAACGACTCTTGGATTGAACATAACCACAAGGCAGTTAATGTTTTGCAAACATCACTTTTACAGAATTATAGTTGTATATAAATGTAAAAAATTATCTGATAAAAACACCCTCTTATTTTGTTTTAAGATTGAATCATGGCTTCTTCAAGTAGGCATAAGTGTAAAAATAGTCCTGACACCTTCTGTTATATATGTGGCTGTTACACACTTCAACGTCAAAGGCGCAATATTTCATCATTTGTGACACGTGCAAACATTGCCTATTTTCAAGTTCCCCTTGGCAATCAAGACAAGAATTGAGTTATTCATATTGTGTGTCTTAATTGTGAGGAAATGTTTTGTGACTGGACAAAAGGAAAATGCAAAAGAATGCTTTTTGGTATTCCCATGGTTTGGTGTGAACCTAAGGACCACAGCAGTGACAGTTATTTCTGTCTGATCCATACAAAGGGCATTGGCAAGAAAAAACAGCATATTACCACATATCCTAATATTCCTTCAGCAATATGACCTATCCCACACTCTGAGACATTCCCGGTTCCAGTTTTCAATGGTTTTATTTCTTCTAAGGATGAAGAAGGTGAACATGGTGATCAAGTGTATTTTGATAAGATGCATGAGGTAATGGTTGCAGAATCTGAAGGTCTTCTTCTGATGCCAAGCAGTCATTAACCCCTCAGTAGTTTAACCAACCTGAATTGAATGACTTAGTAAGAGATTTGGACCTATCAAAGAAAGCAGCTGTGTTATTAGCCTCAAGGCTTCAAGAAAAAAATGTACTTCACTGATCAGCTAAAGTATCTCATTTCAGGAAGCATGAACAAATTTTTGTGGACATTTTCTCTGAAGACAAACACTTTGTTTACTGTCATAATATCAGTAATCTTCTCAGCCAGCTAGGTGTTACCACTTACAGCCCAAGAGAATGGTGACTTATTCTTGACAGCTCTAAACGAAGTCTAAAATGTGTTCTCCTACACAATGGTAATGTTTATGCAGTGGTTCAATTGGTTATTCAACTCCTCTGCGAGAAGATTATAATGACATAAAAATTGTCCTCAACTTTCTTAAGTATGAGGAGCATAACTGGATCATTTGTATGGATCTTAAAATGGTAAATTTCCTACTAGGACAACAGAAAGGTTTCATGAAGTATCCTTGCTTTCTGTGTTTGTGGGGCAGTCGAGCTCGGGAGAAACACTGGACACAGAAAGAGTGGCCAAAACGTGAAACTCTGGACATAGGGATGCAAAATATCGTGAATAAACCTGTAGTTAATTGAAACAGGATCATTTTCCCCACACTTCACATCAAACTTGGCTTAATGAAGCAGTTTGTTCACGCTTTGAATAGAGAAAGTGAATGCTTTCAACATATTATTTCTGCTTTTCCTGCCTTGTCTTTTGAGAAGATAAAAGCAGGTGTATTCTATGGACCTCAAATTCAAACCCTCATACGTGACGAAGAATTTGCCAGGAAGATGAATAAGGAGGAGAAAGTGCATGGCAGTCTTTTGTGGCAGTTACAAAGAACTTCCTTGGCATCATAACAGCAGAAAACTATGAACTTCTGGTTCAAAGGATGCTGTTGGCTTTCCGCGACATTGGATGTAACATGAGCATTACAATTCACTTCCTGAACAGTCGTCACCTTGATAAGTTTCCTGAAAATCTTGAAGCTGTTAGTAATGAGCAGGGAGAATGCTTTCATCAAAATCTGAAGACAATGGAAGAGCATTATCAGTAGCGATGGGACAGAAATATGATGGCAGACTACTGCTGGAGCATCAAACGAGATTGTACTCAACAAGTACACAAACACAAGAGCTGCAAACGCAAATTATTGCCTGAATATAATTTAAATAAGTTGTGTGCAAATTTTATGATTAAAATCAGTGTTTTAATATGTTCTATTTCAAAATTGTAGACAAATTCTGATGCAATCGTATCTTTTAGTGTATTAGTGTATTTACTGCATTATATAAATTATTATATTTTCACAAAGATGATGCCCAAGAAGACATTCTACTTCATTACTTTAAACTAAATGTTAAAAATTTTACAAGAAGATGAAAACCTATAATCTTAAATTGCAAAAAAACTATAGCTTACAGAGAAAATGTAATGTCAGATTTGAGATTAGCACACTTGAGTTAGGTAAGAACGAGTGTTTTTGTGGATGCAACAAAAATTTTGTTCCCCAGTGTTATTAATTTACCAAAGAAAAGTTAATCTTACATTTTTATCATAAATGCTTATAAGGTATCAGCAGCATTGTTGAACATTTCAAATTTCTATACTTAAATAACAAGGTGCAATACTTCTTTCTTTTAAGCAAACAATATTTTACAGACTTCAGTTGGTATTATATAATTCTCCAGGTTTTTTTTTTTTTACAAGGTATGCACTTATATGAGACAAGAATTAAACTACTAGGTTATTTTCTAATATTTAAAAATAATTCTCACCCTATTTTCAGTCCTCTCTAAATTTAAAATATACCACCAAAAGAAGTTTCACCAGAGCAAAAATAAAATAACAAACTTTAAAATTAAAAGATAATTTGGTTAAATTTAAATTAGACCATCCTAAATTATTATAAAAATTAATCTTGATGATGTGAGGAACTAAATATACCCAAGCATCTGAAATCTTGCATAAGTATAAAAATGTATAAGTATAAACATTTATCTAATTCCATTAAATATAAAAATAATAAATGACTCATTTACATCTATTTTCAAAAAATAGCTATAAATTGTCATTCAATAGTTTTATCATACAGTCAACACATAAATCCAGTTTTAAGAACTGATGATTAATACATGCATTTTACCATACTGTCTTAATAATCTCATATATTTTGAAATGATTAAAAACTTATTGAAAAACTAAAACATTTAGATTTTTTTGAAGTAGTAGCTTGAGATATTCAAGAAATAACCACATGTTGTACATCACATCTAATTTCTTAGAAAAAACAATGAATCAGATGGATGCAAGAAATAGACTTTATCATGTTATTGATATAAATAAATTTGTTCCGCCTGACCAGGTGGTGGTGCAGTGGATAGAGCATCGATCTGGGATGCGGGGGACCAGGTTCGAGACCCCGAGGTCGCCAGATTGAGTGCAGGCTCATCTGGTTTGAGCAAAAGCTCACCAGATTGGACCCAAGTTCGTTGGCTTCAGCAAGGGGTTACTTGGTCTGCTGAAGGCCCGCGGTCAAGGCAAATGTGAGAAAGTGGTCAATGGACAACTAAAGTGCCACAACAAAAAACTGATGATTGATACTTCTCATCTCTCTCCGTTCCTGTCTGTCCCTCTCTTTTTCTGTTAAAAAGAAGAAAGAAAAGAAATTTGTTCCATATATTATTATAGGAGACATTTCTTTTTTTAAAGATTTTATTTTTATTGATTTCAGAGAGATACAATAAAGGGGTGCAGGGGAGGAGTGGAAAGCATCAACTCATAATAGTTGTTTTTCCTATGTGCCTTGACCAGACGAGCCCAAGGTTTTGAACCAGTGACTTCAGCATTCCAGGTCAATGCTTTATCCACTGCACCACCACAGGTCAGGCAAAAGACATTGCTAAAAGCATGTTTAATCGTTTCTTCTCTGGTGTGCCAGACACTCTGCTAATTAGGGTGGAACCACATGAACAACACAGATCTAGCCTGGACTTGCCCTCCCGTTGTATCAAAATCTATAGAATGGGATAAAAAGTTCCTAGGGGTAATAGCCCTGTTATTACTTCAATAAAATATTCCCCCAATGATCAGTTTACTGTGCATATTCCATCAAGGCCAAGCTCTCATTTGTTTGTTCCTTCCTGCCTCTACTCCTGGTTTCTATCCCAACTGTATTTTGGAAATTGTTTAGACATTTGACTTTAGTAGCATGTATTGGTTATATTACAATGGTTATTATTGTGGGATATTCTTTTCAGTGCTCTAACAGTTTTGTTACTTAGAAGAATGAGAATAGTTCTACCCTAAAAATCAAAAGTTATTTTACTAGAGCCTGGCCAATATTTTACCAGAACTTTATAATTTAGCATACCTACTCACTAACTTTTCCCCAAAAAGATAAGAAAGGAATCCCCAGTTCAAAGACTAGCATTCAGCTCCTGTCTAAATATTCTGGAGGGCAGGGAGAGAAAGTTTACTGCATTCATTACAAAATTTTCATTACCCCCCAAATACCCAACAGTTACATGCTTTTAAAAAAAGCAAAATAATCACAACAAGATATTCGATTGAAGCCACAATATATTTGTAAAAACTCCTAGTTAAGTCCTGTTGTGACAAATTTCTTTTGTCACTTGTCTTCTGACCAGAAGTTAATTTAAAATTTACTGTTTCATTATCTACTGACACATCTGCCTTTTCTCTCCTTTTCAATTTTCCAGTCTGTAATAGAGTAGAATATAATATTGGTTTGCCAGGAAGTATACAATGAGCTCCCCAGAGGGAAGGTGATGTATTACTTTGACACACACATGAATAAGTGATGTAATCATTTGTCAGGAACTGATGGACTCACCAGGTGAGTGTTAGAAATAATTTTAACAGCATACAAATTTTGAATACAGTTCTTGTATTTGTGATTGTAGCTAAATAAATAAATGGTTTTTACATTTGGCATGTTGCCAGAAGCTTAAGGGCTAGAATTATCTAGTGACACTTAATCATCGTGCCAGTATTTTTATGACTAAGGACAATTCTGGTCCAGAGACTTAGGCTACTTTCCAGGAAGGTGCATGGCCCATCAATCTCTGTTGCTGGAGTATTAATTAGTGGCTCCTAGGCAGGATGCATTGCTCTCTTGTGAATAACTGAGCAGTCAGGGGGAAAGTGTGTAGAATAATTGATTCTATTTTTTTTAAAATCAACAAGCAAAGAATCAATATGGGCACAGTCTAAAGTTACTGTTAGAAAAATAAACAGGTTCTTCCTTTTACATTTCTGAAATGCATAAGGCTAACAGTGTTAAAATGAAGCATCTTTAACAAAACCAAATATATAACATTATAACAGGTTAGTTAGAAGTAACTCAAAGTTGATAGTCATCTCCAAGTGACAGCTTGTGAATTTAGGCAACTTTTTTTTTTTAAAGAATGTGAGCCTACACCTGCAAAGTCATGGCCACCATTCAGATCACAATTAACAAAATATTACTTCTTTTCAGAGACAATCTATGGAAAGGTAAATTGTTCTATGAATCGTGCTTATTTACTCCAGCTTTTTGAAAATTAAATATTAATTGAGACATTGTATTTGGTGATGAAGACAAGAATGACTACATTTCAGCACAAATGTTATCTTCTCTAGAAAGTGTTTTTTGATGTCTCAGTCATGCTCCTATAAACCTCTAAGTCTTATACTATCATACAAATTTATATTTTCCTATAATTGTCTTTCTGTTTTACAACTTTTTTCTTTGGCCCCATGTAGCATTTTACATTGAATCTCTACAACATGACAGAGCCTTTGGGTAAATGTTGCTTGAACAATATAAAGGTATGATCCCTATCTTGAAAGTTTAAAGTGGGAAGATCAACAATGAGAGAGTATTTCCATGATAAATAGAAACTTGCACAAAATGCCAAAGGAAGACCCAGGAAGGAAGAAAGAATTCTGCTGCAGTGGGGTCGTTTGGGGTGGGGTAGGAAAACATCATGAGAAAGACTGAAGTTCTTATTTTCTAAATGAAGTTTTCTGGTGGGAAGGAGAGGGGAGGAAAGAGCGAAAATAATAAAGCTTTTGGTAAATGTCAATTAATTGTGCGCAACTGAGCACTGAGTGTGAGGAAGGTGAGAGAAACAGAGGCCGATTCTGGATGAGTTGTCTAGGGATTTTTGTATACCTTGATAAAATGTTTGGATTTAAAACAAAAGAAAGAATAGCTGAAGAGTTTCGAAGGGCATGTGGAGAACTATTAAAGCATTCAGGAATGACTACATTTTTGGAGTACTGATACAGGATAGAAAATATTTCAAATCTTAGTTAAAGGATTTTCTTCCTGTTTCTTCTTTTTCCAAGTGAGAGGAGGGGAGATAGAGAGACAGAGTCCCATATGCACCTTGAATGGGATCCTATAGGTAACCCCCACCTGGGCCATGCTTGCAACCAAGCTATTTCTAGCACATGAGGCAGAGGCTCCACAGAGCCATCCTTAGCGCCTGGGACTGATGTGCTCCAATCACTTGAGCCATGGCTACAGGGTGGGGAGAGAGAGAGAGTGAGTATGTGTGTGTGTGTGAGAGAGAGAGAGAGAGAGAGAGAGAGAGAGAGAGAGAGAGAGAGAAAGAAAGAAAGAGAAAGAAAGAGAGAAAGAGGAGAAGGACAGGGAGGGGTGGAGAAGCAGATGGTCATTTCTCCTGTGTGCCCTGACTGGGAATCGAACCCAGGACATCCACACACTGGGCCAATGCTCTACCACTGAGTCAACCGGCCAGGGCCTCAAGCAAGAGATTTTGAAGGTTTGTTTCTAAGGCAGCATAGAGGACCAGAGATAACACGTTTGTTAATTTATCTAGGTTTAGAAATTAGCTGCTAAAGTATGGCAAATGGAAGTTTGGAACTACTTGTATGTATCCAATTTCATTAAAGTTTTTAAATTTATAACTATGGGATAAAGCATAGGACAGGACATTAATTCAATATGAAACTTACAGAAAAGTTTGTAAGAAAGCTGATAATAATTAAATAATTAAATAAACTGAGATTTTTGTATCTTGACCATTTCTTTTGACATTGAGAAAAGGTTGCAAAACATTATTTTTGCATATTAAAGATAATTGGTCCCATTCAACAGCGTATCATATAATATAGATTTTCTTTTCCTTTGCTATAGAAGGTCACATAACACAAAGTTAATGTGTAATCAGTTTGCATTGTATCAAGTTTTATTATTTTAAACTAATCAGATTTGTTTGAATAAGACATAATTATTTTTGCCTGACCAGATGATGGTGCAGTAAACAGAGTATAGGACTGGGACACAGAGGACCCAGGTTCAAAGCCCCGAGGTTGCACAGTGTCATACAGCTTGAGCAGGGGCTCACCAGCTTGAGCGTGGGATCATAGACATGATCCATGATAGCTAGCCTGAACCCCAGGTCGCTGGCTTGAGCGTGGGGTCACTCACTCTACTGTATCCCCCCCCCCCATCAAGGCACATATGAGAAAGCAATCAATGAACAACTAAGGAGACTAAGGGGCTGCAATGAAGATTTGATGCTTCTTAACTCTTTCCTTTTCTGCCTGTCTCTCTCTATGTGTTCCTCTCTTTGTCTCTCTCTCTCTGTCTCTGTCACAAAAAAAAGACAATTATTTTGACTGATGGTCATTACATATTTTGGGTTCATTATGGTAGTTTTTGTACATTTACAAATTACTCTGAAAACCACTGAACTCCTAGGGCCAGTTTTCTCAACATCTAAAGAACATATTTTATTTAAATGAAATTAACATTGGTTTAATTCTCTCAAAACAACTGCTTTGAAATATAATGAAATGTAATTGTAGCTAGCTGTAATGACATGTACAAAGATGAAGCAAAATATGAGGGAAAGTCAGCCTGGTCTGTGGTGGGGCAGCGGATAGAGCATCAACCTGGAACACTGAGGTCACTTGTTCAAAACCTTCTGCTTGTCCAGTCAAGGCACACATGATAAACAACCAATGAACAACTAAAGTAAAGCAACTATGAGTGGATACTTCTTGTGCCCTTCCCCTCCTCTCTCTGTAAAATCAATAAATAAAATCTTAGAAGGAAAATTATAATGGACACATATTTGAAGCAATGCATAAGAAAAAAATAATTTTGGAAACTAAATAGACAGGACAGGAAACTGACTCAATCAAACGAACTCATATGCTACAAACATAAAAATTTATCCAATATTAGCACATCATCATAGAATTTTAATTATTAGAACCTCTCATCTATTTCTCTCTCTCCCTCTCAAACACACATACACACACACTACTTATAAAAAAAGAGAATTTAGGTAGGTTCTAGAGAGTAAGTCTATTAAAGGCATAGAAAGATTTGTAGTTAGAGAGAGTCCAAAATTAATAATCTGGGTTTAAATACAGCATTGCCCACTTGGGTAACTAAACCTAAATCATAAGTTATGAAAAAGAATACGAGACTAAACCATGTGGGTACTTGTGAACAAAATTAAGGAATCTGGCCAAAGAGATTTAGGTATTAGAAAAATAAACAATTATAACACTTTAATTAGGGGACGGTCTGATCATGTTTATGTTTTCAAGGGATAATTTGGACTGTATCCTGGAGTGAGTTTTTCTAGGGGTAGAAAGATTTGGTTGAAATGTAAACATCAACCAGAAAGAGATGATGTTGAGTCTGTACTGAGCAACACTTAGAATAGTCGGATAGCTTTGGAAGTTAATTGGAAATTGAAATTGATGGGAAGGATGGGTGCCAAATCATCAGCAAAGGCAATTTGGTGATTCCCTTCACTCTCATTATTCAAGGTAGAATAATGCAAAAGCTCAAGGAGTTTAGAGGAAATGTTAGAGTGGAATGTTATATTACAGTTTAGGAAATACTCATTGTTTAGAGCTCTATTGCACTTCCAAATGGGTGTATCTAGACATCTTAGTGTTATATATAGCTTAAGTCAAGTCCATACATAGTCTTCCATAACTATATTTTAAATAAATTTATTGAGAAAATTGAGATTCTGCCATATCTTCAACTATATCCATGTAATTGTTTCTGTCTCCAAGAATTAAATGTTCACATTTTAGTACCTGTAACTCATTTGATGCTTTGGATTCTAGAATGTTAATAATGTTTACATGTATAAATAACCTCTCTTTTGGGGGTTCTACTATATTTTATGTTTTCATCCAAAAAAAAATTGTACAAATTTTGGGTGACACATGCTCTGTAATGACTTTCATACATTCCATATTTACTAGGTTTAATTTTCCATGTGAATACTTTCTTTTTAATTTTTTAACTATAGTTTTATTTTCTCTACTTTTAAATTAATATTTGAGTCATTTATAAGATTTTAGTATTTTAAAATTATTATTTATAGCAGTTAAGTGTGATTAGTAAGAATAAATGTTAGTGAATAAAATGAGAAATTTTTAAAATTCTTTTCTCAGATTACATTTTAAAAGCTTTATTTGGTCCAAATTTTGTGTTAGTGGTACTGTTAAAAGTTTCTTATTTATCTTTCACTTTTCAGCATAAGGACCTTAGACATATTTCTGGAAGAAAAATTTTTGTTGTTTGTGTATAAATCAAAATATATATGATCTGATCAGTCACTTATCTACTATAGATGCCAGTGTAGATATTTTATTTGTTTTTGTTTATCGCTGTAAAGTGAGATGTTCAAATTCCATTATTTAGTGACCTGAAAGCAATTCACCTAGATTTATTGCATTTTCACTTATATAGCCATTATTTTATAACAACTCTTACATCTTTTTGTAATATAAATGTACATGTCTAAAATAAGATAAAACTATTCCTGAATTTAAAAGTCAAATGTTAACTTTCATGTCATGTCATAAACATATAAAAAATTCAAGCTTTTGCTGAAGGTGTCTGAAGATTATTTTAGAGTTTTCACAATGAAAGAATTGCTCCATACATAAATATATTTTACAGTAACACCTAAAATAACTTTACCAAAATATAAACAATTATTTGCAAGTATTGATAGATGTCTAATTCATTGCGCTTATAGACTATCAAGAATTTCAAATGTTTTAGTACTGAAACATATGTAAAATAAATGTGAAAATGAAGTGGGTAACTTTTTAGGGATTCATGTAATACTTGGATCTTTATTTGTCTCAGTTATCCTTACTGTTCTCCAGGGACAAAGAGGGGATATAAACATTAGGCTCAGAGAATCAAAATAACATTTTATTATTAGCTGAGGTTATAACTAACTAGTTTGGACCACTTGGAATTCTTCTAGTCCCCCAACTAATGACATAATAAATGGCAAGTTGATGATGGCTCTTGGCAAAGATACTCAGATCCTCACCCTATGGCCCTCTCTACATGGCTTTCTAAGTGTCCTCATGACATGGCAGCTGGCTTTTCCAAGGTGACTGATCCAATAGAAAAAGGTGTAAACTCCAATGTCTTTCAGGATATAGATTTGAAAGCTACCATTTGTATCCATAGTACTAAATCAAATATCTCAACTCTACTCAATGTGGAAGGAAACTACACAGCAACATGAATAATAGGACTTAAGGATCTTTGGCTGCCATCTTGGAGGGTGGCTTCCAAAAAGTTCCTACTTATTGATTCTATATTGGGTATGTTGAAACCAATGGTTTATTTTGCATATCTTTAATTGTTACTCAGAAACTTGCATGATACCTATTCATTTTTTAACACAAAAGATGGGAACTTGAGTAATTTGTTTGACTATATTCCACTTCCACTTTCCATTCTACCTAATAAATAACATTTATTCTTGAATATTATTCTTGATTCTTTTGCTGTTAGCTTTAAATTTTTAGAAAATATATTAACGCTCCTGTTTTTCTTCATATTATTACTCTTGATTTCTAAAATAAGAGTAACAGCAGTTCTATATTTTAGTCCACTTCAATCCTGTATGTTATATCACTTTCTCTTTTATGTTTTAAAGGTTGATGTCATTTACCTTCTAATCTGAAAATCACATACCAAGATATCTATGCACGGTCCTTAGGCTAAGTAAAACCAAAATGAAAAGAAGAATTGCATATACAGTATTATGTTCATTCAAAAAGTATGCTAGTAGTACATGTTCTTTGTGCACAGTGCCTCTAACCAAGGACTATTCTAAGTGGGATTCATGTCAGATTAATTTCAAATAGATTCACTTCTCTTAATATTCCATAAGTTACTAACGCAGGGCACATTTTAATTTAATTTTTCTTTGGTCTTTGGTTCTTTGTAAAGTGCCCTCTTCTTTCTGAGTTTTTAATTATCTTATTTTTAAAATAACAAGCCTTTATGACCAAGTCATGATATCTATACATGAAACGCTATCTTTTTGTCCTGATTACCTGTATTATTTTCAAGTAACCAAGCTCCTGCATTTTTTAGTTATTATCTAAACTGATTGCTCTCTAAACCTTCTTCAGAACAGTCAATCTGGACCATCTCCCCACTGCCTTCCTGAGTTGAGTCCACTCTTCACTGAAGTCTTCCCTTCCTCTTCTTTGTTTACTGATAAATTTTTAAAAGATCCTCCTCAAATAGTTTATTTTATAAAGCATGTGGAGTGTTTTAAAACTATTTTTTATTATGTCTCATTACATATGACAAAAAAATTGTCAATTTTAAATCATTTTTTTCAAAATACTGAAGGGTAGTGGTATGCCACATTCATTGTTGCTGATGGCAAGTCTGATAACACTCTATTTATATTTTATTTTAAATTACTTTCAATATTTATATTACCTTTTAATACTTGCATTATTTCTTTTAAATTATTTAATAATTAATTATTTAGCTATTTTATTTAAAGATCACAATTGCGTCCCACCTTTACAATTATTTAAAGAATTTTTCATTTTTGACAAGTGAATGAATATAAAATAGGCTATGTCACTGTGGTTTTAATTTACACCAGTGATGGGCAATCTTTTAAGCTTGGCGTGTCAAAATTCGCCAAAAAACTGAGCATAACTCGGGTGGTGTGTCACTTCCAGAAAAATGGCCTAACCGGAAATCCCAGAACTAGATGCTCTGTGCCGGAGTTTTGTTGTTTTGGCCTACAGACCTCCGGCACAGAGTGTCTACACTACAGAAAATGTTTAATCCTCGGCTACTGCACCTGGCCATGCAGGAGCTGAGGATGAAACATCCTTCTTGACATGCAGCCCCATACTTCTCTGGTATGCGGCCGCGTGCAACCGTGTGTCATCAAAAATGGCTACGCGTGTCAGTGCCGACACACGTGTCATAAGTTCACCATCACGAATTTACACTTTATATAGTTGATATTTATATATTTATTTCTAATTTGTGTTATTTCTTTTGTGAAATATCTGTGCTTCTTTTGTTTATTATTTTATTAAACTTTCTGAATTGTTGATGCTTTATATATATTTTAGATACAGATGTTTTTCTGATCATATGTGTTGTAAGTAGCTCATTTCAGCTTAAAGCTTATCTTTTCATTCTTTGTATAGCACCTTTGATGTAAGAGACTTTTGTAGTCTAATAATGTATAGTACAATTTGTATAAGCATACATTCTTAAACTTTAGATAATTTGACAGAAAATTAATTTCTGAGTTTGAGATAATATAAATTCAGTTTTTTTATTTTCACTGAGCAGCATTTCTAATAATAAGGAATGATCCAATTAAGGGGAATATATGGGCCCTGGCCAGTTTGTTCAGTAGTCGTGTGTTGACCTGGCATGTAGAAGTCCCGGGATTGATTCTCTGTCAGGGCACACAGAAAGAGTGACCATCTGCTTCTTCAACCCTTCCTCTCTCCCTTCTCTCTCTTTCTCTCTCTTTCTTCTCCTCCCACAGCCATGGCTCAATTGGTTTGAGTGCATCAGCCCCAGTCACTGAGTATGGCTCCATGGAGCCTCCCATTCAGGCACTAAAAATGGCTCGGTTTTGAGCATGGCCCCAGATGGCCAAAGCATCAGACCTAGATGGGTGTTGCCGAGTGGATCCCAGTCTGAATGCATACAGGATTCTGTTGCTCTATCTCTCCTTCTCTCACTTGAAAAAAAAAATGAAGGGGGAATATATGACAATAGATGATTTTCTTTTGGACATCATCAAGATGGCAGAGAGAAACATATCTGGTACCTTTGAAAAGTTAATACAAATGACTTTTAATAATATTTATGATCAAAATGCATTATTGTATATTGGTTTAAGGAGTAGTTGCACAAAATATATGTACAGTTACACAATTTGTTTTGGTCAGATATTTGCATTGCTATTTAAAACTATGATCCTTAAGAAACAATTCATAGATCAAGTTTTAAGTTATTTTATGGGAAGGTAGATGCTGATAAAGGGACAGAAAAGAGGTTTTATGAAATATAAGTAAGTTAATGCTCTATGCTAGATATATTTACATTGATCCCTAGTATGTAGGAAAGTTTTTTGCTCTCTATATAACAGCTTTTGATGAAAATAAAATATATGACCCTCCCAGGTGAAAGTCTGTTTACTTTAGCAATTTATATCCCCAGAGTCTATTCTCAAAGTTTTTGAATATAATTTATCAAAGTATATTATTTAGAAATTTATCCTTTACTCATTTTAGTAAACCTTATTGTGTCTGGTGAAATGTAGCTGTCTGTTTGCAAAAATAGCAAAACTTCATTTTTGGTCTGCTGTAGAAGTAAAATGCTTCTCTTAGAACATGTATATGATTTCTGCCAAATAGTTAAAAGGAAAAGTTTTACGTGAGATCTAGTTAACGTCACTCATTAAAGTAGCTGAAGAGTCTCACACTCATCATAGCTTTTATTACAGTCTAACAGAACTATATTATTCATAATAATATTGGTTTCTTGTCTGTTGTTTATGCTACAGCAAAAGTGTTAGCTCTTTCTGTTTATAATTTTAACATGAACAATAAAAAATGTCCTATTTTTTGCAAATTTATAGTAATCTAGTTCTGGATCTCATGTAAAGTCCACAGCAGGTTTGGGCCACTACTCAGGTCAGCTGTCTTACAGTATAGACCTTGTGGCTCTACTACACAATGTGAAATATTCTTGCGCCATGTGGGGTGGGGTTGGTAAAACCTGACTGTCAGACAGGGACATTCACTGACTTCTCTGAAATCACAGAAGATACTTTGATAGGGCTTCACCGTAGAAAAGCTTTCACTTCTACTCACCTAATTGTAAAGGTGTTATGACATACAGCTTTCTAAATGTCTATGAAAATACCTTGAACACATTGCCTTATCTCCACCATAACCTATTCAATGAAAATATGCCTTGCGGGAAATAAAGTATACATTACAAGATTAATTAACTTAGTGGGTTTTGCCCAGTGAGTAGATTCATTACTTATATCTCTGACAATACTTTATTCTTCTAGTAGGGCAAGATGTAAAATAAGTAAAACACACAACTTCTTTTTGCTTGGTAGGGGAACCTGGGCATATATTCCTGAGAAATAGCCAGAAATATTGCAGCTGATCAGTGAAGCTATGATTCACCAAACGTGGCAGGAGACTCTCGTGCAGTGTTTGATAGACTGCCAAATTCTTGCTCTTTGGGCTCTTTTCTCCAGAACACCTTGCAAACACTTATCTTTAGAGCTTTGTTTTGTTTTCTGTGTTTCTGTCAATGAATAGACAATTGATTTCTGTTGACATACAAGCATATCATCCTGCTGTTCCTAATCCTGTTTTTGTTTCTCATTTTGTGAACATGTGTTGTCTTTAATATAAATTCTACAAATAGAATTTTGTAGATTTGAATGTATTTTTAATCTATTGGTACGCATTTCCCTCATTTCTTTTTTTATTTTAACATTATCATCCAAAGCCTTGGTCAGTTTGCTCAGTGGTATAATGTCGGCCTGACTTGTAAATGTCCTCTGTTTGATTCCTACCTATTGCACACAGGAGAAGCGTCCATTTGCTTCTCTACCCTTCCCCTTCTCCTTTCTCTCTATCTCTCTTCCCCTCCTGCAACCAAGGCTCCATTGAAGCAAAGTTGGCCCGGGCGCTGAGGATGGCTCCATGACCTTTGCCTCAGGTAATAGAATGTCTCTGGTTGCAATGAAGCAATGGCCCCAGATGGACAGAGCATTGCCCCCTGGTGGGCTTGCTGGCGGATAGATACTGGTCGGGCGCATGTCTGCAGGAGTCTGTCTCTCTGCCTTCCCGCTTCTCACTTCAGAAAAAACAAAAATATCCAAATAATGCTTTCATAGCACCATTTTAGTAATTAGTAAATATTTAATTTACTGAAAATATGAATATAGATCTGTCTAATGTTTTACATGAACTCCAGTGAAAAAGAAACTGTTTCTTTAACTTTTGTAAAGAATAGTGAAACCCGTAGGTTTATATATTTTAGTGGTCTAATGATATTCAAATTTTTATCTTCAAGCAACTTATATATTACCTCCTATGTTACAAAGAGCATAAAAGATGAGTCAACTAATAACATGCATTTCTGCTGAAATCTCTTTTAAAGATACAGTGTTCTGATGATTAAAAAAACAGATAAGACTAATTATAACATTGGTATTATATTTTATCTTCATTGCATTTCATATAATAATAATTTTTTTTTTCCTGAGGAAGAAAATTATTTGAACCAAGACAAGAACACTCCAGTGCCTGGATTAGTAACTATTCCATGATATTTCTTGTCAATGAACTTTAAATATTACTAAATAGTGGAATTGTTATATAAACATGTGACCTGGTATTAGTTAATTAAAAACACATTACTGATTTAGCACTTTATCCTTTAAGTTGAAATAACAATGCCAATCAGCTTCTTATTGTTATTGACAAAAGTAAGTAATTAATTCTCATAGAGATATAACCATCTTACTTGATAAATTTAAAGATTTAAATGGTTTTGCAAAGCACACTGTTGAATTGTTTTCCCTCACCTATTGTCCCATTACGCTCTTTGAGCATTTGTTTGGAATTGCTCCATAAATATTGGAGGATAGTCTGTTGATAATTCTTCTCCATTGATCTCACTCCACATTCTTCACCACATGGTATTGACTGAAAATTATGCTGTTTGTATTGGTTTTTGTATTGGTATTGTTTCCCTTTGCTTACATGACATCGAGATGAACTAGAGTCCCAAAGTTCTAGTTTTACACATATGCCTACATTAAATGTGGTATTTGCTCAGAAGTATATTCTATTTTGAATGCCAAGCAGTGTACAAGCCAACCTGGGTTATATTCCTCTCAGACCAGTGGAAGTCAACCTGGTTCGTACTGCCTTCTAGTGGGCATTCCAGCTTTCATGGTAGGCAGTAGTGGAGCAACCAAATGGCACTGCAACTTAACTATAGTAAGTTGTTTTATAAAGATTTATTCTGCCAAACTTAGTGAAAATTCGACATAAAGTACTTGGCAAGTAATTATTATATAAAGTCCACTTTTGTATCTCTGTTAGTAGTTACATTTTCTAACTGTTCACCGGTTCCACAGTAATGGTGATTTATAAAGTAAGGAAATTACTTTATAAAATTTATAAAGCAGAGTTATAGCAAGTGAAAACGTATAATAATAATTACTTACCAAGTACTTTATGTCGATTTTTCGCTAAGTTTGGCAGAATAAATCTTTATAAAACAACTTACTATAGTTAAATCTATGTAATTATGGCACCATTTGGTTGCTCTGCTACCGCCCACCATGAAAGGTGGAATGCCCACTAGTGGGCGGTACGGACCAGGTTGACTACCACTGCTAGACAAACATTGGAGGGGTTAAGTTAAAAGATGGAGTTTGACTTTAAGTGGTAATAGTATATAGTAATGAAAAGAATCCTATATGCCAGGACTTGGTTACTTTCATGAAGACCGTGAAACAGGATAAGGGTATAAAGAGTGACCAGAAGTGAGTGTCCTATCTTATAAAAGGAATTAGGAAGGGTTTCTTCAATAAGGTGGTATAAAATAGAAACTTGGAGAACATAACAATAGCCAACCTGTGGGGGAAGAAAAGGAGCAATGAAGCCAGTGTGACATGAGCAGTATGCGTGGGAATGGGGTAGTTTGGGGTAGTCAGAGACTGAATGGCTTAGTGTTTTGTAAATTAAGATAAGAACGTTGAATTATGACATATAGGATTCTTTTTATTACTATTTACTTGTGGCTTATTATAAGGTTCATAAAAGCATAGAATTTTTGTTTTGTTTTTTCATCGCCCTGTCACTTTTCAGTAGCTAGAACAATGCTTGGGACTCATTGCCTGGCAACATTTTTGCTTGTTTTGTTTTTTCAGATTTCCATGTTCTATGCTGTTTTATCTCCAATGTATATATTTCTTACATAAAGAAGTTACTGTTTTTTTTTTTTTGCAATATTTTGTGTCTGTGTTTCAGAGAGTTAACACAAGCAGTTATCACGAGCTTTCGTTCACTCTACTTTTTGAGCTGAGCACGGTCGTCACTCTAAGTCTCTGTTATTCCTCGCCACGGCACGGTAATCCCTGTGCAATGTGATATTGCTGTTGGGATGGAGCCATGAAATTGCTCCAGCACATCCCAAGCTGCCAGTGCCGTGTGTGGGATCCAGGAAGCCTGGGAGAATTCAATCCAACAGTGTGCACATTAATTGTAATCCCCTCCTCATTTATTAGGCAATTGATCAAAGTTGTCCTTCAACAGTAATTATTCTTTCTGAATATTGAAATAATGATGACTTGATAGTGAATCAGTTGGGATTTTGAAAATATCAAGGGAGT
Source organism: Rhynchonycteris naso (assembly GCA_037038555.1). Taxonomy (NCBI): domain Eukaryota; kingdom Metazoa; phylum Chordata; class Mammalia; order Chiroptera; family Emballonuridae; genus Rhynchonycteris; species Rhynchonycteris naso. Next base: position 60,163,730 of record CM072995.1, on the reverse strand, counting down.
TGAATGAGAGTAAGGAAGACTGTATTACCTTTTTGCCACAGTTGATAACATAGCAAATTGACTTCATTGAAAAATTAAACATTTATATATGAGCATCAATTAGCTGTAATTTTGAATGCTAAAATATTTTATGTTAATACTAATATATATATATCTGGTGTGCCTAGAAGCTGAGCTAGGTGGCACTGTAGAGGGCAGCTCCAGCATCTGTCTGTCTGTCAACAAGGCTGACAGGCATAAACGGGCGAGCTTCCGAACCATTCTTAACCCTGATGCAGAATTCCTGTCAAGTCAGGCAATGGAAACAAGATACAGTGACAGATAGCACCAACAGGGGGTTACGAGCAATCCCCCACAGGCCACATACCGTCTGTCAAAGCCCCTTGTTCGGAAGCAGAGATGGAACTAGCAGGCATGGCAATTCTAATCCACTTATTAAGACATGGTCACTTGGGCAAACTATTTGTGTCCAAGAGAACTCTGGCGTTATCTTTGCTAGAATAAGTTCCCATTTCATTTCTCCCGCTGAAACCTAACAAAGTGTTTTCTCTAATTGGCAAAACCTGTAGTAAAATCACATTTACTATAATGACAGTAAATTAAATATGTATGAAACAGAAAGAGTTTACTTTTGCAAGTTGAAATTAAGCTTAGTGTATATTTCAAACCTTGTAAATAAAAGCATTTACAGTTAAATAGTGTTGCTAATTAAATAATTTTTAAACTAAAATTTAAACAATCAGCTATAAAAACACTCAAAGAGAAGTTCAGAAATAGTGCTAACATAATGCTGTATATTCCTTTGTACTCTACCTGGTTTAGAGAGTTATCCCTCCAGCTATGTTTTAGTACACAGAAATTATTTTAGGTAAAAACAAAGTGTATGAAGTTAACAATAAAATAGATTTAATTATTTTTATGAAATAATAATTTGTTCCTAAATTATATTCTGAATCTGCATTTCCTGTTGTATATTGAATAAAATGTTTCAATCCTAAATACTTTATATACAAGTCCATGAACTTTGTAATAGTTTCACCAGCACACACTTAAAAAAGAATTACAAAAAGTGGCTATTAGAATAGCTGTGATTTAGTTAAAATTTATTTGATACCTGGAATTCTTCATCTGATTGCTTGACTGCATGATAATAACTCTTTAGAGTAGCATTGTTCAGCCTCTCTTTATTCATGGAGATATAAATGATCTAAACCACTAAATGACTTTTTCTTTTTTTAGTTTTATTTCCTTTTTTTTTTTTTTACAGGGACAGAGAGAGAGTCAGAGAGAGGGATAGATAGGGACAGACAGACAGGAACGAAGAGAGGTGAGAAGCATCAATCATTAGTTTTTCGTTGCCGTTGCAACACCTTAGTTGTTCATTAATTGCTTTCTCACATGTGCCTTCACCGTGGGCCTTTGGCAAACGGAGCAACCCCTTGCTGGAGCCAGCGACCTTGGGTCCAAGCTGATGAGCTTTTGCTCAAGCCAGATGGGCCCGCTCTCAAGCTGGCGAGCTCAGGGTCTTGAACCTGGGTCTTCTGCATTCCAGTCTGAAGCTCTATCCACTGCGCCAACACCTGGTCAGGCTATTTCCCTTTTTTATATAATAGTATTGGTGTGTGTGTGTAGCTGCGTGCATGCGTGTGTGTGACATCTAACATCCAAAAATAATAAAGAAAAACGACACGGTAATTTATAATCAATAAAAAAAATGGTACATTGGCATAGTTTCACATTTCATGATGTTGACTAGGTAGAAAATAAAGTAAATGAAACACCTGGACTGGTTTTGATAAATGTAATAACACTACATTTTAAGTTAAAATGTAATAACGCTACATTTTTACCGTTTCTCGCTTAATATATTGGGCCTCAATTTATACTCTGTGTTATTTAACTTACAGTTTAATATCTACTAAGAACACCATCATCTAGGACCCTTGAGATTATCACAGTTTCATTTATTTTTTTTTCCTAGTAGGAAAACAAAGTGAGTGGGAAGAAATTATTGGCAATAGTGTTTTATTAGTGGGACAGTAGTAGTAGTGACTTAGAATTTAATTTGAGAGTTTCTGCTTTGCATATTGGTGTTAATTCTTCAATGTACTTATTGATATTTATAGTCAATAGGAACTTTGAAAGATAAATTAATGATCTGATACATGTGTATGTAAAAAGATGCAGATTTAATTAATATTAATATATTTTATTTCTATATATATAGTTTCTATAAGTATAGCTAAAAATTATTTATGCACACCTCAATATGCATTTTGTAAGCCTCAGTTTCCATTTTCTTTTTTATATTCTAACCAATAGATGACAAGTTAAACTGAGGGTAATATATTTTTCACTACCAGACTCTTACATAGTCATATTATTTTCACTATTTAGTTAGAGGAAATAGGTGAAATTAAGCAGTGAAATCTTATTTAAGGTGGGTCCTGCACCACTCAGTGATAGCCTGGGAACAAACAGTCTTGTTCTGCAAAGTGTATGCATAATTTTCACTGTTATGTGAAAGATGTGACTTATGTAAAACTTGAGGTTCTTTTTCTAGGTCAGTATACAATGAAGTAAATTAGGTGGGAAAGAGTGGTTTCCTATGGTCCAGCACCCATTCTGAATGCAGAATTAAAAAAAAAAAATGGTACCTTGGAACACTTCCCTGGTTCGATGAAAGTTCTGTTAATGAGTTCCAAAAATATTATGGCACGCTAGCTTTTGTCATTTAATTCAATTAAGTTTTATCAAACAGCAGTCCACATAATATATTTGGCATTTGACTATAAAGACCAAATTATGCCTAAAACAAAATATATCAACCCAATTAGAACAAAATTTGCAACATAACAGTGAGCTTTTCTATCATTTTAATTTAAATTAGCCAGTTTCTAACACGTTGCTCCTTTTTTTATGTTCTCTCTCTCTCTAATAAGATTCAACCTATAATTTTGGCAAAAAACAGCAACCAAAAGAACCACACAATTTTACCTGATGTTATCATTCTTATTGTATCACAGACATATGCTGTAGGTTTGTCTATATTTAGTTGTATTAATTTGACTGGTTAAGGTGGCAGCCAATAATTTTTTTCTCTATAGTCTAGTTAGCTAAAAGTTCATCATGAGAATGGAGATAATTTATATTTTTTTAAAATGAAGTGTGAGATTTTAAAGCTTACCAATGTTTTCAGAACTCCTGCTCTTTTCCCACATTTGGGGAATTGCTGAAGGGAAGAGCCTGGGAGATTTTGTATAGAAAAAGCTTACAAAGTTTAAGCTCTGTTTCTTTGTTTGCTGAATAAATCTAAGCTGCCTGTAGCTTGCCATCATCCTTTTGCATATTTAATGCTTCTTTAGCTGTCTGATTCATCTCCACAATCTCAGATATCTCTCTAAGAATCTTCACTGACTGACACCTATTCATAGGAATGGTTGTTGATAAACTGCAGGGCTCACCATTATTATAAACGGTCCTAGTGCTGCTGAGACCCCACAAATGTACTTTGTGTTGAGTAGAAAGAATAGAAGAGGTGATATCCATTTCCTTCATTTCTCAAGGGAGTCAACAGTAATATTGCAGAACCCCTCAAAAGATTCTTCTAGAAGCCTGATATGCAATGCTCCTTTTATAGGTCTCATCATGCTTTATGCTGCCTGATATTGGCAGGAAGATCAGAGTTCAGTGTTAACAAAGTGACTTCGCTGACCTCAATTCTGCAGCATTGTTTTTAGGACAGTGAAAAATAATTGAATTTTTATGTGGAAGTGTCTTAGCAAAGCCCTCATGAGTTTGGTTTAAAATAAAGAATATTGCCGACCTGTGCTGGCGCAGTGGATAAAATGTCGACCTGGAATGCTGAGGTCTCTGATTTGAAACCCCGGATTTTCCCAGTCAAGACACACACAGGAAGCAACTACTATGAGTTGATGTTTCCTGTTCCTCTCTCCTCACCTCTTTCTCCCTCTAAAATCAATAAATAAAATATTTAAAAGAGAATATCAAACTCTCAGAAAGAGGCAAACTGGAAAGAAATATTAAAAAACATTCTAGATTGTGGGGTAATGGAGTAAGTTAATGTGCAGAGACCCAAAACACCAGGTGTGTGGGGAGAGGTTTTAGCAGATTCAAGAGAAACTTACTGATGAGACACACATTTCTATCTACTGGGTAATACACGTAGGACGTAATAAAGTACAAATGAGAAAGGCAAGTCAGAACTACAAAGTAGACACTTGGAAAAACTATAATAAAATGAGACATTTGAAAATGTGACACATCCAAATGCATTATAGAAAATTTTACCTACACAGAACATTTGCATCTGCCAAAGATAAAAGTCTCACATAGGGTAAAAGTAATTTAATATTTTGAAAATTTCTGAGAGAAATAAAAAAGAACAAAATAGCGCGAGTAGATCAGGGCATCTGTTGAACTTTTAATTAAAGCTTTTCATTTTAAATTTCATGAACATGTTTTCTTCTCAATATTTTTCCATCGTTCATATGTTTGCACATCTGTTTATTATCTGCTCTTAACACCACTCATGACACAAGTATTGAATTAACTACAGAAGCAGATCACATGTAATACATTTATAAATGTCATTAATACCAAATGTCAGGGAAAATGAAGTGAAAGAATGTCTGGTTGTAAATTACATGCCTTGCATCTTTATTTTCCGTTAGGATACAATATTAACAAAGACAGGAAACAAATTTAAGTTGGCAAGTTAATTACCTTTGGTGATTTTTTTCCATAGAGACCTGTTTTTTAAAATATTGTCTTAAAGAAACAATGGCTAAAAACAAAACAAAGAAAAACAACAAAAACTAATTAGGCTAATATGTGAGTGAATCTTTTTTTTGAAGCTCCAAACATGTATTTAAAATTATCTTCAGTCGCTATTCAACAGTTGTTTATTGAGCTCTCATGACCTTTCGACACTTGTTTCTGGGCTCTGGTCACAGTTAAAATATTTACCAATATAAAAGGCATTACTGGGTAAACTCTTAATAGCAGTGCTATCCTGAATAAGTAATTTAAATATCCTTCTTTTCTACACAGTTTTATGTAACATAGAAATATGTTACACATTTTTTTCCATGTTGCGATGATCCTATGCCTTGAAATACATGAAGATGCTTTGTAAGGTGACACTGAAGATATGGATGTTTATTTTCCTCGTAATTGTGATACTATCATAACGGAATTGTTGAAGTATTCATGCTCTACCAGGGCTCTTCAGTCAGAAATTTTACCCTGTTGTTATTGTCATGTATCCAGATTCTAATGAACACATGATAATTCTGCCCTCTGAATTAATACTCTAAGAAGTGAATTATAAAACTTACAATTTATAAGCCTTTATTATATAGCTGACATTGTGTTTTTTAAAACACGGCAAAAATATACTAGTTCTATTGTTAATCTGATATCTAAAAACAATTTTGTAAACTCTTTTCAAACCTTGATATTAGCTGTGAAAACAATGGCAATTATGCCATGAGTGCACTAACTATCGGAGGGGTCTCTAATTAGTGACTTCTAATTTACAAACAGTTTCATGTGAAATATTGACTTCGGCTGCATTTCGATGCGACAGTCGCCCGTCCAGGGATTGGTAAAAACACTACAACGAGAGAATCTTGAGTGCAACATAAAAATTGCGACCACCAGTGCCCTGCCAATCTGACCCTGACAGGACAGACCTATTGATTGGCTGGAGCTCGTAGATGATGATGCAGCCAAAACACGGAGGCAAGTGCCGATGGATCACGCAGTCCATGTGTGACACTTCTTCCTTGACATTATACGCTACTCTGAGTCCGCTGTTGAGTGGGATTGCGAGCTCAAACACGGTGGCCGTAAAATGGAAATCGGCTCTAAGTCCCTCCTAGAAGGCTCAATAAAGTTACGTTCACCCTAAGTTCTTGGAAGAAAAATTGCTGTCACTAGTAATCGAATTTATAGTTATCTTTGCCATCATAGATAAATCCATGTTTTTGACTCTGTGACCATTGAAACATAAAAATTAAACCTTTTACCCATGGTCAGGGCATTTGTACTAAATATTAAAAGCCAGCAAGTTTTCACTATCAGTAAGCTATTTTTCTCCATCATTTCTTGGGGAAAGAAAGCATTTTTAAGCATGCCTGAAGTTTTATTTACAGTTAATTGGATACTCCATAGTAAAGACTTTATAAATTGATTTGTGAAAAGGGCTTCTAGAGGCCCCTGGGTCAGCTCTGCGCCTTTGGTCTGAGTGTACTTGGCTTTTATTATGGTTGCTAATGCATCGGATGGGACCCTTGGTTGATAATAAGCTTAAGAGACATTTACTTTACTTTGCTTACATGTATATAGAGGATGTTGGAACATAATTTTGCTGAGTGGCTGGGCTGCAAATCAAATAAAGCAACAAATGCATCCCTTTGACAAGTCAGGGCACTTAAGGGGAAGAATAAATACCGCTGCTGCTTATGCCTCCATTGAAAGCCCTAGGATACTTCTGTTCTCAGAAACGATGTCCTGGAAGTTGATATTAATTAGCGTTACTAAGGCAAAATAAAACAGATACCTAAGATGATCATCCAGACAGTATATAATTCTCCTCTTCCCTTAAATGGGCGGTTTAATTAAATTTTGGGGGAAGAATGAGAATAATTACTTGATTTTTTTTTTAATATAAAAGCATGCCAAAGGCAAAAGAGAAACAAATAAGAGTGCCTGCAAACTCTGGGTTATAACCAGGAATGAAAATTAATATCTTATTTAATTTTGATTATAACTTTTTATAAGCTTTCACATGTTATTAAAAGTAATTCAGATTGGCTTTTGAATCTTATGTGAAGTGTTTCAATCATCCAGAAGAGGAGCTATGCAAATAAGAAAAAATAATAGGGCAGGTATTTATTGATTAGAATTCTGTGATACTGGGAGGAACATACAAAGGCTTGGGACAGAGGAGTAGAAAATATTTGTAGCTTTATTTCTCACTAATTGATGTCATTGTATAGCTACTTTATATCATATTTTCACTAATGACTGAGTCTTTTGTGCTGTTATATGGTGACACCACCTGACAAATACTGAGTCATAGAAACATCTTCTTTATCTCTATGGGGCATGGAAAAAGTGTTTTCTTATCTTGTACTTTGTCATTTTGCTTTATAGTATGAAGAATAAAAGAGGGAAAATAAAAATTCTAATGCATAGTGATATCAGCCAATCCTCAGCTTTACAAAAGTAAATATGGACTGTTTGCCATGTGTTCAAATGCAAAAGGAAATGAAATAAATTTAATAGCTTATATAAATCATTAGAATATATAAATGACATTTTCATTTAAAGAAAATGAGATGTGATTGAAAATTCATATTATTTTTGGCTCTCAGAAAATGGACTATCCCACAACCCGACACAAAAACAAGAAAACGAGCCTAGCCAGGCAGTTTTCGCAGTGGACCGAGCATCAGACTGGGACATAGAGGACCCAGGTTTGAAATCCCAAGGTCACCAGCTTGAGCATGGACTCATCCGGCTTGAGTATGGGGTTGCTGGCTTGAGCATGGGATCATAGATATGACCCCATGGTCGCTGGCTTGAAGCCCAAGGTTGCTGTAACACCCCCCGCCCCCAGTCAAGGCACATATGAGAAAGCAATCAATGAACAATTAAAACATACAATGAAGAATTGATGCTTTCTATTTCTCCCTTCCTTTCTGTCTGTCCTTATCTGTCCCTCTCGTTGACTCTCTCTCTGTCTCTGTCAAAACAAACAAACAAGAAAACAAACTAAAACAAAACACAAATAAGATTATTTTTCAATGTTCACATATTTGTTTTGTTTCAGAGCATTTACTATATAAATGAAGATTTTTTATAATGAAATTACTTAGGATTTAAAAATAAACAATTCATGCAAAGGAAGGAGGAGTATTTGAAACTGAAGGTTTATATTTTTAGATTAGTTATAAAACCATAGTATCTTTAGAATGACTTAGGATAATATTCTTTATATGTTAACTCATTTTATTATGTAGAAGAAAAAATGGAAAGTCTATACATTCTTAAAACTGTTATGCTCAAAGGAGAATATTGTCTTAACCCAATCATGTGGGAAAGAAGAATTTAAAGAGAAGGGCAGAGGAAACACAGGTTTTCCCACAGAAAAAAATAGCTGTTGAGAAATCCTGTTAAGCCAGTATTGTTTTTACTAAATTGGACAGATGAAAACATAATATAATTAATCATGCAAAAAATAAACTAGTAACATATGAGTATTAGTTTTCTGTGGCCACTGTAACATATAACCACAAACTCAGTGGTTTAAAACAACAAAAATATATTTTCTCTTAATTCTGGATGCCAATAGTCGGAAAATGTTATCGCTGGGTTGAACTCAAGGTGACCTGGGAACACGCTTTATCCAGAAATTGCTGGAAAAATTCTGTTTCATTACTCATTCAGCTTCTGCTGGCTGCCAGCCTTCTTGAGTTTGTAGCCACATCACGCTTAATTTTCAGTCTCAAATGTCAGATCTCTTCTGTATTTTTTCTATCATGAGATTTGTGAGCCAGCTAATCACTCTATCTGAAAATTTTTTATTTAATGACAATTGCAGAAACCTTTCTTATATATAACATTTAGATGTTCTATGAATTAAGACTTGATAATTTTGTAGGATTCTGACCTAGGAAAAACACACATGATTCTGCCTAACACAAAACTCAACTCTAAGAGAGCTCCTGGTCTACGAGGTTTCTGGTCATCATCATATAAAAGCTAATTAAATCCCTGGTTCTAAACCAGGAGAGAAGGAGTAGTTTTTAAAAAGACAAGATAGTTTGAAATCTGTCTCTACAGTCCAGATAAAAGATAAGATTGTGATACCTATGAACAAGAACCTGTCTGAATTTCTACCATTAACTGCTGCTGGTATCCCCACATTAGCATTCCTTTTGGCTTGATGATTTCTTGAATTCTACTAGAGCCTCAACTTCCTTCTTTATTCTTGTATGTCATGATCTTACCAGTTTCTTAAACCCACAGTTGCATACTCAGACACACTTAAAAATATTTTTTTCCACTGCCTGATCAGGTGGTGGCACAGTGGATAGAGCATCAAACTGGGAAACAGAGGACCCAGGTTTGAAACCCCGAGGTCACCAGCTTGAGCATGGGCTCATTTGTGCCATGAATCAGCAGGGCTAGTAATTCCAGGTCCTGAGGAAGAATGATGTGGAATGAAGAAAATAGACTTAGAGCAAATAGGATGGGATCGGGAGGCCTCTGCAAGCTGATGGCAAGACACAGCAAAATAGCCCCTGGTTTGCTTTATTATATAGCCATATGCAAATAAGGAAGTCTTTGATACAAAGTCACACATCTGAGGCTAAAACAGGAATTTCTTTTAAGGCATGAACAGGAATCCATTTAAGACATATACAGATATCCCCCTAGCATGTGTATGTGAAATCAACCAACATCTGAACAAATGAAAGGTGAAAGAAAGGGCACGTAAATTGCTTCTAGCAATTTAAGCAAGTGAAGTGAGGGTATGGGATGAGGGCAAATACTCAGCTTCATAGCCAATATGGAGGTGGTGGTGTGTGTGTGGGGGAGGAGAACTTAGCCTTTTGCTAAGCTTCGAAAATACAAAGGCTTTCTGCCACTTGCAGTCTCCCACACATCTGAGCAAGGTTCACCAGCTTGAGCCCAAATTTGCTGGATTGAGCTGGGGGTCATTCAATCTGCTGTAGTCCCCTGGTCAAGGCACATATGAGAAAGCAGTCAATGAACAACTAAAGTGCTGCAATGAAGAATTGATACTTCTCATCTCTACTTTTATGTCTGTCTGTCCCTATCTGTCTCCCTCTGTCTCTGTCACACACACACACATACACACACACACATACACACTCGCACTGATTTGAGAGACACAGAACGAGCATCAATTTTTTATGCAATCGTTAATTACCTCTTGTATATGCCTTGACCAGGAATCAAACCTGCGACCTCTGGTGTCCCAAGTTGATACTTCATCTACTAAGTCACCTGGCCAGGGCTCAGACACATTTCTTAAAGTAAGCCATTTAGGCTAGCTGAACCTTCCTTGGAGAGCTGGATGAAGGATAATACAACCCTGAATGGGACAGAGTCAGGGAGTCAGTATTGACTATTAAACCTAAAAAAAGATCAGTAAATATTTGTTGAATTAGTGCAGGCGAGTAGATAGGTTGGAGCATGGATTGTTCTACGTGGGCCTGATTAATAGATCACACAAGGGCCTAGAAAAGTGGTTCTCAAACTTTTTGAAGTCAGGGTGCATTTAAAATCCTACAAATAATTGTAGGCACACTATATACAAATTTCTGAGAAATATGTTATAATAATTAAGTCAAATATTAAAGAAAAAATATAAAGTCCAAGCGTGCTTTTATGGTAATTAAATGAAATAAATATGAAAAAATTAAATTTATTCTGACATTAAAAATCATTTTTATGTTACATTTTTTGAGTTAAGCGTTTTAGAATTTGTAAAAAAGAGGGGTTAACAAATAAAAGAACGACAAAAATGTTATCTTTTTATATATATAGATACATTCTTAGTAAGATTTAGTAAATTTGGCAGGTCCCAGCGTGAATGTGTTTTTTTATTCTTGTGTTTATGGGAAACATAAGCCTGATGTGTCCTAGCAATTTCTTCAATGTTTGGGCATATATTTGAAAAGCAAACTCTAATTTCCTTGTCAATACATTGAAGAATTCCTCTCTTTTTACTCTTAGTTGTGTTGAGTGCAGAAAACCCCCACCATACATATCATCTTAACTTTACACCAAACAAAGGATAGAAGAAACTTGCCTCCAGTCTTTCCCGGGAACATGGGGGTAGTGTAAACAATCCAGCACCACAGTTTAACAGCCTTTTGCAACCTAATCAGGCAAGTGAGGTGGGGGGTTGGGCAGACTGTCAGCTTACAGCCAATTCCCCACACCTCTGTCCCCCAAAACTGTAAACTCCAAAAAGCCTGCTGGTTTTTTTTTTTTTTTTTTGTCCCCAACAAGCACATATTTCTTTGGAATACCATAGGGCACACCACTGTGCCCTGGCACACACTTTGAGAACCACTGGTCTAGAAGTTTTGCAATCAGTTCAGTACATCTGAGTCATACTAAAGGTAATGTTAGCAGTAGACAGGGGGTTGGAAAAATAAGAAGGAACCAAGTCATGAGGGGCTCTTGGCAATTTTGAGTCTATATATTTACCAAAAGCAACTGGTAATTTATGCTTTTAGGCAGAAGTTGGTTAGATAAAATTTTCACACTAGGTGGGCCATTTTGACCTAAGTACAAAGTATTTAGGAAAAGCAAGCCTGCAGATAAAAAGGAAACTTATGTAACTTTTTAATTAATATAGATGCAGAATAAAGGTAGTTTGTGCTAAATTATTGACAATGTAGAGAGGGAGAAGCAAACAGATTTGAAACAAAATTATGAGCATTAACTGACTCAGAAGGATCTGAAACTTGCCAATATATCTTAGACAAAATTGATAAGAATACAATGTTTATAATGCTTATCATTTTAGCTAAATCTAGCAATTATGTGCTAAAAGGCAACATTTTACCAAGCTTACCTCACTAATTTTAAATGACAAGAAAGCCCTAAGGGTCATTGCTCTGTTAAACTTAGCTTATATTAGGAAAGAGTTTATATTGTTTCTTCTATCAGATATCTGTTCATGTTTTCTTTTAGAAAGTTCTAAAGGCTTAAATGGCTTAAATACAATCTATAGGACCATTATGTTATATAAAATGGGCAGTTTTTTTAACTTAGACTTGAATCTGTTATGATAAATGTTCTGATAATATTTTTGATGATGTATCTTATTGATCTATTTTTAATCTATGTCACAAATACCTAGTTTTGGTAGCAGAAATGTATAACAACCCTTAAATCTGTAATATAAATCAACACAAAGAAACATAGTGGCCTGACCAGGTGGTGGCGTAGTGGATAGAGTGTTGGACTGGGATGCGGAGGACCCCGGTTCGAGACCCCAAGCTCGCCAGCTTGAGCACAGGCCCATCTGGCTTGAGCGAGAAGGCTCGCCAGCTAGGACCCAAGGTCGCTGGCTCCAGCAAGGGGTTGCTTTGGTCCGCTGAAGGCCTGCGGTCAAGGCACATGTGAGAAAGCAATCAATGAACAACTCAGGTGTCGCAATGGCAACAAAAAACTAATGATTGATGTTTCTCACCTCTCTCCATTCCTGTCTGTCTGTCCCTATCTGTCCCTCTCTCTGACTCTCTCTCTGTCCCTGTTAAAAAACAAGCAAACAAACAAAAAAAACCCAGCCTGACCTGTGGTGGCGCAGTGGATAAAGCGTTGACCTGGAATGCTGAGGTTGCCGGTTCAAAACCCTGGGCTTGCCCGGTCAAGGCACATATGGGAGTTGAAGCTTCCTGCTCCTCCCCCCTTCTCTCTCTCTCTCTTTCTCTCTCTCTCTCCTTTTCCTCTAAAATAAATAAATAAATAAAATGTTTTAAGAAAAAAAAATTAAAAAAAAAAACATTGTGAATACTCTGAAGTGGTCCTAGTTATTTCTTCACAGGTTTATTGAACCTTCTGCTTAAAATGAAGTATCTTTAAAATAGGTATTTTAGAAAAATGACATTTTGGCATGTATATATTCTCATTTTCTCTCATCTGACATGTTCTGCTCTATTTTAAAATCAAAACATGTCTTTGTAGCTCTCCAGATCTTAGGTTCAATGTCATTTATGAACATGAAGTTTTTCTTTTTTCACTGTTCATCATTGTCAAGAGGAATAGTCAGATAACTTAGGATATCAAATTCTATGAAGTTCACCCTGAAATTTCTTTTTCTAAAGATAAAGCACACAGTATATAAAATAAAAATATTACCTCTTATAAAGTCTTGGTTAAGGATTAAAAAATGTAAAACCAATTATTTCAATTACAGCCAACTTAATGCTGATATTACAAATACAGCTTATTTTATCTGAACATTCGTGGAAGACAGATGTAAATGGGGCCAATATCCAGGGGGCCATTTCTCTAAAGAAAGCTCATGAATGTAGAGAGTGACTTGATTTGAAAGGAATCATATCAGTTACTGCAGTGACTTTAAAATCAGTTGGCAAAATTTTTCTCACTTTAAGAAATTACCTTTTTCTTTCCAAAGCATTATCCTTTTCACCCTTAATTCCTCAATGAGCTGATGAACAGACATAGCAAATAACTATTGCACCTGCTTTTGAGTATAATTCCTTACCCTGAGGTTGGACTAGGAGTCCCATCAGATTCAAACTCCAATCATGTAGTTTTTCTGTTACCTGAAAGGGTGAGACCCTAGCGTACCAGCCCAGACAACCTCTCCAAGGCATAAAAAATAGGGTAGCAGACAGATGGAATGGTTCGAGTCAAAGTTTGCCTGCTATACTGCACCAGACAAGTTAATAACTTGTTAGCATATAAGAGCTAATCTTCAGGCTTATGTTGGCAGTAATTAGAAACAGAGGATTCTTAACAATCTTCTCAATTTATAAAATTATCTTTAAAATGTACTTATCATCATAATTGACAACACATTTCTTAAATGCCATTTTAGATGACTAAAGAACTTACCGTAATTGGTTTTAATTCTCTACAATATTCAAAATTATTCAAACAGTGGTTGAAATAAGGATAGCCCTTAGTCCTATCAGATGGCACAATTTTTGTAGTCTTCTTTCTAGTTTACATTCTAATTTACTATCAACATTTTTAAATTGATAAATATCAGAGAATATGTCAAAACATCTGTATTCTCCTGTACATTTTAAATCTTTTATTAAATTATAAACTAGGACACATGTTTACAAAACCTAATGTACAAGTCTCTTTCCATGCAACATTGTTGATTACATTTTATCTATTAATACATCCAAGCCACTGACTTGTAGAGTTCCCACAATGTGAATGTTGCCGAGGGGGCACATTTCGTACAATTCAGTCTGTCCCTCTGCCTTCTGTATGTCCTGCAAACTGGTAGTGAAATGTAAAGGCTTGAATAACCTCAGGTTTAACATTAATGTAGGACTTTGAACATGTAGAACAGTGAGACCAAAAAAAAAGTTGAACATTGTTTACGCTACACATTTTGCAATAATGTTTTTACAATGACTCCAGAAAACTAATAAAATACCAGTTTAGTTAATGGAATCTTAGAAGATGGATTGCTGATATCACCATATATACAATAGCCCTGAGTGACCCATTACAAAAATAGTTCATGAGGATTAACGATCGATTATTGAGACTTTAATAAAATAGTTAAGTGCCACCTCTAGCATTAGCAGTCGTTAATATGGTTTCAACACTGCAAAATACACATTGAGCTAAAGGAGAATGGTACTCAGTAATTGAATTTATGAATGCTTTTGTTCTTCGTCTTGATCTTGGAAAGGAGCAAATAGCAGTTTGCCTTCATGGGCAAACGATCACATTTACATTTACTGTGTTCACAGGGTTATTTGAAATCACTAGCTGTCATTATTTGCAAGGGTTTTGGTCTTACTGCAGATTCTGAGTGTGCAAATGCACTATCTCCAAGATAGACTGATAGCATCAGAAAATGAAAAATAAGCTAGATGACTTACATGTGTTTGTTATGCACGTGACCAAGAGAGACCCATTGAAAAATCCAGCAAAGGTCCCAGGTGCAGTTTTTAGGAAAAGCCCTGGCAGGAGCCACCTGTAACATTCCACAGGCAGTTAACTAAAATTAAACTGTTATTGTTTCCTGCCCTTGAAACTAGAGGCAAAGCACCTGGTTGGGTTTTGGGCTTTGGAAGATGTGTATTTCAATTATAGGAATAGTGTTAGCACCTATCTACAAACCTACCTGAAAGAAGTTCATATTTGTATAGAGGTCTGAAACAACAGGCTGTGTCTGAATTGCAGAAAATGGTGGCTCAAACCATGCCTACGTGATTGACTGTCAATTAAAACTCTGGATACTGAGGTTCAGGTGAGCTTTTCCAATGGGTAACATTTTACATACGCTGAACGCATTGTTGTTGGGAGAATAGGCACATCCATAGGACTCCTCTGCAAGAGGACAGACACATGGAAGCTTGTGCCTGGATCCTCCTGGACTTCATCCATGCATCTTGTCCCCGTGGCTGAATAAGCTATCATTTTGCTGTTCGTATCTGTCACCGTAAGTGTAGCTGCTTTCAGTAGTGTTGTGCATCCTTGTACAAATCTTCAACCCTAACAGGTGTTTCCTGGTAACCCTGAGACAGCAGTCAATTGTCTTCATTTTCAAAGATAGTTAATCATTAGAGAACCAAATCCCACCAAATTGCCATTTTCACTGTCTTTATTCCTTGGTGTACATTCAGATTTTCATCTGATATCATTTTCCTTCAGACTGAAGGACTTTCTTTAACAGCTCTAGAATGTGAATATGTGGGGATTCATTTTTTCAGCTTTTGGGTTTTGAGCAAGCTTTTCTTTGTCCTTCACTTTGCATAGATTTGGATCTGCCAAGCCTCAGAGTGGCTTCTCCTCACCTGAAGGATTCCACTGGACTCTGCCTCTCTTTGCATCAAGACCTTAAAACTCTACCCAACTTCTAAATAGGGACATGGTGTTCACCTTGTTTCCCATGTTTCAGGGATCACTCTCTTTTATTATCTGATGTCCAGTGTCTTGAAAACTATTGTTTCAGGCTTTGGCTGTTTGTCTCAGTGGTAGAGCATCAGCCCGGCGTGTGGATGTCCTGGGTTCAAATCCCAGTCAGGGCACACAGGAGAAGCAGCCATCTGCTTCTCCACCCTGCCCTCTCTCTCTTCTCTCTATCTCTCTATTCTCCTCCTGCAGTCAAGGCTCCATTGGAGCAAATTGGCCCAGGCACTGAGGATGGCATCATGGCCTTACCTCAGGTGTTAAATGGCTCTGGTTGCTACAGAGCAACAGCCCCAGATGGGCAGAAAATCGCCCCCTAGTGGGCTTGCCAGGTGAATTCTGGTTGGGTGCATGTAGGAATCTGTCTCTCTGCATCCCTACTATTCACTTAAGAAAAATACAAAAAGAAATGATTTTTTCATATATGTTATCATTTGTTTATTAGTTATTTCAGGCAGAAGAGTACACTATAGTCCCCATTACTATATCTCAACAAGAAGGGGAGGTTTTCTCCAGGTGTATTCTGGATAAGTCCCTCTCACTGAATTGTGGTTTCCTTTGTTTCTGGAACAAAGTAGTGTTCAAAGCTCATTAAAACTTGCTTTGAAGAAACTTCACAAAAATAATAGCTAGAAAAAAGAATCCCAAAAATGAATCATTCTCTTATTGAAAAATAAAATAAGAAAAGCATAGAAAATGCAATTCTTGACATATTTACAATTCTTAGGATGGTATCTGTAATGTTTTATTTAAAATATAATCATAATCATATGGAGCCATGGAAACTATGTGTCTAAAGGAAGTTCACATTTAGTTGTTACAATAACTTCACAAAGTTTACATGGTTTGGCCGTCCTGACCTATGTGGACCCTAAATCAGATCGTCTAGACTACTCTAAAACTAAGCTTGTACTATTGATTTTTCTTTCTTTTTCAGAAAGGGGTAATTGGTGGCATCTTCCAGTCTATTTACCCTTGAGTTTCCAGAGTTTCACTTGTTAATATCGTTACCATTGTATTTCCAACAATGTTCCAAATCTGCTTGTGTCCGATCCAAAATATGACATGGCACCATCAGCTGGAAACCCCTCTTCCCATTTTTACTTTTTTTTTAATTTTATTCATTTTAGAGAGGAGACACAGAGAGAGAGAGAGAGAGAGAGAGAGAGAGAGAGAGGAAGGGGGGGAGGAGCTGGAAGCATCAACTTTCATATGTGCCTTGACCAGACCAGTTCAGGGTTTTGAACTGGCGACCTCAGTGTTCCCAGGTCGATGCTTTATCCACTGCGCCACCACAGGTCAGGCTCTTCCCATTTTTAGATGTTAACTTATAACTTACAGAACTTTCTACAATGTCTCTATATATTAATTTCTTTTATGTGCTCATGATTTGAAGAAAACTTTATTAGACTTTTCCCAAGATTTCCCTGTAACTTTTGAAACCATCACCTCAAATCTCTTCTTGATACTTTATGTCAAAACACCTGTCGAAAACTGAGGGTGCGTAAATAATTCCGTATTAAATTAGACACATGTTTCATTTGATAATGTAGCCTAAAAATCCTTTTGGGAATTCAGTCACTTCCCTGCTACCTATTGTTATTGCTCTTTGGGTACTATGCTGCTTTTCAACTGAATAACTCCTCACATTTGAATTGGGAAAATTCTTATGTTATTTCATATGAAAATTACATCCCTGCCTCCCATCACGAAACAATCCAACATTTCCACTGCAAACAGAGTGATGTGTTTTTGTTTTGTTTTGTTTTGAAGAGGAAGGAACATTTTGTGTTTCTTTACTTTCCAAAGGTTGTAATCCTATTTTTTTTAACTGAAAGTTATTTGTATTCATTTTAGAGAGAGGAGAGAGAGAGAGAAAAGGGAGGGAAGAGCAGGAAACATCAACTCCCCTATGTGCCTTGTCCAGGCAAGCCTGGGGTTTTGAACCGGCAACCTCAGCATTCCAGGTAGATCCTTTATCCACTGTGCCACCGCAGGTCAGGCTCTATTTCTTACTATAGGATATAAGATTCACCCAATCTTCCCTAACCTGTGCTTTCATTTCTCTTACTTGAGTAGGCATGTTATATACTTTGCTCTACTGTCTCCCAATCTATTCAGCAAAGTCAGTTCCTTGAATATGCCTTAACTAGTTACAACTCCAGTTTATTTTTCTCTCTGCTATTCTTTTTTCTAATAACCTTAAACCAATGTGCTAAGAGAAAGCACACTTACATTTTAAGACCTTTCTCCAATATTTCTTGCTATGAAAATGCTTATTATGTTTTATTGTTGGTATACAAAGGGAATTATTTAAGTTGTGTATGCTAGGAAACAAATGTAAACCTGAATTACAACGCTGTCACTTACTGGTCTTTGTGAACTTTAATGAGCCATTTACAGTCTCCACTACTGGAAAATAGTGGTATTTATAGGCACCTTCAAGTTGAAAAGAATAACTGAGATAAGATGTTCATGTCACTCATATAATTTTGACACACTATACGCCCATGATACATGCTGATATTAATTAGTGGTTACATTAGTTAATATATTTATCATCCTACATGAAGACAAATATGGGAAACTATAACTCTGTCATTGAAAAAAAAGACCACAAATAAATTTTTAAAAATATGTATCCTCCGAAACCAGGTTAAACCCAAATATCAGGCATAATTTATTTGGCATTCAGTAGATATTAAATCTTAAATGTTTTCAGTCCCATTTCTCCAAGGGTAAAAATACAATAATTATCAATGATTGTGACTGCACAGGATTACGTGGCATAGACATAAGAAGATTATATTAATTTTCTTTGTTTTAAAATTGATTTATTGATTTTAGAGAGAGAGAGAAAAAAATAACAAGGACAGAAACATCATTCTATTCCAGTATGTGCCCTGACTGGGAATCAAACTGGCAATGTCTGAGCATCAGGACAATGCTCTATCAAACCGAGCTATCCAGCCAGGGCAAGATTATACTATTTTTCAAGGCACATCTTTTTGTTTCACTTAACAGAGACTTCTATTTCTATGTCTGTGATTTGGCTTCTATTTTAAGGAACTTTTTTTGAGGGAATCCTGAAATCCAAATATATAAGTGCAGTGCAGGTATTGATAACTCTTACAACGTGACTCTATATAACTAAGGTTTAAAACAAACATTAAAGATTCCATGCATAACTTAATGATTTGAAATATGCATTTTATACACAGAACAATTCAAGGTGCAAAATAAGGTCATTAACAAGTCATCATGGCTCATTTACTTGTGATTTAGTTTTAATTATTATAGTTTCCAAATAAAAATATAAATATACAGTTTTACACATAGTTTAATTTGAAATTGTATTATGTCACTTATGCAATAGAAAAATACCTTATGAAGTCACACTATGTTTATCTCATGTATTATTATTTTTTTCACGTGAAGGAAAGGTATTTGATTTGCAAGACAAATGTAAACAAGCGAGATCAATAACCTGATGATCCCATGGATCAGAACTTGGGAGTCTTAACGTTTACCCATTAGTTTTCACAAGCTTCTATTTAGGTATGTGCCATGGATACCAAATTTACCTGCTTGGAATCTCTAATAAAACACATTGACTGAGAATAAGCATGATAAGCTGGTGCTATCTTATTCTATTATTAATCATTAAAACAAGCAATTAAAAAAAGTATATAGTAGGGAATTCTGTGGCATTTAAACTCACTATTTAAACATTTCAAGTTTCATTGTCCTAACCATTCAATTTTTTGGCTAGTTACAGAAAGACCAAATACAGTCATCTATAGAAATAATTCTTAATTTATAATGCAGATTCTCAGTATTCTAATAAGATAAACTGTAAAAAAATATTGGATTCGCCTCAGAGAGACATTGAAAGTATTCAAATGGGTTACCTATTTTGCAAAGTAACTTTATCAAGTAAAAGAAGCTTATAAATAATATATGGCCCAATTACTGTTTTAAAGTACCAACTCAAGATAACAGGACTCCATAGCCTCAATATTGCATCAAATATATCTATGATATGTAAATGGAAAGGTTTCAGTGTCAAAGTAGCCTCAACTTAAGCTATTGATTCTTAAATACATTTACTAATGCTTTTGAATTTTTATCTCTTTTCTATTTTGTCCTCCTACCACTCATGTGGCTCCAATTAGAGTTCTCTAGCTTCAAATATGGGTTTCTGAAATATCTTATAAACATAACTTTTCCCCATTTCCATATGCACCCAAAATTTTTTTTTCAATCACTGTTTTCTGCCAAATATCCCATTCATCTTTGCTTCTGCATACAAAGTGACATTTTGTGGGATCAAGGGAAATAGCCTCAGAATAGCACATCTGTTTCTCTCTCTGCTGCTTCTCTTGCATTTCCCCTGTTATCTCAATGCTACAGCTTCTCCTGGGATAGGAACTACTTGACTGCTGAGAATGTATCAAACTACAGCAAACCCCCGTTTTGGGATATCTTGGTTTATAAGTTTGATCCTATGTGTCTATTACCATAGTACAAGTAAAATCTTAACCTAGACAAGCTACAGAATGTGTAAAAGTTGTATCATACATTCTTATCTCTCAACCTTAAGTCATAGGAGACTTTATAATATCTTTTCTCAAAAGATAGTCATTTCAATGTCATCTAACTAGGTTTATATACTTTAAACAGCTGCCTCCCATTTCCTGAGCCTGTGTGGACAAGGGCAAAACTAGAAGAAGCCGCTCAGTACAGAGTAACAAGGATAGAGGGAGGCTTTAACCACATATCTACAAACTCAGAGAATTGCTCCAGCGTTCATTACTTCACAGAGTCATTGAACTCTTTAATTCTTATTATGCACCCTAGTTGATTTCCCCTTTGGATTCTCTTCCTCTGCTCATTTTATTTATACTGATGACTCGATCCACCAATAATTAGTTTCTATTTTCTTATGAGATGCTGCCTCTCAAGCAAAGACCCACTATTTCACATCTTAGGACAGCTAATGGACCAGCACCATCACAATGATTAATTCCAGTTCACTTTATAAAGTGGTTTATCATTCTGTCAACAATTCCCGATCAATGGTCATTCTACCTTTTAATTGTTGCCACACGCAGAGTTTCCGCATTTGGAAGGTTGTAAGTATCTTTCTGACGTTCCTCGTTGTCAATTCTGAAAGAAAACCTTCAGGCATATTTTATAACTTCCCTTTCACTTACAGTTGTATTCTCAGTGCTCTATAAACTGAACCCGGACTAAATGCTTGACAAAACCTAAATAAGAAAAGTGGTTCATCAGCCAGTCAGCTTACCTGTTGGGTTAGTCTGGACTAGAGTCCAAAGCTGGGCCCTTTACCTTGCCAGGTATCTCAAGAACTCCACTATTTTACCATTCTTTTAGATGTATTCTCTACTTTTTCTATATCTCTGGACATAGAAATTCAAGTAGTACATCCCCCACCATGTGGTAGGAGACCTGCCACAGAACTTAACTGCCTGGCTTGCATCTCTCCTGACCCAAATCTGAATATCTGTTTACATTTCCTCTAACTGTAAGCAATCAGAAGTCATCATTCATCAAACTGCCAGACCTGTTACTTATTGGTGAATTTTCCTTTAAGCACATTCAGTCTGGGTTCCTCTCTTGGCCTACTGTGTGATGCTGGAATCTGATTATGCTTCACCTGCCATCCAAAGCTATCCGGCTGCCAGGGACTTGAATGCTACCTCTCTTTGTCTCTGCATTAGGCTCTAATGAAGATGGTTTGCTTTTTACACATGAATGTGGCTGTAGTCCAATTTTGGCATACAACTTGTCGGTCAGCGTGCAGACCCTGTATCCCTGCATCCTAGCAGTGCTGTTTCACGCATGAACGTGTTATGACTGTTAGAGTGGGTTAAAATTAACTTTGTGAAATTGAAACTCATGCTTGGATGAATAGAGGTATCTGGGACTTTTGTGAACAGGGCTTGTGAGCTTTTGTTCAATTTTGGTGGCATCTTGCATTAGAGAACGGGTGAGGTCTGAAGGCCCATGAGCCTGAGGTCCCTGTTAGCATAACTGAATGACTGCTTTGCATCCCGCACTGTTCTGTGTGCTGTCATGGCATCCAGAGGCTTTTGAATGTTTATAACCATGCCTTTTACCAAGTAAGTAAAGAGGCCTAGAACAATGACAACATACAAAGACCTAGCGGTCTTCTCTTTGCATATAAAGATCATTTAAAATTACCTAAATTTTATAGTCAATCACACAATGATTTACTAATGTATACTTGTGGGGAAAAAGATGTTTTGTTTTGAATTTTAGTGCAAGTTATTTCTGTGTAAAATTTACAAGAAAGTATACTTCCTTTGGATGGTTACATATATTTTAAAGGAATTATAGGTTTATTGATAACAGAGGCCATTATGTTTTGTTTTTAGATGTCAACCTTATTTATTTATTTTTCCATTTTTCATTTTAGGGAGCAAATAAAGAAAGAGAGTGAGAGAGAGAAGGGGGAGGAGCAGGAAGTATCAACTTCCATATGTGCCTTGACCAGGCAAGCCCAGAGTTTTGAACTGAAGACCTCAGTGTTCCAGGCCAATGCTTTATCCACTGCACCCCCACAGGTCAGGTGGCTAGATGTCAACCTTTTAAACTCCATATATATTTATGACAGTAAAAGAAAGCTACGTTTGACTTGTTCTAGATTTAGTTAATTTTAACTAAATGAAAGGTTCCTGGAAATATGACCAAGACACTCACAATTATCCAACATCCAATGCTAAATAAAATGCAACATAGAGAACTTGAGCCAAATAACATCAGTTACATGTTAATTTAATTTTTTTGTTTGTTTTTGGCTGTCATATTAGTTAACAATAGCTGCTTATGTATGACAAACCACATGAATCAACCATAATGCAATCTTATAATTAGCTTGGTTACTGGTCTCAGTTAATCTGAAAATGAGTATGTCTTATGTCATAAGGATGCCTTGAGTATGCCAATCAACTTCTATGAGCTAGTAGATAAATGTCTATTCCAACTGCTGTTGCTTGATGGATATATTATCAACTCAAGAACCATTTCAGAAAAGAAACTGTGAAAAAAAATTATCATAAAATATAAAATATTTTACTTCTCAATATATGATCTGGTCACTATGGTAAATGACAACCAGGTCTGGAAACAATTAATTTTTCAGAAATACATTCCTTCTCTAGTGGTACAGTGTCTTCAACAATATGTCCTAAATTTAACTTGCCAAAAGTTTAGTCACTCAAAGTATTTTTTTAAAAAATTAGTTTCATAATATTCCTTGTCTAACTTAATATTTATATGCAGTATATAGTATAATTAGGAACCTATTTGAGCTAGATATTTCCTTGGTAAAACAACGCTTATCATCATTAGGGGTACACAGAACTTAGGTAAATTAAGGGAAAATTAAACCTTATAGCAACAAAGAGATGCTTGTAAGCATTACAGATTACGTCAAAATTGAATTTGGAACAAGACAGCGAAAAACCAGCCATTCTCTTTTATTTGTTTGTTTGCTTTTCTCCAGCCATTTCCTTTTAGTAAGTTATTTGTTAATATTACTAAATAAAAGAAATATGAACAGTGATACAACTGTTCATATATAATGTCTGTAGTATGAGCTATATAACAACCTTGTGATAGTTACGAGATATGGTGATGATTAGTGTTTTCATTTTGTTAAGTATTAAAACACATGAAAAGAATTTAAGGCATTTATCCAAAGTGCAACAGTGTTCAACAACTTTTTAAGTAGTAAAGTATTTGTGCCATTTCCAATGCAATGCTTTGTCTGCCATGAACCCAGTGGTAGAAGTGCATATAAATGGAGCTCAGCTATTTGAGGAAAACACACAGAATGTTATGTGATGTGACACACAATTAAACCCAGAGCATTGGATGAAGCCAATTATAACAGTGTCACTAAGAAAAATTTAATCTGCTCCCTTCTTTCCCATACCCAACTTAGGTGTATTTATTCAAGAGTGAAGGAAACACATTTACTGCCACTTATTCTATGTGCCTGACGTCGTTTTGGACATTTTTATCTACCTAATTTGATCTGAAAAAATAAAAACCTTTAAGGCAGATTTAATTTTAATTAAGTTCAGCACATAAAATATTTACTGGCAGTTTTTACTATATTTTCTGATAACTAGTATTTGCAAGGGGCAAATAAAATAAAAGGAATAAAATGCTATAGGAATTAGCAATAGTAAGCTTGCATAGGGACTTTTTATACTAACATCAAAAAATTACAAATTATACCTTACATAAAATAAAGTATAGGTTACACATATAATTCTTACCTTACATTTATTAAACTATGTATAATAAAATATAATAAAATAAGTTTTATTTGTATGTTTAATATTGGGCATAATTGTTATAAAAGCATTTCATCCTAAAATATATTTTATGTCATATTTGACTTGCAAAATATGACAAAGAGATCCTATTTTCAAAAATATACTTAGAAAAAATTTTCAATTTTCTCAGTAATCTTCCCTTAATTTTTAAATAATCCTATAGTGACACTTATTTCGTGCACTCATAATTTTTAAGATGTTTTTTCTTTCAAAATTTATCATATCTATGCTGAGACATCCATCTTTGTTTAATGCCTTTCGGTTTAAGTAGTGCTCAGCTTAATTTTAATAAAACTTATCATATCCTTTATTTTCTAGATCATGAGAAAAATTTCTTTGCAAATTATTTGAATGAATTTTTTTTCTACTCCAAATCAGTCACTCACCAATTAGTTAATTAAGTTCTTAATACAAACCATGTGTTTGACAGTGTTTAGACTCAGGGATAAAGAGCACAAAGTTCTTGAACTACGTGGAACATATATTTTATTTGTAGTACAAATAAATACATGAATTAATTAACTAATCCACATATATGACAAACTCAGATAATTATAATTGCTTTGCAAAAGTATAAAAATATGGCCTGACCAGGCAGTGGCGCAGTGGATAGAGCATCAGACTGGGATGTGGAAGACCCAGGTTCAAGACCCTGAGCTTGCCAGCTTGAGCGCGGGCCCATCTGGCTTGAGCAAAAGCTCACCAGTTTGGACCCAAGGTTGCTGGCTCCAGCAAGGGGTTGCTCAGTCTGCTGAAGGCCCGCGGTCAAGACACATGTGAGAAAGAAATCAATGAACAACTATGGTGTTGCAATGGCAACGAGAAACTAATGATTGATGCTTCTCACCTCTCTCTGTTCCTGTCTGTCTGTTCCTATCTATCCCTCTCTCTGACTCTCTGTCCCTGTAAAAAAAAAAAAAAAAAGAAAGAAAGAAATCTTATAGTTTAAAAAAGTATAAAAATATAATAGAAATTTCCTAAGAGTGAGCAAGATCATTGTGTTAGCTGGCAGGGGGAGCATTAGAAGAGACCCGTTAAACTTATACCAGTGATTCTTAACCTTTTTTGAGGTTCCGAACCCTCCAGTTTCATATGCGTATTCACCGAACCCTTCTTTAGTGATAAATAAAATATTATTTTTTTTTCAAATTCAAAGCATAGGTATATGTTTTTTTACTGGTGCACAAAATGAGCAGTGCATGAACATCACCTTGCTCAAAGAACAAAAACAACAAAGTGCACGAACTCACAACAAATTACGGTATTACTTTATTCTGGCCTCCATGGCAGAAGCTTCTCCGAACCCCTGAGACTGACTCATCAAACCCCTAGGGTTCGATAGAACCCAGGTTAAGAACCACTGACTTATACTAAAACTATATGCAATAATCACATAAAGATATTGAGAAAAATACTCTATATAGAGAGATAACAAGAAGATCCTCAAAAAATGTTGTTTTGTTCAACATTATTTTTTTATAACATTGATGAGATGCTATATACACTTAACTCTTAATTTATATTAATTAGCCTTTGTTATAATTGGGTTGTTCTATATAGCATTTTCCCACAATTCCATGAACCTGTCAATGACATGACGTGAAGACTCACTGTGCGAAAGCCTTGGGTGGAAATAGTCATTGTGTTTGATGATTAGGGTAAGGAAAAGTGCAAGTGGACTGCAGAGAAGGGAAAGTTTGTAAGATTATGCCAGATTAGGGAAACTATGATTGGTTGGCCATAGTAATAAGTTTGGATTTTATGATAATTAAAATCAAAAACATTGTGGAGGGTTTTTATAGGGAAAATATGGAATTTTCATTTATTTATTTATTTATTCTGCTATTTATTTTACAGGGACAGAGAGAGAGTCAGAGAGAGGGATAGCTAGGGACAAACAGACAAAACAGAGAGAGATGAGAAGCATCAATCACAAGTTTTTCGTTGCGACACCTTAGTTGTTCATTGATTGCTTTCTCATATGTGCCTTGACTGTGGACCTTCAATAATTCCTTGCTCAAGCCAGCGACCTTGGGTACAAGCTGGTGAGCTTTCTGCTCAAGCCAGATGAGCCCACGCTCAAGCTGGCGACCTTGGGGTCTCATACCTGGGTCCTCTGCATCCCAGTCCGATGCTCTATTCACTGCACCACTGCCTGATCAGATGAAATTTATGTTTTAAAGGGTCAATTTGGCTGATATGTAAGAGAAAAGAATAGTGTTTAAATGTTGTACGGAATATTTATTTATTTATAACATAACATTAGTTCATTATAGTCAGAACACATTTAAAAAATAGAGCCAAGATAATATAATAATAGATTATATAAAATGAGAGGAAGAGAAGAATCAAGAATATGTCTCCATTGATGGGAAGAGAAACTCATTAACTGATATCGCCATTTTGAGTTGAAATAACTTGGTTATCAGTTAAGGGCTGGAACTAATATTTCTGTTTAGTAAAGTTAATTTGGATCTGTAAAGCCAGTAGTCACAGCCACCATCACAGCTGCCTGGCCCATGCAGGTTTGCATTGGATTTGGACAGACGGTAATGAAACAATGGAGCCAAGAACTGGTGAGCCATCAGCTTTAATTCTAGCTTGCACCTGGCGGGCAAGTAAAAACTCACACTGAGCTCCAAAACCCACTCATTCAGTGCTCACAAAGCTACTGATTTTCCCGAGTTTACTATAATCAAAGGTTTCTAGCTCACCAGACTTATTCACCTCTGTTCCCCATCTTCTTCTCTCTGCATAAACTCTGCACAAACTGGCTTCTCCCTCCACACTCCACCATCTTAGCTGCTTCTCCTGGCCTCTTCCATGTGTCCTTTCTCTGCTCTGCTCTCTAATACTAATAATATCAGGCACTGAGAGAGAGCAGGCTTCTCTGGTCTGCCCCACTTCATAGTGTAGGAATCTAAACCTTTAAGTCAATCTACAAAGAAGAAAGTCTCTGATACAAAGCCATTTATCTGAGGTATAATGGGATTCCTCATGAGAGTGCACGACCCTACATCATGCAATCAGTCAAGGGTGTGGGGAAAAGTTTAGTCTTAAAACTAAGCCTTCTGCTATAATAACCCTGCCTCTTTACAGCCTGCCCCCCACATACAATAATATAATTATGCCCATCCCAAGCATAAGGGCAACAAATATCACCTGGGCAACGAGCTTCCACTTGGGCAGTGCCATCTTTAACAAAGTGAGCATAATATATTTTATCTGCCCAACAATCCACCCCTATGCTCACTTCACTACCCATAATCCACACCACCGGCATCCCTATACAAGAAAATTAGGCACATTACACAAATTACCAATACATGACAAATCGTACAATTTCAACAATTACAAAGGTACATTTCACCAGTCTCTGAGCACTTTGCCAAAAGTGCAAAATGTCCTCAGCCTTTTTTCTAGCCTTTTGAAAGGCTTCTCAGGGCAGGGGAAGGGCCTCCAGCAAAGCCACTCTCCACCCCCATCAGGATATTTCACATTGTCCAAATCCATAAGTCCATCCAACAATGGAGCCAGTGCTCACTCTGGTCATAGTCCAGGAAATCAGTCCATTCACATGGGGCCTCAGTCTCCCCCCTCATTTCTGGTGTCATGGCAGGTCTCACACTGTCCTAAAGAGAAGCATGTGGCAATGGCAGTCAGCATTTTCATCTCTGCTCTGGGAGCATGATGGCATCCACCCCTATGTCCCAAAAGTGCAGACCTACCAGCACCCTAGCAGGCACTCCCTGCCATTCCAGTAGCCACTCGACGATGTATGCCTGGCTCCCAGGATGTTCGTTCATCCTTCCACCGCAGCTGCCGCCGTTTACCTTCTGGAGTCTGCGAATCGCAACTCTAGCCCAATTCTTCTCATCTTCTGAATAGGAGCTAGAAATGCCAGTTCCCACTGCCGGACTTGAGCCCCTGGCTGCTGCAGCCACAGGCCTTGCCACCCCGGCCCCAGCCTCATCCCCGGTCTCTTGTAGCAGCTGGTTCTCGGAAGTCTCCACAACGTCCAAGGCAATCTGCAACTCACGAACCTCTGATTACTTCTCCAGCAGATGCTCCATTTCCAAGCGAATCTCATGAACCTGGGTGGCCTCCTCTGGTGCTTGCTCCAGCCCCAGAGTCAGCATCTCTTTCTCCCACGTTTGCTCCATCCAGCTCCTTCTGCTGCTCAGCCTGCAGGTCCTGGGCAACCTCTTCCACAAAGCTCTTGGCTTCCCCACTCATGACTGTATGTAAAGTCAGTAGACACGGCCACCATCACAGCCACCTGGCCAGTGCAGGTTCGCATTAGATTCGGACAGACGGTAATGAAACAATGGAGCCAAGAAATGGTGGACCATTAGCTTTATGTTATATTATGAATATTTATGTTACCCAGTTTCTTAATCCAAAACATTTCCCCCCTTAGATTGAATCTAATTCCTTGCCCCTTGCCACAATGAAATCACTATTGATTTTTCATAAAGTGGGAGAATCATAGTATCTCCCCTTTATTTAGCCCCTTCTGTGCTTGATTGTCTCCCCTCTTTGTCAAAGTCCTTGATCTTCTGGTTCTCTCAGTTTTCCTTTCCATTTTCCAGCACTTTTTTGTTAAGATCCACCATTAACCACCTGAGTGCCCTTGGAATGGTTTCCTGATGCTTCTAAATATCAATATCCCCACTTGTAAAATGGAGGTACTCCTAGTATAGAGCTGAATATTATATTAAATGAAATATAAAATGGTGCTTGGTATCACTAATCATCAGAGCAATGCAGATTAAAACCACAATGTATAAGGAACAGTGGATATCAGAAAGGAGAGTTTCAGCCTATCCTTTTGATAAGGCAATTCTATGTCTGAGAAATATCCACCCCTGGTTGCACACGTCTCCACCCTTTTTGTGGAGGGCCTGTTCTTCCTCAGGAGTGTAGGAAGTTTTCAAGGAGGTGGAGAGAAACATGAGAGGAGTGGAAGAAGCTCCCAGGGTGAGGTTTGGAGCCATCGCGTCATCGACCCGAGCATTTCCCAAGGCCACTGGGTCCTGAGGGTTTGATGGCCCCTACAATGTACCACAGCCACCTCAGCGGGAAGCTGTAATGCCTGCAAAAGTTTAGAAATGAGGGTAGCATTGATTATGAGGGAGCCCTTGGTAGTGAGGAAGCCCCTTTCCTTCCAGAGGGCGGAGTGGCTGTGGGTGATAAGGAAAGCATATTTAGAGTCAGTATATATAGTTACGTGTTTTCCTTGGGCCAGGGTGAGTCCCTGCATGAGGGCGATCAGCTCTGCTTTTTGGGAGTGGTGCCCTCTGGCAGCTGTGAGCTTCTAAGATGGAGGAGGTGGTGACCACTGCATAGGTCGCCCATTGTCGTTCGTCAGGTCCCTATACATAACTTCCACCCACAAAGGTATTAGATCTGGATCTTTTAAAGGAGAATCTGATAATTCATCTCAATGTCTGTTGAGAAAATCTATTAGTTCCGTACAAGAGTGGGTGGGTTCTGGAAGTGTCATTGGAGCTCGCAGTAGAGTGGCTGGGTTGACTTGGGGAGAGGGCAAAAGAGTGATTGAAGGGTTTTCGATAAACAGGAGATAAAATTCTTGTAAGTGGGAAGGACTTAACAGAGAAAGAGACTTGTGTGAAAGGAGGTCAGTGAGCCTGTGGGAGGAGAAGACAGGAATGGGTTCAGAAAGGGTGAGCTTAGTAACCTTCTTGTTGAGTTCAGCTGCTGCGCCCAGTGCCCAGAGGCAGGGCTGCCAGCCTTTGACGGTGGTGTCCAGTTGTTTAGAGAGGTATTTCACCAGGCGATATGTAGGCCCCACAGGTTGAGTTAACATGCCAACAGCATTACCGTGCTTTCTATCAGTGAAAAGATGGAAGGGACGTATGGAGTTAGGTAAAGCAAGAGGGGGAGAGGAGATAAGGGCATCTCGAAGGGTAGAGAAAGCCCTTCTGACAGTGTTGGGAGATGTGAGAGGTCCCGTGGGAGTCTCTCTTGCAGCCTCGTAGATGAGTTGGGTTAAGAAAGCAAATTTGGGAATTCAGTGTCTAAAGAAGCCTATTAGACCGAGGAAAGAAAGAATCTGATCAGCAGTAGTAGGTGGTTGGAGACTGCAGAGAGTTTGAGTTCAATCTAGGGTGAGACCTTGAGTAGTGGGGGTTAAGGCGATGCCTAAATAGACTACAGACTGAGAGTGAAGTTGAGCCTTAGTAAGGGAGACATGATATCCCTTCACAGCAAGGAAGTTGAGAAGGGTGGCAGTGTGTCTTCTTTAGGCAGACAGGAAAGGCCTGCAGAGAAATAGATCATCTACATATTGTAAGAGAGTACTTGTCTCGAGATCACATGCAGCTAAATCCTGATCTAGTGCCTGTCCAGACAGGTGTGGGCTGTCTCTGAACCCCTGGGGTAAGATAGTCCATGTAAGTTGCTGGGCTGCACTAGTGTCTGGATCAGTCCAAGTAAAAGCAAACAAAAAGTAAGAGTCAGGGCGTAGAGGAATGTTAAAGAAGGCATCCTTGAGATCTAGGTCCATGAAGTGAGTGGTGTCTGAGGGAATGTGTGACAGTAAGGTATAAGCATTAGGAACCACTGGATGGAGGGGAACTACTGCCTCATTGATTAGGTGTAAGTCTTGTATGAGGTGATAAGCTCCTGAAGGTTTTCGAACAGGAAGGATGGGGGTATTACAGGGAGAATCCGTGGGGATGAGTAAGCCTCGGTTTAAGAGGCAGGTAATTATTGGTTTAAGGCCCCGTCGGTGACTTGCTGAAATAGGGAATTGGGGTCTAGATGGGAATTGAGAGGGATTTTTTAAGTGGATGCGTACAGGTGGGTGGTGGGTTGCTACCACAGGGGTAGAAGTGAGGGTTGACAAAATCTGGTAGAACAGGAGGCGTGATTGGGTTAGGATGATCTGCGTAGCAGGGGAGTCTTCAGTCAGGAGTGATAGGAGTAGGTGAGTAGATGCTGTCAGCAGGATAGTGGCTCCGAGACTGTGTAGAATGTCTCAACCAAGAAGGGGTACAGGGCACGATGGTATAACTAAGAACGAGTGTGAAAAGGGGATTCCATCCAGACTGCATGTCAGGGGTAGTGTATGAAGAGGAGAAGAAGGGGTCCTATCAACCCCCGTAACCAAGACCTGTGAGGAAATTAGAGGTCTAGAGTGTGATGGCAAAACAAAGAAGGTAGCCCCCCGTGTCTACAAGAAATGAAATGGACTAACTCGCTACCTGTAGTTTCACCTGTGGCTCAGAGAGAGTGAGGGGGTCTCCAAGTCCAGGCTGTGTCAGCTGTCCATGAGGCCTAGGAATTTGAATGGTGGGTTCACTTGGCTAGCTTGGCCTCCCATCTGAGCGGCCTGTCCTCCACGTTCAGATGTCGAGGATGTGCCTGCTGTCCAGATGGGGCAATCACTCTGCCAGTGACCAGGCTGCTTGCACTTAGGACAAGACTTAGTGGGTGGCCTCAGGCAGGGGCATTGCCAGGACCAATGACGCTCCTTGTTACACTTAAAGCAAGCTCCTGGTGTGGATCCTTTTTGTGGCCCAGACTTAGATTGAGCACTTCCTGTGCTTTTCCCCTGTTGATCTGGCCTCAGGGCTGCCACAATGGCCTGGGTTTGGAGTGCTACCTTCTGCTATATGCGGGCCTGGCGAAAAGCCTTGGCCTGTTTCTCTTGACCATTAAAAACCTTAAATGCCATGTTCATCAGGTCTCGGATAGGGGTTTGCGGGCCCTCCTCTGTCCTCTTAAGTTTCTTCTGAATGTCCGGGGCTGTTTGGGAAATAAAGTGAGTAGCTAATAAAGTGGCCCGGGACTGGAATTAGGGTCTAGACGAGTATGGAGGACCATAGCGTCAGGCGATTTAAGAAGAGAACTGGATTTTCCTCAGGTCCTTGAGTAATTTCCCTTAATTTATCATAGTTAACTACCTTTTGTGCTGCATCCTGCATGCCAGCTATAAGACATTCAACCATCTGATCATGTCGTCTCCTACCTGGTTGTTCCTTCTGGTAATCCCAGTTGGGGTCCATGTCAGGGACCACCTCTGGGCCCACTGGCATTTGAGCATTTGAGGTGTGGACCTTATCTGCATGAGCTCACACTGCCATCCAGATCTGGTCTCGTTCATCGGGGGTGAGGGTAGAAGACATAATAATATAGAGATCATGCCAAGTAAGGTCATATGCTTGAATAAGATATTGGAATTCCTTGGTATAGTTGGTAGGATTAGAAGAATAGGAGCCAAATGCTTTTCGATTGCAGACAGATCAGAGAGGGAGAAAGGCACATGAACCCAAACAACCCCCTCCATCCCAGCCACCTTGTGGAGAGGGCATAGGAGGTCAGCTGCCTCTTGTGGCCTGGAGTGGGATCAGGTGTGAGCACTAACAGGGGAGGAGAGAGAGGGATTAGCATTTGCAGACGGATGAGACCGAGGTAGTCGAGGGAATAGTGCAGGAGGGGAAGAAAGTTCCTCAGAGGAGTCAGCAAAGGAGGAAAGATCTGGAGTGGAGAGTTTAGCTGAGGTTTCTCTGGCCAGAAGAATCTGCGTTGTAGAGCAGCCAGCACAGATATTAGGATGAGAGCGCAAATCAAGAAACCCCTGTATATAAGAAATCTGTCAATTTTCCAAATTCTTGGAAATAGTTCTGTAAAATCAATAAAAATGTTAAAATAGAAACTTCCTTCCTGAAGCCACCTGGTTTGGTTATTCAGTGGGTATTGTGGCCAGGCTATGCTGCAGAAGAAAATTAGTTTCTTCTTTTTTAGGGAGGGATCAATTTTTGGGAGGTTTCGGGTAAGGCACCCCAGGGGTGTTTTAGAGTCAGGCTTGAATCCCTTTGCCCCATGGTCACCCCTTAGTTCTCAGAGAGTGGTCAAGAGATGAGTATTGGCATCCCAAAACTCAAACTCTGGCCATGGATGGATAGGGAATGTAGGTGGGTTTGGAACGTCTTTGCAAACACACATGCACTCGGACGGAAAGACTGGCCTGACACAGTTGCAGTTTTGAACAGGGAGTCTCGGCGAAGAGAACTCAAGGGGAGGGTTTAGAAGCATGGAGCTTACTGCACCATGCGCCGAGGTAGAGGTTTGGCCGGATATCCTGGGTCATGGTTCTTTCTCGAAGGGGACGGAGAGAAAGGAGCAATCCTTTTTGGACTTCTGACTTCTCCTGGGATTTCTGCACCAAAATGTAAGGTATTTTCCCCACTGAGGAAGGAGGAAAATCAGCATAACCACTAAGTATTGATTATTAAGGCTTTATTTAGTACAGAGTGCTTCTTGGACGAGACTCACTGGCATGGAAGATGGATGCCAGGAATATCGCATGCAAGACCACATGGAGCCAGATTTAAAAAGGGGTCCTTCCGGGATCATCCAGCTAATATGATGTAGTGAAATCTTACTGGCTGACAGACAGTTGCTTTTGTCCCAAAGATTTCTGGGAAGTGTAGTTCCAACATGCCTGGCCATGTGGGCGGTCCCAGCCAAGGTTCCCAGGGTCTGAGTTCCTTGCAACTGTCCCCCATTAACCATCCAACAGTACTCATCTCCTCCCACAACCACTTCAGAATTACAGCTAAACTACAGAAAAACCATCATTGAGAACTGTAGGGCCAGGAGCTGCCATCGTGGCTATTCACATGCAGGTTCGCATTTGATTGGGACAGTCGGTAATGAAACAACGGAGCCAATAACTGGTGAGCCATCAGCTTTAATTCTAGCTTGCACCCAGTGGGCAAGTGAAAACACACACTGGGCTCCAAAACCCACTCATTCAGTGCTCACAAAGCTAATGACTTATCCGAGTTTCCTAGCATCAAAGGTTCTAGCTCACCAGACTTATTCACCTCTGTTTCCCATCTCCTTCTCTCTGCACAAACTGGCTTCTTCCTCAGCACTCTGCCATCTTGGCAGCTTCTCCTCTCCTCCACATGGCCTTAATATGCTCTCCTCTCAAATACTAATCTCAAGAACCAAGAGAGAGCAAGCTACTGGCCTGCCCCACTTTATAGTGTAGAAATCCAAACCTTTAATCCAATATACAAATAAGGAAGTCTCTGATACAAAGTCACTTATCTGAGGCATAATGGGAGGATTCCTCATGAGAGTGCACCACCCCACATCACCCAATCAGTCAAGGGTGTGGGGAAAAGCTTCCTCTTAAAACTTGCATGGGCAGCACTGTCTATAACAAAGTGAGCATAATATGTTTTATCTGCCCAACAAGAACTGTCTGAAATCTTGCTAAACAAAAGTCATATAACTAAGGATATAGAGAAGAAGCCACATCCAGACTGGTAGAAGAAGCACAAACACATCTCTGGCATTTAAAAATTAAAAGGAACATCTAGACTGCAGAGGTCCTCGCTGAGGGGTGAGGAGTCTAAGCTATATTCCAGGCCCCCAAGTTCAAGGTTGCAGTGCTGGGAAGAGATCTCCTCATAACCTCGAGCTGTGAAAACCAGCAGGGATCTTCAGCTTAGTGGGTAAAGGATTGCTGAAATTTCTGGCATTCCTTTTGAAGTGCCCACACACAGACTTATTTGATGATAGATTTGCTTAGTCTGAGCTCCAGTGCTCGGCCAGCAGCTAAAAAGATGCTTGGAACATACGGGTTGAAACTAAATTGTCTGACATCAGGATGAACGCGGAAAGAGCCACTTTCTCCAGACAGAAGTGTTGGCAGAAGCCTTTAACTCTTTAGGGAGCTCTCACCCTGCTGGCACAGGAGCGTGCCATATCTGAGTCTCCACCAACTGGCTTACACTTTTGCTCTGACTTGGTGATTCCCTGGACCCCGCGCCACCAAGCTGCTTCCAGTAGTTTTCCATGCAGGTGGCCTGTCTTGGCAACTTTTGAAGCCTTTCCTAAAATTTCTTAAAGGTTTCCAAACCCCAAACAAACAATATCTGGCCTAGGCATGTCCTGTACCTCTTGCCAAGCAACCCTAACTTCAGCACTATTGGCAATTGGCCTCAGTTCACAGCTTAACTGGGCTCCAAAACCCACTCATTCGGTGCTCACAAAGCTACTGGCTCATCTGAGTTTAGGCACCTCCAAGCTCAGAACAGTGGCAATTAACTTCAGAATATTTTGTATATCGTATCAGTTGGCACCAGGTAGGGCACAGACAGTGGCTGACCTTGGCCTGCACATCCCAAGAGGCCCCAGAACCAATATACCCAGTGGCCAGCTTCAGACCACACCAAAGCACTACCAAACCACCTCCACAAATGACACACTCAAGGATGAACTCAACAGGCACCAGAGCCCTACTAAAGTGTATCCTGCTCGTTAGGGTCAGCCCCTGCGTGATAGCTCTTTCATTGTAGCCATGGCCAATCCTCACAATCAATCAGCCTGAGGGACAGTTCCTCCCATTGACATGCTAACAGCAATCAAGGCTCACTACAACAAGAACACAACACAGACAAGCACATACCTGAAGCAGCTGGCTCAGGTGTCCAGGAAGACTCTGCTACTGGACCCCACAGGACATCTACTACATAAAGCCAGTTTAGCAAGACTGGGAGACCTAGCGTTCTACCTAAGATATAGAAACAAACATAGGAAAGCAGTCAAAATGAAAAGACAAATGGAAATTTTTGAAATGAAAAAATAGAATATGGCTTCAGAAAAATAACAACAAAATGGAGACAAGCAATGTACCAGATGCAGAATCCAAAACACTGGTTATAAAGATGCTCAGTGAGATATTCAAAAAAGAGATAAGACACATTAAAATGGAGATAGAAAATAATAACAGCAAACCAGTCAGAAATGAACAATACAGTAACTAAAATGAAAAATAGAGGAAGTTACTGTAGATTAGATGAAACAGATAATCAAATCAGCAATTTAGTAGACAAGATAGCAAAATAAGCCCCATCTGAATAGCAAAGGGAAAAAAAAAATAAGAGGATAGTTTAAGGGGCCTCTAGGACGACATCAAGTATACCAACATTCACATCATAGGGGAACTGGAAGGGAAAGTGAGAGAGAGCAAGGAATTGAAATTCAGTAAGATTGAAATCATACCATGCATATTCTTTAAACATAATGTTTTGAAATAAGAAGTCAACTGCAAAAAGGAAGTAAAGAATCCCAAAAATATATGGAGATTAAACAGCATACTTCTAAAAAAATGACTGGGTCAAAGAAGAAATAAAAGGTAGCATCAAAAGATATATATATATATAGACAAATGGAAATGACAGTACAACAAACCACACTTCTGGGATGTAGCACAAGCAGTGATAAGAGGGAACTTTATAGCATTACAGGCCTATTTGAAGAAACAAGAATAGTCCCAGGTAAACAACCTAACATTACATCTTAATTAGAAAAAGAACAAAAGCAACCTAAAGTCAACAGAAGTAAGGAAATAATAAAAATTAGATCAGAATGTAATAAAATAGAAAACAAAATAAATATACAAAAATTTGTACAACAAAGAACCGGTTCTTTAAAAAGATTAATAAAATGACAACCCCCTGGCTATATTGACTAAGGAAAACAAGGTAAGAGACTCAAATAAACAAATCAAATGAAATGAAAGAGAAGTGAAAGAGAAGTTACCACAGACATAACAGATGTACAAAGGATCATACATACTAGAATAATATGTCACAAATTCAATAACCTAGAAGGAATGGATAACTTCCTAGAAATATATAACCTTCCTAGACTACAAAAGTGTAGGAGAGGAAAATCTAAAAATAGACTGATAAACAGTGAAGAAATTGAAACAACCATCAAAAGTCTCCCCCAAAATAAAAGTCCAGGACAGATGGCTTCACTATTGAATTCTACCAAGTATTCAAAGACGATTTAATACCTATCCTTCTCAAAGTCTTCCAAACTCAAAGAAGCCAACACATTTTATCAGGCCAACATAACCCTGATACTAAAATCTGGCATGGATAACACAAACAAAGAAAACTATAGACCAATATCTCTGATGAATACAGATAAAAAAATTCCAAAATACACCAAAAAAAAAAAAAAATCCAAAATACTAGCAAATCAAAATATATCATGATTAGTGAGGTCCATTTCAGAGACATAAGGATGTTTCAACCTAAGTAAATAGGTTAATGTTTCTATTTATTTCAATAACAAAAAAAAATAAAAACCAAATGATCTTATCAATAAATGTAGAAAAAGCATTTGATAAGATATAATAACTATTTCTGATTAAAACACTCAATAAAATGGGTATGGAAGAAAAATACCTCAGCAATCCAATTAAAAAATGGGCAGAGGACCTGAACAGACTCTTCTCCCAAGAAGACACACAAATGGACAATAGGTATATAAAGAGGTGCTCAACTTCACTAGCTATCAGAGAAATGCAAATCAAAACTACAATGAGACACACCTTACACTTGTGAGAATGGCTATTATCAACAAAATAGGTAATAGCAAGTGCTAGAGAGGTTGTGGGAAAAAGGAACTCTTATTCACTGCTGGTGGAAATGTAAACTGGTAGAGCCACTATGGAAAACAGAATGACAGCTTCTCCAAAAAATAAGAATAGTACTACCTTATGACCTAGTGATTCCTTTTTTGGATATCTATCCAAAAAACTCAAAAATATTTATTTGCAAAGACATGTGCACCCCTATGTTAATTGTAGAATTATTTATGGTGGCCAAGACGGTCACACGGTCAAAAGTGCACCTTGACTTTACAGACACACTGTATACTATGAAATACTACTCAATCAGAAGAAAAAATGAAATACTTTCATTTGCCAAAACATGGATAGACCTTGAGAATATTATGCTAAGTGAAATAAGTCAGTCAGAAAAAGCTAAGAACCATATGATTTCATTCATATGTTGAATATAAAACTGAAACTCATGGAATTTATTGGGATGACATTGGTTTGCAAAACCATACTGGTTTCAAGTGTGAAACTCAACAACACATCATCTACAGACTGCACTGTATACCAATCACCCCAAGCAAACTCTTCCATCCCCATTACTTTCCCTTTTGCCCACTCCTAACTATCCCCACTCCCCACTGACTCTGTCTATTACCACACTGTTGTCTGTATTTATGTGTAATGGATATATGTTTTTTGACTAATCCCTTCACCTTCTAACATCCAGTTCCCCCTCTACCTTCCCCTCTGACAGTTGTCACTCTGTTCTGTAAATCCATGCCTCTCTTTCTATTTATTTCATCAGTTTATTTTGTTCATTAGATTTCACATATAAGTGGGATCATATGGTACTTTTCTTTTTCTGACTGGATTATTTCACTTAGCATAATAACCTCCAGGGCCATTCATACTGTTGCA
The DNA here is from genome assembly GCA_037038555.1 of Rhynchonycteris naso. Taxonomy (NCBI): domain Eukaryota; kingdom Metazoa; phylum Chordata; class Mammalia; order Chiroptera; family Emballonuridae; genus Rhynchonycteris; species Rhynchonycteris naso. Next base: position 60,125,312 of record CM072995.1, on the reverse strand, counting down.
AAAGGCAAGATTCAGGAAATATAGTGAATAAGAATATAATTACTATGTATGGTGTCAGATGGGTATTAGATTTATTGAAGTGATCACTTCATAAGGTATATAAATTATCTAATGACTATATTGAACACCTGAAACTAATATAATATTGTATGTCAACTGTAATTGACAAAAATTATTTACATATAAGTAAATAATAAATAAAAGAAATGCAAAGCAACTGAAAATAAATGGCACTACTTATGAAATATCACTGTCTGAAACTTTAACATAAATCTCATCATATGCATAAGTCAAATTAAGTTCCCCAGAAACATTGAGGTTTAGAGCATACTGACAACATGAGGATACAATTAGCCAAGTAGAAGATGTTAGAAATTCTAGAGGACTAAGGACTCATTTCCTCAAGAAGTTAAGTGGGGGCTGGGGGTGGGGGTGGGATGGGAGCAGGAAGGAGAGGGATTTGTTTGAGATTAAAAGAAGTGTTAAAACCATGAAAAAATTTAGTCTATGAAATTTATTAAGATCCTTATTTCAACAAAGGAAATATTGAAAGACAATTACTGAAATGGGACAATTATGAAAAATTTTAACTGACTGTATATAAAAGAAAATAATTATGGTAAATATTTTTTTCAAGGTTATGCTTTTAAAACAACCTCTGGATTATTTAATGAAAAAATGATACATACATGCCTTGTGTAAATTTGTCCATTTTGGGTGCGTAGATAATAGGTATTAGAAATTATCCAAGATTCATCCTATGCTGGTTATTATATATCTCCATTTAAAAAAATGAGGTTAATGAATCTTTTGTGTTTATTTGAAAATTGCCATGATAGCCTGACCAGGCGGTGGCACAGTAGATAGAGCGTTGGACTGGGATGCGGAAGACCCAGGTTCGAGACCCTGAGCTCGCCAGCTTGAGCACGGGCCCATCTGGCTTGAGCAAAAGCTCGCGAGCTTGGACCCAAGATGTCTGGCTCCAGCAAGGGGTTGCTCGGTCTGCTGAAGGCCTGCGGTCAAGGCACATGTGAGAAAGCAATCAATGAACAACTAAGGTGTCGCAACGACAATGAAAAACTAATGATTGATGCTTCTCACCTCTCTCTGCTCCTGTCTGTCCCTATCTATCCCTCTCTCTGACTCTCTCTGTGTCCCTGTAAAGAAAAAAAAAAAAGAAAATTACCATGATAAACATGTATATACATTTGAGTGGAATGAAAGGAAACATGAGTTCAGTGAACAGTCAGGTGCTACTTGGAATGAGAAGATCAAGAGCCAACAAAGCGTAGTTTTTTGAGGACATAGTGTGGGAGTGGTGAGGGCAGAATTTGAATTCCAGGGGGCTTGGTGAAAGAGAGTGCTAAAGTGGAAAGGGTGGGAGCTGGGATCAATATGAGATATATTGGCCAATACAATGAAAATTTGCATCACCTGGGAGGATTGTGCTTCTGATGGTGAAAGAACTGTAATAAAAGAGTGTTATGATGAGATTAGTCAAGATTTTCTAAAGAAAAGGAGAAATAGCTAAATATAATTGACGTGGCTTTTGATAAAATCGCTAAGGAAGAAATGAGAAAATAGTTGTTCCTAAGCAATTGTTCAGTTTTGCAGGGTTGTTTCTTTTCAAATGGAAAATAAGAGTAAAATGTGGTTTCTGTAATTCTTTGTGACATTTTACTAGTGAGCTTAGCAGAGCATTTGTTTATCTGAAACATAATCACTCATTGTCTATTTGTTTCTTTATTTCTTCCTTTTTCTTATTCACTTCTGATTATTGTGTTTCATAACACTGCACCTTGCTTACTTATTGCTTTTCTGCATTTGTCTTATTTCCAACAGGGTCTTTATCACAACAGACACTGTTATAAACACTGGTGTCTGTGTTGTAGAAAAACAGAATAAAATAACACTTCCCTCCTATGCTGCTACCTCAGGAGAGCTGTGTCTTTACTATACAGAGGGATAGAAGTATATACAATGTAAATCAGTGATTACAGGAGGCAAATATTTTCTAACCTTTGATTTGGTACTATTTCCATGGGAATAAGTTCAGATATATTGGTGATTTTCTTTTACTTCTTTCCTTCCTTCCCTCCTTCCTTCCTTCCTTCTTTCCTTCCTTCCTTCCTTCCTTCCTTCCTTCCTTCCTTCCTTCCTTCCTTCCTTCCTTCCTTCTTTCCTTCCTTCCTTCCTTCCTTCCTTCCTTCCTTCCTTCCTTCCTTCCTTCCTTCCTTCCTTCCTTCCTTCCTTCCTTCCTTCCTTCCTTCCTTCTTTCTTTCTTTCTTTCTTTCTTTCTTTCTTTCTTTCTTTCTTTCTTTCTTTCTTTCATGAGAAAATGGTTAGATAGTGAGTCACATTCCTGCATGTGTCCTACTGGGATCCATCCTGAAATCCTCATCTGGGACCAATGCTTGAGTAGAGCTATTTTTAGTGCCTGAGGCTGATGCCTTCCAATCAAGCTATGCTCAGTGCCAGGAGCCATGATCAAACCAATCCAACCACTTACTATGGGAGGGTAAGAGGGAGAAAAAGGGAAAAGGAGGGGGTAAAAGCAGATGAATACTTCTCCTATGTGCACTGACTAATAATTGAACCCAGGACATCCATACACTGGGCCAATGCTCTATACACTGAGCCACTAACCAGGGCCAGGTGCTTTTCATATAAAAATAATAGTTGTGTACTTATAGACCACATAATTTCTTCTCAAAAATATTTAGGAAACTTCCAATAGTTTTTACTATATAATAGGCTAAAAATGAAATTTGAATTAAATAGTGCATAATAATTAAATCTGGCTGAGTATTTAGCTCTAAACTGAAATCCAAACTAAAATGTTATTTTTTTGTCTTTACAAAGTTGAGGAATATACACTTTCTGTGAGCCATAAATCTCTCCAGTTATAGAGAAATGATAAAAATGACTTTTCCCTTTGACCCTTAAAAGGTGTTTGTGACACTGCAGAAACAATGTTTTAGATATAATCCAATTTATTTTTAAATATTCCTTGAAGGAAAACTAATACCTGTTCCATTTTATTCAATTTACTTAGAAATAAACACTCTTGGGCAGATAAAACATATTATGCTCACTTTGTTAAAGATGCTTTGTCAAGGGTGCTGCCCACGTGGAAGTCCATTGATATTAATGTGTGTTGGCGGACAGACTGTGGGCAGGCCAGGACGTTATAGCCTAAGGCTTAGTTTTAAGAGTAAGCTTTTCCCCGCACCCTTGACTGATTGGACGATGTGGGGTGGTGCACTCTCATGAGAAATCCCATTATGTCTCAAATGGGTGACTTTGTATCAGAGACTTTCTTGTTTGTAGATTGGATTAAAGGTTTGGATTTCTACACTATAAAGTGGGGAAGAGTGGGAGCTTGCTCTCTCTTGGTTCCTGAGATTAGCATTAGAGAGGAGAGCAGAGAAAGGCCATGTGGAGGAAGCCAGGAGAAGCAGCCAAGGTGGCTGAGTGCAGAGGGAGAAGCCAGTTTGAGCAGAGTTTGTGCTGGAGAAGGAGATGGGGAACAGAGGTGAATAAGGCTGGTTAGCTAGAAACCTTTGATTCTAAGAAACTCGGATAAGTCAGTAGCTTTGTGAGCACTGAATGAGTGGGTTTTGGAGCCCAGTGTGTGTTTTTACTTGCCTGCCGGGTGCAAGCTAAGATTAAAGCTGATGGCTTACCAGTTCTTGGCTCTGTTGTTTCATTACCAACTGTCCAAAATTAATGTGAACTTGCACTGGCTAGGCAGTCCTGTTGGTGTTCGTGAATACTGGCTTTACAAATACTTTAGTAAATATCTCATTTTACAAAGTGGTGCTTTGATAAATATTTTAAAATAATTCCCTAATATCTCTTAAACAAGATGTTGAAGTTCAATAGCAAATAATTTTAAATGTTTTAAAGTACTGTGAGAATGTTTTAAAAGTTTCCATTTTCTTTCATATTAATATGACAATACAGATATATTTTAATTTCACAGTAAAATCAATGCATTAAATTTTGCTTTAAGAGTGTGAGTAGCCTATATAAATCTAAAATGCTCTAAAATTTAATTCCCCCAGAATCATGAAAATTATAATTATTTTAGATTATTTATTTATTTCCAGTATTTTTACATATAATTTATTTTTTCTGAATGTCTTCTTTTCTCTACTGACCATGTGTATTCATATTAAAGTTCAGATGCAAAAGCAGGTCAGATTGTTGTCTTATTTATTCATAAAATGCCTTAAAATTGTGACAGCAGAAGATATCAATGAATACATGACCTCAAAGACTGCCTCATTTTTCTATTATTTAGTAAAAATTATTGAGTGAATTATTCAGGTGATTTCTTATTTTTTTAACAGTTTCTATATCAAATTTTATTCAGAAGATTTGCACAAATATTTCCTGGATTATTTATTTAATTTTTTGCTTGATTATTTTACAGAACACATTTCCAGCTTTGGGAAGACCTTGAAAAGTCATAACATAGGTCAGAGGAACTCTTAACACACTAAATGGGGCTCCCATTTAGTGAGAAATATAGGTCAATTAAAGTATCTAAACACAGCTTGCCCTAGGCACTGAATTAATTTCTATATTAAAGCGTTCTATGTTTTTGAGATAAGGCTCTGCAAAAAGGTATATATGTATCCAACCCACATGTCCTGGATAGCTTAAAATTTGACCTTAGAAGTAAACCAAACCAAAGTAACTAAGTTTCACAAACTAGGTGGATTTGCTAACATTTCTTGTTAGATAATAATAAAAGCTGAAAGCTTATCCTGAAACTAGCTAAACTGTGGCTGGTTTTATTCCAAGAACCTTATATGAACTTAACATCTGATACAGATAATAGTACTAGGTTTTTGCTAAAGGTTCATATGTGTATATATATTTTTTTATACCTTTTTCCTTGAAAGTTATTGTATCCTTATAGATGAGTTGCAAGAATACGAATAGTACAAAAGCCATCCATATACCCTTTACTCAGATTTATCTGTTGATAACATTTTATCTTATTTGTAAAGGTGTGACTGTTAATAAAACTTTCCTAGAGATCCTGGCAGATTGTTAAGTGGTAAAGCATCAGCCCGGCATGTGGAAGTTCTGGGTTCAATTTCCGGTCAGGGTACATAGGGGAAGTGACCATCTGTTTCTCTACCTCTCCTCTCTCTCTCTCTCCCCCCCCCCTCTTTTCCTCTCCTGCAACCATGGCTCAAATGGCTTAAACAAGTTGGCCCCAGTGCTGAGGATGGCTCTATGACCTTACCTCAGGTTCTAAAAATAGCACAGTTGCCAAGCAACAGAGCAGCAGCTCCAAAGGGGCAGAACATCGCCCAGTAGGAAACTTCCTGTGTCCATCTAGTTGGAGAGCATGCAGGAGCCTATCTGCCTCCTCATCTCTCACTTAATAAAAAAGAACATTTTTAGAAACTTGGGAAGAACAAAACTACAATATTAAAAGCATAACATGTAACTGCTAATATTAGAAATGGCTATTTTTAAAGTACGTTTGCTTAGATCTAGCCTCTGTTCATTGCAAAGTCTTTCAGTGCTTCACTCTTTGCTGTCCCCAATGTGAGCATAGTGAGTGGGGCTTGGAGCACAGTCCTGCTTAAGTTTTGCTAACATCCTTCACTGAATGTCTGGTCTTTAGAGAGAAAAGTTTTTCAATCCATTTTGCTGCCTTCTAAGACCAACCTCCTTTCTGACCTGACCCAGTGTTTTCTGTTCAGGACAAAGCTTGCTCCTGCCCATAATGAGAGCCAGACCATCAGGGAGGTGTGACAGTCCATTTCCCAAACTGTGACCTACTTAGTCTCAAATAAAGAAAAGATTAGGCCTTTGGGTCCATGTGTATTTTTCCTAACATGTCATTACAAAGGAATTGAATGCAATCATTATCACCTGTGCTAAATCTTCTCAGACAGAAGAGTCCATCACATTTTTCTTATAATTTCTCTCTAAAATCCAGCCAGTCATTCTCCATCGTCCCCCCTTCACTCTCTCTTACTCTCTCTGAGCAGTAGATTCAGTTTATTCCATAATAATGCTCTTCTCCACCTTTAACTGCTGACTTTAAATGCATGTTTCTCCTTGAATTCTTTCCTAGTAGCTTATTAATACTTTAACCAATTTGTGTCTTGTTCTTTAAATAGATTGATTATATCCTTGGCTTTTTTTTCTACTCTGTTAATGAAAGTAAAATTCTCTAAGGCTGGTGTTCATATCGTAATCATATTTTGTTGTATGCATATTAGAAATTAATTAAAATGTTTTCCTTAATATTCTCTCAATCACATGTTTCTAGAAGCTTATATTGTTACCCTTTATTTAACTAACAATTCTGGAAGAAAAAAATATTTTAGAGTCAGTGGTAAAATTTTAGAAACTTAGACAAATAGGGAATTATTTTAGGGGACATATGGGGAGATACTTCCATGCAATTATTTTACATAAGTGGCCTCCTTTGGTTACTTATGCTCACAATCCATGTTCTATCAATTTACCTCATTAAGCTGTATCTCCTGGTGTCATTGAATTTAGCTTTTTATAAACTTCCTTAGAGTTTTCCTGTAATATTTCATCCCAGCTCCTCTCCCCCAACCTATTGCACTATTGCCTTTTGTTAATATTCTTATAACATGAGATTAATTTATTTTTTTGTGACAGAGGCAGAGAGAGAGACAGGGAGAGGGACAGACAGACAGGAAGAGAGAGAGATGAGAAACATCAACTCTGTTACATCACCTTAGTTGTTCGTTGTTTGCTTTCTCATGTGCCTTGACCAGGGGTTTAGAATGGAGCCAGTGACTCCTTGCTCAAGCCAGTGGCCTTGGGCTTCAAGCCAGTGACCTTCAGACCTTTGGGCTCAAGCTAGCTTCTAAGCACCAGGTAACTTACACAGAGTGGTGTGAGGGGCTGCAGAGTGAGTGTATGGCTGTATTAACTGAAACAGGACTCAGGTTTCCAAAAATCTGAAGGACTGTCATGAAAATTAGCCTTAAAGGAGTCAGGGAATTAATGATAAAATAGAGCAAGAAAGGGCAAGTCAGCAGGAGAGAATTAGTTAACATGACTGTTACAAAGCTGCATTGTAATGTTCTGGAAAGTTTTAGGTACTCTAAATCAGCGAGTTTTATCATTTTCATCTCATGGCACACATAAAGGAAAACAACCACATATCAATATTTCTTACATAATTCTAAGCAATTAAAACAATGGTGTAGTGATATCTTAGATTTGCCCCACCAAATCTACACTGGACCTCAACCACACTTAACTATATAAAGAACTGCAGCAGTCTTAATTCTTGTTTTCCAGTTGAATTTAATCAATAGAGGACCAGTAAGAGATGAGGGGTTGGGATCAGAGTAAGGAAGGCATCTTTAATTTCTAAATCCTTTCATGACAGACTGCCAAAGATATATTACTATGTGCCTCTACCAAAGGGTGACCACTCCTACAACTAAATTATTCTTTCTGGAATTAGAAGAAGCTAGGCACGAAAATGACTCCATGAAGCAAACCCCACTGTTTCTGCCCTCTGCTAATGAACATTTAATTACTACATGGATAAGAAATAAACATTTGTGTTGCCCCTCTGAGATTTGGAGTAGGATGTTATAGGAATTATCTATTAAAATTAAGTTTGTTTGTTTTTTTTTTCAAATGAAATTATAGAGCAATTGACACTTGGTCATTTTCTCATTAAAACAGTTTTGTTTCTTGGATTCTGGTAGTGATCACTGCCAGTAATCAATACTTTATTTTTTTATATACTTTCTCTCTTGCTCTTTCTGCTTTTGAGAGACATAATGTCCTGAGGATCCATCTACGTTTCTTTTCTTTTTCCATTTGGTAGTTTTATCTAGACCCATGGCTTTAAAATATTTCTCTACTGATGACTCATAAATATTTATTTAGAAACTTATCTTTTCTCTATCTTGTGGCTTTTCAATTTCCTGACATGTTTTTTTTCTTGATATATAAATATATTTCAAACATGACATATTCAGATCCAAACTCTAGATTCCAATATCATCTCCAGGAATGTTTTTGATTGCCTACTCTTTTCTAAGTATATGGGGCTACAAGTCCATCAGACACAAAATTGCAATCATTTTTTATTTTTCTCTCAAATACTATATCCAATATATAAGGACAATTTGTATACTTCATCTTTGATTTATTTTCTAAATTTAACATAGCTCTACTGTAATCGCTAAAATTCTTCTCTTAGCCACTTTTATCTCTTGTTTGAGATGTTTAAAACTCAATCAGCTAGTCACTGTGATTCCTGTCTTTGCAGCTCCTCTCAACAAACGATTTCTTTTAAAAATGAATGTCATTCTTCTACTCAGAATCTCTGCATTGATTTTCAATATATGTAGAACACAATCCATAGTACTTAGCAAGTCCTCATAAGGTCCTACCTGATCTGGCTTCTGGATAACTCCGGGACCTCGTGTCTGACTTTGAATATTTTTGTTCAAATATTCTGGACATTTTTTTCCCACAAAAAATGTGCCTATCATGTTTTCTTCTGAAGATTTATGCCTGATTTGCCCTCAGGTTAGAGAGCTCATACTCAGATCTTCATATGACTGTGCTTTCACTTTTTAATTCTTTATGCAAATATCAACTTTATACAGATATTTCCTGACAGCCTTGTCTAAAAGGTGTTCCTACTTTCCAGAAACTCTTTCCTTCCACTATTAATTCTTTTACTACTGAAAATCATATTGTACATTTAGCTTTATTTTTTTTCTCTTCCACCCAAATATAAATTTTATAAATTCATTTGCTGTTTCTATTTCATTAATCTTCAATACTGGGTTTCTAAAAGTTAGAACAATGCCTAGGCATATAAGGCCCTAAAAATAAAACAATCAACACAAACAAGATCCAACTTCTCTTTAACAAAAGAATGAAAAAAGAAAAGGTACCTTAGTTTAATATGTGAGGCAGACTAAAATCTTGGACTGATCTTAATTGAAGAGCTACAGCAACTATCTAGCTTGTAATTATATAATGAAATCTTCCTCTGCATTCATTCTGCTTTACTTGGCCATGCTCAGTTTTAAAGTTCCTCCAAGCAGGAAGTTTAGAATTCATGTTAGTTCATGAGGAAATTCAGGTTATTTGTGGTGACTGCCAGACTCTTTAATTCCAGTTTGTCTCTTACCAGACCATGTGTCGACATACATTGTCTTTCACCAGAATCAATATCTTATCTATTCAGCTCCTTGAAATGAGCTTTTATTATCCAGATAGTTTCAGATAGATGACTTCCAACTTTTATTACCTTTGGTATTGCCTGCTAGAATATATTGGGAACTTTGTATATGGGTATAGGCATCCATCAGCCTGGGTCACCCTGAGATTAAAAAACCGATGGCAAAGAAAATAAGAGTTGAGTACTTTGAGTTTAGCACCCATTATCAAAGCAACATAGTATATATAACTAGTGACAAAAACTAATACATGGAAAACTCTCTAAAGCACAGTACTGAGGTGTTCAAGCGGTGAAGTGCACTGTGAGAACACTTACTAGGTTTAATTCATTTATAATGAAACCTTTTATAACACTCCACACCTGAAACATCATGCTTAGTAATAAACTTGATGGACAAAGTTACAGAGACTTATATGACTGTTTAAAATCATGAGCTAAATTTAGAAAATCTCCATTAAAATAAATACTCCTTTCTGTAAATTATGTGAATAATTATATTATTTATCCAGAAAAGGCAAATCTAGAGAGCCAGAAATTGAATAGTGTTTAACAAGATCTGGAGAGGAAAACACTAATTAAATGGAAATGTCTGTTTATTTATTAAAAAAAAATGTTGAGTTGTACACTTAAAGTGATTTCATTATGCTAGTTGTATCTGGTTGTTCCACAACTATTCTAGATACCCTAGTAAGTCACATGTACCTTAGAACTCATAAGTAGACACCTGGAAGATTACAGGCATTCTCCATCAATGAGGATTTGCTTTCTGAAATAAAAGACAAGTTATTGCCCCTTATACATCCTACCACTATGACAGAATAACAGGATTTTGTGGTCTTTCACACTTAGAACTAACATTCTAATCTGGTGAAAACCAACCTGCTGCTTGCACCTTATTACTCTTAAATTCAATGGTGTCAGAAGTATCGAGACTAGATATAGTTGTTGCATGTATTTCAAGGTCATGCCCTCTGTAGAAAAGGACCACCTGCTCTCTGAAAAACAGATCCTTATTTGCTACATAGTCCAGTGGAAATTAAATGCACATATGTGAAATATTTGTTGACCAGAGCAGGTCTCCATCAATGAAGTCCAACATACACAATATATATTTGAAATGGTGCATCTGGATTTGGGACTTAGGTGGTCCTGAAGAAACAGTTATTTACATAAATTAGTATAAATTATTTCACTTACTCCCTGGAAGCAAGGCTTCTCTCTTAGCCCGTACCTGGGGCTCATGAGGGTTTTCCTAACTGAGGAAACTAACTTGATGTATTGCTAGAAAGCTGAACTCCCACCATACTATACTATAATTGCCAGAAAGGTGATGATAAGAATAAATTCTCCTGGTGTGAATAGCTGTGAGCAACATGTAGGAAGTATGATCAGATTTTATATACATAGATACTTAAGCAGTCACAAATAAATAGGCAGGTTAGTCAGGAGACTGAAAAGAAGATTGGGATTTGGTGAAGAAACAATAAAAACTTTACAGTAGAGGGACTTGGATAAACAGTGTGAGCATAAAGCATGAGAATCTGTGTCTCACAGTATTACTTACCCAAGAACATCCAACCTAGAAGATGCCCTGTTAACAACCTGAAGGTGAGAAGACTCCTGTTAAGGATATTAGCCAACATTTGTTCTCAGCTACCCCAGCGCTTACGAAAATGGGCCCAGAAAGGGAATAGTCTAAGAGCAGGGATGCTCTTTATGTGTCACATTTAACCCCTGACACTGCTGCATGCTTAATCTGCCAATATTGGAGATGAGCATGAAGCACTGAATGAAGCAAAGTCAACTAATGGGACCATCCAATTACTTGATTGTTGACTGATTACATCGATCTTGTCCCAACTATTAGGGGACAGTAGTTTACCCTGACTGGAATTGGTATCTACTCCAGATATTGGTTTACCTTTCCTGCCCCAATGCCTTATTATATAATGCCGGGGGCTTATATAATGTTGGATTATAACACAGCATGCCATATAACATTTCTGTAAACTGAAGTGCTCATTTTTCTGATGGTGAATACATAATTGTTTTTATTATTTAAACTCTGCATGTATATATATCATATGATATATACTCATTTGTATATGTAATACATAATGTGTATGTGCAATATGGATGAACACAATATATTGGTATAAAAATAAGTTGGATAAAAGCATATATATGTGTATGAGTAAGTATATAGTCATTCATTTATTTTTTATTCATTTATTTTATAAACATGTTTTAATTCTTTATGAATTAGTCTGTATTAAGCCCTTTGAGGCACAAGGATGAAAAATGATAGTCTCTGTATTGAAAATTCTTCAGGCTAATAGAGTTTCATTTTTGTTCTAAAATGAAACCACAGCCTAGTCCAGTTGTACAAGTACAGTAGACTTTCATGGTTATAGAGTAAGGAGTAAAACTAATGATATCAGAAAGTGGTAAGTCAAAGAAAAGTTGAGAGGAAAATGTAGTTTTGTTAGTAGTGATTCTTCAAGTAAAAATGATATTCAAGAAAAATGAATAACACGCAGAGAGAAGTCATGGTAGGTTCAAAGAATGATAGAATTTGTTGTTGCTCGAACCAGAGTAGAACTGCAGGATATAAAACATGAAAGGTAATTTAGTGTTAGATTTTCATGGGCTGTAAAGGCAATGTTACCATGTTTGAACTTTATCCCATAGACGCTGTGGTGCCACTGGAAGCTTTAAACTGGAAAGTTACAGAATCCAATCTATATTTTAGAAACATCAGTCTGCCAGTAGCGTTGACAATGCATTAAAAGGATATGAGATTAAGTCTTGGTGGTCATTTGAGAGGATATTGACACAGAATTGTTGAAGCAAAGGTTGCTTAAAAGAGATTTAGAAGTTAGGTTTTATCAAAATTGGTACAGAAAACACCTGCAATAAAATATGGTCCTTATATATAAAATGTGTCCTTATATATATATTCTTTGTTCATATAGTTTAACATTCCCCCAAATGCATACTAGCTACTTGAAATTAGAAATTATATTTTACTAATCTTTTAATTCTGTATGTAATAGGGACACTGGAAATTAAGGAGACATTTATAATAAAGTTTGATTTAAGAAAACAACAAGGTGCTGCAGGGATTATTATGCCAGTCAATAGTTTATATCATGGAATTTATTTTCCCTTCTTTTCTTCCCAAAAGCCAACCAGGTGAGAAAAATGAATAAAATCATTCCAGATGCAGAAAGAATATGAAAAATTCAATAAAGTTTAATAAATTTAGCAAGTTAAAACATAAGGCACTTTTGATGTTGAGAGAACAAAAAAGCACATTTTGGGGAGTATTGTACATCATACTAAGGAATTTGCATTTCATCCTAAGAGTGATAAAGAATTGTTAAAGAGGTATGACATCATCTATTTGATATTTTAAAAAATATTCTGGGAAAAGTGTGACATTTTATTAATGGGACTAAATGGAGAGAGAGGGCAAGAGAAACGTTTGTCATCATTTTATACTAGTAACTTAGAGCAAGACATAATGAAATTCTAAAGCAGTCAGTGCAGTCACAGAAGGTCAGATTTCATTCTTCTTCTTTCTTTAATTTACGGCCAAGTAATATTTAATTGTGTATATATCTCCACACTTCTATCCATTTACCTATTGAGGGGTTACTTCCATATCTTGGCTATTGTAAATAATGCTGCAATGAACATGTGCATATACTTTTTCATATTAGTGTTTTGGACTTTTTTGGATATACAGCCAGGAGTGGAATCCCTGGGTCATAAGCAGTTCCACTTTTGAGGAACCTTCACACTTTTCCATTGGGCTGCACCAATCTGCAAGCCTACCACAAGGGTTCCAACACTTGTTGTTTGTTGATTTATTGCTGATAACCATTCTGACAGGTGGGGGGTAGTGTCTTTTTGTGGTTTTGATTTGCATTTCTCTGATGCTGAGTGACATTAAACAACTTTTTATATTTCTATTTGCCCTCTATTTGTCCCTTTGGATCAGAGTCTATTTAGGTCTTCTGCCCAAATTTTAATTGGATGGCTTGTTTTTCTGGTGTGCCGTTTTCTGCATCCTTTACAAATTTTGGGTGTTAACCACTTATCAAGTGTATTATTAGCAATTATCTTCTTCAATTCAATAGATTACCTTTTTTGTTTTGTTGATAGACAAAAACATTTTAGTTTGAAATCTTAAGTTTTGCAGCTGCATGGATGGACTTAGAGATTATTATGCGAAGTGAAATAAGTCAGACAGAGAAAGACAAGTACCATGATTTCATTTATATGTGGAATCTTAAGAACAAAATTAATAAACAAAATAAAAACACAAATACAGAGATAATTCTGATGGTTGCTAGACGTGGGGGTGAAAAAAGTAAAAAAGTAAAGGGATTGAGAAATAGAAACTGGTAGTTACAGAATAGTCACAGGGATGTAAAACACAGCATAGGGAACATAGTCAATGATATTGTAATAACTATTTATGGGCCAGCAGGGTATTTGAAATATCGATGGGACTATGCTTTACACTTGAAATTAATACAGAATAATCCTGAATGTAAATTGTAATTTAAAAATTATATTAAATTAAAAAATGTCAGTGGAAAAGGAGAGAAAGAGAGAAAAATTTTTATTGAAGAGCTAATGTATCTTGATAAAGATTGGACATTGACAGCAGGCCAAGGCTGTAAGAGAATCACCAGGCTTCTGGTCTGGTTAAATAAATCATGGAAGGCAAGCCATGATTAAAAACAATATACAACAAATCCATATATTTTCTTTTTATTTGTGTGTGTGTGTGTGTGTGTGTGTGTGTGTGTGTGTTTAAAAGAAGGCCAGATGTTAATGATATTGAATTCAATTTTATATATTGAACCTGAAGTACTGGTGAGATGCTAAATTCAGAAATTCAGATATCTTTAATAACTTTTTGGCAGTCTTCTCACTGTTTCCTGCAAAATAATATATCCTAATATATCCTAATGTCCTTCATTCAGTATAGCAATTAATACCATTTACTAAGTTCTGTGTATCAAGATTTGTTTTACCTTTGTGCCATTATCTAATAATCTATATTATTTTTTCTAAAATTTATAGTTTATAAACTATAAATCTATGATCCCAAACAAATTTTTTCTTTTTTCTTTTCTTTTTTTTTTTTTTTGTGTGTGTGTGACAGAGACAGTCAGAGAGAGGGTCAGATAGGAACAGACAGACAGGAAGGAAGAGAGATGGGAAGCATTAATTCTTTGTTGCGGCACCTTAGTTGTTCGTTGATTGCTTTTTCATATGTGCCTTGACCGAGGGGCTACAGCAGACCAAGTGACCCAATGCTTGAGCCAGTGACCTTGGGCTCAAGCTGCTGAGCTTTACTCATACCAGATAAGCCCGCACTCAAGCTGGCGACCTCGGGGTTTTGAACCTGGGTCCTCCTCCTGGTCTTAGTCAGATGCTCTATCCACTGCGCCAATGCTTGGTCAGGCAGATCCCAAACAATTTTTGAACCACTTTTTTGAATATCTCTTAAAAGTGATACATGGAAAAATGTTTTCTTAATGTTTTGATTGAAAAGTAGGTCATGAAGGATTTTATTCATAAAGGCCCACTTTATGAAAATGGGTTGTGCTAGCCACTTGATTCTGGAATGCGGGAAAGAGTTTCTATGGTACAGTGAACTAAATTTATTGTTTCTTGACTTTAGATTGAAGCATTATCAGATTTGAGAACATGGGTCTGTTATGTAGGCAGAATTTTCTCCTACTAGATGTTCTTCAATCTGCTGAAATAATACTATATCTGATGATCCTCAAGCTTTCCTTATTCAGTGTGGAATTCTAGTAATCTTTATATTGCTGAATTTAAACCCAGGGACCTCTCTCATATCTATTAAGACCTTAATGAAATCACAATTAGATGTTGCTATATCTTGCCATTGATACTTGGTTTCATGGTTCAACTTGGAGGGCTTTATGCAATTTGATCTTTTGAAACAATAGCAAGTTTATTAGCATTGCAGAGAAATACATAGAAGATATTTTGTTAGGGACCTTAATATATTTTGAAATAGTTACCTGACATTAAAAACACACATTCTGTATACATTTCTGGACTTACTGGCTATGATTATAATGATGGCATTCAAGTATTAAGTGTTATTGATGCATGCTTCACTAAAGAGGATATTATAGAGACTAAATCATTAATATTCATATATTATTATTATATTACCTAAAATAATTTGAATTGTATGTGCCTACTAAATACCGACCACAGGAAGGTAGGCAGCAGACAGGCAAGAAGCAAGGAATAAACAAACATATGAAGGTAAAAAGAAGGTCCCCGCTTCATTGGGGTATGACAGACCAATATTTGAAGCACCTGGAGATATCCCCCTCTAGGTGAACATGATGGTGTCAGCTTTGAATTCAAAACCTGCCTTATGTGCCTTGCTTAAGGCTGGCTGCTAATTAGCTGTTAAAATCTGAAACCAGATTATATAAGGACATTCGCAGACAAGTATACAGTAAGGAACACTAAGAAATAAGTTTATAAACTCACTGCCACCACTGCTCATGAAGTCAATGAGCAAACATGACTTCACTGCTTCTCAGCATCTGCAGAACAAACACAAGTGAAGAGAGAGCTGTGGGGACAAACAGATTAAACTGAAGGGTGCACCGCTCTGCCAGTGGCTCCTGGTTGCCGCAAGCAAGTATAGGCTTGAGATGTTAATTTGAAATTGAGATTTTAAATTGCACTGGACTGTGTTTTCAACTGAAGTAACTGAAGTGATAATATTAACTTTAATCAGATAAAAAGGCTGCCATTTTTATCTTTTATTAATTACTACAATGCCCTCTGGAATAAGCAATTTGTGGGATTATATTTTGAGATTATGTAAACACTGGTAAATATTCTGTTCCTTAACAAAACTTTATCCCTTTGTTTTAGCAGGTATTAATAATTTGCTAACCTCTGATAATATCTATCTATATCTATCTGTAGATAGATATAGATAGATAGATAGATATAGATGATAGATAGATAGATGATAGATGATAGATAGATATATCACTCCTATGTATATTGACATTGAACTATTAGGAAGAAGTTCCTTTCTCCCATTTATTTATTCATTTATTATTTTATTTTAGTTTAAACAAAGATTTTAATTTTTAATCTGTGGATTATTACCTATTATTAAATTTACCTGTTTTGTTGATTAAATTGTGCTAGAATTGGCCAGTGGAACCTTATTTGAAGTGTTTTGGGGTTAGAAACTGTTGATTGTTTTTTCCTTAGTAGTTAAAAGTTTTACGGTTTCTACCGTACAAAATGACTTTGCTTTTCATCCTAAACTGTTTTACAGTTAGTTATATTTTGTGCATTTGGGTTCTATTAAAACTCTATAGAGATTATTTAATTTTTTTTTCCTTGGCACGCGATCAACTTGTCAAGACTGAGACCATAATAACTAACTCAGTTCACACATGTGCTTCTTGGGGCGAGAGCACATCCACACATTTAGAAGTTTCCTTTTTCCATCTTCTCTCCTGAGGTTTCTTCACATCCTGTGGCTCCTCAGACTCCTTTGTCTCAGTTCTCTGGCTAAAATGGTGCTTTAACCTCCACACATTGTTTTTAAATTGCTCTCATGTGTGGGTCAAATAGAGAGAAAACGTTGACAGGAACTCCCCACATAAACATCAGACTACTGGGACATTTATTTCCCAGTTCCTTTGACCCAATAGAAAGATTTTTATTTGGTAAGTTTAGGTACCTTCTGGCTTCTGCTGAACTTAGGAGGAAACCTCATTACTATAACTCGCTTGGGTCGAGGAGGATAAATAAACAAACCAATAAAAAAGAGAATTACTCCTGTGGTCTCTCTTCCAGGGCCTCTGTCGAGAGAGAGGTTTTCTCTCGAAGACTTTTGATCTGTGCTTGCTGCCCAGTACTGGAATAGAGCAATAATAGTAGAGTCTAAACCTGAGCGTATGAAACAAGAACAAAACCATCGCCTGATCAGCTGTTATTTGAGTATTGATTTCTTTTCCTGTCTGCTTGCCATTATGCGTTTTTCTGAGTCTAAACGGATACCCGTTTACTTATTTTCAAGAGCTTTCTAGTTGGAATCAGCGGAGGATTTAGAGCTAGAGTCTGGTGATTATTTCAATTTAGTCAGACCTGAAAGCTAGTTTTCAATTTTAAAAATTATTTTTTGGGGTATAGAATTTTAGCTGTGTGTATATGTGTGTGTGGGGGTGATATAGAGTATATTTTTATGTTCTAACGTTACAAGACATTGTTGTATGTCTTCAAGGTCATGTGCTTTCTAACAAGTAATCTGTAAATTCTATCCTTGTTCCTGTCTATGAAATGTATCATTTTTTTCTGGCTGCTTTCAAGATTTCCTATTTTGTTTACAACATTTTGACTGTGATGTGCCAAGGTGTTTTTGTTTATTGGAGTAAAAGAAAACATTTATATTATAGAACATTTTTAGGTACACAAAAAATAGTAAAGATGATGTGAAAAGTTTCCGTATGTTCCACACCCATATTTTCCTTGTTATCAATAAATTACATCAACATAGTGCATATATTATAATGAATAAGCAAATATTTGTAAGGTATTTTTCCCCGCCAAGAAAGAAGGAAGGGGTCGGAGCCATAAAGTGTAGAATAGTAAAGGCTTTATTTAGTATCATGCCACCTGGATGATGTTCTCTGATCCCCGGGGGGGGGGGTAGGGGTCAGAGAAGTCGCATGGGATGATCCACGTGGGAGATATTTAAAGGGTCTGTAGGATGGGTGAGCTAATATGACATGACGAAATCTTACTGGCTGATGGACAGTCGCTCTTTTCCCAAGGACTCTTGGGAAATTTCTTTTGGCGTGCTTGGTAGTGGGCGGCTCTAGCCAAAGTTCCCAGGTCTGAGTGACCTTCCCCCATATACACCGACCTTACAATATTAACACATCATCATTAACTAAGGTCCATACATTATTCAGATTCTTTTAGTCTGTAAATAACGTCCTTTTTCTCTTACAGGATCCCACCAAGAGGACCATGTTACATATACTTGTCATGTCTTCTTAGACCCCTTATGGGTAAACTCTGTAGATACCAATTTCTGACCTATCATTTGTCTTTTGCCTCGATGACTTTTATTTATCATTTCTTGTAGTTCAGGTCTGCTGGTCACAGATTTCTTCTGTTTTTGTTTATCTGAAAAAGTCTTTACATCTCCTTCACTTATAATGGAAAATTTCATTGGACATAGATTCTAAGTTAGTGGTTATATTTTTCAATACTTTATATATTATCCTGCTTGGTATTATCTGAGCTTTCTAAAGACCTGTGGTTTGATGTCTCATTAATTTGGGGAAGTCTTGGCCATTAATACCTTGATATGTATCCTCTGGTCCATCGTATTCTTCTTTCAATATTTCATTTTTACTATGTTATACTTTTGGAAATGGTCTCATGTTTCTTGGATGTTCTGGTGTATGTGTGTGTGTTTCCTTCTGCATTTTACTTTGAGAAGTTTCTATTGACTCATTTTCAAGTTTATGGATTCTTTAGTTATGTCATCAATCTACTGATGAACTATATCATCGAAGACATTTTTTCCATTTCTGTCGAGTGTTTTCATTTATAACATTTTATTTTGATTATTTCTTAGTTTCTTATCTCTCTGTTTATATTACTCGTCTATTCTCATATGTTAATTTTTCCCATTGTAGCCCATAACATTTTAATCACTTTAAATTCCTAACATCTGTGTTATATCTGAGTCTGATTTTAATATTTGCTTTGCATCTTTAGACTTTATTTTTACTTGTTTTTCACATGCTTTGCCATTTTTAATTGAAAGTTAGATATGTAATATGGGGTCATGTTAATCTGACTAGAAGTTGGTTGTTTGATTTAGATATAGATCCCCAAGGCTGCAAGTTCTTCTTTCCTTCTTTTTGTCTCCTTTCGTATGTTTGGGACTTTTTTATGTTTACGTGTCAGTTTGGGTAATTTCTAAGTGGGTATGGAGAAAGGGAAGCATTCTGTAATATATTATAAATAAGTCTTTTTTAGTGGGCAAGTAACTTGGGGTCATGACCTTAAAATGTTTCCCGGTGGTATAGCTTCCCCCTTCAACATACAGGAGCAGAAATCAGTGAATGTCCTTCCATTAAAATAAGATGGCCGGACCAGGCGGTGGCGCAGTGGATAGAGCATCGGACTGGGATGCTGAAGACCCAGGTTCGAGACCCCAAGCTCACCAGCTTGAGCAAGGGCCCATCTGGCTTGAGCAAAAAGCTTGCCAGCTTGGACCCAAGGTCGCTGGTTCCAGCAAGGGGTTGCTCGGTCTGCGGTCAAGGCACATGTGAGAAAGCAATCAATGAACAACTAAAGTGTTGCGACAGCAACAAAAAACTAATAATTGATGCTTCTCACCTCTCTCCGTTCCTGTCTGTCTGTCCCTATCTATCCTTCTCTCTAACTCTCTGTCTCTGTAAAAAGAAAAGAAAAAGATAAGGCTGTGATAAAATCTACTTCCCTGGAAAGTGGGCCATTTTTTTTTTTACCTGTATTTCATAATAATCACTCTTTCTTTCCTATTACCAGAACTATGTGGGGATCTTTCTTAAATTCTCACTTGCAGGATCTATTGAGAATCCTGGAGGTAAAACCCATGAAGGTTTTACCTAAGTTTATCTCTAAGAACATGGCCCCCAGGAGTCTTTCACTCTTCCACTAGTAAACACACAACCTTCCACAATTCAACAAAATTGCCATTTAAATATTTGTACCAGTTTATGGCTGCAGCGGCTTCTTCTCAAGGTTAAATAAATCTCAATCATGACTCTTTGGATTTGTCTGTCTTTCCAGATGTCAGGGTGACAGTTCTGCTGCAACCTTGGGTCTCTGATGTATCCACAAAAACTTACTGAGCTTCAGCTCTTTGCACATTTTCTTCCTGTAATAACAGGAGTGACAGCTTCTAAGCTCTCCAGATGTTGAAGCGGAAACCACAATTCCCACATGTTATTTCATTGGTATTTATTCATCTTTTTGTTCTCTAATCTTATTGAGTCTGTGTTCAGTGTTTGTTAATAATTTAAAGATTCAAAGCCACTATTTCTTTGAATATTTCATCTATAATATTCTCTGTTTTTCTGGGACTTTCCTTACACATGTTAGATTGTCTGATATTGTTTCACACCTCTTAGATGCCATGTTCTTTGTAATTAACTCTTCTATCTCTTTATGTGTCAGATTGGGTAATTCCGTTAACCTAGATTTTTCTGTTTTGTACTCCATCTACAATGAATTTTCCCCACTGTCTGATGGTAATCGTGTTAGTTGCCTGTTCTTATATAGGTAAAGATTTTAGTACTATAGCAGAGATTTTAAAGGAGTTCAGATGGAGTTTCTTGTCCATCCGAAAGAGACCTTTCTTTGTCTCCTTTGCCAGGCATGCATCCTGAGAGAGACTTGACCAGGGTTCTCACCAGCGTTCTTCCTATTTGTTCTCTTTGGTGTCTGTTTCCTTCATTTTCTCCACTTTCCCCTCACTGAATGCCTCCCTTCTGTTTTCTTCTTTTTCTGTGTGAGTATGTGTGTGTGTGTGTGTGTGTGTGTGTGTGTGTGTGTGTGTGTGTGTGTGTGTGGTGATACACAGGGTACACAGGGTGGGGCAAAAGTAGATTCACAGTTGTGAGTGCACAAAACACAAAGTTTATTCTTGTATTATTATTTATAAATTATTGTATTATTTTTCATACGGACAACTATAAAACATGTTTGCCCCACCCTGGAATGTGATCAGTGGAAGAGAGCCTATGAGAAGGTATACAGTCTCCCTAATTCTATAACTTCTAGGACTCCACAGTCGCCTCTGCTAACTCAGTGACCCTTCAGGCTTATTCAGTCTGTCTTAGGTAAGCATGTCCTTGTGTTCCATCTTTCCTGCAGGAGTTTATCGATCATTAGCTAACTGGGTGGTTGGTTGTCTTGTGACCTCAGCTCTCTGAGAAGTTCAAGAGGAGCCATGAACTTGCAGTTTTCCAAATGTTTACTGTCCTTGTAAGGCTAGGAATAATGTTCTTTCTAGTTTCCTACATCCTAAGTAGAATCCAAATGCTGGTTTCTTCATTTTGATTACTTACTCTAATTTATTGAGTTTGAATTGTCTTAAGATTCTACTGATAATTCACTTTAGTGGCACGTTTTATATAAAAAGAATCTCCAAAGCTTTATAAAATTATATATTTTTTGTAAAACTGATAAAAAATATCTTTTTAAAAGACAAAGCAGGAATAGAGAATGATGAAAAGGCAAAAAGAGAACTGGTGTTTACATGAGATTTATTGTTACTAGATAAGATTGAGAGATAGAAGAAGAATTACCTTTAATCTAAGGATTTCCCTTTCTTTTGTATTCTCAGTCCCATGATAAACGTTATGGTAGTTTCTCTGTTATCAAACTCTAGTTTACAGGTTCACATATCACCGTTTGCCTTGTTCCACTAGACACTACTTAAATAACTCTCATATTTGTTCTCCTTAAGCTTTCACAGATCATTTTCCTTTGTCTTTCAAGATGCGTTTGCTACTAAAATTACTTTCTATGTGACTTAAAAGCCCAATTGATAACCTCTGTTACTTTCAATACTGATTAAACCAACTGTACTATTTTCCTTTTTAGATTATTGGAACTCTTTTGCCCCGTGGCAATTTTCATTAGAAAAATCTAGTTTCTTTTGCTTCATCATAGAAAATGACTTTAATTCAAGCGGATCTAATATCTTTTTTCATTATGTATTTTAACCTATATTATGTTTGCATTACAACCAGCTTTTCTACATGCATTTTTAGTAAATAAAAATCTAAATAATTTATTGAGTGTTTACTATTTATTGGCTGATTTAGTAAACTAGGATGGGTACTCATATTTTATCAACTTCTTCACATATTTTACTCCTTATTTAACAGCTATTTTTTTCTTTGGGTTGGCTGATCAATCTCAATATACAATTATAATTGGGTATCTTGACAAAAAATCAAATAATATAGTGATTTGCTCAGAACTCAATTTGTGGATGTTTAATTTTTTTGTTCTTACACATGTGAACAGAAATTCCCTCTTCCATCCTTTTAGGAGAAGAAAATTGAGTTAACATGTGGGAACTGATAATATTTTTCCCCTTGCATTCCAGAAAATGCATAGGCCCTGTGTTTTGAATTTCAAGGACTTTCTTAGCACTCTCGAAGGAAAATGAACTCTAAAAAGAACAGCTCTTTCCTGAAGGGTCAAAACATCCTTATTTTATATAAACAACAACAACAGAGCTTCACTTTAGTAATTAAAGGGATAGATGAAATAATTTTAACTTAAAGAGAAAAAATTATGAAAAGAAAAAGAAATTGCTTTGAGTTAAGAATATAAAATGCTTCAGATCAGACCTGACAGGTCCAGGCCACCTGGTTTTGCATTCTGAAGTCTGTGACCTTGGAAGGCCTGTGGCTACTACTTAGAGCAGCGGTTATTAACTTTTTTTGAGGTACGGAACCCACCAGTTTTATATGCGCATTCACCGAACCCTTCTTTAGTGATAAATAAAATATGGGTTTTTTTTTCCAAATTCAAGACATAGGTATATGTTTTCTTACTGGTGCACAAAATGAGCCATGCATGAACATCACCTTGCTCAAAGAACAAAACCAACAAAGTGCATGAACTCACAACAATTTACATATTACTTTATTCTGGCCTCCATGGCAGAGGCTTCTCCGAACCCATGAGACCGACTCATCGAACCCCTAGGGTTTGATAGTACCCAGGTTAAGAACCACTGACTTAGAGTAAGCACTATTTTACATAGATATGATAGTTTATTCTTGTATTGAAGGTCAACAATCACCTTCCTTGGAAGTGCAATCCCTGTTCTATGCCCAGAAATTTCCAAATAACTCATATTCAAGGATCTTTGTACACATAAATATGGGATGGAAAATCTCAGGTACTTTTATTTTAGAGAACAGATAAGGTGTCATTGTACTCACTGACTCTAATCCAAAAGAAATAATGTTTCTATTTAAAATGATAAAAAGAATCTATAAAATGAATTAGTCAATAGTATATATCTTTCTGATATATATAGGAATGAGTAAAATGTTATTCTATATATGATGTCATTCTATATTATGTTATTGAGGGACATCTTAAAATATTTTTTAAAAATTATGTTTTCCACATAATTTCATGTTTCCTTTTCCTCTTGCTTCTCTCGCTCTCTTCTCTCTCTAAAAATCAATAAACAAATTCTTAAAAAAATATCAGGTTTTCAAAATAACTAGTTGATCAAGGCCAAATTCAGGCAACATTAATTTTTTATTGTTTCATAATTTTAATAGCAAAATATACTAAATTCCATAAGCTGTCATATAAAAACCATTAAAATATTTTAAAATATTTTAGAATTGTTTAAATTTAAAATATTATTTTTATCTGATTAATTATAATTACATTTTTATACACTCCTCATTTTTCTATATTTCTGAATCAATTTTTCTACTGTATATTTCATTCAATCACTTTCTATTTCAGTTTTCTAATATATTTATCAAATATTATTTAATATAATGCAACAGAGCCACTCATGTATCTACCTGATTTTTCTTTATGTAATATATAGTCTCCATATTTTAAAAAAATTTTTGGTAAAATTTCAATTTAGTTTTTTTTATTCATACATGTTTATTATTGGAAAGCAAACATTACTCTTGAAAATATAACAATAATGGTTTCAGTGAGGTCACTCTATGTTGTATTGCCTATGGTTTTATTTTCTATTCAGATGTAGGTAAACATTCCAGGTATTTTAAGAGTGGTAATTCATATTTTCCACATTAAATTAAAATATCCATTGTATTTAAATATCCATTTGCATTACTCTTTGAAAGACATGTATGCAAAAATCAATGTTTCAATTAATTTAACTGTGAAAATTTTTCTTCAAACACTTAATGTCAATGTGTGTTAGGCATTGTGATATTCAAAAATACATATTTTACATACAATGATCTGATATGACTTAACCACACACACACACACACACACACACACACACACACACACACACACACACATGTATCCCTACAGACAGTATAGATAAACATATTTTATATATATGATAAAACTATGTAGCTATATATTTTTTAGTATGTGTATATTTTTATATGGCATATGCATTCTTAAAAAATTCAACCAATTAAAAGAGAATATGTAAATCTTTAAAAATGTGGAAGGTGTTTAATATTGCTTTGAAAAATATAACTTAACTTATCCTCAAATTGTATATATACTCCAGTTCTGAAACAGTCGCAGCTATGAATAAATAAAAATATTTCAAAACATGCATTACTACTGGACTCTAAAATTTGAACTTCATGAAGATATTTTCTTAATTCTGTTTTTTTTTTTTAATTATTGAAGACTTTTTTGGGTTACAATGATCTATGGTGTTTTATCATACATTCTCCTACAAATTTCATTATCACAACATATTACAGAGTAGCATTCTTTTTGTTACTTGTTTTGTTATTATTATTTGATTGCCTTAATTTTAGGAAAATAAATTGTGTTCGTGAAGATTTAAGTGTGAGATGCAAATTAATTTTCTGTTTATCTGGAAGTTATGATATCCTGAATCCACATGTTCTCTTAACTTACACATGCGTTACAGAGATTGAAACAGAATCCTCTCATTCATCAGGTAAACTGAATGAAGCTGAGTAGATTACATGTTAAAGTAAAGGGAAGTCTATAATTAATTTCTATTAAGCAGGTAATTGTGTCATTCTGGTTGAAATTGAGGGTAGCGCATGCCACCAATTCACTTTCTCTACAAAATGTAGTTGGTGTCTGGAATGTTTATAAGATCATGCCATTTTTGATCAGGAAATGACCTTCACTAGGAGAGATTTGCTGAACTTTTGGAAAAGAAAATCCTGTGACTCCAAATATGGGTAAATATGTCTTTAATATCTGTTAAACCAGAGACCCGAAAAAGTAAAACAAAGAAGTGTAGGCTCTTCTGAAAACAAGAAAGTAGATCAATCCTTGCCCAGGTACTATAATAATTACCTGTTTTCAAGAAGTCTTACTGTACCTGATTTAGAAGAAAAGTAAGTATAATTTAGACCAAACAAAAGACAAAATTAATTGGTTTTTAAAAGGAAGGGAGCTCCTAAGGTAAGTAATGAATGTGCCCATCCTCATTTTCTGCAACCGAACAAGTGCATTGTCTTTTAAAAGGTGAATCATCCTGACTTTTAATAATCCTGAAGTTTTGCATTGTACACCTAGAACTCACACATTAAGTACCCATTTTTTAAAAATTTAAATGATCAGATTACATGTCAAATTTGGAGTACATAATTAGAGACAAAAAAATAGCCAGTATTTTGCTTCTACTGGGAGAGGTGGAGGGATGATTCTGGTATTGATCTTACTTTTATGAGTTCAAAGGAATCCTTCAGTGAGGCTTTTATGGGAAAGGTAATAAAAAAGGCTATGCTCAGTATGAGACTTGCTCACATCATGCAACCTCTAGTCAAATTCAAATTAGTCTGTTCATGGTAATTTTATGATCTCCTTCTAACTCAGTGCCACAGATGTTGCCTTATATTATGGTACCATGTGTAAATCTTTTTTTATTATTATTATTTTGAAAGTAAGTTCCATATAAGATCATGAGGTTTTCTTTGTGTATGTGTTGTATGTGTGTGTTTTTCTCTATTCTCACAATGAAATAAAGGAACTCAGAACTCTATGGTAGAATTATGCATTGATTCCCAAACTGCTGCCAACTGAAGATATTTCACTGGCAATTTAGTTGAGAATGTAGGAGACTGGAGTATATTCTCTTTCTGTTTGCCTCTATCTGATTGAATGTCTCTCTGAATTTTGTTGGTTTTGCTTTGTAACTATGCTATAATTTGAATGATTGTTTCCACCCCTAAATTCATATGTTAAAATTCTAAGTCTCAAAGGTGGTGATAGTAAGACTTTTGGGAGGTGCTCAGTTATGAGTGCAGAACCCACAGGAATGGGGGTAGTGCCTATAAACAGAGGCTCTAGAAAGACCCCCTTGCACCCTGTGAGACCACAATGAGAGGCCACAACCCCAGAAAAGGGCTCTCACCCAACCACACTGGCACCCTGATCTTACATTTTCATCCTTCAAAACTCTAAGCAATACATTTATGTTCTTTATAAAATGCTCAGTCTGCTGTATTTTGTTGTAGCTGTGCAGATGGACTAAGGCAACCCATTTATGGGAATGCAGGTAGTCAGTCTGTCATCTTGATATTCACATGGTGTGTCAGGTAGAATATGCTAGGGCACTGAAGATGTGAAGAACTCCCTGTCTAATAAAAATGAATCCCATCAATTCTATCTTCATTGAAAAGCCTAAATAACAGATTTTCTACCAGGTTTCTGTCTGTGTTATAAAGATTTCTATTGAGTGGTGGGAGGATGGTAAATATTTTTTTTGCTTTGATCTAAATCTAGGTTTAGGGACAGGATCTAAGAGGTTTAGGAGAGTGATTATAATCTTCTCCAGCTTCTCTACATTGCTACATCAATTTGGGTAACCGACCTTACAGGAGAGACTGAAATCAAATAGTTATATTTAATTGTGCTTTACAATAACATAGTTTTTTATATTTATTCAATATATTGTTTAGTTACTGATACCTAATACTCTATGAAACTCAGAATCTCAGAGAGAATACCTATTTGGGCACAGATCGAATAAATGATTGACTAGGTAAGACCCTCACTAGAGGAAAGTCATTGGCTTCCATTGTGAAGCTCTTTGGCCTCATTCTTCTAATTTCATTGCATGCAGAGGTGGGTATAATCCCATGAAATATTGATGAAAACAAAATACTGATTTTTAATGATCAGGTAACAGCCAAGTCTTCTCTGCTACATTTAAAACCATTTCCAAAGCACTATTTATTTTCAGAATATTTGAATATCCAAAATCACCAAATTTACACAGCAAGCTTGTAATTTCTATTTACCTAGCCATTCTTTCTTCTTAGGGGTGGTAATAAAACTATCATACAACAATATATAATCCAAAAAATAACACTAAGAAACTTTTTTTAATTTGTTGATTTTATTAATTTTTAATTTTAATGGAGTGACATTAATAAATCAGGGTACATATGTTCAGAGAAAACCTCTGCAGGTTATTTTGACATTTGATTATAATGCATACCCATCAACCAAAGTCAAATTTTCTTCCGTCACCTTCTACCTGGTTTTATTTATGCCCCTCTCCTCTCTCTTACCCCCCCCCCCCAAATAGCCAGCACACTCTTGTTCATGACTCTGAGTCTCATTTTTATGTCCCATCTATGTATGGAATCATTTATTCTTAGTTTTTTCTGATTTACAAATAAGTAAATCAGAATAAGTGAAATAACACTCAGTATAATGTTATCAAGGTTCATCCTTGTTGTTGTAAATGATCCGATGTCATCATTTCTTATGGTTGAGTAGTATGCCACAGTATATATGTACCAAAGCTTTTTAATCCACGTATCCACTGAAGGACAATTGGGCTGTTTCCAGATCTTTGCTATTGTGAACAATGCCACGAACATGGGCGCGCATTTCTTCTTTTCGAACAATGCTATGGTGTTCTTAGGGTATATTCCTAAAAGTGGGATAGCTGGATCAAAAGGTAGTTCAATTTTTAATTTTTTTTGAGAAATCTCCATACTGTTTTCCACAGTGGCTGCACCAGTCTGTATTCCCACCAGCAATGCAGGAGGGTTCCCTTTTCTCCACATCCTCACCAGCACTTAGTCTGTGTTGTTTTGTTGATGACCGCCATTCTGACTGGTGTGAGGTGGTATCTCATTGTGGTTTTAATTTGCATTTCTTTAATGATTAGTGATGTTGAGCATTTTTTTCATATGCCTATTGGCCATCTGTATATCCTCTTTGGAGAAATGTCTATTTATTTCTTTTGCCCATTTTTTGATTGGATTGTTTGTCTTCCTGGTGTTGAGTTTTGAAAGTTCTTTATAAATTTTAGTTATTAACCTCTTATCAGACGAATTTTCAAATGTGTTCTCCCATTGTGTAGTTTGTCTTTTTATTCTGTTCTTATTGTCTTTAGCTGTGCAAAAGCTTTTTTAGTTTGATATAGTCCCATTTGTTTATCCTGTCTTTTATTTCAGTTGCCCGTGGAGATAAATCGGCAAATATATTGTTGCGAGAAATGTCGGAGAGCTTACTGCCTATGTTTCCTTCTGAGATGCTTATGGTTTAACAGCTTACATTTAAGTCTTTTATTCATTTTGAGTTTGTTTTTGTGAATGGTGTAAATTGATGGTCTAGTTTCATTTTTTTGCAAGTTGATGTCCAATTTTCCCAACACCATTTGTTAAAGAGGCTGTCTTTACTCCATTGTATGCTTTTACCTCCTGTTTCAAATATCAGTTGTCCATAAAGGTGTGGGTTTATTTCTGGGTTCTCTGTTCTGTTCCATTAATCTATATGCCTGTTCTTATGCCAGTACCAGGCTGTCTTGAGTACAATGGCCTTGTAGTATAACTTGATATCGAGAAGAGTGATACTTCCCACTCATTCTTCTTTCTCAATATTGCTGAGGCTATTCATGTTCTTTCTTGGTTCCAGATAAATTTTTGGAATATGTGTTCTATATCTTTGAAGTATGTCATTGGTATTTTAATTAGTATTGCATTGAATTTATAAATTGCTTTGGGTAATATAGATATTTTAATAATGTTTATTATTCCTAACCATGAGCATGGTATATGCTTCTACTTGTTTGTATCTTTCTTGATTTCTTTTGTCAATGTTTTATAGATTTCCGAGTATAAGTCTTTAATCTCCTTGGTTAAATGTACTCCTAGGTACTTTATTTTTTTGTTGTTGTTGCAATAATGAAGGGGATTGTTTCCTTAATTTCTCTTTCTGACAGTTCATTGTTGGTGTATAAAAATGCCACTGATTTCTGAGTATTAATTTTATATCCTGCCACCTTGCTGAATTCATTTATAAGGTCCAGTAGTTTTTTGACTGAGACATTAGGGTTTTCTATATACAATAACATATCATCTGCAAATAATGACAGTTTTACTTCTTTTCCAATTTAGATGCCTTTTATTTCTTCTTCTTGACTGATTGCTGTAGCTAGGACTTCCAGAACCATATTGAATAAGAGTAGTGAAAGAGGGCACCCTTGACTTGTTCCTGATCTTAAGGGTATTACTTTTAATTTTTGTCCATTGAGTATGATGTTGGCTGTGGGTTTGTCATAGATGTCCTTTATCGTGTTTAGGTATGTTCCCTGTATTCCCACTTTGCTGAGAGTTTTGATCATGAATGGGTGCTGGATTTTATCAAATGCTTTTTCTGCATCTATTGAAATTATCATGTTGATTTTTTTCCTTCCTTTAGTTTATGTGATGAATCACATTGATTGACTTGCGAATATTGAACCAGCCTTGCCTCCCCAGAATAAATCCTACTTGATCATGGTGTATGATTTTTTTCAAATATTGCTGGTTCCGGTTGGCTAATATTTTGTTGAGAATTTTAGCATCTAAATTCATCAGGGATATTGGCCTATAATTTTCTATCTTTGTGTTGTCTTTGCCTGGTTTCAGGATCAGAATTATGCTCACCTCATAAAAGGATTTTGCAAGTCTTCCTTCTTCTTGAATTTTTTGAAATAGCTTGAGAAGGATAGGAGTTAGTTCTTCTTTGAAGTTTTGGTAGAATTCACTTGTGAAGCCATCAGGCCCAGGACTTTTCTTTGTTGCGAGTTTTTTGATAACTGTTTCCTTCTCCTTTGTTGTAATCGGTCTGTTTAGGTTTTCTGATTCTTCCAGATTGATTTTTGAAAGATTGTATGTTTTAAGGAATTTGTCCATTTCATCTAGGTTGTCTAGTTTTTTGGCATACAATTCTTCATAGTATTTTCTTACAATATATTGTATTTCTGTTGTGCCAGTTGTTATTTCTCCACTCTCATTTCTAGTTTTATTTATTAGAGTCCTCTCTCTTTTTTTCTTGGTGAGTCTAGCTTAAGGTTCATTGATCTTGTTTACATTTTCAAAGAACCAGCTCTTGGTTTCATTGATCCTCTGTATTGTTTCCTTAGTCTCTATGTCATTTATTTCTTCTCTAATCTTTATTATTTCCTTCCTTCTACTACCCCTGGTCTTTGCTTGCTGTTGTTTTTCTAATTTTTTAGATGCAGGGTCAGGTTGCTTATTTGAGCTTTTCTTAGCTTCTTATGGTATGTCCATAGTGCTATGAACTTTCCTCTCAGTACTGCTTTCGCTGTGTTCTATAAATTTTGAGTTGATGTATGCTCATTATCATCCATTTCTAGGAACTTTTTATTTTTTCTTTGATCTCACTGTTAATCCATTCATTACTTAATAACATGTTATTTAGTTTTCAAATGTTTGAGTATTTTTCAGTTTTTATTTTGTGGTTAATTTTTAGTTTCATGCCATTGTAATCAGGGAAAATACTTGATATGATTTTAATCTTTTTAAATTAGTTGAGAGTGTTTTTGTGTCCTAATATGTGGTTTATCCTAGAGACTGTACCATGAGCACTTGAAAAAAATGTATATTCTGCTGCTTTAGGGTAAAAGGTTCTGAAGATATTTCGTAAATCGAGTTGATCTAGTGTATGCTGTTTTTTAATTTTCTTTCTTGAGGATCTATCCAGTGAAGTTAGTGGGGTATTGAAATTCCCTACTTTTATAGTATTGCTGTTGATCTCACCCTTATATCCATCAAAGTCTGCTTTATGTATTTCGGTGCTTTTATGTTCGGCATGTAGATATTTATAATGGTTACATCTTCCTGTTGAATTGCTCCCTTTATCATTAGGTAGTGTCCTTCTTTATCTCTTACTACAACCTTTGTTTTAAAGTCCATTTTGTCAGATATAAGTATTGCTACCCCAGCTTTTTTTTTTTTTATTTCCATTTGCATGAAATATTTTTCTCCATCGTTTTACCTTCTGTCTATTTGCATCTTTTGTTTTAAGGTGTGTTTCTTGTAGATAGCATATGTATGGGTCCTGTTTCACAGCTACATTATGTCTTTTGATTGGATCATTTAATCCATTTACACTTAAGGTTATTATTGATATATAGGTAGTTGTTTATTGCTATTTTATTCTTTAAAGCTGTATTCTTCTTTTGCTATACTCTTTTCCCCCTTTAAACTGTTCACTTCAGGCCCCTTAGCATCTTTTGCAGAATTGGTTTGGTTTTAATGAATTCCTTGAGTTTTTTTTTTTTGTTTTTTTGTTTTTGTCTAGGAAGCTTTTTATTTCTCCTTAAATTTTAAACATTAGCCTTGCTGGATAAAGTAATCTTGGTGTAGGTTCTTGTTCTGCATTTCTTTGAATATTTCTTGCCATTCCCTTCTGGCCTCAAGTGTTTCTGTTGAGAAGTCGGATGTCATCCTTATGGGGGCTCCTTTGTAGGTGATAGCCTTTTTTCTTCTAGAAGCTTTTAATATTTTCTCTTTATTACTTAGCCTTGGCATTTTAATTATGATGTGTCTTGGTGTAGATTTCTTTGGGTTTCTCTTTAGCAAATGTTTTATTTATTTATTTATTTATTTTTACACAGGGACAGAGAGAGAGTCAGACAGAGGGATATATAGAGACAGACAGACAGGAACAGGGATAGGTGAGAAGCATCAATCATTAGTTTTTCATTGCCATTATGACACCTTAGTTGTTCATTGATTGCTTTCTCACATGTGCCTTGACCGCAGGCCTTCAGCAGACCAGGCAAGCCCTTGCTGGAGCCAGTGACCTTGGGTCCAAGCTGGCGAACTTTTGCTCAAGCCTGATGGGTCCGCGCTTAAGCTGGCAAGCTCGGGGTCGTGAACCTTTGTCTTCCGCATCCCAGTCCAATGCTCCATCCACTGCGCCACTGCTTGGTCAGGCTTTGGCTTTCTCTTTAATGGAGCTCTCTGTGCTTCTTGAACATGTGAGTCATTTTCCAGCCTTAATTTAGGGAAGTTTTCACCTATGATTTGGTTGAACAAAGTTTTATCCCTTGTTTGTTCTCTTTTTCTTCAGGAATCCTTATGATGCAGATGTTATTTCTCTTCATATTGTCACAGAGCTCCCTTAGAGTCTCCTCAGTCTTTTTGAGTCTCTTTTTATTTCTGTTCTGCTTCTATGCCTTTGTTTATTTTGTCCTATAACTCGGTGATTCGATCCTCAGCTTCATCCATCCTGCTTTTAATTCCTTCCATTGAGGTCTTCTGTTCGGATACTATATTTGTCATTTTTGTCTGATTCTTTTTTATTATTTCAATTTTCTTTTTAATACTTGCTATCTCTTAATTTAGGTGTTCATAACGACTATCCATTGTTGCTCTAAACTCTTTGAACATCCTAACTTATCAGTATCTTACACTCTGAATCTGGTAATTTTGTTATATCTGGTTCATTCACATCCTCCTCTGGGTATTTCTCTTGATTCATTTGGGTTGCATTTCTCTGCCTGCTCATTTTGTCTGTGTATAAGAAGGGCCACTGGAGTCTAATGTGTGTTGCCTCTGTATTCCCTAGGTGTTGTCTGTCTGTAAGCCTGCCACCCCCTCTGCCATTGCCTAGGGTGGTTGGGTATGGGTGTTGCCAGCACAAGTCTCTGCGGCTGTTGCTGTGGTTTCTGCCTCCCCTCCGTAGGAGGGGCTGTGTTCTCATGCCTGTCTCTACAAACCTCAGCCTGTCTCAGTCTTCTTCTCGCCCCCACAGGTAGGGTTGCACACCGCACTCAAGCCACAAGCCTCGGCACCAAAAGCAGCGGTAAGTACCTTTTCTCAGCTGCTGTCCCTGCCTGTTCCTGGGCTTCTGCTCAACCCCTGCAGTCAGAGCTGGCTCACGCAGGGCCACAACCTTGCCTCCTCAGGCCCAGTGGGGCTGCTGGCGCAAGCTCAGCTGAAATCCTCTGCCTGTCCCGGGCTTTTGCCCCACCCTCGCGGTCCGGGCTGGCTCCCGTAGAGTCGCAAACCTCTTGGGCCAGGTTATGCTGTGTGCCCTCTTGTTCAGCAGCAGATCTCTTCCCGTTCCGGGCTCCCGCTTGTCCCCCGCAGG
This sequence comes from Rhynchonycteris naso, assembly GCA_037038555.1. NCBI lineage: Eukaryota > Metazoa > Chordata > Mammalia > Chiroptera > Emballonuridae > Rhynchonycteris > Rhynchonycteris naso. The sequence goes on along the minus strand of CM072995.1, from coordinate 60,091,876 downwards.
TGGAGCTGGAGGCGGGCCCACAGCTGCTGGACTGCTTTTGTGCATCCCCTCCGCCCCTGCTGGGCTAGACCGAGCTCACACTTGCCAGCTGGGCCTCCGCCCTCGCTGACAGAACCACGTTTTCGTGTCCAGCCCCCACTGTCCCTCCAGCAAGCCCTCAGCAGTGTGAGTGGGGGCGCTGCAACTCAGACCCTAACACTCCATACTGTAGTCCTGAAAGCACCCTCCTTCTAAGCAGCTCTGTTCTAAGTGCCATGGGGGGAGCTTGTTTGGCTGGTGTCCTGTCTCCCTTTGCTGGTATTCTAGTTCCAGGGGAAATATTCATTTCCCATTTGGGAAGTGACTCAGCCCAGGGTTTAGAGTGGCTGTCCCTCAGAGTGTTTCTCCCTGTGCCTTCCAGACCACACTCTCTTCCCGCTGCTCTTGTCCTCTCCTCTCTCCCCATCCCCCGGAGCCCTGGGTGAGTGGTTGTGAGAGAGGTTTTCTGCGCGGTCCCTTTAAGAGGAATCTTGGGTCTGAGAAAACTGTCTCTTTCTCACAAACAGTATCCTAACTGTTTAACAGCTCAATACTGTTCAAACACCTCTTCTAGTTTCTAGGCCTGCATGCTGGGCTTTGTTCCTAGGACCCAGGTTTTTCCTTCTCCGCTAAACTGTTTTCTCACCATTTGCATCTCTCCTGGCTGCCTTTTGCTCCAAGGAGCTGGGCAGCCCTTTCCACGTTTTTGCTTTTCCTACCAGTCTCAATGTGGCTTCTTCAGTGTTCTTTGGTTGAAGAGTCCACTTAGTTTAGTTCAAAGTTGGTTTATCCAGATGATGGTTCTTAAAATTAAGTTATAATCCACTTTGGTTCTGGGAGTTGGATGTTGGTAGTCCGCCTACTTTATCGCCATCTTGCCGTTGTCCAACACTAAGAAACTTAAATGATTTAGTAATGAGCCTATAACCCAATTTATTCTATTTAATTAACATAAAGAAAATATCCTTTAACCTTACCATATAAAATACTGAACAGTTCAGATATATAAAATGATATACAAGGTTTAAGTTTTAAAAACAGTTTCATGGATAAAATTTTTACATAAAGTGACTCAATATTGGGGGCTTCTTTAATATTAATGGTTTGAAGATAGATTATTTATATTTTTATAGTTAAAAGATATTTTTTAAATTATTTCAGGGATGTTACATATGGAGCTTATGATAAAACAAAATTTGTGTTGTTTACTTATTTTAGCTTACCTTTTTTCAGTAGTAAGCAAAAATACTTATACCTTTTTCTCGTTGTAGAGAAGACTTTTGTGTTAAGAAGAAAAAGTTTGTTTCCAAAACAGCTTTATCAATGTCATCTATGTTGTAATAGTACCTTAGATTGAAAGAAAGATTTTGCCTCTTGAGATATTGAAAGTCTTTGGAGTGAAGGTTGCTGATAAAGTGTCCAAAGGTAGAAAAAGGAAAGAACAAGAAATAAATGGTACAATCATTAACAAATCTGCAGAGTCACAGAATAATCTCAAACAAGAAAGGACCATGTATAGAAAATAGGATCTACTTTGAAAGGACTCTTTATTTAGAAGCACAGTAGTAGATCAATTAGAATGCAAGAGCAGGCAGTCTACACAGTGTTACATAAGAAGAATTTGAACGCCAACATGTTCTCAAATATAACAATAGGTTTGCAAGCCCAAGTCACCTTTGGGATGGGACAATAAATTCCACAATTCAAATTCCACTATCTCCTGGGAAAGTGAATAAGTTTATTCTGTAATATTTCTTTTTAAAATAATTTATTTATTAGGGATAATTCAACTTTGTATACAATTATAAACCTTAATACTTATATTTGATATTTGAACAAATATTAATATTTATCAACTAGTTATTTGGTACATGTTATTTGGTACATAAAATTTGTTTGTAACTCAATTTTTAAAGTTAAGGAGAGACAGAACAGTTTTTGTCTTCAAAAGCCTTTAATCCTTATAGTAGAGACTTCTAGATAGCTCACTACAGTAAAAAATTGAAGGTAGCAAATGGTGTGGAATAAATATGGACACAATAGCTTAGAAAACTAAAAACATATAATAATATGAGAATTGGGTCTGACCTGTGGTGGCACAGTGGATAAGACCTTGACCTGGAATGCTGAGGTTGCTGGTTCAAAACCCTAGGCTTGCCTGGTCAAGGCACATACGAGAACCTACTACTATGAGTTGATGCTTCCTGCTCCTCCCTCCACTACTTTCTCTCTCTCTCTTTCTCTAAATTCAATAAATAAAATCTTAAAACTAATAATAATGTGGGAAGGAAAAGAAAAGGTTCAAATTCCTAAGAACATTTTATAACACTCGTGAGTAGAAGAGGGTTCAGTAGAGGTCACAAAAGAGGGCTGACTCTATGTACACTTGACCTTTCTGCCCTTACACATGTCAGGTGTTGTCTGTGTGCTGGGAAAAATGGGATGAGAGAAGTTCCAGCAGAGAAAGAGGAAGTGCTACTTATACAGGATAGTCAGATAAAACCTGTCTGATAAAATTATATAGGAGGGGAAACCTAAAGGAAGGAAAAGAGTGAGCTGTACGAATGGATATCTGGGGTTTGGGGAGGGTTGACTCTTCCAGGCAGATAGAAAAGTAGTGCAAAGGCTCAGTCAGGAGAGCAGCTACTGAATTACAGGGAGGAGTGTGGCATGGCTGGGGCAGGGTGCAGTAAGGTATGGAGCTTAGGTGGTGAGATGTGATCTAAGAGGTAATAGATGAGTTGTGCTGAAAGTTAAGGAACGTTCTGCAGACTTTCCGGAGTACCCAAAATACAACACTGATTCAGTGTTAAACTGTTTTGATTAAGTGGGGTAATAATCTTTTAAATAATTAAGATTAGAATGAAGTGCTGCCTGACCAGGCAGAGGCGCAATGGATAGAGCGTCGGACTGGGACGAGGAGGACCGAGGTTCGAAACAGAGGTTGCTGGCTTGAGCGTCAGCTCTTCTGGTTTGAGCAAGGCTCATCAGCTTGAATCCAAGGTTGCTGGCTTGAGCAAGGGGTCACTTAGTCTCATATAGCCCCTCCCCCCATCAAGGCACATATGAGAAAGCAATCAATGAGAAACTAAGATGCCACAGTGAAGAACTAATGCTTCTCATCTCTCTCCCTTCTATCTGTCTGTCCCTATTTGTCCCCCTCTCTGTCTCTGCCACACACACAATAAAGAAATATAAAAAAATATATATAGAATAAGTGCCTATCTTTACCCAAAACTCTCATTATTTCCCTTTACTTTGCCTAAGTATACTTCCCCATAACCACAGACTTTTGGAGCAGGGATTGTTTGATAAATAATAGATTTTAGTTCTCTAAATGAATTTAAGACTTAAAAATTATTTTTACCAGATAGACTGAGGTCCATATCTTATATTCTTATTTAGGCGGTATCACCAATTATTACCAGTTCGTATAAGTAGAAATGACAACTGGAAATTCCCTTGAAAAACAGATGTACTGTTTTTTTTGTTTTGTTTTGTTCTGTTTTTTTACCTTTGGACATTGTCATAATATCCTAACCTACACTTTTTATCAAAAGAATGATCAAAACAGATTCAGTATCTGAACAGGTAATATCTTTCTTTTTCAAGACACTGTTACAATACAGATAACATTGATAAAATTGAGTTTGGAAAGAATATTTTTTTCTTAAACCTAAAGTCTTTTCTAGGAGGGGAAAAAGCAAAAAATCTTATATACTCCAGAAAAAAAAAAAACTAAAAGAATAAAGTAGATAATGAGAGATTCATTTTATCACAAACTCCAAAGAAAGTGTTTAATTTCATTGGACGTGTTGGATATTTAGTCATCTGTAACTTGCCCAGAGAAAGATAAAAATAGCAATGGAGATAATTAAAAAACTATAAAGCTACTGTTTTATTGTAACATGAGTAGGAGATTGTAAGGGCAAACACAAATGAAAAATAAAATACTTAATTCTCCTTGTTGAAAATAAAAGACTTCCCTCCCTTTTCTTAGAGTATTTACTTTAGAAAATTTGTAATATTAAGTTCTTTCTCTACTTTTGGAATGTATGCAAAGTGATAAAAAGAAAAATAGCCTCTTGCCAGTTTTGAGACCCACGAATGTCCTTCTCGAGGATGTGGGATCCATCTCTGGTGTATAATCTGTAGGGAAGATAGTGACCCTATCTCTGAGCTTCTGTGAAAAGGAGAAGTCTAAATTAAGCCAGCACCTCCCTTTAAGTTGCAGAACTACCTTTTGTTATACAGATAGGAGAATTTTATTTTTTCTTTGGACAAAGCAAGTTGCCAAATTAGATAAACATTCCTATTACCAATGAAATTAGAATGAACTATGTGTGACAAATGGTGCTGTCAGGTCCACATACCTGAGGGACAGTTACTTTTTATCTTGAGAACATGTGCAGAATGGGTGTATCTGCTTGTCTTACAAAAGGGTGAGATTTCTCTTTAAAATTTTTTAATCATCACTTATTATGTACAGCAAATTCTTGTCTAAGGTTTATTCAATAGCAATTTTTTTTTCATTTTCTTCTATTTATGTGAGAATTTTTCTGGATTAGGAGAAAACTTTTAAAAATTATATTTCCCCAATATATATGTGTTCATTTAGTATAACTTCTTTTACTAGAATCTAAGCTCCATTAGGTCAGGGGTTTATATGTTTTATTTTGTATCTACAGTAATAAGAATACTGTCATAATAAACAATTACTGTGAATAAATAATATATGAATCAGTCAGTCAATAAACTAGCATTTATCATCTGATTTTGTGACCATTTCTTTCATAAAATGTCTTTATTTGGATGGCTCTAAAGCTTTAGTTCTATGTTGTAAATTAGTTTCTAAGACAGAGGTCCCCAAACTACGTCCCGCAGGCCAAATTGCGGTCACCTGAGGCCATTTATCTGGTCCCCGCTGCACTTCCGGAAGGGGCACCTCTTTTCACTGGTGGTCAGTGTATGGAGTACTGTATGTGGTGGCCCTCCAACAGTCTGAGGGACAGTAAACTGGCCCCCTGTGTAAAAAGTTTGGGGACCCCTGGACTAAGGTATATAAAAAGTCAAACTTGAGGCCCTGGTCAGTTTGTCCAGTGGTGGAGAATTGGCTTGGCGTGTGAAGGTCCCAGGTTTGATTCCCCGCCAGGTCACACAGGAGAAGTGCCCATCTGCTTCTACACCCTTCTTTCTCTTCTTTCTTTCTGTCTCTCACTTCCCCTCCCACAGCCAAGGCACCTTTGGAGCAAAGTTGGCCCAGGTGCTAAAGATGGCTCCATGGTCTCCGCCTCAGGTGCTGGAATGTTTCTGGTTACAATGGAGCAATGCCCCAGATGGACAGAACATTGCCCCTATCGGGCATGCCAGTTGGATCCTCGTTGGGCACATGCAGAATTCTATCTTTCTGCCTTCCTGTTTCTCACTTCAGAAAAATACAAAAATACATGCACACACAAAAAAGTCAAACTTGTTTAATCTGAATATGCCCAAGAGCGGAACCTCCAATTCTCAGACTTTTTAAAAGGAGGGTCAGAGAAAGAGAGAGAGAGAGAGGAAGGGAGAGAGAAAGAGAGAAGCAACAATTCATTGCTCCTCTTAATTGTGCATCGATTGCTTCTTATATGTGCCTTGACCCAGGATCAAATAAGCAACCTTGGGCTCAAGCTGGCAAGCCTATGTTCCAGCTGATGGCCTTATATCCAAACCAGCGACCCTGGGCTTGAGCCAACAACCTCAGGTTCTGAACCCATGACTCCTGAGTACTGGGTCGGTGCTCTATCCACTGTGCCACCACTGGTCAGGCAGACATTTTAAACTTCTTATTCAGGACATTAAGCATGTAGGGATAAAATAGAAATTTCTTTAGTCTTCATACCTATTTTGTGCCATTTTCATGGTATAAGAGAATAAGTCATTAAACTCTGATATCAGAACTTACTGGCATCATATTGTAGTATATTTGGTGATTTAGCTACAATGTCCCTTTGTAAGTCATAAGAGACTTTTCTTTTGGATTACATATTATTGGGGACCTCAGATAGGAGTCTTCACTCTTAGAATAGTGACATAAATATCATTTCTTTCTGCAAGAAGACACTCCACAACTTTAATGAAAGATGTAGACATAGCCATGTTCAGGTGAACTGAAGACGTGAAATATACCAAGATCTCAGTTTTTTTGTGGCGGAAAAGGATTTGTAACATCGACAGGTCTCTGTGTCTAATGGTACTGATCTAATAGAGAGGAAAGTTAAAGTATTTAAACTGAACATAATGGATATATTTTAGAGGATATTATAATTAGCAATCCCGCATCAGTTAGAGAATGTATATAAATCCTTAATAATTGACCCTGTGGAATGATTTTTGTATATTTTATACCAAGGAAGTCAATACTTAGATGCTTCAAGAATGATTTCCAAAGCTCAGTGCTGATTAAGAACTTGGTGACATCATTATCATATCATACAGAGTAGTTTCATTAGTTTAAAAATTCTAGGATCCACATACTCATCCCTGTCTACCCTCAACGTGTTGCGACCACTGATCTTTTTGCTGTCTCCAAATTTTTGCATTTTACAGAAAGTCATGTGATTGGATTTATACTGTATATAGCCTTTCAAGATGATATAGTAATTTCACTTAGTAATATGCATTTAAGTTTTCTCACGTCTTTTTATGGTTGGGTAGCTCATTTCTTCTTAGTGCCAAATAATATTCCATTATCTGCATGTATGACAGCTTATATATCCTTCCATTTTCTGAAGAAAATTTTAGTTGTTTCCAAGTTTGTACAATTATGAATAAACTGTTATAAACATTTAAAAAATATATATGGGGAAAAAAGGTAAAAAAAAAGTGATAGTTTTAATATACTGGTGATAGCTTTAGTTTTATGATATCTGCCTGAAAATGGTGACCCTCAAGACCTTCATTGATTCTTCAGGGGCTTTATTCTCTTGCTGTTTCTAGAACCTTTTATACCACAAAACGTATTAGGCTGCCTGAAATACCCCTTTCAAGATTTCACATTCAGATGTGATTGTACCTGAAGTGGTGGATACCTCAAGCCTAACCTGCTCTTGGACGAACATTAGAAAGCCCCATGGAAGCCATGCAGTGGCTTTGCATAATTATGTTGCACAGCCCAAACTACTCCCAATTCCATAAATAAAGAAATGTGACTGGGAGCCCTGCATTCTGTATAAGTACCACACACTAACTGATTGAGCCACTGGAGCTCCATGGGAGCCCTGCATTCTGACAGCTGTGAGATGCTATCTTGTGGTTTTAATACGCATCTTTCTGATGATTAGTGAGATTGAGCAATTTTTCATATGTCTGTTGGCCATGCGCGTGTCCTCTTTGAAGGAGTTTCTATTCAGGTCGGGTCCTTTGCCTGTTTTTAAGTTGGGTTGTTTATCTTCCTGGTGTTGAGTTGTATAATTTCTATATATTTTGGAAATTGACCCCTTATTAAATGTATCATTGGCAAATATGTTCTCTCATTCAGTGGGTACCCTTTTCATTTTGTAATTTATTTTAATATGCCTTTTCATTTTGTTAATGTCAATAACAGAGGGATGTTTGCTTAGTGCACATACTTATAGAAAAACTTTAGAAAAAATGAATCCATTTGTGAGGCAAAAATCTGTTCTTAATACTGCCTGCCAACAAGACTAATTTTGCTTCTAATGTGAAGAGTTTTACTATCACAACTAAACAGATGTGTCATTAAGATAAAAAATTTACTATCTTTTATTTTATCCTCTTCGTGTTGTTATGGACTGAATTCTGTATCCCTCATCTTTACCCCCTCCTAATTAATAGGTTGAAATCCTCACCCTCAAGAAAACTCTATTTGGAGATAAGAAGGCAATTACGGTCAAATGAGGTCATAAAGTTGGGGCCTTAATCCATAGGGCCAGCGTCCTTAGAAGACAAGGACACCAGGAGTGCATATATGTAGAGGAAAGGTCACATGAGTATGCAGCAAGAAGGCAGCTGTACACAAGCCAGGAAGAGAGGTCTCATCAAAAAGGGACCCTGTAGGTAGCTTGACATTGGGCATCCAGCCTCCCGAACTGTGAAAAAAATAAGTTTCTGTGGTTTCTTTCAGCCACCTAGTCTGTAGAACTCTGTTATGACAACCCAAGCAGACTAATACACATATTAATTCAAGTTTATCTTAAATATGCAATTCCAATTACACAGAAAGCAATCTATTATGGTGACTGTTGTGCCTTACTGTTTCTGCGGTGATAAATATGATGACTTCAATTTCTGACATATCAAAACCAGGCTTGGTTTGAACAGACTGGGTGGGCTGAATAAAATGTTTGAAATCTACTGGTATGTCTGTCATATTGTTGTTGAGCATGGGGAGTTTAATTTAATAATTCTAGGCAATAATGAACTAAATGATTGCAGATATATTCTATTTTCATTTTGATATAAAATTATGCTTATAGATTAATGTCATTGTGAGCTATGATCCAATAGCACATATCCATCGCACAAACTTTCAGAAACTACCTTCATTTGCCATACTTCATAATTGGCCAATTTTGATAGAGCAGGTCCCAGGAATGGGCTATTTGGACATGTGAATCTCCTTGGGGTTTGCAGCAAAAGCACTTCATATTGATTCTGAAGTAAATGATATAGAGACTTGAGGAGTCTTTCCTCCTCTGATTCTTTCTGCACACTTATTTTGTATTTCTCTCCTGCAAGTTTCCACTAACTCCCAATTGTTCTTCTCCAGCCAGTTCATTCTCCTTGGAATTTAGCACAACTGCCCAGTCCAGTCATCTTCTACCTCTGTACAACTTTACTCTGTTAGATAACTGCTCCTTTTCCATCTAGCCTTATGCTGCTCTTCTCTCAATTAGTTGTACTCTTAAATAACCTCAGACCCCTCCCTATATGTCACTTCCCCAGTAGTTTCACTGGTATTTACTGTGAATTTCAACTTCTGTCCAAGTTTTCTTTTTCTTTTGTGTTCAGTATAATGATTATTTTTAGTTTACTACTTTGTTTTCTATCTTCTCTACTTAATATATGCTATAAAAACACCTTGTCAAAGAAAGTCACATTTCCTCTTAAGTATTCTGAAGAATATTATTCTCTATTAGTGTGAAATTGGAAGCATTGTTTGGTAATTACTGATTTGGGGACTAAAGTTGATTCTAAATAGTGGCTATCTTTTATTAGTTTATTTTTTAATGTAAACAGGTAGATGATAGCAAATGCCAGTTCTGGTCAAAATCATGGTTTTGCTGAATACATTTGCTGAAGGCATCAAAGTGGATTGATGGAAACAGGGTCACATTTAATGTCATTTCTTTCCTAAAAGAAATTTCTCTGTGACTAAGGGATAAAATTACACAATAGTGGGATATAGATTTTTTTATGGCATGTTCAATATGATGGTTAATTTTATGTGTTGACTTGGCTAGACTATATACAGTACACAGTTATTTAAACAATGACCAATCTAGGTGTTGTTGTGAAGGTGTTTTGTAGATGTAATTAACTTCTACCATCAGTTGGCTTTATGTACATGGCCTTGGAATGAGTAGAAGCTGGAAGATGTTTGAAGAACATGATAGGAAAAGCCTATGTTCCTGTAAAGAGAAATATAAATGTTAATGGTGATATTTTTGAAGACTCAAAAGGAAATAAAGAGAACAGTAGAGAACGCTTCTGTTATCTTGCAAAACATAAATTGTCATGAACAGAGTGCTGATAGAAATATGAAATTAAAGGACATAAGGAATCATGTTTCTTGCTTTTGCAGACTGTGGGAAGGTGATCTTTGTTATAAAGTCGCAGACATTCCAGCTGGATTGTGTTGTGTGTAAAGTGGAACTTGAATGCAATGAACTTGAACATTTAGCTGATGAAGATTTCAGGCAGCCTGGTTTCTCCTTGATTGTTATAATAAACTAGGAAAAAGATAAATAGAGGAAGAAACTATGAAACAGAAAGGAACCAGAACTTGATGATTTGAGAAACAGCCTTTCTAGTTAGTGTCCTCTGAAAACAGGACAATGAGTGTGACTGGACAATCTTATGCTACAGAGAATAGTCCTGTGTTCTTGGATCTAATCCACCATCACAGGAGAAGCCAGGAATAATGATGTGGTTATCAGAAAGGATCTGGCAAGAACTAATGGCATTGATCACCTTGACCTTCATAGAAGACCAGTAAGGCTTTTGAGAATGTTGTATCAGTAGATGCCCTTTTGCTCTGAACTAAAGAGGGCAGAGATAGAGCCAAATGAAGGGACGCTGTGAGACTCCTGGGATTCCACAGGCAGAAAATACTCATAGAATTACTAAGCTACAAACATGAGCTACTTTTGAAGAAAAAAAAGAAAAATAAAGAAAAGCAAAAACTGACTTCTGGGTCACAGTGCAGATGCAGGCAGACTCAGAGGCCAGAGTAAGGAGCTGACACAACCCAGAGGAAGGACCAGCAGGTCCTCCAGAGGCCAGCAGATAAACCACTCAGATTATACTCAACCTTGAAGCCTATTGACAATTCCCTTGCTGGACTGCAAACTTGCTGTAAGGAATATATTTACCTCTTTCCAGAACTTTCAGAGGGAGCATGGCTTTGCCAGCACCTCCATTTCAAACTTCTGGCCTATAGGACCATGAGAAAATATACTTCTGTTGTTTAAAGCCATTCAGTTTTAGATAATCTGCTGTGACATTTCTAGAGGACTAATAGAATTTAATGAAACAGTTGACTAGATATTTATTTAATTGTATTATTTGTGACTTAAAATTTCCTCTAATGCCAAGCAAATACAGCTCACAAGTCAAGGTGTATATGGGCTTCAAACACTGACTTGTTCAGTATACTAGTTTATGAGTGAAGTGAGTTATACCCATAAATTGTAAATTGTTTCAAAGTAAAAGTAATAAATGCAATTTTTACATTGAGAAAAGAATCAATTATAATTTTTAACTAGATGGGTAAAAATTTCTAGCACCTTCTATTAAGATTTTAGCTTCTCTTATTAGTCACTGCAATTTTTCTCTCTTCAACTTTCTTCTCCCCTTCCCCTTCTTTCTCCTCCTTCTCCTCCCTTTTCTTCTTCTTCTTCTTCTTCTTCTTCTTCTTCTTCTTCTTCTTCTTCTCCTTCTTTTTGATATTTTTCTGAAGTTAGAAGTGGGGAGGCAGTCAGACAGACTCCCGCATGCACCCGACCAGGATCCGCCTGGCATGCCCACCAGGGGCGATGCTCTGCCCATCTGGGGCCATTGCTCCGTTGTGGCCAGAGCCATTTTAGCACCTGAGGCAGAAGCCATGGAGCTGTCCTCAGCACCTGGGCCAACTTTGCTCCAATGGAGCCTTGGCTGCAGGTGGGGAAGAAAGAGACAGAGAAGAGGGAGAAGAAGAAGGGTGGAGAAGCAGATGGAAGTTTCTCCTGTGTGCCCTGACCGAGGAATGAACACAGGACTTCCACATGCTGGGCCAACACTCTACTGCTGAGCCAACTGGCCAGGGCCCTTTTCTTCTTCTTTAATTTTTCCCAATTTTATATCTCTAATATATGTTATCAAAAACTTCCTTGAGAGTAATTAAAATGTATTTTTAGTTTCATTAATGTATGAGATGAAAAATATTATAATTCTGGACCAAAAGAGAACCATTATTTCAGGTGACTACTGCTTAAAGTTTCATGTTATTCTTAAAAATACATATATTTTAGGAGGAAATTTATAATATGTGCATAGAGAATAAAATAATTTCCAGTTTCAACAGGATTTTTGACAACTCATTGGTAAAAAATAATTAGTTGTTTGAAATAAATTTATATGATTTACTTACAGATCCTAATAGCTTACCAATATGTTTATGTAACATTCAGAAATGTATTATAATTATAGTCAACCAGAACAATTGTCTTAATCTTTAAGTTACAAACATATTCACTGTTTGAGTAGGAAAAAAACCATCAATTAATTACTTTACCATGCACTTTTTATCCTTATGAAAAATTCATAGGATAAAAACTCTGCTGCAAGTAATTAGAGAGCATTATGTATAATTGCTTGCCAAATTCCATGTTTTAAATCAATCATTTTTGTGTTCATATGTTTGAAGTAATTTCAGAAGTAAATAATCACAAAGCCCAACAAATGAGATAAAATGGAAAACAAATATAGTGAAGTACATTAAGAAAGTAATGAAATGAGGCAAATCTCCTCTGTGAGCAAGCAGGTATCTTTACCGTTGTTGGAGTTATTGCAGAAACAGCATTTTAACATCCACATAATAGTTAAGGATTCTGAAAAACAATATCTTTGGGAAAAGCAGTGTATATTTATTGACTTTTTAAAAACAAACACGTTTGCTTTCTTGTTTCGTCAGTGTTGCCGTAATTAACTTCATCGCTCTCTGATTGTACCTTCACTTTTCTCCTGCTACACTTGCATAAGTTATTAGATACATTTATTTTCAGGATACACCTTTTGATATATGACTTTGTAATATTTCTTCAGAGGTGAGTAGTGCACACCACTAAGTAGGTTATAAAATACAGGACAATATTATCTGTATTTCCTTCTAATTCACCCATCTCTTCTACACAAAGTCAGAATTCAATCAATACTTATTTTCAATGCAGATGCAAGGAGATTACCTATTTGCAAGTCAGAGAATACAGAGGCATTTTTTTAAAGCTTCATTGAAATGTAAAGTAAGCAATAAGAACTTGTACAACACAAATGCTAAATCACCCTTGTGAGTATAAAATAACCACCAGGTATTTGAGTATCAAGTTTTATACCTAAGTAGGTTTGGGCTGCAAAGAAAATTTCCTGTGCATGGGACACCCAAGAGTACTGTGCTGTAATTGAGAGATTATGTATGAGCAAATCTGCCTTCCTGCACTGATCTCAATGGGGAAATCTGTTTCTTCCCCTGTTCATCCCAAACAGTAATAGAATCCTCTGAGAATTTGTAATCAATAGACTGTTCTTGCCAAGTCTGCTGGTTCATTCTCCTGAAGAAAAAAAAATCCAGGCCGAAAACTTAATGGGATTCAAGATAGGTATTGCCCTTTGGTACCTGGAAATGCAAGTAAAATTTTGCTCTATCACGGTAAATCCATCTACCTCAATTACCAGAGATTTAATTTAGCCAAACATGGGCTGGCACTCAGATCATGAAAATATATGAAAATAAGGTTTTCTACCATAACTTTAATAAAGTTTTATACTTTCCTCAATTGTAATCTTGATCATATTGCTAAAGTTTTCCCATTCTTTTTCTTAAAGTATGAGGGGGTGTTTGTTACAATTTTGACCTTAATTCTTCAGTCTATATCATATTTATGATATTTGTGTAATTTCAGAAATCAGGAGAAAAATGAACATCAAAAATTTTAGTTGTTGGAGCCTGTTCCTTTCTTATTAAGCACAAGATAAATATGTCATTATTATTCATTATGAACAATATATACCATAAAACTTATTTTATACAGTGCAATAAAAATAAGACAAAAATAAAAGTTAAGGGGATATGGAATACAATAATTCTCACAGGCAAAATCTCAGGCACAGTAATTTTTAGGTAAGTTCTCAGTTTGGCTGGATATATAATCAATATGCATAAACCAGATTCATTTGTAAGACATCATTAGCTAAAGATAATTGTTTAATGACTACACCTGTATACTATTTATAATGGAAACAAAAGTATATTGTTCTATCAGTTATTTCTACAGAAGAAATTCTGCATAAACACAACAAATATTACAAATGAAATTCAAAGATATAATATATATATATGTGTGTGTATAATAAAATGGGATTTATATCAAGTACACTAGGCTGATTCACTTTTGAAAATCAATTCATATGATTTACCATACCATCAGAATTAAAAAAAATCATATTAACTTGATGGAGAGAAAGCATTTGACAATTATAAAAGCTCTCAGAAAACAAGGAAGCATGCAGAAACATCCTCAATTTGATTTTTAAAAATCTTCAAAACAACCTACAGCTCTTATCATGCCTAATTGTGAAAAATCGGATGGCTTCTCTCTAAGAACGGAAATAGGCAATATGTCCCCTCCTGCTACTCCTACTCAACCACATACTGGAATGCTTAGCTAGTGTGATGAGATAATAAAAATAAACAGAAGATGGAAATATGGGGAAGATAGAAATAAATCTATCTTCGCAAATGACACATTTGTCTATGTAGAAGTAGCTCCAAAATAAACACAGGTACAGTAATCATAGATATGTAATTATGTATGTGCATACTCTTTTTGTTTATGTGACAGAAACAGAGAGAGTCAAAGAGATGGACAGATAGGGACAGACAGACAGGAAGGGAGAGAGATTCTTTGTTGCAGCACCTTAGTTCTTCATTGATTGCTCTCTCAAATGTGCCTGATTGGGGGGCTACAGCCGACTGAGTGACCCCTTCCTTGAGCCAGCAACCTTGGGTTCAAGCTGGTGAGCCTTGGTCAAACCAGATGAGCCTGGTGACCTGGGGGTCTTGAACTTGAGTCCTCCACATCCCAGTCCGATGCTCTATGTATTGTGACACCGCCTGGACAGGCTGTATGTACATACTCTCTTTGATACTCTTGTCTTAACATAGATGATCTTAGGGAACTTACTATAAAAGGAGTGTTTTGTTTCAATTGTATACATGCCTTTCCTTTTCCTGATGATTTGAAATTTCTTTTATTATTTTGGATTTCTGTGTTTAGCTTCTATTCTCTATTTTCTTTTTCTAGTTCAATACACATCACGTTAAGAGAACATGTCTTTCTATTTTGCCAAGCCAAGGCCTTAAGAGAACAGAGATTCGATTAGTTGTGCATCATGAAACCCAACTCTGGTCAGCAAATCAGTTTTCTTTTTTGTTTTAGAACTCTTTAATTTATATGAATAATCTCTAACATGTTTCTGTAGCTTATTGTGTCAAACAGATAAAACAGTATGTGCATTATCTCTAATATGTATGAGAAAAGATAGCAATTCTTCATATTATAGGTTTTTAAAATTAGCTATTCATCAAAGAATATGTATTCTGTACTTATCGTGTGACCAGCACTAATATTTATACATTGCTTTAGCAGTGATCACAACATGCAAGGCTTGCAGCCCTAGAGAAGTTCATAGTCCAATGAGGATAGAAGGGAGACAGATGACAAACTCGTACACCACATATGTTAATCATGAAGCACTTGTATCATTAGAAGATATAACTGTCATGCACTAGAGAAATCAGAACAAACAGATTTTCAAATACAAAAGGAATTGAAGATTGTCTTTAAAGTTTAATATAGAATTGAACTGTATTGAATTGTACACTTGAAACCCATATAATTTTATTAATCAGTGTCACTCCAATAAACTTAATTAAGAAAAATTCAATATAAAATGTCAGCATCTCATAGACTCTGCCTTTATCAAAAAAAGTTTACTTTCACCCAACAGATTTGTATTTATTGATTCTAAGTTTAGTAGATAATGCATTTAGCTGCCTACAAATTAGAATTAATAAAAAAGGTACACTTCCAATTTAATATCAATAATATGTATTGAGCCTTTCTGCATATTTTACCATTCCTAACAGTGTGTGTGTAGAAAAAAAAAAAAAGATTTATTTCTCAAGGTGTTTTATTAGTTTAATATTTGTGAGGTTCTGATGATGGTGGGTCACAACACAATGCCTCTGGAATAGATGGAATAACTCAGTAGCTATTAACGGGAGGAGACTGCCAGGCAAACCCACAGGATGGGTTCCACTTATGAAAACCATACAACTAGCTGGAACTATAGGAAGGATCTTCTGTGTGGTGAGTTGGGTAGGGTTAGCTAGATTTGCTGAACATCTTGTGGCTTGTGTATTTTGAATGATTCAACAAGCCCTGGCAAAAAATGGTCTGTCCCTGGCTGCTTGGCATTGTGAACTCTGGAAGTACGATATTTATTTGTAACCTAGGAGTGTTAGATCCTGATACAGTAACTTGTTGGGGTATGCATTTAGCAAACTTTCTGTACAGGGGAATTGAGAGATTTTTAATTATGAGCTCAAAACTGAAATAAGAGAGCACTTTTGAAATATTATATTGAAGTACCTGACCAGGCAGTGGTACAGTGGAAAGATTGGGGACCTGGGATGCTGAGGACTCAGGTTCAAAACCCCAAGGTTGCTGGCTTGAACATGCACTTATCCGGCTTGAGTGTGAGATCATAGACATAATCCCATGGTCCCAGGCTTGAGTCCAAAGGTTACTGGCTTAAACAAGGGATCACTAACTTGGCTGGAGCCCCCTGGTCAAGGCACATATGGGAAAGCAATCAATGAACAAGTAAAGAGACTCAAGTACAAATTGATGCTTCTTATCTCTCTCCCTTCCTGTCTGTTTGTTCTTGCCTATTCCTCTGCCTCTCTTTCTACATCTTGCGAAGTTATATATATATAATATTGAAGAGAAATATATTCTAGTGAGGGAGACAGGAATGACAGAGAAAATTGCATTTTAGGTTTTTGAGTTGATAATCATTTATCTTTCCCCATTGTTCATTTTTTTATAATAGCTTGACTATTAATGACAGATCCTTGAATATTTTCTGTTTTCTATTATTCTTTCACTATCAATTACTAGTAAGAAAACTAGAGAATTCTGTCTTAAACACAGAGCTGAACACTTTGATTCCCTGCCTTCAATTATTTTCTCATTAATTTAAGTCTAGGTTAAAACCTGGCTAACAAATATCTGAAAAGCTTTGATAAAACACAGATTATAATGATTAAACATGTTTGAAGTGAGGCATGGGAATATGTATTTTACAAAACTTCTAGGCAGATATGAAAACACATGCCCCAAAGAATAGTGTGTAAATTATTCAACTTGGCATTTTTAAGGCCTTGTCATTCTGTACCTTACTCTCATTTTTAGGCCATTTTTCTGTCATTGATAGCCATGCTTCCTAGGTGTTAGTTAGACTAGATTTTTTACCATTTCTGGAACACTTTCTTAACAAATTTTAGTTCTTTCAGCTGTGGAAATATCTTTATTTCCTGACCTAAAAGAAATGACTTACTGGTCAGTTCAGATGAAAACAAATGTACACATTGTGGTTAGTTTATAGAGAAATTGATTCATTTTAGGTTGTTATATGGCTTGCAGAATTATTTGCAAAACAATATAAACCTAAAGAAGCTTTCCAGAAGGATTCTTTTTTTTTTTTTTTTTTTAATTATTATTAAGTGAGAGGCGGTGAGGCGGGGAGGCAGAAAGACAGCTCCTGCATGCACTCTGACCTGGATCCACCTGGCAAGCCCCTACAGGGTGATGCTCTGTCCTTCTGGGGCTGCTGCTTGTTGCTTGGCAACCAAGTTATTTCAGTGCCTAAGGCAAGGCAATGGAGCCATCCTCAGCTACCAAGGCCAACTTACTTGTACCATTTGAGCCATGGCCATAGGAGGAGAAGAGAAAGAGAGAGAGAGAGAGAGAGAGAGAGAGAGAGAGAGAGAGAGAGAGAGAGAAGGGGAAGGGAGGGATGGAGAAGCAGATGGTTGCTTCTCCTGCCTGTCCTGACTGGGAATCAAACCTGGAACTTCCACACGCCATGCTGATGGTCTACTGCTGAGTCAACCAGCCAGAGCCACAGAAGGATTCTTAAAACTACTCCTTAAAAAATGACCATCTGGGAGTTATTCATTCTTTTAAAGAAATTAGCAAGTCATCTAAGGTAAAGAAAAGATTGTATAAATTCTGTCTTCTTACTGTTATTGTTGCAATAACTAGGAAGACCCCACAGGCTGGAATTTGCCACATGAAAACATGGCTCGTACTGCTATAAGTACTAAAACCATTCTGTGTCATCTCTGATCACATAAACCATTGCATAAACACAATAGAATTCTTCAAGACTACTGCCCAGATACACTCAGTAATCATCACAGTTAAGGTCAAGTATTCTTTTTAGAAATTTACCAAGTTTTCAGAAGAATTGATCCTGATCACTTATAGTATCCCCACTGAATTCTGTATATAATGCCATGTTAGCATTCATTACAGTCCCCTACATTTATTTCTATATCTCTGTTGCTTATTTTTTATTTCTTTTCGAATAGCAGTCCCCAAAATTTTGGTCTAAAGCCTCCTTTTTGTTTTTAAAATTATCAAGTACTTGGAAGAGGTTTTGCTTATGTAACAATTACTATCAGCATTTATCATATTAGAAATCAAAACAAAAATAGTTAAGAAATGAGAATTAAAAACACTTATTAGTCATCAAAGCAATAATGTCATCAAATGTGATGCAGTCTTTAGAAACACTAATAAGAATTAAAAGGCATATATATCTTAGCCTGACCTGTGGTGGCGCAGTGGATAAAAGCGTCGACCTGGGAACACTGAGGTCGCCAGTTCAAAACCCTGCACTGGTCTGGTCAAGGTACATATGGGAGTTGATGCTTCCAGCTCCTCCCCTCTTTCTTTCTTTCTCTCTCTCTCTCACTCTGTGTTTCCTCTCTAAAATGAATAAAATAAAAAGAAATTAAAAGGCATATATATCTTAGTAGTTTGTAAATAGCTTTGGCCACACTTACTCCACAAAAAGGTCTAATAGAGCTCCAGGGGTCATGGAATCATCTGAGAAACAATGTCTTAAGGCAAAAATAGTTTAGAAGATGGGACCTCTCCCTGAAATGTTGTTTTATAAGCTCAGACAATAAAATGTTATATAAATGAAAGATATTGTCCCTAGTGTTTGGGGAACCAAGTTTGGAAAGTAATGTAAACGTTCTGATTTTAAGACTTTATTTTGAGGAGAAAAACTATTTACATAATTGTATTTCTTAATATTTATATGTAAGGTGAAACCATATGAAATTATCACTTTTCAATCTGAAATGTTAAACATTAGAAATATGACTTAAACTAAATGAGCTATGTTTTAGTTAAATGTAAACATATAGATATAATTTTCCTTATAGTACACTTTGCTTTTACTCAAATTAGATATTCAATGGGTCATATTTTGTATTCAAATCTATTTTTTCTATTATTATAAAATTTTTTGTCATGTTTATTTCTAAGTAGAGGTTTGTCTTTTTGCCTCACCAGTATTATAAATAAATTTGTTCATTTCAAAGTTTACAGAGCTAACAAATACCTCTAGTTAAATATGGGGGAAGTTCTGCCAACATTTATCTTGGAAATTATGGACAGTGAGTTCTAATCCTGATATTTCAGAGACTTATTTTGCGGCATTAAACATGTCATTTTAATTTTCTGTCTTAGTTTTGTCATCTGTGGAGTAGAGATAATATTGTTCAATTGAACACACTGTTTTAGCCTATATCCTCTGCATGACTCTACAAAAGAAATTATGCATATGAATTTAATAGACACCAACAAAATTACAAGTTATCTACCTTAAAAGCATGCAGGAAAGAGGCAATGAAAATTTGAAAATGCACCATATGCATTTTAAAACTGAAACAAAATTCTAGAAAATCCACCTCCACATTTGTAAAAATTTAAGTAATTATTTCTTGTCTTTTATTATAAAAATGTCAAACATCATAATACAACTTGTCTGTTTTCCTTTGAAAATGTTATAGCCTCATCGCAATAATTCATATCTAGACAGAATTGGTGTAGCTGATTTACTGGAAAAACTCTGTTCAAACAATGTCAGAGAAAATAAATAAGAGCAAATATTTTTTGGCCTTTTGTTCATTTATTAAGTTACCAACTCAACTTCACAATATTTATATATTACTAGTTTAAAAAAACAAAGTTCCTGAATTTTCTAGAGGTAACAGTCTTCATTTTTCTTGGAAGCAGTAGCCAAGACTGAGAAAGAAGAATATTAAAAAAATAAGAGGCCTGGGATGGTTGCTCAGTGGATAGGACACTGGCCTTACATATGAACAGCCCGGGTTTGATTCCTGCTCAAGGCACATAGGAGAAGCAACCATCTGTTTCTCCCTGCCTTCCTCTCACCCTTCTCTTTCTCCTCCCCTTTTGCATTCAGTGGCTCAATTGGTTCGAGTGTGGCTCTGGGCACCGAGGAAGGCTCAGTAGGAGTGCATTGGCCTCAGGTGCTAAAAATAGCTGGGTACTAAAGCATCTACTCCAGATGGAGTTGCTGGGTGGATTATGGTGGGGGTACATGCGAAAGTCTGCCTCACTATCTTCCCTCCTCTCACCTAAATATATATTAATATATGATACATATCTTTACATATATCCTTACATACGTAACAGTGAAGACATATATATATCTTCACTGTTACATATGTAAAAGTAAATTACCTCCTTATATTTTGGACATCCCTGACATTTATCATTGGTCATATTAGTCTTGCTTGATGCTACTGCAAGGATCATAAATAGTATCTTTTAGGTACAGTTTATTCAGAGAAAATTATAGCATAATAATTAAATACAGAGGACCTGAAATAATAGAGATTTGGATTTGAATTTATTTTTTCTATTTATAATATGTGTAGTTTTTAAAATTTTAAATACTACTTACTGCAATGAATTACTCAAAATTAACTATTGTTTATGGTTATAGAGGGGTAAATATTTGCTTTAAAAATTAAATGTGCCTGACCTGTGGTGGCGCAGTGGGTAAAGCGTCGACCTGGGAACACTGAGGTCGTCAATTCAAAACCCTGCACTGGTCTGGTCAAGGCACATATGGGAGTTGATGCTGTTGATGCTTCCAGCTCCTCCCCCCTTTCTCTCTCTCTTTCTCTCACTCTCTCTCTCTCTCTCTCTCACTCCGTGTCTCCTCTCTAAAATGAATAAATAAATAAAAAAATTAAAAATTAAATGTAAATCTATTATGTAAGAAACATTCTTTGAATAGCATGAACTCTGTTTTATATTATAAATGTTAGAATCACATTATCTTGCAGGTAGATAAATTTAGTTCAATTATATTTTAAAAAACTTTGGAGGAGCCTTACCAGATGGTGGTGCAGTGGATAAAGCGTTGACCTGGGACACTGAGGACCCAGGTTTGAAACCCCGAGGTCGCTGGCTTGAGCCCAAGGTAACTGACTTGAGCAAGGGGTCACTGGCTCAGCTGGAACCCCACCCTCCTCTGATCAAGGCACATATGAGAAAGCAGTCAATGAACAGCTAAAGTGCTGCAACAGCAAGTTCATGCTTCTCATTTCTCTTCATTTCTGTCTTTCTGTTTCTGTCTGTCTCTCTTGCTTAAAAAAAATGGAAGAACCTTGGAGGAAAACAGGTAAATAACTACTAATAGAATTTACTTCTAGGGGTTAGGACTGAGCATTTTAAATATTATTTCTTTAGACAATTCTGTATTTTCTAAGTGCTCTACGATTAGTATATCTAAATTTTCTATAATGTTTTTCATCTATCCTATTGGCAAGTTTTGTCACATTCTTGTATTTTGGTTTCTTTATAATTAAAATAAAAATGATACTATCTCATTAGATTCATAGAAATAAGGAAATATAAACACAGAATTTATGACAAAATATTGTACCACTTTTCAGATCCATTGAGATAATTGTATGTGTAAGCCCTCTCCTACACAATTTACTCCATTTTAAGAGTGTTTCTTCAATTCACTATGAGAACAGAACAGCGCAACTTTAAGACAAATCTAGATACTTGAGTGATACTGACCCAGGACTGATTAGGGTGCTTGATTAGAACAGTGAAGGATAAAGGCTGTGGGTTCAATTCCCAATTGGGTAAATTTCCATTGTTTCAGATAAGAAATTATTTTTCTTTACTCTTCTGTTTGTGATAAAATAAATTTTATCTGTCAGCTTTTAACACACATACATACATACATATTAGTGTAGTTTTTTAGCAATTTGGTTCAGTGTGCCTCGAAGTGGCTTGTGTTTTTTTCTTGGGGTTCCTTGAACTTTTTGGTAATTTCATTACAATGATTTTGTGATCAATCTCTTAGAAATAGACACTAAACTAAGACTCCTCTCTTTCAAAAGTGCATTGGCTACTGCACTCCTCCCCATCCCCAACCCTTCCTTCTCAGTTAAGGCTCTTTATTTTATTTTGAAAAGTTTTGGGGTTTTTTTTTGGCATGGAGTGTGTAATTAGGTACCATAAAAGAGTACTGCAAAGCTTGAGACCATCCTGGTGGTGCCAATGACTGCAGGAAGGACCAATCACTCTGGCACAGTTACAACTTCTCACCCAAACAATTATGTTTCAGAATATGGCTGAATTTATGCTTTGCATAAATGGATCTTAAATGATGAACCACTAGCTTAATTAAAGATAAGGAATATACTTGAATTAACTAGTGGGATTTAGTCCATGGAATTCACTCATTTCAGATGATTTACTATCAAAGTGAAGAGGATGTAGGAACCCCATTGTTTGTGGGGAACAATGGTCACAGTTTGGCTGACAAGGAATAGAATGAAGGCCAGTCTGAAAAGAATGTGCACAGCAGGAAAGTGGAGAGTGAGCTTCTCTCTGTCTCCCACATTCTGTAGTTTTGGGAAAGTTATTTAACTCCTTGAAATCTCAGTTACTTCACATATAAAAAAGGGATAGTGATCATAATATTGTTATTCGGTTTAAATAAGAACAGATTATAATGCGCAATGTAAGACGTTGTACATACAAAAAGTTCAAGAAATTGTAGTAATAATTTTGCTCACTCTTCACATCAGAATCTCACAGGCCCCATAATTGATATGACAAAGTAGTAGGATAATTTCCTCAACTAGTAACTGAGTTTTAAAAAATGTGTACTTGCATATTAGCTTTCATAATATGGCAGGTTCTAATAAGAAACACGAGAAAACATTTATCGATGGTATGGCTGTCCAAGAAGTCTAATTAAGAAACTTAATCTTTGGAGCGCTATGTTATTTGTACACTGCTATTTAGACTCTAAAGAATAAAATTATAGGGTTAAGAAACTTTGTATGGTTCTCAACTATATGAATTCCTCCTTTTCATAGGTACTTGTATAATTTAAATACCTTCACATATTCAGATTAATTGCTTCTATTTAGGATCATGAAACCAAATAAAATAACATTTCTGATAAAAATAGAGTAAAGAGAGCTTGCATTTGTAAAGTTTCAGGGCATATAAGGATTTTTCTGGTCATGTGGAGCAAACTCAGTTATATAGAACAAGAACATTCAGTTCTTACTCAAAGTAAAATGAGGCTATTGAAGCAAAAAATTGTAACTTGAATGTATAGGCTAAGAACATTGTTTTTATTTGCTGATCTTGCTCTCTCTCAAGTTTTTGTGAAGATTAAATTTAGTTGGGTTTGAGGTTCAAGATCTAGTTTAAAAGAGGGTGACTCCTTTAATATGTTATCACAGTGTGCTGCCTTTGGCTTGACTTGTCACTGTTCATGCAAAATGCTTTTCTCTGCTGGACACCCAAACTCATCTACCAATGCTCATCTCCATCAGAAATTTTTTCCTCTGGGTTTGACAAGAAAAGGTACCAAATATATCCTACTGAACTGCTTTAACCTTTTCTACTTCTTTTCTTCTTTTAAGCATACCCCACAATAAGAGAATATATATTAATATTCAGAAAATAAAGATTATATAATATATAAATATATATTTATTTGTACACATGCAAACATATGCACATTCCAAATACTCTATATATAAATGTCATTCAATCTATTCTGTTTTACTCCACTTTGTAAATATTCCTAGTCCTTTATGCACATATTCCAAGGATCATAGAGATGAATGAATTGAAAAAATCAAACCACACATCATTCGTATTAGAAAAGCTAATATTGACACATACTCATCATGCACACGTGCTTTAACTTACTTGTAAATAGAGAAATAAATATACATAATTTAAAATGTTAACCTGTGGAAGAGGGTTGTGCAGGCAAAATATTGTTGGGACATAGATAAGTATACTATCAGGAAGAACAAATTCTATCCTAAGCAAGACTACTGAAAATAGGTCTGAGTCCTAACGTCAAAAAAGAGTTTTGGAAGGGATGGCAGTGGCAGAAGTTTGTCATTTATGGGACAAAATAGAAGAAACTTTAGTGGAATTCCTCAGGTGGTTGGTGGTAAATGGAAGAGAACGAAGTAAGAAGAAACTAAGTCTTCTAGAGAAAAGAGAAGGCAACGGAGGAAGAGAAGAATTGCAAAATTAGAAAATATGATTTCAAAACTGTCATTATAGAAACTACCCTTCTCCATAGCAACAGGAGAGGGTAAACTTGAACTAAACAGTTGTAGTGCTTCCCCTTATCTATAGTTTTGCTTTCTATGATTGCAAGTACCTGAACTCCACTATGGTCCAAAAATATTAAATGGGAAATCCAAAACTGAATTGTTTTTAAATTGTACACTCTTCTGAGCATTCTGGTGAAATCTTGCACCAAATTGCTCTATCCAGCCCAAGATGTCAATCATCTTATTGACCAGCATGTCTATGCTGTAATGCTACCCACCCGCCCATTCCCATTAGTCAATTATGAGATTTCCTGGCGATCAGATGCATATGAGTGTGGAATGAGCCTTTTGGGACTCTCTGCCCCTCCTACAAAACTGGATTTGGCTTTTTACATCCTTAGTTATAGGAGTTATCTTCATAGTATGTAAGTGTTCTTAATGGTCATTGTTCTGTAATTTAGTTTTATTTGTGAAGTGGTTGTGCAAAGAGGTAAGCACGGTGTTTGCCTACTCTGTCATCTTGACTGGATATCTACTACTTCTAGATTGATTGTGGACAACAGTCCAGAAAATTCATGCATAAACATGACATGGTCACATCTAGTGATTGGCTATTTCATTATTATTGTTGTTACTATATTTTAGATAGCCTCCAGAAAGTTGGTTGAAAGTTTTAACAAACATTATGGAATATGACTGGTCTTTTGCTAGTTTCAACACACAGCTGTTAACTAACTACTTTAATCATCTCTTTTCCAACTCTCTGGCCCACTGTAATTTAATTTAGAACATCTAGGAATTTTGCCATGTCAGATTCAAAACAGATGAAGCATAAAAAGTAAGATTTTAAAAATACATGCCTAGATAAAAGTTGACAATTTCATATTTGTATTCTCTCCATTAGCTATTATAACTGACAAATTTCAGTCCACAAGTTTGAGACAATAATTATTTCAAAAATTTATTATGAAACCTCACCATGAAATCAGATTTCTATCTCCGGTCTATCCAGATTCTGAAATTCATACATCTTTGTGATCAAAAGGTCCTCAACTGATCTAACTAGTTAGTGATACTCTTTTTATTGCTGTGGGCTTTCTGTTCTCAGTTTGACATTTTCTACATGATGTATATCTCTGTTATTGTGCTGGTTATCTTCTGAATGTCAAAAACTGAAAAGATGAAGCTAAAGATATATTTTCATTGTTTTCAAACTGTATTTTCTCCCTCTTCTATTGTCTTATATATATTTCTATGTTTAATAAGCATAAAACTATGCTACTGTTTTCAAGTTGAAACAAATAATTTGTTTTTTTTTAAATCTAAGCATACCTCAGAGGCTAGCTCTTTACTTATTATTGTAATATGAATGCAGTGACTTTAATAATGATTGTCTAAAAAGTGTGTCTATATTTAAAATGTTTTCTAATAATAGCCTTTTTGAAAATACACCTATTTATGTCTTAAAATATTAAAGTATGAGTATATTAAAACAAAATTGAAGTTTAAATTGGTACTTGGTAACCATTTAATATGTTTATTTATGAAAGAATAAAATGAGCAATGATCAAATATAAATAATTTGTTAATGAATGTGTAAATAAAATTGATATTTATGTCAATATTACTATGATAATATAAGTGATAAAATCATATAAAATATATTTAATTAAAAAATTTATTTGACCACTGTTCGGCAGATAAAATA
Source organism: Rhynchonycteris naso (assembly GCA_037038555.1). NCBI lineage: Eukaryota > Metazoa > Chordata > Mammalia > Chiroptera > Emballonuridae > Rhynchonycteris > Rhynchonycteris naso. Next base: position 60,065,942 of record CM072995.1, on the reverse strand, counting down.
TATTATGCTCACTTTGTTAAAGATGGCGCTGCACACATGGAAGTTCATTGATATTAATGTGTGTTCTGGAACAGGCTGTGGGCAGGCCGGGTTGTTGTAGCCTAAGGCTTAGTTTTAAGAGTAAACTCTTCTCCACACCCTTGACTGATTGGATAATGTAGGGTGGTGCACTCTCCTGAGGAATCCCATTATACAGAGGCTTCCTTGTTTGTATAATTGGATTAAAGTTTTTGAGTCTATGCTAAAAAGTGGGAGAGACCAGTAGCTTGCTCTCTCTTGGTTCCTGGGTTCCTGAGATTAGTATTAGAGAGCAGAGCAGATTAAGGCCATGTGGAGGAGAAGTAGCCAAGGTGGCAGAGTGCTGAGGAAGAAGCCAGTTTGTTAAGAGTTTGTGCAGGAGGAGATGGGAAACAGAGGTGAATAAGTCTGGTGAGCTAGAAACCTTTGATTCTAGGAAACTCGGATAAGTCAGTATCTTTGTAAGCACTGAATGTGTGGGTTTTGGAGCCCAGTGTGTGTTTTTGCTTGCCCGCCGGGTGCAAGTTAGAATTAAAGCTGATGGCTCACCAGTTTTTGGCTCCTATGTTTCATTACTGACTGTTCAAATGCAATGCGAACCTGCACAGGTCAGGCTGCTGTGATGGTGGCCCCGGCTATTGGCTTTACAACCACATTTTATAAAATATTTACAATTGATAAGAAAGTGAACTGAGGAAAAAACATAGAAAAATGCCAATGAGAACAGAAGAAAGAAGGAAAGGAAAAATTACATAAAATCAGGTCAGATATAACATAAACAGTGCATGTGAGCTGTTCCTTTTGTCCACACTTGTCATCCTTCATTTTCTTATATATTTATTTATTTACTTTTAAATTAGAGGAGGGGAGATAGTGAGACAGACTCCCACATGTACCCTAACTAGAATCCACCTGACAACCCCTATCTAAAAGCAGACTGATTTGGGCTGATGCTCAAATCAACCAAACTATTTTTAGCCTTTGAGGCTGACATGCTGAGACCATCTGAGCTATCCTCAGATCTTGGGGCCTACACTGGAACCAATCAAGCCACTGAATACAAGAGGGGAAGAAGGAGAGAAGGGGGAGGGGTCATAGAGAGAAGCAGATGATGGCTACTCCTGTGTGCCCTGATGGGGGATCAAACCTGGGATGTCTGAATGCCAGGATGGCACTCTCTCCACTGAGCAAGCTGGCCAGGGCCCAATCTTCATTTTCTAGTAGAAACCTCAGTAAAAGAAATCTGATTAGTTATACAAATGATCAGTTATAATAAACCCATAAGATAAAAACAGATGAGGTGCTAAAAAAAAAAAAATAAGATAATGACAAACACTGAAAAGCTATTATTTTGTCTTTCTTTTAATCAGCAGTTTAATAAAAGTGTGCCTAGGTGTTCTTTTGTCAGTCAGATTCTTTATGTTCTTGTGATTATTAAATCTGAGGTTGGAAGTCATTTATTAGATTCAGAAAACCCTGGCTATTATCCCTTTGAATATTCTTATTTCCTTTGGAACAAGACTGTTAGCATGTTTTATGACAGAGACACCCTTAACAGTCTTATGAATCTCTAAATCCTTCTCAGATTAAATGTACATTATAAATCACATAGGAAAAATAGAGGCATCTAATTACATGGAAATAGGTGTTAACACAATTATTCTATATTAATATGTATTTATTAATAATATACTTTATTATTTAAACTAACAAAATTTAGCTGTGCTTTTATAACTACTCTAAATAACTAATAGCGAGCATCAATTTTCTCCAGCAACACTAATAATACGAACACATCTATGTTTCTATTGGTGGCAAATCTCAGGCCTTGCAAATAATATTGTTTAATGTTTCTTTACTCTTAATGGAAGACAAATTTAAATTGGAGTTAGAGATTGGGGAAAAAAAAAATCCAATTTTTTCCATCTCTATTACTTTCCTAGACAAATTTATCATAATGAATACCACAAACCACATGGCTTAGAACAACAGTATACTGTCTCACAGTCCTGGAGGCCAGAAATCATCAGAGGTTTTCAGAGCCGTCCTCCTTTCCTAACAGCGTCCTGTTCCAGGCCTCTCTCCTAGCTTCTGGCACCCTCAGGCATTCCTTGGCTTGTAGATGGATGTCCAAATTTACCCTTTGTACGCTGACAACAATCCTATTAGATTAGGGGCACACCATCCTCTGGTATGACGCTAGTATGTGATTAATGACTTATAACCACAATGGCCCTCTTATCAAAAGAGGCTGCTTTTTAAAGTACTAGAGTTAGAAGTTCAACAAATGGATTTTTAAAAGGCACAGTTCAACTCACAACACGGCCCAAATTCACTGACCCCAAATAAGAAACGCCTGTTCCAGAGAGGATTGACATTTTTTTCCACCCTGGATCTGTACGAATACTTTCACACCAATCCAATTTTAGGAGTGGAGTTGTTTCTAAGTTGGGTTTTATTCAGTCATTCTGAGAGTTGCTTTGAGGGCCAGGTCGACAAGTGGCTACCAACGGTTCGATCATATTATACCATACAAAATTGCAGAATTCTAACATAGTCACCATATTGCCATGACTTCAGTATCTATAGCACTAAACACAGGTTTAAGTGTGTATAGAAATAGGATCAACTAGCCAATGAACTAGGGCACTAGTTGCACTTTTCATTTTATAGGTTATAAAATAGTTTGACTAATTTCTATCTCTCCCATTGGAACCCATGGGTAAACTGTACTGTGTAGTGCTTTCTACTGTTGCATGTAAAACTGTTTGACGTTGGCACTGGAGACTCCGACTCAGTCATCACTTCATCTCCAGCTGTGATGAGGCACAATCATAGTTTCCTTAAGATGTCAGTGCCTAACTAGATGATAACCTCACTGTCTTCACAATTGTGCTAATTAGCTCCTTTTTAGCTGCAATGTATCCTTGTCATCTTACCTATTTCTATCCCCAGTGACTAAAAGCCAGCACAAATAATGAATACTGACATGATAAAATAATCTGAACACCCAAACTACCATATGGCACTTAAAAGCATGCCAAGCCATCTCAGTAGTCTTTCTCTGGGGCCTTTGGGAAACATAAAATACCCAAAAAATCTTAGGCTGCCTTTTTAAGAATAGATTAGATGAAGTTCATGACTGGAGTGGCTCATGTTAATTCTGTGATGGATGAGAACTGACAGTTACAGCTTTTTTTCCTGTTGTCAAAAACAAAACCCAGGAAACCAGGGTCTGGCATGGCTGCCAACCCAGTGGAATAAAACAGCAGACAAAGCTTCAACAAAAACACGACACTTACTGAGAAAGCCACTTGGGAAAGGCACTTACTGAGCAGCCACTGTAGGTAATGTTGATGAGCAGGGATGCACGTGAGTGGATTCCCCATTCACTGTGACCTGATGTGTTTCTCTTCAATCATAATATGAATGGCTTCAATAGTAAATTATATCATACACCAATCTTAACTTAATAGTAAGCTACTGTCATTTTGATAAAAACTTGTCTCAAAATATTTAGTTTATTTTTACTTTTGAAGCATGTTTGAATAATTTGTTTGCCTCCCCTGTCCCGTAGGTGATGTCAATTCTATCTGAAGCACAGTCTGTTATATGTCATTTATTGGCAATAATGATGATGATATATCTAGTTAAAATATAAATAAGCTTTCTCATTAGGAATGAATATAGTTAAAATAGGCAGTGACCGCATAGACAAGTTAAATACTATGTAACCCATTACTTTTAAAAAACGACAATTTAAAATTAACAGCTTTTAGTTTTGGTCAAATGTTAGATGTAATAATAGTCTTTCAGAAATAAAGCAGTCTATGAATATACTTCTAATAGTTACCTTTTTGTCTCTGTAGACAAGACATTCAAAGTATAAGAATATTTGACTTTAGACAAGTTACTTTGCTTCTGTTATTTCTTTTGCAAAAGTCGGTAACAATACCTATCTCAGACACTTGTGGTGAGAATTAAGTAAGATAATAAGCAAAAACCACTATAATGAAGTATGTACTCTGAGTTTATTTTTAAATACTATTAATAATAGTATAAATATTATTGCATATATTATTATATACTATAATAAATATGTTCTTTTAGATTCTGAATTTTATCATAGTAATCACATGTAATAATGCATTCACCAAAAATTGTATAGTAGTGTCTGTTTCTATAGAGTTCATCAAAATCAAAAAATATGACTAGTGATTATACCTTTTAAGGAAATGGTGGTGCATGTGCCATCTGCCCTGAAAATTTTCAGTTTAAGCTACAGAATGCACACACACATGCTACTTTATATATTTTGACAATTATTTTTAGTCTTGCTAGTAATCTTTAGCATGCTTTTGGAATTTTTCAGCTTTACCATTTGTAAGTAAATAAAGGAAATCTTTTGAGTTGGAGGGGCTTCATAAATCACAGAAAAATATGATTCTTTGAGATGTCAATGATTGGGGAGATAGGGAAATTGGAAGATATTAAATGTATCAGAAATGTGCAGGTGATTACAATAAAGAAAAAAGGAAGGGAAGTCATCCACCAGCAAGAACATGTCCAGTGCTCATGTCTGTCCGCATTAGTTTCCTATTGCTGCTGTAACATGCAGCTTAAAGAAATGCAAAGTTATTATTTTCCACTGCTGGAGGTAGGAAGTCTAAACTGAATTTTCAGGACTGCATTCTTACTGGAAGCTCTAGGGGAAACCCTTCTTCCTCCTCTTTTCCAGCTGCGAGAGGCTGCCTGTATTCCTAGGCTCATGGCCCCTTCTTTTATCATCAAAGCCCGCATCATAGGACCTTCTCTCCTCTCTGACACTTGTTTCTGTCCTCACATCTTCTTTCTCTCATTTTGTTTCCCCTGCCTCTCACAAGGACCTTTGAGATTACACTGTACCCATGCAGATAATCTCGGATAAACTCCCCATCTCAAGGTCCTTTATTTAAACACATCTGCAGAATCCCTTTGACATGTAAGGTAACATATTCACAGCTGCAAGGGCCTAGAATGTGGATCTTTTTTTGGGGGGGGGCATTATTGGTGCTACCACAGTATTACATGATTTATGAGCCACTATACTACTATAGAAATCAAAGAATTAAAAATAAAAACAAGTACTGCTCAATTTAGTCCAACTCTGACTCAATGGGGATTAAAAAGTACATGCGATTTTCAAATGAGGTTGTAGATGTGCCAAACATGAGCTGGAGTTGAGTCACTAAATGTTAAGTTCTTGAATATATTCATAAAAGAAAAAAACTTTTTTTCCATGTTTATATCACTATAGTACTATGCTTATAGCCTAACCCCCCAAAACACCCCTAAAAGAATAAAACAAAGCTAATGTGATTCAGTAATTATTGGATATAGTAGGACTGCCATTTCACGGAAAGATTAGAACACCTAGGTTTTCCCTACATCTAACTTGTCATTTAAAATAAAGTTAGATTTCATGAATCAGAGAAGGCACTTATGACATAAGTCATTCACTAGGAGACACTGAAAGATCACTCTATAAAACCTAATAGATGTGATGTTTCTCTCTTCAGAGCATAATCATCATATATTTATCATTATGCCAAATGACTGATAAATACAATGCAACAGAATAAAACAAATGACACCAAAACTCACTAAAGTCATGCCTCAGCTGAACACTTACCAGCACAAGTGCTCTGTGGACACAGATGGAATCACCATCTCAGCTGTTCCTTGCTTCTGATGAGCAGAAGCAAACCACAGTCATGTAGTTTCCCAGAGAGCCAAGGAAGAGGACACTCAGTGTTCTTCTGATGTTCGAGGCATTTCTTAAGGGCCTCATATATATTTACTCATGTAACTTTTATAACAAGCCTATAAGGTGAGTATACTGTAGAGACATTTTACACATGAAAAAAATAGTCAACAACAGGTCAGTGACTTGCTCAAACTCATGTAAATTTGCAATGTTGTTAATGGGTTTCTGCATCTTGAAGCAAAAACAATATATAACAAAACCAAATTTACCATAAATAAGCTTATTGACATAAATGCAAGATATATTCCTGTGGCATCTCAACATTATAACAAAATGGCATGGAAGGAAACAAGATTACTTGAGAACATGCTGTAGCTGTTGAACTTGGTCTACTTCCAGAGCCATGCAATTAGCTGTCTTTCTACATAGACTGTGCAGTCTGGTACAGAGCTATATGATTGAAAAACATATTGCTGTGTACTATTTTTATATTGTTTGCTTATTATTATTATTATTATTTTAAATTAATAGAAGTTACTTTTAGATCAAAATTAAAAACCTATACAGAAATAAAAATTTCCTAATGCCAGCACTGCCTTTAAAATTGTGATCTGAATAGAGAGGCTATAATTTTCGAAGCAGACATTCAGCATATTGCTTTTTGTATCATATGTTTTTCTTTTCCATTTCTGCTTTGCCTACCTGGGAATCTGTCAGGCCAGTTGTGGCATTTAAGCAATTTCTAGGTGTAGTGAACCATGAATTAAATTTCCATAAATATTGTAGATGGAAGACAGGTAAAATAGAGATGTCTATAAAAAATAAATGCATGTCAACATAATTCATTTTAAAGCCTCTCTCTATAACTGTGCTACCTGTTGGCTATCAACCATATCAGTTCTCAGGTTATCCCAGCATTTTATTCTCATCAATGATTGCTTAAAAGTGTATTACATACTAAAAAGCAGTGTGGTAGAAATAAGAATGCTAATTCTGAGGGGTACTGAGATGTTGGCTACTAATATGTTTTTCATCATAAACAACAGTCTCTCCCCAGTGCCATTTTATCCAGTGGTGACAGGGGATACAACTCTGTTTTAATATTCTAAGCAGAAGCCTTTCTTTTACAGTCTTCTGAGATATATACACTAAAACAGTTTAACATACTCAGATTACCCATGGTGAGGAATGACTTTCTATAGAAAAAACATCATTCTCAATATAGGGGGTTATTTCACCTCTGGATTGGAAAGGGTTATTTCAAAATGTGTTGCGTGTGCTTTACAATCAATGTCCATTTAGCAAATATGCTGTATTTATAACATCTTTGCAGGTATCAATAAGAAAGAGCCATCAATTCCAGTTTAATTTTTTTTATATATATAGGGACAGAGAGAGTCAGAGAGAGGGATAGATAGGGACAGACAGACAGGAACGGAGAGAGATGAGAAGTATCAATCATTAGTTTTTCGTTGCCATTGTAACACCTTAGTTGTTCATTGATTGCTTTCTCACATGTGCCTTGACCGCGGGCCTTCAGCAGACAGAGCAACCCCTTGCTGGAGCCAGTTACTTTGGGTCCAAGCTGGTGAGATTTTGCTCAACCCAGATGGGCCCGCACTCAAGCTGATGAGGTCGGGGTCTCGAACCTGTGTCTTTCGCATCCAAGTCTGATGCTCTATCCACTGCACCACCGCCTGGTCAGGCTAAATTTCTTTTTTAAAAGGTTTAAATCAGGGGTGCCCACACTGTTTCAGCTTACGAGCTACTTATAAGATGACCAAGTCAAAATGATCTACCTATAATAAAAATGCAAAACATAAATTTATTTATTCTTTATTATCATTATTTCAGTTACTATTATTACTATTTAATAGTGTGCATTATTTTTTCACCTTTCTCCTTCTCAGCTCTCTTTTCAGAGGAAAGTCAATATCATAGTTTTTATGAACAGTTCAAAAAAGTCGCTCCACATTTTCCTTCTTTGGAATAGCAATGGCACACAGACAGATGAGGCAAACACACTTAGAATATGACATAGTGAAAAAAATCCCCTCCCATTCTGTATGAAAGTGGTAGGTTTTAGGCTTCTTACTCAGACCAGCTATGGCACTCATTTTTATACCCTGTTGTATTTAGTTTAAATAAATTGAAGGCTAACTAGGCAGCAATGTAACTGAACAAGTTAGCGCGGTTTAACACGCATGTGTAGGGTTCAGACGTCAGATTGGCTACCCTGTATGCCAATCAAAAGACAAATGTCTTTTTAATGTCATGCGATTTACCCACACTTCCTTTGCAATCGACCAGTAGATCACGATCGATGTATTGAGCACCCCTGGTCTAAATCTTTAAAAAAATATTCAGCATACATTGTGACATACTTGAATGACGCCTCATCTAATATATACGCTTTTTGTGTAATCAGTAGTGTAGATGTAAAATTCTTCTCACTCTCCCCCACACCCTTGAATATATTTACAAAGCTCTATCATGTGCTATTTACTTGAGGAAGTGAATTTGTGCTTAAGACTGCCATTCATGGAAACAAGACCTTGATAAATGGAGATGCTTGTGACTCGGATCATTGTGCTAATGATCAATATCCGTCGGTTTGTAAAAATTACAGGTCTTACAAAAGAAAATTAACTAATGTTAATTACAATTTATCAAGGTGCCACTGCTAGCTAATGTGATGTAAATGCATTAATAATAGGTTACAACAGGTTTAAAAGCAAAAAGGTCCAAATAGCCAATTTTGTAAATACAAGGCTAAATTGGAATTTAAAGTAGTTATGCAAATACACAGAACACATGAAACAGCCATTTGAGATGAAAAGAATATATATATAATATATATATATTATATATATATATAATATATATATATATATATGTATATGTATTTTTTTTCCTTCTCATTATAGTCAGCTGACACCAGTTTTGTTTCTTATGTTTTTTTTTTTTTTTCAGAATGATTTGGTCAGAGGAAGTAAAATTCTATAAATCTGAATGTTTATTGAAAACTAAATATATACTTGTGGGGTGGCTAATGGGGAAGGTCTGGTGGGGAACTTTGGCTGGGGCTGCCCACACAACTAAGCGTGTCAAAAGAAAGTTCCCAGAGGACCTTGGGAAAAGATTGACTGTCTGTCAGGCTGTGATATTTCACCACGTCATAACTACTCGCCCACCCTAGGGGACCCCTTTAAATACCTCTCATGCAGTCTAATTGGTGTGACTCACCTAGCCTCTGAACCCCCCGGCTGGGGGACATAGTCGGGCGGGATGCGTGGTATTTAATAAAGCTGCTTATTATTTCTACACTTTGTTGCTCTCGGCCCCTTGTTCCTTCTTTCTCGGTGGGGAAAAATACCTTATAATACTGATGATCAGGACTAGATATCTATAAAGAAGAAGCCTGATGTTAAAAGCAAAATATTTTCCTATGGAATCCTTAGAAATCAAGCTTTTAAGCTACTGCTTTATGAGGCAAGGTTCACAATCTATAACATCTTGAAATATCATGAAGTCCACTTAAAAGTTGATCTAGTAAATATGCCCACATAATATCTCTACAAATGGATAAAAGATTGTGAGTTTACTGATAGTTCAGCTAATTGGATTTATTGATACATATACTCATATGTCCTCTGCTTCGTTTCTCATTCCATAATACTAAATACAACCAATTCCCTAGATTAAAGAGTCTGTTTTAATCCTCTAAAGGTTTGTGTTTTTTATTTAGACCCTGACCTCTTATGTTCTTGCTCTCAAGAGAAGTCCCAGAGAACAGATATTGATGCTGGATGCTTGTATTGGGTAATGTGGAGCGTGTAAAGAACATAAGAATGATCTTTATGAGTGAAAAAAGAATAAAAGGTGTGAGCATGTGTCTCAGTCTCCCACAGTACTTATCCCTGCTGTATTTCTGACCATACTTCAGCCTAAATGATGTCGTGAGATGTTCCCCATGATGCATCTAGAAAACTAGGTCAAACTTGGTTTACAGTGGGTGTGCATGAGAAGACAGCATCAGCTAAAAAGCAATATTGCTGCAGTTCAGATTACTTTGGAATGTGGCTCTGCAAGGAGGAAGTTCTCCCATTGGACAGGACTTGAGGCAGTGCCCCTGATGTGGAGGAGAGAGCTAGAAGAATAGACCTACACTGATTAATTGACAGAAGTTTGTTGTGTTTGTTGAGATTTGAGAATACCAAGATTAGTAGAAAATAGAAGAAAAGGGGCTGGCTTCAGCATCGCTAAAATATTCCCTGTTGGCTTTTTTTTCATAATCCAGGGCTGATGGTAGCAGAGGCCAGGACATAATTAGTCTCACTAAGAGTAATGAGAATCATAGAACTCAGAACCTACAGAGCCAGGGGTTTGTTTCTAAATGACTGAGGCTTCATGGACAAAATAATTGTAGAGGAGGGAAAGCCAGAATGTCAATTAAGGGGCCTGGAGCATAAAGAGTTATGAAGATGGTTAATAGAACACTGTAGTCAAAATGAAAAGAAAATGGTCAACCAACAAATGGTAGACAGTTACTGACTGGGGAATATAGTCTTTTGTACTCTAATTGAAAAAGAGGATCGAGGTAACCTTATAGGTTTACTATTTTGCACCAGGACAACATTGGCTTTCTTGCCTTTTATCACAGTAGATTTCTTTCTTTTTTATTTTATTTTTTACGTGACAGTTACAGAGAGAAAGAGACAAAGAGAAAGAGAGATAGGGACAGACAGGCAGGAAGGAAGAGGGATGAGAAGCATCAATTCTTCATTGCAGCACCTTAGCTATTCATTGATTGCTCTCTCATATATGCCTTGACAGGGGAGCTACAGCAGAGCAAGTGACCCCTTGCTCAAGACAGTGACCTTGGGCTCAAGCCAGCAACCTTGGGCTTCAAGCCAGTAACCACAAGGTCATGTCTATGGTCCCAAGTTCAGGCCAACGACCCCATGCCCAAGCTGGTGAGCCTGTGGTCAAACCAGTGACCTCAAAATTTTGAACCTGTGTCTTCCATGTCCCAGTTCAATGCTCTATCCCCTGCACCACCATCTGGTCAGACACAGTAGATTTCAAAGAGATCTAGATCAGGGTCAACAAACTACAGCCTGGCACCTCTTTTTGTAGCTTATGATATGGAGAATAGTCTTTACATTTTTAAATGTGTCATTGTTGGTCAAATAAGTTTGTAAATATGATATATATGTTTGTTTGCTTATAGTTTGCATTGAGTATTGGGAACAGGCTGTAAGCAGGCAGGGTTGTTATAGCCTAATGTTTAGTTTTAAGACTAAGCGTTTCCCACCCTAAGTGACTTTGTATCAGAGACTTCCTTGTTTGTATAATGGATTAAAGGGTTTGGTATCTACACTATAAAATGGGGCAGAGGTGCCCATGCTGTAGCAGAGCAGAAAAAGGCCACGTGGAGAAGAGGAGAGGCAGCCAAGATGGCAGAGTGCTGAAGGAGAAGCCAGTTTGTGCAGAGTTTGTGCAGAGAGAAGGAGATGGGGAACAGAGGTGTGAATAAGGCCTGGTGAGGTAGAAATCTTTGATTCTAGGAAACTTGGATAAGTCAGTGGCTTTGGGAGCCCTGACTGCAAAAGGAAGTGTTTTCCCACTGTGTGTATTTCTCGCCCACAGGGTGAGAGCTAGGATTAAAGCTAACGGCCCACCAGTTTTTGGCTCCATTGTTTCATTACCGTCTGTCTGAATCAAATGGGAACCTACATGGGCCAGGTGGCTGTGATGGTGGTCGTGGTTACTGTCTTTACAGTCATGTACAATTTAAAACATACTATCAGGTTTTATGCGAGAACAGTTGCTCAATTTTCCTTCTTAGCCTGCAAAGTCTGAAATATTTATTATTTGGCTCTTTCCATAATATGTTTGCAAGCCCCTAATCTTGATTAACCATGTGGGACAAAGTTAGCTAGAGATGTTTTTTATCTTGGTTTGAAATTTTTATTACTGAAAAAATAAACCCTAACTCATAATAACACAAGACCTGGTTACTCAAAAAAGCAGTAAAATCTTGTTTCTTAGCACACAACACAATCTAACAGTTCAAATGCTATAGAAATGTTTACCTGCAACCTATGTACTCTTATTGATCAATGTCACCACTATTAAATTTAATTTCTAAATAAAAAATGGAAAAAATAAAAGTAACTGTAGCCAAACACATTCTGGAAAAATGATGCATTACACTGTTTAGCAAAACTTTATAAAGTTCTTTTTGTTGTTTTGTTTGGCTTTTATCTTAGTTTTAAATTTTTTAACTCACTTTTGTCTTTTTGATTTTTCCCTAAACATTTTAGTTCCTATTTCTTCTATGAAAACTTGATTTTCCAGTTGTATTATTTTATTCAGTTTAGGAAGATTTTTTTTAAAGATTTTATTTATTCATTTTAGAGAAGGGAAAAAGAGAGAGAGAGAGAGCATAGGGGGAGAAGAAGGAAGCATCAACTCCCTTATGTGCCTTAACCAAGCAAGCCCAGGGTTTCAAACCAGTGAGATCAGCGTTCCAGGTTGACACTTTATCGACTGTGTCAGGCATTTAGAAATGTTTCAAATGATGCAACTAACTTTTATTTATTTATTTATTTATTTATTTATTTATTTATTTATTTATTTTAGCCTAAGCATTTGCAACCTGTCTTTATTTTCAAATACATTTCATAATTAATTCCTCATTTTGTTAATTTTTTTTCTGACCTCATTATTGTTTTTGTAAGTGTTAATACATAAAATATTTGAAAAATTTAAATAATTTTGTAATCTTTTCTTTGATACTCCATGCAAATACATACAGCTGTGCAGGTACATACACATAAATACACAAGGGGATGCATTTTTTAGTTTTCTTAGTTCACTCTGTATTATAAAGGAAAGCTATGCCTCAGGATGCTTCAAGATGTATTCCCTTCGCCTGACTGCTTTGCTTTCCAATTACAGCTCCTTTCTCTTTGTCTTCGCTGATTCTTAATTGCCCTAAATAATCTATGTGAAATTCAAAGATGCTTGTAACTATTTGATTTGCATAAATTCTGCCATTAGAGGCAATATAATAAATTTGAAAGAAATAATAAATGTAGAGTTTTAAAGCGAATGGATTATAGAAGGCACAAGGAAGAAAAGCTATGACTTCATAACCACAGAGGACTTAAATAAAGAATTAGTATTATAAAAACTATATTTTATTTTCAGAAAACAACTTTCAAACTAAAAGCTGTCAGAGAACTTAACAAAGAATCAATAGAAGAGGGATAAGAAGCAGATTTCAATGTTATGCGTTCTCAGGGCAAAAGAAAACCTCAAATTGAAACAAGTAATAAAGGAATGCTAAGTTGTGTATGACTTTGTCAGAAAGCAAACACATGCTTATGGGAATAAATATTAGCCAACAGGTTGTAGTTTATTTTGTCATTATTTTTAATCTGTGTCACCAATACAGAGTTGGAATAAAGAAAAGTTATCACTGCAGAAGGTGTCCTCTCTGATTAACTTTAGAAAAGTTATTTTTTCCCATGGAGACAGCATGGATGCAGCTAAAAACAACAATATTTTCATCCCACAGTTGAGTTCTTGCTGCTTAATAAGGACCACATTTTAGTAATCATCATTTGTAAAGCACAGCAAGAATTTTGAAACATGAAAATTTTAAGTAACTTGCTTTAGTGAGAAACCGGATAAAAATATGTTAGCTTATTCATCACACCTTGTTTTCAGTATTTGTATAAAGAAACTAAAGAAAGGCAAGGGAAGACTTCAACCAAGAATAACATTAAAAAGTTAGCCAATCTTTTCCTGAATATTAAAAAGTATAAAGTTTGGGTTAAATGGTTGAAAAAAATTATACTATATTCTCTGGAAATTATCAAACAAACAAAGAGACATGAATCTATAAAAACTGTTAGCAATTCTGGTAAGAGTAGCAGAATTTGTGATAATCTTTCTCACTATTGCTGTAATCAGCCACACTGAACTCAGGGAGCAAGAATGAGAGGGTACCAAGATGCCCCTAATCAGCACTCATCTAGCCAGAGGGGGTGGATTCTCTTTGAGGCATTAAGTGGAAACTGATGATATTATCAGTAAAAATTACTAATTTATAGGAAACAGAGAGGAAACCCACATATCTGCTAGCCAGAAGTTGCAGTCAGAGTTGGGGCAAATGGAAGACCTGCAAGAATTTGAATGATGGCTCAGAAATGAGGTCCACACCTAAGTTATCCAGCCCTACCTGACTGGTAGGAAACTCTGCACACATGCAGAACAAAACTGAGTTTAAGCCAAGACAGGTGGGAAAACTGCTAAAATCTCAAGCTGTCCAACAGACATAAAGGGCCTGAAGTCTCTGAGCACACTATCTGCCCAAATCATTAGCTGACAACTGAAATATAAAACAATAAATAATATAAATAAGTGGTCATTAATAAGAAAAAAGGCAATAAAAACCAACCTTGAGTAAGCCAAATGATTAGATTAAACAGCAAAGGACATCAAAGCAATTGTTATGAATATGCTTAAAGACTAAATTATATCACATTTGAAAAATTAACAAAAACTGTTTATTATAACTTAGCAAATGAAGAAACTCAAGAAATAGAAATTCAAAAAAAATATTCTAGGGTTGAAAATCCCAATTCTAGGGTAAAATTCAAAATTGACTTATTATATTCAGGGGTACATTTGAGATAGAAAATATTAAAGAATAAAAAAAAAAACAGATCAATAGAAATTCTTCAATGTAAAGAATAGAGCGTAAAATAATTTATGAAAAACTGGGAGAAGTCAGTAGAACATTAACTATTTCATCTTCAGATTATATAAATCTGAAAGCTTTTCTACACATTCTCCCTGAGTTCCCAAGAGGGACTGAGCTCGGGGGTAACAAGATTTATTGGCTTCCTTCCGTTCCATAACTCAGCTTCCCAGACACCTGCTGGTGGTATTCCTAGGTTCATCCCCCAGATAGACCAACTGTCCTCAGATACTTTTAAACTCTTATGGTATCTCAAACCTTCATATCAGTGTGGAAAAACATTATTATTACATGTAAATTATTATGCTTAGTTGTTTATTGTCTATGTTTTCTCACAAGACTATAAACTACATAAGGGAAGAGATCTTGTTTTTCTAAATTCATTGCTTTATCCAAGCCATTAGAAAACTATGGCCATCGTAGTACATGCCTTACTAAATTCTTGTTGAATCAATGAGTGAACACATAGCAAATATCTACTTGTGTTTTTATTGTACTTTCTCTTATTATTGTATTTCCTCCTTTTTTTCCTTTTCTTATTGTTGTTGTTCTTTAAAATGAGGAACTATTAAACTGGCAGACAGTCTATGTTAAAGCATGAGTGGCTCACTGACCTTTTAAAAAACTTCTTTTCACCCCCCAAAATCTTTTATCCCAGTGTTAGAGGACTATTTTATCTTAAAAAAAAAAATAATCCCCAGTAAAGGTTTTTCAACACCAACCTAAAAATCACAGCTTGGTGGAGCTACAAAGGAAAATTTTTCCTCTGAAGACAACCCAGCACTTGTGAAAAACATTGTTTTATCTTATTAAGGACTGATCATCTCTATGAGATGAAAGCTGTGTAATTAAAATGCATGGGCTCTGCTGTAAAAGTAAAAGCTATAGGGAAGCAGAACCGACCATGTGTGCTGGGCTGAAGGCCAGGGGAGGGGCAGCTAGAAAGGAGCAACATGAGGGAATTCTTGTGTCTCAACTGTAGCCATAGAAAAGGCATTGTGCACTTGTCAAAATTCATACAACTGTATCTGCAAGTCAGAAAATTATCCTCAATTTACATTTTCAAAAAATCATGATCTATACCAGTGGTTCTTAACCTGGGTTCTATCGAACCCTAAGGGTTCGATGAGTCGGTCTCAGGGGTTCGGAGAAGCCTCTCCCGCGGAGGCCAGAATAAAGTAATACCGTAATTTGTTGTGAGTTCATGCACTTAGTTGGTTTTGTTCTTTGAGCAAGGTGATGTTCATGCACGGCTCATTTTGTGCACTAGTAAAAAAAAAACAAAACATATACCTATGTCTTGAATTTGGAAAAAAATTATATTTTATTTATCACTAAAGAAGGGTTTGTTGAATGCGCATATGAAACTGGTGGGTTCAGTACCTCAAAAAAAGGTTAAGAACCACTGATCTATACTCTCTTTCACATCTTCAATGTTGATGAAACCTCCTAATCAATTTGAAAACAAAACTGTGGAAATTATTGACTAAGGTTAATTCAGTAAACTTTATCAGGTATAGAAATAGCCAAGAACCTTGTTCCCTAGTAAAAGGCATTTATTCTGTACTAATTGCCATCATTGATATTATATTTTAAACTGGACTGAATGTATTCTTCCATAAGGTATTTTGATTCTCTGCCTCTCACTCACTATAAACATAGTATAGTGGTATTGAGGATTGTAGGGTTGGAGGAGCTGAAAGGGAACAGATAACTACTCTAGTCTTAACAACTTTAGAAGATTCGGCTTCATTTCAGTGTAATTTCTCTTTTGAGAATGACTGTTTTTCCTAATTACATTTCATGAGATTAGAAGATTTGGAGGCATTCTGAAATTAGCTGTAAGTGATCTCTCTCTCTCTCTCTCTCTCTCTCTCTCTATATATATATATATATATATATATGAAGATAAAAATTGAAAAATTTATAAGGTATTAAAAAAACTTAGAGTAATTCACTAAAAAAACACTACTGTTAAATTGTTATCTGCTTATAAGCAACTTAAAGTTTTTGAATGGAATTATAATAGATCCCAAAGGGACATAGTATTTAACGATCAAGGCCAATAAAGATTGTAGTTTTGCTGCTACTGTCACATCTGAAATAACTTCTAATGAGAAACATCATAAAAGCCCAGATCTTTAGATATAAAATTTCAGTTTTACTTTAAAGGGTTGTGATTATCTATTTTGTCGTTACAAAATTTCCGTCAGCTAGTATTCTCTAATTGCAGGTGTATAATACCTGGGGAAACTATTGCTAAAACATGGTTCAGGCAAAGATGTTGTGTGTTCAGCTTCACTTAGATCCTTTCCTGAGAAAAGTCTCTTGATTATTTCTAAATTAATCTGTCAATAGTGATTCAGTTATCTATTGCTACATAGAAAGTGGCTCACCGTTTAATGGTTTACAGCAACCACACTGTTATAACTCAGAATTTCATGGTTTGGCTGGGCAGATTTCTTCTGGTTTTACCTGTTTATTTTTGTAATTAGTTCAGTAGATAGATAACTGAGCTAAAGGTTCCTAACAATTTGGGCAATAAGTACTGAATGTACCCCGGGACACCCTCAGGTCCCCCTGAATCCTCTCATTCCCTGGAAGCCAAATTTACATCCTTAAATGGCAGTCTCAGGTCAGCATTTCAAGGTGATGGAAGAATCCATGGTACCTCTCAAGGCTTAAGCCTTAGAACTTGTACAAAGTTATTTCTTTCACGATCTGTTGTTCTAAACAACATGATGTTGTGTTGTCATCAAATAGATGGAACATTAAACTCTCCATCTTGAAAGAAGTTGTTGCAAAATATTCTGGTCATATAGATCTTTGGCATGGAAAACTCATGAATGGCCATGAAAAATAAATACTACTGTTCCTATTTCACAGTTCAAGAATCTGAGGTTGGGAGGTATGAAGGAACAGCTCCAGACTGGCATAGGTGGAGGAGATGAAGGTCTTCCTATCTTCCAAGACCATACTTTACAAAATAACACAATAATATACTGTATGCCATGAGTAATATTGTTATTTTCACAAATTGTCAGTCTCCAATTTTATAGTCAAGATCACAATAAATACAAACTATTTTAAAATTGATTCCTTCCTTTATTTTAATTATCCATGCCACTTGTTATTACAGAAAAATAAGTACACTATATATAAATGGATGCAGGTACTACAAAGGATAGTTCCATATGCATGTGAATTACCCCAGTGTGGTTGCTAAAAGAAGCTCTAAAGGGAGGGCCCCCAGAGAGCTAGGCAATGCTTTGCTTCGCAAGGCAGAACCAAAGATTTCAACTTAGAAACCACAGACTAGGTAGGCAAGGGAGCATAGCTGGGAATACATATGTCATGTTACTGATTTACTGATTGTAGTCTGACTATCTATAAAATAAAATTCAATACGTGCACTGGCCCTGGCCTGTTAGCTCAATTGGTTAGAGCAGTGTTCCAAAACAGCAAGATTTCAGGTACAATCGTGGTCAGGGCACAAAGGGGAAGCAACCAATGGATGCACAACTAAGTGGAACAACAAAGCGAATGCTACTCTTTCTCTTTCTCTCTCTTTCCATCTCTCATTCTGTCCCTCTCACCTTCTCCCTCCCTCTTTCCCTTTTTGTCTTCTCCCCGCCTGCTCTGTCTCTCCCAAACCAGTCAATAGAAATATGTGTACTAACAAAGTAAGCTTATAAAAATAATTATTGTAAAATGTTAAATCCAGTTTGTTGCTCTTATAACTATGATTAAATATTACCACTGATCAAAGTTATGTATTCTGTAACAAATCAAATTACGGTATATAATCAGTCCTGCGCTTTCACTTCTGGCCAAGTTCTTGTTACAGTTAAAAGGTATGTCCCCATCCAGCTGAGGCACATTAAGGGTTAACATCAGAAGAAGAAGAATGAATCTTCAGACCCCTTCTTTTCTACTCCCCTTCTCTCCCACAACACTGCCAAGAGGACTGCTGCTAAGACTGTTTGTGGAAATCCTTTAAAAGCAGATATTTAAGTCAGAGATTGAGTCACAGCTTGAAGCAAGATGGGCGGAGTGGCTTCTAAGGAAACTGAAATCTCTTTGAAGATAAAGCACCTCCTTTTATTATTATTTTTAAATGGGATATCTTTTTCCATAGAAAAAGGCAAGGATTGTATTTGTTCTACAGCTAAAGGCTTAATTGCTTGTTTCCTTTTATTTAATATGTTTTGTTGTAAGAATAATCCATTTCTTCAAAACTGGATGTGGTCATGGAAAAATGAACAAATTCTCCAAGGACTGAAAAGCTGTGTGGCTGACAGCCTGAGGCCCCTAGGAGAAACTGGGCTCCCTGAAGCCTGAGGGTTGCATTCAGCAAACACAGCAGCAGTTCATCATCACAAGTCTTTGGAAGCAGATTTCAGCAATAAATGCTGTCTATATGGACCATGTATCTAACCCAGTGATGGTGTTCCCCACCCTGTAAAGGATCTGCTGGCTAATTAATTTATTAGCGCTCAATAGAAAATAATTGAGCCGGAGGAGCTGTTCCTATCACTAAAAATCAAATGAAAAGAATACGTCGACAATAGTGGCTTCATGTAATCTGAAAACAGGTGACATACTCAATGAGGTTGGTCACCATGATTTGGTCATAGAAATGTTGCGTGGGCGGCCCAGGGTGTGTGTCATGCTTTAGGAACAAACAGGTGCAGGTGGGCCTGATCTGAGACATCACTTTCTTCTATTTTATGTGTTGGGAAATAAAGCAAAGTCAAAGCTATTTATATCCCTGTTTTGAGGTGGGTTGTTTTTGTTTTCTTTAATGGTAATTTTAAATTTTCTTTAACCCCTTCCATTAATATAGGTGTGGAAAACGTGTTAGAAAATTGGCTGTCATTGTCATGGGTTAAATTCCCACTCTTGGCAGAAGGGGCAATAATAAAGGTGCATGTATTTTAGTGCTTTTTTTGCTGCAAAGTGAAGACAGCCCAAGATTATTTTTTCCTCATTTGCCAGATTTCAGAAGCATAGTGGTGAAATATTTATAACCTGAGATGATATGTCTCATGGACTCTTGCACTTTGCATATAATTATATCAATCTATTTGTGAGCATATGAAAATATGCTAGATGTATTCATTCTTTTAAAAATTAAGAATCAAAACGAAAGCTCTAAGACAACTTCAGAAAAAAAAAATTGATCAATGTGGGAAAGCTAATTCCTTTTGGTTTTCTGACAATTCCATCCTCACTGATGTTACCATAAGAGAGGAGACTGCAGTTCAGGACAGGGTTTTGGGCCATATCAAGTAGTACTGACTACAGCCTGTGTCCCAGAGAGACAGGCAGGGCTCTCGCATCACTGCGAAAGGTTAACCTATTTCTGTATGCTGGGTGCTTTTGGAATGAGACTGCAGATCACAAGACATTCACAAGCGGTCTTCTGAATTCAACTCCTGTTACTTGGGTTGGTTATTCTCTTTCCTCAGAAGACAGAGTCTCATTAGCTAGCCAAGGACAAGCTGTGTAGTGTGCAAAACTTAGAGTGATGGTCTTCCACCTTCATAGTATCAAGCCAGCACTTTTATGTTAGGGTAAAAATGTCTTTAATTCTGAGAGTATTTAAGCGTTTGATGGACAAATAAACGAATGTATAAAACTGCCAGTTGTAAACTCTTAGGGAGTGGAAAATCCCACTGCAAACTGGAGAGTGCATGCATCAAGTAAAACTCTTAAATCTTGTAACTTTTAGTTATTATTCTGGTTTATTGATTTTGTTCTTTTTTATTTATTAGGAAAACCAAGAAATGATCTAAAACAGATTATTCTTGTATATGTGTCAAGAATTTGAAACCTACCTCTAATTGTGAGATGAAAACTCCATATGACTTAAAAAAAAGAGTTAGTATAATGTGTTAAAAATAAAATATCTCAACATGAGTAATTTATTCATAAGAGTATCAACAAGTGGTATTCTGTGGGAGACTATAATATTTATGATTCTCAGCTCAACTTTTAAAAATAAATCTTGAAACAGTTATTCATTTATAAATATATTGTTTCATCTGAGTTTTCATTTCTTGCATGGGAGGAGGGTTTAGGACAGTAATGATTTTTGCATTTCTTTCCATTGTGAAATAATTATTTTATTGTCTATCCAGGTTTATGGTTAGGGGAAATTTTTAAATATTTTACTTTAATTCCTAATCTCCATTTTCATTTTTTTCATTATGTCCATGACCTCTTTATATTATTTATCAAATGGTTTTAGTTTCAAGTTTCAAGTCTTCTCAATGGAATGAGAAGAACCAATTAACTCTCTCATCTTAGAAAATGTTGTACCTCCAGTTCAAACTGTAAAAAAGGAATAATAATAACATTTGCCTAGAAGGATCACATTTTAAAAAATATATAGGAAAGTC
Source organism: Rhynchonycteris naso (assembly GCA_037038555.1). Lineage (NCBI taxonomy): Eukaryota > Metazoa > Chordata > Mammalia > Chiroptera > Emballonuridae > Rhynchonycteris > Rhynchonycteris naso. The sequence goes on along the minus strand of CM072995.1, from coordinate 60,044,998 downwards.
TCTGACACATAGTTCTAGTCCAAAATTATTAGTTATCATATTAGCACTGTCTCAGAATCATTCGCAAAAGAAATAACATCTAGACAATTTGGGAGTAGTTTTGTTTCCCCACTTTGAGATATTGACAGCCTGGTTGTTAATTCAGTAAGAATTGTGCTAACTTGCCTGACCAGGCAGTGATGCAGTGGATAGAGCATCGGAATGAGGCACAGAGGACCCAGGTTCAAAACCCTGAGGTTGCCAGTTTGAGTGCAGGCTTATCTGGTTTTAGCAAGGTTCACCATCTTGAGCTCAAGGTCACTAACCTGAGCAAGAGGACACTCAGTCTACTGAAGCCCCCAGTCAAGGCACATAGCAATCAATGGACAACTAAGGTGCCACAACAAAGAATTGATGCTTCTCATCTCTCTCGCTTCCTGTCTGTCTGTCCCTATCTGTCCCTCTCTCTGTCTCTGTCACACACACACACACACACACACACACACACACACACACACACACACACACTAACTTTTGCCATTCCTACTAGCTTGCATTTATCAACACCCTGAGTCGGAAGTTCTGAGGGAGGGCTATTGGTTACAGTTTTGTCAATGAGGGTGAGGCATTGCATAATTCTAATATATAGGTGGATCTAAAGGAAGCACCATTCCTAATGAAATCTAAAGTAAGAGCATGTATCCAATACAGTACCCTCACCAAAAAACACAACAATTTTCTTTATGTAAAGCAAGCCAATAAGAATGCCTGGTCATTTGAGAATTAGGTAAATATTTTAAAAATTGAAAAGCCATTTAATATCAACCCTGTGAAAATAGTGTGTGTATCGGCCCTGGCTGGTGGCTCAGTAAATAGAATGTTGGCCCGCCATTTGGACATCCTGTGTGTGATTCCCAATCAATGCACACAGGAGAAGCAACCATCTTCTTCTCACCCTCCCTCTCTCTCTTTATCTCCCTCTTCTTCTCCCACAGCCAGTGCCTCGATTGATTCAAGCATGGCCGCAGGCTGAGGATAATTCAGTTGGTCCCAGCATGTCGACCTCAGGCATTAAAAATTGCTTGGTGCTTGGGCCTCAGCCTTAGACAGGGTGGATCCTGGTGGAGTCAACTGCAGGAGCATGCCTCACTGTCTCCCCTTCTATCTAAAAAAAATAGTGTGTGTCATGTGTGTTCATGGGGTGGAGGTGGGATGGCTAGAACTCAGTCAAACGGAAGGCTGAGCACACTGGGCTCTTACTGATGAGTTTAGACCATCCTAGAGAATGGTCCAGAGCCACGCCTCCCAACTTGCCTCCTTTAGTGCATAAACCATGGCATGATGGCAGCGAGTGATTTTCCTGCTAAATTGTGTTCCTAGGAATTATTTCACTCTCTGGGGATAAACTCAGTCATACACATTTTGCTTTTGTTAAATCTGTTAAATTATTTTCCCTTAAAAAAGTTAAAATACCCACCTGACCAGGCAGTGGCACAGTGAATAGAATGTCAATCTGGGATATGGAGGACCCAGATTCGAGACCCTGAGGTCACCAGCTTGAGCGCAGACTCATCTGGTTTGAGCAAAGCTCACCAGCTTGGACCCAAGGTTGCTGGCTCGAGCAAGGGGTTACTCGGTCTGCTGAAGGCCCACGGTCAAGGCACATATGAGAAGGCAATCAATGAACAATTAAAGTGTCACAACAAAAAACTGATGATTGATGCTTCTCATCTCTCTCCATTTGTGTCTGTCTGTTCCTATCTATCCCTCTCTCTGACTCTCTCTCTGTCTCTGTAAAAAACAAAACAAAAGAAACAGCCACCCACAGCAGAGCTGTATTTCAAAGCTGGCATATAGATTTTAGTGTGAAGTTTCTAATACCAACTCTATAAATGGTTATTGTTTTTCTATTATGAAATAGCACCACTGGCTACACATATCTCTTTCTTCCTACCTTTCTCATTCTTCCTCGTTGGGTCTTCACTATCTTTTTTCAACTCATATCCAGGTCTGTTAGCTCAGTTGATGGGAGCAGGGCTAGATGGTGCCATTTCCAGAAACCCCAGTGTCAGATATGCAAGGGCATTATGTGCTAGGGGATGGGACTAATCAGACAAAACTGCAGACCTCAGATGCTTCTAGGTAAGCACGTCAGAGAGGGGAGAGTTTATCAGTACAGACATAAGAAGAATTTTTAATTTATGTTCATTAGGTATTCATTTCATCATCTCTCCAGCTACATCAGCAATCTTATTCAACCTTAAGCAGTGGAGATGAAAGCCAGTATATTTGCCCAGGATAGTCTTTGAAATCAACATCATTGTAATGAAACTAAATAGCATAATTATTCTGCTTAGTGTTACGTTTTTCTGTTGTTCTCAGGTTGTATATACTTCTGCAAGACAAGAGTGCTAACTTCTGCTTAGAGTATCATAGGTCATGTGTGATATCATGAGGGCTGGTCAGAAAAACAAATAGATTATATGTGCTGTCAAAAGTTTCTTCTTTTAAAATTTATTTTTTAATTAATGGACATTGCCTTCTCCTAGAATTGTGGAGCGTGTCCAACACTGTTTGTAAAACATGATTAAGAAATTTTGTTTATCATAAGTAAGGGCAATGTAATTTTTTAAAAGTATCTATTGATCTATCCATCTGTATCTCCTCTCCTTTTGTTTCAATATGAATGTGAGGATATTAAATAAATTAATGGAGAAAGCTGTTTTTAATGTGTCCAGGCATTGTAGGAAATGAGAAAGAGAGAGAGAGAGAAGTGAAAGAGAGAGAGAGAGAAGTGAGAGAGAGAGCTCTCCTGAGCAACTTGTATGGGCCAATCACTATGTTAGACAATTTTGATTCATGGTTTACATTTTAATATTTATGATCTTGTCTTTAATATATCATACTCCTCATCTGATATATAAATTAAATAACACAGAAAGGTTAAAGGCAGCGTAGAATTCTTGGTATCAAATATGTAATAATGCAGCACTGGTGGCAGATCAAGTAAGACTCCAGGTTCCAGGACTGACTGGGGGTCATGCAGTAACTAAATAGTGGATCTACTGCTAGATCTCAGGCCTCCTGTCCCTTCATCCAATTCTGTCTTTGTGCAAAACATGGTATTCTATTCTGCAGTACTTTTTAATATCTTTGCCACTAAAATATTTACCATAAACTTGGATATTCAAATATATGAAATACTCCTAGTAAAAGCTTTAAACTGTTAAAAGTTTCAATATACATACAACAACATTGGTGTAATTTTATCAGTGGAAAAAATCGTTTAAATACCTAAAACAATTTATCAAGTGTCTAGTCACGATTGGGCATTGGCTATATAGCATATATGTGTTGGATATTAAATGATAGAGGTCACATTCAGACATACATGATCATATGCCACATAAATATTGTGGAGGAGTTATAAGTCATGTCTATAATTATTGAAGCACGTTGAGTGAGTGGATGAGAGAGTTATAATACAACAGTGCCAGAGAGGCCAAAAAATTTTCTCGTAAGATTATTTATGGGATAAAATAACATATTAAGAGAATGCAAATGAAAATATTTTGTAAACCATTATGTGTGGCACAAATCACAAATAATAGCTTGCATCTTCTGTAGACCTAGTACATTAAATGAGTTTTGTATAATTCTTTATTCTTACATTAAGAGATACATGTGTACTATCTTATTATTACTATGAATACTGTTTTATGGACAAGGCTTAAAAAATTAAAATAAGTTTTCAGAAGTAACATGTGTACAGGAACCAAGACACAGATATACAAACTATAGATACAGGACATGGATATAGATATGTGTCTAATTCCAAGCTGTGCTCAGTTTACTTGAAATAACATAGTTTATTATTTTTTTAATGTGGTAGTTGACTTGTACAATAGAATTCTGTTTAGCAAAAAATATACCAACTATTGAGACATGCAATAACATGAATAAAAATAATAAAAACCATTATGCAGGTACATTCACTTAAATGCAAAAAAGTTGACATGTATTCTTTTTTTAAAAAAATTAAAATTTAAAACTATTACACGTGAATGTAACCATCATACTGATGAAGATAAAGAGCATTTTCATCATGCTTCATCTTTGAGTTTCTTTTCAGTCACCTCCCCATCAGATCAAACCACTGTTCTGATTTTTATTGTCACACAGTTATGTTTCTTATTCTGAAAATACATAAACATTAAATCATACTGACTGTGAAATAGAATAACATTTATAAACCATAGGTATAAGCTCCTTCCCAACCTCTTTACCAATCAGTAGATTAAGGAGTTCTGAAATGCATTGTTGGACTTAGGTCATTTGTAGAGTAACTTTTAACCACTAACTTAGATTATTCAGTTTACTTTTAGACATAAGTTTGTGGGTTTTTTTCAGTATATGCTTTTAACAGAGAAACAGCCAGTGAATCTCCATCATTAATATTGTAAACAAATACAATAAATAGAGTCTATAAACAAAAGGTATTAAAGTTCTGTTTTCATGAACATTAATTGAGCACCTACTGTGTGTATTTTACCTAGTAAGGATTTTATCCTGTTGATTTGAGACTTTTCCTGTTGTCTTTACCTTGAAATCTAAGGCCCAATGCTAAGTATGAAGAAAACTGTTAACCATAAGGGTATAAACTCCTTTTCTCTAACTTTCTAAGAGAAAGAAGAATCAGTGATAGAAAAATCTATAAGCAGCTAATGTTCTTCCTCAGTACATGTAAGCAAAACCCTGGAGGAGGGCTGGGAAGAGGTTCCAGTGTCTTTGCCTCTAGGGAGAGTCACAGTTCCTGTGGGAGGTTACTCCTTTCCTTTTGTTCTTTTCCATTGTGAGAAAGGGAAAGGGGACTTTTTTTACTCCCTCTCCCCTGCCCTTGGTCTAATGAACAGGGGAAAGACTTTTAAGGTATTTTAGGAATTTTTAGTTTCTACAAGAGAAGGAGCCTGAGATTCCAAGTGAGATACCAACTGAGCCTTTTAGGTATAAACTTGGGAGAAATTAAAGAGAAGCAGAGGTTGAGCCACTGCTTAGTTTGCACCCCACTGTTTGCAGTGGCACAGGAATGTAAGTTCCTGCAAATCCGGTGGATAAAGGGAATGGAAAATGAATTGAGTCATCTTGCTGTTTTCCCCCACTTTGCAGGGCTGAGTAAGACGACTTCAACAGTCAAAAGTTGTAAATGTGCACTTCCAAGGTAAACAGTGGGGAGAGGCATGGGAAAGATAGAGTTAGGATAGGTTTCCCAAATCAAGGAACAGTAGAGTGGGAGTTCTCACTGAGGCTTTAAAAATTGGACACATGCCCAGAGTCATATGTTACCCATAGCAGGACTTTGTACAGATGAAAAGAGAGGCACCTCCACTGAGAAAATAGAGCCCACTGCCAGGATGTATGCTTACTGAGCAGAGCACTGCCTGGATGTCAGTCTGTCTTCATCCCCATGTACAGGGCACAGCCTGCATAACTTCACATAGCCTCTTGCTAGACAAACACCTGAAAGTATCAGCAATGGAGACCAGAAATTGTTAGCCGTAACCCAGAGACATCCAACAAAAAAGAGTTAACATCCATTATCATTTAAAAGTCAAATTACCCTGTTCACCCCTTTCTCTTCACAAAAGATAAGGTATTGTGGGAGGAAGAGAATGTCTTCTTCTTCTTCTTCTTCTTCTTCTTCTTCTTCTTCTTCTTCTTCTTCTTCTTCTAGTGAAAGGTGGGGAATAGTGAGACAAACTCCCACATGTGCTTCCACCGGGATCTACCTGACAACCCCATCTGGGGCCAATGCTTGAGTACCAAGCTATTTTTAGCACCTGAGGCTGACATGCTTTGACAACCAAGTTGTCCTCAGTGCCCAGGGTGACAGTAGAACCAATCAAGCCACTGGCTGTGTGAGGGGAAGAGGAAGAAACAAAGGAGATGGGGCAGGGAGAAGCAGGTGTTTCTCCTGTGTGTCTTGACCAAGAATTGAACCTGGGACATCCATATGCCAGACCAATGCTCTATCCACTGAGCCACTGGCCAGGGCCAGAAGAGGGTGTCTTAAAAACAGTTCATACCATGATATCCTAGCTTTGTACTCCAAATGCATGGGGTCCTGGTACATATGAACTGAATGAAGGTAGGAAGAAAAGAAAATAGATGTAAATGGAAGCCAACTAAAATTATGGAATCTACCTGAGATGTGAATGGAAAGGGAGAGTAAGAAAAGCATACATAGCCTGACCTATGGTGGAGCAGTAGATAAAGTGTTGATCTGTAAATGCTGAGGTCGCCGGTTCAAAACCTTGGTCTTGCCTGGTCAAGGCACATATGGCAGTTGATGCTTCCTGCTCCTCCCCCCTTCTCTCTTTTCTCTTTCTCCTCATTAAAATAAAATAATAAATCTAATTACAAAAAAGAAAAAAAGAAAAGAGAAAGCATACGTACATTATAATGTGCTTACAGATAGTACTTTCCTTTTGAGAAATTTATATAAACTAATTTCTCTATCATCATAATCATCTTCGTATTCATTTTATAAGCCTTCACGTTGATTATTATTATTTCTACTTTGCATAAAAGGAGATAGTACTTTATATTTACAGCTATGTTTTCAGAAGGTCTGACTCACAGTCAATTTATAAAAATAATCCTTCAAATGACCCTTCCATCCTCAACCAGAGTTTGACTATGGAGGCCACGCCATGTCAGAAAGTTCTGCTAAGTCTCACATACTTTTGACTATTTATAGCGATGAACCTGAAGGTTTTATGGAAACAGAGTACTTAAATTCCTGTTTAATGTCTGCCTTTGACTAACTGAAGTTTTTACATTGTAATGAATATCTAACTGCAACACTAGCAAGATTTAACCCTCACAATATCTAAGTAATTTCCTCCTAAGTTATGGAGTGCTGCCTCCTAATTAAAGAGTGTCAAATGGGCTACAACCCATGAACATTAATTAAAGCTTTTGTATTACACCAGAAACCTTTTGAACAAAGTGATTGTCAGTACATGGAGAAAATGTATGTCATCTTTGTTGCAAAAAACCATTACTAACGTCTGTTGTAATCTTCTTTCCTTTGTTTGGCACACCAACATCTGAAACTTTTTCCAGTATTAGGGGAATCCTCCCTCTTCTATGATAGTCTCATCTCATCGAAGAAGCTGTACATTGTATTTTTTGCCGTTTCCCTAGAAGCTACTACCTGACCATAGCATATACACCCCACTGTTCAGAGGACACGACCCTAGCCAGATCTATGGCACAAGAAGGAGAGATCATGCAGAACTTGTTTTGAAGATGGGCCAGAGCAGCTCTGCCAGTTTCAAGAATCAGTGGCATCATCTCTTATATAGTCAGAATACAAAGCCCAGTGTTAGGGTGCATGTGCCGTGTCCGGTTTCTACGGCTCTAGGGTCTGATGATTTCAGCTGGGTTCATTTTCTGCATGAGATGAGGCATTGCCTCCAACTTTGATTTTCTGGCCCCTGTGAATAGACTGTGAGCTAATGACACCCCTTAAGAAAATTATTAAGCCACCCACATCAGAAGCCCAACTAATGAAAGTTCAGTTGTGGAATGAATAGGAAAATCTATATTATATTTCATATGCATCATGTGAGGTGATGTATATTTCATACTTTTTGTGTTACCTTGTTTTTTCATTAATATTGGGTGGGGGTAAAGAAAACATGTTTCTAAAATTTATTGTTTAAATGAATATTATATCTAGAAAAAATTACATTTTATGAAAACATAAATGTTATATTTATTTTTATGTTTAGAAAGAAATGACGCATTTCTAGTGAGATACATCAAATACTTTGCACATGTTATTTTTTTTTTTCAATGGGTGACCTGTTTTTCCTTCCAACGTGAACACAACATATCAGTTCTCAAGTAAAGTTTTTATTATAGGGCGTGGGGCAAAGTTATGCTTACAATTAATTGCATGGAAATTAGTTCAATAATTCATAAATAATACAAGAACAAACTGTGTTTTCCTCACGATTGTACAACTACTTTTACCCCAGCCTGTAGGCACTAGAAGCATTCTGGACCTCACCTTCTCCCACCTATATTATAACTACAGTTGTTTGTAAGATCATTTAATTTACATGTGTTTGTCTCTCACCTGTTCCGTAAGGCCATGATGTCAAGCTCACACAGCTCTAGCCCATCCCACCATCTCACTGTATATCAGTCCGTGGCACGTGTCAGGTACTTGCCAAGATTTGTCTGATTGCATAAATATAATAGGTTTAGCAGGATTTGTTGAATGTGGGAAAATGAGGAGGGGAGCTTGAGGACTGTTGCAGGTTTTCTGGTTTAAAACATCGGGAAGAATAAGGAGTCACTGATGAAGATCAGTAACAGAGGAGGGATGATAGGTTTAGAGAAGCAGAAAACAGGTGCTTTCCCCTTCATATCTTAAATGGTACAACGTTCCTTGAAATAATATTTTTTATTAAATAATCAAAGGTATGCTTTATATGAAAAATAATTTCTTATGTGGCAAATTGTGCTTCCCTGAAACAGCTTAGATTATACTGCCCTTAGATCACTTTTTATCACCCTCTCCTGTCTCTGCTACTGGGTCTTTCTCTGATATCAAAAAAATGTACACTGAGCACATGAAACTTCTCAGAAAAAGGTTACCATTAAATAAAGAAATAGTTAATACCTGAAATAAATAACTGACAAGAAAGGCACCAGAGATAACTAAAACATCAAAGATGAGACATATCAATCATATGACTGTCGCCTTAAGTGGAGAATAAGAAAGAGTGATGAGCAGAGGTCGATTCTGCAGGAATGCGGGGGACCTGATGATGAAAAGTATAAGTGTCCTATGCATGCTTCAAAACACTGGAGGCAGGCACTTCCCCACAGAGGTTCCCCCTGCTCTGGGCCATTCCTTGGAGGAGCCTGTGCTGCTTGTTAAAGCATCACAAATGGCATGCTTTGACAGGTGGAGTACCTGTAGACTGTTGTCCCTGTCACACATTCACAACACAATGCACAGATGTTAAGGTGCAGGCATATACCATGAAAATATCCTACTGAATGATAACAAAGAGCCCATCACAGTCAAAAGTCTGAAGAACAGAAAGCTTTGTTTCAGTCATTATACTTATAAATTATACTTAAAACAGCAGTCATTATACTTAAAAATCCTGCTTATAGTCCTAATAACCCTTTTGTAGAAAATATCTACTAAAATGGAAAGACTTGGCCCTGGCCAGCTAGCTCAGTGGTAGAGTATCAATCCAGCATGTGGATGTCTCGGGTTTGATGCTGGATCAGGGCACACAGGAGTAGCGACCATCTTCTTCTCCACTCCTCCCCTCCCCTCTCCCTCTTTCTCTGTCTCTCTTCCCCTCCGGCAGCCATGGCTCAATTGGTTCCAGTGCATCAAACCCAGTTGCTGAAATAGCTCTCTGGAGCCTTTGCCTAAGGCACTAAAAATAGCTTAGTTGTGAGCATGGCCCTAGTGGGCAGAGCATCGGCACCACACAGGGATTGACTGGTGAATCCTGGTCAGGGCTCATGCGGAAGTCTGTCTATCTCTCCTCCTTTCACTTGGAAAAGAAGAAAAAATATTGAAAAACCTGATGACATTATAATTTTGAATAGTTCTGCTCTCTTTCTATAACTAAAATTTAACAAAGTATTACATATGTAAAATTTCTATCGTATACATGGGGAGGATAATAAATAAGATAATGCCTTCCTTTAAGCATCTTTCAAAGTGCCACATATAAGAAAGAGAAAGAGAGAAACAGGAAATTTCCATTCAGATTTGTAATAACTGAGTTAGGAGTAAAGAGATCTTACCTGGTAGAACAGAGGAGAAACAAACAACACAGCCTGAAAGAATCAGGGAAGGGTTGGCTCAAAGATAAAATCATATTGAAACTAAATTCTGAAATTAAAACTAGGAGTTAAAAAATAATTCAGTTGGAAAGACATTACAAGGAAGGTCCAAGGAAATATCATGTAAAAGCCCCATACTGAAAACTGGAAAATATTAGCAAACCTTTAAGTCATGAAGCGTTGTTGGATTTAAAAATAAATGGAGAATCACTTCTAAAAGGTAAGCCAGAGAACAAAGCGGGTTCGAGATTTTAAAATGCATCCTCTGTGTTACATTATTTTGAGATTCTAATTTTCAGGGAATTAGAAGCCTTTTAGAGGTTCTAATTATTCTGGCTTATAATATGGAAGATAGAGTTGAATTGGTATAATGATTAGTACTTAGTCCAAATGTATATAATAAAGATCAGATCATAGTAGCCTAAAATCATGAAGGTTTTCATTGCATGGGGCAGAAGAAAAAATATATATGCATAGTCTAATTACCATAGGACCTAGCAATGCTTGCTATTTGAAGGTCCAGGCAGTCATTGTAAATTACAAGTAACTTACATGAAGATGCCAACCAAACATTCATGGTCCCAACTCCTGCTATACTACTTTCTCCCCACCTGCACCTGCATCTGTGTTCTCAAAGGAAGTTCCCTACAGTCAGGTTACAGAGGAAGAGAAGACCTGGGCCTGCTTTAGAGATGACTCTGCCCCATGCACAAACACCGCGCAAAAGGGACAGGCTGCTGCACTACAGTCTCTTTCTGAGACATCCCTGAAAAGCAGTGGGGAAGCGATGAGACAGTAGAGTGCTCCTATGGCACCATTCACTGGGGCGATCATGCAGTTTGGTTACACTGGAAAGCTGCTTCTGGTAGACTGTCCTGACAGGTGTAGAGACAGAAAGCAGTCAGGTCAGTAGGGATCTACCAGATCCTAGGGCAGGTATCAATTTGCACAAGCAGGAAAATCATTTGGAAAGCAACTATAGTTTGACTCCTTGCAAGCTTACGCATACTATACCATCATTCTCCGAGGACTGTTGGTTTCCTTCTGCACAGGGCTAAGTAGGTGATTAGAACAGATGTGTGGGGGAAACCACAATTCATGCATATTTCAGAGTCTTGATCATGGCACTGTTCTCCACAATCCGTCTAGAAATGGGGTTGGCAATACTTTTGGTTCACTATTTTCCTAGGTAGAGGCAGTTCTAGTGGCTTCTGCCTCACCTTCCCCACCCTAATAACACTCATTCCACAGTCAGGGAACCAAGATGAGGAATGTTCCTATCATTTTACATTTGGGAACCAGGCAAATAACCACAATATACGTTCAGGGGACCATTGGACCCATGGTGAATTAAACATCCTGAGCTATAACTCTGCTGCTTTGTGAAAACTCCTCTGATCACTAGACCACAGGGACAGGCTTAGTTTCCCAGACTTAGGGTCAATTTAGAGTATCTAGCAGTTCCCCAAAAGTGACTATTTTGCTCCCATTGCATGGTAAAGGCCATAGGTCTCTTTGGGGAGGCCAAAAAAGAAAATATTGGCATAAATTATTGACAGTATACCAGAGTTATTCCTCAGCGGGAACCTGGGTTTGTAAATTGGTTACATCTGGGAATTAAGGGGCTGCAACTCTCATTTCTATGATTCAGATTAGACTGTTGTACACTTGATGTAAAACTCTTCTGCTTACAAGACCAAGGAAGAACTGAGTAGGTTTTCTATATAGTTTACTTCTAGAAACACTTTGCTCAGCTGGTCAGTACCATAGTTCATTCATGTCAGAGTATGATGAGTGTTACCTCAACTCCGCTATACCCTACGGCAACCATGTTTATCTTGTCTTGGCAGTTGGACACTGTAACTTGGCTCCTGCCACTCTGAAACCCAATTACTTGTATGACTTTCTGGTTTCCCCAGTCTGTAGCCTCAGTCCCTTCTGTAAGTTTTGCTCTGCACAGAAGAGTGATCACAGAGCTCTTTAATGATGTCCAGGATATCTTTAAAAAATTTATTTCTCATCTTGAATGCTGTATCGTGTAGAACCTGGGTGCATTGTTAAATGCAGAATTTTTGCTTAGTGCGTCCATATCAATAAATTTGGCCTTGTCCAGCTTTTTGATTCTTCCATGATTAGTTTTTAATGGACTTTATTGGGGACTTTGGTTAATAAAATTATATGGGTTTCCAGGGTATGGTTCTATAATACATCATCTGTATATTGCATTGGATGTTCACCACCAAATATCAAGTCTCCCTTCATCAACATCTATTTTTCTTTTATAAAGTTATTTTTCTTTGCTTCATTTCTTTACCTTTTTCAACCAGCCTCTACCCCACTCCTCTGACAACTATAGGTCTGTTCTGTGTATCTATGAGTCTGTTTATATTTTACTTGTTAGTGAATTCTGTTCTTTAGATTCCATATATAAGTGAAATCATATATTTGTCTTTTTCAGACTGGCTTATTTCACTTAACAAAATACCCTCTAGGTTCATCCTTGCTGTCGTAAAAAATTTTAAAAGTCTGTTTTTTAATTTTTATTTTACAGGCAAGTAGTATTCCATTGTATAAATGTACCACAGTTTTTTTAACCACTATTTACTAATAGATACTTAGGCTGCTTACAAATCTTGGCTACTGTAAGTAATCCTTCAATGAACACAAGGCTGCATATATTCTTTTGAATTAGGGTTTTTATTTTCTTATGATATATTCCCAGAAGTGGAATTTCTGGGTCATAAGGTAGTTCCATTTTTAATATTTTGAAATAACTATGTAATGCTTTCCACAGTGGCTGCACCAGTCTGCATTCCCACTAACAGTGCAAGAGGGTTCTCTTTTCTCCACACCCTTACCAGCAATTGCTGTTTGCTGATTTGTTGATGATAGCTATTATGCCAGGTATGACGTGGTACCTAATTGTTATTTTAATTTGCACTTCTCCGATGATTAGTGCTGCTGAGCATTTTTTCATATAACTATTGGCCATCTGTATATCCTCTTTGGAGAAGTGTCTATTCAAGTCCTTTGTCCATTTCTTAATTTTATTGTTTGAGTTTGTTTGTTTGGTTGGTTTTTGGGGGTTTTTTTGTTTCTTTTTTTTGTGTGTGTGTGTGTGAGAGTTTTATAAGTTCCTTGCAAATTTTGGATATTAAGCCCTTATTAGATGTGTCAGAGTACCATGCTGTTTCAATTATTATAGCCTTGTAATGCAGATTGATATAAGGTAGTATGTTATCTCCAACTTTATTCTTCTTTCTTGATTATCTCATATCCTTAATATCCATTTGCACACATATTCTTCAGATTTCTGTCAGTATAAATTAAAAAAACTCAAGTTGTGTTTTAGAGTGGGTCACTTTTTACCTCACCATTAAGAGGTTGCTGGGACTTGAGTCTACTTATAGGCATAGAAGCAAAGAGGTGGTAGGGTCCTCTGAAGATCCAGCATTGTCTTGCAAGGCAACTCCTCCTAGGAAGGCCACTACATTTCCTTGAGCAGTGCAGGTTAATCCTCTCACAAGAGGGAAGTGAGGAGGCCACTTCTGCTGGGAGTGGAGAGGCTGCTTTTACTAACAAAGAGGACACATCAGATTTAGCTGCTCACTGTCCTCATCAGCTCCATCAAGGTCATGCCACACACACCCCCATTCTTTCCCTAATTTTGGCAGCAAACACTCTGGACATGGAGAGTTCAGTGTGTGTTGTAATTCAGCTACTCAGTTTGGACTTAAGCCATCTGAGTGCTGCGGTACAAAGTGTAAAGTCTCTTTCTAGGCAGGTGTAAAAGCTCTTAGGTCATTTATACTATGCTGTGGTGGAAATGGCAGTTTCTGAGCTCACCCTATATATTACTCACTTTGTCCAGAGATATCAGGAGCACCAACCTACCATATTGTAGTTATTGTTTGGCAATAATATTCTAAAATATCATGTATATGTAATTCAGTCTTTGCTTCTTACAGATGTTTGATTAGAAGAATTAAATGGATATATATATATATATATATATATATATATATATATGCTCTACAGAAAATAGTCATTTCTGTCTTTAAATCTAATCAGATAAGAGAGCCAATTAATCATATATCTACCTTTGGACAGAGCCATTTTATTTTTTATTTGTCCATATTTACCCCCCAAAAATGAGTGCACATGTCCATCAAAGACTTGTACAAGAATGCTTATAGCAGCTTTATTCATAAAGCTGCTTCTTGGAAACAACTCAATGTCATCAACAAAGGAATGGATACACAAATTGTAGTATACTTATTAAGTAAAATGATATCTATAATAAAAGAGACTAAACACACATACAACAACAAGGATGAATCTCACAGACATAATAATCTTTATTGCAAGAAGATAACCTTTCATTAGAAAACTAATGAACCTAATCTAATCTAAACTATGCAAAACTAATCTATGGTGATGAAACCATCAGAACACTGGTTACCTCTGTAGAGAGGGCATTAGCTAAGAGGGGACAGAACTTTGTGGTTGTGAAAGAAATGCTTTGTATCTTGATATGAATGTAGATCATATGGACACACATATATCAGAATTTACTGTTAAGGTATGTACTCTTCAATGTGTAGAAATTTCACATGAATAAATGAGAATCAGGCTGCAACTGAGTGTACAGAGTTTAGATGAAAGAAAAATGGCAGGTGGTTGACATCTATTAAGGGGAGATGATGTATATGGAGGTTTATTAGAATGTGTTTTTTTAGTTTGTATAAGTTTGCAATACTCCATGATATGAATTTAAAATACTTTTTAGAGGAATGAAAGAATGAACTGCCAATTGGCCCTTGCATGTACCACTGGGGCCCAAAGAGAGAGGCTGTAGAATGCCTCTCTTTGGCTTAAATAGAGGCTGGAGAACAGTGACCATGGAATCTAACCAAGACTGAGGTCCTTGCCTGTGATTGGCTAAATAATAATGCATCATGAACTATAGGCTGAGAGAGAAGGAAAATTAGTGTCCATGGGGCTGGATGGAGAAAAGGCACTGAGCAGTTTTGTGAGACCAAACAGCCCATTTACAGGGAGAAACTGACTGTGAGAGTAGGAATTAAATGATACTGTGGTTAGAAATTGAGACAAATGATTTTATTATTTTATATCAATATAAACAGTTTAATGACAGATGATGAATAAGGTATATATTTGACTGTAAATGCATAATTGTGTTCCAAATTCAAATATGCAAATTAAAAAGAAATTCTATCTGTTCTTTCATCCACTCTATTCTTGATCTATAAATACAAATTGAGAGTCATTAAATAGGTTTACAAAGAAAATCTAAGAAGAAGTTGCTGTTCGTTAACTACTGTTAGAAATTCCTGGGATATACAGTTATAAAGAAACATTTTTTTGGATGTAAGGGTGTTGGCGGATCATAAATCATGTACAAATGCTGCTGCCAATCTGTGGGAAGTTTAACTTATTCTGCCTTACAGAGCTAAATTCCAATGCATATAAGATGGCAGAATTTGGCCCCCAGCACTATTCAGTGTTTCTCTGTGTGGTCAGTAATTCAGATTGTCACAAAGAAAGTGCCCTTGGCAGAGATGGTATATCACATTATATGGACAAAAAATGAGGCAAAGGAATTCTATTTGACTTGCATTTTTAAAGCACCGTAGGAGATAAAATAAGAACAGTTTAACCAGCACTAATTAATCCCAATGTGCTGAAGAAAGATTGCCAATCCATATGAAGTGGCTTTGTGTAGAACTACCATATGTATCATTCCATTAACCCTTAAAATAGCCTTAGTGAGGTCATCTTTATCATTCTTATTTTGATGATGAGTATTTAAAGATTCAGAAGTTTTCTGTGATTTTATAAAGGTCAAAATATTAATGACAGACCTGGGATATAAATCTGTTTTTCGGATTCCAAAATCCATGAATATTCCTTGGGTGAGGGGTGAGGATTAATATGGAGATCCTAAATATTATTGAAAAGATCAAATCCAGTACTAAGATGACTGCTGCATATTAAAATGAGAAACACTTTGGTGGAAATTTGAAACTTGATTTGCTTTCAAACTTTTTACCTTTGTTCTTTAGACATGCAATTTCAGCTTCATGTATTTCTTTAATTTTATCTGAAAATTTTTCAATAGTTCTTTGACTCAGAATGATGCCCACAGGCCTCTGTTGGGTTGCTACTCAGATTA
The DNA here is from genome assembly GCA_037038555.1 of Rhynchonycteris naso. Classification (NCBI taxonomy): domain Eukaryota; kingdom Metazoa; phylum Chordata; class Mammalia; order Chiroptera; family Emballonuridae; genus Rhynchonycteris; species Rhynchonycteris naso. Next base: position 60,028,935 of record CM072995.1, on the reverse strand, counting down.
AGAAGTTAGAAGTGGGAAGATTTGCCTAAGCAGGCAGTGGTGCAGTGGATTGAGTGTCGGACTGGGATGTGGAAGACCCAGGTTCGAGACCCAAGGTCACCAGCTTGAGTGCAGGCTCATCTGGCTTGAGCAAAAAAGCTCACCAGCTTAGATCAAAGGTCCCTGGCTCAAGCAAGGGCTCACTCAGTCTGCTGAAGGCCCACAGTCAAGGCTCATATGAGAAAGCAATCAATGAACAACTAAGGTGTCGCAACAAAAAACTAATGATTGATGTTTCTCATTTCTCTTCATTCCTATCTGTCTGTCTGTCTGATTCTATGGGTCCCTCTCTCTGATTCTCTCCCTGTCTCAGTAAAAAAAAATAAAAAATAAAAAGAAATTAAAATAAATAAAGAAGTGGGAAGATTTACCTTTACCCAATTTGCTTAATAAGATTTCAAGCAAATGGCAAACCATGATCTGGGGATCATCTCTTATTACACTTAATTTATCAAACAATGTGCAAGAGTAGGTAGCATGGGCTCAAAGTCCAGCAGATGCTGGAAGTAGGCCATAGCTGGTTTCTTCAGATCTTACAGTAGTGTGTACTGGGTAGGAGTATAGCTAAGACACCATGGTTTGGGCTACAGGAGAAGGACCTCACTCTCTGTTCTTCTTCATATACACAGGTTTTCCATAAAAAGTCTTTAAAAACAAAGAAGTCGAGTGCTAATTTTGCTTAGTCGAGTTGCATTTCAACTCTTGGTATATCAACTGCAACTTTATAGGTAACTCTAGAAACCTGGCCCCATAGCAGCCCTTCCATCTAGGGTGGCAAGTCTTTCATTCTGACTTGCTCATTGCCAGCCAACAGAGGACTACTGGAGTAATTCAGTATTAGGCATTGGTCTAATGCCAACCAGTCTTGGTGTTTCTCAACTATGAACATGCTCTGGAGACTTGAATCCCATGGCACCACTTTGAGCAAACCAGTGCTCTCTAATTTCTGTGTCCTACTAATTTTCAGCATCAAAGTCTTCATATGACCTTGTTGTGATTGATATGCTAATGGTTACAAAGACAGCTTACCCTTCACACTATTTTAAAAACCTGTATATTGGTACCTATTGCCAGAACTATGGTTGAGGGGAAAAGTTCATTAAAAAATGTTCTGGTAGTGGATTTGGATTTACTTTATTATAAGTTGTCTATTCATGTATTGTATATATTTTTCTAATAGATTTGTAAGCATCATTATTTATTATGGAAACAAGTAATTCTTCTATATTTTCCTTATCTTATTTATAATTGTATTTAGAAAACTCAAAAACATTGGCATGCAAAAACACATGTACCCCTATGTTCATTGCAGTATCATTAACAGTGGTAAAGATATGGAAACAACCAAGTGTTGTCTACTATGTTTATTGCAAATAGGTTCTCATAGTTAGCAGCTAAAATATCTTTAGTATTATAAATATGTTTCATTTAGGCATAGTCAAATCCATCAAATATTGTATATATGTTTTCCCAAGAGATCAAATCTTTCTTTCATTTTATGTGAAAGTAGCACTGATTTTGGAGGTGGTCCAGAGTTTTCAGTTCATTTTTTATTGCTAATTATGATGAGATAACTGTGATAAAAATATTTTTACCTGCATAGTATCTAAGTATCTGCCAAAAAGTTAGTTTTAAAGACAGAGATATGCCTATTAAGGAAGCAGGATTGCTTGTAAGAAATTAAGAATTCACAAACAACTGGGGTTTAATAAAATGGAGACATTTTACAACTGGAAACTGTTGATAAATTTATTATGCTTTTTATCCATCAAATAATAAACACTATGAGACATATTTTCAATGATGCAAAAGGCTTAAAATATATATGGAATGATTTATTTTTGAATTGTTTTTATAAATTTTATTGAGAATATCGAACTGTAAACTTTAAAAAGTTTAATCATTGCCCAAGCCAGGTAGTTTAATTAGTCAGAATATCATCTCAATACACCAAGGTTTTGGGTTTGATCCCCAGTCAGGAAATATACAAGAATCAACCAATGAATGCATAAGTAAGTGAAATAACAAATTGATGTCTCTCTATATATATTTCTTTCTAAAAATCAATAAATAAAAAAGTTTAAAAATTAAACTACTTTTCAAATATTGACTTTACTAAAGTGAACATCATTATGGAACAGAAACCCATGTAGTTTTGCATAGTAATGTCTTTCTAATACATTGTGGTTATTATTTACATCAAGGGAAATATTAAGATATAAGATCCTAAAAATTATTAGGCTTTCCATCAAATTTTTTAACGTTTTATTTGATACATTCCTGTCCTCTCAACTCTTCAGTGTACCTATATCTGTTTTTAAAATTGTGTTTCAAAATAAGTGCTGTGATCTAGTGGATAGACAAACTAAATAAAGAAGCAATTCCATTCATTTTTTCTCAGATAGTTGGTTTTATTTACAGCTCATCAATAGTCTTTTCAGTATATTTTGGTGTTATCTTAACTGAACCGATAATAATCTACAAGGATTTTCCCAAAGGTCAGTCTCTGTTCAGTTGTTGGCATATTTTAAAATTTGTGAATTGTACAGAAATTTTTAACCCTGCATTTGCGTGTGTGTGTGTGTGTGTGTGTGTGTGTGTGTGTGAAGTCAGATGGAACATTTGTTTAATATCTATTTGAAGTCAGAAAGGCAGTTTTCAAAATTAGAATCTACCTCCTAAAAATAATGACAAAACTGAGCACCTTTTTCAAGTATTCTGATCTTTCGCTGTCATGGGTTCTGTTATTTTTTCTGTCCATGCTACTGTGGCGCTGTGGATTCCACACAGCAGTGTGGACATGATCATCCATGTCACTCTGATCTGCTCAGCTACAGAGTAAGGTGTCTAAGACTCCAGGCTCTCCCCACTGAAACAAATGTTTCTACTTTAAAATGATAACATGATAATAACCTGTAACAGAAATGGCTGTGGGCTCAAATATAAATGATCAGTGTGGCACATTGAAACAGGAATAAGGAGGGAGAATAAAAGGTAGATGCTGAGCAACAATGTATTGAGTGTAGAATTTTGTGTACTGAGAAATGAATATTATGGAATGCCATTATTCAGAATTACCTACATCTACTATTTTAAAATGAGGGCTTCTTTGGAGTAAAAAGAAATGTCAAAATCTGAAGAAATAAAAACAACACTCTATGCTTACCTGAAATTCAGGGCAAAATATAAAAGTGGAGATGGGTGAAGAATACTAATGGGATGAAAAAGAAAATTTCAAATCAGAGGAATGGGGAAACTCTCTGAAATCTGTTTTTCTTGTGATATTAAAAAAGTATCCCCACCACTTCAGGTGACCATTACTTAAAATATCAGAATATCAGAATGCGCATTCCTGTGAAATTATAAAATCCATTTTGTTTATTAATTTTTATTAATTACATATATTTGAATATAATGAATGAGTAAATAGTTATAAAGTCATCAAATATGGTTTTCTTGGTAGGAAATTAAAAGTTCCAGAGAAAAGAGCTTAAAGCTGGGGTGCTCAGTACATCGATTGCAATCTACTGGTCGATCGTGAAGGAAGTGTGGGTAGATCGCATGACATTAAAAAGACATTTGTCTTTTGATTGGCATACAGGGTAGCCAATCTGACCTCTGAACTTTTGACACCCTACGCATGCACGTTAAACCACGCTAACTTGTTCAGTTACATTGCTGCGTAGTTAGCCTTCAATTTATTTAAACTAAATACAACAAAGGGTATAGAAATGAGTGCCGTAGCTGGTCCGAGTAAGAAGCCTAAAACCTACCACTTTCATACAGAATGGGAGGGGATTTTTTTCCCTATGTCATATTCTAAGTGCATTTGCCTCATCTGTCCGTGTGCCATTGCTATTCCAAAGAAGGGAAATGTGGAGCGGCTTTTTCAGACTGTTCATAAAAACTATGACATTGACTTTCTCTGAAATGAGAGCTGAGAAGGAGAAAGGTGAAAGAAGAATACACAATAATAAATAGTAATAATAGTAACTTAAATAATGATAATATAGAATAAATAAATTTATGTTTTGCATTTTTATTGTAGGTAGATCATTTTGATTTGGTCAACTTATAAGTAGCTCACAAGCTGAAAAAGTGTGGGCATCCCAGCTTAGAGTATTAGGTAATTAGGAGCAAAATTGTACACAGAGGGACAGGTTGTCACATATGGCGAAAAAGGGAATTCATTTTAAAAGGAACTCAAGCATATTTGTGCTTTTTTTTTGGCATATATGCCTAAAATAAAGTAATTTCATGGCAGTGCCATTAATACCTAAAAACTACCCCTCTTTTCCGCTTTCTCTTTCTCCTTTCTTCCCATCATCTCTCTCACTCTCTTTCCCTCCTCTCTCTCTCTCTCTCTCTCTCTCTCTCTCTCTCTCTCTCTCTCTCATTCCCATTCACCTAAACTATTATTGCTCAAGTAAAAATTGGCATGTTCTTTAAGTACCCATGTGGGGAGATCCCAAGGAGGGTTAGATTAAAGATGAGAGAAACAGTAAAACTCATTCTTTGTTTTTTGTTTGTTTGTTTTATGATAGACAAATAATAAGACACTGAAGTCATGGAGATATATTTTCATCAGATGGTTCCTTAGGGAGAATAAGGTTATAGGCAGGGTAACATCAGCTTTTGAGGTTCCAAAAAATAAATGCCAGTTTTGCAAATAATATTTTTTTGTAGATTTATTTTTTGGTGAAGCAGGCATATTTATTTATTTGGTTAACTTCATGGGTTTTTTTCCCCATTATCATTAGAAACAATGTACAAGTATTCTTTATTTTCAATTTAAATATTTGTGCTTGTATTCTTAATTGATTCAGAGCATACAGATAATATTTAAACACAGTCACCTGAATATTCTGAGATATAATGGCCAGAATTGTGATAGTGTTAATTAAAACACTGCAGCTAATGTATCATATGCCAAAGTTAGGGTAGACTTCATGATGTAGAATTCTGGCAAAGATTAAACTTAAGTTATTTCTTAAAGATTTGAGATTATATTTGTTGATGATTATACCTGAGGGAGTGTGTGTGTGTGTGTGTGCGTGTAATTTTATTACAAAAGCTATTTTCTGACTGAATGTTTTAGATATGGATACTAGGAAAATTCCTGCAACCTCTAGTAAATTTAAGTTTACAATCATCGGACTAGCATGTGAAAAAAGAATACTGATTCAAGGCTATATATAATCAGTAATTACTTTTCATGTGCCAACACAGCACTTAAATTCACAAAACTAATTAGCCACTTTATGATTCAATAATATTTTGTATTTATTAAGCCCATAGGATTCTTTTATTTTAGAAATGAATAGCTACTAAACTAGAGCATATTCATTGGCTCCTATTTTTTCAGAATATATTTTAAGTACAGATTCCATTTTATTGCATATATTAAATCCTGAATTTAATATACCCAAAATAAATATTTTACATAAAAATCCAAACACTTTTTATTTTATTCATTTTAGTGAGGAGACACAGAGTGAGTGAGAGAGAGAGAGATAGAGAGAGAGAGAGAAAGGGGGAAGGAGCTAAAAGCATCAACTCCCATATGTGCCTTGACCAGACCAGTGCAGGGTTTTGCACTGGCGACCTCAGTGTTCCCAGGTCGACGCCTTATCCACTGCACCACCACAGGTCAGGCTCCAAACACTTTTTATAGCATCACTATCCTAAATTTCTGGGACTCACAAATATGAAAACAATCCTCAAGTATCTAATGGGCAGATTAACATGACAGTCAATGTTTTGAGTAGCCTGGACACTCAGTTAAGTCAAGACTAGTGCTCAGTCTTGGTCTTCCTCTGGCCACAGTGAATGCAGAATTGAGTTAAGACTGAATTATTATGTAGGGCTAGGTTGTATGAAATGGAGGAAAAAGAGACAGACAGAAGCAGAGAAGACAATGGTGGGGAAGGGGACAGGGATAGAAGAAAAGGGGAAGGGAGGGAAGCTAAAGGGAGAGAAAATAGGAGAAAATACCTGAGTGGTTTGTAACTTAATATTCTTCACTTTCTTAATGTGGACAGGCAAGTTAATCTCTAAGGTCCATAGATAAGTTAGGATATGTTTAGCTACAACTAACAGAAAACTCAACTCAAAATAGTTAAATCAATAAGTAGTTTGTTTTTTTCTCATGCTCAGAAAAGCAGAGAAAGAATGATGCCATAACTAGTTAATTTGATGACTCAGTGATACTATTAAGGACCCAGGATCTTCTATCTGTTTTACCTTCATCTTTGTGTTGGTTTTTTTTTTAAGTTTAATCTCTGATTCAATATAATATCACATTTCCAAACACCACCTCCTCACATAGTCCTTCTCATAGCTAGAAAAGAAAATTTCCCATGTTTCTGACTAAAAAGAGAAGAAACACTTTTTTAGATGCTCTTCAATAATCTTCCCTTTAGTAACCCAATTACATTATGTACCCAAACTAGTAACAAGTATGGAAAACAAGACTTCCAGGATGACTTACAATATGCAGTATCTACCCACTTGATTCGTGAACAGATGGCCAGATGATCAGAGAGCAACTAAAAAAATTGAAAACTCTCCCAGCAACCAAGAAGGGAAAGTGGCTATTGAGTTAATAGCCATGTTTTTGGTGTCAGTCTTTTTCAATTTTTCAGACTCTATGCCTCCAAACTGATACTAAAATAGTTAACAGTGGTTTTTGTTAGACAAACAACACATTTTTTTATCTCTCGATCCTTTACAGATTTATACATTTCAATGAATTAATTACGAATACCTTTAATTAGATTCAGGAATGAAATCAGAAAAAAGTTTTGCTTCATGACTAGAATATGAAAGATTATGCAGCCTGAGTCTTTTGTGCAGATTGGTTGGGCTTGGACCCCTGAGCCACTGACCCTCAGCTCCTCTGAGGTTGCCATACTGTGAAGAAGCTCAATCTACATGGATTGGCCACTTTTAGGTGCTCCAGTAAACAGCCTCAACTGAAAGTCCAGCTGAGATCCAAATCAAATGCAAACTCTGTGAATAATCTAAAATGGCAATTACCTGGGAATCAGCTGGGACCACAAACTAGGGCACCAACATGTAGACTGAGCTTTCCTTAGGATAGTTTATACATGGAGTTTCAGGACTCCAAAGGACTATTCTGGCAAACATGGTAGAATAGTCAGATAATTTTAGTCCCAGCTATGAGCTCACATCAGCCACAAAGAGATCCCAAGCAAAAATTTCTATCTGAGTCTTTCCATAATTAAGTCCTAACCAACAGACTCTGTAGCCTTATGAAATGTTTATGCTAGTGAACTTTGTGGTGGTTTATAATTCAGCAATAGCAACTGGAATAATCTCATATTCACTACCTTGTTTTATTCTAAAAACACATTTGATTAGTAAAAACTTTGATATCTAGATGATTAAGTAAGGGTCAGACAATTCAAGCAGCTTCCCATAGGTTACATCAAGGATCCATAACTTTTGTCTGATCTATATGTTTATATTACATTGTATTTTACTGTTTCTCTGTGAAACAGATTCACAAGTATTTCAAAGCTGCATTCTTTATTCAGACAATATGCCAATCTCTGCCTTGAAAGAAGAGAAATGTAATCCAACTAATGCAGCACAATCTGATAGATTTTATAGTATTGGTTCGGATGAGGTATGAAATAATTATTAGAATAACATAAAGATTGTTTTAGAAGAAAATGTGTGTGTCAGGCTTGGGAAGAAGGGTGTAGCTAGAGGAAAAATAAAGTAAAGAAATAATAGCAACAAGAGCTTCATTAAAATATCTGAATTAGTATATTAGAAGTAGAAGTGGCAAGAAGTTGAAGTATATAGGTTGAGTTCTATGGGAATAAGTAACTGGATGGTGGTACATGGTGTAAGTTTCCACGTAAGGGAAAAGAATAAGAACAACTGAAGTAACTGAAGTAAGGAGTAATCACCTAAATGTAGAAATGTTCAATTAAGTTTCCAAAGAGAGAGAGGGAGGAACGGAGAGAGAGAGAAGGGGAGAGAGAAAATGAAATGCAATGTACATTTCTTAAGCACCAAACATATGTTAAATTCTGGCCTGTGTACTGCAGAAAACCTATTTTAATTCATATAACAACCTTCAACATTTATTCTGGTTTTCATTTATTTTAAGATAATTATACCAATGCTAAAAAAAATTGAAAATAAGATGATTATTGCAATGGAATGATAATACTGAGCTATAGTCGGTCAGGTATGCAGCTAAAGCAAAAGGATTATTATTTAGATCAACATCCCATGTTTGGGAGAGTTTAATTGTAAAAACTAACAGTTGGTTCCTCCTCTATGCCAGCTGGCTCTCTGTTTACAGAGATTCAAACAGGACTTGAGGAGACATTCTTTCTTTTTCTTCTTCCCATTCATTAGTTTATATATTGGATTTGTGTGAAACCTCCCATGCTGCAACCAGATCATGCCAGCGCAATCTTCTACACAATTAAGTACTCAGTAGGTGAAATTTCATTAATGGGAGCAACTTCAAGGGAAGATTGTATTGTATGCATCTCCAGGTCCTGTGACTCCGGAACTTCACCGGCATTTATTCTGATAAGCTACCTTACAATTTTCACTCTTGGGGTCTTGAAATGTTGAGAATTTTAGTCATGTTCATGCTGAGCGGGGGCTTCCATGGCAGCATTTTGTAATTATTTTACTTAACTTCCTGCATCCTGGGGTCATCTGTTATGTGTTCTCTCAGTCTACTCAGGAATATTGCAAATCCCGTGAAGTTCACGCTCTTGACCCTTGGAATCCAAGGAGTTGACTGATAACTACAATCCCGGCTGCCAGGAGCTAAGGTCAGATGAGAGGCTGGGCAAGTTAGAAGAATCTGGAGAACAGACGAGGATTTATTTTTTTCCTCTTAATAATGGTCTATGGAGTGACTGGGGTCATTCAGTGAAATCACACTGTGCTACATTTTCTTTTCCTACCATGAAGGTCAATAAACATGCTTACTCTTTCTCAAAAAAAAAGTGATAGTAATTAATTAAATAGTGACTATGAAACTCTCATTATTGCAAAAGAACACAAATTTTTGATGCAAGTGAAGGATATACTAGGAGGCTGTTTTCTGTACACCTTGAAAAGTTGGCAGAACCATCTAGACATGTTTTCTGTATTTTGTCAAAAATTTAATCTTTTTAATTCAGGATGTAATGACAGTTGCTGTGGAATACTGAAAAAAATAGTAGTTCTGCATGTCTGATATACGTAAAGGAAATATCTTTACATTTAGAGGCTCTAATGTTTATGTAATCTTTGGGCAAAGAATTTCTCCCTAAAGCACTGAAATTCATACTACATAATACATACAACTTCTGGGTGACTAAAAGGGAAAGCATTAAGATAAAGACAAATAAACAACTTGGAGAAGGTATAACATAAAAATAATACATAACACTACCTTTAAATTATAAACTTGTTTTTTACAAATCAGTGAGAAAACCCTAAAATGTTATAAAAAACGTGCTAAAAATCTAAATTTGCACAAAACATAGGTGCCCAACATGATATAAAAAATAAACCTGCACATATCAGTAACCAAATAAATTTTTTAAAAAACCCAAAAAATCCACAACTCAACAACCTGCTATTTTTTCTGTTTTCCACTTAAAAATATTTCAAGTATGTAATGGCAAATATTTTTTGGCAGATGTATGCAATACACTACAAACTATTTTATTAGGTATCAAAAACTTTATTCTTTATTAAAAAATACATTTTAAAAAATGTTTACTTATTGATTTAGCGAGAGAGGAATGGAGAAAGAAATATTGATCCGTTTCTCTATGTGCCCTGACCAAGGATTGAACCGGGAACCTCTGTACTTCCAGGTGGCACTCTAACCAACCGATATATGTAGACAAAGTAGGTGTCAAGAACTTTAAAAAGCTAAGAACTTGATCCAGAATTTTTGACATTTATTCTAAGGAAAAAGTAGATAAAATCACTAGATGTGTGTAAGAACATATATATATTTGACAATATTTTTATTATATTACTAGCTTTTAATAAAGATTTGCTTAACTTATGATGTACAATTGCAAAAAAGTAGCAGGCAGCCACAAAATAGAGACAGATGTTTAGTCGATTGGTAAAGAAGTATAGTGCATTCGTAGACTGTATTATACACACATACATCTACACACACATACACAAATACACATATACTAATTTGTAAACAATTAGTATATCTTAAATCAAAAGAGAAGAAAAGGCTTTGGTAGTCAATAAATAAATTTAAATATTAACATTAACATGATGAGCAATACAAAGTATACATTCATGGTTAGGATCTTAAGTTTCCAGAAAGATTCAGAAAATTGTTTTTTTTTCTTTTTTTTACTGCATCTCCTTGATGCAGTTATCATGAAACCACATAACTTCTACAAAAACAAAACCTGTGAGAAGATGGTTTATAACACAACCAAAGTATGCTCTTACAAAATGCTTGGTGGGAAGATAGTGGTGAATATTCAGTTTATGTGTTTTCTATACATGAAGTCAGTACCAACCTATGCCAAAGTGCAAAGTGGTTATCCCTGTTTCCAGCTATGGACTTTACTCAGTTCTCACTTCAGTTTTATTTTGTAAATTTGAAAATCTGCTCTCCAGATAAACTCTAAAATCCATTAGCAGGAAGATATAAATGTAACTTGACCCAAGAATATTTGTACTTCACCTTAGAATTATCTGCAGCAACATTGTCAGATTTAGGGAGCCTGAGGGGAGGTGTTAGGATATCTTCCTGTCTGCCAAAGCACACTGGGTCAATGGTTCCTTCTTCTATCTCTGCTCCCTGCAGGGAAGTGGCCAGACTGCTCACAAGCCTTGAGACAAGAGCCTGTTTCAAATTATCCTATCACTCTGGGGACAATAAGGGAGAATCAGGCTCACCTTCCAGTTCTGGAGTGATTAAACAACTTGTGAGAGTGAGCTATTTTATAAAACTGAATTCACCTATCTTTCCAGCATTAAATTTCCTTGGGTCTTTAGATGGGGCTAAAATGCCACGTAGTTCATTTATTTGGTTCAAGTTTTGAGTTGGACAAACTATGCCAGCTAAGCTCCATGATGATCTTATGTTCCCTCTACTTTTCCAAATTCTTTGCATATGTTAATTCATAAATTCTGATATGGCTGGAACCATTATTTTCATTCTCATTTATAGGTGAAGAAACTAGGAAAGAGAGAGGAAAATATTCCTACTAGGGTGTGTGTGTGTGTGTGTGTGTGTGTGTTTAATGCAAGCAGTTTAACCCCAGGGTCTGCACCATTAAACAGATTATATACTGTCACATATTACAGTAAAACTAATCAAATAATATATCACCTACCTTTTAGACGTACAGCTGCTATGATTATGAACATCTTGAATTCCCTAGCCTTATTTGCTTTCCATGAGCATTTCTTTTGAATTGATCTTTATTAGAAAATTTAATAATGAAAAAGGAATTAAACATTCAGAAGGTGTAAAGATAAATTAAAACTGCCACTCTCAGGCCCCATTCCACTCCTTTGATGTAAGCATTAATAAATGTCTGCTGTTAGGTTTATGTATCGCTCTTGAAGTTTATACATACATTGATTCATTCGTTGAAAAAGATGAGATCACAGTGTACCTATTAATCTACTACTTATATTTTTTACTAATATATATATATATATAATGGATATTTCTATTGCCAGGGAATTTTATCTAACATGTCTTTATTTGTTATATCATGAGCTAATGATTTTCTCTTCCAGATCTCTTTTCTTCATGTTTAGACTCATTGATTTTGTTTTCTGCAATCTTTTTTATATTTAATTTCTAAGTTATTATGTGTTATGTGTTTATTAACATTGATTAAGATCTTTCCCTGTGCCAAGTACTGTTTCTGGTGCTTAAAGTAGAGAAAAGTGTATAGATGTACACCTGCCATATTGGAACTTACAGTCTTGTTATTGCCAGGTAATATTTCCACTTGATCTTTCAGAATATTTAGATTTTAGTAGTGGCATTATATATTTTAGTTTGTTTAATTTGTTCATGTCAAAGTCACTTTTTTACTTCTTTTTAAATCTGGAAGATTTTTGCCTGTAATGTTATATCATTGGGAGTTTTAATTATAATTTTTCCAAAAAGTATGTCTGTTCTTTTCATTGTATAATTCCATAGGAGCCACTGATTTTTTTCTTTTTAGCTGGATCTTCCTCCATCGGAATACTGATCCTCCTTTAATTAGGTAACTTGTATTATTTTTCTTTAATTACTCTTCTCTTGTGTTATTTTTTTTTCCATATGAGGTAGGTTTATGGGATCGGTTGTGTAATGACAAATAGTACTTACTAGTAGATGCTGACGCCATACCTGTGAGTCTGAACTAGCTGGTAAACATTACTCAGTGGTTGAGACGTAAAAAAAAAAGCTCACTCACTTTCCCAGGGCTTCGGGATAGGACACATGGTCTTCTTTCTGACCCCATATTCTCAGCTCTTGCCTAATGCCTAGATGATGAAGCTCTTTGCTTGCTTTCTCTTTTGGAGATCCTGGTTGAAATTATGACCATGAGGGGTACCCTAGACTCTGTGAATATGCTACAGATGAAATGATAGCATTTCAGGGACATAAATTCACTATCTCCACTTAATTATATCTATTGCATCATTCTTTATCCCTACCTATCCTGTTCTTTGCTCTCTGTGCAAAAAAAACCAAACATTAAGGCAGGTGACTTGAGCTTACAAAATGATCACCTGTCATTTAATGACAGTGGTATGAAATATATGATTTGACTGATATTAACAATTTTCATCTACTATGTTCACTGATCATGGTTCAGTGTTTCCCCCCATATTATATATATATATATATATATATATATATATATATATATATATATATATATATATATATATATATATATATATATATATATAGCTGATACCCCGGAGTCACATCTTTTATAACATAACTTGTGAAACCATATCTTGGCTTATTTGTGGGAGCAACATTGCACATGCATGGTTTAGGGAGTCACCAACCGGTACTTTAATGTATTCTTTCACCTTAGTACAGACCGTAGCTGTCAGAAATGTATTGGCTTTTTAGATATTCTTTATTTTTTGAGGTCCTCACACCAGTTAGATAATAAAACAGGCACATATTAAAGAAACAGGTTGGGTTATAGAAACTGAAAGCAAAATGTCATTTCATGATGAATGAAAAAATTTGGCTGAAACTTCCCTTTTTTAGGGGTTTGTTCTATTAAGAACAGAACACAACAAAATGGTGCTTTTTGCTCAAAGGAACATTTTTATATACAGTAGACAGCATCATTCTCCCTGCTGTGTAGCTTGTATTTCAATAACCGTTGGATTTTATATTACCTAAATATTAAAACAAAATATGCTGAAATTTGTTCTAAACTTCAGGGACCAAAATTTCCTATTTTCTGTTTTTAATTTCTTTCTTTTGTGAGCTGAGATATATACACCCTTTTCTCAAAGTGAGAACTCCAACTATAGACAGAATAAGAGATTTACAATTGCATATTTTAATTCATGACACTAATTTTGATAAACCTGGTAATTTTATATATGTATATGAAATATATTCTATATCCCAAGTATGAGTTTCTTCTATCTTCAAATACTAGTCTATAAATTATTTTATGGTTTTAAAGACTAGAAAAAAATGCTAGGTTTTTAAAAAATTAAATATGTATACTAAGCAGTATAATTTAAATCAGTGTTTTTCAACTGCTGGTCTTATGACTGGTCCGCCAGAAATTTTGGATTGGTTCGCAAAAGGGTTAACCGCGTTGATGTTATATAAAGATTATAGACCCAGTGATTATACTCAGAGTTATTTCTGCCTTAGTGGTTCCTGAAATAATTCTCCTATTTTCACCAGTCCTGAGTGTAAAAATGTTGAAAACCACTGATCTAGATAATAAAGTCTCATGCCAATGACAATTCTTATTTTGTTTCAAAAGTGAGTGCCTCTCCAAATCAAGGCAGTGAGTTTGGAGAAATATGCCAAATGTTTGATTCTTCACCTTGAGTGCACCTGGAGGAACTTGTTTTACATGTAAACACACGTAATATTTGTAATTAGGTAACTATAGGCTTGCTATGTAGTGCTTTGCAATGTTTCTTCCCTACATGTTATATTGCAGACCATTATAACTTCTGTGTTTCATAACTTACTATGAAATAATTTTGTAAATGGTTTTGACTTAATTTTTAATTTATGTTTGCATATTTTTAACATTTATATTTTCTGTTTTATTGAAAATGTGAATGTGTGGAAAACTCAGTTCCTTTAACCTCAGAGAGTCTAATGAGCTACTCATTCATCCACATACACACATCTGCATCCCAGCAAAATAACTCAAAATATTAAAAATTATATTAAAATCTAAAACACGCTCTGCTTCCTGATATTTATCTACAGGTATTTTGACTGCGCTTTTTGGTTCATCTACCAAGTGGAAAATTACATACTTCCTATGCATGCTGTAAAATAATACAAACTATTTCACACGCCATAAAATACATTTACAGCACATGCTTTTCACGTCCTCCTGAGAAGCTACCTGTCTTTAAACACAGTAATTGAATTACACTCAACTGAACTAATTTCATTGGGTCATATTGGAATGATTAGACTGACCTAAAGCTACAAATGAATAATAAATTTTTCCTAACATTATAACTTTTGATTTAAAAACTGTGTTTTATCAGTTCTATTTGTTTTTACTCATTCTAGAAACCATGTAATCATTTGAATCTCTGACTGAAACTGTTCCTAGCTGTATTGTAGGAATGCCTTCAATGAGAATGTGAATATAAAAATAAATCCCATCTTATTCAGTGCTATCTAGTAGACCAATAATAAAATAAAACCATATGACTGTCAGAGGTCAAACAATGCAAGGTAGAAAAAAACCTTCAATGCAAAGAGATGGAGTCCAAATCTGGGCTACCATAATTTCAATTATTTCACCTAAAATGTGGTAAAATATAGTAGACACTATATTACTTAACCTTTTAGGGACCACAGTACTTTACCTTCATGTTTAATAGATATGTATGTTAAGAGATTTTATACACTTTAAAATACAATATAATATGATACAACAGCATAATATAATATGATATAATATTACATGAATGACCAAATCTAATGGAGAACATATGAAGTTAGATTTTTTGAGATAACATATAGAAAAGATTAATTACTTGCTACTCAGCTATTGTTAATAAAGAGTTCTCTATAGATACCCAATTGCAAAATGAATGTCTTAATTGTCTTCATGTTTGAGGGGGTCAACTAAAACTAGTATAACTTTCATAATAATTGAAATTAATGGGAAAAACATTTTGAGGTCTAGATTAAAAAGTAAAATATTGACTTGACATAAAATCTTACATTTAAAATGATATATATTTAAAAACCTATTTTTATATAATACTTCCATGTTCAACTTAATTTGATATGCATAAAGTGGAATTCCATATTTTTATACATCACATTAATAACAAAAGAAGTGGCTCTATGAGAAATCAGTTTGACAAAAATATTGCAAAAGTAATGCTCTGCTAATATGCATTTTCATATGCATAATACAATTTTAAAGTTTAATTTTAAGAGTGACAAGTGAAATTTTTTTCTCATATACCTAATGGTAGATATTAATGTAATCTTCAATTCAAAATGTAACTGAGCTGTCTCTTGAGCATATGTTTGTGTTCAAGAAAAGGAACAAGAGAGAATTAGCACTTACCAATTTTCTGTTATGTGCCAGACACTAAAGTATAAACAAAATGTGTTCTTTAAAAATGGTACCTCAGATTCTTATAATAAGCATAAAATGGATGCTACTTTATTCCCATAAATAAAATTGTTATAGAAATTGAAGTTTATTTATTTGTTGAGTCAATCATATCTGTTGAACATCTACTCTACACACAGTAGTATTCTTGGTACTGATAATATAATTATAAACATGGTAGGTATGGTCTCCATTTTTTGGAGCATGCATTTAAATAAGTGAAAGCTGATTTCTAAAAGGGGCAAATTAAAACAAGGTGAAATGATAGTGCTTTTATGGTAGTAAAAAATAAACCCTTCACTGAAGTACATATTAAAATGTTCTGCATTTCAAAACCCAATTTTTATATATTTGATTGTATGCATTAAATGAAATATGCCTGTAGGTACCAAAAATGTACAGTACTATAATTAATTGGTGCTCATTTGATAATGTATCTTTGGTAATAATGTATATATTATGCCTTCTGCCTACATAAGCTCATCAAAACCATTACTCATTTCTTTGTATATTTCTGGAAATATGAGGTGTTCTGCACAATCATTTGCAAGGTAGGTAGTCAGTATATCTCTGATGTAAATAAATTTCTGTGTATCCAAACTGTCATTATAATCTCTTATCTTTCTTGATAATACCACTTTTAAAGTTATATAATGATAACAGTACAAATATTTTAATTCTGTATTTAGCCCTCAGTTTGCTTAGTTAATTTTTGCATTAACATAACTTTACATATGCATTCATATATAATAAATACTCACATTTATTGCTCTTATTTTCTTTGTTGACAACCTGTCCTCCTCTTATTAAGCTTATTGAATTTCCTTTACATGTTTTAGCCTTAAATCTGAACATTTTGAACTTTGACTTTGAAACCTGAATCCTAAAGCCAATCAAAACATTTTTACTAGTGAAATTTTCATTTATGTTAACAAATATGTAATAAAAACATACATGATACAAACCAGCAAGTAAAATATTTTCTATTAATATTAATATATTTAGCTAAGTGAGTTTACCTAATTGAAGAGCTATTTTTCATTCTTATTTTAATACAAATGATGTGCATAATATTAATACATTTGGACTATAGCATTCTAACCAAGCAATTTTCTCATTTGCTGGCTCAGAAATGAAACCAGTTCTTATGCTGTTTTTTTCACCTGAGCTGAATCTTCAACACAGCTGGCCCCAGGCAGTGTACTTGATATATGTCACTATCAGTCCAAACAGCACATACTAAATTCCAATTTCACTATGGAACCCTATCCAATTTCCTTCTCAATGTCTTATGTATAGATTATCACCAGTTTCCCTATTCTCAAGATTGGAAATTTGAAATTGCAGACACTACCTTGACCAGCACAAAATCCTCTACACAAATGCACACCTAGTGGGTTCTAGAGCGATTTCCCCAAATCTATTTATAGTATATATATATTTATATATATACTGACAGTAACACTCCACATGGCCCAACTCTGTATTCAGGATCTTTTCTGCTTGACTCATTTGCCTTCTTCACCTACCACATGAATTTGTTAAATCCTAAATATTTACTTATAAGTATTTGCTTATGTTTATTTTTCATAATACCATTTTTCTGATAGAGGCTCAGTGTCATATGTTCAATTGTCACATTGTGCCACATTTTGTATCATTTCTTTTAAAATATACGCCATAATAAACACTTGCCTTTTTTTTTTTTACTTCTAAATGCTTTTCCTAGTTTGGGGTAGTTATTCACGAAATGTGTGAATATGAGATGTGAAAAATCTACATCTCCATTCAGAACCCAATCTTATCAACTTACTTAAATGTTACTAACATCTCTGCATAGTATGACAGAAATATATAAGCTAGATTTTTCCAAAACCTTGAAAGTGAAAGCTAATGGGTAGACTTTTCTGGCAAAACCGTGGGTTAACCATCCTAAAATCTATCACCAGATTCTAAAATAGCCACTTTTTGCCAGACTATATTACCTCTCTTTAGTAGTAAGTACAATATTTGTCCAGTTCAAGCTTGAAGCTAACAGTTGCATTCAAAAAATTTGATCAATGTTGTATATCTGGAATTTTTAAGCATTATGCCACAGAATTTTTAAAACATGCAGTACCTGACTATTTATAGTAAGGAGCACTGACCTCTTTTACCTCAGATGGTCAAAAAACAAAACAAAACAAAAACAGACAACATAACAAAAGCCAACAAGTGTGAATGAATCAAAATTATACCTATCATTTTTGTCACATTGGCAAAAAATATAGTCTATTTTTTTGGTGTGCCACAGAATTGCAGTAATTAGTTTACATGTGCCATGATATGACAAAGATTGAAAATCGTTGGTGTGTATCATGAAATAAAGGAAGTCTGACAAACACACAAAGGGGAAGCCAAGCTGTATACTTCATTGGCAACTTAACTACCAAAGGAGTACAGTGCTCACTGTTTATATATATATTTTTTATTTTATTTAGAGAATTGAGTTTAACAGGGTGACAATCAATAAGAGTATATACATTTCAGGTAAATATTTCTATAGCATTTAAACTCCTGATTGTGTTGTATACCCATCACCCAAAGTCAAATCATTGTCACCATATATTTGTCCCTCTTTACATCCTCCTCCTCCCCCCTCCACCACATTCCCCTGCCCCTGGTAACCACTTCATTTTTATCTATGTTAATGTTTATAATTAGCCCTTGATTCTGAGCATACCCTCAAAGGTGCTAAATACTCTGTCTCTAGCTCCGGGAGCTTGTCTCCTATCTCCCTCTGTAATTTGAAAGCAGTGCCCTTCTCATTTGCAGCCCCACATGTTGAGCATCCATTTTTTTTCCTAGAACATGTCAAGCTTGTTCTCATTTTTTAAATTTGTCAACACATGAATATGTATGTAAGAATCATTCGCTGCTAATCTGTAAACTGCACTCGATGGGTGCAATATATTTTGAATGTGTGCGTGTTGAAACACTATTCTTTTACCTGCATCCAAAAGAGCACTTTGATTAGTTACAGAGTAAGTCTTGCAGTGAAAATCTAATGCAGTTATGATTTATTTTTATTTATAAGTAACTTGTTATTTCTGTGTGTTTTTTTAAATATTGTGATAGGCTGCATTTTTAAATTATTTAGTTCTTTATTTTAGCCAAAGAGTAATGGAGAGAGAGAAAGAGAGAGAGAGAGAGAGAGAGAGAGAGAGAAAGAGAGAGAGAGAGATTGAGAAACACAGTAACATCAATCCATTCCCGTATATTCCTTGACCAGTGATCGAACCCACAACCTCTGTACTTCTGGATGATGCTCTATCCAATCAAGCATCTACCCAGGGCACTTCTGCCTTATACTTGTATAATGGTCTCTTTATTCTAAGGGTTAAAATATTTAAGGAGAATATATTTGGGGGGGTATACTTTTTTTGTTAAATTTTCTCAGCATACAGAGACTTCTTTGGAGGGAAAAAAAGACAATTGTGGCTTCCTTTGATTGAGCTTTGATTCAGGTAAATAATTTCCTAATATATATGTATATGCCACACATACTTTCCTTCTTCTTACACTCTGCCTCCTGGATCAACCCCAAGAATTTATATAATTTGCTTATTTCTTTGTACCAGTATTTATAGAACCCTTTCCGTATGCTTTCCTTTTAAAAATATTTCATTGATTTTGAGAGAGGGAGAGAGTGTGTGTAACATAGATTTGTTGTTTCACTTATTTATGCACTCATTGGTTGATGCCCTATGTGCTCTGACTTGAGATCAAACCTGCAACCCTGACGTACTAAGACAATGCTCTAAGCAACTGAGTTACCCAACCAGGGCCATATACTTTTCAAATTAAATTGCTTCTGTCATTTTAAGGTTACAAATAACTACAGCTATATTTTCTTCTAATAATTTTTACTTTTTTATTTCAAGTCTTATGTGCAATTTTTATAGTCATTACTTTGTATATCATGATCTTTAAAAAAAGCTTTTATTTTTTTATTTTATTTTTACAGGAACAGAGAGAGAGTCAGAGAGAGGAATAGATAGGGAAGGACAGAAAGGAATGAAGAGAGGTGAGAAGCATCAATCATTAGTTTTTTGTTGCCATTGCGACACCTTAGTTTTTCATTAATTGCATTCTCACATGTGCCTTGACCACGGGTCTTCAGCAGACCAAGCAACGCCTTGTTGGAGCCAGCAACCTTGGGTGCAAGCTAGCAGCTTTTGCTCAAGTCAGATAGGCCCCACCCTAAGCTGGCAACCTTAGGGTCTCAAACCTGGGTCTTTCGCATCCCAGTCAGACGCTCTATCTGCTGCGCCACCGCCTGGTCAGGCTGTATATCATGATCTTTTATGTATATGAATTCCTTTTAATGTATTACTCTTTTTAACCTCTACATTAAAAACACTCAATTATTTCTTAAATTCTCACTTAAAATGCACCTTTTAAAGATCTTTCTTTCATTTATTAAATATGCTTCAATTGCAACCCTACATTGTGATTTATTATGATCCGTCACTCCTTTAAATTAATTGCATCAAAAGGACTCAGCATGAATTCATTTTCTGTCCCCTCGCCCCAAATCTACATGAACAGACCCAAGCCATGGGTGACTGGCAGGTAAAATGACAAAATAATTCTCTTTTACAGCGAGTTGGTATCTAAAAGGTGGGAGATTCTCAATTGAATCGTGGCAGAGGGAATTCTGAATGCCTGGAGTCCGTGCACTTTGAGTGTAGATAAATCATACCTTTCCATTTTAGAAAAACTGTTTATCTCAAGAGGCTAGTTTGAGATAGTCTGTATTAGATGACAGATGGGCTGAAAAACACTAAAATTCTTCTAGACATGCTGAAGATATTCCCTTAACTCAGTCTAATTTATTGGCCTCCTCAGAGATAACAAGGATTTATTTCATGCATAAAACTGGGCCCCAATTCAGCTGGCTTTCTGAGTTGCTACCCCACCCCACTGGTTTACAAGCTAAACCTTGTAAACCAGTACATGGAGGCTGCCCACTGCTGCACTCCGAATTTGGTCTTTTCAGTAGGCAGGCAGGCTTCACTATGTCTCCTTTTCCAAATGCCCTTCAGAAATGGCCTTTAGTTGAATAGTTGATTCGTCTTTGGAAGAAATAGGAGAAAAGTGTTCATCTTCAGTACATTACTAAGCTTTTATCTTTTTAAAAAGAACTCAAAGATATATATTACATGGCACATCACTACTTTCTGAGCCAAACATACCCCAAAATTGGTTTATTTTGCTCCTTTACACATTGAGAAATTTTAAAAAACCACAAGGAAAAGTAAGTAAATAACTTTTATTTTATTTTCTATTAAAATAGGTTGCCAAACATACAGATACCAAGATACAACATAGACCTTCTAAATTAGGAATTTTAGTGTTTTTCTGAGTAGCTTGTATTTTCTAAAGTTTAATGTTTTATTCATTACTGACAACAGTTAACAATACCATTTAATTTTTTGCCTGATGGGTGGCAATGCCTTTTACCTATTCAAAGCATCTCAAACCCTCAAAGTCTACCTCAAAGTACTTCCTTCCTCAAAAACAACAATGCCTCAAGTATCAGCTCCAAGATTCATCTGATGCTTATGCTTAAAATCTAAAAAAAATGTTAAAAGTCTCTCTGAAGTCTACATAATTTATTTGTACTATTCCTGCTTCCACTATAGTTAATGTAAGGTTAGCTTGAATATTACATAGAAATTAATTTGAGAAAGGAGTAGAATTCAAAGAAATACATATGGATAACTTAAATAAAATAATAGATAGGTAGATATATAGTCGTAGATATAGATACACAGAGA
Source organism: Rhynchonycteris naso (assembly GCA_037038555.1). Taxonomy (NCBI): domain Eukaryota; kingdom Metazoa; phylum Chordata; class Mammalia; order Chiroptera; family Emballonuridae; genus Rhynchonycteris; species Rhynchonycteris naso. The sequence continues at coordinate 60,007,220 of CM072995.1, read as the reverse complement.
GACATTCTTCATATTTGCAGAGATCATGACAGTCACTAATAAAAAAGTTGTTTTCCAGTGGAAAGATTGCTTGACATAGAAGAAAATATGTTAATTAAACTCAGTCAGAGCAAACAATACCTTATCAAATTTCAAAAAATCCTTAAAAGTCATGATATTAAAACAATATGGAAAGTAGAGATAATTTATAATGATTTTTTGATTTGCCAACCCTGCTGAATATGAAGGAAGAGCTTATGATTTTCTTCATTGTGTTTTTCAAAAACCAAAAGTTGTAAACTACTTTCAAAAGATAAGGCAGAAATGGACAATCATTAGGTAATACTATGTCCTCAAAATAGATGTCATGTTAAAAGAATGCGATCACATAAGTTCTGTTTCAATTGTCAATACCTTGATATTTAGAGAGATTATAACATTTTAAAATATTCAATACAATGGAAATAAATTCAGTTTTTATTTCAAGAAACCGTGGCAAATAAGTAATTCAGCATACAATAAAAAATTGACACTCTTGCAAAACGCACAGATTTGCTTTGCGGGTACTTTAACCTGCCTTCTTCAGCTCTCTGCTAGAGGTAACCTGGGAGTAAATAAGCATCACCAGATTTCTATGCAGTTGCTCCATATCTCTTCTCATCTGCCCTGCTCTGTTCTCATTGGCTCACATTCTCCTGGTTTTTATAGCCACACTTTCTGTTTTATACTTTGACTCCTCGTCTTTTTCTCATTTCTTGGATCTATCCCCCAGTTTTGGAGTAAGTCTCTTAACTCTTATCCCACATACAACTACTCATTTTATGTACTAGTAGATCTAACCTAAAGTGCAATGATAAACCATAGATTAAAGTTGTACATCTGACCCCAAAAGCAATCTATCTATGTTGTACATTGAAAACTAATATGATGATATATATCAAGATATGAAGGCCATCTCTAAATTTTTTTCTGGAAATAATTTTATACTTGGTACTTAAATTAAATTAAAATTGTCAAAAAATAATAGTTCTTTGACCATATAAAAACTACATTTATTTAAGAGTGTAAATTTATAATAATGATATGTTTGTGGGTATCCTCAAACATAAAGTTTCTGTAGGTATAAATATACATATTTAAATTTTAAAATAAATATCTGAAGACATTATAAAATATATATTACATCTACAGAGATACTGTATATGTGTGTACGTATACATAAACATATAGTATATAATAATACACAGAATTATATCCAAATCTTAATATATATATATAATTATTGCTGAGAAATTTCTATTTTTAAAAAAATAACATTTGAATGTTTTTTATTTCTTTGTATTTTTATCCCAGAATTTTAAATAATAAAAAATAAAAAGTACATTGTTTCTATAATAAGATACAAATAACTCAAAAACATTTACAGTATTTTTCCTTCATTCCTTTTGAAATCATGAAAATATAACTAATGATTTTCAACCATGACATGGATTTTGTAAAAAATTTACATGCTGACTGAAATGAAATGGCATGAATTTCTTGAGAGGAAACCACTGAGCAAGTAGATGAGAACTTTGAACTTTCCTGGAGTGGATAGCTGGTTTTGAAAGCTATAGGTCTGTATTTTTTAAGGGATGGACCACCACACAGCCATCAAGAAAATGAGGAGCTGGCCACTTGAAAAGTTGAGAAAGAAAACCTCCAGGAATAAAACTCTCAGATGTCAGAGCTGGGCCTTCAGAGCACTAAAAGAATCATAAATCTACCTCCCCAGGGGCCATAGAGGATGTGAAAAATAGTATATCTGTAATCACTTCTTGGTGGAAAGTATGAGCAGAATGAAAAAAAATCATTTCTAAGGAAGAGAAGATGTACAAAAGATAGACACATATATGATATATACAAACACTATATACAGATACATTATTTAAAAATTAATTTTACCTAGACAATACATAAATATGTAGTCTAAAATCTGTCTTTTTCACAAAGGTTCCCAAATTAACCAATGTAGAGAATTTATTGGCTATAGTTCTAATCTTCATATTTGTACAACAACATACCAGGAAAAAATAATCATAATAACTAACATTTGAGTACTTCTTATGTGCCAGGCACTGTGAAAAGTACTTTGTATATATTATCCCCAGTGATCTTTCTAAAATTTCAGTGAGGTACTATTTTCTCAATTTTATAGACAAAAAAAAAAAAAAACACTAGTAAGTTAAATAAGTTTTTCTCTATTACACAGCTATGAACTAGCTGAACAGGACTTGAACTTCAGCATCTGGCACTAGACAGTCTTAATCGTAAACTTTAGGACAAGGACTGGGTTTTATTCATTCAATAAACACATGCTGAACAGTATTATGAGCCCTGCACAGTTTTGGACCCTTGGAATATAGCAGTGAATTCAGACTTCCCAACATTGACTATTTTTGAGAAGATAGAATTTTTAAAATATATATTTTTAATTTTTTAATTACAGTTGACATACAATATTACATTAGTTTCAGATCTACAGTGTGTGTTTATTGGCCAACTTGTCTCACCAGATACTTACACTTTTTAATGTTTCTTCATAAATTATGGCTGCAAATGATACTTATCATATATATAGACTCTGGAGAGTACTTGTGTAATGAACAACTAAAAACATACTGAAAATTAAAGTATGAATGTATTATATTTATCCCAAAATCAGACATTAATATTTGAGGAACATATGTAAAAATATGAATCCTAAATATGTAAGCCAAGTTCGTTTTAAAATAATGGACTTTCTCTCAAATTCTCATAATTGTGTCTGTCTCAGGGAACATACTGTTGACAGTCATGGAAGATGACTTGTGATGACATGTGTAATTCACAAACCTTTCAGTCCATATTTCAACTTATTTGCTTCCATTTTTTTCTTGTTGAGAAGGTCAGAAGCTCAGGTCACCACTCAAACCCTGATAAATCATCATAGAGTTCTGAAGTCGAGCTGTGAAAACTGGCTTTCTAGCGTTACTATTTGTGTATTGGCAGACTCCCCAGGAAGCTGTCCTGAAAAATTTTAAATTGCCCTTGGACCTGTCATACGATTCATCTTCCAAAAGCCAGCTAGAAAGGTTGTCTTCTTTTATTTCACTCATTTTCTTTGTATTCTTTAGTATTTTCTTTAAACTTACTTCTATTTATATAAAAGAAAATTCAAATCACCTGCAATGGCAAAGACCCTTTTTTTTTCTTTACAGAGACACAGAGAAATAGAGTCAGAGAGAGGGATAGACAGACAGGAACGAAGAGAGATGAGAAGCATCAATCGTTAGTTTTTTGTTGCCGTTGAGACACCATAGTTGTTCATTGATTTCTCTCTCACATGTGCCTTGACTGCGGGGCCTTCAGCAGACGGAGCCACCCCTTGTTGGAGCGCATGACCTTGGGTCTAAGCAGGCGAGCTTTTGCTCAAGCCAGATGGGCCCATGCTCAAGTTGGCGACCCCGGGGTCTGGAATCTGAGTCTGCTGCATTCCAGTCCAGTGCTCTATCCACTGCACCACTGTCTGGTTAGACGCAAAGACCCTTTTTATCACTCTCACAATTAAACTTTTGACTTTATTAATCACATCAACCTCTCTTTCTTTGAAGTAAATTTATAAAGAATGAAAAATATAATGTCCTCCAAAGAATTCATTTAATATTTTTTCTAATTTTCTAAAATATTTTAGTGTATAAAACAAAAACTAACTTATACCAATTCAGTTTTAGAATGTTATAGGGAGATTTAAAATTTACATTTCACATTGTTACTTCAAAGAGGGTGGATACACTTGAATTTGTGTTAATAGTGCCATAAAGTGTAATAGTTATACAAATTGTAATAAATACATATATGCTGAAAAATAAACTTTATTTATGAAAGTGACCTACTGTTTATTAAAATGGAAATGTGAAATTTAATGTTAAATATAATTCATAATTTTTAAAAATATAAAAGTTTTATTGGATGAGTTTCTATATACTCAGATAGATTATAAATTACTAAACTATATCACACCAATCTGAATGTAAATAAAAAGTGCTTTATAGACATTTTGATGATAAATATAATTTTATTTAAGTTTTAAATAAAAGTGTTTAACATTGCATATTGTCCTGATAGATATAACTTATTATTTTTTTTTCCATGCCAGCAGCCTGAATTTCTTCAGTAAATCTTGTGTACTAAAGAAATCCCTCATTAGGCAAGGATGACTGCTGACTATGCATCTTCTCTTAGAGTATACCATTTTAAAAGCTTTATACATGTCTCTTTTCTTTATTTTAAAGATTCTATTTTGTGTGAGTGCGTATATTTAATCTATCACAAACCTATACAATCAAGGGGGTAGAGAATAGAAAAATTATTTTACTCCTAAACCATTTGACAGTAAGTTACTAACCTGATGCCCAGCATCCTTGAATAATTTATATCTTCTACAAAAAAGGATATTCTCCTTTAGGACCAATATAATAAAGGAAATTTACATTGATACATTACTATTATCTAATCTGTAGAACCTGTTCCTTCTCACCAGTGCCTCGCTAGTATTCTTTATAGAAAAAATATCCGTTTCAGACTCACTTACTGAATTTAGATGTTTATCTCTTTAATCTCCTTCAACTGAAAGAGTCCTTCACTCTCTCTTGGACTTCAGAAGCTTAACACTTTTGAGAATTGCAGCCTCATTATTTTTAAGAAAGTCTCCAAATGAATTTTATATTTTCTTATGATTAGATTCATGATACACCTTTTGACAAGAATGTCAGAGAAGCGTGATGCACAGTTTCTACCGTATCCTATCAAGTAGCATACAATTTTCACGTATACCATTATTAATGATGTTCACTTCAATCATTTGATCAATGTGGTGTCTGCCACCTTCTGAAAAGCTATTTGTGCTCCTTTGTAAATGTGGTTTAGAGAAAGACAATCTGAAAATATATAAATATTGTAACTCATCAAACTTAAAATTGCTTTATTTATTTACTCTTCTTTCTATATGATGGGTTAAAAAAATCTCAGTTCGCTAAATATTAAGGAATTTTTCAGTATGCAGGACTTTCAGTGCTAAAACAAGGACAGTGTTGAATATATGAACATTATATATTTTTATGTGGACAAATGTTTCTATTTATGTCAAGTAAATACATAGAAGTGAAATGACTGGGAATATGGCAAATAAAATTTAATATTTTTGGAGAGTTCCACATATTTTTCAAATATTTATACCATTTACATTCCTACTAGCAAGGCATTACAGGTCAGATGTATCACATCCATTGCAAAACTATATACAGAAAATTCTTATAATTTTAGCCGTTCTAATAAAGTATAGTAGTATGAAACTGTGTTTTGATTGGCACTTCCCTACTGAGAAATGATGTTAAATATTTTTTCATGTGTTTATTGGCCAACTTGTCTCTCCAATTACTTGTACTTTTTAATGTTTCTTTGTAAATTATAGCTGCAAATATTACTTGTCATATATATATTGAAACTATTTACTGTCATTTGGTGGCTTGCAATTTTGTTTCTTTAATGGCATGTTTTGAAGATAAAAATGCTTCTACTTTTTACACTCCAATTTGTCAATTTAGATAACTTAAATATAGATTCAATTATGATTTGCATTTCTGATGTTTTACCTAAGAAATCTCTGCCTACCAAGGCAACCATGATGTTCTCTTATGTTTTCTTCAGAATATGCCTTGAAATAGGGTAGTGTAGTCCGACAGCTGGGTGCTTCTTTTTCAAAATGTTTTTTAGATATTCTAGGTCATTTGTATTTCCATAAAATTATAGAACCATCTTAATTTAGTTCTCCAAATATGTCTGTAGTGATTTTGATAGTTATTGCCTTAAATCTATAAGATGACACCTTTTTCTAAAATATAACAAGATTTATTAAATTTTAGTGTTATTTAATTTGGTTGTTCTTTAGTTTGTGTAGAAATATTCCATGGTTTTTGTGAAAACGTATTCTGACTTTTGTTTTTCTATTGTGAATGAAAGTTCAAATTTTATTTTTCTGTTGTTCTCTGCTAGTGTAATAAGCATATAGTTATTTTTTTACAAATGAAATACAGCTACAATAACTATTTTAATGTTCTTTGCTATTAATTATATCATCTGTTTTAATCCATGGGTCAACTTTTATTTTTTTGTATTATAATCATGAGCCATACTGTTAATTGTTTCTTGTCTGTTGGTATTTAAAAGGAGGCCAAACAATGTCAACTTTTCTTCTTGGTGATGGATATTTCTGCATGCTATAAATATTTTTTACCATATGCTCATTATAAGTTCTTTATTCTTTGGGACTACTCAAGTTTGTATCTATCTTTGGAATCAACCTCTTTAGGAAAGAGAATAAGGTTTTCTTCATCTAAAAAATAATTCTGAGACAACTGATCGCAGATGCCTTTTCATCTTTGTTCTCCTTTGCAGTTTAAATTTCACTGAGTGACAAAATGTGTCATTTTAATATTTGTAGCCTTGCTCCATAAATTACCTTGGAAAATCAACAGGAAATTGCAGTTTGTATAGGTACTATTTTGTTACCAGCTCTTGCTCTATAACAAAGCATTTCATTTTTCAGTTCTCAACATTGCAAATGACAACAAAGCCTTATTTGGGGGTAATCATGTACTTTGTCTGTTTCTATAGGTTTCCAACAGACATTAGTATAGAAAAGCATAATTAATTCTAGAATTTGTGAAACTTTGAGAAATATTTTGCTAACTCAGCAATAATGAAACCAGTGGTTTTCATTTATATAAAACCCTTTAAAAGCATTTATGTTTTAAAGCAAAAATCATCCCCATCATATATGGTGAGTTTACATGATAAGTTTGTGGTAAAAACAAAACTACTTAATCCTGAGCAAAAGTAACAATTTTTAGTAACTATTTTTCTCTTATGAAAAGTCCAGTTTTTTCTAAGAAGTGGCATTTTTAGCTAATAAAATGGCCTTGTGGAATTCTACCAATGTCATTTATAGACACAAATAATTTTTCCTTCAGCATTAGTCATACAGTGACATTGAAAACTCTTTGGTGCATATAAGCATATTTATTATATTCATTCAAGTAAAATTCCATTCCCATTTGTTCTTGGTTCCATATGTCCCTACGCCACTACCAAGTCAGTGATGCAGCACAAGAATCTTGCCCGAAACACACATTTGCTTAGTTTTGATCCTTTCTTGCTCTGTGTCATAGAACAGCTGGTCAAGTATGGCTCCCTTCTGTGGCTGTAATTCTATTGCTTGGGGATATTTCCTCCTATTTTTATATGAAAAATAAATATTATTTTCCTTCCAACTCCTCAAAGAATCTGGTATTATAAATTGTTAATAATTAGGGAGACTATGAGAATTAGGAAAACATTGCTGGACTAGACTGTTAAATAGATATTTACTTAATGACAGCATTGAAAATAGGCTCACCTTCAGCTTAGAATCAATACTTATCAGCTGTTATTTATAAAACAGCAAGTTGAAATTTTTGTTTACTATTTTTAAATAATTAACATGATTTAATTATAAATACTGATACACTATTGATTTATAAATAATATCAGAGTTTTATTTTTTTTGCATAAAATATATTGACAGATGAGGTGAGCAGTTAAAGAAAAATATTCAAAAACATTATTTGTGACTATAGAGGCCTATTTTGAATATTTAATTGAGTTTGTTTTAGGATTATTTTATTGTGTTTTTTGGTATATTTCTTATGAAAATATAATTTGTAATTGAATAATTTTGTTAAGATCAATTTTGAATTTGTTGTTAATGGACCAAAATGATAATTTTTATTACTATCTTGGTAACTAATTTCTTTGAATCTCTTACTTCTGTTGCCTAAATAAAGTACATTATATTTATACTAAAATTGTCATTTTCCAAAAGTAACCTAGAAAATGGATATTTTAGGGGAGCAAAAACCAGAATAAAATCAGATAACATTTAGATTTTATACCTAACAGTTTTCTTTTCAAAGCTTTGATATTTAAAAAAGAATATGCAATTTTAGAATTCTGTTCCTTGTTTACAAGACTACGACACCAGATAATTGCTACAGTTTATATTAAGTAGCCTTTTAAACTACAGGGCATTTTAAAAATGCCTGAGATTTTGACTTTGCATAACATTTTTGAAAACTGGACTGGTTTGAAAAGAGATTTATAATCCACTGCTCTGTTTGGCACAACTCACTAAACTTAATTTAATGAAAAGAGAAAGAAGAGAGGTAGAGATAGTGAAAGATCACATAAGCCAAAATTCTGTTAAACTCTGTGTGATTCCCATGGAATAAATCCAATGTAGGGAGTGCACACTTAAGCACCCTGCAGAAGCAACCCATGTTGATTTATGACCTGTAGCACATAGAACTGAAATAACATTACAGGACACAGATAAATAAAAGTAGGGATTGCTGCACACCAATACTTCTTGGGAAGTTTCATGAGTAAAGCACTGAAAAAGTCTGACATGAAGAACTGTAAAAACTTGAATAGGAGCGTGTCAGAGTAGGGCAGCACCACAGAATCATGCTTCTTGTTTAAAGACAAAGGTTTAGGCAGCTTCTGTGAAAATCCTTGAATAAGAGACTTCTACAAGTGTGTTCCTGGGTATAATCTGTCAAAAACATTTATAATATCAACACACGTTTTATAGAAGTTATGCAAGAATTAGTTTGTCCTCCACCGAAGAAATGTTTTGCCTCGGGTATTAGAAGTGAAAATCAGATCTGCAATTATCAAATTCCCCAATTGAAGGCCCCCTTAGTCTCTTTTAACTCAGTTATTTAGAAAAAAGGAAAAACATTTTTGAAAAAAGAAAAGGCCAAAAGATGGAAAAGGACAGCAAGAACAGTACCTGTTTCCTCTATAGAAACAGAAAAACATAAGCAAAACCACCAGATGAGAGATAGAAGTCCACTCAAGCAATTCCTCTCAGTAAAATGAAGTACAGCCTGACCTGTGGTGGCGCAGTGGATAAAGTGTCGACCTGGGAACACTGAGGTCGCCAGTTCAAAACCCTGCACTGGTCTGGTCAAGGCACATATGGGAGATGATGCTTCCAGCTCCTCCCCCCCTTTCTCTCTTTCTCTCTCACTCTGTGTCTCCTCTCTAAAATGAATAAAATAAAAATAAAATAAATTTTAAAAATGAGGTACAATAGATTTCTTTTTTTTTTAATTTTTACTTATTTGTTTTAGTGAGAAGAGAGAGAGAGAGAGAAAGAAAGAAATAAAAGAGGGAGGATCAGGAAGCATCAGCTTTCATATGTGCCTTGACCGGTCAAGCCCAGGGTTTCAAACCTGTGATGTCAGTGTTCCAGGTTGACACTGTATCCACTGTGCCACTGCAGGTCAGGCACAAAATAAATTTTAAATACTATACATATCAACTTTTGGAGACATTTTGTAGATTTACCTACTTAAATATTTTAACTATCTTCCACTAAAGTAAATAGAATTACTTTAATAGCTTCTTTTTCATTCTGGAAGTGTTCTGTCCCATATGATAGCCACCAGCCATACCCAACACTCTAAATGTAGTTGGTTTGAGTAGGAATGTGAAATAATTGTAAAATACATGTCATATTTCAAAGACTTATAACATGTGAATTTTCTTAACATTCTATATTAATTATATGGTAAAATTATAATATTTTTTATGAATTGGCTTAAGTAAAATACATTATTAAAATGAATTTTAATGGTTTATTTTACTTTTATAATGTGATAATACAAAGTCTAAAATGACATATGTGGCTAACATTTGTGGCTCCAGTCATAGCTGCATTGGACAATGATGGAATTGTGACCAGATCATCACATACAGAAGTGGATCTATACCCAAATCTGTCCTGATAGCATTCACTTCCTTTTTATAGACCTCATCACACAATAATAGACATTTACATGCATTCAACCCTCAGGAACAAGGACTGTTTCTCTTTTCAAACCAATCCAACATTGAATAGAGACCTTATGAGCTTTCTCAGAGTGAAGAAAAACTGTAAAGCAAGTGGGATAGCAGGGGACAAAAGAATGACACAGGGCCTTCATACAAGAGATATATATTTTACAAGCGGAGACACAACTAAACAGCATGAATTATACAAATCACCTAAGTTAGGTGCTACAGAGAAGTTGAGAGTTTCTCATTCTGGATATGAGGGGAAATTTCACTTATTCAGTATGTCTCTCCTTTACCAGGACACCACTCTGAACATAGAAGGTCTTATTCTTTTAATGGAGTTGTGGAAAGAGATTATTTTATTTTTGATATTTTTAGAAAACTGTGTGTGTTTGGCCAGTGTGTTACATTTTTAATTTAACATGTCATATTTCTGGAATTGAAAAAGTACAAAGAATAAAACACACACTTCTGGCAAACCAGTTACTGGGTTTTAAAGATTATTTTTATTTGAACTATTTTCTTGTCTCAGAAAGCTCTCCATAAAGAATAGGTTTTTGAGAAGAGCTAGTAAACCTTTGATAAAAAAGATTATTAGAACTGTAAGCATTTAATTTTTAAATAGATTTTTTATTAATGAAATGAGTAATTAAATTACATCAGCATTGTGGCATGTGTTTTACAGAAAGTATCTCATTTAAACTCTACATTTTTATTGTTTCTCATTTTATTAGATTTATATGTAATAATATAATATATGTAATATATATCTATTCAAAATTGATATTCAGTGAGGTTATGTGCTTACCCATAGTTATATGCAACCGGTACTTAGCACCAACATTTACTATAACTGAATCTAAAGGTTAAGCATATGAATAAGGAACTGGATTTCAATGATGTTGACATATGTTATCATATGTTGAAATAACATTGAAAATAAAATAATTTATGCTAAGAGAAAATTCTATCTCAAAGTCAACAGTATATAGTTAAAGCTTAATAGAATCTGCCTTTGTGTGTAGATAGTAGCCACATGATCTAGAAAATAATTAATAGCATTATATTTCTTTATAGATTATATACTCTCATTTTGTCTTTTAAGGTAATGAACTTTTCTTTATTACTTTCTTTTTAATTTATTTATTGTGTTTATATAGATTCTAGTGTCACCCTGAATGCATCACCCCTCCTTTGCGTTCTCCTTAACATTTCCTTTGCCCCTGTCTTAACTGTGCCCTCCCCCCTTCCCTTCAGGTTTATCCCATCCTATCATCCCCTTTCCCTCTGTCCTCTTTTCCTCTGGTTCCTTTGATCCCTCCTCTGTCTCAATTCCGTTCCTCAGTTTACATTTTTCCTTGGATTCCTCTAATGAGTGAGATCATATTTTTCTTTTTCTGCCTGGCTTATTTCACTTAAAATAATAGCTTCCAGGTCAATCCATTACCTTTTAAATGAACTTCTTCCTTTTTCAAGTGAAAATCTGAGATCCTCTATCTAAGGTGGTGTATCACAGATTCGTTTGCCAAGATGGATAGAGCTGACGTGTTAAATCACTACATTCATTTCAATTTTGCCAAACACATTGAACTACACATTGCTAATGAGAGACAACACATTGGAATAAAAACCACATATTGCGATTTCATATCAGTGAACCATGTACTGTGCATATTAACATGTGTTTTCTAATGTTGTCTATTGACCTATGTTCAAATGCATAACCATTTTGCATTTACAGAACCAATCTGGTCACTACTTTTTAGAAACCCTAAAAGCTTTTTTGTCTCTATGTTTTTTTATAGGTGAGCTTTTACACATATATATATAATGTACTGGTAGATTAAATGAAAGAAATATAAGAGAAATTAAAAATAATGTAGTTATTAGAATTAAAGTGAGAAGAGAGCAGAGAGTTAAAGGAGAAAGAAAGTACTAAATTTTAATTGAATTAACCTTATATCATATTTAAATTAATTGGCTATTGTAGAAGCAAATAGTATTTAAAAAAATGTTTCTTCAAATACGTAACTTGAATCCTTTAGCTGTCAATTAAGGGAAGTTGTTCTTTAATGGACAAAACATTGTTCCCAGTAAAACTAGTATTTCAAATATGTTCTAATTTGTTTAATGTGGAAATAACAATATTGCCTCATGAGAGTACTTTGAGATTTCAATCAGATAATATATAATAGACATAAGTAATTATAACTTTATTAGCTTTGGATAAGTGACTTCTACTATTTTATATATTCTATTATATTATGTTTTTCTAGGACCAATTCTATCGTGTCCTAGGAAGCGTTGTTCACAGTTAGTTGGAGATTTTCGGTGGTGTGAAGTTCACTTCGGCTGGTGATCCTGTTTCCTAACCATCAGTGGAGTTTGAAAATATACTCCTGCCTGACCAGGCAGTGGCACAGTGGATAAAGCATCAACCTAGAACACTAAGGTCATAGGTTCAAAACCCTATTCTTGCCCAGTCAAGGCGTGTATGGGAGTTGATGCTTCCTGTTCCTCCCTGCCCCCTTCTCTTTCTCTCTCTCTCTCCTCTCTAAAATGAATAAAGTCTAAAAAAATTAAGAAAGAAAGAAAAAAAATCTCCTGCCTTCTACTAGAAGGCTAAAATATCTGGAGATTATTATACCTCCTAATGTTTTACTGAAACTCTTCCATGGCATAATATCAATGTATTGCCTGAGGAAAGGTTTTAGATACAATCCTTAAAATGCTCCAGTGGAGTGGTTCTTAACCTTTTTTGAGGTGCTGAACCCACCATTTTCATATGCGCATTCACCGAACCCTTCTTTAGTGATAAATAAAATATGATTTTTTTTTTCAAATTCAAGACATAGGTATATTTTTTTTACTGGTGCACAAAATGAGCTGTGCATGAACATCACCTTGCTCAAAGAACAAAACCAACAAAGTGCACAAACTCACAACAAATTACGGTATTACTTTATTCTGGCCTCCGTGGCAGAGGCTTCTCTGAACCCCTGAGACCGACTCATCAAACCCCTAGGGTTCGATAGAACCCAGGTTAAGAACCACTGCTCCAGTGTGCTTAGGAACCTCAGTCAAACAAACAGGTTGTGCCATAATCATGTAACAATGTGCATTTTTTTAAAGAATTTTATTTATTTATTTATTTATTTATTTATTTATTTATTTATTTATTTATTTTAGAGAGGGGAGAGAGAGAGAGAGAGAGAGAGAGAGAGAGGGAGGAGGGGTGTAGGATCAAGAAGCATCAACTTCCATATGTGCCTTGATCAGGCAAGCACAGGGTTTTGAACCAGCAACCTCCGTGTTTCAGGCTGACACTTTATCTACTGCACCAGCACAGGTCAGGAAAAATGTGCATTTTTAAGGATATACCTGTACTTATAGCTCTCATCTCAAGTTACACTACTATATGCAGTTAATGAACAAAGATTCTTATCCTGCGATATGCAGATTTCTGTATCACCATTGTGATAACTACCCCTCAGTGACTTTTTTGGGTAAGACAACTGCCCCAAACCTGAATTATCACAGTCAACAAGTGATTGATGTATGGATGCCAGAAATCAGAGAGAAATTTAGCTCTTTTTCCATGGACTCATTTATTTTAGACTGCAATGTGACGCAGAAGACAGCTGCCTCTCTAGTGCCTGATCTCTGCACTAAAATTCAGTGTGTCCTTTATCCTTAGATCACAGCCTTTTCAGTAGGACTCCTTGCACCGTTTGTTTTTCTAGAAAACTTCAGTAACTAAAAGCTCTCCTACTGATTCCAGTTCTCAGCTACATAGTGGGCCTGTTTTTCAATATCCCTTTGTTGCTGTTGTGACTTCTCCATGGCAAATCTTATTTTTTCAACAAGGGATTAGAATTATTTAGCAGTTTTGTCATGGTCTAAATATCCCACATGGATTTTTAATATTTTGATGCCTTTATACAATTAATGTTTTTGCTTGTTTACTTTTTGAAACATAATTGACACATTTAGGATTAGTCAAAAAGTGGCATTATGGATTAAAACATTTTATTAAAAAATAGTGCATGTGCCTAATGATAGTATTAATGGAATCCAGTAATATATACCATACCAGACATTTAATAGATTTTCAAATTAACTTTATTGTGTTTTGCCTTTTTTGTAAAAGTATAAACATTTGTAGCAGGGCATTTAAAGCTCAAGAGATATGACTGTAGATTGATTTACTTCCAAACAATGTTGCCGTTACTATTATCTGACATTTTTACCATGATTTCTGATAGTTAAATATTTTGAACTTGGCTGCTTAACTGATTGCATTTGGTCCTGGAGATCCTCAAATTATTGTACAATAATTAGAAACATGTTCAGTGGTTTGAATTGTCAAATCATAGTGTATTATTAACTTTCACTCTGATTGTTGTAGAAATACTTCAGGTTGCTACCTGTACACTGCATGAATTTTTAAAGGGATAAATTATCTACTTTCAAGACAGATAGCTGCCATTATCTGAGTTAACTCTATGTTCTATAGAAAAGTATTGATATATCTTAACTGATTCATTGAGTTCTTTGATCTGCTCAGCACTTTTTTGAGTAAGTATTTTGGTTAATTCTATGCTAATTCTGTGCTAATTTGTGGCTACAATAGAAGAAAAAATTATTCTTCCTGATAAAATAGAAAGTATACATAAAATTGGGAGTCCAAGAAGAAAGATAAAAGATTTGTTTCTCTGCCCGGTATTCATATAGTATTTTCTTATACTCCTTCTGATTTGTGTGCATTTGCTTATTGACTATGTGTGAAGCTTTTACTTCTCTTGTATTATTCATGAGCTGTCTAATTTGACTTAAGTGATCACACTAAGATTTGACATTATAAAGATACTGCTTCATGAACTTGTATAATGCATCTTTGTTCCACCAACATATCCTCCTTTCTACTATTGAATTGATATTTGTAATGAGATAAAAATATGACAGTAGTGCTTCCTCATGTTTTTCTGTGAAATATATAAATGCCAATGTTTTCATAAAGATTCGCTTAATTCTTCCTTAGATAGAGTGACTGGTGTATACTGGAAAGAAGGCATCCCACGATAAGGATTGCTCAAGCTAGCTCTCCTAAATATAAAATGGGGTTTTTGAATTAATTAAGGTGAACATGCATCTATCCTATGACATAAATATTTTAAATCTAGGAATATAGCCAACAGTAACGTGGGCCTCTGTTCATCACAGGTATGTTTATAGCAGCACACTTCAAAATGGCTGAAGCTGGAAATAGCCTAAATGTCCATCTGCAACAGAAACATACCCAAGAATTGTGGTAGAAATTCCACAAAGTGGACTACTATATAACCATCAAAGCAAAAAAAATTAAAACTATAGACAGCAACCTCTATGAACCTCATACAAAGTGTTGAACAGATGATACCAGACGTAAATAAGTATATACTTCATTACTTCATTTCTGTAAAGTTCAAAATCAGACAGAAAACTCACCTTTGTTACAGCAGTCAGGTAATGTGTACCTTGATGAATTCTGTGGTTTGAAATCAGCATGCAAAGCACTTCTGGAGTGTGGACACTGTTGAAAGCACTTCTGGAGTATGGGCGCTGCTGTTTCTTGATCAGGGTACTTGGTATGCAGGCAAATTTATTGGGCTAAATATGTATGATATGGTCCCGCTTCTTTTTAATATATTGATTCAGTGAAAAGATTCCCCTACCTTCCTTGAAAAAAGAGAAAATAATAAACATCAAAAGTAACAGTAGTCATTGTGGAAAGTTTTAAGAATTCACGAGATGATTGAATGAGAGAGTTGTTAATGATATAAAGGTATGATGAATAGCATAATTAACAATTTGACCCAGTATATCTGTATTTATATCTTATTTATATCTATTTATGTTATTAATTAGGGTTCCTTAGTAAAACAGAACTAAGTTATATGGCTGCAGATATTATAATATATACATTATATATCTGAGTTATATAGGTATACATACAGAAATTTGTAGCTATAATATAAGAACCTGGCTAATGCTATTATACAGTCTGAGTAGTATCACCACTTTCTACAAGCTGGAGACCAAGAAAAGCTAAGTGTAAGTTCCAGGCTCAGTCTGAAGGTCTTAGAACCAGGAGAACCAGTGATCTAAATTCTAATCTAATGCCAAAGAACTAAGAACCAGGAGTGCCAATGGTATATATAAATCCAGGGCATAGGGCAGGAGAAGACCAATGTCCCAGCTCAGTCAGTGTGCCAGATTAATATATATATATATATATATATATATATATATATATATATATATATATATATATATATATATTTTCTTGATCCACTAATGACATGTTTTAATTCAGTGGCAATTTTTTTCAGAATCATCTTTTTATCCACTGATTCACTATTCAACAATGCCAAATCTGTTACATCTTTCTACGTTAATTATAAATTAAAATCTTGGATATTCTTTAATATATCCTTTTACTCAATTTGTATAGATTACTAATCCAATATAATTTGAATGCCTCCTTTATATTTTAAGCCTATTAATGAAACCAATATTTATAATTGATTATTATTATCTTTGTATTTCTTAGCATCCTTGCTTATTTACTGATATGTTTTTAACTGATATTTTAAAAAATATTATGTCCTCAGATTGATATATTTTTTATTGTTAAGAGTTCCCTGAGATGATCATCTGAAGTTCACTTTTCCAGTATGCTTGTTTCTGACAGGCACCTGGAAGCACTCACTACTAATTTAAGACAACAATAAAATAAATACTAACTTGTGTGCTTTGAATCACACTGTTAGCATGAATTCATGGACCAAATCCCAAAGCATGTGGCTATCTGGTTAAGAATTCTTAAGGGATACTTATTTCATTTTGTCCTTTCTGCTGTAAGTAGAGTTGGAGAAAGGCAGATATTTCCTCTCTATATAGGGTGATATTTCTCTGCAATGCATTGTCCTTTGGGGCTCCAAGCTTCATGAACAGCGGAAGTAGAGTGTTTCTATAATAAAGCCTTAAGGTATTATCAATATTCAAGCTGTCTCTTGTATTCTAAGTCAATCACCTGTTAAAACCTAGGTTCTCTCCTACTAGATATGGTCAGGGAAAATGCCAGTGGCAGAGCTCACCTCTCCTTCTAGAATAAAGCTTCTATAACATTTGAATAATTGATTTTTCTGCCACCCCAACCATAGCATAAAACATATTTGCAATATATTTCATGGAGAAATATTCAGTGTATTGGATTAGGAGAATTGCCTTTGAAAATTCAATTAGTATTTGCTACAAATTTGAGCAAATATCTTTTCCAAATTTTATTTTGTTTTATTATTGTTTTCTTCTTTCCCAGTGAGAGGAGGAGAGGTAGAGAAACAGACTCCTGCATGCACCCTGATGGAAATCCACCTGGCAACCCCTATAAGGGATTGATATTCTGCCCATGTGGAGCCAATGCTCACAACCAAGCTATTTTTAGCACTTGAGGTAGAGGCTCCATGGAGCCATCCTCAGCAGCTGGAGCCAATGGAATCAATAGAGCATAGTTGCAGGAGGAGAAGAGAGAAAGAGAAATTGGAGGAGTGGTGTAGAGAAGCAGATGGTTGCTTCCTGGTGTGTCCTGACCAGGAATCAAACCTGGGACTTCCACACATCATGCTGATGCTCTAACACTGAGCCAACTGGCCAGGGCTCCTTTCTAAATTTTAAATGCAATTATTTTACCTCACTGAGTAAAATCTTTCAATGGATCTTTTTGGTTTTAGGATAAATTACAAAGTACTAAAATTGGTATCTAAACTTGGTTTTCTTGCTTAATGTCTCTCACAACATCCCAACTGATTGATGTCCTGGGTATCAGCAAGTTTGACTTATGCACTTGCATTCCTCTAAGTAAGCCCTAATCTCTCAGTCTTCCATGACTGTGCTTTGATAAGGCTATATAATAAATAACCCTGAAATCTTGGCAGCTTATGACAGTTTGTATGTTTTTTTATGCGTTGACCTGCACATCTGCTTCAGTTTCGGCAGGTAGTTTGGTTCTGGGGGTCAGATGAACTTGGCTTGACTTCAGGCTTTGGATTTAGGTATGCCCTATTTGTCTTCACTCTGGCTCCTAAGATGAAGAAAAAATGGCCCTTGGAGCATGGCTCTTTCTTTTTTTATGGCTATAATCAGAAGCTCAAGAGAGTAGAGCAAGAACATGCAAAGCCTCTCAAGGCTTTGGCTCAGAATCGGCACACTGTGGTTTCAGCTTACAAGCAAGAGATGTGGTCAAGCATAAAATTAGTGGAATGGATAAAACTCCTGCGTGTAGTAAGTCATAGCAGGGGAAGGCGAGTTATATTATAAGAAAATAATACAATCTAACAAATCCCTAAGAAATAACATAATTGTTTTACAATATTCATTAAAAGCTACATGGGAATGAACGAAAAAAAAATTACCAGAACATTAGAACTTGTTTTACCATTATAATACTTGCATCTTTATACACAAAGGTTGTTTTATTTAACTTAATAGATTTTATTTTTCACTATATATATATATATATATATATATATATATATTATAATTTGCATTATAAAGGTGTCATATACAACACAATGCCAAATCAGCAATGTATCATTTGATAGTATGCTTGCTCCAAAGCCATTTTTTTCCGGAATTTCATGTTATTTGTAAAATGTCTGTTTTTTTAAACCTAAAAACCTAATATTAGATTTTTAAAATTTTTATTGCTTAGTTTCTGGTAACATGTTTTATTTAATATAATTATTGGGGTAAGACAAAATAAAAAATAACACAATGCATATAAAAATCAAAGTTATGTATTTCTTAAAGCGACCCCAATGCTATGTAAACTGTATTTAATTGGATTTCATGGCTGCCAGTTTATAACTGCCTTGGCATTACTAGTACATTTTGTATTAGTAATTGTAAAAAAATAAACAAAATTACTGTTTGTTAGTTAGTTAAGAGAAAGTTATTTGCTATAATCTAAATATGTGTGTTTCTCCTAAATTCATATGTTGAAGCCCTAATCCCTTGTGTGATGGTATTTGGAGGTGAGGCCTTTAGGAGGTAATTTGATCATGAAGGTAGTCTTCTTGTGAGTGGGATCAGTGTTTTTATAAGAGACAGAAAAGCCTGACCAGGGAGTGGTGCAGTGAATAGAGCATCGGACTGGGATGCTGAAGACCCAGGTTCGAGACCCCGAGATCGCCAGCTTGAGCCTGAGCCAATCTGGCTTGAGAGAAAGCTCACCAGCTTGGACCCAAGGTCACTGGCTCCAACAATGGGTTGCTCGGTCTGCTGAAGGCCCACGGTCAAGGCATATGTGAGAAAGCAATCAATGAACAACTAAGGTGTCGCAATGGCAACGAAAAGCTAATGATTGATGCTTCTCACCTCTCTCCATTCCTGTCTGTCTGTCCCTATCTATCCCTCTCTCTGATTCTCTCTCTGTCCCTGTAAAAAGAAAAAGAAGAAGAGACAGAAGAGATATGATAACTGTGTCTGCTATGCAAGGATATCACAGGAAGACAGCCATCTGCAGACCAACAAGTGGGCTCTCACCAGAACTCAACCAGGCTAGCACCTGATAGTGGACTTTTCAAACTCTAGAATTCTGAGAAACACATTTTTTCTAGTTTAAGCCATCTGATTTACAATATGTTGTTAAAGTACATATTGGATTATGACGTTATTTTATAAGAACAGAAATCTAAGTCTGACCAGGTGGTGGCACAGTAGAGTATTATTCTTGGACACAGAGGACCCAGATTCAAAACCCTGAGGTTGCCAGCTTGAGTGCGGGCTCATCTGGCTTGAGCGCAGGCTCACCAGTTTGATTGTGGGGTCACTGGTCTGAGTGTGGAATCACAGACATGTCCCCATGGTCACTGGCTTGAACCTAAAGATCGCTGACCTGGACTCAGGTTCACTGGCTGGGGTAAGGGTTCACTGGCTTGGCTGGAGCTCCCCAGTCAAGGCACATATGAGAAAGCAATCAGTGAACAACAAGGTGCTTCAACTATGAGTTGATGCTTATCTCTTTCCCTTCCTGTTTGTCTGTTTCTATCTCTCCCTCTCTATGTCACTCTCTGTCTCTGTCTCTTTCACAAAAATAAAATCTAAAATGTATTTAAAGGTAAGCAAAAGAAATGCTTAGAATTAAATACATATCAGCCACATGAGAGTTAGTGTTATTATTTCAATATCCAATTATTTAATGTGTTCAACTACTATTCTAACTAGTTAGTTTTTTAATTTGAACTAATTAGGGATGCAAACTAAAACTATCATTCAACATGAATAATATAGGTGAACAGTCTCTTTGTATATAGTCTGAGCAACATCTTGTCTTCTTGCTGAGAGACTTACATGGCATACTATTCTCAAATACTGTAAGTTATTCACTCTTCAACATGAGTAACTAATTATGAGGCTGTTGTCAGTTCTTTTTATTTTATCTGAGAAAACCATTTTCATCATAAAAACACTACTGAATTATTGTGTAAACAGTAAAAAAATATATGTAGGCTGTAACCTCCTAAAATATTTAGATATATTTTTAATGAACCTCAGGCTAAATTAAGCTCCAAAATATGCATCCATGTTTAATAGATATTAATTATGAAGGCAATTTCAATGACAGTAATATAATTTCTACACAAGATAAGATCATTTTAGATTCAGAAGTAGTATGAATATTGTGACTCTATTGTAGAGGCCATTGTGTATATCTATGTTGTGTTATGAACACTCCTCTCCACAGAACTAAAATTTCTGTTTTCCTAGAGTCTCTCTTCTGTTCTTTAAAGGTGGTTCAGGGAAACCATAAATAGATGTTCCTGAAAAATTCTTAAAGAAAATAAAGAAAATCAGGACATTTGTGTTTCTTTTTCCTATTTTGTTCATTGCAAAGATACCAAGTTGCTTTACAAAAAATAAATAAATAAAATTCTCAGATGCCCACTTTCTGAAATCATCAAAAAAATTTATCAATCAATGTTTGGTGCTCTGATCTTCCCACCTTGTGCCCCCTCTGAACTAGTAAGATAAAATAAATAATAATTACACATTACAAGATAATTTCTATTATTTATCTTGAGTAATGTTTAACCTGGTAGGCTGTCTTCCAAATAACTATCACCATATTGATTACCCTGCCTTTAGCCTAGAACCCACTAAAAAAAAGAATTGTAGTTTATGTTTTTTGTAAATGTCTGAATGAGTATTTTCCAAAATGAAGATTTTCAAATAACCCAATATTAGGGAAATGGATTTAAAATAGAGACCTTTTGCATCCAGACTACTAAAATGTGAAATACAATTCAATAATGTTACAAGTTAGTCAATGTACAACAATCTATTTCATTTTATTGTAACTGTAGTAAAATTAGCCCAAATAAAAGGAATTTAATTCCATATATTATAGCATAAAAATAAAATATTTAATAATAATTTATAAAAAAAACCATGTAAAATATTTCTAATTTAGCAGTTACCAGTTACTACTAAGAAAAATTAATGAAGATCTAAATAAACAAAAAAATTGTATTTGCAAATAGGAAGAATCAATATTGTTAAACTAATTTTTCAAATTGATATGTAGATTCCAGCTACATAGTTACTTTGAAGAAATAGACAAGATAATTCTAAAGTTAATGTGGAAGTAATGAGGATGTATAATATCTAAATCAGTCTTTTTAAAAAAAAGACAGTTAAAGGACTGAATTACTTGACTGAATTACTAAAAAGCAACAGAAATAAGAGAGGGTGATATTGGTATAAGGCATTAAATGCATGTAACTAAGTAGGGTGTTCAGAAATAGACCTTAACATACTCAATGAACTGATTTTGACAAAGATGCCAAGTTACTCAATAAAGAATGAAAAAGCTTTGGAACAAACATTGAAATAATTAGATAGCTGTATTAGAAATAAGTGAAACTTATTCATTCACAACCTTCCAAGAGGCAAAATATCTGTAATCATACTGCTTTTAGAGATAAACATATAAGTATATTTTAGAGATAAATGTAGGAATATATTAAAGAACAAAGGTCATAACAAATTGGTCAACAACAAACATATAAGTATTCAGAGAACAAACTATTAGTAAAATGAATAGATAAGCCAAATACCTAAGGGTAAAAATCACAACACATATTCCTGACTAAAATAATTTTTATAAAATATACCATAAACGTTTTAAAATTAAATGAATTAGGGTGACCTTGGTTAATAAGAATATATATATATATACTCCAACAGGCAATGAGGAAATGAGAGGATCCCTGTTCTTACCAACCTCTTGTTGTCTGTTTTTTATTGAGTGTAAAGTGATATTTTATTGCATACTTAATTTAGATGTGCACATGGACTTTGTTGAGCATATTTTCTTATGCTTACAGGCCATTTGCAGATATTATGTTATGAAGTGTGCATGGCTTTCA
This sequence comes from Rhynchonycteris naso, assembly GCA_037038555.1. Taxonomy (NCBI): domain Eukaryota; kingdom Metazoa; phylum Chordata; class Mammalia; order Chiroptera; family Emballonuridae; genus Rhynchonycteris; species Rhynchonycteris naso. The sequence continues at coordinate 59,984,814 of CM072995.1, read as the reverse complement.
GAAACAATTAAATTTCTAAATGTATAGAAGCTGTCACAATATAAAGGTATATACAGGTAAAATGAAAATTTTATTCTGCTTGGTCACTGCTTATTTGTTGAATGGAATGTCGACAAAAATAACAAAACATCTACTTGGCAAATCAATTTGTCTATTTTTTTAAAATCTAATATGGTACCAAATACTTGCCACCAGGTACTGAAATGATTTTATTCTATATAAAACAACAATAAAGACTGTTTCTCCACTGACTTGAACCTGAAACAGATATTTGTAAACTATTTCTTAACATATTTATCTGTTGTTTGTATTAAATCTGTTTAAAAAGTAAATCCATTTTATATATTACCAAATTTATATGGTTAGTTAATCTCATGCATCAATAAAGATTTTTTTTTCAATTGATAACTAAGAGGGTATAGACAACGAAACTCCCCTGGTTATTAATTGCACTGCAATGTGATTTTCCCAACAGGGTGTCTCTTCTAAGTAGCACTCTACCATCTGCAACCCTTAGGCAATAAATTCTAAAGATGGATATAATAGCAGCTTGAAAACAAGACTTTTCACACTGAGATTTTTCTATTCTTTCCAGTATTCTGGTGTTTTTGTAGTAAGGTCTGCATATCCATAATGTCTTAATATTCAGGTTATTATACATTAGTATAATAACCAATGCTTAAAATCATAACAAAACAAAAACCTGAGTTTCTGATAAAATTGCACAGCAAAGTATTATGATGATAAGTAGCTTGGTGGTTTTAAACTTTGGCTATCTACTATAATCAGCTAAGGCTCAATCCAGAACAATTTAATTTTAATCTTGAAAGTCATTCTATGGCACTAGTTAAATTTCAAAACCTTATTGGTTGATTTTAATGTAGGTAATAATACCTTACAAGGCTGGGCCATGGTTTTCCAGAATGGTATAAATACTCTGAATTAGTATCTAATAAATGGTGCTGTTTCTCCTATAGTTAGAATTCATGGGTGCAGGAATCAAGGGTCTGTGTTCTCTAAAGAACTCTGACTAGTGCAAGTATGCAATCATTTTTAATTCTTTGATATCTGAACTTTTTATCTGTTTTCCTTATTAGAGAAAGCAATCCCAGCATCCTTTTCCAACTTGCTCTATTCCTGAGGGAAACTATGTCCCATGTACATTTGACTGAGTTAGAGTTAATAGTGCTTAGATTCCTGCTGAGAGATGGGTGAAGAAGATATGATATCATTTGGGATGTTTCAGTACATTTTTCTTTTAATGTAGTAAACTAGTTATCTGACTCTCCCTGTTGATTGACATGTATGTTTGATTTTCACACACAAATATATAATATTTCCAGATTTTTAATAGTGTGTTTTCATAAACAGATAATGCTGAACATTCTAATTATTTCTAAAACATTGTGCTAAAGTTTTTTTGTATACATTTTGTTTGTGAAATGAAATTATAATTTACTAAGAAAATAAAATATTTCAGAAAATGGAATAAATGTACCACCCCTCATTCCAGAGACTTTAATGCCAGGATATCATTTAAATGCTCCTTACAATGCTTGGATGCAGACACAGAATTATTTTAAGTGATATAACTATTTGAAATAGTAGTCTTTAAACAAATTCAATCAGGCGATGTCAAAGGAGGAGATTATGACGACTCTGAGTCTTTAATCATTTTTGACTACAAAAACAATGGTGTCATGATTCAAAGCAGAGAATTCAGAAACATAATTTGTTCAAGAAGATGAAGGAAATGGATTGTGTTTAAAGATCTAGTTGGATTATTGTAGCCAAAGTACATCTAGAAGTTAGATTTTGGAGTTGGAGTATGGGGGAAATTTTGCCATTGAAGATAAAAAAAAATTCCTCTGATTAGATATAACAGTTAGAATTTTTAAAGCTGTGCATCATTCAAAATGTGAGAAATAAAGAGAAAAGAGAATGAGAAAGAAAATAATAGGACTAAGAAATTTTTTTACAATGAAAAATTAGCTTTTAGGAGAAAGAAGAAGAAGAGAAAAATGAGGACTAGTAAGTGGAAGAATGGAAGAAAAATGAGGAAGATTAGTCCTTTACGGGGGGTGTTTATTTTCAAATCAAATCTGAACACTAGATCAAAATAACCTGGTGGTCTTGTTATTCACAAATTGTTGGGCCCACATCAAAGTTTCTAATTTAATAGGTCTTGGATAATGTCAGTATATGAATTTCAAATTAGCTTTAAGTGATGTTGCTATGCTATTCTGGAGGTCATATTTTTAGAACAACTGCACTAGAGTGTCATGAAAGACAAGAGAAAGTTTTCAAGAAGATGCCATGGTCCAGATGTCAAGTATAATTGATTTTTCAGGAATCATAAGTACTGAGAGCTAACAACATAGTTTCTGTTCTAGCATATTCAATTTCCTTAATTGTCCTACAAGTGAGTCAGCATTTAGTAATTTGGATTAATGACACTAATAGCATTAAAAGATGTTGAAAGTGTATATATATGGCTAGAAAATTAATGTGGTAAATATAAATTCATAAACGAGTTTATGGTGAAGAATGCTTTGAAAGTTTATGGTGAAGAATGTATAGATAAGGATTTTTAGGGTCTCTTATTCTGAGTCTTCCAAGATAATGAACAAAACAGTCATTTTTTTTTTCATGCTAAAGTGAGAACATGGGGAGAATATTATCTTTCAAGTGCTAATAAACAAATACTATTGGAGAGATATTAGTTTAGAATTTAGCTCCCACAGTTCATGCAAAGGAGTCTATTCAAATAAAAGAAAATGAGGAGTTAAAAAAGGGGGGGCAAGTATTCGGTGATAGAAAATGATTTGACTTTGGATGGTGAGATAACACAATATACAGATCATATATCATAGAAATACATACTTGGCTCTGCAGACAAAGACACATATTATATGATCTGACTTATATGTGGAATCTAATAAACATGGTAAACTGAGAAACAGAATAGAGACAGAAGTGGAGTCACAGGGAGCAGAGGGACAGCAGTCAGAGGGAAGGAGGATGAAGGAATGGGATCAGAGAAGGTTAAGGGATTAATGAAATTATACATACATAACACAGAGATGCAGATAACAGGACAGCAAATCCTAGAGCGAAGAGGAGGGGAGGAAACCTCAGGGAGGGAGGCAAATGAGTTGTAATGGTGACACGTTGTTGGGGGTTGAGGGTGTTATATTGATTGGGACACATGAATCCATATTAACACAATAAATTTAAAAATTTAATAAAAATTTTAAAAAAACAAAGAAAAAGAAAGAAGTAAACACTTGGCCCTGGCTGGATGACTCATTTGGTTAGAGCATTGTCCCAAAGCACAGAGGTTGCAGGTTCGATCCCTGGTGAGAGCACCTACAGGAGCAGCTCAATAAACCTTTCTCTCTCTCTCTCCCTCTTGTTCCAGTCTTCTCTCACTAAATTCAATCAATAATTTTTTTAAAAAAAATGAAGGAAAAGAAATATATACTTAAAACCTATATAATCTTATTGATCAATGTCATCCCAATAAATTAAATTTTTTAAAAACTGTGTTTGAAGAGGTGTGTGAGGAGAGATCCAATGACCTGGAGCCAGGAGAGAGGATGTGAGAAAAGGTTCACATCTGCTGGGGAGTTGCCAGGGAGATTCTCTGGGTATATCACTGGACCTCTCCAGACACCATGGGACCTCTTGCGGAAGTTGGTGGAAAAGCTGACGTGTGTGTATAGATTTGGGCACAGGTACAGGAGGGTTTTACCACTCATTTACCTTGATATGCTAATTTAATAATTAAAACAACTCTCGTGACCTCCTGATATTCATGTGTTAATTTAAACCTGATATTGAAAACATTCTCTCAGGAATTTAAAATTTTAATCACTTCTATTTTAGCATTTTATATTTAAAAATCAGATTTCTAGTATTGTCATAAAAAAAAAACACTGAATGGAACTTTATGGAAACGTAAAAAAAGAAATTTTTTTTATGTTGTATCAACATCAGTTCTTCCTAAATTCAAACCACTGGCTCAATCTGCTGGTGATCATGCATATGATGTGAATTTCTCTAATGTCCTTACAAATATACTGCTCACAAAAATCAGGGAATATTTAAAAATGAATATGAAGCAATAAAATATCCCCTAAGTTTTGTGAGCAGTATATTTAAGATATTTTTAGTTTTGTCTTTATTTCATCTCATCTTTTAGCACATCATGTTTATTCACTCCATCTGTGTGAGTCTGTCTTTCTACTTGTGTAAAGGGTGTACTCATCTAAGTCTGCTGAAGTTTGTCACCACTTCTCTCACTGTGGTAGTGAGTGTCTTGGATGCAAAATTAGGAGTTCAGGCCTGTAATTCCCATTGGCCCATTAATAATGATAGGTCACCATAGTGGTCATGCATTGTGTTCAAAGAGAACCTCAGAATCTCAGGCCACATTCAGGCTTTGTAGATTTCATAATTTATAGATGTTTTCTTTGTGCGGGAAAACAATAATTGGTGCTGAATTTGCTTCTTGGTGATATTCAAAGTCTACTTTACCCAGTCGGGGGAAATCACCAGGTTCTCTTTACTTTTCAAAGGACTTTCATGTTCATCATCTCATTTTTACATGCAGAAACTGACAGACAGGTTAATTAGCTAGCTCATGAACGTGGAATTACATATGGGAAAGTGACTTTGCAAGCGTCTGTTTGCTAGCTATCAGCCTTCGAAATATAAAATATAGCACATTCCATAATTGGCTACGTGCGTCTCAGAATATGTCACATTTCCTTGTTTTTAAGATGCTATATACACAAGTATCCACCATTATTTTAATAACAATTTATATAACTTCATTATTTTTTTTAAACTTGTAATCCTCATTCACATCACTTGTAAGATGCCTCCAGGTTTCAAAAATAATAAATTCAAAAGGAATGTGAAACTATAAACTAAAATGTTAGTAATTTGTAAAGTCAAAGAAGATAGCTGAAAAACAAATGCTGTTTTCCCCTGATCGTTGTGAGCAAAATCATATGTTCATGTTGATCCAGTTGAAATCTTTGGCAAGCAGACAGGAAAATGTTTTAGGAGTTCAGAACTTTTATTGGCTAGTAAAAACTTTCTAATTGAGATGGTTTGCATTTGCTGTTGACCTAATCTTGGGTGTAATATTTATATGTGATTCATGTTGTTCAAAATAAAATATACCACTTTGATCACTCAGTGATATATTATAGGACATTTTTTCTGATGTATTAATTTACAAGTAATTAAAAATTGGCCCGGGCCCTGGCTGGTTGGCTTAGTGGTAGAGCGTTGGCCCAGTGTGTGGATGTCCCAGGTTCGATTTAGAGCCAGTGCACATAGGAGAAGTGCCCATTTGCTTCTCCACACTTCCCCCTCTCCTTTCTCGCTATTTCTCTTTTCTCCTCCCACAGCCAAAGAAAGCTCTATTGGAGCAGAGTTGGCCTGGGTACTGAAGATGGCTTCATGGCCTCTGCCTCAGGTGCTAGAATGGCTCTGGTTACTACAGAACAATGTCCCAGTAGGGAAGAGCATCACCTCCAGGTGGGCGTTCCGGGTGGATCCCGGTTAAGTGCATGTGGGAGTCTGTCTCTCTGCCTCCCTGCTTCTCACTTCAGAAAACAAACAAATAAATAAATAATAAAAGTTGACCTTTACTTTGTAACTCTAATAGACTCATTACCCTTTATCACTTATCATGTAACCTATAAATTACAATTGTGATGAACAGAAATATATTCTCCTTTACAACCAATGTTTTCTACTATGCCTATCAATTTCTGAAATATAAATGTGTACCTTTAACTCTTAATGGGTATGTGAGTGGGAAAATTGGCAGTATTTTAATGTGGCCTTTCTGCCATACTTATTTCCTTAAATAATGGGCTGAAATCTACCTTTCTGCAGTGTCTTTTGTGGTCTGGTTGACTGCCTTGAAAAATGTGAACAATAAATTATAGACCCGTAAGTATCTTTGCACTGGTAGTAAAACTATAATTCCTTCAGCGAAAATACAATCAATTTTTTCTAAAATTGTGCCAAACAAAACATTTCAATTTGTGGATGAAGTGGAAACTGTACTTACTTCTTAACCTGCAAGCACCTGTATTCAAACTGCAACCACTAAAGGACATAAAAGTAAAACAAGTCGAAATATTAAATTTGTATTCATTTACTTTAATAGTCTTAAAGATAAAGGCTCTTGGAAATAAGGATCACTTTATTTGAGTACTTTGATTTCACATATTGGTGAATTGAAACAATGAATTATGAGGCCAGGCACACCTGGTTTCAAATACTGGTTCCCAAAGTTGTGTAATTTAGTAAAGTTACTAAATTTTTTTTTCCTCTAAGTTTTATAGCTTTTAATGTGTAATGTGGATCAGATCTAAATTAAAGAGTTTTGTGAAGATTGATTTGGACATTTTCTTTTGTAAAGCAGACACAGCGTCTGGCATAGTATCAGTTTTGGATAAACTTCTCTGCTCACCCCACATCCTATTCTGGGATTTGGAATTTATATCTAAGTTTGTAACTATAGCATTGGAATCTGTAGAGTATTCTAGAGAAGAAAAGATATGGTTTGGATCTTTGCATATAAAATAAATGCAAACACAAGTTGGCATAAGTTTTCTAACAACGAGGAATTGTGTAGAAAAAGAGTCCTTAGAAAGTCAACTCTCATGAAAGGAACCAAGTGTTGTGATCTTATTATTTAAGCTTTCCTAAATATTACTCAGATGTATTGGTGTTTACTAGAAATGCTACGATACACAAATGAAATTAGATTCTCATGAAACTGTAAAATTGTGTCAAAATATACAAACCTTTTGACTTATTAGGCAGAAATATACATCCCGTAATTCACGAATTCTACAAATACTCATCGAACACCATTGCTTGAGGTAAACAAAATATACATTGTAATATGCTGTTAGGAGACCCACAGTGTTGATTGTTTCAAAACTATCAGTCTCAAACAATGATTTTATAAGGACCAAAAGAATTCTCATTTTATTTCAAAATCCCTTATATTTAGAGCATTATTATTATACATGGCCACTACTTATATTCTGTACATACATTTTATAAGCAATAAGCAAATGATGAAGCTTTTTGTTCATGTAATTAATGTAGGAATTAATGAAGATCTATTCAAATTCGGCTACCCATGTACTGTATTTAGTTGGGTAAGCAGGTTGTTGTAGTACTCAAATCATTTAAAAATTGTTAATTGTGGTTTTACTAAACCTAAAAATTAAGTTAAATACTTTAGAAATATTTCCATTTCAAAATATTAAATAAAATAGTTTAAGTAATTATCCAGAGAAAGTTTTCATTGAAAAGTCCTCATTCTTCAATGTAAAGTAGCTGAAATATTTCCTTATTTAGAAAGAGATTATATTTACAAGGACATTATTTTTATTGATTTTGGAGAACATTATAGCATAGTTTTTGAGTGCACAGAGTTTAATTTGATTCAGTAGACCAGAATTCAATTTCTTTTTGCATGTTGGAGCATATTGTTTAAATTATTTAAGCATTAGTTTTCTCATCATTAGAAATAAAACTATTAAAATGTTTTGGTAGGAATTAAACTATATAATTCATTTAAAATGTATAACATTATTTGGAACACACCTATTAAAGATTTAATAAGCAATGACTTGATTCTTTTATATTATCTACTATATTATATGATCAATTATTATTTTATATCATCAATCTACTTAAAGGGCCGCAACACTGCATTAGTGTTAGAAGTAGGTTCTGTAAATGAATAAAGAAAATGATAGTCATTTAATTTTTTTTTTATTAAGTCAGAGGCAGGAGGCAGGGGCAGACTCTTTCATGTTTCTCTATCAGGATCCACCTCGCATGCCCCCTACCGGGCAATGCTCTGCCCATCTGGGGCTGTTGCTCAGTTGCTTGGCCAACTTGCTCAATGAGCCATGACTGTGGGTGAGGAAGAGAGAGAGAGAAGGATGAGGCGTGGTCAAACAGATGGTCACTTCTCCTGTTAGCTCTGACTGGGAATCATATCTGGGACTTCCACACAGTGGGCCATTACTCTAACACTGAGCCAACAAGCCAGGGCCTAATAAATTCTTAAACTCCATTTGTCCAGTGACCTCATATGAGACAGAATTAATCTTTTTGTTTGTATATTTTAGTAGTAGCAAACTTAATTAGAAATATTAGTTTATGTATTCAAAAACATAATTTTGAAAATATACAGGATTTTGAAGAACTATATTTACCTTTTTACATATAAAGTAAAAGAAAATTGAGCTTCTCATTCATTTTACCTACTGTTTGGAGTACTTCCTATATTCCCTAAACTTTTAATGCATGAAATAAAGATAAAAACCAATGAAAGTTCCTTAGAATAATATTCAAAGGCCTGTTATGCATTGCTAAAATTAAGGGTCCTTTATCAAAAAGGCTTGTTCATCCTCCTTTGGCCCTGGCATTCACCAGAAGTCATCTCAGCTTTCTCTCCAGAGAGGTCCCTGAGGGCCTCTAGCCTAGAGGACTCTGTGTGACAAGTCTCTCTCTGAAGCATTTAGCAGACTTGGAGTAGCATGTCACTCTGTCCACTGAATCAAATGGCATTAGAGACCAGAGAAGATAGTGATTTGACAGTAAAAGTCATTAATTCATCTCACATGGTATCTACCTTCATGATGGAATAGCAGGATCTCTGGCAGTCAGAATTTTTCTTCCCTGCCTCCTGAGCGTTGACTCAGCAACTTACTTGTTATGAGCCTGGAATTCTGGATCCAAGGGAAGAGTTCCTGATTAGATGTATTTCTGAAATACAAGAAAATAAAGGGAGGGATTTGAATAAATAGAGAAAAAGATGACCACTTCTGGGTCATTTCCTTTTTTTCTTTTTTTTTTGAGCGAGAAATAGACAGGGATAGAGAGATAGGAAGGGAGAGAGATGAGAAGCATCAACTTGTAGTTGCAGCACTTTAGTTGTTCATTGATTGCTTTCTCATATGTGCCTTGACTTGGGGACTCCAGTCAAGGCAGTGACCCCTTGCTCAAGCCAGTGACCCTGTGCTGAAGCAACAATCTCGGGGTTTCAAACTTGGTTCCTCCGTGTTCCAGGTTAATGCTCTATCCACTGCACCACCACCTGGTCAGGTTACTGGATATTAACTCTATGAATTGTTACAGTACATTTCATGATATAAATAAAAAATGAATTTCCTAGTTATAAAATATGTAGATTCCTGATGACTACATGAAATATTAAATATTTAGAAGGTTATTAAAAAGAAAATGCATACTGTACTTCCATAATATAAATTTGAAATGCATGAACAAAAATGTACCATAAACCAGTTTTTACACAGAATAATACTACTTGTCAAATATTATAAAATAACAATTTTCTATGGAGAGAGATATATAAATTTTCTTTATTATTTTGACAGTATTTTACTTTTAAGCAGTGATTATTATTCTTAGAATATTAACAGTTGCCCATGTGCAAGAATCATAAAGAAAAAAGAGATCTCATTCTTTAAAAAATGTAGTGGAATAATGCAATTTTACCACTTTTATTTTATTCATCTAAGATGAAAAATATATTGCCTATCACAGATAAATTTATAGAAGGTTAAGCAAGAATGATATATGGAAACTATGATGGTGATTTTGAGAATTAAAAGATTACTAGATATTACAATTGGTTTTTTGTTTTATTTTTTTAAGGGAGAAATATTTGCTTATGGAAAGAACGTTAGCAGGTAAGAAATTTAGAACCTTATGGAAAAATGTCTTCAAAGGTTGACATAGTTTTTCAGCTATGAAATAAACCCCACAAGCTATTTAATAGTACTTGTGCCTGAGGAAAATTAAAAATAAGATAGCTGGGTAGATTTATTTAAAATTATTTCTGTTATGCTCTTTACTTATTTATAAATTTACTTACTCAAAAATTAGCTATTATAATTGTGAACAAATGCAAGTTCTTACCATTTCTTACATTTTGAATGGTGCTGCCTTTTCATGAATCAAACAATAACATGTAGGTAGTCAAGAACAATCAAAATAAAGCCATCATGGAGATTCCTCCAAAATTGTTCTACCAAAGATGGTGGGGAAAGTTCAATTTAGAAGTAAGTAAAATGAAATTAGTGTAGGTTTTATATTAAAAGTTGTGGGTTCCTTGAAAAAATTGAAATCCTCCTCAGACTCACAAATGCAGTTAGTTAAGACAGAGATCACCAGACTAACTCTTAGGAGGTATAATTGATGATATAGTTTATTCTTGGACCTTAGATGAATGTATATTGTACTTCCACACACTCAACTTTTAAAATAGTCTCTAACAAATGTTTATATAAACCTAACCCTGTTTTACACTGTATTTTAGTTTATAACTCCCAATTCAGGTGTTCCCTCTTCCGTCATAACTCGATAAGGAACATTCACAGAAAGAGAGCTGGCAGCAATGGCAAGAGTATCATCTGGAGATCCAATTTTCTTCTCCTGAACTTTTCAATACACTCAGTCAATACATCTGAGAATGTGCTCAGGAGGCTGGGAGAGTGTCATAACTTTAGAAACCCACATCTATTAATGGCGCATCAAATACCAAGTTTATAAAAATACTACATACCAAATGTCTAGAAGATGAAAATTTTCAATTTGAACTATCTTCATAAAGGTGTGCCAAAAACTGAAAATAAAATAAAAATATCCTAAGAAAAAGAGAATTCAGATTATGAAAACCAGAGTCATCATTTAAGGAATATTGAATGACCCTGGCTGCTTAGCTCAGTAGGTTAGAGCATCTTCCCCATATACCAAGGTTGCAGGTTTGATCCCCAGCCAGGGCACATAAGAATCAACCAATGAATGCATGAATAAGTGGAACAACAAATCGATGTTTCTCGTTCTATCTCTCCATTACTCTCTCTCTCTAAAAGCAATAAAAATAAATTAAAATTAAAAAAGAAATATTGGATGTGAGAAAATGATAATATTAAAGGCATTGTATCAAAAAAAATCAAAAAGAAAGAAATATAGGCTAACGCAGTGAGCCACATGTATGAATGCGTTACTTTGTCCAAGCTGTTGGACAATTACCCTAATTCTCTTTATGTGTCTAAAATCTCCCCACAAATGTGCTCTTTAAATGCCTCCCATGATGAAAAGTCGGTAAGATCCATCAATAACTGTGAGTGAATTTGAGAGATACAATTATTTGCTTTGGTCTCCACAGACAATTAGGGCAGTCCCACTATGAAGTTATTAAAACATTATAATGATTACTGAATATAAAAGTAATTAACTAATACCAGATATGTGACAAGTACAAAGATTTGTGGTAACTTAGACCAGTTATTTTTTTAACTTATTTGACAAACTAGATGTAGATACATACTGGCAAAAAGTGGCACTTTTCTAAGTTATTAGAAATTTATGCCAAGGAGAGACTTGACTGAAGAGCATGCCAGGAAAAAACCATGTAGCTGTTAGTAAATGTTGTAATGTGTTAGTATATCATGTGGCATAGCTGGTGGACTGATTGACAGTATTATTTCTTTTCTTTTTTTTCAAGTGAGAGGAGGGGATAAAGAGACAAACTCCCATGTGTGCACTGACTGGGATCCACCCAGCAACCCCCTTCGAGGGCCAATACTCTTCCTATCTGGGGCCATGTCTCAACCAAACTATTTTTAATGCCTGAGAGCTGATAGGCTTCAACTAATTGAGCCATGGTTGCGGTAGGGGAAGAGAGAAAGAGAATAAAGGGGAAAAGGGTCGTGAGGAGAAGTAGATTATCGCTTTTACTGTGTGCCCTGACTGGGAATTAAACCTGGGACATCCACATGCTGGGCTAAAGCTCTACCACTGAGCCAATTGGCCAGGGCCTACATTCTTATTTTAAATAAATTTTAATCCCTAATTGCTTGTTTCTAGTAAATGCAAGTACATAATTTTTTTTGTATCATTTAGTACACTAGGGAACAATTTTTTTTCATTTTCTGTTGCATGAGGTTTTAGAACTTTCTCTATATAACTGTGCATCACTGATTTCAAATATAAAATTTGTTTTTTGCTGTATGCTCTAGTTTTTATGCAATTTTAATTTTTGTTACATGTTAATGACATGCATAGGTTTTTAAATTGGAGTTAAAGAACAAGGACTCTTGGATTCAACATAACCACAAGGCAAAAAAAACATCATTTTTACATATTTGTAGTTTTTTTAATGTAAAACATTATTATCTGATCAAGAAACCCTCTTATTTTGTTTTAAGATTGAATCATGGCTTCTTCTAATAGGTGTAAATGCAAGAATAGTCCTGAAAACTTCTGTTATATACGTGGCTGTTACACACTTCAACATCAAAGGTGCAATATTTTATCATTTGTGACATGTGCATATATTGCTTATTTTCAAGTTCCCGTTGGTGATCAAGACAAGAATTGGGCTCCTCATATTTTGTGTCATAATTGTGAGGAAATGCTTTGTGACTGGACAAAAGGAAAATGCAAAGGAATGCCTTTGGGTATTTCCATGGTTTGGCGTGAACCTAAGGACCATGGCAGTGACTGTTATTTCTGTCTGATCCATACAAAGGGCATCGGCAAGAAAAAACAGCGAATGATCGCATATCCTAACATTCCTTCAGCAATGCGACCTATCCCACACTCTGAGACATGCCTAGTTCCAGTTTTCAATGGCTTTATTTCTTCTGAGGACAAAAAAAGTGGAATGGTTATCAAGTGTATTTTGATAAGATTCATGAGGAAATGGTTGTAGAATCTGAAGGGTCTTCTTCTGATGTCAAGCAGTCATTAACCCCTCATCAGTTTAGCCAACCTGAATTGAATGACTTAGTAAGAGATTTGAGCCTATCAAAGAAAGAAGCTGAGTTATTAGCCTCTAAGCTTCAAGAAAAGAATGTACTTCACCGGTCAGCTAAAATATCCCATTTAAGAAAGCATGAACAAATTTTTGTTTACTTTTTTTTCAAAGACAAACACTTTGCTTACTGTCATGATATCAGTAATCTTCCCAGCCAGCTAGGTGTTACCACTTACAGTCCAACAGAATGGCGGTTATTTCTTGACAGCTCTAAACGAGTCTGAAATGTGTTCTCCTACACAATGGTAATGTTTATGGAGCGGTTCCAACTGGCTATTCAACTCATCTTTGAGAAGATTATGACATAAAAATTGTCCTCAACTTACTGAAGTATGAGGAGCATAACTAGATCATTTGTGTGTATCTTAAAATGGTAAATTTCCTCCTAGGACAAAAGAGATTTCACAAAGTATCCTTGCTTTCTGTGTTTGTGGGACAGCCGAGCTCGGTAGAAACACTGGACATGGAAGGAGTGGCCGAAACATGAAGCTCTCTAAGTAGGGATGCAAAATATTGTGAATGAACCTGTAGTTAACTGAGACAGAATCATTTTTCCCCTACTTCACATCAAACTTGGCTTAATGAAGCAGTTTGTTCAGGCTTTGAATAGAGAAAGTGAATGCTTTCAACATATTATTTCTGCTTTTCCAACTTTGTCTTTTGAGAAGATAAAAGCAGGTATATTCAATGGACCTCAAATTCGAACCCTCATATGTGATGAAGAATATGCCAGGAAGATGAATAAGGAGGAAAAAGCAGCGTGGCCATCTTTTGTGACAGTTACAAAGAACTTTCTTGGCAACCAAAAAGCAGAAAACTATAAACTTCTGATTCAAAGGATGCTGTCGACTTCCCATGACATTGGATGTAACATGAGCATTAAGATTCACTTCCTGGCCTGACCTGTGGTGGCGCAGTGGATAAAGTGTCAACCTGGGAACACTGAGGTCGCCAGTTCAAAACCCTGCACTGGTCTGGTCAAGGCACATATGGGAGTTGATGCTTCTAGCTCCTCCCCCCCTTTCTCTCTCTCTCTCTCTTTCTCTCTGTCTCCTCTCTAAAATGAATAAATAAAAATTAAAAAAAAAAAACATAAAAAAAAAAGATTCACTTCCTGAACAATCACCTTGATAAGTTTCCTGAAAATCTTGGAGGTGTTAGTGATGAGCAGACTACTGCTGGAGCATCAAATGAGATTGTCCTTAAGAAGTACACAAATGCAAGAGCTACAAACACAAATTTTTGCCAGAATAGAATTTATTCCTTCATTATAAAGCTAATTACTTAGCCTGACAGGCAGAGGTGTGGTGGATAAAGCATCAACCTGGAATGCTTAGGACTCAGGTTCGAAAATCAAGGTCACCAGCTTGAGGTCGGGCTCATTCAGCGAGAGCATGGGGTTTCCAGTTTGAGCATGGGATAATAAACATGACCCCATGGTTGCTAGGTAAAGACCAAAGATTTCTAGCTTGAAGCACAAGGTCACTGGTTTGAGCCCATGGTCACTGGCTTGAGCAAAGGTTAACTGGCTCACCTGGAGCCCCCTGGTCAAGGCACATATGAGAAAACAATCAATGAACAACTAAAGTGCAGCAACAAGTTGATGCTTCTCATCTCTCCTTTTCTGTCTGTCTGTTTCTCTCTCTCATCTCTCTCTCTCTCTCTCTCTCTCTTGCTGAACAAATCAAAACAAAAGCAAACCAACCAACAAACAAAAAGAAACAATCACTTAACCACACAAATATGAAGTTCTAAATTTTCACTGTGAAAGGAAGTAGTATAAAGTGTCAATGTGGTTGCTTCAAGATTAATCTGTTAGGATTTTCAACACTTCTCTGAATTTGTTGTTTAATCTTGAAAAGAGAGGAGGAAGAGTTTTCCATCATAGATAGCAAATGATTGTTTGCTAAACCCTTTGATATTTTAAAATACAATGATTCAATATAAGGATATATATATATATATATTTTCCAGAATACAACCAGTGAGTTGGGGAATTGGCCTCCACAGCCAGAGCAATGTTTCTTTTCTTTAGGTTTTTCCATCTCCTCTCTTCTAAAACATAAGCAAAATTACAAGTTTTATCTCTCATAGACTCTAGAATATCTAATGGGTTACTTCAAATCTGCACTTTAATATTTTATTTTTTATTTTCAAAGAGAAGTTTATTAGCTGACTAGCTACACCGGTCACAATACCAAATCATGTAAGGCATATTTTTTTCTCTGCCTGGCTTATTTCACTTAACATAATAGTTTCCAGGTCCATCCATGTTGTAAGGTAAGATTTCCTTCTTCCACATGGCTGTGTAGTATTCCTTTGTGTGTATGTACCACTGCTTTTTAATCCATTAAACCACTGATGGACACTTGGGCTGTTTCCAGATTTTGGCTTATAAAAAATGCTGCTATAAACATGGGGGTGCATTTTTCCTTTTGAATCATTGATGTGGTGTTTTTGGGATGTATTTCTAAAAGTAGGATGACTGGGTCACAAGGCAGATCCATTTTTAATTTTTTGAGGAAATTTCATACTGTTTACCACAGTGGCTGCACCAGTCTGCATTCCTACCAACAGTGCAGAAGGGTTTTCTTTTCTCCACATGCTAGCCAGAACTTATTATATGTTGTTTTGTTAATGAGCGCCACTCTGACAGGTGTGAGGTGTAATCTCATTGTGGTTTTAATTTGCATTTCTCTAATGATCAGTAATGTTGAACATTTTTTCATATGACTATTGGCCATCTGTATGTCCTCTTTGGAGAAGTGTCTATTTATTTTTTTTATTGCCCATTTTTTGTTTGGATTGTTTATCTTTCTGATGTTGAGTTTTACAAGTTTTTTATAAATTTTGGTTATTAACCCCTTATCAGATGTATTGGCGAATATATTCTCCCATTGTGTGGGTTGTCTTTTTATTTTGTTAATGGTGTCTTTTGCAGTGCAAAAGCATTTTAGTTTCATATAGTCCCATTTGTTCATTCTATCCTTTATTTCACTTGCCCATGGAAATAAATAAGCAAAAATATTGCTTGTATCTTCCTTGATTTCCTTTAACAATGTTTTATAATTTTCCAAGTACAAGTCTTTAACCTCTTTGGTTAAATTTACTCCTAGGTACTTTACTTTTGTTGTTGTTGCAATAGTAAAGGGGATTGTTTTCTTAAATTTCTATTTCAGACAGTTCATTGTTGGTGTATAAAAATGCCACTAATTTCTGAATATTGATTTTATATCCTGCCACCTTGCTGAATTCATTTATCAGGTCCAGTATTTTTTTGACTGAGGCTGTAGGGTTTTCTATGTACAGTATCATATCATCAGCAAATAATAATAGTTTTACCTTTTCTTTTCGAATTTGGATGCCTTTATCCCTTCTTCTTGTCTGATTGCTGTGGCTAGGAATTCCAGAACTTCGTTGAATAAGAGTGGTGAGAGTGGTACCCCTCCTTCTTTTTCTGAACTTAAGGGGATTTCTTTTCATTTTTGCCCATTGATTATGAGATTGGCTTTAGGTTTGTCATAGATGGTCTTTATCATGTTAAGGTATGATCCCAGTATCCCCACTTTGCTGAGAGTTTTGATCATAAATGGATGCTAGATTTTATCAAATGCTTTTTCTACATCTATTGATATTATCATGTGATTTTTATCCTTTCTTCTTTTACTAGATTTTCCCCCTTTGTTCTGTTTACAGCAGGCCCCTTAACATTTCTTGCAGCATTGGTTTGGTTGTAATTAATTCCTTGCGTGTTTGTTTTTGTTTTTGTCTGGGAAGCTTTATATTTCTCCTTCAATTTTAAATGATAGCCTTGCTGAATAGAGAAGTCTTGGTTGTAGGCTCTTGTTTTGCATTACTTTTTATATTTCTTTCCATTCTCTTCTGCCCTCAAATGTTTCTGTTGGGAAGTCAAATGTCATCTTTATGGGGGCTCCTCTGTAGGTAATAGAGTGCTATTCTCTTACAGCTTTAATATTCTTTCTTTATCTCTTAATTTTTGTATTTTAATTATGATGTGTCTTGGTGTTGGCCTTTTTGGGTCCATCCTCTGTGCTTCTTGAACTTGTATGACTTTTTTCTTCATTAATTTAGGAAAGTTTTCAGTTATAATTCCTTCAATCAGATTCTGTATCCCTTGTTCTTTCTCTTCTCCTTCAGGAACTCCTATGATATGGATGTTATTTCTCTTCATGTTGTCACAGAGCTCTCTTAGAGTTTCCTCAGATTTTTTGAGCCTCTTTTCTTTTTGTTGTTCTGCTTCTGTGCTTTCGTTTATCTTGTCCTCTAACTTGCTGATTTGATCCTTAGCTTCATTTATCCTGCTTTTAATTCCTTCCAGTGGGGTCTTCATTTCCGATATTGTATTTGTCATTTCTGACTGATTCTTTTTTATTATTTCAATGTCCTTTTTTATACTTGCTATCTCTTTATTTAGGTGCTTGCTTTGTCCATCCATTGTTGCTCTAAGATCTTTGAGCACCCTAACAATCATTATTTTAAACTCTGCATCCAAAAATTTGGTTATTTCTGACTCATTCAAATCTTTTTCTGGGGATTTTTCTTGATTCATTTAGGTAGCATTTCTTGGCCTTCCCATTTTGTTTGTGTATAAGATGAGTGAGGCCACAGGAGTGCAATGGGTGTGGCCTCTGTGTTCCCTAGGTGTGGTCTGTCTGCAGGCCCACCACCCCCTCTGTTGCTGCCTTGGGCATTTGGGTATGGGCATTGCTGGTGTTGGCCCACTATGGCAGTCAATGTGGTTTCCGCCTCGCATGCATGCCCCAGCTTCAAGCCCTGGCCGGCCCTGTTTTAGCTGTGCCTCCACTGGCAATACTGTACTTGCATGCCAGGGCTGCAAGCCTTGGCCCTGTGTGTGGGCCTGTGCTCCTGCACCCAGTCATGAATCTCAGCTAGTTCATTGGTTTATGCCTTGCCCCTGCAGGCAGGACTGCAGGCATGACCACTCTAGTTCACCCCATTTCAGCTGTGGGTTTGACTGCTTTTGTGCATCCCTTCCATCTCTACGGCTGCCCTTAGCCTCTGCCCCCATAGGGTGAGACTGTGCTCATGCTGGGCCTCAGTCACGACAGGCCCCAGCTTCGGCCCCGTAAGCAAGACTGCACTCCTGCCCAAGCCACATCCATGGCCAGCCTCAGGCTTCTGCCTCCACTGACAGGACCCCGTTTCCACGTCCCGCCTCCGCCAGCCCTCCGGCAAGCATTCAGCAGTGGGGGGGGGGGAGTGATGTAGCTTGTTTAGACCTTATCACTCAATACTGTATCCCTGATGGCTCCCTCCTAAGCGACTCTGCTCTGAGTGCAGCAGAAGAGATTCTGTTTGGCTGGTGACCTGCTTCCCTTTGCTGGTATTGCTGGTTCCTGGAAAAATATTCACTTTAGATTTGGGGAGTGACTCAGTCCAGGGGTTAGGGTGACTGTCGCTCAAAGTGTTTCTCCCTGTGCCTCCTAGATTACACTCTCTTCCCATCCCCCAGATCCCTGGGTGATTGGTTGTGAAAGAGGTTTTCTGTGCGGTCCCTTTAAGAAGGATTCTGGGTCACCTGACCTGTGGTGGCGCAGTGGATAAAGCGTCGACCTGGGAACACTGAGGTCGGCAGTTCAAATCCCTGCACTGGTCTGGTCAAGGCACATATGGGAGTTGATGCTTCCAGCTCCTCCCCCCTTTCTCTCTTTCTCTCTTTCTCTCTGTCTCTCACTCTGTGTCTCCACTCTAAAATGAATAAAATAAAATAAAAAGAAAAATTAAAAAAAAAAAAGAAGGATTCTGGGTCTGAGAAATTTGTCTCTTTCTCGAAAACAGTATCCTGGCTTATTTCGTAGCTCACTATTTTCCATATGCCTCTTCTAGCCTCTGAAGCTGCAGGCTGGGGCTTTGTTTCTGGGGCCCAGGACCCTCCTTTCTGCTAAACTCACTTCCAACTGCGGAAGTCCCTCCGGGCTGCTGTTTGCTCCTGGGAGCTGGACAGCCCTCAGTGAGCCTTGGTTAAAGAGTCCTCTTAGTTTAGTCCATAGTTGGTTTTTCCAGGTGACTGTTCTGCACTTTAATTCTTTGCACAGTGAAGCCAATTAATACTCAAAAAATAAATGCAAAGAAAAAATGTGATAAGTTGACAACAACAAAACAAAATGTTCAGGATCTGCTCTACCCCAAGTTGGTATAGGACTCCATGATGGCGAACCATTTTATAAAATCTGCCCACTTTTGCAGTACTGGTCAACTGGGTCCCTACCGCCCACTAGTGGGTGTTCCAGCTTTCATGGTGGGCCAATTGTGGTGGCATTTTTAGCTTTCATGGTGGGCCAATTGTGGTGGCATTTTTAGCTTTCATGGTGGGCCAATCCCAGGGGCCCACCATGAAAGCTGAAACACCCACTAGTGGGCGGTAGGGATCCAGTTGACCAGCACTGCAAAAGTGGGCAGTTTTTATAAAAAGGTTCGCTGTCAAGGATAGGTTAAGATACAACACTAAATGATAAACAGTAACAGTGTTTTCCGATGCTTTCTGTAAATCTACCTTATATAAAATTCCTTTGCTTATGTTTACTCTTCAGTGATATGATATAATATCACATGTTTCACAGGCTGGTAAAATACTGAATCTTCACTTTTATAATTTTTTTTAATCTTTAGTGTAAAAACCATTTTCCAATGTAACAAGGCAGTGCAAATATTTTATCATATGGTTCTAAGACCTGGAGACTCAGCATCTTGAAAGCATGTCTCTGTTAATTAAATGCTGTGTTATCCTGTAGACAGTAAATTAACAAGAAAGGACTACACTGAGGGAGTAAGTAATCTGCTTAGAGGACTATACTAATTTTTGTGAGATAAATCCTTATTCTTTTCGAAATTTTCTTTTTATTGAATTCATTGGAAGAACACTAGTTTAAAAATGTATACAGGTTTCAGGTGCACACTTCTACAACACATCATCTGCACTCTGTATTGTGTGTTTGTTCACCATCCCAAGTCAAGTGTCCATCTATCACCATTTGTCCTTCCTATACCCTCCTCCACATTTGCTACAAGTTTCTTAAATGTCAGGACTTCCACCCAACCTTCTCTCCTTCTCTTCTTCACTAAGGGTTAAAGTCCGTCCCCATAGGACTTCCCCCTAATAAAATATTTGCGTACTTACTCCTTTGTGACTACATATTCAGAGGACCTGTCAATCCAGCAAGAGATGGTTTCTATGGGTAAATTTTCCAATTCACTGGGCACTGTTTGGGAGGGGGGTAAGAACATAGGGGGTGTCTGTGTCATAGACTGAGGGTTCCAGAGAACAAAGTTGCAAGTTTTAAGAAAGTATGGAAAAGGACAAGTTATATTTAAGAGAACGCCCATTGCAGTGCATATGGTTAGAAACTTCTGAGGAAGATTCATAATCCAAAGGCTTTGCTTATCAGTCTATGATGAAGGAGAAGCCATAGAGTTAAGTTTCCATTAGATTTTCCATCATTTTGGCAAGAACATTAAATATGAGATTTGCTCACTTAACCGGTTATTAAGTACACAATACAGCATTGTTGATTTTAGGTACAGTGCTGTACGGCGGACCTTGAGAACTAACTCATCTTGCGTAACTAAAACTTGATCCTATTGAAGAGCCACACCCTATTTCGCCTTCCCTCCAGTCTCTGGCAATGACCATTTTACTCTCTGTTTTCTTAGTTTGATATTTTATTGCATATGTTGGGATGACATGGGTTAATATAATCATACAGGATTCAATAGTACCACTCAATAAAACAGCATCTGCATAGGTATCGTGCGCTCTCTACACAAAGTCAAGTTTCTTCCTGTCCTCATGTATTCCCCTTTGCCTACCTCCACCTTCCCCCAGATCATGTTAAATGCCTCATTTAAGAAGAATATAGCACTACTTGTTCTTCTGTTATAATGTTCTCTTGTTTGATCTGTGTTGTCACGTACAGCATTAGACTTTGAAAGAAAAGCTTTCAGCCACCTGCTAGTGGGTGTAGGTTTGTAGGAATCAGGGCACACTTGTTATCTTGCTAATCTGGAAAAGATCCTGGTCATCACTTTTCTTGAAGTGTAGGACAGAGGCTTGTGTGCTCAAATGCCCTGTCTAGGATCTATCTGCGCGTGTATAAAACTGGCCATGGTAGACCGAGAGTGAGGAAGGAGGGTGGGTCTGTGTACTCGTGGTGGAGAGCCTATTTATGCTAAAGCAGGAATCTCAGTGATCAGAAGCATCAGCAGGTCTGTGTCTATACTTCTAACAAATATTTTAACTCATTAGTTTTAATGGCACTTTATTCTTTTTATTATTTTTTTTTAATTTTTATTTATTGTTTTTGAGAGAAGTAGGAAGAGAGAGACAGGAACATAGTGCTCCTCCCATAAGTGCCCTGACCGGGGATGGAACCAGCAACTTCTATGCTCATTCATACCAAGTGAGCAATCCATCCAGGGCTTAGTTTTTATTAATTTTTAGAGAGACAGAAAAATGAAGAGGAGGAAAGGGATGGGGAAAGAAAGCATTTATTGATCAACTCAGTCACACATTTTTTTGGTTGTTTCCTGTGTGTGCCCTAACTGGGATCAATCTACAAACCTTCTTGTTTCAGGATGACACTCCTTACTGACTGAGTTTAACCAGCCAGGGCCATTCAATAAAATTTAATAAGAATTCAAAGTATAATAAAGGAGGCCTTATTGTATTTGTGTGAATTCAGAAGAAAATGGCAAAACATTCCAACTTGGATAAAACCATATCTGAAAATAATCTTTCAAATATATGATATTCATATTTTTGAGAAAATTTTAAACTTGTTTAGACAGAGAGTGAATACTAGAGAAGCAAGCATTTGTGGAAAATTCTGTTGCTATCAGATTGTGCTGAATCGGCTGCTTTACCATTACTAGCCCTAAAAGTAATCCAAGTTTAGAAAGATCAATACATAAAAACTCCAGACTTAGCCATTTTAAAGCAAAATTTATGTTGAACTCTGTGCTCAGGGCTGCAGGATGCGGCATGTATTATGGAAGCATGTAGATCAGTAAATAGCCTGCTGATTCCCAATCTAGAATTAGGAAATGGATGAAAAACCAAATAGTAAAACTAACCTAAACTTTTATCATAAATGAGCATTTCAATCATCAACTCTGAAATAGTATCTCTTGGTGAAAGAAAGTAATGACTATTCATTTGGGATGAGGGGTAAATTAAAATAAATTAGAAATATAAATAAAAGGTAGGTTAAAAAAGAAAATATAAAGAAAAATAAAAAGTAACCATTTTTCAACCATTAATACTATAGATATGATTTGTTTCTTATTAGTACTCTGCTTTAGAAGGAATTTTGTCTTGTTTGCATGGATTTGGAAGAAAAGGGCAAAATATTAAAACTTGGATTAATATATATCTGAAAATAATCTTGTAAATAAATAATATTCACACTTTTGATGAAAATGTTGAGGAAATCTTCCATATTAATTTTTTAGCATGTCCTTAATCTTAACAAATTCTGCAGCGAAACAGGAGTGTGGAAAATAAAGATATTAAATGATTTTCCATGATTTATTTAGAGTTATTTTGAAGTTCCATCATCCTCAAACCTCAAAGGTACTTAAGGTGTAGTTTTCCTATAGTTTATATATATATTTTTATAAGGACAGAGAGAGTCAGAGAGAGGGATAGATAGGGACAGACAGACAGGAGAGGAGAGAGGTGAGAAGCATCAATCATTACTTTTTCGTTGCCGTCACACCTTAGTAGTTCATTGATTGCTTCTCACATGTGCCTTGACCGTGGGCCTTCAGCAGACCGAGCAACCCCTTGCTGGAGCCAGCGACCTTGGGTCCAAGCTGACGAGCCCTTGCTTAAGCCAGATGGCCCGCGCTCAAGCTGGCGAGCTCGCGGTCTCGAACCTAGATCTTCCACATCCCAATCTGACGCTCTATCCATTGCACCACCGCCTGGTCAGGCCCTATAGTTAGTTACATTTTTATATGTAAAAGCAAGCAGCCATATTGTCTCCAACTACATGAAACTTCCTTTTTTCATTTTATTTTATTGTTAATTAATTTTAGAATGCAATGAGTCTTTTGATTATTTTTTATGTTGAACATTTATCTAGCAACTTAGTTTTTATAGAGGTAAAATTGGTTTCTCTATTTTTTCTAATGTGTTAATTATATTGCATATCATTAGTGAAAACAGCATGATTGCTGCCCTTGCAGATTGACTTCTGTCTTGATGCAAAATCATATTCTTCAATTCAGAAAGGGTTGACAGTTTATTCAAGGCACCATTATGTGTCTGACCAGGTGGTGGCTCAGTGGATAGAGCAGACTGGGATGCAGAAGACCCAGGTTTGAGACCCCGAGCTCGCCAGCTTGAGCATATAAAAAAAATTAATTAATTAATTAAAAAGGCACCATTATGCAAAGAAATAACTTCCACAAATTGTATGTTAAGCATACATTTATAAAATGTATATGTAAACTAAACATAAAACTCAATTTTTTAAGGATTTAACATTTACCTATTTTAAATATACATATTCCCTAAAATTGACCCTGCAATTACCATATCTCAGAACTGATTTTTTTTTTTCTTTTACAGGGACAGAGAGAGATTCAGAGAGAGGGATAGATAGAGACAGACAGACAGGAACAGAGAGAGGTGAGAAGCATCAATCATTAGTTTTCGTTGCCATTGCAACACCATAGTTGTTCACTGATTGCCCTCTCACATGTGCCTTGACTGCAGGCCTTCAGCAGACTGAGCACCCCTTGCTGGAGCCAGCCACCTTGGTCCAAGCTGGTGAGTTTTTGCTCAAGCCAGATGGGCCCGCCCTCAAGCTGGCGACCTCAGGGTCTCAAACCTGGGTCTTCCACATCCCAGTCCGATGCTCTACCCACTGCACCACCGCCTGGTCAGGCTCAGAACTGATTTTTAAAAGTTCAAACTTCTTATGTAGAACACAAAGCAAACAAAAATAAAATCCTTATGTAACTTATTATTAAAATTCACTTTAAATATATCAACATACATAACTTAATAAAGTTAATAAATATTTGTGTGATCTTTGTGATACGTTCCTTAGGATTTTTGTCATTTGTACTTTCATATGTTCCTAATGCTTTAATATATTATTTCACTGTCATGCAGTATTAGAAACTAGTTTACCAGACCTAAAAGTAAAAGACTATCTACTTAGCCCACATAAATTTCAGTAGTTTAGTTTTCAATTGATTGCTTCTTAAAATAATTCAGGTTTGACCATTTATGTAAAAATAATTCAAAATTAAAGTACCAAGCATCAGTCTAAGCTTCCCTTTGCTAGATGTCAATTGCCAAATAAATAATATTTGTTTTCCAAGTTAATTTCTTTTTTCATCAGCTTTTTAATTTTTTGTTTTTCTACAAAAGGTGATATATATTGCTCACAAAAAAATTAGGAGATATTTTATTGCTTTATATTTATTTTGAAATATTCCCTAATTTTGTGAGCAGTGTACTCTTAAAAAATTGCTAGATATTATTTAATTTATTTTTTTAATTCAGATATATTGACCAAACCTATTACCATTATTTAAATCCTATGGGTATTGTCCTATTATAATTCATAGACCATCTGTAGTATTTATTTCCTGGAATATTGGAAATTAGTTTCTTGCTCCTCTTAAATATATCTTGCCAATTGATACCTCCCACTGAATCTTTTATTGGGCCATTAAATGTGACACTGAGCCAATTACTTCTTCCTGCTCATATATAGTATGGTTCTTTTATTTCCTAAGATAAATTGACACACTCTTATTTCCCTTTTTAAATTCTTCCCAGCCTGACCTGTGGTGGCACAGTGGATAAAGCATCAACCTAGAACACTGAGGTCACCAGTTCGAAATCCTGGACATGCCTGGTCAAGGCACATATGGGAATCGATGCTTCTTGCTCCTCTCCCACACCCTTCTTTCTCTCCTCCTCCTACTCTCTAAAATGAATAAATAAAAATACAATATAATAATAATAATAATTAAATTCTTTCCAGTGTAAGCAGGTGGTAGGTGTTCTCGCAAATGTTTTTAATACTCAGAAGAAGAAAGATGAATTAAAATGAAAGCATCTAGCCTGACCTGTGGTGGCGCAGTGGATAAAGCGTCAACCTGGGAGCACTGAGGTTGCCAGTTCAAAACCCTGCACTGGTCTGGTCTGGTCAAGGCACATATGGGAGTTGATACTTCTAGCTCCTCCCCCCTTTCTCTCTTTCTCTCTCTCTCTCTCTCACTCTCACTCTGTGTGTCTCCTCTCTAAAATGAATAAAATAAAAATAAATTAAAAAAATGAAAGCATCTAGCAAGTCTTACTGTGTCATAATATGTAACTTCTTCATCCTTTACTGGCATAGAAATGGTCTTACTTTTTTGTGTTTGTTTATGGAAGGTGACTCCTATCAGTAAGGCACTTACAAATATACATATCCCTTGAACAACTAATAAACCGCAATGAAGAATTGATGTTTCTCATCTCTCTCCCTTCCTGTCTGTCTGTCCCTCTCTCTGACTCTCTCTATCTCTGCCACAAAAAAATAAAAATAAAAAACAAACAAAAAGACAAATATGCATAACACTTCTCCTTAGTTTCATTTTGTCACTCCTTTCTGCTAAAGTAAATGAAACGGTAGAGTAGTATATCTGTCTGCTGGCATTAATTTTTACATGATTACTCAATAAAAATCATTTGTTTATTAATGGACAATGTTCCCATCTTTCTTTCGTGATCAGATAATTTTAAGAAACACTTTCCAGGTATGTCTGACTGCTTGACTCTGTATTTTATATTGATATCCATGAATAACTGGTGTCGTAAATTGCTTTCACATGGAACAGCGTGCTAAAGTTTTAGGCAGACATCAAACAAATCATATATGGTTTTGCTTCTGCCTTGTGCCAGGAGTCTATATATAGAATAGAAATCAATGACAATCGCGGGTTTTTGCAAAAGAAATATGCTTTGGGGTTTAAGGAACACTTTACCAAGTCAATACATATAAAAAGCAGTGGAAAAGTTAAAGGTTCAGTCGAGCAAATGTGAAAGAGGAAGAAATTTGTTGGGATCAATTGAAGATGAAGGAATACAGATCTATAAATGACCTAGAAAAGAGATGACCAATGTATAACCCATTCAAGAATATAACCTTTCTGATCTACCGCTGGCATCCAGAAGTAGAGGATCAAAGCTTTCACATCAATAGGTTAGGCACTATGATGTACAAGTCAGAAGGTTCTAACAGAAATACTACCCAGCACTGTAATGATAACAGGGGGGAACCCAGCAAGAGTCAAAATGTTGAAATTGGTCAAATATATCCATCATTGTGCAATCACATCTGCTGCCTCTTCCACCAAAAGGTACTCAAACTTGCACAAATAAATACCATCTTAAAAAAGTCGTACCTTTGCAACAAAAGATCAAGGAGTCTATATCATTTCAAGTTTCTCCAAACCACGCTTTCTTTTTCAGTTTAACCCATTAAGTAAATATGTATACAAACCCCTTTCCAAGAGTGAATGTCTCTTGTCTTTTGTCTTTCGGATTCAAGGATTACTGATAAAAGTATGTCATTTTTGTCTCAGATGTTTGCCCAACAGTTTCTGTTTCCTTTGTTTCTGTGAACAGTTTGTTTGTTTTTTAATTTCAACTCTGTTGCAGTTATAAAGCTCTTTGAATAGAAACCCTAAGGACTCTTCTAGTAGAATGACATCAAATTCCAATAAGTTAGTAATGTTAAGTAAGAACCAATGTCTATTCATCTGAAATAAGATACAAGTAATAAAAGCTAAATTGCTTTTGGAGATAAAAATTCTCTATGAACCGAAATAGAACAAAAATGTGTAAACAGATACCACTAGATCTAATCACTTCAGTGATTATGAACTGAAAATTTTCATGCTTTAACTGTATGTACTACAAAAAAAAATTGATTATTTTTGTTTTTTATATAATATGACCAGTAGAAATTCTACAGAGCATTGGCCAGTAGAAATTTTACAGAGAAACTAAACACACACACACACACACACACACACACACACACACACACACACACACATTTATAATAAATAAATTATCTAAGTTTCGAATAAACCTATGAAGACTGTTACTGCAATCAAACTGCTTTGGAAATTTGGCTCATTTTGGAGAGTGGTTCTAGGTTGAATGCTATGAAACTGAATTTCAATAAAAGGGTAATATTTTCTTGTTAAAGTTTGATTCTTTTTCTGTGGTCATATCCCTTTGAACTGTCTGATCATTTTTCTTTTATTTTCCTCCTTTTATTTCTCCTCTTTTAAAATAAAGACAAATAAATAAATATACCGCTACTGCCTCACCCCTAAAACAAAGAATGGCTAAACTTTTGGCTATGTTTCTAATATCTTTTTTAAATATTTTTCTATTTTTTTAAAATTTTATTTTATTAATTTTAATGGGGTGACAATAAGAAATCAGGGTACCCTTTTCATTATTTAATGGTAACCACCCCTGAAAAAATCACCACAGAAGCACATGACTTGAAAAAGAAAGTAAGAGAGGAAAGTATGGATTACAACCAAACAAAAACAAATGACAGAAAAACAAAAGAGAAGTATCAAACTAGATACAAAACTAACAAAAAGCAATATATCTAATATCTTAAATTAATATTTTGGGTGCTGATCATTTTGCATAGTCTCCTGTGAGTTACCCCACTTTCTATCCTGTGTGTGTGGGGATATGTGTGTGTGTGCTTAGTGAGGCTTAAAATTAAAGACTCTATTCTACAACAATGTATCCATTCTAACAAGAGCCAAATTCTTATCTTGCTTTGAACCCTCAGGGATCATTGACTTCAAAAGAATGTATTATATTACAAAGTTGCTCCATAGAGCTGTAGAGGAAAGCATGAAATTGGTCCCCAGAGACTGGTTCCTCAATTCAATATGATGCTGTACTGCCGCATACATAAGGAACTCTGTAGTTCTCTCCCGTGCGTGAACGCTTGTGGGTGTTTGTGATTAAGCACACACAGACAGAAAGAATCCTGACAATCTTTCTGAAATTTATTCTTAGGTCACAGTAGAGATAATATTATCAAAATAAAAACTCATTAATATTTTAAACTGAAGGCTGTTTTATGATTTGTGTTATCTTTGAAGCACAAATAAGTCAGATTAAAAAAAAAAGTCCACTGTGAATAAATAACCAAGTCTCTAGGTACTATAATTCAAAAGGTTTCCAGAAAATCTGTTTACTTCTTTGATTGCTGTCATTATGATGAGGTATCAGATAGAAGATAAAAACCCCATGTAGTAAATGAAAGAAGAGTGTGTGATCACTGTCTGTGAATGCCACTTGATCCACTTATATATATACAAATTGATACATAACAGTTTTCTTTTCTTATAGTTTTGTAGGTCACTCAAACGTTTTCAAAGACTCCAAAATCCTAGATACTGATATATCTCTTTTAATCTTTCCTCTACCCAATCTAATTATGCAAAAGAATTGTGTATTTGCATGTTTCTATACATTTTGTTTTACAAAACATATATATGTTAAGTAGGTATTTAGCAAAAAGATAAAACAAGGTTCTAATGTCATATATATTTGGGAAATTGTGACGTAAAAGAACGTTACCCAAATTTGTTTTGTTTAGTACTTTGGAGAACCTTCACGATTCCACATTATTCTGCAAAAATAGAATATGGAGTGTTCCTTATGTCTAGTGATCCAAAGCCACTCTGCTACCCCAGACCTGCCTAAGTATTATTGGCACTTGGCAGAAGTTTTTTAACTTCTAGTATATATGTTTATGTTTAATAAAAAACATTTCATTTGTTACTATTAAATTTCCCCTTCAAGATTTTTAAATCTTTTTTGTTAACTTCTCAAAAATGAGCATCACTCTTTACTGTCAAGTACACTCACCATTTGTGCATTAATTGACAGTTTGGATTTATACTGGTGCCTCAAGCTGGTGTTTATCCAATAGATAAAAATGGAAGGTTTTCTAGTTCTAGACAGTTTAACTTTACTGGAATATTATAGATGGGCATAACTAATGAGGTTAAATGTGGCAGCTTCAGTTGCAAATATAAGAAAAATACTTGCTGGACATATTAAAAGACATTAATATTTTCATTTATACCATTATAATTAGATGTTAACTATTATTAAACATTCTTCTTTTGTTGGTATCATTGAATATTGTTAAGAGAAATATAATATTATTATCTAATCATGTTTAAATTTATTGTAAGTAAAATAATCATATTTTCACACAATGAATTAATATATATAGAAAAAGAAACACTTGCAATAGGACAAGGATAATCATTAGTCCCAATTTTCTTCACCCTATAAACTGGGCATTAGTTGTATTGTGATCACTCTTAACCATTGTTTTTATAAAGAACCAAAGAAACAATAGGATAGCAGAACAAATAAAATTTTATTAGTAATTGGTCCTAGCTAGGGGCTCAGCGCATAGAGCATTGGCCCAGCATATGGATGTTCTGGGTTTGATTTCTGGTCAAGGCACATAGGAGAATATGAGAAGCAACCATCTGCTTCTCCCCCCTCTCTTTCCACCTTCTCTCCCTCCTCCCCACCCCGTCCCCATCACAGCCAGTGGCTCAATTGGTTCGAGCATGGACCTGGGTGCTGAGGATAGCTTCACTGGAGTGTATCAGCCTCAGGCACTAAAAGTAGCTCGGTACTCAAGCTTTGGCCCCAGATGGGTTTGCTGGGTGGATCCTGGTCAGGGAGCATGTGGGAATTTGCCTCACTATATCCCCTCCTTTCACCTAAACAAACAAACAAATCAACAAACAACAAAATTCTACTAATGGATCAGATATATTCCTAATTAGATTTCTGCATCTAATTTCTGAATGTAAGCTACATAATTTTCTGGAATCAAACCGTATAAACAAGGAAGCAGTTTTGTGTTTTTTACCAGGGAAAAAATGGTGCAATAAAAAAACAGCATATGAAAAATGACTTGCATAGCATTTTTTCTATCCTCTAATTTCAATTCATAGGAAAAGTTACATACACATTAACATTTGCTGAAAAGAATAGTTTCTTATCCATGGGAATATTTGTAACTAGTTGGGAAATATGCAAAAAGATGTAATCTTGAATCTAGAAGGTTTGAAATGGTATGGGCTGAATTTTACTCATAAATGACCAATGCAACTATTTCTCCATGTTTACTAAATTATGTGTTTATTATTCCAATGCTTCAGTGCTGCACACTTGTGAAATTATGTGTAAATTATACCTTGAGTGTGGACTTCACTAGTCTTGAAGAAAGATAAAAATGAATAAATAACAACAAGTCTAAATTTATCTGTCTTTTGTATGATTCTCTCTTGGCTATATTTATATAATTCCATAATTTATGTAATTTCAGTCATTATAATAATAATATATGCTAATGGTACCTGGGACCTAACAAGTCAAGTAAAGATACAGATAATAATTAGATGTGTGTATAAACACAACTTAAGAATCAGAGGGCTTCCAAATTGTGATGCTTTTCTAGCTTTGATTTTTGCTCTTTCCAAAATATACTTCCAAATAAAAACATGAGTATGTGCTTGAATTTTATGGTTGCTGTTTTACATTTTCTTCAGGAAAAGAACAGTAATATCTAAAAGTATACTTTAAATTTTATTTAATAAAAAACCGAGAGATTATACACAAATTACCTAAGAAAGAAATTGGTGAAATTAAAATTTAAAAAGCCCTCAGTAGAGTATTCAAGTAGGTGATGCTTTGATACTATGAATGTCAGCATATATGATTTGGAGACTAAAGGGAATATTTCACACTGATGTCTGTAATTTGGAACTTTATGGAAAATGATTGTTATTGTTACTGTAGCAGTAATTCATTATTAGTAGTACTAGTAACACTAATAGTACTAATGTTGCCATCATTGCTACTATTTGCCATAAAATGTCTGTGAGAGAGAGAGAGAGAGAAAGGGGGGAGGAGCTGGAAGCATCAACTCCCATATGTGCCTTGACCAGACCAGTGCAGGGTTTTGAACTGGCGACCTCAGTGTTCCCAGGTCGACGCTTTATCCACTGCGCCACCACAGGTCAGGCCACTTATTGATTTTTTTAAAGAGAAGGGATCATATGGTAGCTCTAACTTTTTTGAGAATCCTCCATACTGTTTTCCATAGTGGCTGTACTAGTTTATGTTCCCACCAGTAGTGAGTGAGGGTTTCTTTCTCCCCACAACTTCCCAACACTTATTATTACTTGTCTTATTGGTAATAGACATTAAACAAGTAAGTGGTGGTATCTCATTGTATTTTTATTTCTTTTTTTTTTAAGTGAGAAGAGGAGAGACAGAAAGACAGACTCCTGCATGACCCTGACTGGGATCCACCCGGCAATCCCTGTCTGGGGCCAACGCTTGAACAAATTGAGTCACTGGCTATGAGAGGGTAAGAGAGAGTGAAGGGGGGAGATAGGGGGAAGAAGCAGATGGTTGCTTCTCCTGTGTGCACTGACCAGGGATCGAACCCAGCACATTCACATGCTGGAAAAACTAAACAGTGCCTAAATTTGTTTATGATATATGGTAGACATTCAAGAAATTATTATTTAGTAAGTAGAAGCTCTATTCAGGAAAGTTTACTGGAGAACACAACATGATAATTTATGATTTCAGACAGCTTGTAACAAAATTATGTAAAACTTCTTTAAATAAGAGTATCTTAAAACATACTGCAAAGGCTTAAAGCTAACAATAACTGGAGGTTCATAAGCTGCAGAAGAAATAACATATAAAGAATCTTCTTACTATAATATATTTTGAAATATTGGTAATAGCTTGTCTTTAATTCCTTCATCATTAATCTCTTCCCTTCCTGTCTGTGAATAGCATTCCCCATTTAGAGCTGGAATCTGTTCTCTCTCACCTCAAATCTGGGATGTAACCTGATTGACCAATAACATGGGTGGAGTGATGTCCTGGGAGTTATGAGACTGGGTTATTGGAAGCTTTGCATCTAGATTTTTTGGAACTCTCCATCCAGAGAAAGCAAACCAATATGTAAGAAGTCTAACTAACCTGAGACCACCATATGGTGGATGAGTAATACAAGCCACATGAACAGACCTTGGACATTAACATGCCATGTGCAGAGAAAAAGAGACTAAGTAGAATTGGAGCCCTAAACATTTGAAAGAAGAGGTCATTTTGGAATTGCATCCTTTAGCATCAGATGCCTATCTGCTGCCACCATGGATCAAAAAGAACACCACTTTGTCAAAATTTTCTTGAATTTCCTATCCATGTATCATAAAAAAATAACATAGTTGTTTTGAGCCTCATAGTCTTGGGGTAATGTGCTACCCAGGAATATATAAATGAAACAATTTTCAACACCATTACTAAATGGCAGAAAAACCAGCATTATGAGCTACAGATACAAAAGGGCAGGGGTCATTTCTTTCACATTAAATTTTGCAGTATGTGCTAACTGTGCTAGCATTTTGGACAGAAATTTAACTGCGATGATTCTAATTCAAAGGGTAAACTACAAAGAAATTTAGCATTGAAATAGTTTGACTATCGAGTAAGCAGCTACATCATATTCAGACATTACTTTGACATATATATTTTTTTATCTTGTTGTCTGTTTTCTTGCATCATTTAGGTATAATAATCATAAAAGAGGGTCATTGCTCTGTACTGTCTCTGCTAATGTTTTATTTATGATTTGAAGATCTTTCTTTGCCTTTTAGCTGGGCTCTACAGGGATATTTCAATTAATTTTTAATCTTCATTTTTATCCTACATTAAAGCAGGGCTACCGAGTGTCTCATACACAGCGATGCTGAGTAACCAGGTAATTGTCAGACTGCCACATGAGTCATTTTTTTTTTTAATGGCAAAGCAGGTGGCTGCCTTGGAGGGGGACATAAAAGGAATCTCAGTAATCATGTCCTACTTAAGTTGCCTACACACTGCTGACTGCACAGCTGGTTCTATGCAAAAAGAAACAAGGCAGGAAATAAAACACAAACTATTAATAAAAACAAACAAACAAAAGAAAATTATAATAAAAACCACTCCAGAAATAATCCCCATATTTTTTTTCTTTCAAAGCATAATTTCTTAGTGTGCATGCTTTAAGTGAAAATGTATAAAACAAATTATAAACAGAAATACTTACACTTTAGAGGATATTGGATCTGGTGGTTCATCAATAAAACAGGCTAAGAAAATTGCAATCGCATAATCATCAGCTCCTTTCTTGTTTGCTGAATGGAATAGCTAAACCCAGAGGAGTTATAGATGTTCTAAATTGGATCTTAGGCCAAGATCTGAGCCAGGAATTTCCAGGCCAAATACTTGCCAAATGATTTGCTGCTAGCATTGTTGCATAAGATGAAATGCAATTTCTGGAAATACCTGAGAGCAGATACTGAATGGAGACATGTCATTCTCTTTTGTAATCCAGTGATGGATGAGAAAAGTCCCTGTAGTAGCATGTAGGGTCTTTTTAACAACCACCAAGGTCTGAGTTGCTTGTTAGACAAGAATGTTTTCTGTTGCTGATGAGCTGAGAGACACACAATCTATTTCTTTTTTAGTTATGAAATTATATGAAAAGATTGGAATGTCTGGATAAAGTAGAATATGATGAGAATTAGATATATATTTTCCTCTTGATCACCTTAAAGTAGAGGAAAGGAATCATGAGTATTGGCACTTTCCCACCTAAGACTAGAGAATTTACCTATGGCTGTGCCAAAGACCTTCTATTTGGGAATGAGCACCAAAATGGCCTTGACATTATGAGCAAGGAAAAATAAAAAACAGGAACAAGGAAGGAAGAGTAAGGAAAAATTAATTGAATGTGTGTTTTGTCTGCTAGATTATGACTGTTATGAGGGCCATAATTATGTTTGTAATTTCAATTATTGTATCCCAAAGAAATCTGGAAAAATAATTTAATAAATATTGGTTAAAGATGAATAAAAATTGTATGTAAAAATCTTAAAATATATATTTCCAGGGAAACACTAAAAGATAGAAGGAGCCACTAAGAAAAGTTATTTTATCTTTAAAACAAGTCATATTATTAATAATTTAAAAGATATATGTCAAATATAAACAAAAAGCAACAAATGAACAAAAACAATAAAATGAAAACTCATAGACAAAAATAATATGGTGCTTACCAGAGGGAAAGAGACTTAGGGGCAGTAGAAGAGGGGAAAGGGACTCAAGTATATGGTGACAGAGAGATACTTGACTTTGGGTGGTAAACACACAATGCAATATACAGAGAATGTATTATAGAATTGGACACTTGAAATTTACATAATCTTACTAGCCAATGTCATAGCATTAATTTAATAAAATTAAAAAAAATTGAATAAATATAATCTTAGTTATAAGAAATCATATTCTTACTTTTCATTAATTAAAAATACACATTTCTTTATTCTTCATACAAACTTTTAAAACTTTAAACGACTGCATCCAATATAATCTTCTGCAATGATAGAAATATTTTATGTTTGCCATATTAAACATTTCAAATATGGCTAGTGAGTCTAAAAAACTGATTTTTAATGTTTAATTAATTTTAATTTAAATTTTAATAGTCACATGTGGGCAGTGGGTACAATATTGAACAATACATCTAAACAATGCACAAATGTGCCTCTTTAAACAGTAAAAGACAGAAGTCAAAATCTATGGAGACAATAACAAGGAATACTTAATTCTGAGCAAAAACTTTTAGATTTATGATTAGAACAGTTTGGGGTGCCCTCCCTTATCTAGTTCTTCTTCATCTGTAGTATATTGGAAGTTAGGCTGAATAAACAACTTATGTTCAAATGTTATTATAACAAGTACTATATTTTGGTAGATATTCATCCGAGTTTCTGTAAATAGTTACTAACAATTTAATTTAAACATAAATATTGCAATACTCCAATATATATTGGCTATGTATTACTTTTCTCACATTGTGAGCAAGCTCCTTCTCCATGTACTGCTAATTTCCCTCATTTTGGGGACAAATGTCTGAATATAGCCACTCTCTCCACCTTGTATATAATTAAACTCTGTCAACATACCATTGATTAGGGACAATTTTAGCTCTGCATTAGAGCTTATTGAAATTCAGTATGGCACATTTCTGCTAATGTAAAAATGTAGAAGTAATAGGCATCCATGTAACCTGAAAGCCATACTCAATTAAATGGCAGACACAATCTCAACACATCTGCTGGGCGCATGCTCGGGTCACAGCCTAACGATCAATTGTGCAATGACAAGAAAATGCATAGCATATCATGTTTAGATAATTCGGTATTTAAGAGGGTCTGAGAAGATATACATTTTGAGCCTTTGTGCTTGAACCTTTATTTTTATCATAGAAAGTAAGCAGCTCTTCAATATTTTAATTCTTTAACTTGAATCAGAAATGTCTTCTTATTCTTTCAAGCTCTTTTATCAGTCTAATTTGAGAGTACAACCTGAGCCATTTAAAATTTAACTTCTTAGCCTCATGAATCAGAGATTTCTCCATGGTCTAAAAACCAATAAAAGCCAATTAATTATATGACTTTTCTATCCTTTTGAAGCCTGGATCTACACTTTTATGTATATCTAAAAAAACTCTTTTCTCTTGATGAATGTCATGTGTAAATGTTGTAGCTTTAAGTTTGTAAACAAATTTATCAAAATGAAATACTACATTTTATGTGTAAGCTAGACTTATTTGAACAAAAATTACTTTTCTACTTAAGGACTCCAATTTGTAGTGAAGGTAAACTTTTCCTTCCAACTTGGAATATAAAACTGACACATCTCTCATTACTTTCAATTTACTTTTAACCTGTTTTATGTCTCCAATATCCTGATCTGGGAAGAAATTCCATTTCAATTATTATCATGTTGCTATCTTCTGTAAGGTCAGACAAACGTCTGGAGGAAATGGCACCGTGATATACTAAGGTTCATCTGGTTCCTTTAGCAGGAGGCAGTTATGTGTGCTCTCCTGTTGTAGTTGAGTCAAGAATGCTGTTAGCACACTTGTTCGTGGAGTTGACCTTCAGGCTGGCTAACTATAAAGATAGATCTCTATCACCATATATACTGTGAGGGAGCTGCCTTCCTGACCCCCCAAGGTAAAGTTGTTCCCAGCAAAGTCTGATGCCTGCTCAGCAACCTTGAGAAAGAAAAAACAAAGTTTGAGAGGTATTATGCTACATGATACCAAACTATAATATCATACCTGGCCATGGTAATGGCATAAAAACAGCCATCTAGATTAGTGGAACAAGACAGCCCAGAAATAAGCTCATGACTTTATTGCTAATTAATATGTATTTGGCAAAAGAGGAAAAGACATACAACAGGGTAAACACTGTCTATTTAATACATAAATGATGTTGAGAATTGGCCACTTTCTAACCTGATAATGCTGTTATTCTTCATATGAGCAACAACTAGCTGACTGACCAGAAACTTAATACATAAACCCTGGATATGAGGACAAAAGATATTGAGGGACTAGACAAACTCTATATATCCATGGCTAACTAGGAGGCTACTATATATATATAAGAAGAAAAGAGAGACTTTAAAACACCCCTACCCACTATCATCTACAAAAATTAGATTAAATGTAAGAGCTAAAACTATATTATTTCCAATAGCAAAAAATAGGAGAAAATATAAACTTGAATTAAACAAAGATTTGTTAGATATGACCCCAAACACCATAAGAAGAAGAAGAAAAAGTGAACTTCATTGATATTAAAACATGTTCATTCTTTAAGAAACACCATTATGCAAATAAAAGCTAAGCTATAGACTGGGACAAAATATTTGCAAGTCTGATAAAAAATGTATATTGAAGATATACAAAGAAATTCTACAAGTCAATAAGAAGATGACATACATTGCTTCTTGACCTTTTGGCTAAGATCAAGTGATGATGATGACATGCAAACCAATTTAAAAATGGACAGAATATTTTATTACACATTTCACCTAAGAAGATATACAAATGGCTAATAAGCACATGACAAGTTATTCAACAGTCAATATTTATTTGTCATTTTGCTCAAAAAGTCATTAGTAGAATGCAAATAAGATGCTACTAGCCATTTCCCAGGAGTAGTTACCCATCAAACTGATTATACCATGTGTTGATACTAATGTAGAGACAAATGAACCTTTTTACAATTCTGGTGGAAATGTAAAATAGTCCAGATGCTTCAGAAAATATTTTGGCAAATTCTTAAAAAGTTAAGTATAAACTCAATTTCATTCTTAAGTCCACAAGAACTCAAAACATAAGTCTACACAAAGTCTTTTATGCAAATACAGTATCCTCATTCAGAATAACTAAAATCTGGAAACAGTCCAAAGATCTGTCAGTGAGGGACAGGATAAACATTGTATATTTATACAATGAAATTTGATTCTACAATGAAAAGAACAAATGATTGATAAATGTTACAACATGAATGTACCTCAAAAACGTTATGTGGAGTGAAAAAAGCCAAACACAAAAGATTATATATTGTATGGATCCATTTGCATAGAATTTTAGAAAAAGAAGAGAGATAAAATAGGTTAGGGATTACCTGAAGCTGATGCATAAATAGAGATTTAAAATACACATAAACTTTTTGAATGATGGAATGGTCTAAAACTATATATTGGCAATAGTTGCACCTATACATTTTCCTAAAAATATTGAATTGTACACTTAAAATGGATGTATTTTATAGTATCTGAGTTATAGTTTTAAAACCTGAAAAATACTAACAACACTAATTATTCTTTAGAAAAGCAATACTTAAATATTTTAACGAGGTCACTGAGACTAAGACAAGTTAGAATAGGCTGACTTTCTCTTTCATGTTACATGTTATATTTATGCAGAATAAGCTTACCTTGTGATATTAAAAAAATTGGAAAAAATTAATTATAATATCTTTTCCAGTTAATGTTTATAAACCAATCAAAACTTATCTATACTCAGGTGACATATTTATGAAAAATAAAAACCTTTTTTAAATAGGTATATTATATGGGAAACCTTCCAAAACAGAAATGTATGTTTTTGATTTGACTGACAGTTAAAATTAGGTTTTTGTTTTCAGTGGATTAAATCAACAATACAAACTGCTTGTTTTCTTTAAGTCCTGAAAAATGACAAATTTGTTCACATAAATTGCATGTTTATTTTTTGAATAAAACAAATCAACTAGTATTTTCCTAGAATTTTCTAAATTGAGAGTGCATGAATTGCTTTTGATTATCTAATTGCAGGAGCATCAGACCATTAGCTCTCCCTTCAAAGCTTTTGGTGACAATGGGGTCATCTCACTTATGTGGACAAATAATGTCCTCTCACCAGCCCTGTCTCTTCCTTCCATGCCTCTTCCTGTGATGGCCACACATGTCATTGGTAATGATGCTGCATAACCTGCTCACTTCACTTAAACTCTGTTGATCTGAAGCTATACTGTTGTTTCACACAATTCCTAAAATGAACCCTGAATTGCTATTTTGATGTAGCAAATATTCTGCTGATCTATTTTTCATCATTGGCAGTACTAAAATAAAGGAATAACTTTCAATGTCCATTTCTTTTACCCTGTTTAACCGGGTCACAATGCAAAGCTTCCTCCTTTATTTGTTGTTTAATTTTCATCAGATGGTCACAATCAGGATGGTCAAACCCAGGCCTGAAAGACAGCCTGTTGTTCTCAATATCACACCTCTCCTTTATTAGTCAAATTTTTCCTTAAAGCAAACTACCTGTAGTCTCAGAGACTTGGAACTTATAAAAAAGAATGTTTCTTTTTCTTGCTTATGTACCCTAGGTAATCAGAAGCGACGCTGCTTCAGCCTTTTGATTTTATCCAGGGCTGCTCCATCTCTTCATGATTCTGGGTCCACTGGTTACTGGGGAACATATTTCTAATTGATAAGCATAAAGGAGTAAGAGGAAAAATCAAATCAGAAGAGCAGTTGTAAAATTCCTCCCTGAATCCTAAAAACTGGTAAAATCCAACTCAATGGGTGGGGACGTCTGTTCCATCCAGATGGGTTGGGATTTTCCAGTCATTTGCTTCTAGCCTGGTATATGTATATGTATATGAATTTAATCACTGTGCAGTGCCTTATATAAACCTTGGACCAACTTTGCATTTGCAAATCATTCCCATGCCACAAAAACTAAAAATGCACTTCCTTTGAGGATATTTTAGATTTATTAATAAATTATGTAAGATTGTTTGTTTTTTCCCTTGAAGCAGAGCTTTGTTGATGAACCTACTTTATTATCAAAGATGTTTGGGATTCAGGTGCTTCATGATTTTTTGTTGGCAGTTGTACACTAAAAACTGTTGCACCTGTCAGCTGGGTTTCTAACCTTAGTTCGTAATGGCTTTTCAGTGGCAGTCTTATATGGGTGATGACGAAGGACAGATGGTGGCATATGTGGAGGACTGCACATGAAATACAGTCTTTGGCGCCTGATGAGAGCAGATGAGTAGAGATTGACATACACACTTCGAAAAATATAATCAAGTTGTTTTGCGATATCAGAACATTCTGAATGGTTTAACATTCCTTTCATATCTTTGTCACAAAGAAGAAAGTGGTTTGATTCTACTAGTATTTATCTTTTTCTCCACCAACACCACTCTTCTAAAATTATATTAAATTTACATCTTGCTATCTTATGGAGTAACTTTAATATTTTTTTGAAAAAGTCTGGCTAGTCTTCCATTATATTATTTGCTCTATATGTTTTAGAAACAATTTGATAATTTCATGACAAATGGAATTACATGGTATTTCTAAGTTAGTTTAAGAGCCAATTTCTTATATATCTCATATTTAGTATAATTGTTGGTGATATCTAGGGAGGTTTTACAATTTTAGTTAGAATTTAAAATTATATTTATTATTATTACAATTATTAATAAACATTATGGTGTCAGTGAGATCTAGTGCGTATTGAAGGTTATATTGATTCACTTTTTTATATTTATATTGCTTATTTTTGTAATTCTTCAAAACTTTTATAATCATATCTTATGCAAACGATTACATGCTTTTGCTTTTTCATTTCTTCTTTATTATTTGTTCATTGATTTCTTTTTCATCTCTTATTACTTAACTGGAGCTTATACAGCGATGTTGAGTAATGGTACAGTAGTAAAACTATGATTTATAGTCTACTTGAAAGATACTACTTTTGTTTGACCTGTGGTGGCACAGTGAATAAAGTGTCAATCTGGAATGCTGAGGTCACTGGTTCAAAACCCCTGGCTTGCCTGGTCAAGGCACATTTGGGAGTTGATGCTTCCTGTTCCTTCCCACCTTCTCTCTCTCTCTCCCTACCCTTTATTTAAAATGAATAAATAAAATCTTTAAAAAAAGAAAGACACTGCTTCTAATAATTAATTACTAAATTCTATACAATTTTAATAATTTCATTTTATCAAATTTTAAGAGTGCTAATTAATTTCTTCTATTTCTGTATTGTTAAGAACCTGTTATATTGTAGGAACTATTTCATATTCTTTCTGTAGATACTGGCTATTCAGATATTTTATTTGTTCCTGAGTTTAATTTCAAAATAAATATAAAAACATTTATTAACTTTTAAATTATTGCAAAGCATTGATAAATAGAATTACTCTGTTTCATTTATTGTAAAGAAGAACCATTTCTAATACTATTCTATCTTTCTTATTTCTTGCCCAGATTGGCCAAATTAATCTATTTTATTAACCTTTTACAGAAAACCATTTTAAGTTTTATCTATTAAATTAAATTCTGTATTTTATTTATTTCTCTCTAGTTTAGCTATATATTTTAAATTCTTTAATTGTAATATAAAATGTGTCTGTTTCATTTAATATTTATTATCCTTCATGCCTTCTATGCACTAAAGCTAAGTTATTAGGTGTATAAAATGTTTAATTTACTTGTACTTTTCAACTTTTATCAAAAAGCAATATATTTTTATGTAATGCACTAAAAATAAATTACTTTATCTAGTAATGATACTAAAATCTCATTATTACATTTACTTATTTCTTATATTTTCCATAAGATATCTGATTTTTCAATTTACATAGAAATTAGACCCCCATGTGGAATAAGGTAGGCATTGAAAATGGTATTGTTTTGAAAAAAATATGAAATTGATAAAAAAATGTTTCAAATTTACATATCTTGATATCTTTTTTTTTTTTTTCAAAGTGAAAAGCAGGGGCAGGGGAGGCAGAAAGACAAGACTTCCATATGTGCCAGACCTGGATCCACCCAGCATGTCCACCAGGTGGCAATGCTAGGCTCCACTGTAATCTGAGCCAATCCAGAGCCTGAGGTGGACGGAGGACATGGCGCCATTCTCAAAGCTTGGGTCCAACTTTGCTCCCACAGAGCCTTGGCTGCTGGAAGGGAAGAGAGAGAGAGAAAGGAAAGGGGGAAGAGTGGAGAAGTAAATGGGCACTTCTCCTGTGTGCCCTGAGCAGGAATCGAACCCAGGACTTCCACATGCCAGGCGACGCTCTGCTGCTGAGCCAACCGGCCAAGGCCCTTATATCTTTTTATTATCAGGTAGAAATATTTCAGATTGTTTTTTCCAAAACTGTAACTAATTTACAAATTTGAGTTCAGTGTTTTTAGCCTCATCTCAAAAGATGGAGTATGCAAATGATTAAAACAAATGTAGTGTGTGTGTATATATTATATATAAAAATATATATAATATATTAACTATACACATATATAAATAAATTTAAGACATCTTTCACAACAGCAGTGGATAGAGCATCTGACTGGGACACAGAGGATACAGGTTAGAAACCCTGAGGCTGCTGGCTTGAGCATAGACTCATCCAGCTTGAGCATGGGCTCACCAGCTTGAGCATGGAGTCACTGACTTGAGCGTGGGAT
Organism: Rhynchonycteris naso; assembly: GCA_037038555.1. Classification (NCBI taxonomy): domain Eukaryota; kingdom Metazoa; phylum Chordata; class Mammalia; order Chiroptera; family Emballonuridae; genus Rhynchonycteris; species Rhynchonycteris naso. The sequence continues at coordinate 59,942,890 of CM072995.1, read as the reverse complement.
CATAGACATGACCCCATGGTCGCTGGCTTGTGCCCAAGGTCGCTTGAGCCCAAGGTCGCTTGAGCAAGCAGTCACTTGGTTTGCTGTAGCCCCCCCCCCCCCCCAATCAAGGCACATATGAGAAAGCAGTCAGTGAACAACTAAGGTGCTTCAGGGAACAATTGATGCTTCTCATCTCTCTCACTTCCTGTCTACCTGTCCCTATATCTATATGTTCCTCACTCTGACTCTCTCTGATTCTGTCAAAAAGTAAATAAAATGACATCTATCACAACAGAACTCTGGTTTTCAAATTAAATATAAAAGACATCTGTATGTATTAGAAGCATGCTTTCCTGAATATGCTTTTTAAATTGAAGAACAATAAATTTATTGACATTTCTATAAAATAGGAGCAAATTGTCAACATCCTCCTTAAGAAGGATGTCATATTGTTTTTAGAAAACTTCACTCTTAAAGTACAGTGTGTCCGTAAAGTCATGGTGCACTTTTGACTGGTCAAAAGTCAAAACTGCACCATGATTTTATAGACACACTGTATTTATACACTGTTGGTAACTAGTGTCTTTTCTAATTAAATATGTTAAGTATCACTTCTGCATACAATCATATACAAATAGACACACAGACATTAACCATGTAGATGTCTAAAAACATAACTGGAAAAAAAACATCAAAAATCCTTAAATCTGTTTACAAACATATCGTCAAAATGTTTTCATACCAAAACTAACGTAGGACTTGATGCCGGAAGAATTAAATAAAATATCAATTTGCATGGAACTCAGAGTTCTTAGTTCATTTGTCTACTTAAGCCAGTGTTTTCCAAAAGGAAAAAAAAATAAAGGGAGAGGAAGAGATGAAAAGGAAAGGGAAAGAGAAAAGTAAAAGAAATGGAAGACTAGGAAAAGAAATGAATTCTTAATGAGAATTTACATCAATGAGGTAACAGTAAGTAAAAATTTATCGTAGCTGAAGTTTATTTGTGTATTACATAGTGGCATATAGTTTGCCTTTTATTTATATTTAATATTCAATATTTTATAATACATTATTTATTTAACTATTATATTCAAAAATAGGTGGAATAGAAGTTCATTCTTTCATTATATTCCTCATATCTATTTAAAATTTGACCCCAGCAACTAAATATAAGCCGAACTTCTACGTTTACTACAAAAGTACGATGATTACAAAAATGTTACCTGGAAAAATTTGGTCTCCAAAGTATAATTCTTTAAAACCCAAAAACAAGATGCAGTAGCAAATGTCAAAATAAGGGGAAAATGTAGATTATTTACATACAGAAAACAAGAAAAGATGTATAAATGTAACTACTCTATTTTCTCTAAAGAATCTTTGATCACTCAAGTTGAACTTCATTTAAGGACTATGTATTCCCTTAATACGAGAAGCATAAAAATTCACATTTTGAAGGCAAAGAAGCTTCCTGAATTAAATAGCTAGACTTGCTTGCTTCAGGAATATTTCTTTTTTTCATTCTTTGAATTTGTGGGAGTCAGTTCTGGTGCCCCTGAAGTAATCACATGAAGGAGAGTCTCGTCTATTGGTAGTCAGTCACAGTTCAAGGAGAGACTTATATAATCTTATTTCAGAATGGCAGAATTTTCACATAGTGAAGTTCAGAAAATGTCCCAAAAGGGAGCTTAGCAGTAGCCAACGGCAGCAAGTCTATACAGCATCAGCAAAGCAGGAGTGAGCTGGCAAGCAGAATGGCTTTCAGAAAGCTCTTTACCTGTTTGATAGAGATTTAAAATGCTTTGCTTTTTTCTTCAGAATAAAACCCTTTTTCTTAGCTTCCAGCATTCAGTTTTTACAGGAATGGTTTGGTAAACTTTTTTAGTACCCTTTGAAATAGTGTAATTTCAGAAATTATTAATCAAATTGTAATGCTTAGTGTGGAGAATAAATATTTGGCTCAATGTGATGATATACTTCTAAATTTAAGTACCAGTGTGGTTGTACAATTTCAGCTTATTATATCCTTTTTAAATCCTTTAAATAGAAACACCCAGTAAAAATAGTAACTCAGTCAAAGCTGCTGTAGAAATAGTCAGAATCCTAAATAGAATGAGTTTTTAACATTTTGGAAAAAATACTTATATAAAAACTTTTAATTTTATTTTTTAGAGAGAGGTTGAGAGAGACAGAGAGAAACAGTGATCTGTTATTACACCCATTCATGCATTAATTAAAAATATTTATTTATTTATTTATTTATTTATTTATTTATTTATTTATTTATTTATTTATTTATTTTGAGAGAGAGAAAGAAGAGAGAACATCGACTTGTTTTTCCACTTATTTATGCATTCATTGGTTGATTCCTGTATGTGCACAGACCCAGGGATCAAACCCACATACTTGGTGTATGAGGGCAATGCTTCAACCAACTGAGCTACTAAGCTAGAGCTAGAAAAGATATTTTTAAATAAGTTATTTTATCTTTCTTGTATATAATTTTCTATGTAATAATATAATTTTCTTACTTATTATAATATACTTAGTATCATTTGCTTCTGTTATAAAACTTACTGACAATGTTTAGTTTTATCAAGTAAATAAAATAATTAAAGTTCTATTTGATGTTTAATATATTTGGTGGACAGATTTAGAAATGGTGATGGACAGTATCTAATTTTACAATATTATATTTATATCATTATATATGTGTTTATTATAAATTTGCTGGTGTGAGAATCTGCTCACTCAATGATATATTGTGCCTATCACAACAAACTTTATGATGAACTTTTTACTGAATTTTTAATTCTAGAGCAAATTATTTAACCACAGTGAATAAGTCTTATATGCTATTTAAATGGCAATGAATATTAGACACTGCTCTGTGATGTAGCTGTGATGTTAAGATTTGGATAATTACCTATTTTTTCATTGCCCAGAGTACTTTCAGACTTTTGTTTAAAAGAGTACTGGGCTTTTGTTTAACTTCAAATTTTCATTGACCTCCATATTGTCATTGCACATTAATTTCCCTATTTCAGATAGTTGGAAAACATTATTTTTGTTTTATTTCATGGAAATATTTTAAATACTATGGCGTGAGCTGGCTGCCCCTCAGGTAGACTGCTTGTGTGTCCCTGCCCCATGTCCCTGAACCCATTAGCAATATCCATCATCTCCTTGAAATCTTTGAGAACAAGGAGGACTTTTTTTTTTATTTTTTGTACAGGGACAGAGAGAGAGTTAGAGAGAGGGACAGATAGGGACAGACAGACAGGAACAGAGAGAAGTAAGAAGCATCAATCATTAGTTTTTCATTGCCGTCACAGCGCCTTAGTTGTTCATTGATTGCTTTCTCACACGTGCCCTGACTGCAGGCCTTCAGCAGATGGAGCAACCCCTTGCTGGAGCCAGCAACCTTGGGTCCAAGCTGGCGAGCTTTTGCTCAAGCCAGATAGGCCCACGCTCAAGCTGGCGAGCTCGGGGTCTCGAATATGGGTCTTTAGCATCCCAGTCCTATGCTCTATCCACTGTGCCACTGCCTGGTCAGGCAAGAAGGACTTTTTTGAACACACTTGATTTAGAATTTTAACTCACAGCTTCTCCACCCCTACAACAACATCTGATATACCTTATCTTTAAATTTTTTCTTTTCCAACTAAGAGGAGGGGAGATAGAGAGACAGACTCCTGCATATGCTCTGACTAGAATCCACCTGGAAATCCCGTCTGGGGCTAATGCCCTGCCCACCTGGGGCCATGCTCAAAATAGAGCTATTTTTAGTGCCTGAGGCAGAGTCTCCGTGGAGCCATTCTCAGCATCCAGGGCTGATGTGCTCAAACCAATTGAGCCATGGCTTCAGGAGGGGAAGAAAGAGAGAGAGAGAGAGAGAGGGAGGGAGAAAAGGGAGAGGGGTGGATAAGTAGATGGTTGCTTCTTCTTTGTGCCCTGTCCAGGAATTGAACAGGGGACATCCACACGTCAGCCTGGTGCTCTACCACTGAGCAAACCAGGCAAGGTATCCTTATCCTCGTAATTCCATGCTGCATATCACCTTGGAGCATTCCATTACACTTATTAATTCATTGTTCACTCATTATTTTCAGCCCCCCTCCCCAACTAAAATATTTCCCTAAGACATGGATATTTTTCTTTGTTTGCTGGTGTATCCCTACCTCTTGAAATATTGTCATCATGTAATAGATGCTCAATAATAGTTATTAAGTACAAAACAGGGGAAATATTTTAAGTACTGTGTTCTCAGATGAAGTAGAATTTTGTTGGAACAATCTAGGTTTGTATTTTTCTTTCCAGATCATGTGGCTGCAATGAAGGGTGGAATACACAGTGTGGATGTTGAATGGATCAGAGGGGAGAATACAAAATCAACAATAGAGTTGAAAATGACACAAATCAAGTGTCTAACTGTATATCAAATGCAGTTAAGCAGTTTGGAAAACAGAAAACTCATCTCTTGTATTTTTATTTGAATATCAATGACATGCCACTGAATGTGTTAACAGGTCTTAATACATCTTATGATTCTGTACCTTGCAATAATGAAGCAATATTTTCTCAAGCTGCAAGTGTGTTCCATTGAATAACATAGACAAACACTATTTTGCTGCACTTTCAGAGAAATCTACTGCTTTGGCAGTTTTATAATTTTTAATATCTTAATCTTGAATTCATGATAGCAATTTAATCGTACAAAATGAGGACAATTCACAATATTGGTCTGAGAGCATGTGTGATGCATATGTGTGGAGAGACAATGTGAAACCCAGTTAAAGCATAAAATTCCTTAAAGAATAATGCAATGTTTTGTAAGATATGACTGAGAAGTCACTAGGCAAGCTTGAAATTTGTCACCACAACTACCTTGATTTAAGTACAAATCAAATCATGTCACTTTTATTTCAACCTGGGATTCAAAATGTGGGAGAAAAAAATCCTTCGGTGCAAATTTAAAAAATTACTAAAATAGATTTTAAGAGAATCCTGTCTTGTGGTTTGGGGAGAATCATAAATCTTCCTCAGTTCTCAGATGGCTTTTATATAATTTGTTGCATATAAATCACTAGAGACAAATGACTCTCATTTAAAGGGTTAAGAGGCCACACAACCTCAATGATGATTTAAATTTGTTTAAAATCAAGTCTCCCCCACTTAGTGCTATAGTCTTAGCACTCCCTGTCTCTCTACCTCTCTATGAATATTCAACAAAATACGCCAAAGCCAAACACAGAGGTTAGAGCATAAACAGGTACCGGAACCATCATATTCTTCTACTTGTGACCTTTTAAAGCTTAAATGGGAAAACCAGAATATGTATGAAGCATGTAGGGTAAAAAAGGGTTTCTAAAACAGACATTTTGCTCTTACTGTATTTGACATATAAAGGAACTGCTACACTAAAGTCGATTGTTTATAAAGTCTTTACTTGGAATAATATTTGATATTTAATAGCTTTTCTTGGTAAGGATATTCTATTCAACACCATTTGAGACCAATCCATGATTTCATCTCTGATTCAGCTTCTCCTTAGCCACTTTAGTCAACTTCTAGTGGATGGGCTGAAAACAGACTTGACTCTAACATATTTGTCAGAGATCTGTCCTTCAGTTATTTTTTCTCTTAATATGAATTTAAACTGTATTTGAATGTCTGTATTATGGTTAACCCATTTTCCATAAGCCCACAAACAGTTCATATAAAATAGGTCGTCTATACACACATCAAACTGTCCATTTAACTGAAATGTACAGCTTATTTAGAAGAAGAAGAAGAAGAGGAGGAGGAGGAGGAGGAGGAGGAGGAAGAGGAGGAAGAGAGGAAGAAGAGAAAGAAGAAGAGGAAAGAGAAGGAGGAGGAGGAGGAAGAGAAGAGGAAGAAGAGAAAGAAGAAGAGGAAGGAGAAGAAGAAGAAAGAAGACATGTCTCAGAAACAAAATAGTTATTTTTTACCTCCTCAAAAAAGTCACTTTCTGGCCTAACGGGGTTTAATTTCAGTTTATTTGAGATGTTTTGTCTGTATTGTGATTTTCTTTGCAACCTATATTTGTTTTACGATCATTATGATGTTCTTTTGTGTTGTTCAATATTATGGAGAAAAATAATTATTCATGTGCATAGTTATTTTATTCTAATCTCCCAGCACAGAGGCTGAAATTCTTCAGGGAAGATGTTAGAAGCAAATATATAATACACACCATACCTCCAGGTGCTTAAATGCGTTAAGTCCCCAGATTGCATACGGTCAAGAATTTAGAGATCAAATTTAGGAACGTAAAGAAGATTCATTTTCAAATACTGACAGGCATCATTTCAAAACATATTTTCTATTTATTCATAAAAACAAGTATGTCTATGCAAAGGACATCATCATATCTAAAACTTCATATCCTAAAAATGAACTAAATTCTCTTGGGATAGATGTATGAAGAAAAACAAGTAGAAGAATTTGTGCCAAGCAAATATTTGGAAGTCTTTTTTTTTTTTTTTCGTATTTTTCCAAAGTGAAAAGTGGGGTTGGGGGGGGTGTCAGGTGAGGCAGACAGAATCCTGCATGTGCCTGACCTGGATCCACCTGGCATGCTCACCAGGGGCAATTCTCAGCCCTCTGGGTGTTGCTCCATCTGCAATCAGAGCAATCTAGAGCCTGAGGCAAAGGCCATGGAGCCATCCTCAGCACCTGGGCCAACTTTGCTCCAATAGAGCCTTGGCTGTGGGAGGGGAAGAGAGAGATAGAGAGAAAGGAGAGGGGAAAGGGTGGAGAAGCAGATGGGTGCTTCTCCTGTGTGCCCTGGCTAGGAATTGAACCTGGGACTTCCACACTTCGGGCCGACACTCTACTGCTGAGCCAACCAGCCACAGCCATATTTGGAAGTCTTTAAATCTTATGCAATTAACAAATAAATTAAAAATGAGATTGTGTAGAACTGATAAACAAATAGGCACTAGATGGAGGTAAAATGCGATCAACAAATATTTTGACTTAACTTTTAATCTTGAAAACATCTTGGCTGGACCCAGGAACTATTTTTGAACATTTTATATTTGGGTATATTATAGATGTTTAATAAAAATCTCATTGAATTTATGATGGGATACACTGACTTGTATAATTATATTAATTGAATATAATCTCAATATTTCCAATATAGAGAGAGGTAGAGATTATATGTGAGAATTGTAGAGAAAGGTAGAACAAATAACCCCCCAAAATGCAATGATTTAAAATTCTTTAAAAATCTTATAAAAGAATCTTTATTCTTATGATCTTGTCTCCTTTTACATGTGAAGTCAGTTGGCTGATGCTTTTATAAGCCTATGTACTAAACACTTAAGGAAATCTGACCTTAGAAAGAAGTTATAGGATTAAAGAAGTGAATAGTTTCTAAAACAACAATAGGATAATTAGAAGATTTAAAAACATTTAAAATAGCTGTATCTCATTGCTTTTAATTCACACATATTATAGATGCAGCTAAATATTTCTATAAAAGAAAGCAAAGGAAAAAAATATGGATGAGTGGATGTCAGCTAGTAACCAAATGCTGCTGGACCTGCCATGTCTAATTATAACAAAATGGCCTACAGAGAGGGGTTTCAGTATTGTAGAAATAGGGTCATGAGTGTCCACTGTTTGATATTTGCATTAGGATATTGTATCCACTAAGAAGTCACCATGTCAGGCCACAGGAGGAAAAGAGACCTGCTCACTCAATCCAGGACAACTGCATGTTTCAAACAACCAGCAGGGAGTCTGAACAAATAATTAATTTAAAATTATTTTCATCTTTTTTTTCCAAGCAAGAGGAGGGGAAAAAGAGAAACAGACTCCCTCATGTGTTCCAACCATAATCCACCCAGAAACTCCTGTCTGGTGCCAGTGTTCTGCCATTCTGGGGCCATGCTCCCAACTAAGCTATTTTTAGCATCTGAGGCAAAGGTTCCACGGAGCCATCCTCAGCACCTGAGGCCAACACACTCAAATACAGTTGTACCTTGAGATATGAGCTTAATTTGTTCTATAACCAAGCTCATAAGTCAGTCAACTTGTATATCAAACAAATTTCTCCCATTTAAAAGAACTGAAATAGATTTAATCTGTTCCAGCCCTGTGAAACATCTCCAAACATCCTAAATTATGAAAAAAGACATGTTTTTAATTAAGAAACACACATGTATACTTTACCAATGCATAACAAAATATATGAAATAAAAGCAAAAAGTGTTATTTAGTACTGTATTCTTACCTTGGAGACAGACAAGTGCAGTTACTGGAGGTGAATGGTGGAGGAGGAGGGAGGGAGGAAGGGATGCAGGCATTGTAGACACAGTAAACTAAAACTGCACTTTCTTTTCATTTTTTTTTTTCTTTTTACAGGGACAGAGAGAGAGTCAGAGAGAGGGATAGATAGGGACAGACAGACAGGAACAGAGAGAGGTGAGAAGCATCAATCATTAGTTTTTCATTGCCGTCACCTTAGTTGTTCATTGATTGCTTTCTCACATGTGCCTTGACCGCAGGCCTTCAGCTGACCGAGCAACCCCTTGCTGGAGCCAGTGACCTTGGGTCCAAGCTGATGAGCTTTTGCTCAAGCCAGATGGGCCCACGCTCAAGCTGGCGAGCTCGAGGTCTCGAACCTGGGTCTTCCACATCCCATCTGATGCTCTAGTCACTGCGCCACCACCTGGTAAGGAAAAACTGCACTTTCTTAACACTAAATGTAAACTAAAACTGCATTTTCTTTAAACAAAACTAAAACTGCACTTTCTTTACTCTAAATGAAACCATGAAAATTTAATTGTAAAAAATGCACTTTCTTAACTTTAAACTTAAACTAAGCTTAACAATACATATTTTTCATTTAATCATCATCTGTTTTTGCCTTTTTAGCTGCACTTTCGGCACTTTCACTCACAGGACTTTTGAATAAAAATCTATCCAAAGAGGTTTGCTTTTGCCTGCCTTTTAAAATGTGACAAACAAGTGTCATTAAAACGTGCCGAAGCACAACCAGTTGAAATTTTTCTGGGTGTTTCTTTTCAATGAAACTTGAAAGCTTCTCCCACATTGCCAGCATGTCTTTAACTTCACTTGTAGAAATTACTTCCTCTGATTCTACCTCCTCCTCACTACTAATCTCTTGCAGAAGCTCTGTATGTTGCATCAACTGTAGTTCCTTCAACTCCTCAGTTGAGAGTTCCTCCTCATGTTCCTCAACAAACTCATTTACGTTACCTTCATCTACCTCCAGATCCATCGACTTTCCAAGGGACACAATCTCCTCCAATGCTTCTGCCTTGGTCTTGGTCTCTGGTTCAAATCCTTCGAAGTCCCTGTCTGCAACAACATGAGGCCATAACTTTTTTCATGCCAAGTTCAAGGTTCTTCTTGTAACCTCTTGCCATGCCAAGTCAATAATGCGTAAACATATCACGTTCCAAAACTCTCAAAGGGTTAGAATTGTATTCTCATTCACTTCAAAGCAGCGGCGGAACAAGTGCTTTGTGTAAAGCTTTTTAAAGATGGAAATGACCTGCTGATTCATAGGTTGCAAGATTGAAGTCATGTTGGGTGGGAGGTAGAGGACTTTCACAAATTTAAACTCATTGAGAATGTCATCTTCCAGACCAGGTGCGTGGGCTGGAGCATTATCAAGAATTAGTAATACTTTCATTGGGAGTTTATTTTCTTGAAGATATTTCTTCCCTGCAGGACCGAAGATGAGATTTATCCATTAAATATAAAACTGCTGCATAACCCATGCCCTAGCATTGGTGTGCCACATAACCTGCAGTTTTTCTTTAAGAATCTCATGAGTCTTAAAGGCTCAAGGATTTTCAGAATGATACACTAGCAGTGGCTCTATTTTACAGTCATGGCTAGCATTTGCACACAATGCAAGGGTCATGGGTTTATGGCCTGGCAGCTTCTTCTCCTCTGCGGTGATGAAAGTCCTCCAGTGTATTTTTTTCCAAAACAATCCTGTTTCATCACAGTTGAACACTTGTTAGGGGATGTAGCCTTTCTTTGTGATAAGCTCAACAAAACTTTTGATGTATTCCTCAGCTGCCTTAACGTCAGCACTCGCAGCTTCACCATGCCTCACTACCAAGTGGATGCCAGATCTCTTCCTGAAATTTTCAAACCAGCAATGACTAGCCTTAAACATATCTTCTATTGCCTCTTTTGAGGTTGATGGTTCTTTCTTCTTCAAGTCACTGTAAATAATACCTGCCTTTTCACATATTACAGTCTCTGTCACTGTATCTCCTGCCAGCTCTTTCTCTTTCACCCACACCAGCAGAAACTTCTCCATTTCTTGATGGATATTTGTCCTTAATTGGGACAGAATTGTAGTTCCTTTCGTTGGATTTGCACTTTTGATGGTATCCTTTTGTTTAAGGATGGTACAAATTGTAGATGTATTGCAGTGTTACAGCCTTGCCAGTTCAATCACTCATACACCATGCTCATGTTTTTCTATTATTTCTTGCTTTACGTCTATTGACATCATTCTCTTCTTCTCACCACTGTCCTTTACACTCACTTTCTTTGGCCCCATGATAGCACACAGAGTAAGTTAGTAAAAAATGCAAAAATGATGCAAGAACGAGTACAGTGCACAAGATTCGACTTGATTCTGAGGGTAACACGTGAGAAAGAACGAGATGTTGGTGTTCTGCTGTCGATACTGGACCCGTGCGCCAATGCACCAACTAGCGGCTGCTTCTTGAATCATGACTCCTATCTCGGAATTTTTCTCGTATCTCAAACAAAAATATAGACAGAGTCACAGCTTGTATCTTTAAAAAAATTATGTTGGTCTGCTTGTATATCAGTGTACCACTGTATTTGAGCCATGACTACAGGAAAGGAAGAGGGAGTGAAAGGAGAGAGGGAGGGGGAAAGGTGGAGAAGCAGATGGTGGATTCTCCTATGTGTCCTGACTGAAAATTGAACCTGGGACATTCACACGCTGGTGTCAATGCCCTACCGTTGAACCAAATGACCTGAGCCAGTTTAAAATTTAAAATAGAACAAAATAAAAACAGAAACCTCTCTGTGTTCACAGGTTATTTTTGTCAGACATGTAAATAGAAGAATTATTATTTGAGTCTCACTGTCCTTAACTGAGATATTTATATTGGATTCAGCAAAACAACAATAGGCACAGGATTTCTACTGACAAACTGAAAGGACAAATCTGGTTGCTTTTTATAGCAGAAAGAGTTGATAACTTCAAATTTTCTTCCTACAGTCTTTAAATAAAAATTTTATTGGCCTTAAAAGATTCATTAATTGGTTTTAGGATGGAGAACTGGAAGACCCATTTAAATATAGAGCATATTGTTACTACAAACATATCCTTTAAACTCTAACTCATGTGCTCAAAAACAATGAAATCAGTCAGATGATGTAGCTAAATAGTACCTGTTAGCTGTTGTGACTGCTATTCCCACTGAATTTTCAGATAAAATTAGTTGTCATATCAACATAAGCTTCTATAAATTATAAGCTAAAGTTTTCAGAATCCCAATTTATCTTTCAGTACAGTATTTAATTGAAAGTTGGCACTTTATGAATAATATTGATAACTGAATAACTAAACAGAGTGCATAGATAAATTGATCTTTCTTTGCATTGAGTTTCGTCTTTCCATATATGTGACCTTATTATGAAGGAAAACTAAGAATTATTATCTGGATGAGATACATATATTTAAATGAGTATATTCATATATGATCATATATTCATTGAGTTTTCTATTTTTTTAATTTTCTAATGGTATTTATTTCTTTTTTCTTCCTTTTGCTAATTTTATGTTTAGCTCATTCTTCTTTATACTAGATCCTTGAGTGGAGGGGATTTAAGGACTTGAATAAATATTTCTCCAAAAAAGACATACAAAGGGCCAACAGATATATGAAAAGATGTTCAGTGTCACTAATTATAAGGAAATTGCAATTAAAAACCACCACAAATTATTATCTTGCACTTGTTAGGGTGGCTATTATATAAACAATATATAAATGTTGGCAAGAATGAGTATAAATCTGAACCCGTGGATATTATTGGTAGAAATGCACAAAGGTCCAGCCACTATTGAAAACAGTATGGAGGTTTTCTAAAAATTAAAAGCGCATTGCCATTTGATCCAGCAAACCCACCTCTAATATTTATTTGAAAGAATTGATATTAAGTCTTGAAGGGCCTGACCAGGCTGTGGTGCAGTGGATAGAGTGTCGAACTGGGATGCAGAGGACCAAAGTTTGAGACCCTGAGGTCGCCAGCTTGAGCATGGGCTCATCTGGTTTGAGCAAAAAGCTCACCAGCTTGGACCCAAGGTCACTGGCTTGAGCAAGGGGTTACTTGGTTTGCTGTAGCCCCCCGGTCAAGGCACATATGACAAAGCAATCAATGAACAACTAAAGTGCCACAATGAAAAACTGATGATTGATGCTTCTCATCTCTCTCCGTTTCTGTTTGTCTATCCATCTCTCTGACTCTCTCTATATCTCTGTAAAAAAAAAAAAAAAAGTCTTGAAGAAGTATTAGAATTCTTATATTTATTGCAGCTCTTCATAGTAGTCAATGTAAAAACAACCTAAACATTTATCAACAGATGAATTGATTAAAGAAAAATAATGTGTGATGTGCTATCTACATTACATACCATAGACTGTTGTTCAGCCTTTAAAAAGAGGGAAATCCTGGAATGTGTGGCAATATGGGTGAACCTTGAGGGCGTTAAGTGAAGTAAGCCAGTCACAGAAAGACAAGTGTTGCATGATTCCCCTGATATGAGATACCTCAAATAGTGAAAGTCAGAGAAACAGAGACTAAAAGGGGTAGAGGGAGAGGGAAGTCGAGAGTTGCTAATTCAAAGTTTATAAAATTTTGGTTATGCAGGATAAATTCTAGAAACCTACTGTTCAACATTATGCCTAGAGATAATACTGTATTCTACACTGAAAAATTTGTTAAGAGGTTAAACCTCATGTTAAGCATTTTTTTCACAAGAAAAGAAAAGGAATAAAAAAAGATTTCTCAGCTGTTCTGTATAGTCTGTCAATAGAAGTCAAAGAAAATGTAGTTTCTGCAGAAAACCTGCCTTTTCTTCCAATAATTAGCCATGAATATGAAAATACTTTAAGAATAACTGTGCCTTAAAAAGCATAATTATTTTTGCTGTATACCGAAAAAATTTTTAAAAACAAAAATATTTTTTAAAAACAAAATACATATATTACTATGTTCTGAAGATTAAAGAAAATTAAAAATTAGAAAGGTAATGATTGTTGATAATAATTGTGCAATTGACTTAAAATCTAAATTTTTATTTGTTTGCCTGATTTCTTACTTTAAAATGAAAAATAGTCTGACCAGGTGGTGGCGCAGTGTATAGAGCGTCAGACTGGGATGCAGAAGACCCAGGTTCGAGACCCCGAGCTCGCCAGCTTGAGCGTGGGCCCATCTGGCTTGAGCAAAAGCTCGTCAGCTTGGACCCAAGGTCGCTGGTTCCAGCAAGGGGTTGCTCGGTCTGCGGTCAAGGCACATATGAGAAAGCAATCAATGGACAACTAAGGTGTTGCGACGGCAACGATAAATTAATGATTGATGCTTCTCACCTCTTTCTGTTCCTGTCTGTCTGTCCCTATCTATCCCTCTCTCTGACTCTCTTTCCCTGTAAAAAAAAAAAAAAGAGAGAGAGAGAGAGAGAATGGTGCTTCAAGTTTCTAACCCAAATGTAGGGTTTGTTCTCCTAGGTTTCCTGAGGTTTACAAGCTGTACAACTAATCTGCATGAGGTGCATAGTCCTACAAGTAGTATGAGAGGAGGATTAGGTCTAGACCAGTGACCGGGGAAGGTGGCAAGGCTCTGTATGTTAAGTAAGGTTGGGCTGTGGTTGCAGGATGGGTGTACGTTTTTGACACAGTAGCCTAAAATAACTCTTCATGGTAACAATGAACATCATGCATTGGTCATTAAGATGCTTTGAATCTAAGAAAGATGTCTGTGGCCCCATTCTCCCCTACACATGCAACAAGCATTGGTTGGCATCATCAGACTTTTGACAATGTCTTTATTTGTTTTTTGTTTGTTTTGTGACAGAGAGAGAGACACACACACAGAGAAAGATAGGAACAAACAGACAGAGAGAGATGAGAAGCATCAATTCTTCGTTGTGGCACTTTAGCTGTTCATTGTTTGTTTTCTCATATTTGCCTTGACCAGAGGGCTACAGCAGACCGATTGACCCCTTGCTCAAGCCAGTGACCTTGTTCTCATGCCAGAAACCTTGGGCTTCAAGCCAACGACCTTTGGGCTCAAGTCAGTGACCATGGGGTCATGTCTATGATCCCATGCTCAAGCACGTGACTCCGTGCTCAAGCTGGTGAGCCCACACTCAAGTCAGATGAGCCCGTGCTCAAGCTGGTGACCTTGGGGTCTCGAAACTGGGTACTCTGCATCCCAGTCTGACACTCTATCCACTGCTCCACTGCCTCGTCAGGCTCTATTTGTTTTTATTATTACATTACATAAATTGACATCTGGAAACTGAAGTACTACATTTTTTATTATAGCAACAAAATTAGATAAACCTACCATGTCCACATAAACATATCTATGCATGATTCAGTTGAAACTCAAATACCTTATTCTTTTTAAGCTCAAAAGCTTTATCAGCTTTTCAATCTTGTATCCTTAGAAAAGAATTTAAGGCTTCCAAATTGATGGAATCGTTTGAGAGCAGCCAAAAATACCACCTTGGAGAATTTAACTCCATTGTCATAGAAAAACTAAAAACTGAAGTGTTTAGTGAGGAAGGTAATGGGGGCTTGTCAGCTTAGAGAAAGTGCTTCTCCTGAAATATCACTCTTTATGGGAGCATTTCCAAATGGGTTTGAGGGGAAAAAAAATCTTCCAGAGAATGCACTTTGGTAAACAAGCAGAGGCTATTTTCAATCAAAATCTCTGAGACATGTTTTTTTTTCTCTCAAAAAGATTTTAATGTACTTTGTCCATTTGCATTTTTAGATGAGAAGAAAAATAGGAGTAAATTGACACACCTTGTTCAAAAAGGAACTGCAAACATGTAGTGACATCTCAAGTTAAATCTCTGATAAAGAAAAATGCAGTTTTAATTGTTTACCATGGTCTTCTAAATTAGATGCTGTTGTGTTCATTTAGAGAGTTCCAGAATGAATTTACTACTCTTGTCAAATTCAGTTTCAGTATATAAAGACATGAAATATGTTTGTACTAGTCAATGATTAGTTTTCTCACTTTTTAAAACATTTTTAGCTTTTTGTTGATAAAATAAAACCACATTACAAATCTCCATGTTCATAATTTCATACTTCAGCTTGGTCTACTCTTTCTTCAATTATACTCTCTGTTAATCACTATAATTCTTTTTAATTATCTGTGACCCAAGTTTTCTTATAAGTGGCAGCAAATTTCTGGACCTGTAACTGAATGTGAGTTGCCCTTCTCCCCTTTTCCCTTCGGCATAATCCACTGAGAAAAATAACTTAAAATTCAAATTATGTTTTCAATACACGAGAAAATAAAAATGTTCTATTGTATGATGTGCCTAAAATTATATTTTAATGAGCAGTTACTTAGCTAAGAGAAATCAGAAACGCCATAGATACATTTTGAATTTTAGACACACTAGGATTTGTGCAGGATAGAGGTAAGTATTGCTACCAGGAAATAGCTGTTGTGCCTCCGTATTGAGAAATGCCTAGAACTAAAGTCTAATTGTTCCTGGTAATGGAGAATAGGCAGCAAAGATTTCTCAGATGTCCCTTTATACCTGTTATTTGTTAAACTGTTTTTGTAGTGTAAAAGCTGTACTACATAGCCAGCGGATTACCGGGCATTGTTGGAGCAGTGTTCAGAGTGGGCCCACAGTGGTCCAGTGGTGTGATATGCTTGCCCAAGGTGGACTGGGTAAGAAGGCCAGATGGCTAGTCATTTGGAGGAAAGTGAAATAGCCCTAGCATTTATTAAGCCAAAACTTATGCTGGAGACTTTACATGTATAATCTCATTTATTTCTTCCTCTCCATAACCTTGCAAAATAAGTTTAATTCATGAGCCTATTTCAATGTTTTAGTTCCCACAAAAGATGGTTGATATCAGAACAGGAGTGCAAACCCAAGACTGAATTAAGACTGCCTTCTTAAAGTGTCACGATATATAGAATACCCTCATATCTTCTGATTCAAGATCTCCGAGTTTTCAATGTTGTGACTCTAATAAGCATAAGAAATAGACAGGTTAGATCAGTTCATAACTGAGCTGTGATAGTATGTGTATGCCCTGGGTTAGGAAAAGTTCAAGTTAAAGACTAAAGACTAAGATTTATTCCCTGTTCTGTCATTAACTGTATAGACTGACACCAGTCAGCATCTCAACTTTCACACCCCTTTCTTGGGAATGTGGTGAGGATCAAATGAGATATTGTGTTTAATGGGAATTTTTTAAGCCAGAAAACATGCACATCTTTATTGGGGATAAAGGACTATTATTGGAGCAGTAGTCCAATACTCAAATATCTACAACCCAGCTTTTATAATGGGATGGTAAATTTTTTCTCAACTCTGATGCTTTAAGCTTGAGTAATAAATATGTCAGAATATTTTTTACTTACAAAGAGATATATGGTTCCCCTTAACTTTTTATTTGCATCATTCTATGCTTTAGGTGTTTTGTTTTTTTTTTTTTCCTAACGTTTTTGATGGAGAGGTGTTTATTGTGTGGGAAACATTTTTCTTTCCTCTTGATTTTACCATGAGAAAAATGGCAGCTCAAGTATGAAGAATGAAAACTGGCAGCCGACACTGTACTTTGAGTTAGGGCACCACAGGGAGGGCTTGATACATTGGCACTAAACAGCACATGCCCTGGGGCTATGTGCAAAGAACGATTCTCTGTAGTCAAATTCTCCATTTTTTAAAAGGGAATCTCTTTTCCAAAATTTTTGCAATTAGATCCAAAAATAAAAGGTTACCAATTCATCGTGTGTGTGTGTGTGTGTGTGTGTGTGTGTGTGTGTGTGTGTGTGTCATTATCAGTTAAGATCATCACTGTGAAACACAGGCAGTCAGCAACAGCAATGGATAGTCCAAGCCAAACACTCAGCAATAATCTCACAGAGAGGTGCGAGTAACCCAGGCACTAAAAGGAGAAGAGGGGAATAAAGGAAGAAGCACATGAATTTGAGGTGTCTTATTTTAGGAGTAGAACTAGCGAGCAAGCCTAACACAGCTGCCCCACACCCAAGTATCTATTTCTCAGGTTATCCTTTGATTTTTAACAATTTTGACAGTTTTCTGTAAATATGTTTTAGGGAAGATGAAACAAAATGCTTGGAAAGCTCATTTGCTTCTATATTTATGTAGCTAAGAAAGAATCTGGCTGAGCACATCCAAATTAAAATATGTACTTATATTTCCTAGTACTTAATTTATCTGATTGAACAAATCGGTGTCAGGGTAGAGCTTTGCAGCTCCCCTGCAATAACGCTAGTTCCTTGATTGGAAAGGTATCATTGCGCCTTCCCTTCTGTCTCAGCAAATGTGAAAGTGTTATGAAGCAAGTTTCTCCTTCTGAAACACTTTGCACATATGGCAATGTAACACTGGTGGTGGCCGAGGCCAGGCAGGTCCACATTGGATTCTGACGGACAGTAGAGGAAATGCAGAGTCAGAAAGCATTGGGCCGTTCCCATTAGATAGAGTCTCCCAACAGCGGAGGAGCAAACAGCAGAAAAAACTGCTTCTCAGACAAACAAGTAGCAAAAATGGCCCCTTACAGTGGCAGGCGGGCAATCTGTAATCTGCTCTGAGTGCAAGCACCTAGCCCCATGATGGCGGACCTATGACACGTGTGTCAGCACTGACACACATAGCCATTTTCGATGACATGCAGCATACCAGAAAAGTATGGGGCCACATGCCAAGAAGGACGTTTCATCCTCGGCTTGTGCCGGAGGTCTGTAGGCCAAAACAACAGAACTCCCGCACAGAGCGTCTAGTTCTGGGACTTCTGGTTAGGCTGTTTTTCTCAAAGTGACACACCACCCATTATGCTTGGGTTTTTATTTTTTTAATTTTATTTAGAAAATTAAATTTAACAATGTGACATTGATCAATAAAAATACATAGATTTCAGGTAAACATTTCTATAGCACTTAAATATTTTTTAAATTGTTTTTATTGATTTTAATGGGGTGACTGATAAATCAGGGTACATATGTTCAGAGAAAACATCTCCAGGTTATTTTGACATTAGATTATGTTGCATACCCATCACCCAAAGTCAAATTGTCTTCCATCACCTTCTATCTGGTTCTTTTTGTGCCCCTCCTCTCTCCTCCTATCCCCTCGCTCTGCTCCCACCCACCCCCACCCCCTAACCAGCACACTCTTGTCCATGTCTCTGAGTCCCATTTTTATGTCCCATCTATGTATGGAATCATATAGTTCTTACATATAGTTCTTAGTTTTTCCTAATTTATTTATTTCACACAGTATAATGTTATCAAGGTCCATCTATGTTGTTGTAAATGATCTGATGTCATCATTTCTTATGGCTGAGTAGTATTCCATAGTATATATGTACCAAAGCTTTTTAATCCACTCTTTCACTGACGGACACTTGGGCTGTTTCAAGATCTTCGCTATTGTGAACACTGCTGCCACAAACATTGGGGCGCATTTCTTCTTTTCGAACAGTGCTATGGTGTTCTTAGGGTATATTCCTAAAAATGAGATAGCTGGGTCAAAAAGCAGTTCGATTTTGAATTTTTTGAGGAATCTCCATACTGTTTTTCACAGTGGCTGCACCAGTCTGCATTCCCACCAGCAGTGCAGGAGGGTTCCCTTTTCTCCACATCCTCGCCAGCACTTATTCTGTGTTGTTTTGTTAATGAGCGCCATTCTGACTGGTGTGAGGTGGTATCTCATTGTGGTTTTAATTTGCATTTCTCTAATGATTAGTGATGTTGAGCATTTTTTCATGTGCCTATTGGTCATCTGTATGTCCTCTTTGGAGATATTTCTATTCATTTCTTTTGCCCATTTTTTGATTGGATTATTTGTCTTCCTGGTGTTGAGTTTTACAAGTTATTTATAAATTTTGATTATTAACCCCTTATCAGACGTATTGTCGAATATGTTCCCCCATTGTGTAGTTTGTCTTTTTATTCTGTTCTTATTGTCTTTAGCTGTGCAAAAGTTTTTTAGTTTGATATAGTACCATTTGTTTATCCTGTCTTTTATTTCACTTGCCCGTGGAGATAAATTGGCAAATATATTGCTGAGAGATGTCGGAGAGCTTACTGCCAATGTTTTCTTCTAGGATGCTTAGGGTTTCATGGCTTACATTTAGGTCTTTTATCCATTTTGAGTTTGTTTTTGAGAATGGTGCAAGTTGATGGCCTAGTTTAAATTTTTTCAGGTAGATGTCCAATTTTTCCAACATCATTTGTTAAAGAGGCTGTCTTTACTCCATTGTATGTTCTTACCTCCTTTGTCAAATCTCAGTTGTCCATAAAGGTGTGGGTTAATTTCTGGGTTCTCTGTTCTATTTCATTGATCTATTTACCTGTTCTTATGCCAGTACCAGGCTGACTTGAGTACAATGGCTTTGTACTATAACTTGATATCAGGAAGAGTGATACCTCCTGCTTTATTCTTCCTTTTCAAGATTACTGAGGCTATTCATGTTCTTTTTTGGTTTTATATAAATTTTTGGAATATGTGTTCTATATCATTGAAGTATGTCATTGGTATTTTAATTGGTATTACATTGAATTTATAAATTGCTTTGGGTAATATAGACATTTTAATGATGTTTATTCTTCCTAACCATGAGCACAGTATATGCTTCCACTTGTTTGTATCTTCCTTTATTTATTTTATCAATTTTTTTTTATTATTTCCTGAGTACAATTCTTTAATCGCCTTGGATAAATTTACTCCTAAGTACTTTATAATTTTGGTTGCAATTGTGAAAAGGATTGTTTCCTTAATTTCCCTTTCTGCCAGTTCATTGTTGGTGTATAAAAATGCCTCTGATTTCTGAGTATTAATTTTCTATCCTGCCACCTTGCTGAATTTATTTATCAGGTCCAGTAGTTTTTTGACTGAGACTTTATGGTTTTCTATATACAGTATTATATCATCAACAAATAATGATAGTTTTACTTCTTCTTTTCCAATTTGGATGTTTTTTATTTCTTCTTCTTGTCTGATTGCTGTGGCTAGGACTTCCAGAACTATGTTGAATAAGAGTGGTGTAAGGGGGCACCCCCGCCTTGTTCCTGATTTTAAGGGGATTGCTTTTCATTTTGCCCATTGAGTATGATGTTGGCTGTGGGTTTGTCATAGATGGCCTTTATCATGTTAAGGTATGTTCTCTGTATTCCCACTTTGCTGAGAGTTTTAATCATGAATGGGTGTTGGATTTTCTCAAATGCTTTTTGTGCATCTATTGAAATTATCATGTAATTTTTGTCCTTCCTTTTGTTTATGTGATAAATCACATTGATTGATTTGTGAATATTGTACCTACCAGCCTTACCTCCCCAGAATAAATCCCACTTGATCATGGTGTATGATTTTTTTCATATATTGCTGGATCCTGTTGGCTAGTATTTTGTTGAGGCTTTTAGTATCTAAGTTCATCAGGAATATTGGCCTATAATTTTCTTTCTTTGTGTTGTCTTTGCCTGGTTTCGGAATCAGAATTATGCCTGCCTCATAAAAGGAGTTTGGAAGTCTTCCTTCCTCTTGAATTTTTTGAAATAGCTTCAGAAGGATAAGAGTTAGTTCTTCTTTGAATATTTGGTAGAATTCACTTGTGAAGTCATCAGGCCCAGGACTTTTCTTTGTTTGGAGTTTTTTGATAACTGTTTCGATTCCATTTGTTGTAATTGGTCTGTTTAGGTTTTCTGATTCTTCCAGATTGATTTTTGGAAGATTGTATGTTTCAAGGAATTTGTCCATTTCATCCAGGTTGTCTAGTTTTTTGGCATTCAGTTCTTCATAGTATTTTCATACAATATTTTGTATTTCTGTTTAGTCGGTTATTTCTCCACTCTCATTTTAAATTTTATTTATTTGAGTCCTCTCAAAGACTAGTTAAAGATTTATCGGTCTTGTTTACCATTTCTAAGAACCAGCTCCTGGTTTCATTGATCCTCTTTATTATTTCTTATCCTCTATGTCATTTATTTTCACTCTGATCTTTATTAATTCCTTCCTTCTAGTACCCCTGGGCTTTAATTGCTCTTGTTTTTCTAGTTCTTTTAGATGCAGGGTCAAGTTGTTTGTTTGAGCTTTTTCTAGCTTCTTATGGTATGCCTGTAATGCTATGAACTTCTCTCTCAGTACTGCTTTTGCTGTGTCCCATAAATTTTGAATTGATATAAGCTCATTATCATTAATGTCTAAGAATTTTTTTATTTTTTTTTTGATCTCATTGTTAACCCATTCATTATTTAATATCATGCTATTTAGTTTCGAAGTGTTTGAGTATTTTTCAGTTTTTCTTTTGTGGTTAATTTCTAGTTTCATGGCATTGTGATCAGAGAAAATGCTTGATATGATTTCAATCTTCTTAAATTTGTTGAGACTGCTTTTGTGTCCTAACATGTGTTCTATCCCAGATAATGTACCATGAGCACTTGAAAAGAATGTATATTCTGCTGCTTTAGGGTGAAGGTTCTGTAGATATCTATTCATTCGAGTTGATCTAGGGTATCCTTTAAATCTGCTGTTTCTTTGTTAATCTTCTTTCTTGAAGATTTATCCAGTGATGTTAATGGTGTATTAAAATCCCCTACTATTATAGTATTGCTATTGATCTCTCTCTTTATATTCATCATGGTCTGCTTTATATATTTCAGTGCTCCTATATTAGGTGCATAGATATTTATAATAGTTATATCTTCCTGTTGGATTGATTCCTTTATCATTACATAGTGTCCTTCTTTATCTCTTAATATAGCCTTTGTTTTAAAGTCCATTTTGTTAGATATAAGTGATGCTACCCCGGCTTTTTTTCATTTCTATTTGCATGAAATATTTTTTTCCATTCTTTGACCTTCATTCTATGTGCATCTTTGTTTTAAGGTGTGTCTCTTGTAGACAGCATATGTATGGGTCATGTGTTCTTATCCATGCAGCTACCCTATGTCTTTTGTTTGGATCATTTAATTTATTTATATTTAAAATTATTATTGATATGTAGTTGTTTATTGGCATTTTATTCTTTAAAGCTGCATTCCTCTTTTGCTATATTCTTTTTCCCCTTTGATCTGTGCACAACAGGCCCCTTAACATCTCTTGCAGAATTGGTTTGGTTTTAATGAATTCCTTGAGGTTATTTTTGTCTGGGAAGCTCTTTATTTCTCCTTCAATTTTAAACATTAGCCTTGCTGAATAAAGTAGTCTTGGTTATAGGTTCTTGTTTTGCATTACTTTGAATATTTCTTGGCCATTCCCTTCTGGCCTCAAGTGTTTCTGTTGAGAAGTCAGATGTCATCCTTATGGGGGCTCCTTTGTAGGTGATAACCTTTTTTTCTCTAGAAGCTTTTAAAATTTTCTTGTTATCACTCATCTTTGGTATTTTAACTATGATGTGTCTTGGTGTAGATTTCTTTGGGTTTCTCTTTAATGGAGTTCTCTGTGCTTCTTGAACGTGTAAAATGTTTTCCAGTCTTAATTTAGGGTAATTTTCAGCCATGATTTGATTGAACAATGTTTCTATCCCTTGTTCTTATTCTTCTTCCTCAGGAACCTCTATGATGTGGATGTTATTCTTTCCAAGTTGTCACAGAGCTCCCTTAGAATTTTCTCAGACTTTTTGAGCCTTTTTTCTTTTTTCTGCTTTGCTCCCATGCTTTCATTTATTTTGTCCTCTAACTCACTGGTTTGGTCCTTAGCTTCATCCATCCTGCTTTTAATTCCTTCCATTATGCTTTTCAATTCTGATATTGTATTTGTCATTTCTGTCTGATTCTTTTTTATTATTACAATTTCCTTATTTATATTTGCTATCTCTTTATTTAGTTGTTCGCAATGACCATCAATTGTTGTGCTAAGTTCTTTGAATATCCTAACAATCATTATTTTAAACTCTGCATCTGGTAATTTGGTTATATCTGACTCATTCAGGTCCTTCTCTGGGGATTTTTCTTGATTCATTTGGGTTGCATTTTTCTGCCTGCCCATTTTGTCTGTGTATAAGAAGGGTGTGGCCACTGGAGTCCAATGGTTGTTGCCTCTGTGTTCCCTGAGTCTGGTCTGTCTGAAGGCCCACCACCCCTTCTGCTGCTGCCTAGGGTGGTTGGGTATGGGTGTTGCAGGCACCAGCCCACTGTGGCTGTCATTGCGGTTTTCGCCTCTCCTCCACGGGAGGGGCTGTGTTCTCGTGCCCCATTCTACAAGCCTCAGCTTGTCTCGGCCTTTGCCCTGCCCCCATGGGTTGGGTTTCATGCTACACATGGGCCACAAGCCTCGGCACCAAGTGCAGGGGTGAGCACCTTTGCTCAGCCTTGGGTCCCCACCATTTCTTTGGCTTTTGCCCCACCCCCACAGATGGAGTGGGCTCATGCATCAGGCTTCAAGCCTCAGCTCTGCTGGCCCAGCAGGGCTGTGGGCATGCACTCAGCTATGGATGTCCACCTTTTCCTGGGCTTTCACCTTGCACTCATGGGCAGAGCCAGCTCGCACAGGGCTGCAAGCCTTGGAGGCGAGGTGAGGCTGTGCGCCTGCGCCCCTTGCTCATCAGCAGATTTCTGCCCATTCTGGGCTCGTGCTATCCCCCCTCCCCTCCCCCCTGCAGGTGGGGTTGCAGGCTGGCTCGCAGCCAGCTGGCTGCTTTTGTGTATTCCCTCCGCCCCCCTGATAGGCTAGACTGAGCTCATGCTGGCTAGCCCAGCTTCCGCCCCCACTGACAAAATCTTGCTTCTGCATCCCGCTGCCGCTGCCCCTCCAGCAAGCCCTCAGAAGTGTGGGTGGGGGTGCTGCTTTCAGACCCTAACACTCCATACTGTAATCCTGGAAGCTCCCTCCTTCTAAGCAGCATGCTCTGAGTGCCGCAGAAGAGCTTGTTTGGCTGGTGTCCTGTCTCCCTTTGCTGGTATTGCTGGTTCCAAGGGAAATATTCACTTCAGATTTGGGGAGTGACTCAGCTCAGGGGTTAGGGTGGCTGTCCCTCAAAGTGTTTCTCCCTGTGCCTTTTAGATAACACTCTCTTCCTGCTGCTCTGGTCCTCTCCTCTCTCACCATCTCCCAAAGCCCTGGGTGAGTGGTTGTGAGAGAGGTTTTCTGCGCAGTCCTTTTAAGAAGAATCCTGCGTCTGGGAAAATTGTCTTTTTTTCACAAACGGTATCCTAACTTATTTCAGACTAAATACTGTCCATATGCCTCTTCTAGGCTCTGGTGCTGCAGGCTGGGGCTTTGTTCCTGGGACCCAGGTCCCTCCCCTCTCCTCTAAACTCTCTTACCACCATCCGAGTTTCTCCGGGCTGCCGTTTGTTCTGGGGAGCTGGGCAGTTCTTTCCGTGTTTCCGCTTTTCCTACCAGTCTCAATGTGGCTTCTTCAGTGTTTCTTGGTTGTAGAGTCCTCTTAGTTTAGTTCAAAGTTGGTTTATTTTCCAGGTGATGGTTCTTAAAATTAAGTTATAATCCACTTTGGTTCTGGGAGTTGGAAGTTGGTACGTCCGCCTACTTCATTGACATCTTGCTCTCATTTAAACTTTTTCTGCTCGTTTTTTTTTTGTTTTTTTGTTTTTTTTTTTGGCTAATTTTGACACACCAAGCCACACCAAGCTCAAAAGATTGCCCATCACTGACCTAGCCTTATGTAGGCTATGCATACACGTCTCTGCTATGTGCTCATGCACTAATCAAGCTAAGTGCTTGCAGTTCGTGAACCCACAAGCAATCCTTACAGAGCTATTTCCTCACAGGCAAGAACATAAATTCCAGTGCCCCTGTTTCTTCTTTGCCTGTGAGATGTCCTAATAATTCATATTTCATTTTACATTTTCAGAAAGACTTGCTCTGTCCATGTGCCTATATTACGACACCCATCTTTTATAAACACCTAGCTTGGCTAGGTTGTGTGAGCTAAACCAAAATTGGGCACTTATATATTATGATAATGAATTTACCTAATTTATTTAATTTTGTTATAGATACATTTGGCCAAAGCATTACCCCCTTTTGTGTTGTTGTGAGACCTTAGTTGCTCATTGATTACTTTTTCATATGTGTCTTGACTACGGGCCTTCAGCAGACTGAGTAACCCCTTTCTCGAGCCAGCAACCTTGGGTCCAAACTGGTGAGTTTTTTTGCTCAAGCCAGATGAGCCCAGGCTCAAGCTGACGACCTTGGGTTCTTGTACCTTGGTTGGGGAGGCGGGGTGCTACAGCCAAGCCAGTGACTCCTTGCTCAAGCCAGCAACATTAGGCTTCAAGCTAGCAACCTTTGGGCTCAAGCCAGTGACCATGGAGTCATGTCTGTGATCCCATGCTCAAGCCAATGACCCCATGCTCAAGCTGGTGAGCCCACGCTCAAGCTGGTTGAGCTGCCCTCAAGCCGGTGATCTCGGGGTTTTGAACCTGGGTCCTGTGTGTCTCAGTCAGATGTTCTATCCACTGCACCACTGTCTGGTCAGGCAATAGTCCTCATTTTAAAAAATATTTCCTTTGCTCCCTTCTTTCTTCTCCTTCTGATATTCTCATTGCATGCATGTTACACCATTTGTAGTTGTCCTTTAGGTCTCAAATATTGTTTCTTTTTCAGTCTTTGTGGTTGCTTGTTTGCTTTTCAGTTTTGAAAGTATCTATAGAGATATCATCCAACTCAGGCATTCTTTTCTCATTGCATATAGTCTAGGAAGTTAATTAAAGTCATTCTTTATTTCTGTTACAGCATTTTTGGTTTCTAGCCTTTCTTTTTTTCTGTTCTTTCTTAGAATTTTCACCTTTGTGCTTAGATTGTCTACCTGTTCTTACATGTGGTCTACTTTACCCACTAAAGCGCTTAGCATATTAATCACAAATGTTTTAAAAACATGGTCTGATGATTCCAATATTCTAGCCATATCTCAGTTTGGTTCTGATAATTATTCTGTTTCTTCAAACTTTAATTTTTGCTTTTAAGTGAGCCTTGTAATTTTTTTCTTGATAGCTGGGCATGATGCACTGAATAAAAGAACAACTCTGAGTAAGTAGCATTAATGATGTCGAGGAAGTAAATTACTCTCCAGTCCTATGATGAGGTTTCAGCCTTTTAGTGAGTCTGTGCTTCAGGACTGTGAACATCACAGGTGCTTATCAGCCCATTTCCCTTTAGGTTTAGGTGGTACAGGAAGGCTAGAGCTGGTTGGAGTGGGGTATTCATCTTCTCCCAGCTTAGACTCTGGTTAAGTAGTTTCTTTTGGGGTCAGACCTTGTTAAGAAGAACAGAATGTTCTGGCATATTTAAAGATTTTTTTTTACCCCATCTTCCTACCAGAAGTACAGGGAATTTCTCTCTGCATTCCCCGTAAATATCCAGGAGAGATCCTGGAGGTAAAACTAACAAAACTGTGTTGGTGCCTTATGCCTGGAACCCCCCGAGTTTTAAATCTCAGCAATGTCTACATTGAACCTCTGGCAATTCATTAATTACAACTCAGACTTCCTTCCCCAGCTGGTACAGGGCACAGGTTCCTTCTCAGAGGTTTCTGCTCCAGTAAGTGTGACTCTCTGTACCCACCTGTGGGCTCCTCCAATTTGGGGAAGACCAGTTTGCCCTGTGATTTTACTTTTCTTACATATCTAAGAAGAATAGCTGATTTTTCAGATTGTCCCACTTTTTACTTGTGAAGACACAGTGTTGTCTTTTGAGTCTTACCTGCTGAACTGGAAACATATTCATGTATATTTTTCACTCAGAATAATTTTTGAGAACTATTTCATCCTTATTGAGAAAACATGTCGCAATGTCTTTATCCCTAAGACACACAATATTTGCTCCTTTTCAAGCTGAGTCTCTGTTAGACACTTGTTTTGAGTTTATTATCAGATGAACAAATAATGTTCACATTCAGTAAGGATCTTAAAATCTATTACACTAATTATTTCAAGTTTTCACTTGTCTTTGATCTATCATGGGCTGAAAACAAAGAAGCAGCAAAGCATGCTAATTTAGATCAAATGATCCTTGGTTCTTTACCCAGATTGACACTTATAAATACGTGTGACTTTGGCCAAATTATTCAAACTGCTGTTCATCCCCCTCCACTATACTTGAGCTTAGCAACCATATCTTAGCTAATTAGATTGCTATGACAATTAATCAAGTAACGAATGTAAACTCTTTAGAGCAAGACATTACATAGTAAATATAAAATAACAAATATTAACAATAAAAAATTTGGCACAGCTCTGCTGAG
Organism: Rhynchonycteris naso; assembly: GCA_037038555.1. Classification (NCBI taxonomy): domain Eukaryota; kingdom Metazoa; phylum Chordata; class Mammalia; order Chiroptera; family Emballonuridae; genus Rhynchonycteris; species Rhynchonycteris naso. The sequence continues at coordinate 59,915,423 of CM072995.1, read as the reverse complement.
CATCTAGAAGAGCGACAGAAGAAGGAAGACAAAGGAGCAGTTAGGAAACATTTATCTGTGGGTAGATCATGAATTTGCTCTCACTTCATGTCTGGATGGCGTAGTAGAGTCTATGGAATCATAGTACATGTTTTGAGTACAAGTTGCAGTGTCTATGATATTCCAGCATCTTGACAATTATATCCACTTAATAAGGGTTCCCAGAGGGAATTTTCTAAATAATTATTTACTGGCAGATTGCCTGTCAGCTTTATTAGCCTGACATTTTGCTTGTAGAACTGACAGCGTTTTGTTGTCTTTGTTGGTCTATTAATTACATTTTGTCTGTTGATTCAGGGCCCCACCCTAGAGGGAAACTCCCACTGATTCTGAAAACTGAATACCCTGGCTGCACAGAGTGCGTTTCAGGCATTTTTATTTTAAGCTTGTAAACAACCATAGCTTACACGGTTACTTTAGAAAGTGTCTACGGGTCAACACATTTCTTCAGAGTTATTCGTTCTCGTCTCGTGATTTAGAGCCTCCTTCTCACTTCTATCCACTTTGCAGATAATGAGTCTGCCTCCAAGAGCAGAAGATGGGAAACATTCTTCTTTTGCCTTCTGACTGTATAATCCAATTCAGATAGTAAAAAGCTTCATAATTTACATGAATTTATAAGAATGATCATTATTGAATCATACTAAGTACTCTTCCCTCCCAAAAATTCATGGTGTTACCGATTTCCTGTGATGTTGGGAGGTAACAAACTGGCCCTCATTCACCTCAGTACAACACATAGTTTGAATGTGGCATAGTGACTTTAATTGCTTTGATTTTACTGTGCATAGTGAAGGACAAGACCATGAATGCATGTTGAGCAGTCAACTTGCGCATGTCAACACTTTTAATAAAATTGTTTGGCCCAGAGCAGCCCTGGCAGTGGTTGATAGGGTCAGAGCTGCTTCTTAGCTACATTGTGAGGATGAAAAATGAGTATGGTAGCGTCTCCTTGTCTTGCCTTTGGCCTAAAGGCCAGATTTCTAACTTTCTGCAGAGCATAAACAAGAAAAAGTTATTTGGCTGAAAAAAAAATTATTTATAAAGTTATTTAAAAAAATTAAGAATGGGCCCTGACTAGATAGCTCGGTTGGCTAGAGCATCATGCTGAAGCATAAAGATTGTAATTTCAATTCCTGGTCAGGGTATGTACCGGAAAAGATAGATGTTCCTGTCGTCTTTCTCTGTCTCTCTCTCTCTCCTTTCCTCTCTCTCTCTCAAATCAATAAAATAAACATTACAAAAAAATGGAGCTGTCTTTTGACCCAGTGATCCACTTCTGGAAGTATGTCTTAAAAAGTCTGAAACACTAATTGCAAAGAAATATGTATCCTTGTGTTCATAACAAGCATTATTTGCAACAGCCAAAATCTGGAAGCAGCCCAAGTGATCTTCAATGGATGAGAGATCAGGTTGACAGTTTTGGGGAGTGGGGGGTCTGGATAAGGGAGTTGAAGAGATGAAGTAAAATGAGACAAAAACAAAACAAAACAAAAAACCTTATGGTGACAGACAACAGTGTGGTGATTACCAGGAGTGGGGAGGTGAAGGAGCGTATGGGACATAAATGTTAATGGATGAAGACATGACTTGGGGGTGGTGAACATACAGTATGGTGTACAGAAATGTGTTGTAGCATTGGGCTCCTGAAAACCTGTATAATTATGTTAACTAATGTCACTCTAATAAATTCAATAAAAATAATTTAAAAATAAACTTTGCAATTATTTGTCTCATTGTTCCCCACCCAGATTCTGATACATGTATGCCATTGAAAAAGGGTAAGTTTTATGCCGTCACAAACGCCAGTGTTAATTGACTTCAAGCACATCAGAATACGATGAATCAAGAGGCTGCTTATACAGTAGAGTCTGGGCAGCCAGCCTGTTGTGTGAAATAGCAAATTGGCATCTCTTCTGTGATCTAGTAATTCATGTGATAAATGCTACATCAACTATGATGTAAGCATATAAATGCGACATTGAACTGCTCAACCATTATTGACCTGCATATAAACAGACTGAAGGTATGAATCCATAAATATTCCTAAAAAAATTCTGTTACATCTTTGCAATGTCCTAGTTTTAAAGCAAAGAAAATTTATGTTTAAGTCCCTATTTGCATCCTTTTATATCGTCTTTTCTGTTCTTTCTTTCTAATAGATCTTCTGAAGATGCCCCTGAATGCTAAGCCTTTACAGTTACAGTGCCCAAAAATGCTTGTTCCATATACTCTGGGAATCCATACACTTCAAAACTAACCACTGCTAAGAGCAAGGCTAAGAAGTCTTGACAAGCATTTAATCAATCAATTTAAAAATTAGATAGTTAGAAAAATGACTGAAAATGAGAACTTCTCAGATAACATTGACATCTCACACAAAGGGTTTTTATTCTTTAGGGGAATACAGGGTGGGAAAATGCAGGTTTACAGCTGTTCATATGGAAAGTGACACAATAATAAAAGAAGAATACACTCTGTTTCATGTCCTCAGCCTGTATGTAAATAGCATCTGGACCACAACTCTGTTGGTAAAGTCACTGGGGGAGGGCTGTGTGTGTGCTTCTCTGTACATTTCAAATCACACAAGATGGGAAATATAAAGCCAGTATTCATGGCCACCATCACAGCCGCCTGGCCCGTGCAGGTTCCCATTAGATTCGGACAGTCGGTAATGAAACACAGGAGCCAAAAACTGGTGAGCCATCAGCTTTAATTCTAGCTTGCACCCGGCGGGCAAGCAAAAACACACACTGGGCTCCAAAACCCACACATTCAGTGCTCACAAAGCTACTGACTTATCCAAGTTTCCTAGAATCAAAGATTTCTAGCTCACCAGACTTATTCACCTCTGTTTCCCATCTTCTCCTGCACAAATTCTGCTCAAATTGCCTTCTTCCTCAGCACTCTGCCATCTTGGCTGCTTCTCCTCTCCACGTGGCCTTAATCTGCTCTCCTCTCTAATACTAACCTCAGGAACTCAGGAACCAAGAGAGAGATCAAGCTACTGGTCTCTCCCACTTTATACCGTAGAATCAAACCCTTTAATCCAATTATACAAACAAGGAAGCCTCTGTATAATGGGATTCCTCAGGAGAGTGCACCACCCTACATCATCCAATCAGTCAAGGGTGTGGAGAAGAGCTTACTCTTAAAACAAAGCCTTAGGCCATAACGACCTGGCCTGCTTATATTACAGCCTTTCCCCCAAACCCATTCCAAGCATAAGGGCAAATAATATCACCTGGGTGACGGGCTTCCATGTGGGCAGTGCCATCTTTAACAAAGTGAGCATAATATATTTTATCTGCCCAACAGGAAGCTATCAATTTTGTTCATGTGTGCACAGGATCTTGTTTCTAGGTGACCATGTAGAGTTGATTAAGCCTATCCAAAAAGCATTATGTTATAAAATTGAAATTCTTCTTGCAAAAGAAATGTATGCAACTGAGAACTGAATTTAATTACTTCTGTAAAAGAAAACTGAATAACTTCTTAATGAAGTTGAACATTTGTAGAGTATGGCCATCTTTAAAAAGTGAGGCGCTGCCAATATTTACAAGCAATTAGTTTTTGTTAAGACTTGAATTTTAGCATGTTCTAAAAACAACTAAACATTTTAAAGTTGTTATTGTGGTTTAATGTAATGTGAATTAAAGGATGTTTAAAAGCTAGTGTGTATTGTAACCTACTGTAATTCTCACTGTAAGGTTTAATTGTCCATAATAATAAACTTGTAAGTCACTGACAATTGTTTTGTGATGGAAAGCTATAAAACTGACCAAATTATGAAGATGTAATGCTTTAAAAGTATATAGGGAATTCTATTCAAGTACCAAATTTGAGGAAACTGGATAAGTAACAATATTTTATAGAACTATTTTGTTTAGAGAAAAATTAAACATTTGTTATAACTCTTTATTAATAAATATAGAAAATATTTATCTAGAATAGATATGAGTTACTCAGAATTTATTCCAGTAATTACTAAAGAGCCACCCCCATCTAACATCAAAAGGGATAAGTAGGGACCAGGCTGAGTACTCCATATTCTGCAGGTGTGCTGTTTGAAAGACACTTTTAAGAAAGGGAACAAACAGACCACAGACTGGGAGAAAATATTTACACAATGAATATATCCTATTTGAATCCAGAATATGTAAAGAAGGAACATAGGGAATATTTATGACTGAAAAAGACAAATATCTCAATTAAAAATTTCAACACATAGTTCATAGAAAGTATACAAATGACCAATAAGCACTTGAAAAGAGACTTCTTTGGTTCTAAGAGAAAGGTAAGTTAAACTAGAAGATATACCACTGCCCAGAAGTCTCAGACATTGCTGTTTAAAACAAAACTGTTACAACCAATTTTGAAAATACCTGGGAAGCCCTGGCCAGAACAGCAGAGGTTATCGGTTCCATTCTTGGCACACACAGGAACAAATTGATGTTCCTGTCTCTCTCTCTCCCCCTTCCTTTCTCTCTAAAATTAATAAAATAAACATTAAAACAAAAAAATAAAATACCTGGGAATATTCTTTAAAGTTAAATATTGTATAATCCTGAAATTTCACTCTTAATTACTTACCCAGGAGTTATGGAAACATATGTCCACTTAAAAACTTGTGTCCAAATGTTTATAACAACAGCTTCATTGATAAGTGTCAGAAACTGAAAACAATGTGCTGTCGATAATCTTGTCAATGATTAAACAAAATTATGGTATACAATGTAATACTACTCAGGGTCAAAAACCATTGCTTATTAATACAAGAATAGTATGTTTTAGTTTTCAAAATATGCTGAATGAAAGAAGCCAGATGTAAAAGGATGCACCCTTTATAATTTCATTTACCTGAAATGTTAGACAAAACAAATTTAATCTACAGTGATATAAAGCAGAGCAATGGTCTTCAGCGACTGGTATTGAATCAGACTCAGCTGCAAAGGGGCTCACTGGAACTTTCAGGGTGACGGAACAATTTTATAACCTGATTTCATTATGAATACATAGCCAAACATTTGTCAAAATTTTTCAAAATATTCATTTAAAATGTGTGCATATGTAAAGCATAAAGTTTGATTTAAAAAAAATCTATATCACAATTTAATAATCATATTGTATCTATTTTAAAGCCTTGAAGTCAAGATTCACATTGTTATTTATAAGATATTATAAGATAACCTGGAGATGTTTTCATTGTACATATGTACCCTGATTTATTGGTGTCACCCCATTAGAATTAATAATAATTTAATATATATATATTAAAATTCAAAAAAAAAGAAAACTAATTTCATAAGTCAAATTACATTAAAAAAGAAAATATCTGGGTTGCTATACCAATAGGTGTGAATACCTGTTTTATTTGCTTATTTTTTTCAATATCAGAACACCTTTGTACCAATTATTTTTACATAATGAGATTGGTTTAAACATGAGAGACCTCACCTTTTCTTATTTGTAAAGTTATAAATTGCTCAATTTAAGAAGTTTATTAAATGGTAAGCCACTAGGATAGAATTATAAAATCCCTTCTTTCCATACAAAAAATGATCTTCATGTGATTTTATAGATGTTAATACTATTAAAATAAAATGTTTGTTCTTTTCTATTAGGAATGAGTCATATAATATTTATATTATTCATATAATGTTTATATCATGAAGAACCTGTGTGTATTTTTTTCATCTTCTTCTTTTTTCCCAAGTGAGAGGAGGGGAGATAGAGAAACAAAGTCCTATATGTGCCCTGACCAGGATCTACCCAGTGACTCTGCCTGGGGCTGATGCTCTGCCCATCTGGGGCCAGGCTAGCAACCCAGATATTTTCTTTTTTAATGTAATTTGACTTATGAAATTAGTTTTCTTTTTTTTTGAATTTTAATATATATATTAAATTATTATTAATTCTAATGGGGTGACACCAATAAATCAGGGTACATATGTACAATGAAAACATCTCCAGGTTATCTTATCATTCAATTGTGTTGCATACCCGTCACCAAAAGTCAAATTGTCCTCTGTCACCTTCTATCTGGTTTTCCCTGTGTCCCTCCCCTCCTACCTATCCCACTCTTCCCTCCCTCCCCCCATCCTGTAACCACCACTCTCTTGTCTATGTCTCATAGTCTCACTTTTATGTCCCACCTATGTATGAAATCATGCTATTCTCAGTTTTTCTTTTTTTCTGATTTACTTATATCACTCCGTATAATGTTATCAAGGTACATCCATTTTGTTATAAATGATCCGATGTCATCGTTTCTTATGGCTGAGTAGTATTCCATAGTATATATGTACCATAGCTTTTTCATCCACTCGTCTTCTAACAGACACTTGGGCTGGTTCCAGATCTTCGCTATTGTGAACAATGCTGCCACGAACATGGGGGCGCATTTCTTCTTTTCGAACAGTGCTATGGTGTTCTTAGTGTATATTCCTATAAGTGGGATAGCTGGGTCAAAAGGCAGTTCGATTTTTAATTTTCTGAGGAATCTCCAAACTGTTTTCCACAGTGGCTGCACCAGTCTGCATTCCCACCAGCAGTGCAGAAGTTTCCCTATTCTCCACAACCCCGCCAGCACTTATTCTGTGTTGTTTTGCTGATGAGTGCCATTCTGACTGGTGTGAGGTGATATCTCATTGTGATTTTAATTTGCATTTCTCTAATGATTAGTGATGTTGAGCATTTTTTCATATGCCTATTGGCCATCTGTATGTCCTCTTTGGAGAAATTTCTATTCATTTCTTTTGCCCATTTTTTGATTGGGTTGTTTGTCTTCCTGGTGTTGAGTTTTATAAGTTCTTTATAAATTTTAGTTATTAACCCCTTATCAGATGTGCTGTCGAATATGTTCTCCCATTGTGTGGTTTGTCTTTTTATTTTGTTCTTATTGTCTTTAGCTGTGCAAAAACTTTTTAGTTTGATATAGTCCCATTTGTTTATCTTGCCTTTTATTTCATTTGCCCGTGGAGATAAATCTGCAAATATACTGCTGCTACAGATGTCGGAGAGCTTGCTGCCTATGTTTCCTTCTAAGATGCTTATGGTTTCACGGCTTACGTTAAAGTCTTTTATCCATTTTGAGTTTGTTTTTGTGAATGGTGTAAGTTGATGGTCTAGTTTCATTTTTTTGCATGTAGATGTCCAATTTTCCCAACACCATTTGTTAAAGAGGCTGTCTTTACTCCATTGTGTGTTCTTTCCTCCTTTGTCAAATATCAGTTGTCCATAAAGCTGTGGGTTTATTTCTGGGTCCTCTGTTCTGTTCCATTGATCTATGTGCCTGTTCTTATGCCAGTACCAGGCTGTCTTGAGTATAATGGCCTTATAGTAAACCTTGATATCTGGAAGAGTGATACCGCCTGCTTTATATTTTCTTTTTAAGATTGCTGAGGCTATTCGTGTTCTTTTTTGGTTCCATATAAATTTTTGGAATATGTGTTCTATATCTTTGAAGTATGTCATTGGTATTTTAATTGGTATTGCATTGAATTTATGAATTGCTTTGGGTAATATAGACATTTTAATGATGTTTATTCTTCCTAGCTATGAGCACAGTATATGCTTCCACTTGTTTGTATCTTCCTTGATTTTTTTTATCAATGTTTTATAATTTTCCGAGTACAAGTCCTTAACCTCCTTGTTTAAATTTACTCCTAGGTACTTTATTTTTTTGGCTGCAATAGTAAAGGGGATTGTTTCCTTAATTTCTTTTGCTGACAGTTCATTGTTGGTTTATAGAAATGCCTCTGATTTCTGAGTATTAATTTTATATCCTGCCACCTTGCTGAATTCATTTATAAGGTCCAATAGTTTTTTGACTGAGACTTTAGGGTTTTCTATATACAATATCATATCATCTGCAAATAGTGACAGTTTTACTTCTTCTTTTCCAATTTAGATGCCTTTTGTTTCTTCTTCTTGTCTGATTGCTGTAGCTAGGACTTCCAGAACTATGTTGAATAAGAGTGGTGAAAGGGGGCATCCCTGCTTGGTTCCTGATCTTAAGGCGATTGCTTTTAATTTTTGTCCATTTAGTATGATGTTTGCTGTCAGTTTATTGTAGATGGCCTTTATCATGTTAAGGAATGATCCCTGTATTCCCACTTTACTGAGAGTTTTAAGCATGAATGGGTGCTGGATTTTATCAAATGCCTTTTCTGCATCTATTGAAATTATCATGTGATTTTTGTCCTTCCTTTTGTTTATGTGATGAATCACATTGATTGATTTGCGAATATTGAACCAGCCTTGCCTCTCCAGAATAAATCCCACTTGATCATGGTGTATGATTTTTTTCATATATTGCTGGATCCGGTTGGCTAATATTTTGTTGAGAATTTTAGCGTCTAAATTCATCAGGGATATAGGCCTATAGTTTTCTTTCTTTGTGCAACCCAGATATTTTTAGCTCCACGAGCCATCCTCAGCGCCCAGGATCAATGTGCTTGAACCAATCGAGCATGGCTGAGGGAGGGGAAGAGAGAGAGAAGGGAGAGGGGGAATAGTGGAGAAGCAAATGGTCACTTCTCCTGTGTTCCCTGACTAGGAATCAAAGCCAAGACTTCCATTAGCCAGGTTGATGTTCTACTGCTAAGCCAACAGGTCAGGGCCCATGTGTCTTTTATACAAAAATTAGAAAATGGCTTTCCACTTGTTTGGTGATTGCCTAATATGACATTCCTGCCATCATGGATATGTTCTATATCTGCACTTGTCAAAGTGATACCCTCCAACCACACACAGCTACTAAGAACTTGAAATGAAAATAGTATGACTGAAGAACTGAAATTTTATTTTATTCACTTTTAATTGATTTAAATTTCAATAGCCACATGTGACTACCAGCTTCCAAAATGGATAGCCAGACTTAATTTTAGAATGGATGGGCTTGGTCTCTCTCTGCATGTATATCAATCTACTGTCCGGCATGTTGGGTAAGGGGTTCTATCTACAACTTTTCACTCCTAGTTATTAGGATGAAACACTAACCTGATTTAGTCGTATTCTAAACACTTGTCAGATCAATGTTACTGTGGCAGGATTATTCGACATTAAATGATGGCAAAGGTGACTATGGTGACTTCAGAGTCTTCCTCCACACTCACATGGCAGATGCAAGTAGCCGAGCGCAAAGCAGAATCACTGGGCATGGTCTGAGCACACTTATTTCTTTATTCTCTCATATAAGTTGTGAGATGCTTGGGAGCAACTGGTACTGGTTAGTATTATGATGCAAGTTAGAGAAGCCCATTACCGAGTGTCTAGGCTGTTGGTTCTGGTTCAGCTTACTAATGTCTGATCTTGGGAATCACGGGCATTGGCTGCTAATGAACATTTCTTTATTTCTATCACCTTTTTGGGTCTTACAGAGGCTTTTCTACTATATACCAACGTAGGTTCTAAATGACTGTTCATAAGTTCCACATCACTAAAAAATCTAAACATTTTGTCCTTGGATATTTTTGAATGAGGCACATTTTCTTACGTGATTTGTTCTTTGTCTTTTAGAATGGTTTCTACTGTGGGATGTTTTATTCTGTTCATCTCATATACTGTCCATCATGCTTGGAAAATGCTTTTGTTTCTTCTGTTGTCACTTCTTCATTTCCATTATAATCATATTCTTACTGCTATTTCACTTATTGGAAGGAATGGAGTTAATGTTGCCTCTTTGGTAATGCATTCTTGACCCCTCCACAGGAGAGAGGGTAAGGACAGTTAGATAGAGAAGTTTGCTGGTTTCCAAACGGGGGTTATCATGTAATATGCACAAAAGAGAGGATGTCTCTCCAGGAGTAAAAGAATCTTAGAGGCACTAAAGCAAGTGTTAGTTTTGAAAAAGTGAATGAGGCTAATGATCTATAACAATCATGTTCCAAATCAGGGTTTTTTACTTCATTCTTTCTTACAAAATTAAAAGGGGGAACCAGACTATCCACTCATAGATTATTAAAGTCTAATAAAAGATACCTAGATGAAATTGCACATATAGTTCAGAGAATTCATTTGCAAAACTCTTTTTAGACTCATTAGTTTGTTTATGCAAATAAAATTTCTAACAAAGAAAGGTAAAAGTTAGGGAGGGATGGAATAACTACTAAACTCTTTCACATTTCTAGCAATAAATACTATTAATTGATGGCACATTAAGTAATTGTAAAAGCAAGCAAGTTACCCTAAAATTAATTTTCAATACAATTTTATTTTTATAATTAGCATAATATGTACTATAATTATGTTTTTATGAGCCATTTACTAGTGATTGCTATAATTATAATTTAACATCCAAATAATTAAAAATATATATATTAGGGCCATATGGTCATGAACAACTGAGAAATTTAAAGAAATAAATTTCAAATAACATATTTTAATATTAAGACAATTAAGAAACTATATATTATGCTAATAATGCCCCCTATAGTTAGGCACCCAGTGGCATGATAAAATTGATCAAAAATACCTAAAAATATAAATATATTGCATTAATATTATCATAAATCTGTAAAGAAAATGCAATGGAAATATAGTTTACATTTAAAAAATGATGTAAAAATTTTAACCATTAAAAGAAAACTTGATCATGTATATTTTAAAATGTTAGGTGGTGTGTGGGGGGTTAATTTTCTGTAGTAGATTTGAGCAATTAAACCCATATTTACAATTCCAAAGAAATTGCATTTTTGTTAACTATTTAAACCTGTGTGCCCTGGCTGGATAGCTTAGTTGGTTAGAGTACCCTTCCAAAGCACAGAGGTTGCTGGTTCTATCTCCAGTCCAGGCACATACAGAAACAGATTGATATTACTGTTTCTCTCTTTCTCTCTCCCTTATTCTCTCGCTAAAATTAATAAATAAAATAATTTAAAAATAAACCTGTGATAATAATTTGTATTCTCCACAAAGCTTTGGAGACAGTTTCTAGTATGAAATCAAAAGCTCAAGAAAAACAAAAACACAAAAACCCTGGAGATTCAGAATTAAATTTATTGGAGGATACCTGGGTTTAAAAATCATTTTTTACACTTTTTTAAAATTTATTTTTGTTGTGAGAGGAGGGAGGCAGAGACAGACTCCCGCATGCACCCGGACCGGGATCCACCTGTCAAGCTGGCTAGGGAGTGATGCTCACTGCCTATCTGGGGCCCTTGCTTCGTGGCAACCGGAGCCATTTTTTAGTGCCTGAAGCCGAGGCCATGAACTCATCTTCAGCACCCAGGGCTAACTTACTCTAATTGAGCCATGGATGCAGGAGAGGAGAAGAGAGAGAGAGAGAAGCGAGAGGGGTAGGGGTGGAGAAGCAGAAGGGTGCTTCTCCTGTTTGCCCTTACTGAGAATTGAACCAGGGATATCCACACACTGGGTTGACACTCTACCGCTTCAATAAACTGAAAAAAAAATCTTTAAAAAAATATTTTGAAGATCAGTGGCCTAGACTGAAATGACTAGCATGACCTCAGGCTTCATTTATGGAATTTGTAAGTTGCATTTGTGGGTAGAGAGGATTTGCTGTTTCTATTGACTTTTCACCTGGAGCAGTGGTTCTTAACCTTTTTTGAGGTACCGAACCCACCAGTTTCATATGCGCATTCACTGAACCCTTTTTTAGTGATAAATAAAATATTTTTTTTCCAAATTCAAGACATAGGTATATGTGTTTTTACTGGTGCACAAAATGAGCCATGCATGAACATCACCTTGCTCAAAGAACAAAACCAACAAAGTGCATGAACTCACAACAAATTACGGTATTACTTTATTCTGGCCTCCGTGGCAAAGGCTTCTCTGAACCCCTGAGACAGACTCATCGAACCCCTAGGGTTTGATAGAACCCAGGTTAAGAACCACTGACCTGGAGGATGACAGACAAGTCTTCTAATCTGGGTAACCTGTTTCTAAAACCATTAAAATTTCATATATTTAACTATAGCAATTATTGGTGGACAAAAAGGACATGTAGAGACACAAAGTTCTCTACAATAACAAGGCAATCTATACCTCCCAGAAACCTGATTCATACCACTCACCCATAAATGAAATCCACTGTTATATGTCATGGCTGAGCACAGTGCTTGATGCAATGTGGGCATGTAATAAATAATAAACATTCTCTGAATGAATAAGTAATCCTGGAAAAATTTTAAGGTACAGAAAAAAAGAACTTTTACTATCTTCTCTCCACCAGAGGACATACACACAAGAATTTGTCCGTGAGCATACAAACAAACATTGGGCATAAGCTGATTTTGCAATTTACAAAGATCCTATCAAAATTTTATTTCTAATTTTTGAAGATAATGGCATGCAACTCTTCTTTTTCAACCTTCCAACCTTTTTTCTATTATTTCCATATCCACCTTGTAGGAAAAACTGGTTTTGAAAAATATTTTTGCCTTGAGGTTTTCCTCAGTTTATAATCTATTCATAGGGTAATTTGTTTCTTTGAATAAATTACAGTTTTAATAAAACTTGGGTGCTTTAGAGATCACAATACTTTTTCAAACGTAGCTTCAAAAAATATTTAAACACTGAGAATTACTAAATTCTATTGTTTTGTTTACATCTGAAATGAATATTTAATTTTACTTGCATATGACTTAATTTTTCCTAATTCTTAGTAACAAACTTTTAAATAAATGCTATTTTAAAATACTATAAGAACTAATTGGTTTGTATTATACCAAGTGTTTGTATTAGATAGAGCCCTCACTATATAACAATTTATTTTTCTGTATCTAAGCATTCTCACATGTTCAACACCATCCCTGTAACTACCAAGATGCTATGGGCTGCTTCTTCTTCAGTCTTTATTTACAATGCAAAGTAAACATTTGTGCCCTGCCCAGGGAGCTCAGTTGGTTAGGGTAGTGTCCGTCCTGATACACCAAGATTGCAAATTCTATCCCTCATCAAGACACATACAAGAAGCAACCAATGAATTCATAAATGAATGGGACAACAAATTAATGTTTCTTTCTCTCTCTAATATCAATAAATAAAAATAAAAAAAACCCAAAATGAACATTTGTAAGTGTGTAAAATTTATGAAGAGATGTAGGAAATTCAATATAAGATATGTGGAAAGGGAAAGGTCTGTCTTTTTCTTTTATGGACAATCTGCCCATCGTGGGTGTTCTTTCACAATTCAGCAATTTAGCAATAAGATGATAATTAAGCTCATCATTATAACCCAGAACTGTTTAGAGTTGTTGATTCAACAAAGACAAATTATATTTTGTTTGATATAGGCATAATGTCAAAGCTATCTACTTGCATTTTAATGTTTGAAAATTTAATTATCTGCAAAATATGTAAAGCAATGATTAATCAGAATACCTGATTAAACAGAACACTGATTAGCCACCCTCTGATCACATCGAATGAAGAGAATAAAGCAAGAATGGATATGAGAAAAGATTCACAGATGGAGGCTTATCACAGATCTGAATTCTAAGCTCTGCATTTTGTATAAGCAAGTTTGGACACTCGTTAAGATCAGTGACATTCACATACACATGTGGCTGGTGCTTCTAAAGCAGTGGTTCTTAACCATTTTTGAGGTACCGAACCCACCAGTTTCATATGCACATTCACCGAACCCTTCTTTAGTGATAAATAAAATATGATTTTTCCCCCAAATTCAAGACATAGGTATATGTCTTTTTTACTGGTGCACAAAATGAGCCATGCATGAACATCACCTTGCTCAAAGAACAAAACCAACGAAGTGCATGAACTCACAACAAATCACGGTATTACTTTATTCTGGCCTCCATGGCAGAGGCTTCTCTGAACCCCTGAGACTCATTGAACCCCTAGGTTAAGAACCACTGTTCTAAAGGCATCAATCTATTTACATTCTATTTACATAACAAATGTGTATTCTTCTTCAGTTATTTTCATATTTCTCTGGCAATCATCTGAGAGTTGTGTTAGAATACCATTCATTACTTTCCTTCTTCCTCTGCTACTTTTCCTATGCCTGCCTCAAAGTAGAGAAAGAACCAGAAAGTTGGGAAGCTTGGGGAAAAAGTATCATTGCCCTAGTTTTATCCTAGTTTTGCTCTATTATCTTCAACGAGTGACTTAAACTTACACTTACTTCTGTTTGATATATTCATGTATAGTGTGGTTTATTTTATAAAATACAGTTGTACCCTTAAAACTACCTAAAAATCCTACCTCAAACACCTGTATGTGTGATAAATACCTGGAGAATTGCTGTTGGTTCTAGAGTCAGTCTAGAGTCCCACATCTCAGCAGCTCATAGAAGACATCTGTAAAGCCCAGAAAACAAAATTTTAAAACAACTAGACTAGATTTTTTCCAATGGTTTCTTCCACTCTAAAATATTATAATTCAGGATAAAACACAGGTCAGTTATTAAAGACTTGAAAAGGAAAGTAGTTGAAGTTAATGACAAAAATTGAATTTTACATCCCTTGTTGATTTCTTTTTGTTGTATTCTGAGAACACCTAATTAAGAATTACCTGTTCTCTATCACCACTGGCCTGGATTCAGATGTGTTACACCAAATGCTCTTTATTTATGGGTTAAAATAATGCCAGTTCTATGTATTATTAAACAACATAGTCCTTTTTCTAAAATTATTTAATCCAATAAAATTTGAGTATTTTTTTAAATGTAGCCATGGCAACACCCACCTCCATTACCCTGTTTTTTTTTACACTAACCAATTTTCTCCAAGTCTAATATAATAATATTCTATTGATCTCTCTGTTTCCAGTCTTCACATTCCTGACTGCACTATCCCTCAGCACTCTTCAAAGTGCTGTGTCCACATCGATGGGAGTGGGAAAGGTTTGCCAACAAATTCACGAGACCAGCTAGTTTTAAGGGAATCATTTCCCACATACCCCATTTCCATGGTTGGCTCATTCTAGAACTGATCAACCTGGGAATGCTCCTGTGATCATGCTAGTTCTTCTTTCCCACATCCTCATTATAAGACAGTGATGGGCAATCTTTTGAGCTTGGTGTGTCAAAATTTGCCAAAAAACCGAGCATAACTCGGGTGGTGTGTTACTTCGAGAAAAACGGCCTAACCAGAAGTCCCAGAACTAGATGCTTTGTGCCGGAGTTCTGTTGTTTTGGCCTACAGACCTCCAGCACAGTGTCTACACTACAGCAAATGTTTTATCCTCGGCTGCTGCACCTGGCCATGCAGGAGCCGAGGATGAAATGTCCTTCTTGGCATGCGGCCTCATACTTCTCTGGTATGTGGTCACGTGTCATTGAAAATGGCTACATGTGTCAGTGCTGACACGTGTGTCATAGGTTCGCCATCACAATTATATCAAATCCAAACATATTTATAGTGAGTTACTATCTTTTTTTTTTCAAAATTTTTTAGGGAATCTAGAGCAAAAATAATTGGAACCCACTGCATCATTGCCAAGTGTACTTCTTAGATGCCAATTTGGCCACTTTTCTCTTTGGTTTAAAATGCTTCAAAAGCTTTTTATTATTCAAAGCGTAAAATTTGAAATCCTTAGCTTGGTGCTGAAGACTCTCCAAGAAATAGATTAACCTAATTTTCAGGGGGTTTTCCCCCTCAAAGGGACCTTGTTTTAATTATACTGAACTGTTGTGAGTCTCTGGGGAGTCTGATGGCTCTGTGTGCTCTGCTGTCTTAGCCTTTGAAAGCTTCCTCCTCACAGAACTTTTCCCTGTTCATCAAAAGCTTTTTCTCTGTTCCTGCCATTGTTAAAGGACCAGCTCACACTTGTGCTCACCTGTGAATAGTCCAGCCTCACTTTTTCAGTAAAAATAAATTACATCACACCTTTTAATCTTTCAAAGTTCTTTATTTTTATATATAATATTTTTGGCATTATCATTATTTATATGTTGATATGTCCTGATTAACTGTGATCTCATGTAGAAAAACAAAAAACAGTTGCCTGACCTGTGGGGGTGCAGTGGATAAAATGTCGACCTGAATGCTGAAGTCAAGGGTTCAAAACCCTGGGTATGCCCGGTCAGGACACATGTAAGAAGCAACTATGAGCTGCTTCCTGTTCTTCTCACCCACTTTTATTCCTCTCTCTCTCCCTCCTCCCTCTAAAAATCAGTAAATAAAATTGTAAGAAAAAGAAAACACTTTTACTCATCACTGTATTTGCTTAGTGCCTTCTCAAAGGAATCTTAAGTAAATATTTGTTGAATGAGTAAATGAGCGAATAAGTGATAAAGAAAAAAACCTTTATTTTTTATTATTTTTCTTTTTGAGAAAAAGAAACAAAGTATTGGGGAGATTTTAAGAATGGGGAGGCAAAAATCTTAAACTATTTGTGTTTGCAAATGGGGTTTACCCAGAGATTTGTATCTTTACGAGGATGGGAAGTAGTGTTCCAGTCTGGACCAAGGTGGATCCCTGGATAATTGCATTTCAAAGGGACAGCTTCCAAATTCTTGAGAAATATTAGTCCTGAATTGTAAAATGGAAAGCAGGTTAAAAAAGAAATTACATCTCAAAGTGGCAGAATTTAAAAGTGCAAAACTTCTAAAGACGATGCTCTAATGAAGGGGAGATTGGGGACCTAGAAGCAGGAAGAAGCCTGTTTAAAGGTCAGTGGAGCTAAGGGACACCTTGAGACCACATTGGTCAGTATAAAATGGTATTTTGAAGTGTTACTGGCCTTGGGGCTCTTGAGTTCCCCAACCTCAAATTCTCAAAAAAATCGCAGAGAAGTTTCCAGACACATTGTACTGAGCTTATGCCCGAGCACAAGGGAGGCAGCAAAGTAAAAGAGGGTTCTCTAATCTGGCCGAGGGATTGGCTCTGACGCTTTGTCCCCCAGATTGCCTGAAAAGACTAGCTCTTTGAAAATGGTAAACTTGTGGAATTGTTCATGTCAGGGGAGGAAAAGCGAATGGTGAGAAGGGAGGTGAAATTGCCCCTCCTCCTTTCTGAAAACGGAGTAGAGGGGTGGTGACATTTTCCAGTCAGCTTATCCTTCTGGACACCTGGTTTTAACTTGGCTTCAGGGCCACCTGGTATTTTTCCATTCCCAGACCCGCGTCCCTGTATGTATTGTCTCAATGTCATACCAAGTTATATAACAAAGTGTTACAGCTAGTCCTCTTTTGGAAATCCTAAGAATTTTAAATGTCATCCACCCCAACCTTTCTCCCATTGCCAGGATTTCTTCTTGGTTGACTAAGAGTCACTTATTAACAAAATTCTTTATCAATTCTACTGACAAAAAGTCATTATCTCACAAAGCAGCTATTCTACCTTTGCCCAGTTCTAATTTAAACAAAAATACTTCCATATTTCTTTCTAATTATAATACAAAAGCTTTTGACTAGAAACTTCTAGGTTGACAATTCTATGGGAAATTATATAAAAATAATGTAGTTAAGCAATCCAAGTTTCTATTTTCAGAACAAAAGTAATATATTACCAGCTACTAGTTTTCTTATTTTATTTTATTTTTCTCATGTGCGAAGGTGGGAGGCAGAGAGACAGACTCCCCAATGTGCCCCGACCAGGATCCACCTGACAAGTTCCCTGTGGGGCAATACTCTACCCATCTGGGGCTGTTGCTTCATTGCTTGGCAACCGAGCTATCTTAGCATCTGAGGCAAGGTCATGGAGCCATCCTCAGCACCCAGAGCCAGCTTACTCCAACCAAGCCATGGCTGCTGGAGGGGAAGAGAGAGATAGAGAGAGAGAAGGAAGAAGGGGAAGGGTGGAGAAGCAGATGGTCACTTCTGTGTGTCCTTGACCAGGAATCAAATCTGGGACATCCGCATGCTGGGCTAACACTGTACAACTGGGCCTACTAGCCAGGACCCAGAATTATGTTTTGTATCTCTATAACCCTCAGAAACAATTAGGGGAGAATGACTATCTACATTGATTAAATTTTAATATTTATTCTCTTCTTGAGACTTTGGGAACCATTCTCTCTCTCTCTCTTTCTCTTTAACACATACACACACACACACACACACACACACACACACACACACACACACACACATTGGAGTTCAATTCTTCTAGGCGTTGGCAAATAAACTTAAGACAATTCTCTGTCCTTGTTTTAAATTATGCTGGAACTAAGCAAAATAAATTTAACTGCTTGCTCAAGAAATACCTGTTTCTAGAAGATAAGAGTATGAACCAACTAAACAAATTACTTACCAAGGCTAACAGCTTTCTGATCAAGATTTCAGAATCTTGGCCTCTATGTGCCCACCAACCTAGAGTTTGGATGTCTTAAATGTCTGAGTAATTTTTAGTCATTCAAGACCCTTTGACATCACCTAGTTCTGTCCCACAAACTTCACAAATACCTTGCCTTATCTTCCCATTTTGAGAGCATTAAGACTCTGAATCTTGCATTCACCCTTACTGCAGTAAATCCAATAAACTTAACTTTGACAAGTTTTTCTGATGGCCTTTGCAGAAACAAAAAAATTAAGGAACCAATGTCTCTGTGTGTCTCTACTACATTAGTATAAGCTGAAATTTTATCTTCTCTCATTTCCCAAGTATACATACTTAAGCATGTGGCATACCTTCTCCTTTCTCTGCATGGTCAGCTTTCAAACAAATTGGCAAAAAAAAAATTGGCTTATGGTTTTTGTTTTGGTTTTTAAATACCAATTTAGGCTGAAGACTCTCTTGAGCCCCAGAATATCTGATCAGTCTTAGACACTAAGCTATCTTGTCCTCTCTTTCTCAGTACTCATTGAATGGGTCTAGTTTTGCTCCAGGATGTTGCTGTCCACTATGTTTCAAAGAATGCCAGTTAAGAGCATTGTCTACCAGACCGCATCCAAGTATTTAAGTCCATTTGTTGTGCCTGTTCAGTGTAATTGTATAAACAGTTCTCTTAGCCCCCAACTGATTGACTTCTTATGTGTTCCTTTGCCAGTCTCTCTTTTTTTTAAGTGTGTGTGTGTGTGTGTGTGTGTGTGTGAGAGAGGGGGGGGTAGAGAAAAGGATAGACAGACAGGAAGGGTGAGAAATGAGAAGCATCAATTCTTCATTTTGGCACCTTAGTTGTTCATTGATTGCTTTCCCGAAGGTGCCTTGACTGGGGCCCTCTAGTTGAACCAGTGAGTCCTTGCTCAAGCTAGTGACCTTGGACTCAAGCCAGCAACCTTGGGCTTCAAGCCAAAGACCTTTGGGCTCAAGCCAGCAACCATGAGGTCACGTTTATGAGCCCATGCTTAAGCCAGCAACCCTGCACTCAAGTTGGTGAGTCCACGTTCAAGCCAGATGATCCTGTGCTCAAGCCAATCTTGGAGTTTTGAACCTGAGTCCTCAGCATCCCAAGCTGATGTTCCATCCACTTTGCCACATAGTCCCTAAACTATTGAAGACTAACTTTCAGCACTATTATTCTATGAATATTACAGTTTGTTTACACAAGTAGTATAAACACAAATTAAAAAAAGATGCTTGAATTAATGGCTGATACTAGTTTTGTTAAAGTTAGAACTACAGAACTTCTGTAAGCCTCACCTTTCTCTATTAAAAAATATTGTTAAGCAGATTAAATGATATTCCATATGTGATGTGTCTCACAAATATAAAATATCAAAAATGTTCTATAGTCACTAGTCTGCAAGTGGGCTAAAATGCTTTGTCAGTATGAAAGCACATATAAGATTAATAACCTCGTGAATTTGGATTAATAAACAAATTTGCCCTGGCTAGCTTGCTCAGTGGATAGAGTATTGGCTCAGTGTGCTGATGTTCCCAGTTTAATCCCTGGTCAGGGCACACATGAAAAGTGACCAACTGCTTCTCTTCTCTTCCCTTGCCCCTTTCTCTCTCTCTTCCCCTCTTGCAGCCAGAGGTTCAGTTTGGTTCAAGCCTCAGCCTCAGGCACTGAGTATAGTTCTATTGACTTGAGCATAGGCCCCAGATGGGTTGCCCAGTGAATTCCAGTTGGGGTGCATACAAGAGTCTGTCTCTCTATCTCCTCTCCAAAAAGAAAAAAAATATATTAACTTAAGCTACATGCTTTGTTACAAACAGAATATGGTTGTACTCATACATGACAACCTAAAGTAACAATGTGAGTGTTCAAGAACCATTTATTCAAAATTTTTCATGATTTAGGACCTTTCTTTTCCTTATTCTTGCTGCTGACACTATGTCTCATTAGCATCAACACTGAGTGTGAAGGAGGAATGGATGTAAGCTAAGATAGAACTCGATTCTGCATGTGACTTCTTTTTAGCAACCTTTAAAATATTTGTTAGGAAATAGCCTTTATTCTGCATTTATCCTCTTCTCATTCAGGGAAGGGCTAAGCAAGGCATGGACTATAAATATTTAACTTTATGCTTTGTGTACTACACTTCAGATAGTTACAAAGGGATAGCTATGCCAAAATGTGTTATAACAAACATCATTACTTTCTGCTACTTGAGGCTATAATTTTGACTGTTAAGTATTTGTCATTTATATGTACATAAGATAATAAATATTTATATATCATATAAACATAAGTATGTATATACTTCACAGGTATATACTTCAAAGAGATGGATATTTGAGGTTAATTGTTCTAATAGTATGTTTGTTTTTGTTTTGTCTTAAGAGAAATATAAATACTTAGTAGTCACTGTGGTTTGAGATAAAGTAGTGAGAGAGAGCTTAGCATAGGCTTACCTTTTCTTTTCTGGTTGACCTGACCCTGACTTTCACATTAAAGTGGATAAAACATAGAAAATGGGAAAGCCCTAGATACCATAAAGCCTTCTTTAAAATGTTTCTAAATATTCTTTCAGTGACTAACAGAGGATTTTCAGTAAATATGGGTTTTGATTCAGCCATTAATATCAAATGAAGCACGTTGGGAGGTTTACTCAGCTGGAGTCACTGTTCAGAGACAGCACTCCTCCATGCTCCCTCAGGGCACACTGTTAGCAATCAGAGGCAGTTAACAGGTTCTCTGCTGTGTTGTCTTCTGGTTGCAACTTGGGAAAATTTGGAGGTGCTGTTACAGAAACCCTTAATTAGAATTCTTCACCGTAGTCCAGCCTAGCGGACACAGAGGGCAAATTCAACTGTGACCGGGGCTAGACATAAGAAAAAGTCTAGCGATTAAAAAGCACAAAGTCATTCTATGATTAAGACTAATCTTGGAAAATCTAATAATTTACTGCTAGTACATACCAAACATTTTTTTATTCTCTGTGGCTGCCTGAAAGGAAGGAATAAGCTCACTGAAAAATAGACCATCACATCATTTTATTTATTTATAGTGTATGGTTACAAGAATCAATTAATACTAAATATTGCAATTTCATAATCAGTGCTTCAAAACTGATAAACTTATTTTAGTAATTCAACTGTATAATTTGTCTGTCATGCCAAGCATCTTCTGGGCAGTCTCAGGAGGTCAGCACTTACTTCAAGGTCATGGCAGCTTGAATGGAAGTAAGTGATTCTATATCTCCAGGATCAGTTAGGAGCTAACCTATGCTCAGGCCGTGCTCACCTGACCTTCATTTTTCTGAGAAACTGCCAAGACCTTTGCACTAAGTAATGCTCTATGGCAAAAATCTAAGCCAGGGTCTCAAAGATAAA
Source organism: Rhynchonycteris naso (assembly GCA_037038555.1). Lineage (NCBI taxonomy): Eukaryota > Metazoa > Chordata > Mammalia > Chiroptera > Emballonuridae > Rhynchonycteris > Rhynchonycteris naso. The sequence continues at coordinate 59,893,788 of CM072995.1, read as the reverse complement.
GCAAGTACAGAGGTTCCTCAGGTTATGATAGTTTCGACCTAGGACATTTCGAGTTTATGATCCTCACTCCCATCAAAACTAAAAATTTGAGATGTGTTTCGGCTTAGGCCATTAGCATCTCACTTACGGGCCATGTGGGCGAATTAGTTTGTTGTGTGGTGGAAGAATACTCAGTAGCGCGACATGTGAGTGAGGGAGCTGACTTCCCCCCTATGCTTGCCTATGCCATTTTAGATTGTTAAAAGCACAAGTGTTCCATTTGTGTTGCTTTGTTTGGTGACATATTGGTCCTTATCATGGCTCCTAAATGAAAGTCAGAGTTTTCAGATGGTAGTGCTTCGAAGAAGAGGAAGCCATCACGATGGATGTCACAGAGCTACTGGCATCACACGGAGAGGAGCTGTCTGCTGAGGACCTCTTTCAGCTGGAGAAGCAGCTGATTAAAGAGGAAGAGACAGGAGCTCCAGAACCCAAGAGATTTACTACCAAGGGTTTGGCAGAGGGCTTTTCTATGGTAGAGGATGGATATGGCAAAATTTCAGGCTGAGAACCCCAGCGATGACAGATTCAGCAGATTCAGAAAGGTCTACAGAACTGTAATGGATGCCTTGCAATGTTATAAGCAGATTTTAGAAGAGAAGAAGTCATCAACCTTCCAGACTAGCCTGGAACAATTCTTTAAGAAGGTAGAGAGGTCTGAAACAGATCCTGCACCCTCTATATCAGCTGCTTCTCGAGATGCAACACCTGTAGTATGAGCAGAATCATCTCCAGTGTCTATTGCATGTTTCTTAGGCAATCCTGATTCATCCGACCCAGTGTCTGTCTCCAGCACCTTCTGCAGGTTTTCGTGCCTCCCCGGATTTCCCTTCCCAATAGATCACTCTCTCCCACCTTGCAATGCCCCTTCTAGTGTGCAAGCCAACCACAGGAATAAAGGTAAAAAAAAAAAATTTACACTAATTTTTTTGTCATTTTTTTCTGTTAATACAGTATAATGTACAGTGCAATATTTTTATGTCCTTTTCCTTTTTCTGTGGCTTAGTTGTATTTTTATGTTCTAGATTATGATTTTACAACTGTGTTAGGATAGGTAAGTGACTTAGGCTAGGGTATGTTTTGACTTACACCAAAATTTGGGTTACGTCACTGTTGTAGGGACAAAACTGTGTCATAACCCAAGGACCCCCGTAATTAAATTAAAACACACTGTTAAGAAGATAGACAAGACACAGACTAAAAAAGAAAGATTCACATTACATTTAGCTGACAAAAATTTGTATCTAGTCTTTATAATAAATTCTTACAGGTTAACATTAAAAGGAAAAGCACCCTCCACACATAAAAATGGAATAAGATTGGTACAAAAATGTTTCAAAAAATAAGATATACAGAAACCAATAGTCACATTAAAGGATATTAATCATTAATAATTAAGGGAAGCAATGAGAATACAGAAGTATAACTAAAATCAAAGCAAATATTGACAAAAATAAAATGGAGGCTCAAGAACACTTATACAATATCATTTTTCCAAAAATTACATTTTGAAAAATTGGCAATTTCCTTAATTGAAATACATTTTGCCTGACCAGGTGGTGCTGCAGTGGATAGAGCGTTGGACTGGGATGCGAAAGAACCAGGTTCGAGTCCCCGAGCTCGCCAGCTTGAGCACTGGCCCATCTGGCTTGAGCAAAAGCTCGTCAGCTTGAACCCAAGCACTGGCTCCAGCAAGGTGTTGCTCAGTCTGCTGAAGGCCCGCAGACAAAGCACATGTGAGAAAGCAATCAATGAACAACTATGGTGTCGCAATGGCAATGAAAAACTAATGATTGATGCTTCTCACCTCTCTCGGTTCCTGTCTGTCTGTCCCTATCTATCCCTCTCTCTGACTCTCTCTCTGTCCCTGTAAAAAAAAAAAAAAAAAAAAGAAAGAAAGAAAGAAAGAAAGAAATACATTTCTATGATATAACACTTACATATATATTTCTATGTATTTGCCCAAGAGAAACAATAATACATGTTTTCAAAAAGCCCTGTGCTAAAATGGTCATACTAGCCTTACTTGTGCTAGGCAAAAATTGGGCACAACCTAAATATCCATCAATTAGAAAACAAATAAACAATTGTGTTCTATTCATACAATTAACAGAAAATGATACTTAATAACAAAAAGGAATGCATTACTGATGTATATACAATGGTGGGATTCAAATAATTTAACAACCAGTTCTCTGCCCTAATGACTGTTTTAAGTATAAAAAAAGATATATCGAAAAGTAGTTTATTATTTTATGAATTTAATACTTAAATAAGAATAAAAGAGAAACACAAAACTAGATAATGTCATAAGAATTTTAAAATATTAATGAAAAAAAAATATTAATGAAAAAATACGAGATAATACCTGACAAAAAAATAATGAAACTGTTAAGATATTTCCATAATGCTTCTTGATTGGCATCCTCACTTGTATTTTTTTTTTTTTTTTACTTATGGATGGAATGAACATTACTCTGGGCACTTAGAATACACTGCTGCACAGATGAACATTAAAAAAGAGTAAGGAATGAAATTTATGGTTCCACATTGGGCAGCTGCCCAGACACCCACTTTAACAAGAACCCTGATTACAAGTGCCATTTTAACAACTGGTTCACCAAACTCAACAAAAATTTAGGTAATGGTTCTGCTGAACCAGTGTGAACCAGCTGAATCCCACCACTGTGTATATAGCAACATGGATGATTCTCAATAGGACTGTGTTGAATGAAATGAAATAAAAATACACATATACTAACACAGCTTATCTCAAAAACATTACGTCAAGTGAAGTCTGAAAGTGGTTGCCTCTAGAAAGGGGTAAATTTCCCAGAATGAGGTATGAGTAAAATCTCTAGGGTATGAAAATGCTCTATATTCTGCGTTAGATGACGGTATACAAATTTTTTTAAAACAAATTTAAAAGTTTTACATTTTATCATGTATAAACTTTAAAGAAAAATAGATTAAAAAAATTGTGAGAGAAAACCTAAACAAGGACAGGGAAAAAAATATACTTTGACACACATGCTTTGTACTAAAATGTGTCCGCCCAAATTCATAGGGTGAATTCTTAATGTCCAGTGAGACTGTATTTGGAGGTAGGGCTTACTCAGAGTTAATTAAAGTTAAAGAAGGTCTTAAGGGTGGGGTTCTGATTAGATGGGATTAGTGTCATCATAAGAAAAGACACCAGAGAGCTTGATATCTCTCTCTAATCACATTTCCACAAAAAAGAAGTCATGTGAGTATACAAGGAAATGGCGGTCACCTGCAAGCCAAGAGGAGAGGACTCAGAATAAAACCTACTCATTAGCCTCTTATTCTTGGACCTCCCAGCCTCCAGAAATTGAGGAATAAGTTACTGTTGCTCAAGCCACCCAGACTGCTACATTTTGTTAAGACAACCTGAGCAGACTAAGATACCACCCATCTTACTTCATGCCTGATGTGTGGAGCTCTTAATAAAGCTAATTAGGTGTTTAAATTTATTCCACTGAATTTTGATCTTTAACTATGTCATATCTATTTACCTTATTTATATTTATATTTCTACTTTGTCATTTTCAAAGTATTAAATACATTGACAACAAAATACATTTATCTTAAGTGTGGTGATTTTACAGATTCATGCAGTAACCACCACAATCAAGATATGGACAACCCTGTGGTCACTTGCTTGAGCCCAAGGTCGCTGACTTGAGCAAGGGTTACTGGCTCAGCTGGAGCCCCTCCCCTGTCAAGGCACATATAAAAAAGCAATCAATGAACAACTAAGTTGTCAAAGCTATGAGTTGATGCTTTTCATCTCTCCCTTCCTGTCTGTTTGTCTGTCTGTCTCTCCCTCTGCCTCTTTTGCTAAAAAAAATTAAAAAATTGAAACAAAATGGGAAATCTAGTAGAGAGAAACATATGACTCATTAAAGAAAATATACCTACAAAATAACCAAGTGTTTAATCCTTTGAGAAAACATACTTTTGTCTTACCCATGCTCTGCATGTGTGTGTGTGTGTGTGTGTTGTCTGCATATATGTGTGTTAAAAGTAGGCCTGTGGAAGAAAAGAGACGACAGCATCATACAAATTCAACATGAATTTAAAAAAGTATTTAAATGTACACACATATGTTAATATGTACTTCCATATACTAATCATATACAATTTATGTTATATGTATACACATATATGTATATACATATGTATAGTGTGTATAATAAAGTATCTGTGATATATATTTCTAATGTATATAACAATAGCATTTATAACTACATAATTTTAAAATTAATGTATATGAACTTTTAGAGGGCACTGTTATAGTTAGATTAATACCATAAAAACATGAAAGGTATAATGAAATATATATTTGATTTTAACCATATGATCCCTTATTTATAAATATTGAAAGTGTTGGCACAATAGAAAGGCCTTAAAATGTGTTTATGTTTGAAAGGAACCCCAACACTAAAGGTGAATGATGTTATGGGAAGCACAAAATTAGGTTTCACTCTTTGTATTGCCTGACTCTTGTGGTCCTATATGCCCATTCTCTTATATGTAAATAACTAGATGAGCATTTATATAGATTTGAAGTAATTGTCACTTTGTGATTAAATGTGGTCGGTATGAAACAGGATAAAGAAGGAGACAAAGTGACCAGGCTTATTAAAAAAGAGGACAGGAGAGAAGAAAAAGCATAAAGCTTCAGTCTGACCCAGTGATGTAGGATAAAAAATTTATGTCTCTACTTTTATAGATTTTTTCATGTTACATAAGAGCATTTAGAATACTTCCCTCTTAATCATATGAAAATAAAGTAATATGATGGCATTACCAAGTTTCTATTTAATAAATGATAGCTACATTATAATTCTAATAATAAGCAATGTAGCATTATATGATATAATAAAATATATTAAGAGAAATTAGAGATGGGAGAAAGCAGATACTATTGAAGAAGAGGAAATGGGATTTGTATCTAAAATAGGTAGGGAGATGGAGGCCTTGCTAAAAGCCCAGACTTAGTGTCTAATCAACTCAAGATTTTATTGATAGTAACATAAAATTAGTCATAATAATGTCATGTAGTTATAAAGGAAAACAGTAAACATTCCTTTTATTAGTTGGAAATTTAGCTATTCATTGCTTTATTAACATGGCTTTTGCAAGAATTAGTTTAAAAAGAATACAGTATAATGTGATAAATGTGATTTATGTTTAGCAAAATACTACTACTTCTGTGAATAAAATATATGTTAAAGCCATTATTTTCAAGTCCAATCCCAATGTGTTCTCTCTCTGGTTCATGCCAGCAGACAAGCATAAGCATGAAGAATGGAGGAAATTCATATCCATGCATCTCCATCAGGAAGAGAAGATCAGAGACCATGGAGGAAACCTGCCTCTAGGAACTGACCTGAATTTAGATGGACAGCAAAATCGGAGCAAAACTAGGCCACTCACCACACAGGGAGTTGTGATGTGCAAAACAGGTAATCAGGGGTTAGTAGGCAATCTGGGTGACAGTTGCACGTTTGAGAGCTCTGTGGCCAATAGCTGTCTTACATGGGCTTTCCCACCAGGATTTCTCTTCCAATAGAGAGACAGAGTCAGGGGTGGATCGACAGCAAATTTAAATTCAAATCACAGAGAAGGAAAATGACAGAAGTTAGTGACAATTCTGAACTCCAACCAAATAATTTATTTTAAATGATATAAAAGAAAGCCAGAGGTACTTGAGGAGGCTATTTCAGTATTTCTAGGAAATCGGACATTCTGTGAGATGTGGTTAAAGATAAATGCATTCTCCCCTATGGGGTTGGGGCTGAAAGAAGGTTGAGTGTAGGAAGTGCTAAGACTGAGGAGCAGGCACTCTAAGCTTTCTCCAGTCAAAGCCAGTGAAACATTCTTATAGAGGTGGATCTTGTGTTTATGCCTAAATGTGTGAACACCTTCCAAATAAATGTATCATTTTATAGATGCAGCAAGAACATTCTCTGTTGGTTATACACTCCAGATATGCATACTGGACGTGCAGTAAGTATATCACCTTTATTGCCTCATTATAAATTTTAAAATAAAAAAAAGATTCATGTCCCCAACCAAACAGAAATAATTTAATTTGTTCTAATTTATGGATAAAAAGATAAGAAAATCTAGTAGTTCTCTGGAAACATTTTAAGAGAAAAAAAACACCACATTTTCGCACTGATTCAAATTTATTAACAACAGAATATTGCCATAATCAATGAGGATGTTTTAGAATTACTATGTATTTTTTAAAAGCTACGTCTATTTATAACCTGTTACTGGAAGAAATACATCCATCATATGGATCATAGCAGAGTGATTCAGGGCTAGGCTTCAAGGGTAGAAACTGTTTTACATTGATAAAGTGTATGACATTTTTTTAGACATTATAAAGAGCATCAGATAAGCTTTCATTCATCTGGTGACAAAACAAGACAAGGAGATATATCTGAGAACTCTAACTTTGCATAAAGTGTGTGATCAACTCCATTTGGTAGAACATATCATTTAAAAATGATTACAATCACAGCTGCTACAATGATGAAGGGGTTTCCTAAGAATTCTTTTTCAGGTATATAGCATGTTATGACAGCTTGTAGAATACGTTTTTACTTGCTTTTTCATCTTAAAAATTTAGATTACCCATCTATATCCCATTACACCCTTGAAGATGAAGATTTATATCTTAGAACAACTTACATATTTTGTGGCAGCAAACTTAAGAGTGACAGCAGGCTAGTACACACTTCTTTTAAGAAAATGGTAGCAGAGGAATGGATTGCAAAACAATTCAAAAAGCAGTTTTGGTGAGTTTTCAAGTGACAGTACAAATTTTGCCACTACATATAAAAATAACAGATCATAACAGAAATCAAAGCTCTATTTGATGGTTCCAATTTTTTCTTAAATCTAGATAAACATGAAAACCAACTTAACCTTGATTTTGTCCATTTGTTTTCATAAATTATAAGTAAAGAGGCAGAGGTAATCAAGAAGAGTATATCTCAGTAGAGATTAAAATAAAAATGAAATCCTTTTGTCTACAAACTGTTATAAATAATAATATTCAGACAAGTGTATAGAAGTAACCGTGTAAATATTATTCTGAACTATGTGATTTTGGAAAATATCACAGAAAAAATATATAAGTTATATTTTTATGTAGTTTAGATTATTTTTGTAGCCTACACATAATAGAATTGAAATCACTATTCAGCAAAAATCCAAGTGTGTGCAACCTCATGACATCTGTCTACTCTCCTGTATGCTCACCACTGGAAGCCTAGTCACTTCTATAACCTTGTATTTGACACCCTTTACCCTCAAGGTCCTTCTCCCATTTTTCTTCCCTTCTGGTAACCATCTTTCTGTTATCTGTAGTGATGAGGTTTTGTTTCTTCGTTCATTTGTAGTTTTTTTGTTTCATGCTCCACAGATGAGTGAAATCATATGATTCCTGTCCTTTTTCATCTGACTTATTTTACTTAGCATAATACTCTCAAGATCCATCCGTGTTGTCCCTGACATTTGTCAACATACATTTAAGGAAATAAATAAACCGTCTTTTTCAAAGGAAAAAGAAATCCAAGTGTGGAAAGCCAGAGAAATTTCTGAGCGTGGAAACTAAGCCATAAACCATGCCTGGCATGGGCATACTTCATGGATGGAGTAAACCTAGCCATATTCTGCTGTATAAAAGAAAATTTGTATAAAGTTCATCCAACTCTCAGAAGTGTTCATAAGCCACAGCATTAAGAACAACAACAACAAAAATGGTGGACATGGCTATAATTCAGTTCTAAAGTAGTAATAATAGTTGAAAATTATTGAGTGTTTACAATGTTTCAGGCATTACTCTTTAACATAGCACTTTACATTTAACTCATTATTTAACACTCACATTTGCCCCATGAGCTGGATAATATTTTTAAAAATTATTTATTGTGGTTAAAAACTGTACAATGTAAAATTTACCATTGTTATAATTTCTATGTGTGCAGTTCAGTAGTGATCATTATATTCACATTGTATTGGACCCAATCTCTAACACTTTTTCAAGTTGTCAAACTGAAATTTTGTGTCTGTTAAACAGTAACTCCTCATTTCATCCTTCTGTCAACCCCTGGGGACTACCATTCTACTTTCTGTTTCTATGAATTTGTCCTCTTCATATATACCATATTAAGTGGAATCATATAGTATACATCTTTTTGTGACTGGCTTATTTCACTTAGCATCATGTCCTCAAGATTCATCCACGTTATAACATTTGTCAGAATTTTCTTCTCCTTGAAGGCTGAATACTATTCCATTGCATTATATGCCAAATATTGTCTACCCAGTCATCAATTGATGAACACAGGTCAGCTTCCACCTCTTGGCTATTGTGAATAGTGCTGTAAGGAATGTGAGTGATCAAACATCTCTCCAAGATTCTGCTTTCAATACTTTTGGATATATACCGATAAATGAAATTGCTGGACTATATGGTAATATTATTTTTAAAATTTTAGGAACTGCCATTTTGCTTTCTATAGCTGCTGTACCATTTCACATTTCCAATGGAACACAGAGTTCCAATTTTCTCCGCATCCACACTAACATGTTTTATTTTCTGTTTTTTAAATAGTATCCATCCTTATGGGTGTGAAGTAATATCTTATTGTGGTTTTGATTTGCATTTTAACCTCATTTTTTAGATGTTGAAACTAAGCTACAGAGAAGTTATGTAACTTGTGAGAAGCTACACAGCATACAGTGGATCTTAAAATCCACACTCTGCCTTCCACTCTTGAGTTTCTAACCACTCCTCTGCAGCCAGCAATTACAGGCACATTGAAAAAAGAAAGGTTTCTATGTAAGAACCAGTTGGGACACAGTAGCTAGTTGATGTATAGTCAGCACTGGAAATGTGAAAATGAAGAACAGGAAAGAGACCGAGTTCATCGTATTTGATACTAAAACTCTGACAAGCAGGAAGACTCATTTTGTCAGCTTGTATGAGTCACCATGGGTGAATAAAAAGAGTAATGAGTAATGAAAGAGGTCAATAAAACCTAGAGTAAAAGAGTAAAAACCTAGAGTAAAAATGTTTTCCTTTCTTGTACTTGGGTAGATTTTCTCTGGCTTGTACTGTGGAACTTGTGAATGCTGTAAATCAGGCTAGCATCACACTGTGCATTATTTATGATTTGTTGCATAACAGTAATTGCCTGGATTAACTATTTAATTAATGTTATATTTAGAAACATAAATTTCATCATTCTTTAGTGACCTCATTTATTGTCTTTGTTAAGTCCCAAGTAAAACAAATCAGAATGTTTTATTGTATTTATTTTTATTGATTTTAAGGAGAGAAGAAGGGAGAGAGACAGAATCATCGATCTGTTCCTGTATGTGCTTTGAGTAGGGATCAAACCCAGAACCTCTATGCATCAGGTCAATGCTCTAACCAACTGAGGCATTCAATCAGCTTGAGACAAATAAGAATGTTTTTAATAATTATTTGATCAGGTAGGTGACTCTCATCTAAAAAAATCTGTCAAGATTTGAATACCTTTTTCAGGAAGTATAGTGAGTGGCATGTATCTGAACAATAAAAAGGACTATCAAATAATGAGCACTTACAATGTGCCAAGCTTTTTGCTAAATTTTTACCATGTGATGTTCTTATTCAATCCACATAAGTACTACTTAAATGTATTAACAATACAGTGAGAATTATTGAGGCTATATTAGTGTTCAACATCCAACCCTGCTTTTGGAGGACACAGAATACAGAATTGAAATCAGTTCTATTCTTGAGTAAACTCAGTGTGCTACCCAAACAAGTTAACCATTCTTTGTTTGTTCATATAACCATTCATTATATAAATAGTAAATGTCAAACTTTAGTAAATATCACCTGGCTACTGGTGGCTCAGTGGATAGAGCATTGACCTGGAACACTGAAGTTGCCTGTTTGAAACCCAGGACTTGCCTGGTTAAGCCACATATGACAAGCAATGAACAATTAAAGTGAAGCAACTATGAGTCAATACCTCTTGCTCCCCCATTTTCTCTTCTCTCTGTAAAATGAATACATAAAATCTTAAAAGAAAAACAAAACTTTAGTAAATGTCTTCTACATGCTAAACAAAAAAGACAAGAGATAGTCTATGACTGCAATGACAATGAACTCAGCATAGCATGCTTTGATAGGATGTATTCAAATAAAAGATAATTCCAACTTTTGCTTCTGAGTAGGATAGGAGGCCCTGGTGGTCCAATAGTCCCCCCTGGAATGCCCAGGACAAGCTGGATGAATTGCAAAGATCATAATTTTGAAGACAGCAAAGAGTTATGGAAACAATAAACACAAGAGAAGTTGCAGTTCCGGGGAGGGAGATACATTTAAGATGAGCTGACAGCCACTGGCCTTTGGTTTTATTTAGTTCTGAACTTCAGGCTTGACACATATAGAGGGGGCGGGGATGTCAGCAAAAAAGAATATTCATCAAGGCTTTTGGTGGTTACCTGGAACTAGCATTATAGACTTGAAACACAAAACCACTTTTCCCATGGGATATGGAGATTATATATATATATGTATATATATATATATATATATATATATATATATATATATATATATATATATATATATACATATATATATTATGTTTAGGGATATTTATGAGAGAGGCTGGGATATGAGAGCCTATAGCTCCCCAAAGGCAGACTTGAATCTTAAAGACACGTTCTTAGGAGAGCAGGTTCTTGTAGAACAAGTGCTCTGCCTCCTTTACACATTGGTCTCCACACAGGTATTTGCAAGATTTGAGTCTGACATAGTAGCCAAGATTAAACAACTGGGCTTAAAACCTCTGGTGGGTAGTTAAGAATTTAAAATCCAAGCTCTTTCACATGTCACAGAAATTACTTATAACCTGAGCCAACAGACAAACAAATAATTTAAAAATACATACAAAAATACCACATGCAACATTTAAAAAAAAAATTAGAAATTAATATAATGGGGTGACAATAATCTATAAGAGTACATAGGTTTCAGATCACATTTAACATTTGTATTACCAATTTAATAAATAATAAATATATATTTAATACATTATATATGCACATGCACACATACACATGTATATTCCTATATCACATTTTCCACTTCCAGTTTTTCTCTGTGGCCCTCTCCCCTGATCAAGACCTATGCCTGTAAATGGCTGGTTGGGGCAATGTTACAATGTATGAGGAATCAGAGAACGAAGACCAGCAGTAAAAGCTACTGGTAATACCCACTTAAAAATGTAGTCTAAAGAAAAACTCACTTTGTTTATGCTCTTAAATAAGATATATTTAACTACTTCTGACTCTGTATATCAAGTTTTATATTATCATTTGAACTAAGTAGTCTCATCCTAATGTAGTTCTCAAGACAATTAAAATATTTCTTTGTCAAATTTATTCTTAAATATTTTTTGATGCTATTGTAATGGAATTTTCTTAATTTCACTTTGATAGTATTCATTGCTAATATATAGAAATCTAACTATTTTTTGTATACTTTGTACCTTGTAAACCTTGCTAAATTTATCAGCTTTAAAAGTATATTAGTAGACTCTAAGATTTTCAATATATAAACTATGAAAACTAAAAATTGAGATATTTTATTTCTTCTTTTTCCAATCTGGTTTTCTTTTATTTATTTTTTTGTCTAATTACTATTACTAGAACCTTCAGTTCAGTGTTGAAGAGGCAAGAGCAGACATTCTTGTCTTGTTTATAATATGATGGGAAAAGCATTTCTCACTTTGTCATTAAGTATGATGTCATCTGTGGGTGTTCCATAGATAGCCTTTATAAGGTTGAGGAAGTACCCTTTTAACACTAGTCTCCTGAGTGTTTTTATTATTAAAGATTACTGACTATTATTCTAAGTCATTCTATAAGTTTATCTTCATAGGAGTCATGTTATCACAATGATCACCACTATTATTTCTGAAGGTAATTAAGGACAAGAAATTTGAATATATTGATATTGGTGTATGTTGGGCAAATAAGTTTATAAAATTTGTGTTATTTGATTTTGCTCACTTTTATTGTTAATGGCGCTGCCCATATGAATGGCCGCTGCCAGGTGAAACTGCTCATTAATTACCTTCCTGCTTGGGAAGGGGTTTTGTTATGCTAATGTGTACTGGAGGAGGGTTTTTTGCACCAAAAAACTTTAAGAAGATGGAAGAAGGAGGAGGCTGGCGACCATGTTTTAGCAGAGAAGCAGCCAAGATGGCTGGGTGCTAAAGGAGAAGCCAGTTTGTGCAGAGATGAGAAGGGAGAAGGTGTGTAGATGGGGAACCAGAAGTGACAGGCTAGTGGGGTCTTTGATTCTAAGAAAATTAGGAGAAAGTTGGTGGCTTTAGGAGCCTAAATGGAAAGGGAAATGTTTTCCCGCTGTGTGTATTTACTCACCCGCTGGTTCGAAGTTAGAATAAAGGAATGGCCCACCAGTTTTTGGCTCTGCTGTTTCTCTATCATCTGCCCGAATTCAGTGTGAACTTGAACCTGCCTGACAGCTGTGAAGGCCGTGACTACTAGCCATACAGTGTAATATTGAGAAGATTAACTAAACAAAAATGATAACTCTTTAGTATGATGCTAGCTCACTTGAAAATCTGTAAATAGTAGACCTTTTGATGATGAGGAGGAGGAAGAAGAATAGAATAATGATGATGGTGATCTCTGTTACAACACATGATATCCCTGTTTTCTGAAAGTTATGTCTCTGGTTATGTGCTCATCTGCAGAAACATTTTGGCAGATATATGAGGCTAGTGAATAATTATTTCCTTCTATGATAGATGCCATCTGCATCCAGTGCTCAGTTAACTTTTAGCTACAACTTTTTCAAAAAGAGGCTCATCCAGGACCATATTGCTTACACATTTTCAGCAGCTGTGTATATTACAACTCCAATAACATTATTAGATTGCATTCATCCATTAATAAAGAAAGGCTTTCCCTTCAAAACTTCTCCCAGTTATTTATTATACAAGCAATATAAGCAAATGTTTTTTCTTATTCTTCCCTCCATGATGCTGAAATTATTTCAAAAACTGTCATCAATTTCTCTTTTCTAAATATACAGAGACAGTTGTTAAACAATGTCAGCTCACATATGCACAGATCCTCTTGTTTAAATTCAATGAAATACTCATAAAAATTTCAACTGAGAGCTGAAAAAAGGGAGGTTTTACGTGTGATTCATTTTTCCTAAAGGCAAATTGCATGGATCTTTATTGGCTTTTTACTACACTAGACCATTTTCTCTTTGTAACTTTGCTACTAAAAGCATTATAATATTTTGCCAGGTGGTGTTTTAAGTCATCTTAAATACATGTTGATCCCCTTCCTTCTCTGAGGAGTGATTTGAGAAAATAACACAATTATTTTTCAATAATTTTAATTTTTCATACCCTAAAAGATTTTCAATTACTACTTCAAAGGTATTCTGAGGTAGCCATTTCTCTAAGAAAAAAAATTGAGGTTCCTTTCATGATGAAAATAAACAAATACAAGTAAAAGAGATAATATTGAATCTTTAACACCAGAGCTATGGAAGCTTTTTTTTATAGTCTTTTCTGTCTTGCATCTCAAATGTGTTACGTCTAACATATTGATCACTTACTTAGAACAAAAAGGATTTTCCCCTTTGCAAGACATGCTCATCTGTCTTTATTTCTCTTTTTCTTTAAGTTTCCATGTATTCTGCTCACAAAAATTAAGGGATATTTTATAGCTTCATATTCCATTTGAAATAACCCTTAATTTTTCTGAGCAGTATATTTCATTTCTTTCTTAGTACAACTTTTCTGTGACTATAAGGGAATGAACAAAATGGCATACATATTCTACATTTTTATATTCCCCCCCAAAGCATCCTTTTTTATAACTGTAAATTCAGTACATTACAGCTAACAAAGCTGAATGGTTTTCCTGTGAATGGCTTTTCTGGAAGCATGCTATCTCTGGTGGTCTGTGCAACCCGTTGGGAGGAGTTGTTAAAAGGTGTTTTCAGTCTGCAGGTGATAAAAAGGCAGAGGGGAGTGTTTGTGAGCTGGCATTAATTACTACCTGCGCTGCTGTAAGGATCTGCTCACATAGGATAAAGGATAGCTCATGTAAGCTATCAGAGAGATGCTCAAATGTCAGGGGTTCAGACCTGTGGTCTTGGATCCCTTGCAGATATTTCTGTACCTTATTATTACTCAAAGTGACTGTCAAACTTGCTGGTGCCACATTGGATCAGGATAGCTCCAGTTTTGAGAATGACAACTGCGTTTTGTATCTGTGATCAGAAATACACTACATAATAATTTGTCTTAAGTCTTCCTTCTATACATAATTTTTATTCCATAGGTATACGTTGTGTCTTATTACTCATCACAAAAAAACATGTATCTTGAGTCAAATAAAAACATTTCAGGTTGTCCTAATTTGTACAATATTCTTTATAACTCTGAAGTCTGTTTTAACAAAATATCAGAAGACAGCTTTCTTATGAAAATCTGATACCTTTTGTACCAAACATCTTAAAGAGAGATAAAATCAATGAAAGTCCTTTTAGCTACAAAATCAGGACCCGCAAATTGAAGGAATTATGAAAGTTTATTTTTTTGTACACCCTGTAGCAAAAAGGGGTAAAAAATAATTTTTAAGATACTTTATTTTTTCTTGGACCAATATTTTCATACATATTTATTCCTGAAAATAATTCTCTTAACAGTTCCCTGCTGGTTATGAAATGGGACCACTTTACTCCTTTGGTATTATGATATTATATTAGCAACTGTATTTCTAGTCACCTAATTAAGTCCCTGGCTAAATTAACAAAAGAAATAAAGTTCCACCTGACTTTCCCTAAAGTAGCTTGAATTTCCCCAGCTACCACTGGCTTGTGGCTACAAATGAGGTTACATTTACCTTTAGACTAATATCTTCCTGGATCTTCTTCCTAAAGCTCAACTCTAGGTCTTTAGCCACTGAAAAGTTTTCAAATCCCCACTCACAAGTATGTCTCAATATTCTCACATATTCTTTTGAATAAGTTTATTTTTTGTAGAAATGTTTGATGTTCAATAAAAGAGAGCAGCTGCTTTACAGTGGGCATTCTTCTGCAGGCTCACCATTGCTGTACTGTACTTGCAATACTTCCCTTGATGCATTCAGTTCTAGTGTTCTCTATTTTATATATAAGTGGAAAAATTATCTATCATATAGTACACTCTAACTCCCTGTCTTCCAGACACTTAAAGGAAACCTCCTTCTACCAGATGCCCTTCTGACCATGCAAAGAATCTCATGCAAGTAGACATGTATGAGACTAATTTCCAATTCTGTAGAAATGCCTGACTTAAAATTTAGTCTTCAGCCTGACCAGGCAGTGGTGCAGTGGATAGAGCCTTGGACTGGGATGTGGAAGACCCAGGTTTGAAACCCCGAGGTCACCAGCTCGAGTACGGACCCATCTGGCTTGAGCAAAAGCTTGCCAGCTTGGACCCAAGGTCGCTGACTCCAGCAAGGGGTTACTGGGTCTGCTGAAGGCCCAGCCATGGTTAAGGCACATGTGAGAAAGCAATCAATGAACAACTAAGGTGTTGCAACGGCAACAAAAAACTAATGATTGATTCTTCTCATCTCTCTCCATTCCTGTCTGTCTGCCCCTATATATCCCTTTCGCTAACTCTCTCTCTGTCTGTGTATAAAAAAAAAAAAAAAAATTTAGTCTTCAGATGAATGCTGCTCTATTAGTTTCCAAGTTCTTTGCATATTTGTTGTTGTTGTTGTTTTAGGTGACAGGAGGGGAGATAGTGAAGCAGACTCCTGCATATGCCCCAGGGTCTACCCAGCAACCCCATTTGGAGTCAATGCTCGATAATTGGAGCTATTTTTTAGCACCTTAGGCTGATGTGTTTGGACCAACCAAGCTATCCTCAGTGCCCAGGGCCAGGCTCAAACCAGTTAAGCCTCTGGCTGCAGAAGGGACAGAGGGAGAGAAGGGGGAGTGGTGGGAAGGAGATGAGGATGGTTGCTTGTCCTGCATGCCCTGAACAGAATCTCACCTAGAATGTCCATATGCTAAAACTGACATTCCATCCACTGAGCCAGCAGCCAGGGCCACATTTTTCTTGAAAGGATTCAGAGAGGATAAAAATTCTAATGTTGGGAGTTATGACCTCAGAAAGACATGTTCTCATTTCATACCAATAATTAGGATAATAGATTACAACAAGACTTTTTTTACTTCCTGGTGGAAAGTCTTACACATGCCACAAACTGATCAGTCTTACCCTCCTTCAGCTGGTTCTGGTCATCTTATCTTGTGATCTCTTTCTTTTCTTCCACATGAGATTTCCTGAGCTTTGGGTCTGCGTAACATCCATTTTTGTAATCCTGAAAGGTATACGACTTGTGGCTTAATTGGATTCTTATTTAATTGATACATAATTTTAAGACTAAAAAGTATAATTAAAAAAGTCAAGAAGGTTGGAGATGTTAGGTAGCACATATGAGTGTTAATTTTCTTCCCATCTTTTATATCAGGAGTCATTCTTCAGCAATGTCCAAGAATTTAAAGAGTAGGTAAGAAATCTGACTTATGCCAAAAATTAGTTCAGCAAAGGTGATTTTTTTGTTCCTTTTTTTATTAATTTTAATGGGGTGACATTAATAAATCAGGGTACATATGTTAAAAGAAAACATCTCCAGGTTATCTTATCATTCAATTATGTTGCATACCCATCACCCAAAGTTAAATTGTCTTCTGTCACCTTCTATCTGGTTTTCTTTGTGCCTCTCCTCTCCCCCGTCTCCCACCTTCTCCTCCCTCCCCCCACCCCGTAACCACCACACTCTTGTCCATGTCTCATAGTCTCACTTGTATGTCACACCTATGTATGAAATCAAGCTGTTCTCAGTTTTTTCTGTTTTACTTATTTCACTCCGTATAATGTTATCAAGGTCCATCCATTTTGTTGTAAATGATCCTATGTTATCATTTCTTATGGCTGAGTAGTATTCCATAGTATATATGTACCAAAGCTTTTTAATGCACTCGTCTTCTGACAGACACTTGGGCTGTTTCCAGATCTTTGCTATTGTGAACAATGCTGCCACGAACATGGGGGCGCATTTCTTCTTTTCGAACAGTGCTATGGTGTTCTTAGGGTATATTTCTAAAAGTGGGATAGCTGGGTCTATGAGTAAATTTAACCAAGGAGGTTAAGGACTTGTACTCAGAAAATTATAAAACATTCATAAAAGAAATCAAGGAAGATACAAACAAGTGGAAGCATATACCATGCTTATGGTTATGAAGAATAAACATCATTAATGTCTATATTACCCAAAGCAATTTATAAATTCAATGCAATACCAATTAAAATTCTAATGACATACTTCAAAGATATAGAATACATATTTCAAAAATTTATATGGAACCAAAAAAGAACACGAATAGCCTCAGCAATCTTAAAAAGAAAAAATAAAGCACGAGGCAAAGGTGATTTTAAAAAAGTAAGTCCAAGAATAATTTAACACATATTTACCAAGGGCTTCCTCTCTCCCAGGGTCTGAGTTATATGACTTAGGACTTTAAAATTTGATAAGACAAAAGACTTTATGGGCAGAATGATTGTGGCTTAAAACTGGAGATGACCATTGTTTTCTAATTAGTTCTAGTTATACATACCAATCATCATAAGAGAAAAGTGAAGAAATCTCCTTGTGACTTGATTTTTGGTTCTGTTGAGAGTGACCTTGCGAGGACATCACATTATTCAGTTTTGGATGAAAACATCTCTTTTCTTTTTTAAGGAGCTTAAAAAGCACAGAATTTTGTCTATGCTTTAAAGGTCTCTCTGTGTTTGCTTTATCCAAGAGCTGCACAGCTGTTTCAACTGAACCCTGATAGAGAGTTTGCTGGAAAAAATTCCGTTTGCTAAATGAAAGCAGGGTAATATTATTCCTCTACAATTATACAACAATTAAAGATACAGAGACTTCTGTCAGCTTTAGGAGAACTGGCTCTGATGTACTAAACACCCATTAAAAAGTTCTGTAGGGTTTTGGCATGATATTAACCTACAAAGACATTTGTCCTACATCTTGCCTTTCTATATCCTCCCATCTTGGATCTCATCCCAGTCTTGGATTTAAGCTACCAAAATGTCCTTATCTTAAGGGAGATACAGTAAGTACAATGGAAAATATGCTCTACTGATGTATTAACTTTATTTTAAGATATTTTGGGTTAAAGAAAATCTTTCTGTTCTAAAACTTACTGTAGTATGGTAAATTATCCAATGAATTTGATTAATTCATGTGCAAAAAGCACGCAGATTCAAGTTTGTTTTATTTGTTATTACATTTTTAGCAGTTGTCATGACTTTCCTATAAGGCTTTCAAATATGTGGTTATTTGTACTATGGTTTTACTTTTATTCATAATTCTATGTTTATTATAAAATCTGAATGTACTTTGTCTCAGAAACAGGGACTTCTCAGAGACCACGTGATGTGCACCAAGGGTCCTAGGGGAGGTTGCCTCATGATTCCCTATACAGGTTTCATGAGAAGACCCTGGCCCCAGTCCTTATGGGTATTTATTGATATACACAAAATAGAAGGAGGGACAAGAATGATGAAGGCAGGAAGGTGAATTTTTTTTGGAGCAGATTAAAGGGCAAGCAAAGTAGATCTAATGTCCTCATCTATTGATTAATCATAATTGTTAATTGTATCCCTATTGCTCCGCATTCAGCACAGTACTGGTTTAGTACTTTTGTCAGTAAAGTCACTGTGTTCTTTGCCTGAGGGCACTGAACTCTGTCCTTGTTCTATGTTCTTATTCAGGTTCTCTACAATACTTTATTAACTTTCTTTTTGAGATAAACTTGACTTTTCCTAGTCTATACTCTTAGAAAAGGTGCACCAAAATAAGGAGATGCCACAGCATCCAATAAGTCTTCAAATTTAGACAATTATGAACAAAACAAAAAGAGTATTTTTGGACATGATTTAGAATTCTATTTTCTTTTTTGAAGTAAAATTTTTGAATTCTATTTGCTTTAGTTTAATAAGTCTTAAATAATAAGTATTGGACATTTTATATATTTGGATAATTATTTTGAATATGGAAACATAAAGGTAATTTATCATTTAATACTATGTATATTCACTGAATATAAAATATGTAGATATCCTGTATTTAAGAATAATATTTTAATGATATATTGCCCTTATTATAGTGTTTTGATATAAATTGATATTTTATATATGCCTTCTTTGTTTTGATTACAAAAATAAAGAGCAATAATAGCAAATTTATCATAGGTAGTATGTTTATACTATTGAGGGCAAAAGAACACCATTATAATCTATAATTCTTTTGGTTTACTTTATTGTTGGGACCCAAGAAATAAAAGTTATACTATTGCCTGACCAGGTGGTGGCGCAGTGGATAGAGCATCGGACTGGGATGCAGAAGACCCAGGTTCGACACCCAGAGCTCGCCAGCTTGAGCGCGGGCCCATCTGGCTAGAGCAAAAGTTCACCAGCTTGGACCTAAGGTCGCTGGCTCCAGCAAGGGGTTGCTCAGTCTGCTGAAGGCCCATGGTCAAGGCACATGTGAGAAAGCAATCAATGAACAACTAAGGTGTTGCGATGGCAACGAAAAACTAATGGTTGATACTTCTCACCTCTCTCCGTTTCTGTCTGTCTGTCCTTATCTATCCCTCTCTCTGACTCTCTCTCTGTCCCTGAAAGAAAAAAAAAAAAAAGCTATACTACCCATTAAAAGCACATTTTTCTCCTATTTTTAGCACTTTATATAAAACTTTCGAAAATGTGAACTTTTCAAGGATAATTATCCTTGACATAACACAGCATCCTTATTGCAATCAAAGTGTATGACTCCTAAAGTTACCTTTATAATAATGGTTTAGTGCATTAACTATTTTACAAAGCTGTCTTAAATTTGAAAGACATTAAAACCAATACAAATTACAACAAAGGGCCAGAAAATCAGAAAACAATGAACACCACTAATATTGCCCGAATAGCAGTCATGATCATTTCGCTGAGGCTGTGTATTGTATAATAATCTTCTTTACATCATTCCACACCCAACAGTGCATCTTATTAAACAGAACACATCCCTGATGGTTCCTTATAAAATCCTACAGGTAATCTTTTTCTGCATAACATCAAATATTCTATTATAGAACCATAAATATGCTATTTTCATGAACCATATATCTGACCTTGAAAATAAGGTTGAGATTCAGTTATTATATTTCAATTACCTGGAAGAATGCCATGAAAATATATAGTCTATTGTTACTGCCTGATTGTTAAACCTGATGGAGCAGTCATGAAAATAAATGCTGTATTGTATCACCAGTGCTCTGATGAATCTGCATGGGGCTAAAGAGAACCACTAGGAAGCCAAATTGAGAAAAGTACCAGTAGAATGAATAATTTTATTTGTTTACACCTGATTTTTATTTGTTCTCACAATAATGAATTTTTGGGGTGCAATTTTGGGGCATATTTCAAGTAAGGCATTGCTTGTGTTTGCTTAGAAGAAATGAATGAAACAATAGAAAGAAAGAATGTGGGTTTGATGATTCAGACTCAACAGTATTGATTCATTAAAATAAATAATTGTGTGGCATATTCTATAAGTGCATATTATGATTTTTGAAAAAAAATATCTGCATAGTTTCAATATGGATTTTTCTCTGATCATACTATTAGAAACATTTTATTATATGTAATACTACTTTGTTACCTTCCTCACTTTAAACAACTGTGATACTTGAGGTTCCCACAGGATTTGAAAGATTCAAAGTCCCCTGCCCAAAAATCTTTAGAAAACATATCATCATGGCATCAGACAGTGTGGTATCTCGACTTAGTTCTAAGTGAAGGGATTCTATAAAATAATTATGTACATAGATACATAACACATATGCTGGTTATATGTAACTTATTAATCATAACTATAATAATAATAAAGCAAACACTACGTTTAGAAATAAAAGATTACATTGTTGAATAAACTATGTTCTCATCCACAAATGCAGTCATCACTTGTGATTGTTTC
Source organism: Rhynchonycteris naso (assembly GCA_037038555.1). Taxonomy (NCBI): domain Eukaryota; kingdom Metazoa; phylum Chordata; class Mammalia; order Chiroptera; family Emballonuridae; genus Rhynchonycteris; species Rhynchonycteris naso. Next base: position 59,872,560 of record CM072995.1, on the reverse strand, counting down.
TTTATTATGTACTGGCTATAATGATCAGTTGTCACATATGCATCTATCCCTAAACAATATTTTACTCAGTTTCGCTGGGTTGTAAACCTGATTTTAATATGATATTAGGCAATGTGTGCTCAATTAAGCAATTCATTTTCATTCGTTAACAAAACTTTTCTGAAATTTGTACATGTTATTGATGGTAGCTTTTGTTCAATATCTGTTAGTGCTATATATTTATATTCAATTATGTGACTATACTGTAATTTATACATTATTCTTTTATGGGCATTTGAAGGGTTTTTAGTTTCTTAGCATTACCAACAACATTGCTGTGATTATCTTCATACCTGTGTTTGCGCATGGGTGTGGAATATTCTCTAAGTCCTGTACATGTTCAGCTCTAAAAGAGAATATCAGATTGTTTCCAGGGTGTGTGTATAATTTTATTTCTCCCACCTGCAATGCTGAATTGCTTCATATCTTAATCAATGTTTGGTATTGCATGCATGGGTAACAGATTTATTTCAAAAGCAAAGCATCAGTACAAACTGTTGATATATAGGCTTTCATATTACACACTGAGACTCACTTTAAAGACACTTCTACTTGAAGATGATATAAAATATTCCTTCCTATTCAAATACATATGTGTGAAACTAGATTTTCTTATAATAAACATATCACAACAAATTAAATACAGAAGTGCATATGTGACTCCAGCTGTCTCCTATTGAGCCATCATTAGAGAGATTTGCAAAAATGTAAAACAATGCTGTTCTCATAGAAGTAATTTTGTTTTGAAAAATATAGTTTTTGCCATAAAGTATGTTTACAGTAAAGTGTAATGATCTTGTGTTTGAATGATAGAAAATGTGTTTTTATCTATTTTACAATATCTGTATACAAGATGCATTTTTAACTAACAGACTATTCTAGAGCGTTTTTATGTTTACAGCGGAATTTCTGGAATATATGGTGGGTTGATGGGTTATGTGACCTTGAGTTGGCTCCAACTCCTGGTGACCTGATGAATGAATGAGTGATGCCCACAACGCCTCATCCTCAACAGTCCTGCTCAGCTGTAAACTCATGTCTATGGCTCCTTTTATAGAGTCAATTCATCCTATATTTGGTCTTCCTCCTTTCCTGCTGCCTTTTATTTTTCTCAGAATTGTTGTATCAAGTTCAGAATAATGAACTCCAGGGCTGCTTTGTGTGCCTTTAAGCATGGCAAGATGAAATCAATAGCTTCTCAATGTAGAAACTGAAGTAAAAGGAACATTGAAGGGTCACTACATAGCGCAGTTCAACATTTAAATTAATAGTTTCCCTCATTTACTTAATGACACATCACTTAGTAGATTCTGAAATTTTCCATGTGGCAATTAAGACTACAGGTATTTCTTTCTGAAAAATATGATAACTATTATAAAACATTATGTGTACACTAAAAAAGAAAATCCTGTTTGTTTTAGTCTAAGCCTAAAATATATTGCCACTCCTAGTTTCCTTTTCTAGTTCTACTCAGTGTTCATAGAGTTGGTGCTATTGAATAATATGTAGGTGATTTCTCCAATACATTCTTTTACTAGTTGCCATGTATTATGAGACCAGCATTTGTGTTCAAACACTGTAGTTCTTTGTATTTAATGGATCTAGACACTGGTAGAGATTCTTCACCCTAACATTGTGTTAGGAAACTCTATTCATTGAGCATCAGCTTAACTATAAACACTTTCACATTTATGATGTCATTTTCACCCTCATAATAAGACTCTAATATGTTACAATGACTAACAATTAAAACTGATGCAGATAAAAATGAGAAAATTGAGACCCTAATAGCTAAAGTCACTTGCTGAGGCCATGATGCTCGCAGAATTGAATCGGTGTCAAAGCCAGAACTTCTTGCAAGTTTGCTTATTCCACTATACCACTTCCAAAACTTCTACATAAAAATATTTTTCATATTTTAAGGTATAATTAATATACACACTTATATAAATTTACATATAAATAAAATTCACCTTTATTTTAGTATACATTTCTGCAAGTTTTGATACACACATCCATTCAAGTATCCTGCAGCATAATCAACAATAACAGTTTGTTGTGCCGAGATTTCTCTCTGCCCTTTGTATACAATCTGGCCTTTCATTTCCAGCCCATGCTCATCAGTGATCTGTTCTCTGTCCTTACAGCTTTGCTTTGGCTAGAATGCCATACACAATAACTACATAGTACATAGCCTTTTGAGCATGGCTTTTGCTTCTAAAATATACGTTCTTACTTCATCCTCATCCCATGTCATAGCAGCTATGAAATCACATGTATAAATTTAACTCACATCTTTTCTAATTTGCATTAAATAAACACATTTTGCTTCTTTAAACAAGTTTGCTTCTGAGCAAACTACAATAATTTCCCATGGTACTTTTTTGAATTAAGTTAAAACCTAATTGACATTGTAAGATATTTAAGCAATAATTATGCCCTCACCATGCAGTGGAGCAGGGGATAGATTGTCGGCCTGGGACACTGAGGACCCAGATTCAAAACCCCAAGGTCACCAGCTTGAGCACAGGCTCATCTGGCTTGATCATGGGCTCGCCAGCTTGAGCCCAAAGGTCGCTGGCTTGAAGCCCAAAGTCACTGGTTTGAGCTCAAGGTTGCTGGTTTGAGCTAGGGGTCACTAGCTCAGCTGGAGCTCCCTATTCAAGGCACAGATGAGAAAAAAATCAATGAACAACTAAAGTGCCACAATATGAGATGATGCTTCTCATCTCTCTCCCTTCCTGTCTGTCTATACCTCCATCTTGCTAATATATATATATATATATATATATATATATATATATATATATATATATATATATAATTATGTACTCTGTTATTTCAAGGCATATGTCTCAATGTAAGAGCCAAAATAGAAAATTTAAGTTAACATGTTTATTTTATTTTTTAATGCTTATAGATGGAAATTACATGTGTAATAAAACTGATTATAGCCTGACCAGGCGGTGGCGCAATGGACAGAGCGTCAGACTAGGATGTGGAAGACCCAGGTTCGAGACCTCAAGATCACCAGCTTGAGCACGGGCCCATCTGGCTTGAGCAAAAAGCTCGCCAGCTTGTACCCAAGGTTGCTGACTCCAGCAAGGGGTTGCTCGGTCTGCTGAAGGCCCGCGGTCAAGGCACATGTGAGAAAGCAATCAATGAACAACTAAGGTGTCGCAACGGAAACGAGAAACTAATGAATGATGCTTCTCACCTCTCTCCGTTCCTGTCTGTCTGTTCCTATCTATCCATCTCTCTGACTCTCTGTTCCTGTAAAAAAAACAAACAAAAAAATCGAGTATAGTTATTTTTATAACCTAAAGAGATTACCTAGGTAAGTAAAGAACAATTTTCTGAGCTAAAGGATAGTTTTACAGTGTAATAATTTATTGGTATTGCAGTTTGTTAGAAAACTCATTTTTGACGCATTCTTGGAGAACTAGGGAACACTAGTTTTGAAAAATTTTATTAATTAAAGATACTCCATATGTTACGTATATTCAAAATCATAATTCTCTTGATTCAAGGTATTAACATAATGCAGATCTTTCTAAATTTGATCATAAGCATTTTTTACTCACCACCTAGTTTTACTTTTATTAAGACTGCTTGAAGCTCTGTGAAACCTTAGGTAACCACTTTCTTTCAAATTGCCACATAAAAGCTGGAACTGTCAAGGGGAGGAAAGATCATGAAAATCATTCCAACATCCCTGGGAAGACCTGGTTTTAATGCCTTAATAAATAGTTGAGTGTAACACATAGCCTTCAAATTTTACTTAGCACCACACTTCTGGTTCCATTTTCCATTTGACCATATAAAAATGCAGTTAATGGCTCTATTTGCCAGAATTTATTGCTACCCTGGTGGAAAGCCACAAACAATCCTATGAAACTAGTAATGTCGCTCTATGCAACCTCAAGCTGCATAGTATAATGTGGTTGCATTTTGAAATCATTAAAATGCAGATGAGGATTAAGCTAAAGACGATTTTGTGATTGCTTTTAAGATATTGATTAGTTCTTAAAATATATATATGGGTGAGTATGTATAAATAACTTGTATATTAGTGCATTTTAATCTGCTCTGATGGGAAGAGTATTTCCTTTGAAAAATGATTTCTTAGTTATTTTTAAAAGGTTCTGTGACTCATCAAGTAATCAGATAGATAAATTTCTGGTTTTTACTATTATGATTATAAATATATAGCTTACACAATTTTTTCCCCAGTAATTTTCAGGTGTTACTTTATGTAATATATAAAATATTTTGAACTGAGAAATGTTCCGTTCATGACTTTTTGCATATATCTGCCTCAGATTATTGTAGGGAATTTCAAATCAGTACCTATTATTATCCTAAGCCAACTTCTTTAATAGTGTATATTCATTTGCACATATTGTAACACTTGTTTTATATAAAATACTGTCTGACAGATAAAATTCTTGACTTGTAGCAACTGATTCTAACAAGATCTGAATTCAACTTCTCTATGTAACACATTTATTATCTATAGAACAGAGTACAGGCATTATGTACCTTATCTACAGAAATATAAATCTGTTGAATCATATTTAAGTCTGAAATTTCAGGAAGGAATGTACTTTTTAGGATAGATGTGTCACACTCTCAATATTTGATAGCTACCTTGTCTCTGTTTAAAAAGGTTGAGACTTTATCCGCCTTCCTCTGTTTTTACTTTAGTGGTACTAAATGAACCAAAGAGGGCCCTTCACAGACCACTTAGCTCACCTCCATTGCTCTCTGCCCACTGATCCATAAAAGCTGTATTTTTACAAAATGTTATGGAGAGGTTTATTACTTGATTTTCCTTATACTAGTTAGAACTGATGATATAATTCTGGGGCCATCTTGACATTATATTCCTTTATTCACTCTAAATTGTCTCAACCACACCCATGACTTTAACTACTATTTATCTTAACCAAAGGCTTTCAAATGTAAACATTCCCTTCTGACAATCCTGAAACTATAGATGCTCTGCTCTCCGTTCCTTCCTTCTTTGGAACACCTTACATTCAGTGATTTTTCAAACCCGTGTTCTTCCCTTTTCAACCCAATCTGCTCCTGTTCCTCTGTCCCCACCTGGGTTAGTGGTATCCTGGAGCACTCGTGTCCTCTCTCTTTTCTGGACTATTTTAGAAGTCTACAGCTCCCTTCTCTGGTTTCAGTATAGCTTCATTCTGTTCTTTTACCCACACTGCAACTGGAATATGATTTATCTAAAACACAAATCTTAACCTGTTGTTTATTATTTTAGGAAAATTATCAATGCATTCTCAGCCATCACAGATAAAGGCCAAGATCTGTGAAGAGGGATCCATGTTTATATCCTGGGATGTGTCAGGGGCAATGCAGCACACTCTTCTTCCTCGCTTCTGCTTCTGGGGAGGGGCAGCCACTGAAAGACACTGCGCGGGGCAAGGCAAAGATTGGAAGAAAATTAGAAGGAGGGAGAAACCTAGATAGAAATGCTTTCTTCTTTATCTTTAAAAAGACTGTGATTCATTTGCGGTTCTGGCTCCCAGTGGGCCAGCCCTGAGTCAGCCGAGCAATGGTCCCTCCTGTCTTCCAAGTATTCTGCCCTGGGAGTGATACTGATATCTTCAAATGATTAACTCCCTTTTATTTTCTATTTTCTCTGCTCCTCAATCCCCCTTTGAACTAATTTGATATCCCTCCATTTTAACTATACTGCTCACAAAAATTAGGGTATATTTCAAAATGAAAATGAAGCAATAAAAAAAAAGCATTTGATTATTTTTTATTAAACAAGAATATCAGAAAAGCAAATAAGTCAAAGAAAGTTGTTTGATTATGCAAATGAGATGCAAAACCAACTTTTATTTTATTGGTGAAAATGCACTATACAGAAGGCTAGGAAGTACTGGAGTACCCACACGTTCCTTTATCCCCTAATTTTTGTGAGCAGTATAACTACGATGGATTGTCTTTCAGTGACTGAAACCTGCTTAACAAAATCTTTGTGTTGGTATCTTTTAAAATTATCTCAGGGGACATAGGGAGTCTTGGGGCCACTCATGTCTCGTCTCTATAATTATTAGTGATCTTGAACAAATCTCTTACAACTTGTTGAGCCTATTTAACTCATCTCAGCATATGGCAATTATAATCTCTGCCTTACAGGTTGGCATGAAGTTATACAAAAATAGATAATGTGTGGTGTGCCTCCCCATACTCTCTCTTGCTTTATACCTCACTTGTAATTTCTTGAGTAAACTGTAAATCTCCTTGCCCTGCTTTATTTGTATTTGCTAATTTCCTTCTCCATGGCACTTGGTCTTAGTTTTCAAATAATCTAACTTCACTTGCATTCAACAACTCAGTTCAGAAGCTGACTTTCTGTAGATTGTTCCTTGAATTTCCTCCCCTTTCATCTGTAGTTATCCCTAATACTGTAATTTTCTGATTATAGGCAAGTCTCCGCAGTTTATGGTAAGCCCCCTTTCTCAAGATGTTTATAGTATTTCGCCTGGCACATAGCAGTCACGTAATAAATGTTTGTTTCATACTGAATCAAGAAAGGGCTGAAACTCAGCTCTTACATAACACCAGAAGATGCCTCTTTTCTGAGTAAATCATCCTGTTAATCCACCTCTTTGAAAAGGGTTATTCAACCAAATCTTCTCCCTTATTTGAAGAAATTAATGAAATCCTTTACTAAAATTCAGATAAATTGTGTCTTTTTTTAATTTTTATTTTATAGTTCTTTGATACATTAATCTAGAAACCCGGTGAAAAAAAGGTAATGATCCTATTCTGAAGTTACTTGTTCTTGATGAATATGATTTTGGTCTGGATAAATGCTATTGCTTTCAAAGTGCTCACAGTCTATTATTTTACTAACTCATTTTAATATCTTAGTTTCAGTTAGACAAGATGAATATGTTGTAGAGAGTAACAGTACTGTATTGTGCACCTAAAAATTTGTTAAGAGGGTAGAATTCATGTTAAGAGTTCTTACATATATATATATATATATATATATATATATATATATATATATATATATATATATATATATATTAAAAATAAGTACTACATTTCATTGGCTTGTTTTTTTGTTTGTTTGTTTTTACAACCCCCATCTTTTTAGTCTTCCTGTAAATTAAAATTTTCTCTGGCTCAAGTCTTGTGAAAGTGAGTGATTTCTTAACAGTAACTGACATCTCTTCATTTGTGTATTCCTAGTACCCTGCAGTAAATTTCTTTTGGCAGTGAAACTTAAATTTATTTAAAACAGGGAAATGGTCTTGCAAACTTTCTGCAGTCCTTGGATTTCAATGATTTTTGATCAATGTTGATTTACACATAAGTCTGAAGTCCAAGCCCTTAGCAGAAAAGATTGATTTTAATTCTTGTGTTGTAGAAATGATGCATCTTGACTTCTTTATCTGACACACACACACACACACACACACACACACACACGCACTCAGACTCACTTAACCTGAATAACAAAGGGGAGAAGAGTAGTGGAAGACAACTTCTCAAGCATCTTACCCCATTAATGGCAATTTTAAGAATCATCAGTGGGGCAGAGTTTCACTTTTTTCCTTTCATTTTCCTTCAGTTTCTAGGCAGTGATGGAAAGAGCTGACAGACTGCTGAGATAGGAAATACTCACTGATTAAGAACTTCAGTTCAAGATCTTGATGACCTAAAATATGAGAGGTATTTATTATGCCTGTTTGGAAGAATTGAATTTTGTTTCTCAATGTCATGTGTGTGGATGTGTGTGTGAGTGTAAATTGAGTAGCTGTAAAAAATCTCATATCCTCCTGAGAGTGATTAGATACATGCTTTAAAAAAACAAGACGTGATGCCTAACCAGGTGGTGGTGCAGTGGATAGAGCGTTGGACTGGGATGTGGAGGACCCAGGTTCAAGACCCTGAGGTTGCCAGCTTGAGTGCAGGCTCATCTGGTTTGAGCAAGGCTCACCAGCTTGAGCCCAAGGTCACTGGCTCCAGCAACGAGTCACTGGGTCTGCTGTAGCCCCCTCCCAATCAATCCCCCATCCAGGTCAAGTCACATATGAGAAATTAATCAATGAACAACTAAGGAACCACACAAAGAACTGATGTTTCTCATCTCTCTCCCTTCCTGTCTATCTGTCCCTCTCTCTGACTCTTTCTGTCTCTGCCACAAAACAAAACAAAACAAAACAAAAAAGAACAAAAAGAAAACAAGATGTGAAAGAGTTACAGGAAAATGAATAGAAACATTGCTATTGTCCTATATACTTCTGGAAACTGCAAAATTATGTGCACTCCATAAATATTGTTGACTATGAATAATCAATGAACTTGTATCAATGACTGGTAACATCGTCCATCTCCTTTGATTTACTGAGCAATATAAAAAGACAGATTACATCTAAATCTTTTTTTATTATACTTAATGTTTTGTTATTTGTATGTTTAAGCACCATGGAGTTGTAAATTTTCTTTTCCAGGAAGAAGTAACCAGTTTTATTTAATTTCTACTAAAGATAAATAATACCACAAAAGTAATTTAAAATAAAATTGGACCAAATGGGTTTTTAATGAGTTAAATCTTAAATTATTTAAAGTGAATTGTTTTCTGCACACAAAAACTTATATGTGCTTAGATTTCTGTAATTATTAGAATCAATGTATTTTACTGTCATGTATATATTTCATGGATGTGTCATATTTAAGTTGGCAACTATATGTTATTTAGGCAGTGATATAGTTAAATAGTAACTACCTAAAACCCATAGATTTATTCTTTAAATTTTCTTCAGGTTAAATATTGTTCATGATATAAGGATCATTAAAAAATTATAAATCTCTTTATATAAATAATAGGCAATAAAAGCATACATGTTTAATTATACAAATGTTAAATATTTAGGTAATTATTACTCATTAATAAAATTCACTTTGTTATCTAATAACCCTCATACTAGCACATATATAATACTAAGATTAGATTTTAATTGTAATGTTCAGATAAATTATAATAAGTTCATATTTATTTGTTAATTTTCCTGAGTATTTATTTTAGAAATGTTTATTCAGTATAGAAAATATGGATTACTGAAAAAGTATTTATAAAGTAAAATCATCAGTGATATTAGTTCCCAAATATTTACGAGTTTAAAATATATGTACATATAACAAATATACACAATTAATTATATTTTTAAAATTTCTTCAGTGACTTGATTTTTTTAAGGTTTATATATTTCTTTTATAAATGCTCTAATTTATTTTATGGGATACCTTAACATAACACTGGCGCTAAAGGATGTCAATAGTTATGACTTAAGATTTCCAAGGTCAAATAGTTTTGTAATATTATAGGAATACAGTTTTTACTGAACAATTTTTTAGAGGTGTTAATATGCTACAATGCATTATAATTTCCAAAGGAGATATAATACTTATTTTATCATGGAATCTTGCTCTTTTTTCCCTAAGAACATCTTAACCAGAGTTCCTTCAAACACAATTCAGAAAATGGAGACTCAGGCTTCTGGCCAGATCCTCAGAAAGAGGTAAGATTCTAAAAGTGAATTCTTTAAATAATTGATTTAAGCTTTAGTGTATTGTTTAGGCATTCTGAAATATAGTTGTTTATCTTTCCTGGATAGACTGATGTTTCACCTTGTATTATATTATTGGCTTTTGTATATAATTCTGTTCACATCTTAACCACTAATTTTAACTCAATACCACTCTTGATGCATATTAAGAAAAAAAAGTATAAATTTAAATTACACAAATAGATAGTAAAGTTTATGATGATAATGAGGATAATAATAGCTATAATGATGAGCAGAAGGTGGAGGTTATCATTCCTACTACAGTTAGGAATTATATATATTATTTAATCTTCTAAATGACTACCCACTTAGTATAGGTATATTTTCCCAATTTATGCATGTACAAAAACCAACCACCAATATGCTTAAGTAACTGACTCAAAGTTATATGAACAGGAACAAGATTTCACATATGTATCAAGGCTGATTATATAATTTGTGTGTATTTTTAGCTCTTCAGTTACTTAAGAGTGAAGAAATTATCTAAAAATGTTAAGTTGTGTTATAAAAGAGTTTACAAACCTCATTAATAAAAGTAGAGTCTTAGAAAATTTAAATGATTAAATTGCTCAGATTATGATCGATGTCGCCAACTTAATCATTCACATAGTTTCCTGTCTCCCTTCTTCCAGAGGTAAGCTACTTTATAATAACTTACCTCTTAAATTCTACACTTGTTTCACATGGTTTATAAAAGCCAAACCCCAAGGTGAGAGTCTGTTCCAGGCTTTGTGAACTGTGGCAGAGGGTGGATTGGGTAGAAATAGGAGGAAAGGCAGAGATACTTTCCCTGGTCTGCTGAGGAAAATGAACAAAATTAAAATTCCTGGGAAATTAAGCAGTAGGAAGTTAGGCATATTATTTATGTGATACGTCTCAGGTGATTGGACCTTAAGCACTGGCACTTCCTATTTCAACAAATATCCCATTTTCTAACAAAGGAGGAGGAAGGACACTGTCATAAAAGGTCTAGAGACCACTGTAAATAGGAAGTTGGAGATCGCACTGGGGGAAATACACTTTCATTTGAGAAACAGTTTTCAAACTCTGTGTCACAAATTTTCAGTAGGTCATATGCATTGCATATGTGAGATAGAAGCAGAATTTTTTTCAGTTAGAAAACATTAAATTAATAGAGTTGAGCAAGTAAAATAAATATTTCAAATAAAGCTTTACTTTAGTTATGTTCGAAAGTTTGAAATACAGTGTGTTACTTGCTTTCACAATTTTCTGAGACCATGTGATCTTCTTAATTATAGATGAGATTTACGGTAACCATTTTTATATGAATTGAAACAGTAAGTAGTTAATTATTTATAGCATCATTGATTTGTTTAGTCTATGATTAGTTTAAAAACTCACTTTCTATCCAATTTTTGTCATAATATCCTATGTAGGTAAGACAAAATTATAATTGTGAATCGGCAGTGTGTATTTGTAATTCAGTTTGCTCACTTTCATTGGATATTTCTTTACATTATTTTCTACTAGGACACTTCCAATTTTGTGTTATATTATTATATAATACTTTTATATTTAATAATTTACATAGTATAAACACTTATAACTAAATATTCACCCCCTGAAGATTTTTTAGGTACTGTAAGAAAAAATAAAAATGTTTTGATTAAGGAAATTTTATCAGTTCAGAAAAACATTAATATCATATTAAAATTAGTAAGCAAACCTAAACTATTTATATCAAGAAATTTAAATATATGGTTATAAGTATACTTGAAAATGCATGTTTTCCTTCTTCACAAAATGCTTTCATTTTAGAAAATAATTATTTTTATTATGTGTTATATTTTTCTAACCTTTATAGGATTCCCAGAGCATAAAGTAGTATTTCTCTAGAATGCTATCACTGATAATTATTTTATCATGTGTTATATTTTTCTAACCTTTATGTAATTCCCAGAGCCTGCAGTAATATTTATCTAGAATGCCATTACTTATATTAACGACAAAACTCAGAAAAAAGATAATTTTGCATCTTTAGATGATAGCATAAAAAATCTTTATTTAAATTAAATTACCATAAAGAAAAAATACAATTGTTAGCCATCTCCCAGCTGCCCTATTTACTGGCAAAACTATATGTCAAGGACAAGTGGCTAATGTGATTTTTTTTAAATAAAAATTTTAATAAGTATAAACATTGTATATTATAATACTTTATCTTTTAAAATATAACCAGAAGCTATAAATATCAGTGTTATGCTATGTTAATATGACAAGCCTCCAATAATATAGGTTATTAATTAACTGTTACTAACTTATTTATTCATTATATAATAATTATTTGTCATTTAGTAAAGTTTAAGTGCTTATATGTACTTTAATTATAAACATATGAACAATTTTTAGTGTAATTTCTATAAATTATCTAATTTCTACTGCTATTATTTAACAGAAAGGCACTATAGCAATATAAAATATGTATTTTTAAAGAGATCCTTATTCATTGGAAGTAAACATGGGAGGAGTATTAGCATCGTATATTTGAAATAAGAAAAGGCTTTATGTTCAGTCAAAAAATACCTTCTATAGAGGATGTAAAAAAGACACCGCAAAACAATTAGTTGACATAAAAAAGCATAAAGGAAAAAATTGCGTGCTGGTATCTAGAGTCAAATAAATAAAACTCAGATTTCAACTGCATTATTTACTTGTTCTGTAACGGGCAAGTTTTAAAATCTTTCTGGGCCCAAGGTTCCTCATATGTAAAGTAAGAATTCTTTTTTATGGTTGTGATGAAAATTAAATGAATTAATAAAAGTAAAATGCTTAGAAGAGTGCCTAGTCAATAGTAAAACTACTTTAGCTATTAAAATCTGAAGAGTGTTTGTTACTTTCTTTCTAGAGTTTGTCTTAATCTTGGTTCTTCCTTCCTCCTTTACTTCCTCCCTTTCTCCCTTCCTCCCTTCCTCCCTTCCTCCCTCCCTTTCTTCCTTCCTTCCTTCCCTCCTTCTCAATCTCCTTCTCAATCCCTGTCTCCTTTCATCTTCTATAATGACATTTTATAGTTTACTTTTTATACTGCTTATAAATTTTTCATTTAAAAAAATCTTGCCCATAAATAATTTTATAGAACTTTTAGTTAATGAATACTATTTTTGTTAGAGATAAACTTAATACATTCAACCCAATCTCCTCCTCTCTCTATTATAGGATGATAGCTTTTTCATCTTAATTTTTAGTTACTTTAAACAGTGCTGCAATGAGTGTGGCTATATGTGCATAATCAATAATTTCTGTATCATAATTTTGATGTGGAATTACCATTTCATAAAGTATTCATGGTTTTGAGGCTTTCAATGTAACATTGATTTGTATATTTGATATCTGCTGATATTAGTGTCCTATTTCTAGTTAAATATTGTGGCACTGGTGAGGGACTGAATAAATAATCAGACAATGGCCTGGCAATATGGAAAACTAAAACACTAACCCACAATCCATAGGAATCATCCCAGGAAGCTAACCTACTCTCTATAAAGTCAGGCATGTAGAATCAGACCTCTATGTCTGAACAATAGTCTAGGAAGCCAAATAATGACCTTGTAACAATTGGCCACAAATGACTAGGACTTGATTAATATAGCTGAGAGCTTCTCTAATTTTTGCCCCTGTTTCTAACTTAGAATCAACAAGAGAAAGCCAAATATGCACCCCTAACCAATGAGATAAGAAGCTCCACTTCTAATTAGCCTGCCTTTCACTTCCCCATGCCAACAGCCACCAACAGAAAACACCTAAAGCCTTCCCTTTTTTTTCCTATTGTCAAGTTTTCCCATTTCTCTGTCTGCCTTGCAGTATCTGCCAAACTCAAGTGATAATTGCTGACTTTATTTATTTACTTATTTATTTCATTGAATTCCAAATTATACGTAGCAGCCAGATGGAAGAAACATTCGCTGAAATAAACTTCTCTAAGTGAGTAAGTAGGATACAGAAGAAACAAAACAAAATAAAACAAAAAACACACAATTCTATTCCAGTTATAGATCAAAGATCCTACTTGAATGAAACCCTATAGGGTTGTCTGACTAGACAAAAGACAATTTGGCTAGGGGAATAAAAACTATGGTACATATAAAGCCATATTGTTGAATGCCTCTCTGTTGTCCAACCATTTTTATACTGTGACAGTTTTCTGTAGATTTAAGGATTTCCCTGGATTAAATTTATTAACCAGTTTCACAGCTTCTTCTATAATGATGAAAATAATATGTTTTCTTTGTAAGATGCCCATAGTTTACTGGAAAGCATAAAATAAATCACTTGTAATTCTATCATTCAGAGATAACAACCGGAAATATTTTGGTATATAACTTTTCAGATTTTTTCCATACACACATACACATACATGCATGTTGCAAAAAATTGAATCACACTGTAAATAATGCTATTTTCACTTGATCGTCTTTCTATATTACCCCTATCATCTTTACAAATGGTCCAATTGAATTCTATTTTACAGACATGACCCAATATCATATCATTAACTTGTTCCCATCAGGTGATGGTAACTGACTTTTTTTTTTTTCAGGGACAGAGAGAGAGAGTCAGAGAGAGGGATAGATAAGGACAGACAGACAGAAACAGAGAGAGGTGAGAAGCATCAATCATTAGTTTTTCATTGCCATTGCGACACCTTAGTTGTTCACTGATTGCTTTCCCACATGTGCCTTGACCAGGGACCTTCAGCAGACCGAGTAACCCCTTGCTCAAGCCAGCTTGAGGACTTTGGGTCCAAGCTGGTGAGCTTTGTTTTCTTTTTTTGCTCAAGCGAGATGAGTCTGCGCTCAAGCTGGCGAACTCGGGGTCTCGAACCTGGGTCTTTCTCATTGTCCGACGCTCTATCCACTGTGCCACCGCCTGGTCAGCCTATAGCTGACTTTCTTATAGCAAGTTCTGAATACTGTAAATGACCGTGGCCATTCTCATTTGTGTGATCTTTGTTTATTTCCAACTGGTATAATTCCATCATTTTTACTCTCTAAACAAAACAAGGATATTTCTTTGATTAATCTGATATTTTTTTCTTTAAGAGTGAATGAATATTTTTTCCTGCCATTATACTCTTTTCTTACTGATTTATATTTCAGTTGTATTAACTTGTTATTATATTATAATTTTAACCTATATTTTACAACTATTTTTACTGATACAAAGGAAAGCTATTGTCTTTTGTTTTACCCATTTTTAATATGTATTATATTTTTAGTAATACTCTTGGGATCCTTGATAGAAAATCTATTACCTGCAAATAGTTATACTTACCATTTCCTCTGGGATACATTAATTTTTTATTTTTATTCATTTTACATTCCTGTGTAAGTCTTCCAGAAAAAAATGTTTTTAAATGTCATACTAACAGTATTCTTACTTTGTTCCTAATTCAACAAAAATACCTTCAGATTATCATGCTAAGTGAAATAAACCAGTCAGAGAAAGACAAGTACCATATAATTTCACCGATATGTGGGATCTAATGAATAAAATGAATGAGCAAGCAAAATAGAGACAGGCTCATAGATACAGAGCTGCCTGACAGGTGTCAGGGGTGGGGGAACTCAGTGGAGGGTCATGGAGGGGTTGAGTTAAAAAGAAAAAACTTAGGAACATCAGCAACATTATAGTGATGACCAGGGGGCGGGCATTGATGGAAGATGGAATAGGGTTTAAGGAGATAAATGGTGCTGGTGGGGTGGGGAAAACACAATACAGCATACAGATGACATGGTGTAGAATTGTGTACCTGAAATTTGTATAATTTTGTTAACCAGTGTCACCCCAATAAGTTCAATAAAAAGTAAACTTTCAAAAATGGTGCTAATTAAAGTGTAAAACCTGGAAATTTTACGATTGGTTAAATGCCCATAGTTTATTTTCCTCTAAAATTAAAAAACATGATATATAACTCCAAGCTATAGGTTCAGAATCCCCTATTTTAGTAATTCTCTTTCAAATTTAGTGTCTATTTTTCATTTCAGAAGGACTTACAGAATTGTAAGGAAATGTGGCAGAACAGACAAAATTTTACAGATGTGAGATTTGTACTGACTCTTCAGTTAAATGGTGGGTATTCACAAGAGAAGGGGGAGGAGATGGCACAAAATTTGAGAGTAATTTAGGTATAGGAAATAAGAAAGAAAAAAAGGAAAGACAGAGCTGTGTTTTGTATGTTCCAGGAGCAATGATTAAACCTTTAAAAAAGGTCTGTATAATCTAAGAGAGAAATAATGAGAGATACAATAGGAAGCATAGATTGGTATCATACTGAGTAGGGTGTTAAATATTGAGGAAGTCTTACTTTTATTCAATAAGTGGTTTCTGAGTCAAGCATTGATATGCAAAATAACATTTCAGGAATATAACTCCCGTGGTTGTGTACAGGCTGAATTATAGGAATGTCATCCACAGGAAGGGTGACAAGAAAGACAGACAGAGCAATATTCTGAGCAGTTTTTGCATTCTTGCTGCATATGAAAAATCAGATTAAAAATTGCTTTACCTCTGCAACAATATAATTCTTTATAATTATAATTTATGCATTTTGGCAAGCGGGTTCCTAATTTTACCCTTGAGTTGTTTAAAAATTCTTGGGTATATGTCAATTAGCCTGTCAATTTATCAACATAAACAGATGTTCCTAACAGAAACCTTTAATTTTTTTCTGGAATGTATGATGTCACAAAAAAATTTAACTGTTTTTTAGACAGGAAATACTTGTTGCAAGTGTATTTTATCTAAAAACATATTTCAAGTGGTAATACGTAAATTTTGATGTTATGGTCAAATTTTACAGTTGATATGCTTTTGATGACACTTTTATATGCAAATATCTAAATAGAGGAAAGTCAAGCATGATTTTGGCTAACATTCTCTGAATGTTTCTAATATACAGAGTGCTTCTAATACATGGATTTTGTTAGCGTAGTGTGTGAAGCCATTCCTCAGAGAACAGGCTTAAGAGAAATGGTCTTGTCAAAGGCGTGGCTTTTCTCCTGTCAGAGAAAGATGGGCAGAAGCAACAACTAAAGCAAAAGTGTTGACAATCTATCGATAGCGAATTTTACCTGAAATACTTAAGTGGGAAGAATAGTGTAAGTACCATTACTTATGCTTTTCCAGTCCTTAAAACAGGTGAAACCTGATACATGCAGAGTGGTGTCTTACTCTGTAAGTGCCACAGGAATTTAATAAACATTTAGAATTATATTATGGCAACTGACTCTTCAGCTGATTAAGGAATGGGTAGGTCTATGGACTGTCTCCCAAAATATATGCATATTGAAGAAAATTTAGAAAATACAGATATTTAAAAATAATAATACAGAATCTTTCAGTCACTTTAATTAATCATAAATACTATTACTTTTTAAAGAATTATTATTTGTGATATTTTCCTTTTTTAGGTTATTATATATAAAATATGTATACAATATATAAAATACATTACATGTGTGTTTTGGAAAATTATATAATGTTGAATTTACAGTTCTGGGCTCTGACTGGTTGGCTCAGTTGTATAGCATCAGTCACATGTGGAAGTCCCTGACTTGATTCCTGGTCACAGCACACAGGAGAAGCACCCATCTTTTTCTTCCCACCCCTCCACATCTAGCTTCTTTCTTTCTGTCTCTCTCTATCTTCCCCTTCTGCAGCCATGGCTCAACTGGAGCAAGTTGTTCCGTGGTTCTGAGGATGGCTCCATGGCCTTTGCCTCAGGTGCTAAGAAGAACTTAATTGCTGAGCAACAGAGCACCAACACCCCAGATGGGCAGAGCATCACTTCTTAGTGGGCTTGCTGGGTGGGTCCCAGTCACAGTGCATGCCAGAGTGGGTCTCTGCCTCTTCTTCTCTCACTGATTTGAAAAAAAAAATACAATTCTAGATTTTGCTTTTCCAATACAATGATAAAATGAACATTTTCAATATTTTTCATTGAACTCTAAAATCTATAATTTTAGTGGTGAGATGTCCCATATCACTTAATTTTTATTAAAACATGTCTATGATTTTTTGGACTTGAGTCTATAAATTATTTATTCATCTTTGTTAGTGATAAGCAGCCATAGGATGTTTTCTTTCTAACAAACTTCTTAAAGAAGTAACCTGTGTTTTATTTTTCACATTAAGGTTTTTATCTAGATTTTAACAATGTGAGAAGAAATATAAATATTAAAATAAAACTGTAAAATTTTGGTGAAAATAATGGATAGTGGGATTGGTGTACAGTCTCTGGAGAGACTGTGGAATATGAAAATAGTGACTTTGTATAATAAAATCACCTACATTCAACCACAGGCCCCTTGCTATGCATAGTGGCATCACATGCAAGAGTGCGTAGCATGCACTGGTCTGGTCTGGTAATTGCTTCCCATCACCTGGAAGAGGAGCAATCAACAGCAGAGCACAGATATAAACATGCAGACATGAAGACAATAAATACAGAACATTCCAGAAAATCTCAGAGACATTCTTATCAACAGGGTATTTTCTGTCAAAAATATTTTTTCAAAACTGAAGTAGACATACTCTAATATATTAATGTTATATACAGAATAACAGTGTAAAATTGTTTATTAAAATGCAGCTTAGCCAAGGACAAGTTCTATGGTAATGCGTATGCATATTTCAGTGTCATACACATGCGTAAAGTGTCTGAATTTTATATTATCCATTAAAAGCCATGAAGTTCAAGATACAAATAGATACTTGTTAAAAAATAATTCATTTTTGTAAATTACCTTGCAAGCTTCAGATCTGTAGCCATGTCAGCACTGTGATCTAGCTCTGCTATAGAAGTATTTGTGACTTTGGCCATTGAGTCATTTCATTATGTCTGATTCTTACAGTTAAACTGATATAGTTCTACTGTATGATGTCGAAATATTTCTCTGGTTCTGAATGGCTATCGTTCAATAATTCTACCTGAACAAATAGCTCTTCCATAGAGTGTGCACATTTTATTTGGAGGTGTACTTATAAATAAGAGATAATTGATTTAACAAATATTGAGTTTCTACTCAGTGGGAGCACTAGGGACGCAGCGGTAAACAGAAAATATGGACTCTATATCTTTATTAATGTACTCTTTGACGTATAAGGGGAGTATATTTATATTTTTCTTCAATCCCTATCTTTAACCCAAAAGAATAAATTCTGCTTTGTACGCCTAGTGTGGGTGTCTATATACATATATAATTCCAGGCTTTTTTTTTCTTATTACCTTTATGTTTTCGTGTTTATTAAAAAAAGTTAATATGCCCAACTGGTGGTGACACAGTGTTGACCTAGAACTCTGAAGTTCTTAGTTTAAAACCCCAAGGTCACTGGCTTGAGCATGGACTTCTCAACTTGAGTACAGGATCACTGACATGATCCCAAAGAGTCGCTGGTGTGAGCCCAAGGCTGCTGGCTTGCCCAAGGGGTCACTGGCTTGACTGGAGCCCCCCTCCCCCCAGTCAAGGCACATAGGAGAAGCAATCAATGAACAACTAAAAGTGATAAAACTACAAGTTAATGCTTCTCATCTCTTTTCTTTCACTCTCCCTTCCTGTTTTCTCTAAAAACAAGCAAAAATTTAGTATGACCCAGTCTTTTAATTTTCACGTTGAAAAAGTCTAATGTTATCTAATTCAGAATTATACTTTCTCTACTAATGTAATGCTAATCCTGCCACACCCACTCCTCACTGGGGGTCTGATTCTTTGGCTTCCCATCACCTTTACCTCCCCACTGCTTGCGGCCCAGAGCTGGAGTGGTGGTTGGGAAAATGTTCTTAGAGAAGAAGTCATTTCAGCTTAATATCACAGAGAAAGGAAGCAGCATGAGAAGCCATTTAAAGTTTATAAATTGGAAAGCCACAAACCCGACCCAGAATATAGATTTGTTTTCTCTGATTCTACCATGATTTAAAGCACCTTCATTAATTGCCAATATTTATAGAGTTGGAAGATTTTAAGTAATAAAATATATTTCCATTTTCTTTCATAAATTAAAAAATCTGAGTAGCAGGAGCCAGTGTATTAGTGTGACCCAATAGCTAGAAGTGGATAAAGCTCAAAGAGGGCAGAGCAAAGCCCCTGTCGTTCAATTCCCTGCCAATCACTAATGCATTATACCGGGTTCACTTTGCTTAAAATATTTCTCTCTTTGGCATTTGAGATTTGAATGCTAGCCTGCAGGCATGAGAAACTGCAAGTTCCTTACTATGTATTTCAGTTAGGGTTCTTATTTATGAGCATCGGAACCCAGCCTAACAACTTCAGCAAAAGCAATTTGATAAAAGTAGTAGATAGTTTACATAAGCTATGGGAGGAGCAGAAAATCTGGCTCAGAAGCTTTGCCATCATGAATGACAGCTCAGCCACATCCCTGCGCTGATCCTGGGAGCTGCTATACATAGGAGGCCACAGTGGTGTTGCTGGGTTTCTGGTACTACATGAAAAGTTTTTTATTTGTCTACAACACATCACCAAGTCTCTAGCAATACTGAATCTGCTCAATGCTGCCATCTAACAATTTCTTTTTTTTTCTTTTTTGTAGTGATTTGTTCAAGGTTTTTAAGTCACAAACCCATATTGCATGTTTAAGTAAGGTAGAAAAGGCAAATTCTGGCTTCTACCTTGGTGAGGTAGGACCCACAAAATGTAAAATCAATGAAGTATTCAAAGCATGTTTAGACTGACTGTTCTTGGTATTGATATGGGTGACTGTTTAAGCAGCTTGCCTAAAGGCATTTGTAAATTAAAGTGAGCTGTCCTAGTAAACATGAAATATGAAGCCACTTCTATGCCCCAACCCATTATGTTATCAATGTTTTTAGATTTATATTTATAGAAAGCTCTAATCTTAAAGAAAGGATCTGATATGGTAGATTGCACAGGAACTGTAGGGAGACTTTTATTTTTATTCTTTTTAAATCTCCATTTTAAAAATGAGTATTTATCAAAACATGCATTCGATGCTTCCAGAATATAAACTCGGATACAACCAGAAGACATCTGAATTTGATAAAAGAACAACTGACATAATACCATTTGGTCCCAAAAAATACAAAGAATTAACAAGGAATGCAATGATCTCTCTATATATACTGTAAATTTCTTATCTTAGGATTTATATTTATATTTCATGAGACTCCAACATCTGTCCCAGAAGTACTACATAACATTGAGGTCTTCGTTTTCCATTATAAATTGAATTGTTCTGATAAGTAATAACAACATTGTACTTGTGTGCATGTGTGTAATTTGGATGAATGAATGTTAATAACAGGCTGTCAGACCATCAGAATAGCTACAAAAAGCTGAGCTGAGATAGTTACCACATCCTCAATCATATCACAGTCTTTATTTTCACATTATAATGAGCTCCGTAAATGTCCTCCTTTTGCCAAAATAAGTAGAGGTATCAATTATCTGAAGTGTAATTTAATTTCTTTTGTGTGTCAGGCCAATAGAAAAGGAGGGATACAGATGGGAGAAGAACAGCCGTAATCAAGAAATCATAAATAATTCCATTCAGAGGTCTAATCTCAATAGCTTGTTTCGACTTTTGTTTGTATCCATCTAATTACATAATTTACAGAAGTAGTGATTAAATGAATAAACAATGATCTTTTCACAAGCCAGAGAAATGTGACTTACTATTTGATTACTGCTCAGTGAAGGCCAAGGAAAGAGAGGAGGAGGCAGAGAGCATTCGCTCTGATTTATGGATCTGAAGTAAAAGTGAGGCAGGAAAGAGCCCCTGGGAGGGAAAGACTGAACATGGGAGACCAGCTACTTCCTTTGGCTTATTTTGTTACAAAATGTGTAGAAGGAAAGAAATAACTGAAAATGAATACCCCCCTTCTGTGAGTATTGTGACAACCAGCCTCAGTTGAAGGTGTTTTATTTTTAATTTCACACACAGAGAATTTGTAAAAATGGGGAGACTTGAAGATACCACAGTTCCAATTATCAGAAATGAGCACATCTAGATGTCTTTTATTCTTTCTTCTCTTTTTTTCCTCTTATTCTCTCTCTTACTCTAACTCTTCTTGTTTTCTCTTAGTTTCTCTCTCTCTCTCATACACACACACAAAAAAACACACACACATACCCTCTCAAACATGCACCTAGCAAGCACTGCATATCAATAGGAATTGACTCTTATACTTTTGGGGAAAACAGAGCATACTTAAATGTTTTAAAATGACAAAGTATTTTATAACCCCACCCCCAAAAAATGACAAAGTATTTTATAATCTCTACTATTATTGTTGGTGGTGGATCTGACTATATAGCTAAGTATCTTGTAAGATTACCTCTGGCAGGAATTCCAGGATGGCTACAGAGTAGGCAGACCAACTGTCACCTCCCAGGACCAAATTGGATTGCAAACTAATTTAAGAACAATCAACTTGAAAAACCAACTTTGGACTAACTGAAGAGGAGCCTATAAACACCAATCACAGAAGAAGCCACACCAAGACCTGTAGGCAAGATGGAGATGCAGAAAAGGCAGCTTGCTCCCAGGAGTCAGAGAGGCAAAGGGTCCAGAGGAATACTTACTGCAGGGAGGGTCAGACTGAGAGGGGAGGGTCCTAAGCCCCAGGCTGGGTGCCCCATCTTAGAGCCCCAGTGCCTAAAAGAGACACCATCAAAACATCTAGTGGTAAAAAGAGCTGAAGTTTCTGTCTGTGAGAATGAGAGGAATTTCTTGGAGACACAGGCTTCATCTTAAAGGGCCATATATCATGATAAAGTGGGATTTATTCTGGGGAGGCAAGGCATACAATATTTGCAAATCAATAAGTATGATTCATCACATAAACAAAATGAAAAATAAAAATCACATAATTATATCAATAAATGCAGAAAAAGAATTTGATAATATCTAGCATCTATTTATGATCAAAACTCTGAACAAAGTGGGAATATAGGGAACATACCTCAACATAATAAAGGTCATCTATGACAAACTGACAGCCAAAATTATACTCAATGGGGAAAAAAAAATTAAATCAATCTTCTTAAGATCAGGAAAAAGACAGGGGTGCCTCCTTTCACCACTCTTTTTTTTAAAGTTAGAATTGGGGAGGCAGCCAAACAGACTCCTGCATGTGCCTGACCGGGATCCACCCTGCATACCCAACAGGGAGCTATGCTTTGCCCATCTTGTCCATTGTAGCCTAAGCCATTCTAGCACCTGAGGCAGAGGCCATGGAGCCATCCTCAGTGCCCGGGCCAATTTTGCTCCAATGGAGCCTTGGCTGCAGGAGGGAAAGAAAGAGATAAAGAAGAAGGAGAGGGGGAAGGGTGGAGAAGCATGTGGGTGCTTCTCCTGTGTGCCCTGGCCAGGAATCAAACCCAGGACTTCCACATGCCGGGCTGACGCTCTACTGCTGAGCCAGCTGGCCAAGGCCACCACTCTTATTCAACATACTTCTGCAAGTCATAACCACAGCAATTAGACAAGAAGAAGAAATAAAAGGCATCCAAATTGAAAAAGAAGTAAAACTGTCATTACTTGCTGATGATATGATACTGTATATAGAAAACCCTAAAGTCACTGTCAAAAAATTACTGAACCTGATAAATGAATTCAGCAAGGTGGCAGGATATAAAATTAATACTCAGAAATCAGAGGCATTTTTATATACCAACAATGAACTGTCAGAAAGTGAAATTAAAGAAATAGTCCACTTCACTATAACAACAAAAAAACAATAAAGTACCTAGAAATAAATTACCAAGGAGGTAAAAGACTTGTACTCGGGAAATTGTAAGACATTGTAAAAGAAATCAAGGAAGACACAAACAAGTGGAAGCATATACCGTGTTCATGAATAGGAAGAATAAACATCTTTAAAATGTCTATACTACCCATAGTAATCTATAGCTTCAATGCAATTCCTATTAAAATACCAATGGCAAACTTCACAGATGTAGAATCTAAATTGCAAAAATGTATATAAAACCAAAAAAAGAGTCTGAACAGCCTCAGTGATCTTGAAAATGAAGAATAAAGTAGGAGGTATCACACTTCCTGATATCAAGTTATATAATCAAAGCAGGTTGGTACTGGCATAAGAATAGGAATACAGATCAATGGATCAGAACTGAGAACCCAGAAATAACCCCACACCTTTATGGTCAATTGATATTTGACAAAGGAGGTAAGAGCATACAATGGAGTAAAGACAGTCTCTTTAATAAACAATGTTGAAAAGATTGGACAGGTACATGCAAAAAAAAGAAGAAACTAGGCCACCAACTTATACCATTCACAAAATAAACTCAAAATGGATAAAAGTCTTAGATGTAAGTCAGAAACCATAAAAATCATGGAAGAAAACATAGTAAACTTTCTGATATTGCTCATAGCAATATTTTTGCAGATATATCTCTTTGGGCAAGTGAAATAAAGGACAAAATAAACAAATGGAACTGTAATATCATACCAACAAGTTTTTTGCACAGCAAAATACACTATTAATAAAATAAAAAGGCAACTCACACAATGAGAGAACATATTTGCCATTATGTCTAATAAGAGATTAATAACCAAAATTTATAATAAACTTCTAAAACTCAACAACAGAAAGGTAAACAATCCAGTTAAAAATGGGCAAAGAACTTGAATAGATACTTTTCTAAAGAGGACATACAGATGGCCAATAGGCATATGAAAAACTGCTCAACATTACTAATCATCAGAGTAATGCAAATTAAAACCACAATGAGATACCACCTGTCAGAATGGCAGTCATTAATAAATCAAAACACAAGTGCTGGCAAGTGTGTGTAGAAAAGGGAACCCTCCTACACTGTTGGTGGGAATGCAGACTGGTGCAGCCACTGTGGAGAACACTATAGGTGTTCTTCAAAAAATTTTAAATGGAACTGCCTTTTGACCCAGCCTTCCATTTTTAGGAATATATCCTAATAATCTCAAAACACTGATTCAAAAGAAGATATGCATCCCCATGTTTATTGGAGCATTGTATACAATAGCCAAGATCTGGAAATAGCCCAAGTGTCTATCAGTGGATGAGTGGCTAAAAAAGCAGTGGTATATAAATATACAATGAAATGCTACATAGCTATGAAAAAGAATAAATTCTTACTTTTTGTGATGGCATAGATGGACCTTAGGATTATTATGCTAAGTGAAATAAGCCAGATTCAGACAACAGGACAGCAAATCCCATTACAAAGGGGGGCAAGGAAGCAGGTGGCAGGGGTCAAAGGGTGTAATGGGGGGCATGCTGTTAAGGGATGAGGGTGTTACATTGAGTGAGACACCTGAATCCATGTTAACATAATAAATTTCAAAACCCAATAAAAAAATAACTAAAAGAAAAAGAAACACACCCCTGCCTGAAGGTAACTGTGTTTAGTAGTTCTCCATTCCTATTCCCACGTCTCTCCACTTTGGCTACGCTGAGACCGAGACTCACCTTCTGTTATCATGACCTGCTGAGAATTGCTAGTGCTGTCAAGAGAAACTCAATCCCTTACTCAGTTTATTCCCTCAAATCAGACTGCAGATTCAGGGAAGAAAGAGGGACTAATTGTGGCAGAGAACAGTCCCAGCAAGGGGCGAGGGGTGGGTGGCAGAGAATACAGATGCAGAGCATGGAAATCAGAGACTGAGAGCTGCCATGTCACAAAGCCACTCCTGTTAACTACTCACATGGACAACATGTTACAGAACACATTGCTGGGAGGTGAAAGGTTCCCTTATAATGTAATAGAAGTTCCTTTTTCTTTGTTAACAGATCTCTACACTTACCCATGTATCTACCACTATACCCGAGAGCCAGGTGCTTCTAGTAAGTCTGATGACATCCCAAGTTTCATTGGCTGAGCCTTGATTTATCTTCGCCAGCAGTTCTTTTATGATTTTAGGAACTCATTATACCCTAACAAATGGGAGACCCTAAAGAACTTTTGTTTTGTGGTTTATATATCTATTAACATTTATCATCATAGCAATGAAAACTTCCAAGTGTTTAAAAATAGTTATTTATAATGTATTTTAAAATAAAAATAAACTAAAAAAAATGTTACCTCTTGCAAAGAAAAAAAGAATCCCTAAGTTTACCCTGTATTGACATCTAGACTTCTTTTTCCTATCCTGAGAATTTCTCTTTCAATTACCGAAGCCATCTTTCACTATTTGGTGGGCAAGTCTATGTTGATGTTACAATTTTGTAGCAGATCTGTAGTAGGACCACCTGCATAGACCGCTTGGATAAGAAATAGAAAATAATTATTTTTATGTATTTGGAATAAGATGATAATATTTTTGCATTAAGTTAAAAAAGAAAGTCCACATGTGTATTCTTGTCTGGTTTAAAAGCTGGTCTTACAACCTCTGAACTTTTATATCTGGTGGTGGATGGAGACCTGGAGTGGTGAGTGGGCACAGAGAAATGGTGCACCTAAGGTAGTTGAACTGACACCTCTGCTCAAGCTACACCTTTATTCTACTGCATTTCATATTATTTACAAGGTAACCATGAAGAGCACTTTTCTTACTCAATGCAATGCTTGTTTAGGTTCTTTTTATAGCTCTCTGATTTCTCTACCTTGTGCTTACCTCCTAAGCTACTGTTTTTGTGTTTTGTTTTGTTTTATACCTCCATTGGTGCTGTTTCCTCACTTTCTGTGGGCATTGTATTGTCGTTGGCTTGTTGCTATAATTGCATCTGGATTGGCTTAGTTATCATCTTTCTTTAAATTTCTAAATCAGTGCTTTCATTTGCAGCCTCCCTTTTAGGGTCAGGCCACACACTTTTTTTTAAAATGGTGGGCGATTTTGTTTATTTATTTATTTTTAATTATTTTTATTTATTCATTTTAGAGAAGTGAGAGAGAAGGGGGGGGAGGAGCAGGAAGCATCAACTCCTATATGTGCCTTGACCGGGTAAGCCCAGGGTTTTGAACCGGCGACCTCAGCATTCCAGGTTGACACTTGATCCACAAGCCACCACAGGTCAGGCTCAGGCCACACATTTTTGACTGTCTCTTATTACATACTGAGTACTGCTACTGGATTTGAGTTGTAATGTAACTCCTGTGACTTCTACATTTTATTATTATTATTACTGTATAAAACTCATGATTCATTGATTACTCCTTCATGTTTATCACCAACCCTTAAATCCAATGAGTTGCAAGACTTATTTTATTTATTAGGTTTTAATATTTATGCCAGATATACTTCTGTGCTTTGCATTAGTCCCTGACTTGTGATCCCCATTGTAATCACTCTAGTCTCTCATACCCCAACACTTAGATTATTCTTATACAGTCCTTCATCTTCTGTTCATTCCACTAATTAGTTAAATCTTTAGGAAATTACCACAATAATATAAGTTACCATTCTGATTATACTTAATTCCCTTTAATAAATCTTCAGCAATTATTAGTTTTATCACAAATACTGTCTAGATTCCTACAAAGTTCTTGAAAAATCTGATGTTAATTTGTCCCACCTTGCCCTGATTGGTTGGCTCAGTGGTAGAGCATCATCCTGTGGAAGTCTGGGTTTGATTTCTAGTTTGGGCACACAGGAGAAGCGACCATCTTCTTTCTACCCTTCCGCCCTCCCCTCCCCCCCAATATCACGCTCTCTCTTCCTCTCCCGCATCATTGGCTAGAATGGTTCAAGCAAAGTTGGCTTTGGGCACTGAGGATGGCTCCATGGAGTCATCTCAGGCCCTAAAATAGCTCAGTTGCCAAGCAATAGAGCAGCAACCCAAGCAGGCACCTGGTAGGGGGCTAGCCAGGTGGATCCTCTCACTTAATAAAAAAAAAGAAATTACCCCACCTCATGCGGGGGAACATTTCATGTAGCCTGTACTAAAATTATATTATTTGGTTTTTCCTAAACAAGTTGAATGCTTTGATTTGTGCTTTGTCATCTGGTTAAAATGATCTTTGCATGTTAAAATAATGCCTGTTGTTCAAAGATATGTTAAAGTGCCATCAATCTGGTAGTACTTCTTGAACTAGGCTTATCCTTTCAAGCCTTTTAATCTGATTTTTGTCTTATATCCTTGTCTCTCTCTTTCCCTATTAGCATATTCATGTCATTTCATCTGCCAGACTATAAGCTTCTTTAGGAAAGTACTATATTATCATGTCTAATCTCCTCCCTAGTAACTTTCAGTGTTTGAGGAATAGATTCATGAACTACATTATTAAAATTACCTAGCATAATGAATTACGGTATTAAAAGTAGGATTATAACAGCTCATCTCTTAAAAACTCCACAAGTGTAAACGGTTCACTAAAAACATGAAGCTTGAACATCTTCAGACAAGCTAGGATAATTAACCAAGTATATTTCCTTTACATTTCTTAATAACAATTGTATTACAAGATAGAATTCTTATAATTCATTTGAAATAATGTTGCAAAGTAGATTCCTATCTTTTTAGGTGGTAATATCACCGAGGTGACCATAGCGATCCTAGACAAGCTGAAGTTCTTACTTCTATCCCTTACCCCTGCATTCCTTTTTACCCACTCTCTTTCTTGATCCTTGGTGATGTCAGAATCTCATTAGTGTTTTCTATAGAAGGCATAGATGGAACTAAACTCAATTTTACCTTGGCATTTCCAGTGTTATGAAGTTTTACATACGATATCCATTTAACTTATCCTAGGTTCATGTGTCTTGGCTGGCCTCATTAGAAATGTTTTATTGTTCAGGAAATGCTCTAAGAATGTAAAAATATCTATTATTTAGTATTCTTTAAGGACACTTTTTGTAGGGATTAGGTGGGAGTTAGGAAATACACAACAGCATGACAATTAAAGCACTTACTTATACAGTGAAATTGTCAGATTCATTGATGTTTGCAAATTCAAGCCAGTAAATGCTAGGGACAGAGAGTGATGGAGCATGGGCCATTATCATGTCGGCACCACTACTGACTATCTGCTAAACCTGGACTGCATTGTCAAAACTCTCAGAGCCTTGGGTTTGTATTTTAATGTGAGAAATGAGAATAATAATGTCAACCTCTTCATATTGCCATAATGAACAGTAGAGATAATATTAGTCAAGTACTTAAAACTTCATAGAGATTCAGTCATTATGGCTAATTTTTTTTTTAATGCATGCAATCACATGGCTTGATGTTTTCAGTATTCACATTTAAAACATAATGCTATATCAGGTATTTATTTATTATTATTTTTAAACAAATATGCTTTTAGTAACTTAACTATCTACTATAGGGAACAACAACCTTACTACATATTTGAGGTTGCTTGACTAGAAGGACCTTGTTCATTATTTGATCTCCTGTGTATTACAGCACATCTAGAACTTCACTAGTGCTGAGGATAAGCTCACTGCATGAAAATGAAGAGGGCTACAGAGAGATACAAGCTCAAAGTTACTTCCAATGGTTTTATTAAAACAATAAGATTGGAGGGAAGCCAGCTTTCTCTAAAATTTCACATGGGTAAGATGCCGAGAAGTCTGAGAAATAGCTTTATTTTTTTTTCAATTATAAAATTTGATCTGAAATATAATGAGAGGAGTATATGAAAAACAAAGAGATCTTCTTGGCAATATTTGACAAAAAGTTAAGAAACAATGATAAAAATTTAAATTTTTGTTGCCTTTGGATCTTGGAATTCGAATAAACAGATACTTTAAAATATATGCCCTTTTCTTTCTTGTATTAGGACGAGTTCCTATCATTTGAAATTATAGTTTCTATGATTAGAGTAGTTCTCAGCAATTTCTAAAATAATTGGTTAAAGAACTAAAATTTAGAAACTATTCTCTATCTAAATGACCGTCATCTTTGGCTCTTTAATCCTTACTTTTGCTCCAGACTAGGCTTTGAGATTTCTTCACCCAAGTTAGTGGGATCTTTCAAATCTTGATTTTGACCTGTACTTTCCAATTAAATGATTGTGACCCATGTATGTTATGATGCTGTTAAGTGTGATATTATTTGCACCTCCTCAATTACAAATGTCGCCTTCTTTGAGACTCTAAGGAGAGAGAACTGTTGTATTTTAGCACCAATTCTATGCCAAACACTTCACAAAATATTTTATCTTAAATTTCCACTGCTATGTTATTATCCTCAGAGAATATAATAAAAAGATATAAGTCTCTCAAGGTGAATCCTAACTATTTGGGTAAATTCTTTAAATTTCATACTATTTCAAGAAAAGATACTGTGAATATTGTTACTCAAGTTGTTTGTCCTTGAGTGACTGAGAAATATACAGTGACTAGGGTGCTATCGAATAAGATTGGTTGTGTTAAATGAATTTATTTTAAACCAGTAAGTTGATGTGTTCTAGTAAATCTAACCATGTCTTCTAGTAAATCAATTCAGCTGGAATATGAGAGAAGGAATCCAAAATAAAATATGAAGCTATATGTCTGATTGGAAAAAATATTAATAGCAAAAAGGTTTAGTATAGTTAGGAAGATGTGATTGAATGCCCTTGATGCAATAATTTGGGAATAGCTGTGACTGGCTGATTCTGAAATATGTACAATTACAAGTGAGGAGTCTGCTTTGAAGAAGAATCTTGTAGTTTCTGAGTCTAAAAGAGGAAACTACCAATATCAAAGTCTTTGTGAACAGACAATCAGTAATGCAGATTTGCACTCAGCATGGAAAGAACTTTAGGTTACCGATTGTTATATTCAACCATCCTCATTATATTCAGATCGGTAGCACCATCTTTAAATAGGAGAAGTAGGATCTTTCCACATCATTCATCACCTGCTTTATTATCATCTATTTCTCATTTCACAACAGATCATTTCTCTGTCCAAACACTGTAAATGTTACAGCAATAATTCATGTCACCTGGAAGGATTCACAATCATGTAAATTATTTCTAATTGCCATTTCTCTTAATTATTTAGTGTATTTCTGTCTACATCAATTTTATTATTATAAAGTCTGCTTATCATGTTTTATATGTGTTTATCTACCTGTAGTTCTGATGTCACTTTATCTACCAAGTAATATTTCAATTAAATAAATAAGTTACATACAAATAAGAGACCCCATTATATTTATAGATTAATGGGCTCATTTTCATGCTCTATGAATTACCCAAAACACATTTTTTATGGTTCACTTAGCTTGACATTTTACATTTCAAAATATGTCCATGTACTGACAAATGGAAAAACAAAATTTTTGAAATTTGGGGACAATGTGAAGAAAAAAATGCTATCACTCTTGCTAGAATTAAAGTTTAGTCTTAGTGTAATCACCTACAATGTAGGTAAATATCAGATTGACAACATATGGCAGCTCTAGCACAAGATAATTGGTATGAAAGTCCCTGGAGCATATATTTCCCAAATGTGTTTTTGAGTCTGGTATGGATGTAATTTTTTAGATGTTTTGGAATAAGTATGTTAAGCTAGAAAAAAGGCCCTGACCATTTGTCTCAGTGGAAGAGCATTGGCCTGGCGTGTGGATGTTTCAGGTTTGATTCCCAGTCAGCCCACACAGGAGAGGCACCCATCTACTTCTCCACCATTTCCCTTCTGCCTTCTCTTTCTCTATGGCTCTATTGGAGTGAATTGGCCCCAGGCACTGAGGATGGCTCCATGGCCTCTGCCTCAGGTGCTAAGAAGAGCTTTGTTGCTGAACAACAGAGCAACACACCAGATGGGCAGAGCATTGCACCCTCGTGGACTTGTCAGGTGGATCCTGGTCGGGGCACATGTTGGAATCTGTCTCTCTGCCTCCTTCCTCTCATTGAATTAAAAAGAAAAAAAAGTCTAGAAAATAAGCACGATCAAAGCCCAAACAAGAGAAAAAAATATGACCTGGAGTGATGCAAAAAAAAATTCCATAAGAATATCAAGCTTTTAAAAGTAACAGGCACTGAGATAACTAAAGCTGTTTCTGCACCTCCCAGATGCCAAAATGCTCACCATTTAAAGATCTCCCCACCAAAACAAGTTATTTGCAATAAAGTGTTAACAGTGGTATGAAAGTCAGATAAGATAATCATGCCAAAGAGAAGGAAATAAGTAATGTCATGGAGTGGAAAATGTGGGTTTAAACATAGTAAGAAATAATTTTATCACAGTGATCAGTTACACTGAATTGTGGTTATTCTGTGTGTATTGTCAATTGTTACGTAAAACAATTGGAGGCAATTCCTAATTCTTAAAGTTGTAGTGAGCTATAGATTTTGAGAACTTTTGAGGAGGGAGAAATAAATTCCTACTGGTATTTCACTCTTACTGATTGAATGCAGACAATTCCTTTACTTGAAAGCAGACCCATTAAGAATATAAAGAACTCCAGCACTACTGATAGGCAGTAATACTCACTGCCACTTTCCTGTTAGTGATTTTGCATAACTGAGTTTGGCCATCCTCTGATTATCAAAACCTAGGGAAGCATAACAAGGGAGAAGAATATATATTAGAGAGTAAAGTCCAAAGAAGAGGTTTTGAACTAGAATGGATTTCCAGGGTTGCTCTGAGTTAGACTGAGATGACCCAAGCCTTTGTAGAATATCAGTCATTTGCATGAGTGCCACCATACGAGGAGACTATTCCTTTAGAAGAGGCAGATAAACTAAGCACTGACAAGTAAAAGGTGATGACTGACCACACTCTCAGCAGCTGGGCTACAGATCCTATAGTGAAAAGGAATTTAGGTATATCAAATTGACCATGACAGAAGTGATATTAGCAGAGGGTTGAGCTTGGAGAAGGTTTGGAATATGATATTGGGAAAACTTGTTGTATGTCATACACATTAGATACATATCTTGGGAACTGAGGTATATAGTAAAGGTTGTTTCCCATGCTGGAGGATCTCCCATCCTCTTACCCCTTGGGAAAGCATCAGTGATCAGAGGAGTTCTAAGCAGCAGACTTCAGGAAGTGGTTCAGGCTGCTGAACAAGGAAATTCAGCAAAAAACACACAAGAGACATAGTTATGAGAATGTGTCTTCAACTGAGAAGTGGAGACCTATATCAGTTCCTATGAAAGGCAAGGCGGGACAGCTTCCACAGCAATTATATTGCTAGAAATATATTGTGGACAAGTGGTAGGCAGAATAATTCTAAAGTAACCCATGTCCTATTCCCAGAACCTGCACTTATGTTACCTTAGATGGCAGAATGGACAATTGCAGATATCATTATGTGTATGGATCTAGAGATGAGGAAGTGATCATTCATTATATGAATGAGCTCAGTGCAGTTGCAATGGTTCTTAAAAGTAGAAAAAAGCACAGAAGAGAAGGTCAGAGTGAGAAAGACTGTCAGTGCTGACTTTGAAGATATAAGGAAGCTATCTGCCAAAGAAAAAAACAGGTCCTACCCAGAACGTACTGCAGGGAATAAAGGTTGCCGGCACTTTTATGTTAGCCTGATGAGACTCTTGTCATATTTTGAACTACAGAATTGTACAATAGAAAATTTGTGTTGTTTGAAGCCATTACATTTGTGATAATTCATTATAGTCACAACAGAAAATTAATATAGAAGATGTGTTAAAAGTTTATTTCTAAATTCAGAACACAAGGCACAATTTAATTGTCAACTTTGACAGTATCTTACATAATGTATAAAATATAATGGACAGTGTCTGATTAGTATGATCTTGTACATTAATCTTTATGTAAATACTTAATATGTAAAATAATGTACAGCATATATTTCCCCATGTATAAGACACACCTTAATTTTGGGGTCCAAAATTTGAAAAAAAAATGTATTACATAAAGTTATTGAACTCAAGTTTTATTCATCATAAAATTCATACAACTCCTCGTCACTGTCAAAACTCCCATCTGCCTGACCAGGTGGTGGCACAGTGGATAGAGCGTTGGGTTGGGATGCGGAAGACCCAGGTTCGAGACCCAAAGGTTGCCAGCTTGAGCGCGGGCCCATCTGGCTTGAGCAAAAGCTCACCAGCTTGGACCCAAGGTCGCTGGCTCCAGCAAGGGGTTACTTGGTCTGCTGAAGGACCGTGGTCAAGGCACAGGTGAGAAAGCAATCAATGAACAACTAAGGTGTCGCAACGGCAATGAAAAACTAATGATTGATGCTTCTCACCTCTCTCCATTCCTGTCTGTCTGTTTCTGTCTATCCCTCTCTGACTCTCTCTCTGTCCCTGTAAAAAAAAAAAAAATAAAACAGAATACAAAAGACCTCTCATCCATTAGCTTGTCCTCATTTGTGTCTGATGACGAATCACTGTCTTCACATATTGCTACATCCTCAGTTCCATCTATGGCATTTGAAATGCCACAACTACTGTATAAGATACACCCAACTTTTGAAAAAGGGTACATCTTATTGATGGGGAAATATGGTGTATATTATATACATGAAAAGTACATACACAAGAAAGTTAGGCTACTTTTTAAAATCACAGACTCAATAGTCTATGAACTAACTGAATATATGATGTTTCACTCAACTTAGATAAAAGGAGATAAAAAAGACAAGGGTATTATTGGAAATAAGGTTTAAATAACTCTCTTTGATACAGGTGAATGAAGCAGGAGATAATCTACTAGAAAGAAGTTAACATCAGAGCAGGAGAAGCAATCTTGACTTAGTTCTGATCTCAGGGATTACTGATGAAAGGCTTTTATTACTCTTCCTGTGTAGGAACACGATTGCTCTCAGCATTTGGGGCAGGGCCAGAATTTCAGGGAAGATTAACCACACCATGGGATTCAGAGGCATAGAGTTAAGTAGATCAATAGAGAGCTTATCAATTCACAAATAATTTCTTTTTCCTTTATTTTTCTTAATTACTTTTATTTTTCAGAATCCCAGGAAGACTTAAACTACGTTCAGTACTTTAGAGTGAGTTAGAATAAAACCTCAAGGTTTTCTGCTAAAAATATGGAACTTAAAATTTGTAATCAATGCTATTACAAACCTGTAATCTTATAAAATGTATTATATACTTTTGGAAATGGATTTTAGACTGAGTTTCAGTATGCAAGGACAATGATTACAGTGGCTAAACAATAAGTCACCAATGTGGTTCATAGTCAGCATATTTATCCTCCTGGTCTGATCTCAAGAAACCAGAATAAACCTGGAACTACTATTAAATAAAAGATACAGAGTCAATAAGAGCCTCCTGCTTGAGCAGCTTTGCAAGTGGAGGAAAACAGAGTTCTGATGTTTTCCTTTTGTGAAACAGATCCACTTCATTCCATGAACTTTCCAGTGAGGCAGAAAAGTGGTATAAAAGGTCTTTTCTGCTTATCCTTGTAAATTCAGTGCGGGATAACAAGGTGAGAGTGGGGGAGGGGAGGCGGAAAAGAAGGCAACCCTAGCTTCTTTGGCTTGTTTTTGGATTTTGATGTCATTAGAGAGGCAAATTAAATATTCCTGGAGCTTAGCTATATAGACCTACTTGTGGTGTATAAGAAACTATCTGGGCCTTGGCTGGTGGCTCGGTAGAGCATCGGCCTGGCATATGGAGGTACTGGATTTGATTCCCGGTGAGAACACACAGGAGAAGCAACCATCTGCTTCTTTCACCCTCTCTCTCCCCCTTCTCTCATTCTCCCTCTCACCCTTCTTGTTTTCTTCCCCTTCACAGCCAGTGGCTCTATTGGTTTGAGCTTCACCTCAGGTGCTGAGGATAGCTCCATCCAAGTACATTAGCCTCAGGCACTTAAAATAGCTTGGTACAGAAACATTGGCCCCAGACAGGGGTTGCCAGGTGGGTCCTAGTTGGGGCACATGTGGGAGTCTGCCTCACTATCTCCCTTCCTCTCACTTAAAAACAAAGTATCTGAATTTTTGTATTATGACAAAGTAGTATTTTTTTAAATTATAAAAGACCACAGAGACAACCATCACAGAGATGCTATTTATAGCTAAATGATACAAACATAGTATCACTTACTATGATACCTAGTGCATTATAAGTATGTAACACATGAATGTATAAGTGCCTTGTGAACATCTTCATTCAAAGTCCACAGAAATTTTCAAATAAACATTATATCTCTTTCTTCAAACATTTAGATTATTAGAATGGATTTAGATAAGTAATTGAATGTATGTATATGCTAAGTACAAAGGTAAATATTTATCTTGAGTTTACATATTATAGTATTATTTTGGTTTTGCATAGTATAAATATTGTCTTTAATGAAGAAATACCATGTCAAGAGATGGGATGAACTGGTTACAGAAAAGAAGTATACCAACAGTAAGTTAGTTGTGGGATGCCGTCAATGTCATATGTTTTTAGAAAAAATAGAAATGGTTCATAATGTGACACAGATCCTTGACATTTCTTGTCCCACATATTTTATGTGGCAGTGAAAATTGCTCTACTTGATGTGAGACTGTAATAGTACATAGAGGTGAAATCACATATTTATATTTTTAAAAGAAAATGTTATCATTTATTAGCTTCTTCAGAAGAAAAGCAGAGAAATAATTACAATCACATTGTTTATATGATTGTTCTCTAACTAGTGCCAAAAGAATCTCTGGCTCTTTAGCAAACCATTGTTATTTTCCTTTAGAATCTGACAGTTTGAGAGATAAATAAAATTCTTCACAGCCATTTTGGCTTTATGTTCACTATTGCTATACCTACCTGTTTCTCCGATGCTAGGAAAGGTTTGATTAGATTATTTCCCCTGGTTGGTAACCTCTCAAGCCAACATTATAGTTGTTAATATCTCTATGTCTATTTTTCCATATTTAATCTTTGATATTGGGGTGCATCTTGCAACTTACAATGAGTGGTAATTTAATTGATAGTGTTTTTACTCATATAGTGGCATACCACTAAGCTGTATACCTAAAACCAGTAAAAAATAAATTGGAAAAAGAAACTAAAAAAAATAAAAAACATAATTTTAAAAGCTCCCCAATGATTCCAAAATGCAGCCTTGTTTGAGAACTAATGTTTAAAACACCTCTACCTGTCAAAGTGAAGTCCTTCCTTATTCAAATTTAATTAACCATTCAAATTATCCCTAGTTACTATCAATACTCATATAATATAAACAACTAGCCTCCAAAATAGTTTAAAATTCTTGTGATCAAAAGCATATTTCCATCTTTCCTTGCTAATTAAAAAAAAAATTGTCAGCCCTGGCTGGTTGGTTCAGTGTTAGAGCATCGGCCCAGTGTGTGGTTGCCCTGGGTATGATTTTCAGTCTGGGCACACAGAAGAAGTGACCATGTGCTTCTCCACCCCTCCTACCCTTTCTTACCCTATCACAGTCATGGCTCTGTGGCCTCTGCCTCAGGCACTAAAAAGAAAAAAAAAAAGGCTCATTCCTGCCTCTCTTCCTCCTCTCCTCTCAAAAACAACAACAAAAATTACTCTTTAATTCATTGCACACATTAAACATAACCTTTGTTGTGCTGTCTGAAATGATATATCATTTTTTGGTAACAAAAACTAACTAAATTGTGAATGATAGTGCCAATTGTATTTCCTTTTCTTATTTTTTTTTTCTTCTTTTCCAAGTGAGAGCAGGGGAGATAGACAGATTCCCAAATGCACTTCAACCGAGATCTACCCAGTAACTCTCATTCCCAGACGATGCTCTGCCCATCTGGGGCCACGCTGACAACCCAACAATTTTTAGCACTTGAGGCAGAGGCTCCATGGAGCCATCATCAATACTCTGTGCCAATGTGTTGAAACCAATTGAGCCATGACTGCAGGAGGGGAAGAGAGAGACAGAAAGAAGGGGAGGGGGAGGGATAGAGAAGCAGATGATCCCATCTCCTGTGTGCCCTGAACTGGAATCAAATGAGGACTTCCATGGTAGGCCAATGCTCTAACACAGAGCAAACTGTCAGGGGTACAATTTTATTTCTAATTCTCTCAAATTAAAAAGTAAAAATAAAAAAGACTGCTTCTCTGCTATCTTCCATTTTCTTCCAGCAGTCCTCTTAATTGGTCTTTTTCTGTCTGAATGTTAGTTTGATCAGTCCTGACCTTTCCCACCCTCCTTAGTTAAGCACTCTTTCTGAGTTGGGAAGGGAAATTGGCCCTACCCTCTGAGGCTTGGGAAGATTTCAAATAATTGGTTGTATGTTGTGAATTTTTTTGTTCCTGTGTGATAAAATGGGGGTTGCCAGCATTTTTTCTCAGAACTGACCTGACTTAGCAGGAGACCCAGATCACCGAGAATGACAGCAGCTGTGTCACCTACCTCAGTGCTGTGGATGAAAGCACAGCACTGACAAAGCACAGAATACAGGGAAGAGGAGTCACAGAATACAGGAGTTTACAAATGCTGCTCCAATCATGCTCAGATCTTGTCATTTCAAAGTAGAGATGCCCACAGAGCAAATGTATCCCCAGGAGAGCACACTGAGCTTAGAGTGGTTGGCAAACTCTACTTGAGTAATGTTATTGCTGGCTAAGTGGGCAGTTCTCATTAATTCATTGTCTTGGCGATAGGGCTCAGAGAGGAATGACAAGGCAGTGTTCACAGCTTAAAATGTTAAAAATATAAATATCTTGATATGAAAATACATACATTAGATATATATGATGTGGAAAAAATGATAATTCTACAACTCTACAGTAAAAAGAGGGGTATTGTTGCACTGATGTGATCTCATGAGAGAGCCTCCTACCTACACGGCATTGAAACGAACCACATTTGAGTCTATGATGCAGTTATTCATTTTAAAATGTGATTTGTAGTTTCTAACACTCTTTGCCCTTCCCACCCTCTTCATCATTTATATTTAATTATGCAAAATGTTCTAAAAATATTCAAGAAACTCAACCTATGATTAATGTAAAATTCTTGGCCCTCCCCCCCACTGCACATAATCACAAAGTTATGAATAGTGTTCCCATTGACTGACTCAGACTTACTATCCTTTTTATTTTTCTGGAAATCACCTGCTCAAGCAACCTGCTTTTCTTTCCTTTCTAGGAGGAGATTGAAAAGAAACTTGTCTTTTCATAAATCAGGTTTTAATCTAGTCGTCATAATAGCTCCAGTGTGAGATAGAAATATGTGCTTCTCAGTTAATGTTCCCCATATAAGTTACTACTCTTTTATACATGAATGAACCAACGGGTGAGTGAATAAACGAATGAACAGATTAGCGCTGGTGGTGAGATTTCCTACCGAGGCTTCTCATATTCCTTAGAATTTTCATTTAAATTAAGAGTATGAGGGGGAGACATTTTTATGTTCACTATCAGTTCTCTTTTGACAATATTAAAAATTAGAAAATTTGGCAACTAACAGAGTTTAGCAGGACATGTTTTCCTCACTCATGAGATGGTAAAATAAGTAATGGTGACAGCACTCTACATTTAAATACCCATTCAAGCCTGACCTGTGGTAGCACAGTGGGTAAAGCGTCGACCTGGAATGCTGAGGTCGCCGGTTCGAAACCCTGGGCTTGCCTGGTCAAGACACATATGGAAGTTGATGCTTTCTGTTCCTCCTCCCATCTCTCTCTCTCCTCTCTAAAATGAATAAATAAAAATATATTTAAATACCCATTCAACTTCATTGGTTTTCTCCCTCACTCTTTGACATGAGGAATGTTTTCTCAACCTTATGTAAATTTCTCTGCCAACACAGCCTCAAGCTGTTTGTTGTTTTTTTTTTATTAACCATGCCTTTCTTTTTATTTAGAAAATTAAATTTAACAGGGTGACATTGATCAATAAGAGTACATATGTTTCAGATAAATGTTTCTATAGCATTAGAACTGCTTATTATGTTGTATACCCATCATCCAAAGTCGAATAATTTTCTGTCACTGTATATTGTCCCTCTTTACTCCCTTCCCCAACCCACCTCCCCCTCATGCCCCTCCTCCTGGTAACCACTTCACTTTTATCTATGTCCATGAGTCTCAGTTTTATATCCCACCTATGTGTGCAATCATACAGTTCTTAACTTTTTCTGCTTTACTTATTTCACTCGGTATAATGTTCTCAAAGTCCATCCATGTTGTCATAAATGTCACTATATCATCATTTCTTATGGCTGAGTAGTATTCCATTGTATTTATGTTCCACTTCTTTATCCAATTCTCTTCCGAGGGACAGTTTGGTTGTTACCATGTCTTGGCCCCTGTGAATAACTCTGCTATGAACTTGGGGGTACATGTGCCTTTATGTACCAATGTTTTTGAAATTGGGGGGTAGATATCCAGTAGAGGGATTGCTGGGTCATTTGGTAGTTCTATTCTTACTATTTTGAGGAACCACCATACTTTTTTCCATAAAGGTAATACTAGTTTGCATTTCCATCAGCGGTGAATGAAGGTTCCTTTTTCTCCACAGCCT
Organism: Rhynchonycteris naso; assembly: GCA_037038555.1. NCBI lineage: Eukaryota > Metazoa > Chordata > Mammalia > Chiroptera > Emballonuridae > Rhynchonycteris > Rhynchonycteris naso. The sequence continues at coordinate 59,832,581 of CM072995.1, read as the reverse complement.
CTCCAACACTTGCTATTACCTCTCTTGTTGTTAACAGCCAATCTAACAGGTGTGAGGTGGTATCTAAATGTAGTTTTGATTGATTTTCATCCAATAGGCTTACCTTGATAACATTATATGGAGTGAAATAAGTAAATCAGAAAAAAACAGAACAGCATGATTTCATACATAGGTGGGACATAAAAGTGAGACTATGAGACATGGACAAGAGAGTGGTGGTTATGGGGTAGGGGAAGGGAGGAGAGGGTGGGATAGGGAGGAGGGGAGGGGCACAGGGAAAACCAGATAGAAGGTGACAGAGGACAATTTGACTTTGGGTGATGGGTATGCAACATAATTGAATGATAAAATAACCTGGAGATCTTTTCATTGTACATATGTACCCTGATTTATTGGTGTCACCCCATTAAAATTAATTTTTTAAAAAAGCCTCAAGCTGGTTTTATCTAACTACAAAGAAATCACTACCCTGGAGTCTTCCAGATTTGAAAAACTAGCCTTACCTTCGAATCTGTTAGTATTCACTCTTTCTAAGGATTTAATTTGTTGTAGAGATAGATGATGCCATTTTATTGTCACAGTGACCCTATGAAATATGCACTATCATTATTTCCTCACTTCCTCACAGATAAGGAAATTGCAACTAGAAAGACTTAGACATTTGATCAAAAATCCACAGAGCTAGCAAAGGAGTCAGAATTTATTTACTCTTAACCAGCGCATCGCATTGGCATTGGCAATATAGATATAAGCAAGTCTAATATATTTTCAATTGTATCTTTCTGAGATCAGTAGACATGAAATATTCATTTGCCATCAGCTATTAGTGATTATGAACTATTATAAATATCTTATGGCAAGCAGTTTCTTTTCTGAAATGTGTTCATCAAACTTTTATTCAACTCTGTGATCCTAGAAACCAGCACAGAGCCTGGATTATAGTAGATATTTTTTTAACTGTTTATTGTTAAACTGCTGAGTTTGGATTAAGTTTATTTGAGATAAAAATAGCAATATGTCCACTTTTGCAGTCATTGATTAATTCATAAAGTATTTATTAAGATTTAGATAATAGGTGGATGGTGGGCAATGGGTTTGGTATATTTGGGATCAGAAAAATCACAATTTAACACACCAAAGACAGACAAAAGCATCTTATTTTTATAGATATTTCATAACTAATTAAATATAATTTTAACTTAGTAAAGAGGAAAGGAGATGTCCCCAGTGAGTGTTACCCTAAACTGATTTTAACCTGAATTTATCATATTTCTCAGAAGTCACCTGACCACTTGGAGTTTAGTAGTTTTTGAGCATCTGGAGCTAAAAGGGCAAGTGTCCCTTGAGAACCATTTATTTTGAAAGTTTAAAGATCGTTGTAAGTTTATAGATAATTAGTGGTTCTTTCTTAGCCAAACACACTGTCTTCGGCTGCATTTAAAGAACCAGTGCAGTGTATCTTCCATAGTACTAGAAGATTGATTAGTTTAATAAATTATCTGTTATAGCATACCCAGTTTTGTGAGTTATGGAAATTATTCAACTAAACATTTTCAAATACAGGTTGTAATAACTCTATTTGTCTTTTAAAAAAGCAGGGTGTACACACAAATGTACATATTTATAAATTCTGTTCTTACTTATAAGCAACTTTAGAGAATATAGGTTCATTTAGCCCCTCTATTCACTGCTCAGTGACACTTGTTTCTCTAAGGAAAGATCGAAAGAACAAGGCATCCCTGGATTAAAGCAGGGACATAAAATGTGTAGAATCAAACTGACACATTTGCATAGATTTAGAAAAATATTTTATAATTTTAAAGTTCTCATTTTTCTTCAAGTTGGAAATCATCATTAGTCACTTATCTTTCTGCTTTAATGCTAATTGTCTTAGCTTAAGGTTTCATTTCCACTTAGAGTAAAAAATCTCAGTACTGCTTGGTGAGGTCTGGCATTCTGTTTCTAAGGCTTTTTCTTTTATCTTCATAACTAACCTATAATTTTTACAGTTAGGAAAGAACCCAGTGATGTCAGGGATGCTGGAGTTACTGAGCATGTAGAGGACCTGAGGGATACCTGTGTTGTGTCCTGTAGTCTGCAGGATTTAAAGAACTAAATATGTGCTCCTTCTACGTTCTCAGATTCTCTTCTTGGCTCAATAATTCAAGCCCTGATTGACTTTTTTTTTTTTTTTGCTCTTTTTAAAGTCAGACAACCTGCTCAGGCAGTGGCGCAGTGGATAGAGCATCAGACTTGGATGCGGAAGGACCCAGGTTCAAGACCCCGAGGTCGCCAGCTTGAGTGTGGACCCATCTGGTTTGAGCAAAAGCACGCCAGCTTGGACCCAAGGTCGCTGGCTCCAGCAAGGGGTAGCTCGGTCTGCTGAAGGCCTGCGGTCAAGGCACGTGTGAGAAAGCAATCAATGAACAACTAAGGTATCGCAACGGCAACAAAACACTGATGATTGATGCTTCTCATCTCTCTCCCTAAGATGTAAAAATGGTCCAGGGCAATTTCTCTGGTTTTCATTTGTGCTTGTGGGTTTTTTTCTTTTCCATTTTCTTTTTTAGTGTTAAATCGAGAGTTGTAAAAGTTTACAATGAGGAATCGAGCAAATCCTGTATGCGTTTCCCATATAATCACCTTGACTTCCACAAGGTTTAGGTTCACAGGACTGTAAAGCTTTGTTTACCACAATGGCTCTCATGCACTTTAGAATTACTAGGGGATATAAACAACTTCTGATTCTTGTCCATCCAAATTGAGCTTCTGACTGGCCTTGGGTGTAGCCCAGGAATGGGCAGTTTTGGGGGCTATATCTTAATATGTAGGCAGAGTGGAGAAGTCTGGTTAAAGGCAGTTTCAGGACTTAAGAAAAATACTTTCTGCTGCAATACATTTTGAGGTGCAAATAATCTGGTCTTGAGCAATTTTCATTAAACCACAGCTGGTCAAAACCAACAAACAAGCCATCAGAGCAGACCCACTGACAAATAAAAAAGGAATGTTGAAAAACAACAGCTGTATGAAGCAGCTCTCCATCAAAACAATGTTCCTAGTCTTTTGTTCTACAATTATAGAGGACAGTACTTTACATATAGTAAACAGTCAATGAATATTTACTGAATAAATGGATATGAAAATGATTCCAGAATTTGCTTTCTTCAATGCAATTGTTTTCTTTCTCTACTTCTACTACAATTAAGAAAACTAGTTTATTTAGAGTATAAGTTAAAATAGATTTTCTTTTTTTTAGATAAATAAAAAACACTTAACAAAATATAAGTGTGTAATTTAAACTTTTATTTATAGATTCATCTGCTCATTTGAAGTCATTCATATATGAATGCCTTTAGTATTACTTAAAATTATCAGTGTATACCAGAGAGTACAGACATGGAATAAATAGCATTTGTCTCATGGAACTTATTGCTTCATGCTTCATATATAAAAAAAATAAAAATTGTGAAGAGAAATCAGTGTTTGAAAAGTGGATTTTGTTTTTTCTTTTGTTCCTTTTTAAGCATAAAGGGAAAAAAAGCACATAATAGAAAAATTAAGAGATTGAATAGAGAGATAATAATAAGCAGACCTCAAGTACCCGGAATAACTTTTGCCCCTTAGTAAATCTCAGCCCTAATGACTTTATTTCACTTATCAAAAAGAAGTAGTGTGTAGATAACAATAAAACTATAAAAAAACAAGGTGTGGGTACTCTCAAAGGTTTATCTTTCAGAAGCTGATAAATAGTATTAAATGATCCCAAACAAAATAAAATACAGAGTTATTTCTGCCGTCAATTAACATTCTTGTAACACTAATTCTTCACAGTTCAGTACAAGATTTTATCCATCTACAGTGTGTCTGTAAAGTCACGGTGCACTTTTGACTGGTGACCAGTCAAAAATGCACTGTGACTTTACAGACACACGTATATTAACTAAATAAACATTTATTGTGGAAGAGCTAAGAACATTGGTTCAAATAATCAGATCACTAGTTGAAGGTGATAGTTACTAACTACACATTAGTTGAAAGCTAAAAAGGTTCATGGGTCTTCTGGGAAAAAAAATAGTTTTCATTTAATGCATAGCTATGGCTTTTATAAAAAGTCTCCATTTTACTCTCCTCTTCATATTCTGTTGAAGATATTTCAATTCAGCAAAAATGCATTGTAGGTTACTATTCAGCTCTGTATTTGAGATGAGCCCTCTCGCCTCTCATTACTGCACATCAGGGTGCCCTGCCAGCCATAAGATTTCCTGGTGTCACTGAGTCAGGCAACAACTTGGAAGTAGTTATTTAGTATTTTTTTGTGACAGCATCATGACATGAGTTGGAGCCACTCCAACTCCCCTTACTGCTTGTATTTCCTGCTATAAAATCCATACTATTTCTAGTTTCCAGGAATCACCTACTTGAAAGAAACTAAAAATAGTATTTTTAAAGTAAAGAGGTATACATGACAGTCAAATACATAGACATTAAAAGTATGGCTGTGTAAACTCTGATGAATATGTGAAGTTATATAACAATATCTCAGTTAAGATTTGGGGTGTTACTCTACTCCCAGAAAGTTGCCTGTGTCCTCTCAAAAGCCCACACAATTCCTTCTACATCAGGGCACCATTTTTCTGATTTTTTTTTTTTTTGACAGAGCTAGAGAGCCAGAGAGAGGGACAGATAGGGACAGATAGACAGGAAGGGAGAGAGATGAGAAGCATCACTCAGAGTTGTGGCACCTTAGTTGTTCATTGATTGCTTTCTCATATGTGTCATGACCTGGGGGCTCCACTGAGCCAGTGACCACTTGCTCAAGCCAGCAACTTTTGGGCTAAAGCCAGAGGCCCTGAGGTCATGCTTGAGCCAGCGAATCCACACTCAAGCTGGTGAGAATGCACTCAAGCTAGTGACCTAGGGGTCCTCTGTGTTCCAGGCCAACATTCTATCCATTGCACCAATAGCTGGTCAGGTTTTGCTCTCTTAATTAATGAGTTATATCTGACATCTTGAAAACAGGTAGTAGCAATTCTACAACATTGTTCTTTTTTCATGATTGTTTGGGCTATTCCAGGTCTTTTTACATTCTACTTTAGTTTTAACATCAGCTTGTCAATTGCTACCCAAAATCATGTTGGCATTTTGTCTTGAACTATATTAAATCTATAAATCAATTTTTAAAAAAATCTAAATCTGCACAATATTGAGCCTTTCAAAACATTAGCATGGTATTTTTCTATTTTTCTCCTCATTAATTTTCTTCAATAATGTTTTCAGGTGTTCAGTGTAGAGGTTGTACACATCTTGTGCTAAATTTATGCCTAAGTATTTTCTGTTTTTGATGCTATTATAACAGGTGTTTTATATCAACTTTGTGTATATTTTATGTACAATAAAATATACACATCTTAGGTGTATTTGAACAGATTTGCACCTTGTATAACTACCACAATAAAGATATAAAACATTTTCATCACTCCCAAATGTTCCCTTGTGTTATCTTTCAATCAACATGCCAACTCCTGGACCTAAGCAACCACTAATCTGATCTCTGACACTTTAGATTAAATTTTTCTTCTCTAGTTTCTTAAAATGAAAATATACTCTTTCATGTCCGGCTTACTTGACTCAACATAATGTTTTTGAGGTTATTCCATATTACTGTCTTTTTATTGATGAGTAGTATCACATTATATACCTCTCACTGTAAGATTAATCCATTTACATGTTAATGATTGTCTGAGCTGTTTCTAGTTTGGAGCAATAGAAATATGTGCTACAAATATTCACATATAAGATTGTTCGTTCATAAGTTTTCATTTCTCTTAGTTAAATATCAGGGAGTAGAAATTGAGTCATATGGGAAGTATATGTGTAATTGTATAAGAAACTATCAAACTTTCATAATAGTTATATCATTTTACATTCTTACCAGAAATGCATAAATTTCTACTTGCTTTTCACCTTCATCAACATTTGGTAATGCCAATCTTTTTAATTTTAATTAATTTTAATGGGGTGACATTGATAAATCACGGCACATATGTTTTGAGAAAATATTTCCAGGTTATTTTGACATTTATTATATTGTGTACCAATCATCCAAAGTCAAATTGTCCTCTGTCACCTTCTATCTGGTTTTATTTGTGACCCTCCCCTCTCCCTACACCCTCCCTCACCTCCCACTCCCCCCAGGTAGCCAGTACACACTTGTCCATGTCTATGAGTCTCATTTTTATTTCCCATCTATGTATGGACTCATATAGTCCTTAGTTTATTCTGATTTACTTACTTCAATCAGTATAATGTTATCAAGGTCCATCCGTGTTGTTATAAATGATCCGATGTCATCATTTCTTATGGCTGAGTAGTATTCCATAGTATATATGTAGCAAGGCTTTTTAATCCACTTGTCCTCTGATGGACACTTGGGCTGTTTCCAAATCTTCACTATTGTGAACAATGCTGCCACGGAATCGGGGCCCTTTTCTTCTTTTTCCCCAGTGCTATGGTGTTCTTAGGGTATATTCCTAAAAGTGGGATAACTGGGTCAAAGGCAGTTCCATTTTTAATTTTTTGAGGAATCTTCATACTTTTTTCCACAGTGGCTGCACCAGTCTGCATTCCCACCAGCAGTGCAGAAGGGTTCCCTTTTCTCCACATCCTCGCCAGCACTTATTCTGTGTTGTTTGCTGATAAGTGCCATTCTGAATGGTGTGAGGTGATATCTCATTGTGGTTTTAATTTGCATTTCTCTAATGATTAGTGATGTTGAGCATTTTTTCATATGTCCACTGTTCCATCTGTATGTCCTCTTTGGAGAAATTTCTATTCATTTCTTTTGCCCAATTTTTGATTGGATTGTTTGGCTTCCTGGTGTTGAGTTTTATAAGTTCTTTATGAATTTTGGTTATTAACCCCTTAACAGATGTGCTTTCGAATATGTTCTTCTATTGTGTGGTTTGTCTTTTTATTCTGTTCTTATTGTCCTTAGCTGTGTAAAAACTTTTTATTTTGATATAGTCTCATTTGTTTATCCTGCCTTTTATTTCATTTGCTCTTGGAGATAAATCCACTAATATATTGCTGTGAGAGATGTCGGAGAGCTTACTGCGTGTTTTCTTCTAAGATGGTTATTGTTTCACGGTTTACTTTTAAGTCTTTTATCCATTTCAAGTTTGTTTTTGTGAACGGTGTAAGTTGATGGTCTAGTTTCATTTTATTGCAGGTAGATGTCCAATTTTCCCAACACATTTGTTAAAGAGACTGTCTTTACTCCACTGTATGCTCTTACCTCCTTTGTCAAATATCAGTTGTCCATAAAGGTGTGGGTTTATATCTGGGCTCTCTGTTCTGTTCCATTGATCTATGTGCCTGTTCTTATGCCAGTACCAGTCTGTCTTGAGTACAATGGCCTTGTAGTATACCTTGATATCCATAAGAGTGATACCTCCTGCTTTATTTTTTTTTTAAGATTGCTGAGGCTATTTCGTGTTCTTTTTTGGTTCCATATAAAGTTTTAGAATATATATTCTATATCTTTGAAATATGTCATTGGTATTTTAATTGGTATTGCATTGAATTTATAAATTGCTTTGTATTTCCCAAATGTAGACATTTTAATGATGTTTATTCTTCCTAACCATGAGCCCGGTATATGCTTCCACTTGTTTGTATCTTCCTTGATTTCTTTTATCAATGTTTTATAATTTTCCAAGTACAAGTCCTTAACCTTCTTGGATAAATTTACTCCTAGGTACTTTCATCTTTTGGTTGCAATAGTGAAGGAGATTGTTTCCTTAATTTCTTTTGCTGACAGTTCATTGTTGGTATATAGAAATGCCTCTGATTTCTGAGTATTAATTTTATATCCTGCCACCTTGCTGAATTCATTTATCAGGTCCAGTAGTTTTTTTACTGGGAATTTAGGGTTTTCTATATACAATATCATATCATCTGCAAATAATGACAGTTTTACTTCTTCTTTTCCAACTTGGATGCCTTTTATTTCTTCTTCTTGTCTGATTGCTGTGGCTAAGACTTCCAGAACTATTATTTCCACAGGCAAATGAAATAAAAGATGGGATAAACAAATGGGAATATATCAAACTTAAAAGCTTTTGCACAGCTAAAGACAATATAAACAGAATAAAAAGACAAACCACACAATGGGAGAACATATTCAACAACATATCTGATAAAGGGTTAAAAACCAAAATTTATAATGAATTGTAAAACTCAACACCAGGAAGCCACAAATTCCAATCAAAAAGTGGGCACAAAAAATGAATAAACACTTTTCCAAAGAGGACCTACAGATGGCCAATAGGCATATGAAAAAATGCTCAACATCACTAATCATTAGAGAAATGCAACTTAAAACCACAAGGAGATACCACCTCACACCAGTCAGAATGGGACTCATTAACAAAACAACACATTATAGGTGCTGGCGAGGATGTGGAGAAAAGGGAACCCTCCTGCACTGCTGGTGGGAATGCAGACTGGTGCCACCACTGTGGAAAAGAGTATAAAGATTCCTCAAAAAATTAGAAATGGAACTGCCCTTTGACTCAGCTATTCCCGTTGTGTGAATATAGCCGAAGGACACCATATCATCGACTGAAAAAAAGAAATGCACCCCTATGTTTATGGCAGCATTGTTCACTATAGCGAAGATCTGGAAACAGCCCAAGTGTCCATCAGTGGACAAGTGGATTAAAAAGCTTTGGTACATATATACAATGGAAAACTATGGTGCTATGAAAAAGATGGAAATATCACCTTTTGCAACAATATGGAGGGACCTGGAAACTATTATGTTGAGTGAAATAAGCCAGGCAGAAAAAGAAAAATATTATATGACCTCACTCATTTGAGGAATCCAAGGAACATTGACAACTGAGGAAAGGAATTGAGACAAATGAGGGATCAAAGGGACCGGAGGAAAAGAAAACAGAGGGAAAGGGGATGATAGGATGGGATAAAACTGAAGGGAAGGGGGGAGGGCGGTGCAGGGAGGCGGGTAAGGGAGATGTTGAGGGAAATATGGGGGAGAGGGGATTCAGTCGGAGTCACCCTAGAATCTATGTAAAAACAATTAAATAAAAAAACTCAGGAAAAAAAAGAGTGGTGAAAGGGGGTATTCCTGCCTGGTTCCTGATCTTAAGGGGATTGCTTTTAATTTTTGCCCATTTAGTATAATGTTTGCTGTGGGTTTGTCATAGATGGCCTTTATCATGTTAAGGTATGTTCCCTGTATTCCCGCTTTACTGAGAGTTTTGATCATGAATGGGAGCTGGGTTTAATCAAATGCTTTTTCTGCATCTATTGAAATTATCATGTGATTTTTGTCCTTCCTCTAGTTTATGTTATGAATCACATTGATTGATTTGTGAATATTGAACCAGCCTTGCCTCTGCAGAATAAATCCCACTTGATCATGGTGTATGATATATTCAAATATTGCTGGATCCGGTTGGCTAATATTTTGTTAAGAATTTTAGCATCTAAATTCATCAGGGATATTGGCCTATAATTTTCTTTCTTTGTGTTGTCTTTGCCTGGTTTTGGAATCAGAATTATGCTTGCCTCATAAAAGGAGTTCAGAAGTCTTCCTTCCTCTTGAATTTTTAGAAATAGCTTTAGGAGGATAGGAGTTAGTTCTTCTTTGAACTTTTGGTAGAATTCACTTGTGAAGCCATCAGGCCTTGGTCTTTTCTTTGTTGGGAGTTTTTTGATAACTCTTTCAATCTCATTTGTTGTAATTGGTTTGACTAGGTGTTCTGATTCTTCCAGATTGAGTTTTAGAAGATTATATATGATTCAAGAAATTTGTCCATTTCACCTAGATTGTCTAATTTTTTGGCATAGAGTTCTTCATAGTATTTTCTTACAATACTTTGTATTTCTGTTGTGTCAGTTGTTATTTCTACACTCTCATTTCTACTTTTATTTATTTGAGTCCTCTCTCTTTTCTTCTTGGTGAGTCTAGTTAAAGGTTTATCTATCTTGTTTATCTTTTCAGAGAACCAGCTCCTGGTTTCATTGATCCTCTGTATTGTTTCCTTAGCCTCTATGTCATTTATTTCTGCTCTGATCTTTATTATTTCCTTCCTTCTACTAGTCCTGGGCTTTATTTGCTGTTGTTTTTCTAGTTCTTTTAGATGCAGTGTCAAGTTGCTTATTTGAGCTTTTTCTAGCTTCTTATGATATGCCTGTAGTGCTATGAACTTCCCTCTCAATATTGCTTTTGTTATGTCCCATAAATTTTGAGTTGATGTATGCTCATTATCATTCATTTCTAGAACCTTTTTTATTTCTTCTTTGATCTCATTGTAAATCCATTCATTATTTAATAACATGGTATTTAGTTTCTAAGTGTTTGAGTACTTTTCAGTTTTTCTTTTGTGGTTAATTTCTAGTTTCATGCCATTGTGATCAGAGAAAATGCTTGATATGATTTTAATCTTCTTAAATTTGTTGAGACCACTTTTTTGTCCTAACATGTGGTCTATCCTAGAGAATGTACCATGAGCACTTGAAAAGAATGTATACTCTACTTCTTCAGGGTGAAAAGTACTGAAGATATCTATTAAATCGAATTGATATAGTGTATCCTTTAAGTCTGCTATTTCTTTGTTAATTTTCTTTCTTGAGGATCTATCCAGTGATGTTAATGGTGTATTGAAATCCCCTACTCTTATAATATTCCTGTTAATCTCGCCCTTTATATCCATCAAAGTTTGCTTTATGTATGTCGGGGCTCCTATGTTTGGCGTGCAGATATTTATAATGTTTCTATCTTCCTGTTGAATAGTTCCCTTTACCATTATGTAATGTCCTTCTTTATCTCTTACTACGGCCTTTGTTTTAAAGTCCATTTTGTCAGATATAAGTATTGCTACCCCGGCTTTATTTTCATTTCCATTTGCATAAAATATTTTTTTCCAGCCTTTTACTGTCAGTCTATGTGCATCTTTTGTTTTAAGATGTGTCTCTTGTAGACAGCATATGTATCCATCCTGTTTCTTTATCCACGCAGCTACCCTATGTCTTTTGATTGGATCATTTAATTCATTTACATTTAAGGTTATTATTGATGTGTTTTTCTTTTTAAATAAAATAATTGTTTATTGCCATTTTATTCTTTAAAGCTGTATTCTTCTTTTGCTATATTCTTTTCTCCCTTTGAACTGTTCACATCTCTTGCTGAATTGGTTTGGTTTTAATGAATTCCTTGAGTCTTTTTTTGTTTTTTTTGGTCTGGGAAGCTCTTTATTTCTCCTTCAATTATAAACATTAGCCTTGCTGGATAGAGTAGTCTTGTTGTATGTTCTTGATCTCCATTACTTTGAATATATCTTGCCATTCCCTTCTGGACTCAAGTGTTTCTGTTGACAAGTCGGATGTCATCCTTATGGGGGCTCCTTTGTAGATGGTAGCCCTTTTTTCTCTAGCAGCTTTAAAATTTTTCTCTTTATCACTTAGCTTTGGTATTTTAACTATGATGTGTCTTGATGTAGATTTCTCTGGGTTTCTCTTTAATGGAGTTCTCAGTGCTTCTTGCACATGTGAAACATTTTCCAGTCTTAATTTAGGGTAGTTTTCAGCTATGATTTGATTGAACATTGTTTCTATCCCTTGATCTTTCACCTCTTCTACAGGAACCCCTATGATGTGGATCTTTTTTTCTCTTCATCTTATCACAGAGCTCCCTTAGAGTTTCCTCACATTTTTTGAGTCTCTTTTCTTTTTTCTGCTCTGCTTCTGTGCCTTTGTTTATTTTGTCCTCTAACTCGCTGATTTGATCCTCAGCTTCATCAATCCTGCTTTTAATTCCTTCCATTGTGGTCTTCAGTTCTGATACTGTATTTGTCACTTCTGTCTGATTCTTTGTTATTATTTCAATTTCCTTTTTTATACTTGCTATCTCTTTATTTAGGTGTTCATAATGACTATCTTTTTTGCTCTAAGCTCTTTGAATGTCCTAACTATCATTATTTTAAACTCTGCATCAGGTAGTTTGGTTATATCTGATTTATTCTGGTCCTTCTCTGGGGATTTCTCTTGATTCATTTGAGTTGCATTTCTCTGCCTGCCCATTTAGTCTGTGTGTAAGAAGGGTTAGGCTACTGGAGCCCAATGGGTGTTGCCTCTGTGTTCCATAGGTGTGTTCTGTCTGCAGGCACACCACCCCCTCTGCCGCTGCCTGTGGCAGTTGGGTATTATTGTTGCTGGCGCTGGGAGCTGTGGCTGCTGCCACTGTAGTTTCTGCCTTGCCTCTGTGGGAGGGGCTGTATTCTTGTGCCAGGCTTTATAAACCTCAGCCAGTCTTGGCCTTTCCCCTCTCCCATTTGTGTGACTGCGCACTACACTTGGGCCACAAGCCTGGGCACCAAGGGCAAGGGTGAGCACAATTGCTCTGCTGCGGGTCCTTGTCAGCCGGTTTCTCTGGCTGGACAGGGCTGTTAATGCATGCTCAGCTGTGCGCTGGGCTTCCGCCCCGCCCCTACAACCTGGGCTCCTCAGCTGAGTTGCTGGTGTGAGCTCAACTGCGAGCCCAGGCTTCCACCCCACCTCTGCGGGCTTCACCGGTTTGTGCAGGGCTTCAAACCTCGGAGGTCGGTATGCCTGCATGCCCACTCGCCCCCACCCAGCGGCGGATCTCTGCCCATTCCAGGCTCCCACTTTTCCTCCACAGGTGGGGTCGCAGGCAGGCCCGCAGCCACCAGACCACTTTTGCGCATCCCTTTGCCCCCGCTGGGCTAGATTGAGCTCACACCAGCTGGCTAGGCCTCTGTCCCTACTGATGGAACTGCGTTTCTGCATCCCGCGGCCACCTGCCCTCCAGCAAGCCCTCAGCAGTGTGGGTGGGGACGCTGAAGCTCAGACCCTAACACTCCATATTGTTGCCCTGAAAGCTCCTTCCTTCTAAGCCACTGTGCTCTAATTGCCGCAGGGGAGCCTGTTTGGCTGGTGTCCTGCTTTCCCTTGCTGGTTTCAGGAGAAATATTATTTCAGATTGTAGAGTGACTCAGCCCAGTGTTTAGGGTGGCTGTCCCTCAAAGCTTTTCTCCCTGTGCCTTTCAGACCACACTCTCTTCCCGCTGCTCCGGTCCTCTTCTCTGTTCCTGTCTCCAAGAGTTCTGGGTGAGTGGTTGTGAGAAGTTTTCTGTGCCGTCCCTTTAAGAAGAATCCTGGGTCTGAGACAACTGTCTCTTTCTCACAAACAGTATCCTAACCTGTTTCCCAGCTAAATCCGTTCATAAGCCTCTTCTAGGCTCTGGGGCTGCAGGCTGGGGCTTTGTTCCTGGGACCCAGGTTTCTATTCTTCCTCTAGTCTCTTCCCGCCACACAGGCTGCCTTTTGCTGCGGGGAGCTGGGCAGCGCTTTCCGTGTTTTGCTTTTCCTACCACTCTCAATGTTGCTTCTTCAGTGTTCCCTGATTGAAGAGTTCTCAGTCCAGTTCAGCATTGGTTTATCCAGATGATGGTTCTTAAAATCAAGTTATAATCCACTTTGGTTCTGGGAGTTGGAAGTTGGTACATCCGCCTACTCCATCGCCACCTTGCTCCCAGTGCCAATCTTTTTAACTTAATCTTTCTAATGAGTTTTGCTTTATTCTTTGATTGAGGTTTTAATGTGCAATTCTCTTATGATTATTTACATTTACATAAATGTACTTACCTATATCTTACTTTATATATTCTTTTATTACATGGCTTTTCAAATATTTTTTTCATTGTTTTAAATTGTATGTTGCTTATTATTGATATGTAACATATCTTTATATATATTGGATATAAACCTTTTGAGATATATGAATTATAATGAATTTATAATGAACATTATATTGCAACTATTATATCAAAATTATAGCATTGTGAACATATGTATTATAAATGTTAATAAGATATATGTATTTGCAAATATTGCTTGATTCTAGCTATTGCTAAGTCCAAATAAATGAATTTGTAGCCAGTATTTTTTAAGTAATGATAGTCATATTACCAGAAAAAGGTAAATAATGAAATTGATGTATCAATAAAAATAAACTTAAAATAAAATTTAAAATACAGCAGCCACTGGAAGCCAATTCATTAGTATTAGAATTCTAAGAAATCTGTCACCTTACAAATATGGTTTTGGGGAATTGAGGTGATTTAAGGAGTTGAGGTGAGCTACCAATGTTTGTTTCATTCCCATATTCTACTTTTTTTCATATTTCACTGATATTTTAGATGTAAATTAGATTACGTTATTTTTCTTGTTTGATTGCTTTATTTGATTATATTTTTATAGATGAATTAATTTATTTTTCTATTGTTTATCATATTCTAAAAGTTAGAGTTTGTAATGCTCTTTCAACATGGAATCCTAACACCAACATCTCGATTTATTATTATAATTTTTATATTAGGTCACTCTGAACTTTTGGATATTTCTTTTGCGGAAATTTCACCCATTGCTCAAATAATTGTTTATAAACATTTCAACATGTGAAATAAATTTGGTACTTTCAAAGAGCAAGCACAATTCCAGAAAAAAAAAAAAAAGGAAACCATGAAATGCATAGATTAGAGTACTAGTACAGTCTCTCACATATGTACCTGTTTCAATTTTGGTCTTAGAGAACAAGTCTGCTATGTCTTCTTTCTATAATTATGGTCAGCATCAACTGCTGGCCAGATTCTAAGTCCTACTATTTATAGTTTGAAAAAATAATTTTAGAAAGGCATAACTGCAATGTGTCAATACAGTAATATTTTAGAAACAATTTGTCTTTAAGACATCATCTCAAAGGGTCATAAAATTATTTAACTCTATCAAGAATGGAAAATGCAATGAGCAAAAAGTAACTTCATACCTAGAAGTTTCCCTTGCAAAGAATTACAAAAGACATGTTTTAAATTTTTAAGTGACATTGGGATGAATAATTCTGCAAGTGGACAGTGAATAAATTTATAAATCATATCTTCCATTTCTCCATGGTAAAAATTCATAAACTTCCAGCCATCATTTTCTCTGTGAGATAGAAAGGTGCTTTCTAATGGCTTTTCGTGTGGGTCAAGCTAAGAAGTTTAAAGTCTTAAGATATACAGTAAATAATTTCATGATATGATATGAACAAGATCTGAGAATGTCTTTTAGTTTAATAAAGTATATATATATGATGCTTTAGTGGCCTAGAGGAGACATAACATATTACCAAATGACAATTTATTACACTATCTCTTAGGGTGAGTTGATGGATTATCACTAAAAAGTACATTTTCTTACTGTATCTAGGAAATTTTTTGATTAAACATAGATATATTAGCTAGTGATGTGATCCATCATTACATTCATATTTAATATATATATTTAAAATTTCCTAATAAAGAGATGTTTTAACTCTTTTTAGTGAATGTGATTGTTGATATAGTTCTGATGAAACAAAAGAATTAGTAATATCATCATACCCAGAGGATAACTAGATTAAATACAAATTTTCTCCAATACTAATTTGATAATGATTCTTTTCAATGATTATTGAATCACTAAAAATTAATACACCAGTATTCCATGTACCTAATACTTTTTTACATCAAGCTGTCTACAGAACAAATGTATACTTTGTCTTTATGTGTACTTAATATTATACAAATGGAACCACTGCTCTTTATGGATTTGATTAGGGCTTTAGAGAGAAAAAGAGATTGGTGTTTTTATTAAATTTTAGCTAAGTCATTAGAAAAGGTCTAAGCTTATGTTAAACCTATAAGTTTAATTCCAGTAAATTATGTTGAACATAAATCAGATTCTAAAATGCTTTCTTCATAAAATATATGATTTTCTAACCACTATGTGTACACCTGAAACTAAAAAAAAATAATATTAAATGAAAACTGTAATGAAAAAGTAAAATTAGAAAGATAAAATTTCTTTTTGACTGAAAATTTTCTCTAAGTAGTTATTTTCTTTGCAAAGAGAGGAAAAACTCCTAGTTAAGTATGTTGTTACCAACTTTTATAATGGGTTCTTTTGAAAGTCTTTTCTACTGATAGTGTTGTATTCTAGCATTGTGTTAAGTATTATTCCCAACCTCCATCCTCAAATACCTGTTTGACTGAAAAACAAATTTGTTCTTTGAAAAGCCTTTCTCTTTGTCTGACCTGTGGTGGCGCAGTGGATAAAGCGTCGACCTGGGAACACTGAGGTCGCCAGTTCAAAACCCTGCACTGGTCTGGTCAAGGCACATATGGGAGTTGATGCTTCCAGCTCCTCCCCCTTTCTCTCTTTCTCTCTCTCTCTCTGTCTCACTCTGTGTCTCCTCTCTAAAATGAATAAATAAAAAGAAATTAAAAAAAAAAATAAAACCTTGAAAAGCCTTTCTCTTTATATCTCTGGTTTTAGTTTAAAAAATGCTTTTATAAAAATGGATTTACAAAAGTGTTTAATGTAGACAGAATGGAGCAATATTCCAAACATTGAAAATAGATGGAAAGGACTTGGAGGGAACAAATATGGCTGAGATGCTACAAGGAGTCAGAACTAGTGCAGACCATGACAACTTATCTTTGCTACCAGTAGAACCTGATTAACCTTAAGCTTTCTTTTATCCAATGTAAAAGAGAGAGGTGATCAGAGATGTAAAGCACAGTGTCCAAAATAGAAAGCAAACTAGAAATCGTAAAGATGCTTCTCCCAAGACTCCTTATAAAGTTAGCACTGTAATGCACAGTTCAATGTCTGTGGCTTTTCGCAATAAACCCAGTAGCAAGATTCACTTTATTTATTTTTTTTTTTAAAAAAAATTTATTTTTATTTTATTCATTTTAGAGAGGAGACACAGAGTGAGAGAGAGAGAGAAAGAGAGAAAGAGGGGAGGAGCTGGAAGCATCAACTCCCATATGTGCCTTGACCAGACCAGTGCAGGGTTTTGAACTGGCGACCTCAGTGTTCCCAGGTCAACGCTTTATCCACTGCGCCACCACAGGTCAGGCGCAAGAGTCACTTTAAATCTTAATGTAGTCTCATGTCCTTATATACTCAGAGAAAGCAATTCAGTGTGTGTAGCATGTAGACTTTCATGTGTGTATGTTGCATGCACTTGAATGTGTGTATTTGGCTAGGATGGAATGAGAAGGGTTTGTGGCAGATTGATGATAATCAATGCTGATACACAGCACCTAGCAGAATGAAGATATTATTTTCTTCAGATCATTACCCAAGAATATAGCTTCTTTTCATAACTAAGTTTTAACAGTTATTTGGTGATATTAAGTTAAAAATTGTATGCTCTGTAAATTTAAATTTGACAGCAAACCTTAAATTCTACTCCTGTGGCTTGCTAAATAATACTGAAAATAAAGCCTGTCACTTTATTTGTGGTGTCATTACTGCATAATCTCTTCAGCCTCAGTACTCTTCTTTAGTTAGTCTATACTGCATAAGCATGTCTCCCAAGTCCGGTAAGCAATACGTCCTTTCCCATGCACTGCTAATTCTTACGTTCTGTTCAATTGGGGTTTCTCTGAATGATCAGTTAAATTACCCTTGTGATATGTAAGTTTTCTCTAAAGATAACACTGGGGAAAAATTTTTTTTGTTGCATCCACAAAAAACACTTCTTACCTAATTCGAGTGTGCTGATCTCAAACCTCACATTAGTTTTTATCTTTAAGCTACAGTTTTTTTGCAATTCAAGATTTTAGGTTTTTATGTTATTGTAAAATTTTTAACATTTAGTTTCACATAATGAAGTAGAATGTCTTCTTGGGCATCATCTTTGTGAAAATATAATAATTTATATAATGCAGTAAATATACTAAAGATATGATACATCAGAATTTGTCTACAATTTTGAAACAGAACATATTAAACAGCTTATTTTAATCATAAAATTTGCGCAAAACTTATTTAAACTCTATTCAGGCAAACATTTGCATTTGTAGCTCGAGCATTTGTTTACTTGTTGAGGACAATCTCGTTTGATGCTCCAGCAGTAGTCTGCTCATCACTAAGAACTCCAAGATTTTGGGGAAACTTATCAAGATGACTGTTCAGGAAATGAATCTTTTTTATTTTATTTATTTATTTTACAGGGACAGAGAGAGAGTCAGAGAGAGGGATAGACAGGGACAGACAAACAGGAATGGAGAGAGGTAAGAAGCAACAATCATTAGTTTTTTATTGCCATTGCAACACCTTAGTTGTTCATTAATTGCTTTCTCACATGTGCCTTGACCGCAGGCCTTCAGTAGATCAAGGAACCCCTTGCTGGAGCCAGCGACCTTGAGTCCAAAGTGGAGAGCTTTTGCTCAAGCCATATGGGCCCACGCTTAAGCTGGCAACCTCGGGGTCTTGAAACTGGGTCTTCCGAATCCCAGTCTGATGCTCTTTCCACTGCGCCACCACCTGGTCAGGCCAGGAAGTGAATCTTAATCATGTTACATCCAATGTTGCGGAAACACAACAGCATCCTTAGAACCAGAAATTCATAGTTTTCTGTTTTTTTGTTGCCAAGGAAGCTCTTTGTAACTGCCACAAAAGACTGCCGTGCTGCTTTTTCCTCCTTATTCATCTTCCTGGCAATTTCTTAGTCACGTATGAAGGTTCAAATTTGAGGTCCATTGAACACATCTGCTTTTATCTTCTTGAAAGACAAGGCAAAAAAAGCAGAAATAATATGTTGAAAGCATTCACTTTCTCTATTCAAAGCCTGAACAAACTGCCCCATTAAGCCAAGTTTGATGTGAAGTGGCAGAAAAATGATCCTGTCTCGATTAACTACAGATTCATTCACAATATTTTGCATCTCTACTTCCAGAGCTTCACATTTCAGCCACTCCTTCTGTGTTCAGTGTTTCTCCCAAGCTCGGCTCTCCCACAAACACAAAAAGCAAAGATACTTTGTGAAACCTCTCTGTTGTCCTAGCAGGAAATTTATCATTTTAAGATCCACACAAATGATCTAGTTATGTTCCTCATACTTCAGTAAGTCGGGGACAATTTTTATGTCATTCTAATCTTCTCACAGATGAGTTGAATAACCAATTGGAACCACTGCATAAACATTACAGTTGTGTAGGAGAACACATTTCAGACTCCAGAGATCTGTCAAGAAATAGTCGCCATTCTCTTGGACTGTAAGTGGTAACACTTAGCTGGCTGAGAAGAATACTGATATCATGACAGTAAACAAAGTGTTTGTCTTCGAAAGGAAGTCCACAATTATTTGTTCACACTTCTAAAATGGGATACTTTAGCTGACCAGTGAAGTACATTCTCTTCTTGAAGCCTGGAGGCTAAGAACTCAGCTGCTTTCTTTGACAGGCCCAAATCTCTTACTAAATCATTCAACTCGGGTTGGCTAAACTGCTGAGGGGTTTGTTAATGACTGCTTGGCATCAAAAGAAAACCCTTCAGATTCTACAACCATTTCCTCATGCATCTTATCAAAATACACTTGATTACCATGTTCAGTGCTTTTGTCCTTAGAACAAATAAAACCATTGAATACTAGAACCGGGAGTGTCTCTGAGTGTGGGATAGGTCATATTGCTGAAGGAATTTTAGGATATGTGAGATTATATGCCATTTTTTTCTTGACAATGCCTATTGTATGGATCAGACAGAAATAACAGTCACTGCTGTGGTCCTTAGATTCACGGCAAACCATAGGAACACCGAAAGGCATTTCTTTGCATTTTCCTTTTGTCCAGTCACAAAGCATTTCCTCACAATTATGACACACAATATGAGGAGCCCAATTCTTGTCTTGATCGCCAAGGGGAACTTGAAAATAGGCAATATATGTACGTGTCACAAATGATGAAATACAGTGCCTTTGATGTTGAAGTGTGTAACAACCACATATATAACAAAAGGTGTCAGGACTATTTTTACATTTATGCCTACTCAAAGAAGCCATGATTCAATCTTAAAACAAAATAAGAGGGTAATTTTTATCAAATAATAATTTTTTACTTTTAATAACAACTACAATTATGTAAAAGTGATGTTTATAAAACATTAATTGCCTTGTGGTTATGTTCAATCCAAGAGTCGTTGCCCTTTAACTCCAATTTAAAAACCAATGTATACCATTAACTGTAACAAAATAAACTAAAATTGCATAAAAAGTAGAGCATGCACCAAAAAATGGATTTCAGATTTGGAATTAGCGATTCAGTTATATATAGAAAATGTTAAAAAACCTTATGAACAGAAAATAAAAAATTAGTTGTTCCTCAGTGCATGGAAAATCAACCTAATGAATAGTGAATGAAGTCTTTCTTATTCAGATGGGCAATACTTAATCAAATATTTTTTATTTTACCATGATATTTCTAACTTATGAAACTTGAGGCTCTCACAAGGAAGGGGTCTACTTTTGTTTTATTTAATCATTTTTTGAATTAATTATTAAGCTATTCATAATTCACAGACTTTTCTTTAGCCCAATAACTAAAACTGAAAGTTTAATCTTGATAGGTACATAGCATCTGGCAGGAGGTTAATCTGTTGACTTTCAAGTTCCCAATTCACACTGAGAACCTAATATTCTATGACTCTTCGTTGCACCTACATATTTCCCCATGTATAAGACACACCTTAATTTTAGGGCCCAAAATTTGAAAATAATCTATTATATAAAGTTATTGAACTCAAGTTTTATTTATCATAAAATTCATACAACTCCTCATCACTGTCAAAACTCCCATTCATTAGCTTGTCCTCATCAGTGTCTGATGACGAATCACTGTCTTCCTATATTGTCATGTCTTCAGTTCCATCTGTGGCATTTGAAATGCCACAAGAACTGTATAAGACACACCCAGTTTTTAGACCCCAACTTTTTTGAAAAAGTGTGTGGGAAATACGGTACACTATGTCCTGATTAAGAAAATCATAATGCATCACTTTATTAATGGCATAGAAAGCAAAGCCTTTGACCTGCTTCTTAGTTTGAGTTTCCTTTCTTAGTTACAAAAATTGTCATGCCCTTGCTCCCACATGCAGTGCTCTGTTCATTGTCCATGCTTGGCCCATGGCTTGAGTTTCTTCTCTGACAGCTCAGTCCTACCTCCTCCTTCTTCTGTTTTCTTTTCCTCTCTCTCTCCTTCTATTTCTCCTCTTCCTCTTCTTGTTTCTAATCCTCAGCATTTTCTTCTCCTTCTTCTTTTCCTTCTGCTCTCCTTATTCTTGAAATGCATGAGCACAGCTTTTGCACCCTGTCTGCAGTACTTTATACGTAAATAAAGTTCTATTCATCTATTGTCCTGGGCTTCCTACTTTGCAGTGAACTTCTGAGCTCTGAAGGCACATTCTTTCTGCTTAATTCATTAACACAATTCTGACCAAGACAGGGATGAGATGTGCTGATAAGACCTCACCTAGTGACATTGCTCTATTAAAAAAATTTTAGGCCCTGGCAGGTTAGCTAAATCAGAGCGTCATCCCCAAACAACAAGGTTGAGGGTTTAATCCCCAGTTGGGTCACATACGGGAAGCAACCAATGAATGAATGGCTGAGTAGAAAACAAATGAATGCTTACCTTCCTGCTCCCCTCTCTCACCCTTCCCCTCTCTCTCTCTAAAAATTAATCAATCAATTAAAAAAAAAAAAAGTCATGGCTATGTTGTTTGGAGCATTGTCCGGAAGCACAGAGGTTGCTGGTTAGATCCTCGGTTAGGGCACATACAGGAACACCACGATGTTCCTATCTCTCTGTCTCTCTCTCTTCCTTCCTCTCTTCTAAAAAGAAGAAAAAGTTATTGAAAACTAATAAGACCCCAAGGTGACCAGCTTTAGAAGACAACAGTGGAAGGTATCAACTTATTTGCCATGACTTTAGTGAACCCTGAGCCAAGTCTTTTCTATGGCTTGCTAATTAGACCACACAGTTATTTAGGGAGCACACCTAAGAAAACAGAGCTTTGACTTAAGTAAACAGAGCTGTTTATGTGCTTGGTCTATGTTCTTTCTATATTTGAGTTGTCTCTGCCTGTTGCCACTGATATCAGGTGTGTGCAGGCCTGTGTGTATATCCAATGGGTTTGAAACATGTCATTCAGGCAATGACTGAAAAAAAAAATTCTTCTTTGCTTCCCTTGCTTTCTCTTGCTTTTTGTTAAAGTCCCTGATGCTTTGCTCTTCAATTGCTGTACTGTAATCTTTCATAGCTACTCAAATATTTCTTCAAGATTCTTTGGTATGCCAAGGCCACAGGGATCTCATATAGTTTCTCAAAACCTCAGAAGAGGCATCTTGTGTAGTCCTGGCCTTGGCCTTGGCCTTAGGTCAAACTCACCAATAAAACAGAAGCTAAGGATGACACCATTTTAATTCTTTGAGGTGAAATCACATCTGAACATTCTTTATATTCTGAGTACCTAAGATGTGTTTCCTATCCACTGTAAATACATAATGTATTTATTCTCTAAATTCTCCATGCATTTAATAACTACATAACATTCTTTCTAGCTTGCTGCTGACAACTTTCTAACAAAATCTGTCTAAATAGCAGATGTAATTTAAGTATAATTAGAAGAGAGCCTAAACAGGACTCCCTGTTTTTGAATCTCTGTACTTTCCTTTCATTCCATCATTGTGGCTGTTCTATTCTGGTGATTCCAAAAGTTTTTCAGTCTTCTTGAGGCATTTTTATTTAATGAAAACACACTCACAGGTCATCGTGCCTTCTGTTGTCATTATGTGACAGTCAACTAAAAGTGATTTTATTTTATTTTTTCTCATTTTAAATTCATTTTTATTTAATGTATTGGGTTGACATTTGTTAATAGGATCATAGGTTTCAAGTGTGCATTTCTATGATACATGAATGTATATTGCATTGCGTGTCTACCACCCAAAGCCAAATTATCATCTGTCACCTTATATTCTCAACAACTATGCAAATTTCTGTAAAACCATTCCAGCTTATTTTTTCTTTGTGACAGAGACAGAAAGAGAGACTGAGAGAGGGACAGATAGGGACAGGCAGACAGGAAGAAAGAGAGATGAGAAGCATCAATTCTTTTTTGTGGTATCTTAGTTGTTTATTTTTGCTTTATCATATGTGCCTTGACTGGTGAACTACAGCAGACTGAGGGACCCCTTGCTCAAGCAAGTGACCTTGGGTTCAAGCTGGTGAGCTGTGCTCAAACCAGATGAGCCCAAACTGAATCCTACAACCTCAGGATTTCGAACCTGGATCCTCTGCGATCAAGTCTGACCTGATCAGAGCCATTTCAGCTTTTATATGTTTTCTACTACCCACAAATTTTTTTAAAATCTGTGCAAATTATAATTTTTTTGAAGAATTTTTCTAGTTTTCTTAACTTGGTTTGGACAAGGATTAATAAATTTTATTGTATCCCTTTTTCTGATTTGTAAGAGTAAAAGAGATAATGTAAAACGATGTGCTCAGTCACAAGTTCTATAAAATTAAGTCAACTTACAAATCTACATTCCTAGAATTGTAAAAGTTAGTATTTACAGATATCACCCTTTAGGGATACAGAAATGTCATTTATTTAAAAAAATAAATATTTTTAATCTTTTTTATTGAGGAAGAAATTTAAAAATTCTACATTAGTAAGGTTTTGTTACTTGTGTGTTTGTGTGTGCATGTTTCTCTTATATTAGTCACACGGTGCATGGATAACAAGATCTTATTAATTAAAGATATAAGTTTTAGAACCTTGAAATAGATGGCTACACTTTCACCAGTGGGAGGGTAAAATGTACAATTAAACATTTTCTAAGATCTTCAGATTTTGTCTGGTAAGTAAAAGAAAAATCTGAACTATTCTTTCCAAAGTAGTGACAACATTGATGTTTGTTCTTGATGTAGTCCTATCCCGAAATAATGAATATAATAATGTATGAAAAAATATTTCCAACCTCATACTGTATTCTCTTTATAACAATTATTTTTCTGAACATTTTTTACTATTTTATTGTTTTATATTCTCGGCATGCTCACTGAACTTAGTCAATCCATTCTGATAAATGACCATTCCCAGAAGTTGCTACTTTCTCTAAATGTTATCATCTGATTCAATTTTGCCACCTTATTCAACTTTTCAAAACTGTTTTATTAACTGTCAGATCTTTAGTCATGTTGGATTTTGAGTCAAGTAGGATGTCAAAATATCAAATCTTCCCTTATATCCTTTTTTATTTTTATTCTTCAGTGGTTTTTTGGTAAATAAAAGGATTGATTTTAGACAGGTGAAGTTTGCTTGCTTGGAAAATGCAAATTTTTGTGCAGATAATGTACTCATTTTTTATTGAAATGGCAGCAGGTTAAACATGGGAGATCACACGAGAAGATAGGATGACAATAGTATTGTGTGATGTGAAAATAGAAATCAATCAATTCATTTTCTTTGTTTTAAATTTATTTCAAATTGATATGAGAGAGAGTGACAAAGAGAGAGGAAGATGTAGGGGAGGGAAAGAGAGAGAGAAAGAGAGTGAGAAGCATCAGCACATTGTTCTACTAAGTTGTCCCATTTAGTTGTGTACTCATTGGTTGCTTCTAGTATGTATCCTGACTTGGGATCAACCTGTAATCTTTGCATTCCAGGACTACACTCTATCCACTGAGTCACCTTGCCAGGGCTGAATAAATTCATTTTCAAAACTAGAACCCATTTACCAAAGCTATGTTCTTACTAAAAAAATATTACATGTTTTGCTTAATTACTAGTGTTATAACTATTTCTTCACTATAGTTGTAAAAAAGTAATGAAAGATGAGAGAGAGAAGAAAAAGAGAGCAAGAGAGAGAAACAGTGATTTGTTATCCTACTTTCTTATGTATTCAGTGGTTGATTTTTGTATGTACCCTGCCCAGGGATCAAACTCACAACCTTGACATATTAGGACAATGTTCTAACCAACTGAGATGCTTACTGCACTAAATTTTAGAATACTATAACTTATTTAATGACTTCCCAGTGTGCTCAAATAACATACTCTAATGACTCATGAAACTATCATTATTTCTATGGCATTTTATGTAAGTGGGTCAAAAATTATTCCAAACCAATTGCCTTTCCATAGTTATGCATCATCTTTTTGAACCTGAGCGAGCTGTAGGACTTACCTCAATTAAATAATTTATGACTACTTTTAATTATGTGGCTCAGTTAGTTAGAATATTCCAAGAGAGAAGTAAAAACTTGTGTTTCATTCCCATGAATCTTTATTTGCTTGGTTCTACAGTATTTCCTGGTCTTTGATGGTTCATAACCTAGTGATTTAAAGTAATTATTTTTCCTAATAAACAGCTGATGCTAGAGCGTTGGTAATATAGTAAAATTTTACCTCTTGTGCCGAAAAGGGAACTAATCATATTTTACTGCCAACATCAATACTTTCATCAACAAAGAACAATGTGTATCTAAAAGAAGTTAGTCGAATGCTACAATATTGTTTCAGTGTCAGCTTAATTTTTTTCTGAAATCAAAGAGTTTTAGCACATGTGATAGAACATCAAGGTAGAACCTAGAGGGGACAGAAGTAACAAAATACTCTATTGGATTTAGTCTTTAAAATATGTTTTGTGATCAGAAAAATATTCCTTGCCAGCAAAATGTACTTTTTTTTTTTAAATTTAAGAATGGATTTTGATTCCAAATTAAAAATATCAGATTATTTATTATATAGGCATTTATACATAATCATTTCCCGTTAGATAACCATTTGGTGAATTTGAATAAATCAAATACATTGTACTGGGCTTTAATTAACGGGGGATTTAGTTTTCTGCTACTCTTTTCATCCTTCTTCTTGTTAAAGTCTTAATATATTTTATATTTGTTATAAACTATAGCATAATGTATATTGAAGTTTTTTTTAATTGTTGGATTTCTGTTATTACACTCTCTTTTCTTTATATAGTTTTTATATCTTATCACACATGTACATGGTTCAAGATCTATCCCTTAACATTTAAACTTAATTTCAATTGATTAAAAATTTGGTTTAATTTTAGGTTTAACCTTTTTCCATGTCTTTTACCTTTCTCTCTCATTATAGTTAGTCTTTATTGAATTACTTTCTTGTTCGTCTTCTTTTAAAATATTTCCTGGGATACCAAAGACACTTTTCTCCTACCTACTTATGACATGCTTACTACTCAAATTAATGTCTTTTTGCTTATGTCTTCTATGCTCTTTACAAAATGACTTCAATTTATTATTTTTAATTAGAATTCAATCCTATGCAATTCTATGCTCTATTCCAGATGGAGTTCAGTCACACACACAAACACACAATTATATATATATATATCTTATATATTGTGTGTTTGTGTGTGTGTGTGTATGTATGTATGTAAGATTTAACTTAGCTGCATAGTAAGATGAACAGAGGGTGGCAGGAAATGAAGTACTCTGAGAGAGGTCAGTTTTTAGTTGCAGCAGGACCAGAATGGTAGGAAACGTCAGTACTTAAGAAGTACTCTGATCTGGCAGTTACTTTACCATAAACTTGCATCATTGCAAACTTATCTCTCCCCCTCACCCCAATTTAATGTGGCTACCTATGTTATGGTATATTTTTAAGAAACTTATTTTGGCATCTGATTCTAGTCACCCTCAATCCTACCCTATATTCCAGTACCCATTAATATTAAATTAGTCAATTGCTGGCCTTCTTCTTCCAGCTTGTTTCTATGGAGACCTTGCCCTAATCCTAACTTCCAACCCAGTTCAAGTTGACCTATGTCTCACATTGAAGCTACTTTAACTAATGTGAGATTTGCCACTTCCTAGCAGATGTTTTAAGAAATAACTGTGTTCTAGCCAGTCTTTCTTACTTTTGAAACAGTCATTGGTAATATTCCAGCGTGTTTTTTAGCCTGAGGATGGGGAGGGCATTCAGCAGAGATCTCAGCAACCCACAGTAGAAATGATGTGTAAGTGAAGCACAAGTCTTTGTGCTGTGAGTCACTGATATCTTGGAGGCATTTGGCAGTACAGGATCAGCTGTGCTATCCCGACCAAAATTGTAGACCAGTTTTCACACTTCTTCTCCCCCATCTATTCCCTTCTCTACAGTTAGTGATGTCATTTGAAAGAATGTTAAGCTTTAGCTCCTCCTCTCACACTGACTTTCCATTATACCTATTCAACTTTTCAAAACTGTTTTATTAACTGTCAGATCTTTAGTCATGAAAGATCTGACAGTTATACCTAGAAAAATATCTAATTTCCTTTCTTGCCCTCTGTGTTCCTGCAAGGCCTGACCCTGCCCGTCTTTCAAACTTCCTCTTCCACCATTCTTTATTGATTTTCTACTTGCTACTCTGGTCTTCCTTTTTCTCCCTGAGAGGGAAATTGTTACTGAATGAGGGAGGGCCTCTCTTAGTTCTTACATGTCTGTCAGCTTCCCAATTTTTAGGTATTATTCTGCAACCTAATGTCAGTTCTCTCCTTTTGTGATCAGCTCTTGTATTAGTTTCTCTTCTCTGTCCTTTCTGTCATGCAGCAGGTACAATTTCTTCTGAAATTCTGAAGGTAATAGGAAGTACAGGTGATAAAATGGAAAGTGTATAGCTTCACATATATTTTTTCTGTTAAGTTCCTTTTGGGGCATGGACCACTATTTTCCATCTTTGTATTATCAACACCAGCACAATGTAACATACAACATATAGTAAGTAGGTGATAAATTAATAATTGTTGAACTGAGTTAAATTCTTTGATATTTTCACCATTACCTATTTTTGAATAGATTAAGGATAAAAACAGATAAGTCCAAACAGTGAAGCTTCACAATAATTTTTTTGTATTTGTGTAATTGAATGCCCTAAACAAAGTTGCCTTTCTTACTCTTCATAAACACCAAGTTTCTTGGACTATTGACATAATATTTGAAGTGCTGGGTCTATGCCACTTGATCATTGTGTCATGTTTTATACTAAGAAAGATACCTTTTTTTCCCTTTTCTTATTATATTTAAATTTTATTTTGTCAAAGTAACAACACAGGCAGATGAAAAATATTTTTAAAAAGGGAAAAAAACCTTATAATTTAATGCAATGCATGCTCAATTCTTCTATTTCTCATTTTTTTATAAAATCATTTTTTAACTATTTCTACTTTTATTCCATGTACTGAGTACTTCCATAGTTAATATGGAAGTAGTGTGAGGATACTAAATCACTGTCCAGGGGAGGTGGGGAGTCACATCTTATTATCAGTACAGTGTAAAAATTAATTGTTATAGATGGATTCTTTGTATTGAACTTGTCACTAGCTGTGATTATAAATTTTCTGAGAGCAAAACAAAGTCATGCATAAATGTCATAAAACATAAGAGAAAAAGATAAACACAACAAAAAACTGTAATTCCAATTCTGAAGCCTTGAGATAAAAACTTTGGGAATCAAAGGTAAATTTTAATAATAAGAGGAGTTCAAAAAATATGATGTTCACTTACACAAACACCTTCAAGAAGTCTGGTTCTATCTGGGTTCTTTATGCTTTAACTTTACATATTTTATTTAATATCTACAATAAACTTACTAAGGAGGTATCAAATAATGCACAGTGTAATAATGCAAATGAGAAAACAAACTCAGAACCATTCAATGACCAAAGAAAACAAAGCTTCAACCCTGTTTTCTAAAGACTTCAAGTCCAATACTCTTTCATTATATTAGCATTGGCTCCTAGCTCTGGAAAGTTAAAATCAAATTGTATATTTCCACCTTTTTCACTTTTATTATTTTGCTGGTTAATCAAGAAATATGGGGTGGGGGCAAGATGGCAATGGAGTAGGCCGACATACTAACTTCCACCTCCCAGAACCAAAGTGGATTACAACTTAATTTTAAAAACTATCACCTGGAAAAACCAACTATGGAGTAAACTAAGAGTACTCTTTATTCAAGGATCACTGAAGAAGCCACACTGAGACTGGTAGAAAAAGCAGAAACAGAGAGTGAGCTGCCCAGCTCCCCAGAGCAAATGGCAGTGCAGAGGGACTTGCATGGTGGGAAGTGAGTTCAGTGAAGAGGGGAAGGTCTTGAGCCCCAGGAACAAAGTCCCAGCCTGCAGCCTCAGAGCCAAAAAGAGGCTTACAGACAGTATATCACTGCAAAACAAGCTAGGATACTGTTTGTGAGAAAGAGCTAGATTTATCAGACCCAGGAATCTTCTTAAAGGGACTGTGTAGAAAATCTCTTTCACAACCACACATCTGGGACTCTTGGAGACAAGGAGAGATCAGAAGACTAAAGTAGCAGGAAGAGAGTGTAATCTAGGAGGCACAGGGAGAAACACTTGGAGAGACAGCCATCCTACTCCTGGGCTGAGTCACTCCCCAAATCTGAAGTG
Organism: Rhynchonycteris naso; assembly: GCA_037038555.1. NCBI lineage: Eukaryota > Metazoa > Chordata > Mammalia > Chiroptera > Emballonuridae > Rhynchonycteris > Rhynchonycteris naso. Next base: position 59,803,236 of record CM072995.1, on the reverse strand, counting down.
AATATTTCCTCTGGAACCAGTAATACCACAAAGGCAAGCAGGATACCAACCAACCAGAACCTCGCCTGCAGCACTCAGAGGACAGTCACTTAGAAGGAGGGAGCAATCAGAGATAAAGTATTGAGTGCTAAGATCTGAGCTGCATTGCCCTTACCCACACTGTTGAGTGCTAGCCAGAGGGCAGATGGCAGTGGGATGTGGAACTGCAGTCCAGTAAGTGAGGGTGGAAGCCAGGCAGGCCACCACTAAGACCCGGTGAGAGCTCAGTCCCACCCGGTAAGGCTGGTGGCTGAGGGCGGTATGGGGACAAAATGGAGCCCATGAAAGTGGTCAGACCCAAGGCTGCAGGCCAATCACCAAGAGCAATCCGACTGCAGACCTTCCCGCAAGGGCAAGGCAAAAGCCAGATGGTGGATACCTGCTACTGAGCAAGGACACACAGCTCCACCCACAAAGCCAGGGTTTGTGGCGGGCACAAGATTACAACTCTGCCTATGGGGTGGGGTGAAAGCCAGGGAACTGGTAGATACCCATGGCTGTGCTTGGGTGTGCAGCTCTGACTGGGAAGCTGGGCTTGTGGCCCGGCAGGAGAGCAAAGCCCCACCCATGGCAGTGGAGTGCAAGGGGGGAAATGGCTAAACGAGAGGCTGAAAATAAGTGCACATGTCAGCCAAGATGTGCTCAGGCTTGCAGCCCCAGTGGGGCACACAAGTGCAGTCCCACCAACAGGGGTGCCGAGAAGGATGAGGTCCGCCATGCCTCATAGCCGGGGCATGTGAACACAGCCCCACCTGCAGAGGAGAGGTGGAAAACTCAGCAACTGCTACAGTGGGAAGGCACTGGCAATGCCCATATCCAAACACCCGAGGCAGCGGAAAATGGGGTGGTGGTCCTGCACACAGACCGCACCTAGGGAACACAGAAGACACCCCCATTGGACTCCTGTGGACACACCCTTTTTATACACAGGCAAAATGGGAAGGCAGAAAATTGAAACCTAAATGAATCAGGAGTTATCCTCAGTAAAGGATTTGAATAAGTTGGATATAACCAAATTACTGGATGATGAGTTTAAAATAATGATTGTTAGGATGCTGGAAGATCTTAGAACAACAATAGATGGATATAACAAGCACCTAAATAGAAAGCAAGTATAAAAAAGGACATTGAAATAATAAAAATGAATCAGTCAGAAATGACAAATATAATATCAGAAATGAAATCCACAATGAAAGAAATTAAAAGTGGGATGGATGAAGCTGAGGATTAAATCAATGAGATAGAGGACAAGATAAATTAAGGCACAGAAGCAGATCAACAAAAAGAAAAGAGACTCAAAAAGGAAATGCTAAGAGAGCTCTGTGACAACATGAACACAAATAACATCCGCATCATAGGGATTCCTGAAGAAGAAGAGAAAGAACAAGGGATAGAGACTTTGTTTAAAGAAATTATAGCTGAAAACTTTCCTAAATTGATGCAGAAAAAAGTTACACAGGTTCAAGAAACACAGAGTATTACATTAAAGAGAAACCCAAAGATCTACACCAAGACACATCATAATTAAAATACCAAAGCTAAGAGATAAAGAAAAAATACTAAAAGCTATAAGAGAAAAGCAGTCTAATACCTGCAGAGTAGCTCCCATAAGAATAGCATCTGCCTTCTCAACAGAAACACTTGAGGCCAGAAAGAAATGGCAAGAAATATTCAAAGTAATGCAGAACAAGAGCCTAAAACCAAGACTTCTTTATCCAGCAAGTCTATCATTTAAAATTGAAAGATTAATAAAAAGCTTCCCAGACAAAAAACAAACAAACAAAGAAACAAAAATTCTCAAGGAATTTATTACAACCAAACCAATGCATCAAGAAATGTTAAGTGGCCGGTTGTAAACAGAACAAAGGGAGAAAAGAATACATTATGGAGGAATGTAACTTTAAAGAATAAAATGGCAATACAAAACTACATATCAATAATAACCTTAAATGTGAATGGATTAAATGATCCAATCAAAAGACATAGGGTAGCTGCATGGATAAGAAAACAAGACCTCTACATATGCTGTCTACAAGAGACACACCTCAAAACAAAAGATACACATAGACTGAAAGTAAAGGGTTGGAAAAAAATATTTCATGCAGATGGAAATGAAAAAAAAGCTGGGAAGCAATACTTATATCTGGTAAAAATAGACTTTAAAACAAAAGCTATAGTAAGAGATAAAGAATGTCACTACATAATAATAAAGGGAGCAATCCAACAGGAAGATATAACCATTATATGTATCTTTGAACCTAATATAGGAGCACCTAAATATATAAAGCAGACTTTGATGGATATAAAGAGCAAGAAAAACAGCAATACTATATTAGTAGGGGATTTTAATACCCCACTAACATCACTAGATAATTCCTCAAGAAAGAAAATCAACAAAGAAACAGCAGACTTAAAAGACACACTATATCGAATAAAGTTAATAGATATCTTTAGAACCTTTCACCCTAAGGCAGCAGAATATACATTCTTTTCAAGTGCTCATGATACATTCTCTAGGATAGACCACATGTTAGAGCACAAAAGGGATCTCAACAAATTTAAGAAGATTGAAATCATATCAAGCATCTTCTCTGATCACAATGGCATAAAACTAGAAATCAACTACAACAGAAAAATAAAAAATATTCAAACACTTGAAAATTAAATAATATGTTATTAAATAATGAATGGGTTAACAATGAGATCAAAGAAGAAATAAAAAAAAAATTCTAGAAATGAATGATAATGAGCATACAACTCAAAATAGCAAAAGCAGTTCTGAGAGAGAATTTCATGGTATTACAGGCAGACAATAACAAGATAGAAAAAGCTCAAATAAACAACTTAAGCCTGCATCTAAAAGAACTAGAAAAAAAAAAAAAAACAGCAAGTAAAGCCTAGAGGTAGTAGAAGGAAGGAGATAATAAAGATTAGAGAGGAAATAAATGACATAAAGGCTAATAACACAATATAGAGGATTAATGAAATCAAGAGCTGGTTCATTAAAAAGGTAAACAAGACCAATGAACCTTTAACCAGACTCACCAAGAAAAAAAAGAGAGGACTCAAATAAATAAAATTAGAAATGAGAGTGAAGAAATAACTGACAAGACAGAAATACAAAAAATTGAAAGAAAATACTTTGAAGAGCTGTATGGCAAAAAATTAGACAACCTAGGTGAAATGGACAAATTTGTTGAAACAGATAATCTTTCAAAAATCAATCTGGAACAATCAGAGTACCTAAACCGACCAATTACAATAAATGAGATTGAAACAGTTATCAAAAAACTTTCAACAAACAAAAGCCCTGGGCCAGATGGCTTCACAGTGAATTCTACCAAATATTGAAAGAAGAACTAACTCCTGTTCTTCTCAAGCTATTTCAAAAAATTCAAGAGAAACTAAGACTTCCAAGCTCCTTCTATGAGGCGAGCATAATTCTGATTCCAAAACCAGGCAAAGACAACACTAAGAAATAAAATTATAGGGCAATATCCCTGATGAACATAGATGCTAAAATCATCAACAAAGTATTAGCAAACCAAATTCAGCAATATATGAAAAAAACATCATGATTGTTGGGCAGATAAAACATATTATGCTCACTTTGTTAAAGATGGCGCTGGCCACATGGAAGCCCATCACCCAGGTGATATTAGTTGCCCTTATGCTTGGGATGGACGTAATTATATTAATAGGTGTGGGGGACAGGCTGTAAGCGGGCAGAGTCCTTATAGCCCAAGGCTTAGTTTTAAGAATAAGCTTTTCCCCACACCCTTCACTGATTAGATGATGTGGGGTGGTGCACTCTCATGAGGAATCCTCCTATTATGTCTCAGATAAATGACTTTGTATCAGAGACTTCCTTGTTTGTAGATTGGGTTAAAGGTTTGGATTTCTACACTATAAAGTGGGGCAGACCGGGAGCTTGCTCTCTCTCCGTTACTGAGATTAGCATTAGAAATGAGAGCAGATTAAGGCCACATGGAAGAGAAGAGAAGCAGCCAAGATGGTGAAGTGCTGAGGGAGAATCCAGTTTGTGCAGTTTGTGCAGAGAGAAGGAGATGGGAAACAGAGGTGAATAAGTCTGGTGAGCTAGAAACCTTTGGTGCTAGGAAACTCGGATAAGTTAGTAGCTTTGTGAGAACTGAATGAGTGGGTTTTGGAGCTCAGTGTGTGTTTTTACTTGCCTGCCTGGTGCAAGCTAGGATTAAAGCAATGGCCCACCAGTTCATGGCTCCGTTGTTTCATTACCAATTGTCCCAATCAAATGCGAACCTGCACTGGCCAGGCGGCCCTTTTGGTGGCCTTGGGCACTGGACTTACAATGATCAAGTAGGATTTATTCTGGGGAGCCAAGGTTGTTAAATATTCACAAATCAATCAATGTGATCCATCACATAGATGAAAGGAAGAAGAAAAACCACAATATAATTTCAATAGATGCAGAAAAGACATTTGATAAAATACAGCACCCATTTATGTTCAAAACTCTCAGCAAAGTGGGAATGTAAGGAACATACCTCAGCATAATAAAGGCCATCTAAAACAAACCCACAGCCAACATTATACTCAATGAGCAAAAATTTAAAAATATTTCCTTGAGGATCAGGGACAAGGCAGGGGTGCCCCCTTCCACTGCTCTTATTCAACATAGTTCTGGAAGTCCTAGCTACAGCAATCAGACAAGAAGAAGAAATAAAAGGCATCCAAATTGGAAGAGAAGTAGTAAAACTATCATTATTTGCTGATGATATAATACTGTATATAGAAAACCCTAAAGTCTCAGTCAAAAAACTACTGGACCTAATAAATGAATTCAGCAAGGTGGCAGGATATAAATTAATACTCACAAATCAGAGGCATTTTTATATACCAACAATGAAATGTCCAAAAGAGAAATTAAGAAAACCATCCCCTTCACGATTGCAACCAAAAAAATAAAGTACCTAGGAGTAAATTTAACTAAGGAGATTAAAGACTTATACTCAAAAAATTATAAAACATTGGTAATAGAAATCAAGGAAGATACAAACAAGTGAAAACATATACCAGGCTCATGGTTAGGAAGAATAAACATCATTAAAATGTCTACATTACCCAAAGTGATTTATAAATTTAATGAAATACCAATTAAAATACCAATGACAATGACATATTTCAAAGATATAGAACACATATTCCAAAAATTTATACAGAACCAAAAAAGAATACAAATAGCCTCAGCAGTCTTGAAAAAGAAGAATAAAGTGGAAGGTATCACACTTCCTGATACTACAAGGCCATTGTACTCAAAATACCTTGGTACTGGCATAAGAACAGGCATTTTTCCTTACCAGGCGGTGCTCAGTGGATAGAGCATCGGACTGGGATGTGGAAGAACCAGGTTCGAGACCCCAAGCTCGCCAGCTTGAGCGCAGGCCCAAGGTCACTGGCTCCAGCAAGGGGTTGCTTGGTCTGCTGAAGGCCCGCAGTCAAGGCACGTGTGAGAAAGCAATCAATGAACAACTAAGGTGTCGCAAGGGCAACGAAAAACTAATGATTGATACTTCTCACCTCTCTCCATTTCTGTCTGTCTGTCTATATCTATTCCTTTCTCTCACTCTCTCTCTGTCCCTGAAAAAAAAAAAAGAACAGGCATATATATAAATAGAACAGAACAGAGAACCCAGAAATAAACCCACATCTTTATGGACAATTGATATTTGACAAAGGAGGTAAAAGCATACAATGGAGTAAAGACAGTTTCTTTAACAAAGGTTTTTGGGAAAATTGGACAGCTACCTGCAAAAAAATAAAAGTAGACCACAAACTTACACCATTCACAAAAATAAACTCAAATTGGATAAAAGACTTAAATTTAAGTCGTGACTTGTGAGTATTAATTGTATTAATGCCTCTGATTTGTGAGTATTAATTTTATATTCTGCCACCTTGCTGAATTCATTTATCAAATCCATAAGCCTCTTAGAAGAAAACATAGGCAGTAAGCTCTCCGACATCTGTCGCAGCAATATATTTGCCAATTTATCTCCACGGGCAGGTGAAATAAAAGACAGGATAAATAAATGGGACTATATTAAACTAAAAAGCTTTTGCACAGCTAAGAACAATATGAACAGAATAAAAAGACAAACTACACAATGGGAGAACATATTCGTCAGCACGTCTGATAAGGGGTTAATATCCAAAAAATATAAAGAACTTGTAAAACTCAACACTAGGGAGATAAACGATCCAATCAAAAAATGGGCTAAAGAAATGAATAGACACTTCTCCAAAGAGGACATACAGATAGCCAATAGACAGATGAAAAAATGTTCAACATCACTAATCATTAGAGAAATGCAAATTAAAACCACAATGAGATATCACCTCACACCAGTCAGAATGGCGCTCATCAGCAAAACAACACATAGTAAGTACTGGTGAGCATGTGGAGAAAAGGAAACCCTCCTGCACTGCTGATGGGAATGCAGACTGGTGCAGCCACTGTGGAAAACAGTATGAAGATTCCTCGAAAAATTAAAAATAGAACTGCCCTTTGACCCAGCCATCTTACTTTTAGGAATATATCCCAAGAACACCATCTCACTGATTCAAAAGGAGAAATGTATTCCCATGTTTATGGCAGCATTGTTCACAATAGTGAAGATCTTGAAACAGCCCAAGTGTCCGTCAGTGGACAAGTGTATTTAAAAGCAGTGGTATGTATATACTATATATGGGGCCATGAAAAAGAAGAAAATTTTGCGTTTTGCGACACCATGGATGGACCTGGAAACTATTATATTAAGTGAAATAAGCCATGCAGAAAAACAAAAATATATGACCTCACTCATTTGAGGAATTCAATGAACAAAGTGAATTGAGGAACAAAACTGAGACAGAGGAGGGATCAAAGGGACCAGAGGAAAAGAGGACAGAGAGAAAGGAGATGATAGGATGGGATAAACCTGAAGGGAAAGGAAGAGGGTCTTATTGGGAGGGGAACGAGGAGAATGTTGAGAGAAATATGGGGCAGGGGATACATTCGGGGTGACACTAGAATCTATGTAAACACAATAAATTAATATCAATAATAAAAAAAGAAATATGGAATTTTGTTTGGCATTTTAATGTGATTTGATTCATTCTGCTAGTAAATTACAATTTTTAAAATTTATTTTCTCTTCCTGCTTATAAGAACTATCGAGGCAGTATTCTCAACCTCCAAGAATTTATTCTCCATTATAAAAAGGAAAAGAAACTCAGAAAAACAATTCTTTATGATATATATTGGTTCTGATGTCCAAGGGATTGTGAAAGAGAAGAGAAAAAGTACACATTTTTTTCTAACTGAACTGATCTTCTAAGGATACTGTGGCTATAAATCAATATGAGTATGTTCTTAATAAGGTGTTTTTGTTCTAGTCACCCTGTATGTATACTGTATAGCTAAAGGAATTTTCCTATTTTAGTTAGACACTATTTCAAGCTGTGGCTTTATGCAGTTCTAGAACACTCAATGCAAAAAGTAAAATCTGTTAAGAACTGGAAATCTTAAAAATTTAACCATGCACAAGAAGTGTAGGTAAAACTTTATGGAGTATTATGAATATTAAGCTTGAAGGTAACTGCAAAACTCTGTACGTGAACATCACATTTCTTTTAAAAGAAACTGTTTAAATTCATTTATTTTAAATTTCTTATTGAATTTATTGGGGTGACATTCGTTACTACAATTATATAGGTTTCAGGTGTACAATTCTATAACACATCATCTGTATAACGTGTGTGTTCACCACCCCAAGTCAAGTTTCCGCCATCACCATACATCCCCACCCTCTTTTACCTGTTTTAATTTACCTTGAGCTCTCCCCCAATTAATATTTTACAAAACAAAATAGTCTGTCAGATATAATAATAAAATTTTTCCAAAATTTTTATTTAAAGTCAAATAACATCTAAGGCAAATTTATGTAGCTCAATTTTATTTTAAAATAAATTTAGTCACAAATTTTTAGAATGTTGACCATAAGCAAATACCGTGAGAAAAACACAAGTCTCTAACTTTAGGTTATGTCTTCGCCAGAGGACCCTGCAACAGAATAATCTCTTTTTTTTTTTCCTCCTCTTATCATTCCTTGAAATTTACTCTGACTCTTCATACTGTGAAGTAGCTACTAGCTCTAGAGTACTCTCCATGTAGACATCTGCATCAGTAAACTTTTAGAGTCTCACTTGTGACAATATCTAGAGCAGTTATAAGATGTGTTATAAATTCATCATTATAAGTTCTGCCCTCCCAACTAAAACACATGCCTCTTCTTCCTTTTTTTGCCTTTTAAATTTTTTAAGGTGTCATTTATTTGTGCATGTTTCTTAAAATACAAACTTCTTGAGATCACTATTTTGTAAGCCCTCATTACTCATCAAAATTCTTCTCAAAGATGTGGTGTGGTAATGAGTTTGTTTTAAACAAGCCAGAGTACAGTACTTCCATGATATTGTCTCATACCACAAAATAACAATTTCATTTCCTGATTTGTTTTATTAAAAATAAGAAAGATGCTAGATTGGAAATCATGTCCTTAGTTGTTTAAAATACTATCTATATGAAAACCAGGCATACACTATTTATTTTTTCAAAAATACTGGATAATTGGTTTTACCTTAGTTTATTTATGCAATTGTTTTTTAAGAAACACTTCTTTTTATATGGTGACTTTTTTCTAATAATCACAGTTTGATATAAAAAGAAAAAAGCATATTATTTATCAAAGTATGCTGAGCTTCCTAAGATGTATCTTCAAATGTACTTATTATCTATCTCATCTTCTTATTGCCATACAACTTTTTTCTTCATCAGAACCCTAGCCAGAATGAAAATTAATTAACTGATATTACACCTTTCACACAAATGAAACCACTTATAAAACCTTTCAAACAGTGACTAGCACATAATAAAAACTAATAAATGATAAAGATTATGAAATTCTACCCACAATTTTACTGCTTAATATCCAGTGTACCAAACTCTAGACCAGTGTCCAGAGTCTTCAAGTATTATTTCTTTAAAAATGCTTTAAAAAGTAAAAATAAATGAATAATAATAATACTATACTTTTTTTTTAATTCTCCACCCAGAGCATATTTAATTTAAGTAATTCCTTATAGCAATACTTATTTTTTCATTTGAAAATGTAAGAAACAAAGAGATTCATTTCTAAAGCACTGTATTTTACTTGTAACCACGTCTGATTCTCTTTCTGTAGCATTCAGCATTGCCATATTTATATATCATCTCTGCGAATTCAGGAGGTGGATGAGAGCCATTGTCTAAAGAGTACAAAGAAACCTAATGCTATATTAATCAGTAATGCATTTATTTTCCCCCTTGAAATGAATGATCAATTAATTCCAACAGTACTATCATATAAATTGTGTTTCAATTGAGCAATCCTGAAAGGATTCATTCCATTGAGTGTTGTGTTCTTTCTTCTTGAACTCTCAGTAGCCTATAATGAGTTATATAACAGAGATATATCTCATGTTCTTTTCAAAAGGTATTTGGAAAGATTTCTTTCTTTCAGAAAGAATAAAGGTATCTGCTACCACGAGCTTGATTTTCTACAATTTGTCTTTTTAACAGATATGTCTAACTTTAAAAAACGATCTCTGTTTTGACTGACATTATTCATTGTGAAACTGAGGTGACAGTGAGCTAAGTGTGTCAAAGAGTTCTTAGATACTTGAGAGCATTGAAGATCTCACTTAAAGTGTTAGGTTCTCTATACACAAGTAAGAAATAAAATTTTTAAAAATGTAGCATTCATGCCCTGGCTGGGTGGCTCAGTTGGAGCATTGTCCTGATGTGTTAGGATTGTGGGTTTGATCCCGGTCAGGGGACATGTGGGACTCAACCAATGAATGCAGAAATGAGTAGAACAGCAAATCAATGTTTCTCTCTTTCTCTCTCAAATCAATCAATAAATATTTAGAAAATAGATAGCACTCAGAGTATTTTGTTTAGCACTAATTCACAACTAAAACTTGCTGTTCTAGTTGTAAATGTGGCTAGGGTTCTTGAAGTTATTATTATTTTTTATTATTATTAAGTGACAGACTTCTGCATGCTCCCCTATCAGAATCCATCCGGCATGCCCTCTACTGGATGATGCTCTGCCATCTGGGCCACTGATTTGTTGCCTGGCAACTGAACTATTTTATTGCCTGAAGCGAGGCCATGGAGCCATCCACAATGCCTGGGGCCAACTTTGCTAGAACCATTCTAGCTGTGACTGTAGGAGGGAAGGACAAAGAGAGAAAAAGAGAAGTGGGGAGGGGTGGAGAAGCAGATGGTCACTTTTTCTGTGTACCCTGACGAGAAATCAAACCCAGGACTTCTACAAGATGGCAAATGCTCTACCGCTGAGCCAACAGGCCAGGACCTGAAGTAATTTAGGTTTGTTTTATTTTCAACTCACCAGTGGTATTTATACATTTTTTTAAGGAAGAAATTTTCAAGGAATCAGAAAAAAGAAATTTTCTATCCAGTGAGCAATCATCTAGCTTGAGTCCTCTGTTTTCTCCTTTTAAAGAAACTTGGACTTTAACTTGAGACTGTACAGGAATGCCAAAATAAATTTTGAATACATGAGAACATTAAAAATCCAGAAAAACAAACTTTATATTTCTAAATGAACTAGCAAAAAACACCTTCTATTCATCCAAGAGTGTGTATCAACCTAAGTATTTGCTTTCTAATAAGTGATATAACCAATGATTTAGTAGTCATAACAAGAGCTAGTGAATTCTATTAATAATTTATTTTATGGATTGATATAGACTTTTCCACATTGTGAAATACAAATTAGTACATATTTTCTGAGAGCAGAGCATGCAGGGTAACCAACTGACTCAAAGTATTAGACAATCACCTTTAGGGAGAGGCAGGATATGACCCCTTAACTGGGACACATAACTGGACACTGATGAGAAGAATTCAGCTACAATAGTTAACAAATGAATAGAGGCCAATTTTCAACTGGTGAAAGAAAAAGAAAGTCCTAGAAGTCAAAGATGAAGCAAAACTGGTACATTGTACTGGCCTTCCTGCAGAGACCCTACCAGGTGCTCACAGAAACCCACATGGAGATATCTGACTTCTTGTCTGAAACCATGCAAGCCAGAAGACACTGCATTAACTGCTTAAAGTGCCAGGAAGAATTCCAGTTTTGCTAACCCAGTATTCTTTACCCACCCAGTAAAATTGTGATATGAAAGATAGAATTTTCTAAATAAAAATTGAGATAATTAATTTCCAGTAGGTTTACTCTATAAAACTTTCAAAAGAACACTTTTAAGGCAAAATTAAAATCATATATATACTATACAGAAATTTGAATCTACACAGAAATACACATAGATGAAAAATAATACAGATTAAAATATTGAAGCTAAAATAAAATAAAATATATTTTCTTGTTTATTTGCTCTAAAATAAACTGAAACAAAAATTGCAACAATGTTATGGGTTAATACATAGATAAATTAAAATGTACAGCAATAATCACATAAAAATAGTAGAAGGAATTGAGGACATCCAGTTGTAAGAAACAGATTACATATGTCTCAAATCAATATAATATATAGTAACTAAAGGTATACTCTGATTAATTAAAGATATCTACCTATAATCTTAGAACAAACATTTAAAAATTTTAAGGGGTAGCTAATACAACAAAAACAGAGATAAAATGTAATCTTGAAAATAGTCAATTAAACTGGCCATAACTGGTGGTTCAATGTATAAAGCATTGTCCTGGAGTGTCGAGGTCATGGGTTTGACCCCGCTCAGGACATGTAGAAGCAATCAATGAGTATATATCTTAATGGGATGGAACAACTAAGTGAAACAATGGGTTGATGTTTCTCTCTCTATTTCTCTCTCATCAATGGAAACATTAAAAAAAATATGCAAGTAACCCAAAAGAAGATAGAAAAGAAAGAATAGTAAACAAAAAGAAATAGAACATATAAAAAGTAGCTGACAAGGTGCTAGATTTTAATTCAATTGGTACCACAATCATTTTAAATAAAAAGTCTTTATCTATATACCAATCATATGGCAGAGATCAGTGATACATATATTTATATAAAATATACATAAATGATATGTATATATATATATATAAAACACACACACACACACACACACACACACACACGACACTAGTAAGTGCTATCTACAAGAAATGTTAAATTTAAAGCCACAGATTGATTAAAAGTAAAGAGGTCAAGAAAAGTATACATATATAAATGCTAGAGTAGCTATTTTAATTTAAGACAAAGCAGGCTTCAGAACATGGAAGATTATCAGAAATAATGAGAAAAATTATATAATGTTAAAGGGATCAGTTTTCTAACAAGGTGTAATAATAATAAAACAGGTATGTATCTTACAAAGAAACAGTTAAAAACTTCCTGAAAATGAAATCTCCAGACCTTACAAGGTTTAGTAAGAAATTTTACCAAGATTTCAAGAAACAATACAATCTATATAATCTCTTTCAGAAAATAGAGGGAATAGTTTCTAATTTAATTTATGAAGCCATCATTGAAATGAGATAAAGATTACAATTATTACACCTGCCTGAACTAATACAAAATAATATTGAATGTAAACTGTAATTGAAAAGAAATTTAGTGCAAAAGAAAATTAAGAAAAAGGAAAGATTATAACAAAAGGAAACTGTAGACTAATCTCCCTCATGAACAGGGACAGAGAAATCCTAAACAAAATATTAGCAAGTTGAAGTCAAACCTAATTCAATCCTACTGTTATAAGGTTGTCCAGGTTACCTTGGATGAAGATTCAGGTAGTCCACAAATTCTTTAGCCTTGAGGGTTACTACGAAAGATGATTAATTTCTTTATGATATGTGACCTTGAGTAGTTAAAGTTTTTAAATATAAATACTTCCATGGTTTTATACGTGGGCTAGAGCACCTCACTTTTCCTCTCACTCAATTAATTACTATTAGAATAAAGTAATATTCTCTTTTATTTTCACTATATATTTTCTTCTTACCACTGGATAAATTTAAAAAATACCACTTTAAAATGATCTTATATAAAATAGAATTCATGTAGTCCAGTAAAATACAAATAGCTGTTTTGGGAAAATAAAACAGGTGGGGTAATTTTTGTCAAATATATTTAGATGAAACAAAATGAAGCTGGGTGTCTCACATAATTACTAGTGCATTTACTCTGATGTTCCAAACAACATAGCTTTCACAATGTTATTTGAGAAAGGAACCATTGGTATCTATCATACTATTGTATTATTGGAAATTGGGAAAAACCCTGCTCAAAGTTAGAGTATTAACTCTTTTATCTGAGAAGTTTTGGGGGCTGCCAGGTGCTGATGATTGAAAAGTTCGAATGATATCTGAAGAAATTTCTCTCTTTTTTTAAAAAATCTTTTTCTCTGATTTTTAGTCTGATATCTTTAAATTGGTGTCCAAGGTAGTTAGTAATATGCTGTATGATAGCTGGCCACATCTGAGTCATGTACCTTGCTGGCGGGTGAAAGCATCAACTCCCATCAAACCACAATAAATGTGTTATATATTAGAAAGAAAGGGTCCTTTATCAGATAAAATGGAAAGTGGTGTCTGTTATAAAATAAATACAGAGAAGATTTTACAATTTTGTGAAAAGATTATATATTTTAAGAAGAAACATTGTTTTCTGTTGATATGTTACAGAAATGTTTAATTTAATAGAGTATGCTTCTTCATTAGCAAAATCAAACTGGTTTAACTCTTTTACTGGTCCTCTACTGAGTTACATTGGCAGGGTCTTGAAAGTTGAGTTTTGTGATAGATGAGTGACCATGCATCATCTACACTGTCAGTTACCACAGGGTAGTCCTCCACACTTAGTCTCCAGCAATTCATCAAAATTATCGTTCAAGGGTTCCTACAACTGTACAGCTGTGGTCTATGTACCCAATGTAAATAGATCTCAGCTGTCTTTCTCTAGTTGCATCTGTCTCTTCAGATTTTTGCATGGTATTTTGCCTTGTGATTGTAGTGAAAGTCATCAATTTTCAGTTTGTTCAGATTTTTATTATTGAAAGACAGAGATTGCTCATTTCCAATCTCTTTACATGTTAGAGCTGAAATCAAACATTTTTGTTTGTTTGGGGTGACATTGGTTGAAGTAACTTTCTGGATGTTACAACAAACATTTTCAAAATGTGTCTAGTTAAATTTATTTATTCTCTTTAGTTTTGCATGCTTTTTTATCTCTATTTTTTTCCATTCTGTCAGCCTTTTATTGTTAGAAATAATTTTGTTGAATACAGTACAAACAATGTGAGCAATTTAATTCTATTTCTTTCTATTAATTTTTTAGCATCTCCTATACATTTTGTTGTCAATCTCTTAAACATAGAACAGTTTATCAGACCTATGTTGCATTATTTATACTCATTCATTCTTAAACATAGATTTGTTGGTTAAAAACTTATTTGTAATAATAGATAATAGAAGCTAATAAGTATTTTTATTCCAACTTTTGTTTTCTATCCTTAGATGACATTATTGTATCACATTTTTTTTACTTCCCTAATTTTTAAATTTTTATGTAGCATGCAGTTAATCCTTAGAAAAATGAGAGGATGAGCAGAAAACAAATACAGTGCATTTTAATGACAACTAGACTTCATGCAATAAAATCTTAGTGACAATTTTTTATGCACATATTCTGATCTTCCTGTCAATATTTAACCCCAAAATCAAAATTTAATATATTTATGTATAATGTGTCAAGTTATATAAGCTGTTTAGGGAAAACACTTGCTCTTATGCTTTTCTTTTTATACCTGTGGATTGGTATCTATCACATAGTAGATACTTGATAAATATTGTTATCAACTAAATTCTAATTTTAGAAATACAGAACTCCCAGAATCAGCTTATTCTTGAATTGATTGACACTAAAGCAAAATTTTTTATGTTGTGAATTTATATGTGTGTCTAGAATATCATAAACTCACTTACCTTAAAGAAACCTTTTTTATTTTTTCCACAGGGCAAGAATTAAGTACACAGATGACTTTCTTGTTCTGATTACCACCAGTGTAATCAGACAGTTAATTTGTATCCTAGAATTAATGTATCTCTTTATCAATATTTAATATATTCGGAAGTATATGTTTAAAAATCCTTAGAATTTTAAATTGTGGTTGTTTTCATTTCTAGCTACCTTACAGAAGAAATGAAGAATTGACTGCTAATCTACGAAGAGAAAGTTAAAAGAAATGAAATCTTATATTTATCCTTCTGACAGTATATGAAATGTAATATTGATACTGACTGAAGTCTAACAAATTATCATTATAATCTTCTAGAGAACATGGTTCTATTGATTTCATATACATGTACTATTTCCATTGTAATAAAAATGAAAATAGTACATGTATAAATAATTATATTATTATTTCAAAGATGCCTTTATAATTTAATTTTTATAGAATATTATTAAACAATGGGTGTTTAGGAAAATAATAGAAAAATTGGGAAAGAAAGAAAATTCTTGGAATGATGCTCACAGTATAAGAAGTCCATAAACTCTATTTTCAGTTTATGTAGAGTATAGTCTAACTTTCAACTGATATTAAGAAATGATTGCATCTAGCAAGTCTATAATTAATACCGTCTTACTAAACATAATTTATTCATTATCATCATTATTTCCAAATTAAACATTTCTACTTGATTTTACATACTGTAGAGTGCTTAGACATAAATAGAAATTTATTAGATGGAAGTTTAATAGGAGTGAGGATGTGAATGAATATCTAATCTGGCATGGTATAATAATTGCTAAAAATATTTAAAATCCCTTCAATGATCTGATAAAGAATTGAGAGCTGTTTTTATTTCTTTCTTGTTTTGTTTTTGGGCTGGATTATTTAGATAATAACTGAATGTTCTTATAATTTGCATTTCAAAGGCTAGCAAATAAGAGACTATATATAGCTAGTTTGAGATTTATTTTGTTTTGTTTTTTATTTTGATTTTGTGATCAAGAAAAGTGCTGATTAAAATCAAAGACTAAATTTAGTTCTCTAACATTTATTTTACCAGTGAAGAAATGTAAGTTTTGGTTTTTTCCTCTCATTGTTCATCTTTAATGATTGATATTAAGTTGTTACATTACTGCCTCCGATCAGATTTAATCAAGACCCAATACTAGTTTGCATATCATTACTTGACTAATTTCTTTCTTTGATACTAGGTTGCAAATCTAGAATGAACTCTTTTTCTTTGGCTCAGACTCATGTTTGATTGTTTAGTGCCTAGCACAGGACCTTGAATGTAAGAGGTACTCAAAAATATTAAAAATACTTAATAAAAATTTTAAATAAAATTAAGTGCTGGAATAAAATTAGTGATAATGAAAACTTTAAGGTTAGGTCAGCTAATAGTCATAGATTAACTTATTTTACCTAATTAATTTATTTTACAGATAATGTAGAATCATTATCCAACTTATTATACCAGGGCTCAAATATTTCTCACTACCTCATATTTTCCCTCACGCCTCAGTGTGTGTTACAATTTACATTTAAATTAAGTGTACGTTTTCTTCTAACTCCAAAGAATTGAATTGTGTAAGACTCAGGATATCCTTAAACTGTAGACTTGGGCTATTGTCCCATGCCATGAATTGTTAAGTTATATATTGGCAAATGTTTGTGTGGACTAATGAGAATAATTTCTCCAAACACTGGCATTAATTGAGACCAACGCTAAAGTTGTCAGAAGTTCTTTCCAATAAAAAAGTATAAATTTGTTAAGTAGTAAGATAAACACTAGTTTTATATACTCTCATGCCAAACACATTAAGGTTCATGTATATAAAATTCAAACATAAACAAAGCTAATACAATATTGTGAGGATTTATAAGTAATGGTACAATAAATTCAAAATTAGAGATATTACTTATCTTTTGGAGGGTCAATACTGTGCTAGCATGGCTACTGGACCCTTCAAAATACGAGAGATGTTTTATTTCTCAAGTTGTCTGTTGAGTAACTGGGTGTTTGTGTCTTTGTTAATATGTATAATTAGCACTTATATTTATGTGTTAATATTTTTAATTAGCACAGATATTGTGTTTTGAATTCATAACCTTTTTCATAATAAAAACAAAAATTTTAAATAGTTAGCTATCTAGTACAATTCTGTATGGTCTTGGCAAAACTTCTATGACTACTGAACAATTTCTGAGAGAAAGAAAAGAGTACTTGATTTTAAAAAATACCTTAGTTCGTTATAACTATTGAACTTAATACAATAATGTAAAGTAAAAATAAAATCAGTAATGAGCATGTTACCCTAAAAGGAAATGTTCAGTTTAATTAATAGAAAAGTAAATCAACTGATATTAAGGGACAACAAAATTAACTCATAGAGAGTGATAGTTTCCAGAAACAAGAGACCATGAAAGTTTAATTATGGCTTTTTGAAGAAGTAAGCAAAGAAATTTGGTATAAAAATATGCATATATAATGGAGAAGGCTAGAAGAATTATATGGCAATCTTTGTTTTGGTTCTAGAAAACAAAGCAAATTAAAATCCAGAATATTTTATAATTCTTTAAGTGATTTTTAAAATGGCATTTGATATTAGAATATTAGAAATATTAAAATAATATTAATATCTTCACAGTTATACATGTATTTCCCATGAAGTAGCACAAACATTATTCTTATTTTAATTTTTATTGAATTTATTGGGGTGACATTGGTTAATAAAATTATATAGGTTTCAAGTGTACAATTTAATAATGCAGCATCTGTATATTGTATTGGATGTTTACCACCCCAAGTCAAATCTTCTTCAAGCACCACTTATTTCCTTTACGCTCCTCTATCTTTCCCCATCACTCTTTCCCTCTCGTAATCACTGTATTGTTGTCTGTGTCAGTGAGGTTGTTTTGTTTTGTTTTGTTTTGCTTAGTCCCTTCACCTTTTCACCCAGCACCGCAACCACATCTTCTCTGACAACTGTTGGTCTGTTTTCTGTATCTATGAGTCTTCTTCTATTTTGTTTCTTAGTTTATATTTTTTATTAGATTCCACATATAAGTGAAATCCTCTGGTACTTGTATTTCTCTGACTGGCTTTTTCCACTTAGTATACCACTCTCCAGGTCCATCTGCTGTTGCTATAGGTAAAAATTCCTTTTCTCTCTCTCTCTTTTTTATGGCCAGTAGTATTATATTGTTTACATGCATCACAGCTTTTTTATCTATCAGTTCCTGAGTAAATAAAAAAGCACAAATATTATTTGGCTTATTTTTGCAATGTACCAGCAATTTCTTCTGCTCTGGTGTGGTGCAGAGGAACCCCTCACCAGTATAGAACACTGTTATAAATTACCTGAGGAATTATAGCTGTTTTTGGTTTTATGTATTAAACATGGTATATAATTTTTTTTAAATCTTATGTTCAAATTTTCTTTAAATTAATTAATAATTATATATATTAAGAACATCTAATTTATAATAATATATAAGTATAAATAACTTATGAATTATGTAGATATTTCATATGATTAATAAAAAAAAGCCTTCATATATAGACACTGAGAAAACAAACCAACTCACTGTTTTTTGTTTTCTTTTTTGAGAAAGTTACTTTATTCCAGTTAACTTATAAACAATAGCATCATAAAGAGGCAGCACAGACATTAGCCCAGCCCCAAACTTTATACCATGTCAACGAACATCTACACAGTAAGGACGCCCTCCTCCATTGCAATTCTGGAGGAAGGAAGCTACTAATGATAGGACAGAGGTTTAAGTAGTATTTAGAAACTTTCAAATTTCACTATAAAACATAGTTTTATGCTATATTAACTTGACTATGAGTAGTCATTGTTCATTTCTATCATTTTGAACTTCATAATTAGGTGAATCTGCTTGCAAATACTTCATTTCAGCACCTCCCTGAAACCCTTACAAAGCTTAAGATCACCTGGGTCTGGGCACACTCCAAACACTGTTTCATCTTACGGTGACATGGCCAAACTGCTGCTGCTGCCTCCGTGAGCTGACCAGGCTCCCTGGGCCTCCTGGGAAGTGATGTTCAGCCTTGAGGGCTCAGCATGTAGCTTCATTGAATCCCTCAGATATGGCTCAGAATTCTAACTTGAACTCATCCCTTAATTATTTGTTACTCATTCCACTGGCACAGTTTGCAAAGCTCTTTTCTCTTCTCTCTACCAATGACTGCCTCATTTTCTCTGAGATCTTCAATTTAAAACACCATGAAATATAACTTGAAAAGTTGCATCTGTTTCTGAACTATATATCAATTTTAACCACATTTATTAAGTTTATACAAAAATCCAGCCACTATTACAGGTAACAAAGTATGATACTAATTACATTTTCAGATTGTCTATGGTTTAACAGAAATTTCCCTCTGCACTACCACATAAATTTGGGCAAGGTTCTTTATAGGTTTTGCTAAAGATCCTATGCTCCAACAAGATGATTTAGAGATGGAACATGAATGTAGAAAGCAGTTTTTCTGTATAACACACTGGAAAAATGATTTCCAAATTGCTTTAAGCTGTTTTATTAAAAAATTACTGCAGGAGAAATTTTGGCTAGTCCTAACTTAATTTATTTTAGAGTAAATAACACTGGGGAACAAAATTTTTGTTGCATCCACGAAAACATGTGTTCTTACCTAATTCAAGGGTGCTGATCTCAAATCTGACATTAGTTTTTCTCTGTAAACTACAGTTTTAGCAATTCAAGATTTTAGTTTTTCATCTTATTGTAAAATTTTCAAGATTTAGTTTAACATAGTGAAGTAGAATGTCTTCTAGGGCATCATCTATGTGAAAATATATTAATTTATATAATGCAGTAAATACACTAATACACTAAAAGAGATGATGGCATCAGAATTTGTCTACAATTTCAAAATAGAACATATTAAAACACTTATTTTAATTATAAAATTTGCTCAAAACTTATTTAAATTTTATTCAGGCAAAAATTTGTGTTTGTAGCTCTTGCATTTGTGTACTTGTTGAGGACAATCTCGTTTGATGTTCCAGCAGTAGTCTGCTCATCACTAACAGCTCCAAGCTTTTCAGGAAACTTATCAAGGTGACTGTCCAGGAAGTGAATCTTAACGCTCATGTTACATCCAATGTCGTGGAAAGCTAACAGCTTCCTTTGAAGCAGAAGTTTATAGTTTTCTACTTTTTTGTTGCCAAGGAAGTTCTTTGTAACTGCCACAAAAGACTGCCATGCTGCTTTCTCCTCCTTATTCATCTTCCTGGCAAACTCTTTGTCACGTATAAGAGTTTGAATTTGAGGTCCATCGAATACACCTGCTTTTATTTTCTTGAAAGACAAGGCAGGAAAAACAGATAATATGTTGAAAGTATTCACTTTCTCTATTCAAAGCCTGAACAAACTGCTTCATTAAGCCAAGTTTGATGTGAAGTGGGGGAAAAATGATTCTGTCTCGGTTAACTACAGGTTCATTCACAATATTTTGCATCCCTACTTAGAGAGCTTCATGTTTCGGCCACTCTTTCCATGTCCAGTGTTTTTCCCAAGCTCATCTGTCCCACAAACACAGAAAGCAAGTATACTTTGTGATACCTCTTTGTTTTCCTAACAGGAAATTTACCAGTTTGAAATCAACACAAATGATCCAGTTATGCTTTTCATACTTCAGAAAGTTGAGGACAATTTTTATGTCATTCTAATCTTCTCACAGATGAGTTGAATAACCAATTGGAACCACTGCATAAACATTAACATTGTGAAGGAGAACACATTTCAGACTCCATTCAGAGCTGTCAAGGAAGAGCCGCCATTCTGTTGGACTGTGAGTGGTAACACCTAGCTGGCTGAGAAGACTACTGATATCATGACAGTCAACAAAGTGTTTGTCTTCAGAAAAAAAGTACACAAAAATTTGTGCACACTTCCTGAAATGAGATACTTTAGTTGACCAGTGAAGCACATTCTTTTCTTGAAGCCTGGAGGCTAATAACTCAGCTGCTTTCTCTGATAGGCCCAAATCTTTTAATAAGTCATTCAATTCAGGTTGGCTAAACTGCTGAGGGGTTAATGACTGCTTGGCATCAGAAGACCCTTCAGATTCTACGACCATTTTCTCATGCATCTTATCAAAATACACTTGATTACCATGTTCACTTTTTTTGTCCTTAGAAGAAATAAAACCATTGAATAATGGAACCGGGAGTGTCTCAGAGTGTGCGATAGTTTGTATTGCTAGAGAAATATTGGGATATGCGATCATATGCCATTTTTTCTTGTTGATGCCCTTTGTATGGATCAGACAGAAATAACAGTCACTTGTGGTCCTTAGGTTCACGTCAAACCATGGGAATACCAAAAGGCATTGCTTTGCATTTTTCTCTTGTCCAGTCATGAAACATTTCCTTATAATTATGACACACAAGATGAGGAGCCAAATTCTTGTCTTAATCACCAAGGGGAACTTGAAATTGGCAATATATGCACGTGTCACAAATGATGAAATAATGCGCCTTTGATGAAATGTATAACAGCCACATATATAACAGAAGGTCTCAGGACTATTCTTACACTTATGCCTACTTGAAGAAACCATGATTCAATCTTAAAACAAAATAAAAGGGCGTTCTTATCAGGTAATAATGTTTTACATTTAAAAACAACTACAATTATGTAAAAGTGATGTTTATAAAACATTAATTACCCTGTTGTTCTGTTCAATCCAAGAGTCGTTGCCATTTAACTCCAATTTAAAAATCAATGCGTGCCATTAACTGTAACAAAAAGAAATTAAAATTGCATAAAAACTAGAGCATGCACCGAAAAACAGATTTCAGATTTGGAATCATCAATGCAGATATATACAGCAAAAGTTCTAAAACCTCATGCAACAGAAAATGAAAAAAAGAAGTTGTTCCCCAGTGTAATCTGAGAGACTAAAAAAAGAAGTATGCTTTAAGATTTTTATCACTAATTTAATATTTTAATTTACTCATTAATTTGGTAAATATTGGCTAAATACCAACCTGATATTTTTTATAAATGAGGGGTACATCAATAAACATGACAAAATAAAGTTTCTGCACTTATACTGCTTCAGTTGTCTTTTGTCGCAATTGTGGCTTTTAGGAAATATTGAAAATTATAACCCATTTTGAAAATATTTGGTGTAATATCTTACCCACCCTCAGAGAGTTTTCTAATTTATCTGACCATATTGAACAAATCCAGCTTTCCTTCATTTATTTGAAATACCTCCTTTCCCATACTATTTCTGTACATACAATCACATTTGTATCCAGACCCTCTACCTCTTTTATTGGATACTCTTATTCTTTTCATCCAGGGCCAAATGATTCTCACAAAATTGTTAGTGTGACTATTTTCTAGGAACAGCTGTTATCATAACCATTATTATTGACTGAAACTAATTTTGGAGCCTAATTAAATAGGCATCTTTATTCCTCTAACATAAAATGTATTCTGGGAGACAAAGTGAAAAGTGTAAATTTTACTGAAAGCGTGTTTTAGAGGAAGAGGAAATATTGGGTAATAATGGTTTATAAGTCACAAAAAACTAAGGTGACCAACATATCTACAATAATAAGGAGGACAAAAATAAATTGAAAAAAACAGTATCATAAATAGAAGAAACATTTTACTTATTTCAACAATAACACCCCATAATATGAAAAATGCATAATAAAACATTTGTAATATTTTATATTATAATTATGCTTACATGCCTATTAACTTTTAATAATAATTGTAATAAAAATGTACTCATTTAGATACAAATACATCACATCACACGCAATGGATCGACTCTGCATCGATCAAATATGGACATTTATAGATTAGTCTTCCAATATCAAAAAGGAGTACATGTAGAAGGGCACTTTGAGGGTGGATGGAACTTACAAAAGAAGGACTGTCCCCCTAAAGGAAGACAATTGTTCACCTTACATAAAACACTTCTTTTCTACCAGAATTGCTTTTTTCTAATTCTATTTGTTCTTTGGATCTTCAGCCAACTTCCCCAGCCTCCAGTCTTTTAGTTCCAGCCTCTGTCTCCTCAAACACTTTATTCTTGGTACTTAATTTGCATGTAAATTTACTTAGTTCTGCCCTGGCCCTTTTAAAGCCAACAATTAATTGCTTCTAAGAACAAGAATGTGGTGGAAGTTCTTTATACTGAGAATTAATTTGTGCTTAGAAAACAGATATTCTAATTATTAAAACCTACCTGATTTAGGAAAGACAAAGTAGGGGAGAGATGGTTCAATAGTGGTAAAAGGATCATGAATTATAAATAACAAAACATCTTTTTATTTATCATCAATGCAATTTATAAAACAAAACACTTTCTTGCCGCATCAGAAAGATTGTCTAGGAAATGCTTACAATGTGCTGAATACATTATGTACCAGAAATATCACCTATTTTCTAGTTGAAAATACTGAGTTCTGAGAGATCCCACAAATTCTTCAAAGTTGCATTATTAGTAACTGGCAGAATTGACGTTTGAACTCATCTGATCCAAAGCCTTTAAATACTGTTCTTTATATGCATGATGTTCTGATATCCAAAAAAGCTAGTACCCATTCATTAACCACTTTTAAAGTTTTCTTCTATACTCTTCATCATTATTTTTGCAGAAAAATTTTAGCATCTAATGAAAATAAATTATTGAGATTAGAAACATATCTTTGTCAAAGACAATTAGACCTTGATATGCTACAGTCACAGACCTGTACATGTGGTAGTTAGTGTTGTGTCAAATTGGCTATACTATATTATCCAGTGATTTAATCAAACATGATCTAACTATTGCTGTTGAAGCTTGTTTGTCGATGTGTTTAACATGCAATAATATGATAAGGAAATGAACTGATTTTGAGTAAAGAATATAACTCAGTGGTCCCAATACAAACATTTAAAGGCCTCACAAACAAAAACTGAGGTTTCTAGAATAAATTCTTTCTCTGCACTACATCAATTCCTGCTGGAGTTTCAGCCCTGTAAATTTTAGACATGCCAGCTTCCATTTTGCATGAGCTAATTTCTTAAAATAAATCACATTTATACCCATATCTATGTTCATATCCATATCTATATAAAATATAAATAGATGTATGATTATTTATACTCACACTATAGGAAATTAATGTGCATGCATATATATGTATTATAGTAAATGTATATTATTTATATAGAATATTATATATATTATATATGCATATTATATTAATGTGTGTGCATAGATATGTATTAGATATATGGTTTGAATAAATATACACACATTAATATTATTTTGATTCTATTTCTCTTTAAAACTCTCCATGATATAGTACTAACCAGGTATCTTAGTGCAAAAAGATTTGCTTTACAACAAAATTTTAGAGATGTCTATTCTTTTCTAGTCTATGTTTTCTGAAAATCCATTGACTGTTTGGATCATGAAAAGCTATGTCACTCCGAATGAAATGGGCATGCCACAGCACTTGATTGTACTGCCATAACCTGTGTTGTGGACAGGCAGCCACTGTTAGGATAGAATATAGAGGCAGAATGGTTTCCTATAGGCCAAGGTGTCAGACAAGAGATAATTTAATCTGCCTATTTGTTTAACCTGTATGCAGAACATATCACATGAAAAAAATAGGCTAAACTCAGAGAAAGAAAGAATAAAAATTAGTAAAATAAATATCAATAAAAAATATATGAAAATGACACATTATTGGCAGGAAGTAACAATAATTTGAAATGACTTCTGATGAAAATAAAGAAGTGCTAAGCAAAACTGCATTTGAACATCAAGAAGACAAAAACTGGTCCTGGCCAGTTGGCTCAGTGGTAGAGCGTCGACCCCATGTGTGGATTTCCCAAGTTCGATTCCCGGCCAGGGCACACCGAAGAAGCACCCATCTGCTTCTTCACCCTTCCCCCTCCCATTTCTCTCTCTACCTCTCTTACCCTCCTGTAGCCAAGGCTCCATTGTAGCAAAGTTGGCTCGGGAACTGAGGGACAGCTCCATGGCCTCTGCCTCAGGTGCTAGAATGGCTATGGTTGCAATGGAGCAATGCTCAGATGGGCAGAACATGCCCCCTAATGGGCATGCTGGGCGGATCCTAGTTGAGCACATACGGGAATCTGTCTCTCTGCCTCCCTGCTTCTCCCTTCAGAAAAAAAAAAAAAAGACAAGAACCATGATTACAGAAGAAATATGCAATTTTAATATAGACAAGGAAGGCATCAAAATGTGAAAGATTTTGCTTAGTGTGATTCAGTCAT
Organism: Rhynchonycteris naso; assembly: GCA_037038555.1. Lineage (NCBI taxonomy): Eukaryota > Metazoa > Chordata > Mammalia > Chiroptera > Emballonuridae > Rhynchonycteris > Rhynchonycteris naso. The sequence continues at coordinate 59,777,801 of CM072995.1, read as the reverse complement.
CAATTCAAACAGAGACTGCTGCCAAGAAATCGAGAGAAGACTGAGACTGCAAAAGGCAGCAGTGGAAGAACTAGCAAAGATCACCAGGAGTAAAGATGTGTCATTAGAGACTCAAGCTAAGATCACACTCACCCTCGTAGTCCCAGTTACTATGCACGTATGTGAAAGTTAGTGAAGAAAGCTGATAGGATAAAAATGGGTGTTTGAAAGTATGGTCTTGGATGAGAGTTCTAAGTTCTGATACCCTGAATCACCAGAAAGAAGAACAAGGGGTCTTCAGGCAAATTAAGCCTGAAACATTGTTGGAGGAAAAAAATGACAAAACTGAAGCTGTTCTACTTTGGGTACATTATGAGAAAGCAGAGTTCTTTGGGAAAAAAACAGTAACTCTGGGGACAACAGAAAGCAGCAGGAAAAGAGTAAGGGAAGAACATTGTGTCTATCATTCCCTTATAGGGTCACTGGGAGTCGGAGCTACTCAAGGGCACATAACATACACACTACTATAGTCACTTTTTTTTATTTTTTATTATACACACACACACACACATATACAGGGGCAAAGAAAGAGGCAGAGAGAGAGGGATAGATAGGGACAGACAGACAGGAATGAAGAGAGATGAGAAGCATCAATCATCAGTTTTTTGTTGCGACACCATAGTTGTTCATTGATTGCTTCCTCATATGTACCTTGACCAAGGGCCTTCAGCAGACCAAATAACCCCTTGCTCAAGCCAGAGACTTTGGGTCCAAGCTGGTGAGCTTTTTCTTCTTTTCTTGCTCAAGCCAGATGAGTCCACGCTCAAGCTGGTGACCTCAGGGTCTAGAATCTGGGTCCTCCGTAACCCAGTCCGACACTCTATCCACTGCGCCACTGCCTTGCCAGGCAATACTCATTGTTATTAAAACAAAGACATTTTAAAGTTGTTTTATATTACAGAAGCTACTTAGATAGCATTTCCAGTTGCAGAAAACATTTTTAAATAGTTTATTTTCTATTCAGAACATTAATTCTATGAGAAAAATTTATTCTCAATGAGTTCAATAATTTATCAGCAATTTGATAATCTAAATACTCACAGTTTAATTGCGAATAATTTAGATAAATATGTATATGCTTTGGAGGTTACCATATATTTAAAATCAAATATAATTATGATATTTTGAAACTAATGTGAAATAATTTCTCATTAAATTTTTTCTAAGTATAAGGTAATTTTTAGGAATGATTTTAGAATTTCTTAAACATTTGTCTAATTTATTTACTAATTAATCTAGAGAAATAAATATAGCTCTAAAAACATAACAAACTGCCTGGAAAATTATTTAATTAACATGAAATTTAATAATATATACACACACTAAAAAATACAGACATGTAAAGTCACACATGCATAAACTGCACAAGCATCTACTAAGGAAAGCTTCCTTTATTATATAGTAACAATAGTAAATTTCTCTATTTCCTATAATAAAAACAAGCTTATTAAATTTGCTTAAATACTTGACCATAGTAATAAATACAACAAACATAAAATATTTTAATGTCGTGTGACCAGGTAGTGGAGCAGTGGATAGAATGTTGGATCAGGATGCAAGTGCCCAGGTTCGAAACCCCGAGGTCACCAGCTTGAGTGTGGACTCATCTGGTTTGAGCAAAAGATCACCAGCTTGAGTCCAAGGTCGTGGCCTCGAGCAAGGGATTGCTCGGTGGTCTGCTGAAGGCCCGCAGTCAAGGCACATATGAGAAAGTAATCAATGAACAACTAAGGTGTCAAAACAAAAAACTGATGATTGATGTTTCTCATCTCTCTCTGTTCCTGTCTGTCTGTCCCTATCTATCCCTCTCTCTGACTCTGTCTCTGTCTCTGTTAATATATATATATATATATATATATATATATATATATATATATATATATATATATATATATGTGATAAATTCACTGTCATTTAGTTCTAACTACAGAGAAGATAGGACATTTCCTACATTTATGAAACTATTCATTCCAGTTACAAAAGGATCATGACCATAGTTGGAGTTCAAATTCAAGGATTATAGTAAGGTATTCTGAAGGCAAGACTACATTGTGCTGACTCAAAATCAAACTTCCTTAGCTGTTAATAGAAGAATGTGGTTATATTGATTTGTGTGGCTTATACACAAGCAAAAAAAAGAAAAAAAGGCAACAGCTAACAAAAACTCCCAATAACTGTTTCTGTAGATGCCCAGATGTAGTATAAGTGAGGTAAGATATTTACTAGAGCAACTCAACAATAGGTTTTACAATTTCACTTCCTGGATACTTGAATAAAGAAAGAAAAGGCAAAAGACTTTTAGAAAAATGATGCCTGAGAACACCAGCACATTTCTTTGTGGGTGTTATGTGTCTTAGTTCATTAATAAAAAAAAACTTAATAGTATATATTATATGTTTACTAAACACAGAAGGGTTTACAGGACCCTGTGTATACAAAGACTTCATTCTTATTTGGAAATGTTCACCTTTACAAAGGGAAACAGAAGATGCAAATGATGAATTATGTATTAACATAAAGACATGAAAATCAATAATATGGTGTTTTAAAAAAAATTACATGATTGAGTGTAAGCTTAATGCATAGTATGAGGAAGACTGGTTAAAACTGTTGCAACAGATGTTCTTAGATCACCATGTTATGTGGACTTCATATTTAAGGCCATGAAGTCAATGGCTTTTAAACTTGAGTCACATGGCTAGATTTACATTTAGAAAAATCACTATGGCGACAGAGAATTTATTCACTCATTTATCCACTCATTCACCCCTGTATGTATTTATACCATGTTTTATTTTCATTTTTTATGTGCAGGGTCAATGTTACACAGGATAAAGGATACAATAAAAATAAGACAACCATTCATTTCCCCGTTCATCCTTCTCTTTCTCTCCTTCTCTTTCTTTCTCACACTGAGCTTATTGGGAAGTGTCAAGACTGACTGTAAACAAAGACAGATAATAAACAAAATAACCTAGCAGATGAATATAGAAAATTGTATAAGAAATTATGATGGTTTGAAATAATCTCTAATAATAGTATTGAAAATACATGAAAAAATTGAAAGTATACTTTGGAGGAGGAAATTTTGTAACATTGGGATAGATTGGAAGTAAGAATCTAGAAACAATATACTGTATATTGTATTATTCCATGAACATAAAATGTCCAGACCAGAAAAATTCACAGAAGAGAGAAAGGATATGAGTTATTGCCAATGGTCCTATGAGAGGAGGAAGTGGGTGTGACTGCTAATAGGTATGGGATTTCTTTTTGTGATGATTTAATATTCTAAATTTAAATGGTGTGATGATTGTACAACTTTGTGATTATACTAAAAACAATGAACTGTTTACTTTAAAAAGGTGAACTTTATGATATATGAATTATATCTCAATAAAGCTGTTACAAAAAGTGGAATGCCTAAATATTGCTATGTTTTAATATAACATATCAAGGGCATAGTTATCATTAAATATGTGTGTTGATTTTCCAGTAGTATTACCAAATAGTTCTTAAGAAAATAATATCTCTGGAACTTGAACATCACTCCATTGTAAGTTATCTTTTTTTCAAAGGAAGTTCTTCAAGAGGACTTGTGGACTATAGCAATTTGTCTTTTTAGACAATATTTTATTTATTTTAAGAAGAATATAAATACAGTATATAATTCCCCAAAGCCCGATTTAAAATTGGCTAGTAGTAAAGTCTATTGTGTTCTGTGCAATACTACTTTATCCACAATTTGAGATAATACTTCTCCAGAGCTTAGTTTCCCAAAGTTCTGGGTAGTCTTCCAACTACTTTTATATTTTATAAACAAGTCTTTTATTAGAAGACGTATGCTAATAATATTGAGCTTGTTTGAGTTTTCTTCAAAAAAAGTGAGTGAGATATTTGAAATTTTTACTCGCTTCCAAAAATAAAGCTGTGTTCAAAGAAGTGATATTTTTGCTTAAAAGCATCCGTAACTTTTAATAAAGACAGTGGGGAATTTACAGTCCTGGAAGAAAGCTCAGCAAGAAGTAACAATAAAAGGCCAGCCATATAGATGCATTGCATGACATGCCAGTGGGATATAATTATAACCTGCTTTATTATGGTAGGTGGGTTAAGTTGTGGAGCAGTCACATCAGATGGTAGGAAATCAATGAAGCCACAGGATCACAAATCATTAGAAAAAACATATATCCTTTGCGCCAGTTATTCTTTACGTGTGTTTTTCATTTGAAGGACTGAAATGAAATTTCAGTTGGCCTATTTCACAGCTGCCAATTTTGCCTTTATAGAATATTTATACCCTTAATTCTCCATAAGAAAGAAAGTTAAAATTTAACTTAAATTATGAATAAAATTGCTCTCTTTCTCTGTGAATGTTGTGTTATGTATTTCTTCTAAATGTAGAACTTATTTTTTCTTATTTCTGAAAATAGCTGGAACCTAATAAATAAACATGTATTTATTCATAGTGAAATAATACAGCCACCTTGTTTTGGAATGCAGAAACTGGAATATGATATAGAATATTTACACTAAAAATAGGTCTAAATATCAATAATCACTAAGAGAATTCTCCTATCAATATCTACACATAGAATATAAGACAGTATGTGTGAACTGGTGAAATGGTAGTTTTAGTATTCTGTCATTGGGCAACAGGTAGAAACTTCTGTAGGGAACGAACAAAGAGGTGAGTCTAACTTTGTCCCCAGTTTACAGTTTGAAGCAGATTCCAAGCTTTAGAGCAGTGGTTCTTAACCTGGGTTCTATCGAACCCTAGGAGTTCGATGAGTCGATCTCAGGAGTTCGAAGAAGACTCTACCGCAGAGGCCAGAATAAAGTAATACCATAATTTGTTGTGAGTTCATGTACTTTGTTGGTTTTGTTCTTTGAGCAAGGTGATGTTCATGCACGGCTCATTTTGTGCACCAGTAAAAAAACATATACCTATGTTTTTGAATTTGGAAAAAACAATCATATTTTACTTATCACTAAAAAAGGGTTCGGTGAATGCGCATATGAAACTGGTGGGTTCGGTACCTCAAAAAAGTTTAAGAACCACTACTTTAGAGGAAAAAGAATGGAGAAGATAACAGAGACTCAGAGACCTGTGGAACAGCCTTGAAGGCACCAACATTCATGAATTGGGAAACCAAGAAAGAGAGGAGAGAAAAAGGTGAGAATATGTTATTTACACATTAGATATTTTATATACAATGTTTATTTGGCAATCATACTCCCATAAAGCTGGAAAAAAATTAAAATCTTTGCTAAGAATAAGCCAGGGTAGCTATAATACACTTTGCTCCACTTTAAACAATACTTCACTGATATTAATTTAGGTTTCATATATTATTTTTGAAAACTGGTCAAAAGAGATAGGAGACCTGAGGAACCAAGTCTTTGAACTACTTAAGAGGTAGGCAGTGATATTTTTTGAAAATGTATTGAATTTTAAAAAAAGATAAATATACAGAAGAGCTTAAAATATAACCTGAAGTTTCTTCTAAAATATGGAGTGAGCAAAATTTTCTCTAAGTTTGGAAAAGGGTAGATTTAATATAAGGTGACCAGATTTTAAAATTTGTAAAGCTGGACACCATTGACCGCGGTGTGGGGGTCTGGGGGTTCTTGATTAAAAATTTGGTCTATATGGAGCTTCCAGGTCGAGGCGGGGTCTCCCCGCCGAAAACCAACCATACATTCACTTCCCATTCTCCCGCCGTTCCCTAGCTTTTCAGGCATTCTTTCAAAAAATCAGGACTTTGTTAAAATGCCACAGGATGTGGGACAAATTGTTAAAAATCGGGACTGTCCCACCAAAGGCGGGACGTCTGGTCACCTTAATTTAATAGTTTGCTTCTCATTTAATATCAACTTAGTTATGTGAACAATAGATATCCAAAATAGGTAAAGGCAAACATTTTTTTCTGTTTTATTCATTCTTACATTCATCAAGTAGGTAATGAAAAGCTGCTTTATGCTAAACGTTTTTGCTAGGAACTAGAGATATGAGGTTGCAAACCTCATGCATGTTATAGTTTACATAGTTATCTGTTGCAAGTATTGAAAGTAGAACTTATATGGCCCAACTCCCTCCATATAATATGTTTCTTATGTCTCTTGATGTTATCCAGAGTTCTAGTTGTAACCATGAAAGAACATGGTGGCTATTTATAGTTATAGATGAATTTAAGCTATTACCTCATCATTTTTCTCCCTACTGGGGGCTCTTCATTTTCTGATGATTTTAAGTTGCTTAACTTTCTCACTGTAAACTTCTACCTTCATTAGTCCAGATTTTTAGTTCTCTCCTCTTGAATGTTCTGCAATGGGGTAAATTAAATGTTAATCTATTCCCTCTTTTATAATGTTTCTCCATTTCATGTTGTGTTTTTTGTCTTTTTATTATTGGACCTTTGAATTTTAAAGAATACTTTTATTCTAGGAACTGTAAACAGGATTTTCCAACATACATGATAGAACCGGAAACAGCAGGGTAACTACACATAAAATGTATTGCTAGCCAAAAGGAGTAAGGAGAGTTCAAGTCCACATAGCTCTTTGACTTTGGTAGTTAATTATGCAGTGAAACAAAATTAGGGATGAGCCAAAAATCATTGGATACATTCTATGTAAGAAGAGTTCTTTGCTGATAGTAAAACTAACTGGATTTTTTTTTTCTTCTGAAGTTATTGTTGTTGTTGTTGTTACTGTTGTTGTCATTTGGAGTAATTTGTGTATGTGTTCGTTTTCCTAAAATAATTTCATCTAATTAAGACACTACTCCTTGCAAAATTGAAGAGAGTAAAACATCAAATATAATTAATCAATAGTCACATAATAAAATTATTCTTTTCATCAGTAAAGCTTTCCACAATAAAACTCTTCTTAGGTTCAAAAATGTATTTTGTTTAACTTTATATTTTGTAAAACATGCCAAAAATTAAGAACAAATATATCATTATCATGATGTATAAAGGTTAGAGAAACAACTGGAAGAAAAATTTAACATGAATTGAATTTTTTTTTACCTATTTTAATTAAAGGCTTTATCAATTTGTTCAATAATAGAAGTTTAAGGAATGCATAAAATTATGCCATAAAACTGAAGCCCCTGAACATTTTCTTTAATATTATGAATGCAGAAGCCCGATTATATTTGAATGTATCTCGTGAGACTACTCCCTTGACTTATTTTCTAAGACATTTATGCATTAATTTTTATTTCATTATTCTTCTTTCACACAGTATAATCTGAAGGCATGGAAGGAAAAGATGATAAAAAAACAAACCTTGCAAGGCCTTCCGGGCTTCACACATTTCACCCAGGAACTGGAATTCACTATAATTGGCAGCCTCTATAAAAGTCTGCATTCATCATATACCCTGGACCATAATTTAAGAATTCAAAATGGCTCTTTTCATTTTTTATGAGTTTTATCAGCTTGTTTGAAACTTATGATTCTAATTGGCATTTCTGAACTAACATCACCATTTGATTTTGAATATTACTTTCCCAGTAGAAAAGGTGCAACTGTTGATTATTATGAAATAATTATGCCTAACAAAATGAGACATCTCATTTTAATACAGCTGTGGACTCCATGTGACCTTTACATATATGCTCAGGAGAAAGTCTCTCTGTTCCTTCTCAATATTTAGAAACCCTACTCTTTTACTCCTGGGATCTGTTAGCAGATCTCTTCTGTCAATCTAATGTATAGATCAGAAAATGAAGTGAATACATAAAATATGTGTGTCTAATTCATCAAAAGTGCTTCAGTTAAAGCTGTACAAATTAATAAAAGCTAATTGCTTAAACTGTAAAATAGCTTCTTTTGGCAATCACTCTCCAGACTAGTGGTTCATATCTTGTAGGTCTTCAGAGAGGCTAATACGAGTAGCAAATATCACTAAAATTAAATAAAAAATAAAAGTCCTGTGGGAGTGATAGGTTTTGGCACTTCTTTTTCAAGGGGATGTGTATGTCCATAAATCTATAAGTTTCTACTGACCTATAACTAACTCTGTGATGGAACTCCTTGCCATCTTAATATTTACACATGGATAATGTGATCCCCACAGGCTTATCTAAAACTGTTACTACAATTCTATATTGTAGTGCTTGAGCACACACATTTTGTTTTGTTTTGTTTTGTTTTGTTTTTAGTGAAAGAGACAGAGACAGAGAGAGGTAAAAAGAGGGACAGATAGGAACAGACAAGAAGGGAGAGAGATGAGAAGCATCAATTTTTTTTTTTTTGTGGCACCTTAGTTGTTCATTAATTGCTTTCTCATATGTGCCTTGACCTGGAGTACAGGGGGCTCCAGCCAAGCCAGTGAGATCTTGCTCAAGCCAGCGACCTTTGGGCTCAAGCCAGTGACACTGGGCTCAAGCTGAGCCCATGTTTAAGCGGGCAACCTTAGCATTTCGAACCTAGGTCCTCTGCATTCCAGACCAATGCTCTATCCTTGTGCTACTTCCTGGTCAGGCTGAGCACACACAGTCTTGAACCAAGCTGCTTTAATTCAGGTCTTTGCTCTATAGTTTGATCAATTTCCCTAATCGTTTTGTGTTTAACTTCTCTCAGTTGACAAGTTTAGATACTAGTACTGGCTTGTAGAGTTCTTCAGATAATTAAATGAACTTTGTATTTAAATAACTTAATAAATATCCTGGCATATGCTATTTTATATCTAAGTGGTTATCACTAATATGTGTAATATATAAGTTATAGTGGACATGTGATTCCAGCTGAGGCACCTGATTCTGTCTCTGCCACTATTTATAATGCGGAGCTCACTCCAGCTTGTTGATTGTTCAAATTGTGAGAAAAAGACAGTGATCTTTTTCTCATTACAGTTTTTCAACTGCAGCCAAGGCTCAAACTTGTTTAGATTCCTACACTGACAGCTCTAGATTAAGTCACATATTTACCTCTTTAAAATCTAAAACCTTTCACCATGATAGCAAATTCTTTATAAGCTGCTTCAAAAACTGGAAACCACATTCCCCCAAATTCTTGATTGTGGAGGACAGTCTTTTAGATCATTTTTTATAAATTCTTGGTGGACTTTTTGTTTTGTTTTGCAAGAGAGAGTTTGTTGACCATTATCAAGATTATTATATATTCTATACTTAGGTTAACCGAATAACCAAGTGTAGTTGGGAGCCTCTTTCTTTAACTTGGAGGTCACTGAGAACCCACATAAATTCCTAATTATTCAGTAGGTATCTTCCCAAGATTCCTGAATTTCCAACTAATAGCATAGATATTTATCAGGGAAAGAGTAATAGCATTATATTCACCTACAAGGCCTTATTTTAGACACCAATTCTTTCAAAAATGTTTTCTTTCATAATAATTTTCTTAAAATGTAAAAGCAAAAACAATAGTTTTGTAAAATATAAACAATTATAATGAAAACTAAAAAAGTTAATCATTTATTTTAGAGGGAAAGGGAGAGAGAGAATGACAGAGAGAAACATTGATTTGTTATTCCACTTATTTATGCATTCATTGGTTGATTCTTGTATGTGTTCTGACTGGGGATTGAATCCACAACCTTTGTGTATCAGGAGGACATTCTACACAACTGAGCTATTTGTCCCGGGCTATAATGAAAACTTAAATCACCTCAAATTGGACCACTTCTAATCCAACCATTCAAAAAGATAACTTCTAAATAGCTGGCTTCTTTCCTTCATATGTGAATGTATGCAGTTTATAATATTTTTGTTTGTTTACTTTTTTCTCTAGTTATTTTGAGTTCACATGTTATATTTTTGTAGTAGTGATTTTAATTTAAACATATTTTAATATTTATCTATCTCTAGTATTTTATCAATGTTAAGTGAAAATAGTGTTGATTGGTAATCTTCCTAAATAACATGATAAGAAAAATTCATATATTAATACTTACTTCTCTTGCCTTTCTCACAAACTCATAATTCTTGTCTATAAAATATATAGTATTAGATTTTTCCAAGATAACCTCTATATTTAGCTACTTCCTCTAATTCCAAACCTTTTTAAAATTAGTTTATAACTATTAATATACAATTTTAGTTCTTTGGTTTGGTTTATATTCATTGTATTAGAAAAAATATTGAAAAGTACATTTTGGGAAACATCTAAAGTATGATTACAACTTCTAAAGTCTAAAGTATGTGGTGATATTATTGAGTTGCCCCCACTAGTAATGGCTATGTAGCTGGGTACAGAAATTTTGGTTCATCTCTTTTTCTTTTCCTTTAAGATGTGTAAACACTAATCTTTCTTGCATTTACTAATGTGAAGAGGTTTCAGCTATTTTTATTCATTTATTAGTAACAACTTATTTTTTCCAAAGTAGAATACCCTAAAATGGTTTCGATATTCATAAAATTTAAAATATTCTAGATTGGTTTTGGATAATGTGCATTTTAAAAATTTACTAATTTTGACTAGTACAGTGTAAATTCTGTTTATATCCACTTCATCCCTGTATAATTAATAACCAATTAAGTATAAAATGAATGTGATCATCTCTTTTCAATCTCATTATTGTTTCTTATATCAAAGTTTCCTTTGAATTCTAGAATAACTTTCTCTCATTAGTCATTTAATTCACTATGTGAATTTCTGAGCTATCCATGATATTGTATTGTGTCCATTCTGGTTTCAAATTCAAAAATTATGTATTTCTCTAACTATAACTATTTAATCTAAGTTCCCTCATTGTGCATTCTTGATTTATTTTTACATGAATAAAATGTCTTCCTTAATTTTAAACAAGCAATTTTTTAAAAACATTATCATTCAGTAAAAATGCATCTCAGCTGGGGAGACATTACTCTTATTTATTATGGGATCCACTTCATTTAATAAGGACAGAAGTGTCAGTTTTATATATTCTAAACTCTTGCTTATCTGATAACATTCTCCCATTTTATTCACATACAAATGATATCTGAGCACAGAATAAATAGTATTTTGGAAGCATTTTATTTCTCATACTTTTATTACTTATCATTGATTTGCATAGAGATGTCCATGTGGTAACAAGGTTTTTAAACTTTACATTAAAATGGACATCATCAACACTTAGTGTGAAAATTTAAGACTATAAATTGTAATCACTAGACTAATTACTAGAAATATAAAAGCAGAAAGGAATAGTTATACATTTTATATGTAATTTATAATTGAATTGTAAACAGAATTCAGTAATTCAAGAGAAGGCAGGATAGAAGAACAGAGGAAAAATTCAGGAGGCTAACTGAAAACAATTATATAGTAGATCTATTTTATATAAACATATCTATAAATAACATTAAATGCTAATGGAATAAACACTGTGGTTAGAAGTCCAAGATCAACTAAATGGGTAAAATAAATACCTTGTGCTGTCTGCAAGGATATATATTTAATATAGATGTATAAATTGGCTGAAAATAAATTATTGGAATAAAGGTTCATATGAGAAAGCTGGAGTTACTATATTTATATCAGAAAAATATATTTCAGATTAAGTGTACTACCAGTGAGTAAAAGGAATACTTCCAATGAATTACAATGGGCAAGCCATTTTAGACTAATCATAAAAATATCAAAATTCTTTCATATTTTTATGCTTTAGTAACAATAGTTTTACTGAAAAATTATCTCACTAAATGAGATAAATGCTTCTTTTTTTAAAATTTTAGAAATGTCTTTATAATATTTGAAGTCCATGTAATGACAAAGATTCAAAGATTCTTATGTGTCACTTTTCATAGATTTAGTTTTTGTGTGTGCGTGTATGTTTGATATTTTCCTACAATTAGATAATAAGCTACTTGAAGACAACTATTATGTCTTGTGTCTCTGGTAAGCATCATAATGCAGAGCCTCATACTAGCAATTTAGTATAAGCCCAGTAAGCACCCATATGCTGATGTCACATTTCAAATTCTAGTAGAACGACACTCAAAACTGAACTTTTGATGGCTCTTCTCAGCAGACTTCTATATAATTAAAATGTTTCTGCATTCCATTTATTAACTGACTTCATGAATAATTCCTGACCCTGTCCTCAGTACTTTGGTAAGTATAAAGTGATGAGGAATACAATGCCTGTAGTAGATTATTGTGTTAGTTATTTATAAATTCTCACTGTAGATCCACTCTTCACCATTCCTTATAATTTCATATGCTTCAACACGCTGACTTCTTTGGCCTGCATCCATTTGGCTTCTTGTTCTCTAGTTTCTGGGTAGTTGTAGCTAATTGGCAGAACACTAGTAAAACAGGAGAGGGGGAAACGGAGGTCAGAGTTCATTTCCTCCCAGGTCTTACCATAAGTTGAAACAGACTGGCTTTTCTCTCCTTAAGGTTACAGTTCCTTTTTAGAGTCAATGTGGCCCTTTTAGTTCAGTTCTAGCTCTGTTGCATTCTGAAAGCCTTTTTTTCCTTTTGCTTCTTCAGGACTGGGAGAAGTGAACTGCTCAGTGAAAACTACCTCTAGGGTGTTTTCCTTTGATGTCTTCTTGTAACCCTACCCTCACCTGTAAATAAACTGGTCTCTTCATTAAAGTCCTGTCAAGCACTAAACTCTGTCACCTGTTTTCTTTGGGGATCCCACGTTATATGGTGTTTGAAGTGAAAGATGAAAAGATGACAACAGTCTGCCTTCTTTGTACTTCATGGAGCCTAGGTTTCTCTTAGAGAAAAATTTATACTTGATACCAATAAAATATTATTCACAGTACACTTAATGTTTAACTAAATATATGTGATGTTGCCTCCAAAGCAAGAAAATGCTGCTCAGGTTGATCTTGTGAAGAACGAAATGAACAAAAAATATAAAAGATATATTTGTAAATAAGCAATGACATTTACCAGCCTCTAAAATAGGCATTGTGTTCTCTGCCTTCATAAGCACAGAAGATTGCTGACTGAAAAGATCTCAAAAGTGACTTGACAAATGTTAGAAGCCCCATGTTAAAAGGTCTGATTGATATCTTGTCATATTAACTTTTTTTTTTAATCTCTGCAAAGTCAGATGTTTGTATTCTCCTCTACTTATAAGAAGAATAAGGTGCTGCATGGCAGAAGGCTTTAAGAAGTACTTATCATTACAACTGGTCCCAAATGAAAAAATGAAAGTTACCCACAACTTTTATGTAAAAATTGTAGTGAGGGGATTCTCAAAAATAAACGTTAACACTTCATGAAGGAAATCCATAAAATTCTATTGATGCTGGATTCCAGTATTCCCCATTAAAAACATTTGCACCACCTGCTACCCCAGATGAAACCATGCTTTGACCTAAAAATAAGTAATATTTAGAAAGTTCCAAAACTATTTTATGGCAGGCTGGTTGGCACAAGTGTTGATGACTTCACTGCTCCCTTGTAATTTTGATAATTTTTCTTCAGGTAAAGTTTTATCTACTAATCTATTCTGTTGTAGGAATGATAGAAATAATTTAATGCATTTATTTACTAACTATTCTCATTTATATATAGATAAAGCTTGTATCCAAAGAAACAGAATTATAATTGTAGCATTTTAGTCCCCAGAAAATCAGGTTGAGGGTGGCATTATGGATCCAGAGAGCATTTTCAGTGCATTGAATTTTCCAAGGCATACACAATTTTCTACTTATATAGGTGATGTTCAAAGTTCAAAAACATTAGGTTGACTCAGTTTTGTAGCAGATGTAGAGAAAGTTAATTACATGTCCTTGATTTTTATCTGATTTGGATTTAATAATAAACAGCAAAATTTTTTAATTTGTTTTATGATAAAAGACAATCCATTGGGATCAGAGATCATATAAAAAAACTAGATGCAATGTAGATATGATTATTACATAAAATGTGAAAACTTTTGAACACTTCTATACTTTAGCTCAAAGTTTTATATAATCATGAAATAAAGGGTAGGTATATGAACTGGAAAATAATCTAGATTTATTGTAATATAACATGTTTATAATAATTAACAACTAATGATCAATAATCAATATTTATAGCTCGAACTTCATAGTGACATTCACATTACCATATATGTAATGTATGTATGTAGTGTGTGTGTAAATAACCTATGTTATAACATAAAAACTTTTACTACCATTAAATGACACTTGACTGAATAATTAATAATATATTATACTTTAATAGCTACTTACCTCTTCCTCTGTATCTTTTTTCTAATTGAAAAAGAAAAAAAATTATGATTCTTATATTATTTACCTCTTCTACACTGTTATTACATGGAGTATGTAGTATTCTTCTGGAAAAAGTATAAGATATTTTCTCAGACAATTTCTTTTGATGTTTTAGAATAGATTGTGATATTCAGCTATTTTTTATTATTAGATGTCACAATTTAAATTGATTGTTTAAATTGACTGGACTTCTAATTCTCTTCTGGCAGCTAACATAAAATTTAAGGCACAAAATGTTAGTGACATAGCTGCTTAAAGATGTACTGTCATAGAAATATAAATTTCCTTGCTATCTCTTTCTTCCTTTATCCTCTCTTTTCTTATTTCAGAAATACGTGGACTGCCATGTACTGGGATAAATATAGTATGCAAAATGATTTCAGAAATAGTAGTTTAGGACTCATGTTTTTAAAGTCTCCTGCAGGCATTGGCAAAACTACATATAAGTACAATTTAAAATTTGTTATGTATACTAGTTAAAAGAAACAGCCAAATAAAGAGTAGAAAATGCATCTTGACCAATTGGAGTTTATCTGTGGAATAAATAGATTGTTTTTAATTCAAAAAAATCAATATAATTCTCCCTTTTAAGAAAGTAAAGCAGAAAAGACACAATCACAATATGTGTATCTTTGAGCAAGGGTAACACACAAAAATAAACTAATGGGATCACAACAAAGTGAAAAGTTTTTGTACAGCTAAGGAAACCATCAACAAAATGAAAATAAATGAACTGAATGGAAAACCATATTTGCAAATGGCACATCTGATAAAAGTTAATCCGGCCTGACCTGTGGTGGCGCAGTAGATAAAGCGTCGACCTGGGAACACTGAGGTCGCCAGTTCAAAACCCTGCACTGGTCTGGTCAAGGCACATATGGGAGTTGCTGCTTCCAGCTCCTCCCCCCTTTCTCTCTCTCTCTCTCTCTCTCTCTCTCACTCTGTGTCTCCTCTCTAAAATGAATAAAATAAAAATAAATAAATAAAAAAATTTAATCCAAATGCCACCACTGATAAGCCAAAATATATAGGGAATTCATACAAGTTAACCTCAAAAAGATTCAATTAAAAGTGGACAGAGAACCTGGTAGACATTTATCTAAAGAAGATAATAGATGAACAATACACATATGAAAAAATGCTCAACATCACTAATCATCAGAGAAATGCAAATCAAATAAAAACCACAATGAGATATCACCTCATGCTTGTCAGAATGACTACCGTCAATAAATCAACAAATAATGAGTGCTGATGAAGATGTGGGGAAAAGGAAACCATCGTTCACTGTTGGTACAATTGGACATTGGTGTAGTCACCATAGAAAATAGTATGGAGTTCCTCAAAAAACTGAAAATAGAGCTGCCACATGACCCAGCAATTCCCCTTCTGAGTATCCAAAAGGAAAAAAAAAATAAATCTCACTAACATAAAAAATATGTGTACCCTATGTTCACGGCAGCATTATTTCAAATTGCCAAGATACAGATGGAACTTTCGTGAATATGGAAATAAAACCAAAATATCACCACCAAGGCAAGACTTCATATAAATGGTTTTCAAAAAAACTATTTTAAGAACAGATAATACATATTTTTAAGAGAAGATGATAAATAATATTTTCAGAAAATAAAATGTATGTAAATTAAAATCAATTAAAAAATATATGGAAAGCTTATCTCTACATATTTCTCCCAAGAAATTTATCCTGAAATTTATAGACCCTTCCCCTTAAGAATTTCAAACATAGCAAAACTGAAGTTAAATGCATTCTCCTCACTTACATACCCACCATCCAGACAGTTTGTCCTTTCAAATTATAGCTCCCAACTCATCGCAAAGCTTTCCACTTTCATCGTTAATTTGTTCCCTTGCTTTCACACCCAACCATGGATATTGTGCTGTTGGGTCTAGCCCTGTTTCTTGCATTGTCACATGAAAAAGGACAACTTCACTTTCCTTGGTTTAATATTGTTACATTTGCATATTTATTTCTTGAAAAATCTGTTCCAATGCTTTTATAAAATCAAAATTAACCTGGAAATTTTACATCCTAGAACTGAACACCCAAATATGTTGAAGACATGCATAATATGGTTTCTAATATATCTGAGAACACTATTTTTTTTCAAACTATAGTAGCAGGACGTTCTATACATTTTCTCTTCCCAGCCCCATTGAGCTGCTTTCAATTTTCTCATAATTTTTAGCATTTTCTTTCCTTTTTTTGCCTTTGCTCTTATTTTTTTTATTCTCTGCATAGGCTGACACAGTGTTTTTATGATGTAGTAATTTTGCTTTCCTAAATTAATGTGATTTTCAAGATAAAATGAAAATGTCTTCTCTTCTAGAAAGTTTTATCATGTTTCCCACAATAAATATAATGCTGTTTTCTTTACGAAATCTGAAATCACTTTCCATACCCAGTCAAGCTCTGTTGCATTTTGACTCAATACTTACACACTGACACCTTGACTCTATGTTATTATGTATAGCTAGATTTAATAAAGTTAATCTTTCACATACAAAATGTCTTGCTTTTTAATGTATTATATTCCCTTGTACACTATCAGTTACATAAATGGTCATTGAATTGAACTGATAAAATTTTCTTGTTCTGTTTTCTTGACACATAAGGATAATTTTTAAAAATGGGGAAGCATTTAAAAAAGCAGAGAAGAACACTACCCAAAATTTGTTAAGGGAGGTAATATAACCAATAAATAATAAAATATTCTGGACTTTTGGAAGCTTATAAAATGTTATCATAAAATAGTTACTGTGTGGTTTTTAAACTGTGTCTTATTCACCTGAAGGAAAACATGGAATATTTCCAGGGATATTCAAATTGATATGTTACTGGCTTCTTGCAAAAATAAAGACAGAAAATTTAATTTCTGACATAGGGTACTACACTTTCACTCTGCCACAGAGATTTGTTTGGAAATTAGGAATTAATTAGCTTTTTAGAACTTGGTGTCAGAAATCTGACAATCAAAGTCACATTTTAAAATACAAATGTTTACAAACTGAGGACAAATTTATTCTTGGGTTTTAACATATAAAAGAGACAACAAAACAATGTAAACCTAAAACACTGTATCAAAACAGGATAATTTTAGGACTTATTTTGTTATCTAAAATATTGACATCTTTCAATCCCCATAACCATAACATAAGTTAAAGCCCCACTCACACATGCCTCGGGAACCTCCAAACTGGTATCCTGGTATTACTTTTTACGCTCCTCCTATCCATTATACCGATGCTGTTAGGTGACCTTCAGAAAATACACATCAGCTTAACATTTCTCATCAAGCCATTTACTAATGTTTCAAAAATCCTTGATGTGATGTATATGGTCTTTTACATATGGCTCTTTTAGCCAGCTTTATATTCTGGTTTTTTCCCCTTTCTTTCCGTTCTTCATTTTATCTTAAGTAGCTTAGAAGTTTCTACACTTTCATCTTGTCTCTAAGACCAGACTTTCTATTGTTTTTCTGATAAATTGAACTCACTTTATTCATTTCTGTAAAAATTGCTGGATCTTTTTATTGTGATTTATTCCTTAATGTTTACGAATTTTACCTTTCAGATATCCAGTTCTTTTTCCTATAATCTGGCTTCTATCACCCATAATTCCATCTGTAATCTATCACTCCTGCTATTTAAGATTGAACTGTAACTGTAATTGAGAGTGTTTAAGTTCTTTATAGTGAATTCCCAAACACTAAAAATTATATGGCCAGTTTCTGTGGTGCAGTCTAAATATCAGCATAGCTGTTCTTCTAGTCTGATTCCAGCTGTGCATGTTGTTAGCATTTTTTCCTTTTAGTAATATTTTTCTTCTGATAAAGAAAAACATGTAATTATAGAAAAACAAGACAAGAGCAAGAGCCTGATAAATACATAGATTACTAAGTAAAAATTATTAATCTCTTTATTTCAATGATTGTAACCATTTATAACATAGCACTAATCCTCCTCCTCTTCTTCCCTTCTACTCCTCCTTCTCCTCTTCCTTCTTTTTCTTCTCTCTCTCCTTCCCTCTTTTCCTCTCTGTTCCTCACTCCCTTCACTTCCTGTTTCAACATGACAATCAAAGAAAAATAATTCTGGGATGGTACCATGACCTGGTACTTTTCAAGCAGTCATGTTCTCAGTTAAGGAGGGATTATAAGAAAACAGTCCCAGAAGGTGGAGCTCTTAATTGTCATAAAATCAGTAGTTCTTTTATTTTTTTAAAGAGGAACAGAATATAAGCAATCGTAACAGCATGATTGAGTGTTCCCACTATGGGATTAAACAGCTCATTCTATAAAGGAAAAAAATATTATTAATATATTGTAATCTATTTTTTTGGTGAATTATTCTAATATTTAAATTTTTTGGAATACATATATTTACTTAGTGAAATCCTCACATTTTATTTCCTAATAGATAAAACACAACATGGTTCTTAAAGACTTTATTATTGAATTGGTCTTCTATTGGTTTGTAACAAATTATACAAGCAAATTAATACAAAATTATCTAGACCTGAATGTTTGTGAATATATAATGTTATTGACAGTATTAATAAATGACTCTGACATTTTACTTTTTATGTACATATACATATTTAAATGTTTATTTAAAATATATTTATATGTTCATTTAACATATATAGAAATAAATTTAACATATATTTACTTACTAAAAGTCATGCACTGTACTAGTTGTTTGTTTCAGATCAGTGAATAAAAGAAACAAGAATCTTTGCCCTCCTAGACCTAACGTTCAAGTAGAAGGAGAAAAGTAAATAATAAAGTAAACATATGCCATGATGATAAGTGTTATTTTCAGAAAGAAAGGGAATTGTGGTGAGATATGGTAAAAAGGTTATTTACTGCCAATACAAACTTACATAGATTAAAATCAGAGAATAAGGGAAGAATGGGTGGAAATTCTTGTCTTCTTGGGTGTACAAAGATAAAGAGAGATATAGTTACTACAGTAAGAGTCCTTAGCATCATAGGCATTTCGGGTTGTTGTGGAGTTGAGTTTATTGGGGAAAGTTTAAAGGTTTTTGCAAGGGACAAAGGACATGGAGGGGAAAACTATCTTAGATGATAAGAGAAAGAAAATCCTGACAGTTCTACTCAGAGTCTAGAGGGGATCTATTCCTGGAGTTTATTAAGCATAGAATGACAACTGTCTGAGTTACATAATTTAGTCATTCAGCCACTTCAAGTAAAATGTTAGGATATGATCATATCTTTCTCTCTTTAAAATAAAAAAGTATAATTGAGATAGTATTAATATATAAAAATTCTATATCTGTAAAATGAACAACTTAAGGTTTTTACATACATAAACACTGAAATGATCAATATGCTCAAGTAAATTAACATGTTCTAATATCTGTCATTATAAGGATAGAACAGAGACTCTAAGAATACTTCCCGCATTAGATAAAAGGCAGAGTTCTTCAATTGGGATTGGTTTTGGGTTGATTATTTAAGGCATAAATACAAAGGTATTATGTTTATAAATGGTAGAAGGAAAATTTGAAAATAATATTCTGCCAAAAAATTACTTAAGTATACTACAGCATGTCCATCAAGTGGTGCATGTCATCAGAAAGTATGTTTAAATTTGAGAACAATATAACCAGTCTAATTCAGCTCACAGATAGCATTTATGGTAGCAGCTGTGGCTCAAGCACATATTTCTCCTCATCAAGCAGATGGTTGAATGTGTGTTTTATGATAATATGTCTACATCACTATAGGAAATGAATTACCATAATTCCCTGTTCATTCAAATCAAGAATCAAGAGAACCAGTTTTTTTTTCTTTCTTGTCTTTCTTTCTTTCTTTCTTTCTTTCTTTCTTTCTTTCTTTCTTTCTTTCTTTCTTTTATTTCTTTGTTTCTATCTTTTATTTTCTTCTTATATTTCCATATATATAGACTACACTTACTTTTCTTAAAATTTCATTCTTGTTGTGTTACTGTTCAGGTAACCAGTGATAACCTATTTTAAAAAGTATAGATATGATTGAAAATTTACTTACAGTTTTGACATGGTTTATCGATAGTCAGAAAATGAAAAAGAAATCTCTCTCACATGTAGCAAATATATATTTATATATATATGTATATATATATGCACACACATACATACAATATAAGAGCAAATAATAAATGAGGAACATGCAGAAATATACAATGTAACAAATAATTTGTGTCCATGGTGTGCTTCTCCTCCTAGTGTATACAACAAGTAATTGTGTTATTCAGGGAGAATTTAAATGATTAAAGAACATTATATGTATTTACCTACTTGTTTTGTCATATGGACCAAAATATTGTCAGTTTTCTATCTATCATGTAGAACTACTAGCATAATGCTTCTTTACAATTTAATTACTTATTTTCCATTATTTAGCCTGTTACTTGGGCACCCTGACTTCTGGTTACTACTGTCTTAGCACTACCAGGGACTTAGTCTCTAGACAAGACTGAATCCAGGGTTTGTAGGACACAAAGGTTAAGTGATTTGGAGGTACGCTTTAAAAAATCACAAAATTAAAAACAAAATTGAGTATGCAAGTAGATTTTTTTCTTTCAGAATAACATTTCACTTGGTTGATTTATTCCAATGCCCAGCAAATGAATACTTGACATTATGTCTTAATAGGTTATTATTAAAACTACCTCTGCCCAAGGTTTTTATTTTGGTTTTAGTTCTAAAAGTCCTTACTTGAATGTTGAGATACTTATCTCTGTGGTCTGGACCTAAATCTTGTTTTGCTCATTCTAAAATCTATCTGCAGTTTTTACTGTTTTAAAAACAGCCAAATTGTCTTTTGTATCTTTAATGAGTGCTTAATTTCTCTTCTTTTCACTCTCTGATATCTACTTGTTTGGTATTTTTTTTTAAAAGAAATGTCCTTCTGATACCTGCATACCCATGTCATGAAATTTTGCAGGTGCTGGTAGCTTTATCCCAAATGCTTCTCCTTCTCATTGATAAATGAATTCTTAAACACTCTTCATGGCTTAGTTTAAGCACAATCCACATGCCTCTTGCAGAGCTAGTTACTCTGTGCTGTATCCTCCACTATAGCATTGACCTCACTGTGTTATTAACGTTCATTTACTCCTTCATTCATGAACAAATGAAGTGATAGCAGTCCACAAGCAATAAAACAAGGGGTCTGTTGGGCAGATAAAATATATTATGCTCACTTTGTTAAAGATGGCGCCGCCCACATGGAAGTTCGTTGATATTAATGTGTGTTCTGGAACAGGCTGTGGGCAGGCCAGGTCATTGTAGCCTAAGGCTTAGTTTTAAGAGTAAGCTCTTCTCCACACTCTTGACTGATTGGATGATGTAGGGTGGTGCACTCTCCTGAGGAATTCCATTATACAGAGACTTTCTTGTTTATATAATTGGATTAAAGGTTTTGATTCTATGGTATAAAGTGGGAGAGACCAGTAGCTTGATCTCTCTCTCTCGGTTCCTGAGGTTAGTATTAGAGAGGAGAGCAGAGTAAGGCCAAATGGAGGCCAGGAGAAGAAGCCAAGATGGCGGAGTGCTGATGAAGAAGCCAGTTTGTTAAGAGTTTGTGCTGGAGGAGATGGGGAACAGAGGTGAATAAGTCTGGTGAGCTAGAAACCTTTGATGCTAGGAAACTCGGATAAGTCAGTAGCTTTGTGAGCACAAAATGTGTGGGTTTTGGAGCCCAGTGTGCTTTTTTGCTTGCCCGTCGGGTGCAAGCTAGAATTAAAGCTGATGGCTCACCAGTTTTTGGCTCCATTGTTTCATTACCGACTGTTCGAATCAAATGCGAACCTGCACAGGTCAGGCAGCTGTGATGGCGGCCTCGACTACTGGTTTTACAGGGTCCATGTAGGTGTGTGTGGTAAGTATATGGAATAAATAAAGAAATAATAGTGTGTGAATTCAGTACTAGAATTGTCAAGAGCTTATGCTTCAGGGCTAAGATAGGAATTACGAAATTGTTTAATAAGGTGGTTCTGACTTACCTCTTTTTCATTTTATTTTCTTTATCCTATGCTTACAATGGACATTTCGTATAAGATGCACCATTTTTGGAAAATTTGGGATCTAAAAACTGGGTGTGTCATACAATGGTTGTGGCATTTCAAATGCCATAGATGGAACTGAGGATGAGGCAATATATGAAGTCAGTGATTTGTCATCAGACACAGATGAGGACAAGCTATTTGATGGGAGTTCTGACAGTGATGAGAAGCTGTATGAATTTTATGATGAATAAAACTTGAGTTCAATAATTTTTTTTTTATTTCTTTTTTTATTTATTCATTTTTGAGAGGAGACACAGACTGAGAGAGAGAGAGAGAGAGAGAAAGGGGGGAGGAGCTGGTAGCATCAACTCCCATATGTGCCTTGACCAGACCAGTGCAGGGTTTTGAACTGGCGACCTCCATGTTCCCAGGTCGACACTTTATCCACTGCGCCACCACAGGTCAGGCTTGAGTTCAATAATTTTATGTAATACATTTTTTTTCAAAATTTGGGCCCCTAAATTAGGGTGCGTCTTCTACATGGGAGTGTCTTATACATAGGGAAATACATAAACTCATAAAAAATCGCTATAGTTTGTTAGAACATTGATTCCACCACAAAGTTAAAAATATATAACTTTAAGTGAATGAATGAATGAATGAAGTATTGGCTGTGTTGCTGGTAGTGTCACTGTAGAAATGAATGATATCTGAAATCACTAGTCAATTTCAAATATAAAAGTAATCTATCAGGACTGCCTCTGGCTATTCCTACAAAGAGGCAGAGGATCCATCTGCACCTGTAAAAATCATACTTGCTTTATCCAACCTGTAATGCCTGAGCAATTCATTTATTAGAGCTGGTTTTCCACCACTGAATAAAGGACAACTTATTTTTAAGTTGCTGAGGTTAAAATTATAGAAGACAATTTATATTTCTGATTTGTAAATAAAATGCCAGCACAACTAAAGATGTATCCATAGCTTAGTCTGTTAGGGTATCTACATAAATTACCTTCAATGCAATGTATCACATAATGTTGTGCATACATTCACATATATATATAGTATATAGCACTATAGCATAGTATGTGTTTATCTTTGTGCATACTGTATGTACAAAAACTCTCACTGCAGAGTTTTTCAATAAATAAAAAATTGAATAAGGGTTAACTTGAATGTTGGATTATTGAGAATATAAGCATATAGAACCTGTTGAACTGAAGGCATATATTCCCATGGGAATAAAGAAGGACTTATTTGCTTTTATCTGTTTAGAAAGTACCAGGAAATATTTTGTACATTTAGTTAACTATTTTGCAAGGTGGATCTTTATCATCACTGCTTCTTATAAATCGCGCAATTTCACAACACATGGACTAAGGAATGGGACTTAATTGGGGGACATGTACAAAGCAGGTGTTCAATGAGAAAAGCAGGTCCATGTCCCTTTAATCCTGTCATTAATTCCTTGGAGAAGAGCATGCAAGATTGAAGAACTTTCTAAATATGCAGTGACATATTTCATTTTTAACAGATGGGCTATCCTACATTCTTAGAAGATAACATTTTTAGCAAGGGGATAACCAGACTACCATGGTACTCCCAGTCTCAATTGTAATTCCAGCTGTTTGGAGTTGTTGCCTGGGAAAGACATCTGCCTCTTACCTGGAGAGCTTTGGAACTCATGGGAAGTTGAATTCAGGACCAGCACCTTTTGCCAGGAGAAGGAAAGCACTAGACCTTGGAAAAGCCAGAGGTTGGATGCAACTGCTTCCACTGGGAAGTGGGCCCCAGCCTGCAAGTGACACATCATTCAGGAAACAGGGTATGCACCTGGGGTCATTTCCAGATAGTCCTACTAGTCAGACTACACTTACAAAGATAAAGTGTTTGTGTTATTTTGTTAAAGTTTAGAAGTAACAACTCACCCACTTGCTTCTGATGGGTTGGTGTGATCTTTTCAGACTCAATGAAATTTGATATGAATTTTGTATTAGAAAGATTCAAAAAGGACAGCAGTCATGGTATATTGTTTGAGTAAATGCCATACTGTTTTCCACAGTGGCTGCACAAGTCTGCATTCCTACTAGCAGTGCAGGAGTGTTCCCTTTTCTCCACATCTTCGCTAGCACTTGTGTTTTGATTTGTTAATGAGAGCCATTCTGACAGGTGTGAGGTGATATCTCATTGTGGTTTTAATTTGCACTTCTCTGATGATTAGTGACATTGAACATTTTTCATGTGCCTATTGGCCATTTGTATGCCCTCTTTGGAGAAGTGTTTACTCCTGTATTAGTTTTCTATGCTGAAAAACAAATGATCACTAACAGAAGCTTGAATTAAGATCCACTTAGTCATTTCACAGTTTCTATACACTAGAACTCTGGGCTAGATTAGGCTGGTTCTCAGTTCTCTGATCAGTTTCACAAATAGAGAATTAAGGTGCTGGTTTAGTTGCATTCTCATATAGATGCTCAACTAGAGAAAGATCTGTTTCAAGGTCCCCTCAGATTGTCGGCAGAATTCATTTCATGGTGGCTGTAGAATACATGGCAATAGTGGAGGTGGGGGGAGTTTACCCAATTAGGACAAGCTTACCCAGAATAATATCTCTTTTGAGTAACTAAAATACAATAAATGATTAAGAACTTTAATTACATGTGTAATATTTCTTCTCCTTTTTCATAACGCATGAGATGACCATGAGTATGGTACCCTATATCTGTGTCATATTTAATGGTTTAGAGCACATTACAGATTCCACTTCCATTCCAGGGGAAGGAATTATGCTAAAATATGGCCCATTGGTGGTCATCTTTGTTGTGTTCACCAGAGTTCTTACTTAATCTGAAATGAGCAAGTTTCTAGCTTTAACAGGAGATAGTGTCATAATGTATCCCACCTATGGTTATTTCAGATTGAACAGGAGAAATAGGTAGTGGTCCATACATTCCTTGTATGGTTTTCCTGGCTTGTGAAGGGAGAGTCAATATGATGGGAAGGAGCAATTAAAAGCTATAAAAGTGCCACCAGCTGCTATAAAAGGAGCAAATCAAGCCTGACCAGGTCGTGATGCAGTGGATAGAGAGTTGGACTGGCATGTGGAAGACCCAGGTTTGAAACTGTGAGGTCCCTGGTTTAAGTGCAGACTCATCTGGCATGAGCACTGGCTCACCCTGCTTGAGCGCGGGGTTGCTGACTTGACTGTTGGATCATAGACATGATCCCATAATCACTGGCTTGAGTACAAGGTCACTCTTTGAGCAAGAAATCACTCACTCTGCTTTAGCCCCCTGGTCAAGGCACATATGAGAAAGCAATCAATGAACAATAAAGGAGGCACAATAAAGAATTGATGTTTCTCATCTCCTTTCCTATCTGTCTGTCCCTATCTGTCCCCCTCTCTGTCTCTGTCACACACAAAAAAGAGTAAATCAAAAACAATGTAGCTTCACTAGGCTTAAAGGAGAAGACAGAACTTCCATCAAATATCTAACAGACAGAGGAATGGTGAATCCTGTCACATCCTCATTTATAGCTCATATCACTTGCTTGGCCTGTGCAAAGTCCAATGTGCTTGGGAAGTCAATAATAGAATTTCATAAACTTAATGAGATAGTAATTCTAATTACAGCTGCTGCACTGAATACAATATTTTACTGGGAAAAATACTCATAACCCTGGCATCTGGGATGCAGCCACAGGCTTGTCGGTTATGTCCCCACAGTAATGGAAATCAGAGCAATTTGCATTTATATCTCAAGGACCATAGTATAGCCTCATCCTCCTCTTCTTTCTATTATAATATTTTGAAGACTTTTGACATCTTTATGCCGCTCCATATCTTTCTGATTCATTACATTGATAATATTATACTTGCTACTTGGAACTAGTAAGCACCAAGTAACAATAATCTTAGATGCTTTGCCATTAGATAGGCTTTCAAGAACGTGGTAAATAACTCTCAAATATTTAAGACCTATCTTATTGATGAAGTTGCTAGGAACCCAGTGGTATGGAGCTTTAGGAATATTTCTAACAAAGTAATAGAAACCATGTTTTTATTTTATGTCACCTATCAAAAGAAGGAGGCACAGTGTTCAGTGAGACCTCTTGGATTTTAGAAGCAACATATTCTATTTATTATTCTGCTCTGTTAATTTTGTAGATAACTCCACTGGGAGACAATTATGACTGAGACCTAGAGTACATATTTCTTAATGAGGCCCAGTAGAAGGTTCCCAACCATTGGATTACACAAACACACATATTCACATATATTGGATGGTCTAAAGCAAAAACTGTAGGACCTGTACTGTAGGAACATCTGAAAAATTCCAGAGAAGAATCAGAGCACAGACTTCTCGGGGTACTATTACTTCACTGCTTCTATTTCAGGCTGTACCACTGGTATCATGGCCAATTACACAGGAGAAAAAAGCAGGGTTAGTTTCTGAGCTACCTTCGTAATGCATCAAAGACTTGTTTTGTATTATCAGCCTAATTAGCAGTGATCTTTTATCTTCTTCTTTCTCTTCCTCTTCCTCTTTATCCCCCCTCTCCCCTCCTCCTCCTTCTCCTTCTCTTCTTCTTCTTCTTCTTCTTCTTCTTCTTCTTCTTCTTCTTCTTCTTCTCCTCCTCCTCCTCCAAATGAGAGGAGGGGAGACAGAGAGACAGACTACTGCATGCGCACTGACCAGGATCCACCCAGCATCCCCCATCTGGGGCTGATAATCTGCCCACCTAAGGCCATGTTCACAACAGAGCTATTTTTAGCGCCTTAAGTAGAGGCTCCATGGAGCCATCCTCAGTGCCCGAGGCTGATACACTCAAACCAATCAAGCCATGGTTGTGGGAGGAGAAGAGAGAAGAGAGAGACAGAAAGAGAGAGAAGGAGGAGGAGAAAGTGTGGAGAAGCAGATGGTCACCTCTCCTGTGTGCCCTGACTGGGAATCAAACTGGGATATACACATGCTGGGTGATGCTCTAACACTGAGCCAAACTGCCAAGGCCAGCAGTGATTGAAGAGAAAATTTTCCAGTTAGCACAATTTTGGTGGTAAATCTGGTTAGGCATTTAATGTGAGAGAAAAGTTTGCTTGCGGATTCAACCTACCAAAAGCAGAGGCAACGGCTGATCCACAATAGACCACCATCTCTGGGAAAAACAGTTGGCTTCCCCTGAATGATTTCATGAAGCTGAGCCTCCTCTCACATGGCACATTACTGTGTCTATCCTAGGTATGGATTTGCCCTTTCTATCTGCAGTGGTTCTGTCGCTACCATTTTTCTTCACACTGAATCCTTTATCCACAGCTATGGCACCTCATAACATTGCCTTCAACCAGAGAACATGCTTATTACATTTTTTTTTAACAAAAGAGAGATTAGCCACTGTGACTAATGCCATATATTTAAGTTTTTGAGTATAATACCTCTCCTAATGCCCTGAAATGATGTTATATCTTGATAGTAATTTGTGGATCTTCTCTGAGCAAGACACAAATGTTTTACTATACAAAGGATAGAGCAGGGGTCCCCAAACTACAGCCTGCAGGCCTCATGTAGCCCCCTGAGGCCATTTATCTGGCCCCCGCCACACTTCCGGAAGGGGCACCTCTTTCATTGGTGGTCAGTGAGAGGAGCACAGGATGCATCCGCATTCATAGTTCTCATTGAAATACTGGTCAGTTTGTTGATTTAAATTTACTTGTTCTTTATTTTAAATATTGTATTTGTTCCCGTTTTGTTATTTTACTTTAAAATAAGATATGTGCAGTGTGCATAGAAATTTGTTCATAGTTTTTTTTATAATCCGGCCCTCCAACAGTCTGCAGGACAGTGAACGGTCCCCTTGTGTAAAAAGTTTGGGGACCCCTGGGATAGAGCATCTGTTGAAGAGGAAAAGACATAGATAGTTGCAATTATCTTTCATTTGTCCCCCAGAACCACGGTCCTCAAACCTCTACCCTGCTCTCTATCTTGGGGAACAACTGTGTGGCTATAAGAATAGTTTCCCATGTTTGGTTTCAGTTTCAATTTAGTTAATGGTGAGGCCTATGAAGAAGAGATCAGAGTGAGACTAGGACATATGATCTTTTGAGTTTTTCTCTTTTGTTCTCCTTAGGTTTCTTATATCCTTTCACTGATGGTCACAACTTCTCTAGCTGGCCCTACGTTATTATGCTGAGTTAGATAACTGCTTTATGACTTAATCCCTTTGGTCTTTGGGGTGTTAACAATACCACTCTACCTGTCTAATTGCGTTTAATTACTCTGTCTCCTTCTACATTAAGGTTTACGTGTGCTGACTCTCTACTATTACTAGTCATGAGATACTACACTGTTCCTTGTGGGGAAATTTGTGCTCAAACTGTCGTAGATAGTTCCTTATTAATAATTAATTATTAAATTATCCTAATTTGAGTCTGATATCTACTTACTATGATGATCCTGACTTATACAATGACAAAGGCCAGAATACATTTGAAAAAGTAAATAGATAATATCTTAAAGTTTATCCTGATACAACTCTTCAAGAAGAAGCAAGAATCCAGAGAACTACTGAACAATACATCTTAATTTGGCAACAGAGATTCAATAGCAAGCCAGACCCAATTTATATTTCTTATAGATTTAAATAGACAACAAAATGGAAAGAAATTAGGCAGTTTCAAGCGAAAAAATACAGAGAAAATCAACATGAAATACTCTAAGAACTACTGATTGAACTTCAAGGTGATAGATATTCAGTGGGATAAAAAAAAAAAAAAGGTATTACCAGACCAGAAAAGATAGATATTACATTAAAAGAATATGAGAAAGCTGAAGAAAGGAGATGAAGAAAAGAACGGAAAAGAAAAATAGAAAGGAAAGTAATAAACCTAACAGAAATATATGCTGCTATCTGTATCTTGGCGTATTCTCATCTTCAGACAAACATTCTCTTGAAAGGTTTATGTCACAATGATAAGTCTTTTAGACCCTAGGGACATAGGCTTAAGGCACATTTCACTTCACTAACCTACTAATGGAAATACTTTCTTTGGAATAAATTTAGGGCCAAAGGGAACCCTTCTCATGAACAGAGGCTTTAACGGTCTATTCCATGTATTTCCTCCTTTGAAAGAGGTACGGGCTCTGGCCACTGTGGGTCAGGATTTAAGATGTTGGCTCACAAAAACCTTGGTCTCAAAAAAAGAAATGCAAATAAGAAGATTTTGATAATTCTTTTCAAATACTATGTTGCAACACCAACTGCCACAGCTATAAGTAAATAAACTGTTCAAGAGATTTGAAAATTATAAATGACACACACACTCTAAAACAGTGGTGCTTAACCTTTTTTGAGGTACCAAACCCACCAGTTTCATATGTGCATTCACCAAACCCTTCTTTAGTGATAAATAAAATATGATTTTTTTTTCCAAATTCAAGACATAGGTATATGTTTTTTTACTGGTGCACAAAATGAGCCGTGCATGAACATCACCTTGCTCAAAGAACAAAACCAACAAAGTGCATGAACTCACAACAAATTACGGTATTACTTTATTCTGGCCTCCACGGCAGAGGTTTCTCTGAACCCCTGAGACTGACTCATCGAACCCCTAGGGTTTGATAGAACCCAGGTTAAGAACCACTGCTCTAAAATGTATACTATAGGTATAGATGTCTATGCAATTCGCAAACCCAATCTTGATATGGGAAAAAAGGTTTAAAAATAAAACTTTAAAACTTTTTCTAATTGAGTTTGTGTGCACAGGTCACAGACTATAGATTGGGTGCCTATATGTACATTCTGGTTGACCTAGGACAGTTCTAGTTTATCTTTGTTCCCCAGAATCCTGCCCATGTTAGCATTTGTTTCCTCCAGCCACTTTCGCAAAAGTGGTTCAATTTTGTCATAAAAGTTATATGGGCATTCTAACTACATAAATCTAGCATAGAATGACTGACATTCAGGCAAAATTGAACCAAGGTTTTCTCCCTTGTACTTATGCTTCATTCTTTGGACATAACTGAGACTCTGTTAGACTCTTTCACGATGCAAGAGATTAGGTCTGGAACTATAAATTTGTCTGTGACAACAGCACCACCAGCAACTAGAGATTTCTTTGTTTTTCAGATGTCATGGAACCATACTTAGACTCCAGCACAAATATGACTTTTTGTTCTCAGAGTTAGATATTGCCTCTTTTATTGGGAGACACTTGTAATAGATAATATGAAAAAAATTATGGTTTCCACTTCTGGGCAGGCTTCAAATAGCATTAATTCTGTCTTCCTTCTATCCACCAATATTCATGTAGGTGTATGCATATATCTATTTATCTTTCTATCTGTCTATCATATGTTCTCTTTATATCCTCACTGGCAGCCTTTATTTGGGCTGAATGTATGAAGAGCCTTTTTCTTTTTACAGTCTGGCTCTACTGCGGAAAGCCCATGTGAAGTCACCCTGACTATTCTGGTCACAACAGAGTAAGGCAATGAAATTGGTAGCACTAGCTTAGCCCCTAGGAGAGCAGCAGGGCAGCAATGACTGTAAATTTAAAACAGAAAAGTGCCATTTTTGAAATATGGATACATTCTCTTTGAACATAACTGTGACTTTGGAAAGGCATTTTTCTGTTTTAAATTCACAGTAATTGAACCTGTATGTCGACTTCTCTCTCCAGGGACTGAGCCAGTATGGCCATTTTGAAAAATTTGCCCCTCTGTGACCTAACGAACAATAGACATTTCAAACAATGGGCTCAGAGGCAAAGCAGACTGTGCATGGGAAAATGACTAAAACCTATTGAAAGGATTTCCAGTGCTGGGTCTTTGGAGGATGGTGCTAGCCCTGCACGTGCTTTCCTGCAAAAGACTCAGATTTAAACACAAAGAAACAAAATAAAAATGAAAACGCATCCTATTGTTAAGAGGGAACTTTAAACAATCATCTGGGAGTTTCTTGTTTGCTTTATTCTTTTTTGTTTCATTGGGTTTGATTTATTTTGTTTAACTTTCACCTCCTTCACTTGTATTAACATTGGAGGACAGAATAAATGAGTTCATAAAATATAATGATTTTGGAATAGTTTTGGGACAATTAGTCAAGAAATACTTGTCTTTAAAATATTTTTTAGGGGGGAGCAAGATGGCGATGGAGTAGGCGGACGTACCAACTTCCAATTCCCAGAACCAAAGTGGATTATAACTCAATTTTAAGAACCATCATCTGGATAAACCAACTTTGAACTAAACTAAGTGGACTCTTCAACCAAGGAACACAGAAGAAGCCACATTGAGACTGGTAGGAATAGCGAAAATGCGAAGAGGGCTGCCCAGCTCCCCGAAGCAAACGGCAGCCCGGAGAGACCCGTGTGGCGGGAGGAGAGTTTGGCGGAGAGGGAGGGACCTGGGTCCCAGGAACCAAGCCCAGCCTGAAGTCCCAGAGCCTAGAAGAGGCGTTTGGACAGTACTGAGCTGTGAAACAAGGGAGGATACTGTTTGTGAGAAAGAGACAGTTTTCTCAGACCCAAGATTCTTTTTAAAGGGACAGCGCAGAAAACCTCTCTCACAACCACGCACCCAGGGCTCCAGGGAACAGGGACAGAGGAGAAGACTAGAGCAGCGGGAAGAGAGTGTGGACTGAAGGCACAGGGACAAACACTCTGAGGGACAGCCACCCTAACCCCTGGACTAAGTTACTTCTCTAATCAAAACGAATATTTCCCCTGGAACTAGCAATACCAGCAAAGGGAGACAAGACACTAGCCAAACAAGCTCTCCCGTGGCAATTAGAGCAGAGCTGCATAGAGGGAGGGAGCTCCCAGGCCTACAGTATGAAGAGTTAGAGCACTTCCTACTCTGCTGAGGGTTGCTGAAGGGATGGTGGTGGCAGGATGCTGAAACGTGGTTCTGTCGGCATGGTTGGAGGCCCAACCGGTGTGAGCTCGGTCTAGCCCAGCAGGGGCGGAGGGGGCACGCGAAAGCGATCCTGCAGCTGCGGGCCACCTGCAGCCCCACCTGCGGGGGAAAGCGGGAGACCAGGAACGGGCAGAGATCTGCTCTGTGACCCTGCGCAAGCCGGCCCTGACTGAGGGAACAGGGCTAGGACCAGAGGCAGGCGGGGGCTCGCAGCTGAGCTCACGCTACCAGCCCGGCCCGGCGAAGAAACCCCGGTTTGCCATCCTGCGTGCACGAGTTGGCTCTGAACGCGGGGGCGGGGTAGAGCCTGGGAAGAACAGAAGCTCACAGCTGAGCACAAGCCAGCAAACATGCCCGGCCCAATAAACCTTGGTTTGCGACCCTGTGCAGGAGGGCCCGCGCATCGAGGGCAGAACTATAGCTCCCGACGGGCAAGGCTCACAGCTGAGAGCACGTCAAAAGCCACGCCCAACCCAAGAAACTGTGGCGAGCAGGCTCTGACTGCGGGTGCTGGGCGGAAGCCCAGAAACAGACTGGGTCCACAGCTGAGCAAAGGTGCTCACCTCTACACTTGGTGCTGAGGTTGTGGCTTGAGTGACAGCCCCTCCCTCGGAGGAGAGGCGGAAATCACAGCAACAGCCGCAGTGGGCCAGCGCTGGCAACACCCATACCCAACCGCCATAGGCAGTGGCAGAGGGGGTGGCGGGCCTGCAGACAGACCACACATAGAGAACACAAAAGCAATACCTACTAAACTCCAGTGGCCACAACTTGCTTATACACAGAGAAAATGGGCAGGAAAAGGAATGCAAACCAAATGAATCAATAGAAATCCCCAGAGAAGGACCTGAAAGAACCAGATATAACCAAATTACCAGAAGCAGAATTTAGAATAATGATAGTTAGGATGTTCAAAGAAATTAGAGCAACAATGGATAGTCATTATGAACACCTAAATAAAGAGATAACAAGTATAAAAAACAAAATTGAAATAATAAAAAAGAATCAGACAGAAATGACAAATACAGTATCAGAACTGAAGACCACAATGGAGGAATTAAAAGCAGGATGAATCACGCTGAGGATCGAATCAGCGAGTTAGAGGACACAATAAACAAAGGCACAAAAGCAGAGAAGAAAAAGAAAAAGAGATTCAAAAAATGTGAGGAAACTCTAAGGGAGCTCTGTGACAACATGAAGAGAAACAACATTCACATCATAGGGGTTCCTGAAGAAGAGGAGAGAGGACAGGAAATGGAAACTTTGTTTAATCAAAACATAGCAGAAAACTTCCCTAAATAAAGGCTGGGAAACATTCCACACATTCAAGAAGCACACAGAACTCCATTAAAGAGAAACCCAAAGAAATCTACACCAAGACACATCATAGTTAAAATACCAAAGCTATTGTATAAAGAAAAAATTTTAAAAGCTGCTAGAGAAAAAAAGGCTATCACCTACAAAGGAGCCCCAATAAGGATGACATCGGACTTCTCAAATGAAACACTTGAGGCCAGAAGGGAATGGCAAGATATAATCAAAATAATGCAGAACAAGAACCTACAACCAAGACTACTCTATCCAGCAAGGCTAACGTTTAAAATTGAAGGAGAAATAAAGAGCTTCCCAGAAAAAGAAAGCCTCAAGGAATTCATTAAAACCAAACCAATTCTGCAAGAGATACTAAGGGGCCTCTTGTGAACAGTTTAAAGGGAGGAAAGAATACAGCAAAAGAAGAATTCAGCTTTAAAAAATAAAATAGCAATAAACAACTACATATCAGTAATAACCTTAAATGTAAATGGATTAAATGATCCAATCAAAAGGACATAGGGTAGCTGCATGGATAAAAAAACAGGACCCATACATATGCTGTCTACAAGAGACACACCTTAAAAAAAAAGATGCACATAGACAGAAGGTAAAAGGATGAAAAAAAATATTTCATGCAAATGGAAATGAAATAAAAGCCAGGGTAGCAGAGCTTATATCTGACAAAATGGACTTTAAAACAAAGGCTGTAGTAAGAAATAAAGAAGGACACTACATAATGATAAAGGGAACAATACAACAGGAAGATATAACTATTATAAATATCTACACACCAAATATAGGAGCCCCGCCATACATAAAGCAGACTTTGATGGATATAAAGGGCGAGATTAATAGCAATACTATTATAGTAGGGGATTTCAATACCCCACTAACAACACTGGATAGATCCTCAACAGAGAAAATTAATAAAGAAACAGCAGACTTAAAGGATACACTAGATCAACTCGATTTAATAGATATCTTCAGAACTTTTCACCCTAAAGCAGTAGAATATACATTCTTCTCAAGCGCTCATGGTATGTTTTCTAGGATAGACTACATGTTAGAACACAAAAATGGTCTCAATTATTTAAGAAGATTGAAATTATATCAAGTATTTTCTCTGATCACAATGCCATGAAATTAGAAATTAACCACAAAAGAAAAACTAAAAAACACTCAAACACTTGGAAACTAAATAGCTTGATATTAAATAATGAATGGATTAATAATGCAATCAAAGAAAAAATAAAAACGTTTCCAGAAACAAATGATAATGAGCATACATCAACTCAAAATATATGGAACACAGCAAAAGCAGTACTGAGAGGGAAGTTCATTGCACTACAGGCATATCATAGGAAGCTAGAAAAAGCTCAAATAAGTAACCTGACCATTCATCTAAAAGAACTAGAAAAACAATTGCAAATAAAACCCAGGACAAGTAGAAGAAAGGATATAATAAAGATCAGAGCAGAAATAAATGACATAGATGCTAAGGAAACAATACAGAGGATCAATGAAAACAGAAGCTGGTTCTTTAAAAAGGTAAACAAGATTGATGAACCTTTAACTAGACTCACCAAGAAAAAGAGAGAGAGGACTCAAATAAATAAAATTAGAAAGGAGAGTGGAGAAATAACAACTGACACACAGAAATACAAAGTATTGTAAGAAAATACTATGAAGAACTCTATGCCAAAAAATTAGACAACCTAGGTGAGATGGGCAAATTTCCTGAATCATATAATCTTCCAAAAATCAATCTGGAAGAATCAGAACACCTAAACAGACGAATTACAACAAATGAGATTGAAATAGTTATCAACCTCGCCCCCCCAAAAAAGTCATGGGCTTATGGCTTCACAAGTGAATTCTATCAAAAATTCAAAGAAGAACTAACTCCTATCTTCCTCAAGCTATTTCAAAAAATTTAAGAGGAAGGAAGATATCCAAACTCCTTTTATGAGGTGAGCATAATTCTGATCCCAAAACCGGGCAAAGACAACACAAAGAAAGAAAATTATAGGCCTATATTCCTGATGAATTTAGACGCTAAAATTCTCAACTAAATATTAGCCAACTGGATCCAGCAATATATGAAAAAACTCATATACCATGATCAAGTGGGATTTATTCTGGAGAGGCAAGGCTGGTTCAATATTCACAAATCAATCAATGTGATTCATCACATAAACAAAAGGAAGATCAAAAATCACATGATAATTTCAATAGATGCAGAAAAGGCATTTGATAAAATTTAGCACCCATTCATGCTCAAAACTCTCAGTAAAGCGGGAATACAGGGAACATTTCTTAACATAATAAAGGCCATCTATGACAAACCCACAGCAAACATCATACTAAATGGACAAAAATTAAAAGCAATCCCCTTAAGATCAGGAACCAGTCAGGGGTGCCCCCTTTCACCACTCTTATTCAACATAGTTCTGGAAGTCCTAGCTACAGCAATCAGACAAGAAGAAGAAATAAAAGGCATCCAAATTGGAAAAGAAGAAGTAAAACTGTCATTATTTGCAGATGATATGATATTGTATATAGAAAACCCTAAAGTCTCAGTCAAAAAACTACTGAACCTTATAAATGAATTCAGCAAGGTGGCAGGATATAAAATTAATACTCAGAAATCAGAGGCATTTTTATATACCAACAATGAACTGTAAGCAAAAGAAATTAAGGAAACAATCCCCTTCACTATTGCAGCCAAAATAATAAAGTACCCCGGAGTAAATTTAACCAAGGAGGTTAAGAACTTGTACTTGGAAAATTATAAAACATTGATAAAAGAAATCAAGGATATTACAAACAAGTGGAAGCATATACAGTGCACATGGCTAGGAGAATAAATATCATTAAAATGTCTATATTACCCAAAGCAATTTATAAATTCAATGCAATACCAACTAAAATGCCAATGATATACTTCAAAGACATAGAACACATATTCCAAAAGTTTATATGGAACCAAAAAAGAACACGAATAGCCTCAGCAATCTTAAAAAGAAAAAATAAAGCAGGAGGTATCACTCTTCCAGATATCAAGGTTTACTATAAGGCCATTATACTCAAGACAGCCTGGTACTGGCATAAGAACAGCCACATAGATCAATGGAACAGAACAGAGGACCCAGAAGTAAACCCACACCTTTATGGACAACTGATATTTGACAAAGGAGGAAAGAACATACAATGGAGTAAAGACAGCCTCTTTAACAAATGGTATTGGGAAAATTGGACATCTACCTTCAAAAAAATGAAACTAGACCATCAACTTACACCATTCACAAAAACAAACTCAAAATGGAAAAGACTTAAACATAAGCCGTGAAACCATGAGCAATTTAGAAGAAAACATAGGCAGCAAGCTCTCCGACATCTGTAGCAGCAGTATATTTGCCAATTTATCTCCATGGGCAACTGAAATAAAAGGCAAGATAAACAAATGGAACTATATCAAACTAAAAAGTTTTTGCACAGCTAAAGACAATAAGAACAGAATAAAAAGACAAACCATACAATGGGAGAACATATTCGAAAGCACGTCTGATAAGGGGTTAATAACCAAAATTTATAAAGAACTTGTAAAACTCAACAACAGGAAGACAAACAATCCAATCAAAAAATGGGCAAAAGAAATGAATAGAAATTTCTCTAAAAAGGACATACAGATGGCCAATAGGCATATGAAAAAATGCTCAACATCACTAATCATTAGAGAAATGCAAATTAAAACCACAATGAGATATCACCTCACACCAGTCAGAATGGCGCTCATCAGCAAAACAACACAGAATAAGTGCTGGCGAGGATGTGGAGAAAAGGGAACCCTTCTGCATTGCTGGTGGGAATGCAGACTGGTGCAGCCATTGTGGAAAACGGTATGGAGATTCCTCAAAAAATTAAAAATCAAACTGCCTTTTGACCCAGCTATCCCACTTATAGGAATATACCCTAAGAACACCATATCACTGTTCGAAAAGAAGAAATGTGCCCCCATGTTCGTGGCAGCATTGTTCACAATAGTGAAGATCTGGAAACAGCCCAAGTGTCCGTCAGAGGACAAGTGGATTTAAAAGCTTTGGTACATATATACTATGGAATACTACTCAACTATAAGAAATGACATCCGATCATTTACAACAAAATGGATGGACCTTGATAACATTATACAGAGTGAAATAACTAAATAAGAAAAAACTGAGAACAACATGATTTCATACATAGGTGGGACATAAAAGTGAGACTATGAGACATGGACAAGAGAGTGGTGGTTACGGGGTGGGGGGAGGGAGGAGAGAGTGGGATAGGGAGGAGGTGAGGGGCACAGGGAAAACCAGATAGAAGGTGACAGAGGACTATTTGACTTTGGGTGATGGGTATGCAATATAATTGAATGATAAGATAAGCTGGAGAGGTTTTTGTTGTACATATGTACCCTGACTTATTGGTGTCACCCCATTAAAATTAATAAAAAAAAAAGAAAAAAAAGTCTTTAAAACAAAACAAAACAAAAGCAGAGATACATATACACAATAGAATACTACGCGGTCATGTGGAGGAAGGAAATCTTACCTTTTGTACAACATGGATGGACCTGGAAACTATTATTTTAAGTGAAATAAGCCAGGCAGAGAAAGAAATATACTATATGCCTTACATGATTTGGTATTGTGACATGTGTAGCTAGCCCGCTAATTAACACCTCTTTATAATAAAAAATAAAATATTAAAGCGCAGATTTGAAGTAACCCATTAGACATTCTAGAGTCTATCAGAGATAAAACCCATAATTTTGCTTGGGTTTCATAAGAGAGGAGATGGAAAAACCTAAAGAAAAGAAACATTGTTCTGCCTGTGGAGGCCAGTTCCCCAACTCACTGGTTGTATTCTGGAAGATTTTATATATATAATATCGATATATATATTGAATCATTGTCTTTTAAAATATCAAAAGGTTTAGCAAACAATCACTTGCTATCTATGGTGGAAAACTCTTCCTCCTTTCTTTTCAATATTAAAAAAAACCTCAGAGAAATGCTGAAAATACTAACTGATTAATCTTGAAGCAACCACATTGACACTTTATACTACTTTCTTTCACAGTGAGAATTTAGAACTACATATCTGTGTGGTTAAGTGATTGTTTCTTTTTGTTTGTTGGTTGGTTTGCTTTTGTTTTGTTTTGTTCAGTAAGAGAGAGAGACAGTTATGAGAGAGAGAGAGACAGGCAGACAAAGACAGACAGACAGAAAAGGAGAGATGAGAAGCATCAACTTTTTGTTGCACTTTAGTTGTTCATTGATTGTTTTCTCATATATGCCTTGACCAGGGGGCTCCAGCTGAGGCAGTTAACCTTTATTCAAGCCAGTGACCATGGGCTCAAACCAGTGACCTTGTGCTTCAAGCTAGAAATTTTGGGCTTTACCCAGCAACCATGTGGTCATGTCTATGATCCCATGCTCAAACTGGCAACCCCATGCTTACGCTGAATGAGCCCTTACTCAAGCTGGT
Source organism: Rhynchonycteris naso (assembly GCA_037038555.1). NCBI lineage: Eukaryota > Metazoa > Chordata > Mammalia > Chiroptera > Emballonuridae > Rhynchonycteris > Rhynchonycteris naso. The sequence continues at coordinate 59,738,759 of CM072995.1, read as the reverse complement.
GACCTTGGTTTGTGAACCTGAGTCCTAAGCATTCCAGCTTGATGCTTTATCCACCACACCACAGCCTGGTGAGGATAAGTAATTAGCTTTATAATGAAGAAATGAATTCTATTCAGGCAAAATTTGTGTTTGTAGCTCTTGCGTTTGTGTACTTGTTGAGGACAATCTCATTTGATGCTCCAGCAGTATTCTGCTCATCACTAACAGCTCCAAGATTTTCGGGAAACTTATTAAGGTGACTGTTCAGGAAGTGAATCTTAATTCCCATGTTACATCCAATGTTGCGAGAAGCCAAGAGCATCCTTTGAACCAGAAGTTTATAGTTTTCTGCTTTTTGGTTGCCAGGAAAGTTCTTTGTAACTGCCACAAAAGATGACCATGCTGCTTTCTCCTCCTTATTCATCTTCCTGGCATATTCTTCATCACATATGACGGTTTGAATTTGAGGTCCATCGATTACACCTGTTTTTATCTTCTCAAAAGACAAGGCTGGAAAAGCAGAAATAATATGTTGAAAAGTATTCACTTTCTCTATTCAAAGCCTGAACAAACTGCTTCATTAAGCTAAGTTTGATGTGAAGTAGAGGAAAAATTATCCTGTCTCGATTAACTACAGGTTCATTCACAATATTTTGCATCCCTACTTCTAGAGCTTCACATTTTGGCCACTCCTTCTGTGTCCAGTGTTTCACCCGAACTCAGCTGTCCCACAAACACAGAAAGCAAGGATACTTTGTGAAATCTCCTTTGTCCTAGCAGAAAATTTACCATTTTAAGATCCACACAAATGATCGAGTTATGCTCCTCATACTTCAGTAAGTCGAGGGCAATTTTTATGTCATTATAATCTTCTCACAGATGAGTTGAAATAGCCAATTGGAACCGCTGCATAAACATTACCATTGAATAGGAGAACACATTTCAGACTCCATTCAGAGCTGTCAAGAAATAACCGCCATTCTGCTGGACTGTAAGTGGTAACACCTAGCTGGCTGAGAATATTACTGATATCATGACAGTAAGCAAAGTGTTTGTCTTCGAAAAAAAGTAAATAAAAATTTGTTCACACTTTCTGAAATGGGATATTTTAGATGACCGGTGAAGTACATTCTTTTCTTGAAGCTTAGAGGCTAATAATTCAGCTTCTTTCTTTGATAGGCCCAAATCTCTTACTAAGTCATTCAATTTGGGTTGGCTAAACTGCTGAGGGGTTAATGACTGCTTGACATCAGAAGGAGACCCTTCAGATTCTACAACCATTTCCTCGTGCATCTTATCAAAATACACTTGATCACCATGTTTACTTTCTTTGTCCTTAGAAGAAATAAAACCATTGAAAACTGGAACCAGGTGTGTCTCATAGTGTGGGATAGGTTGCATTGCTGAAGGAATGTTAGGATATGCGATCATATGCCATTTTTTTATGCCAATGACCTTTGTATGGATCAGACAGAAATAACAGTCACTGCTGTAGTTCTTAGGTTCACGCTAAACCATGGGAATACCCAAAGGTATTCCTTTGCGTTTTCCTTTTGTCCAGTTACAAAGCATTTCCTCAAAATTATGACACACATTATGTGGAGCCCAATTCTTTTCTTGATCACCAAGGGGAACTTGAAAATAAGCAATATATGCACATGTCACAACAAAATGGATGGACCTTGATAACATTATACGGAGTGAAATAAGTAAATCAGAGAAAAAAACTGAGAACAGCATGATTTCATACATAGGTGGGACATAAAAGTGAGACTATGAGACATGGACAAGAGAGTGGTGGTTACGGGATGGGGGGAGGGAGTGAGGATGGGATAGGGAGGAGTGGAGGGGCACAGGGAAAACCAGATAGAAGGTGACAGAGGACAATTTGACTTTGGGTGACTGGTATGCAACACAATTGAATGATAAGATAATCTGGAGATGTTTTCATTGTACATATGTACCCTGATTTCTTGGTGTCACCCCATTAAAATTAATAATACTAATAAAAATATTTTTAAAATTCTATTGCCTTTAAAAAGAGAGATAAGACGGAGAGAGAGAATGATAGAGAGAGAGAGAATCAATTTGTTGTTCCACTTACTTATGCACTTATTGGTTGATTCTTGTATGTGCTCTGACCAGGGATTGAACCCACAACCTTGGCATATTTGGAGAATGCTCCAACAAACTCAGCTACCCAGTAAAGGCTGAAATGCTTGGCTTTGAGGTCATCTTGAGCACCTTTTCTTTATATTTTTCTCTTTCCGCTCCTCCTCCCCACCCCAGCTTCTTCTTAGTGTTTAGGTAATCCTTTCTTAATTGCCAAATCCAATGGATCATATAGTGTTTATTATTCTCCCTTCCTATAGCATCAAATGCAAAATCGCCTTTTTTTTTTTTTTTTTTGTATTTTCTCTGAAGTGAGAAGCTGGGAGGCAGAGAAACAGACTCCCACATGTCCCCTACTGGGATCTACTCAACATGCCCACTAGGGGACCATGCTTTGCCCATCTGGGGTGTTGCTGTGTTAACCAGAGTTATTCTAGTGCCTGAAATGGAGCCTATGGGAGGGGAAGAAAGAGACAGAAAGGAGAGGGGGAAGGGTGGAGAAGAAGACGGGTGCTTCTGTGTGCCTTGGTCGGGAATTGAACCTGGGATTTCCACATGCTGGGCCAATGCTCTACCACTGAGCTAACTGGCCAGGGCCATAACCTTACTCCTTGATTTCTATCACAGAGCTCTGCCAGTGGCTTTCTACTTCCATTCTGACTTTTTCAAGTTGACCCCCTTATCTCTCTGGTGCATTGTCTTTTGTTCTCTGGCCATTAAACAATTTCCCCCATGCTACCATTCTTTCTCTTCTCAGCTGTCATGCACCCTGAAAGTCATATTTAAAAACTTAAATCTTTATTAAATTAAGTTTAGTTTTGAATATGTAAACTAAAAGGTTTAGGAAGAGAAGCCTCATATCCTGTCTCCATCGGTTTCATATCAATTCTATCCACCATGGAAAATCAATTTGACTATATTTGGTTCATATTTTGTACATTTATTTTTATGAAAATAAGAATATATATATATAGTTATTTACTCTTACTTAACCAAATGTCATGATATCACATATATTCCTTTGTATCATGAGTTTCTTATTCTATTAAAAATATTTTTCTGAGTCACTCCATAGCAGCTCACATAATATTTTTGTTTATTTTTATAGCTCCATAGACTTATTTATTATTGTCTCAATTCTAAGCCTCATCTGGCCTGAAGCTAAAAGAGATAAAAACTCCCTCAAAAATAAAATGAAGACCGTTTTTATTCCACCTAAGATATTACTTGAAAATTCAAGATTTTGATTTTCTTTTTCCCATGTAAATTTTCCAGTAATGTCAGAAGTTACCGCAACATGCCACCATCTTCTTAATCAATGTTTTCATCAAAATAAATATTAATGCCTATGTCTCCCAGTACCTTGTTCTCCAACTCTACTTCATCTTATCCCACCACTGATAGTAGTACAGGTGATTATAATATTCCAAATGCCATGATTTCTAGTGATTTCTAGGATCCTATTCTCTAATAAAGGATGATTTATGTTTGTGTTTTCTTATCTTTTTTTGTGTGTGATAAATACAAATAGAGACAGACAGAGAGACAGATAGGAATGGACAGACATACAGAAAAGGAGAGAGATGAGAAGCATCAATTCTTTGTTGAAGCACCTTAGTTGTTCATTGATTGCTTTATCATATATGCCTTGACTGGGGGCTACGGCAGAGCGAGTGACTCCTTGCTCAAGTCAATGACCTTGCTCAAGCTGGTGAGCCTTGCTCAAACCAGATGAGTTCATGCTCAAGCCAGCGACCTTGGGGTTTCAAACCTGGGTCCTTCACGTCCCAGTTTGATGCTCTGTCCACTGCACCACTACCTGGTCAGGCTGTGTTTTCTTTTGTTATGCACACTATTAATTTAGGAACAATGTTTAATTCAGAGTAGGCCAAAAGTGTTGTCATCTCTAAATTATACTAAGATAGGAAAAATGACCTCCTCTTTTTATGTCTACATTTTAATACAGCTTAGCATTGAGAATAGCCAGGGTGTGTGTGTGTGTATGTGTGTGTGTGTGTGTGTGTGTGTGTGTGTGTGCACGCACGCTTGTCCTTTCTCAAGTTTCTTCTTCTGTTTCTTTCTTGGTCATTGAAATGCAAGACTCTTGAGTATTCTACTTTGTAGGATACAGTAGCTGCTACAGGCTGATGATCCCAGTAGAAGATTTAGAAAAAGACAACTAATCTTAAAATAGCCCATATTTTAGAAAATATTACAGGGCTATGGAAGCAATAAGGGACAGAATAAATAATATTTCAAAAGGATAAAAGTCTTTCAGAAGTGAAAAGATAATGCTGACAATTGCCATCCAACCCTTTCATTCCAGGGGACATAGGTAGTCTGGTGTGGGCTAACAATCTAAACAGAGAGCACATGGGGTGGGGGGAAACAAACCAAAGTTTCGTTCTTTTTTTCAAATGGAGAAATTTAAATAAAAAGCATTGACAAGTGAGACTCCTCAATTGTATGGCAAGAACATTTATATGCTGGGTTCTGAGATTGCATAGAAGGCTGCTAAGTTATAAAACATCTTGTAAAGGCAAAGTGAAATCTTGCAAAATTTCATGGTGTCTAAGAAACAAAGAAGTCCAGTCAAGATGAAGGCCAAGGTGAAACCTCCCATACCCACATGAAAATTACATCTGAATTATAGAACAAACATCATTCATAAAATCCTGAAATCTAGCTGAGAAGAACTCCTTTAACTAATGATATAAGAAGGAGTCATAGGTAAACTGGTAGGAGGGGCAGAGATGCAGAAGGGCCGCCATGTGTGGCAGATAAAAAATTGGGAGGGGTATCTTGGCTGCAGAAGTCCCTCTTGAGGAGTGAGGGGTCCCAGACCCTCACCAGGTTCCTCAACCCAGGGCTTCAGTAGTGGGAAGAGAAGTCCCCACAACTTCTGGGTGTGAAAACTAGCGGGGATTGAGTCTGAGTGAGACAGAGGGCTTCTCAAGACTCAGGCAGTTCCTCTGAAAGGGCCCGCACTGACATCCTCAGGTTCTAGCTCTCTGCATTCCAGTGCTGGGGCTTCAGAATGAAGGCTGGAGGAGCAGCCAGATAGAAGTGCTGGTAGGTACACTAACTTTGCTGACCCCCACCTTCTCTCACAGAGCCAATACGCAGGCACCTTATCTGAGTCTCCATCAACCAGGCTAACACTGCCCCACTTCTGTGACTCCTGTAGACTTCACTCCGCCCAACTTTCCGGCCCACCGAAGCCTGACAGTTGAGTGGCTTTTCTATACAAATGGCTTCTCTTGGCTTATGCTTTGGATTTTCCCAAAATCTTTCAAACAAGCAGTAGCTGGCCTCTGTGTACTCCATACATCTTTCTAAGTGGCAGAAATGGCAGCCAGCCTCAGTTTGCAACATAACCTCCTTCAGGTCAACTATGAACCCAGCATAAGTAACAGCCATCTGCAGATGTCTCTTTAGCTCATGCCTGGTGCAGAGAGATAACAAGGAATTAAAACTCTATTTGAAAAACTAATGATGAAAAACCTCCCTAATCTGATGAAAGAAATAGACATACAAGTCTAGGAAATGCAGAGAGTACCAAACAAGTTAAACCTAAAGTGACCCACACCAAGACATATCATAATTAAAACTTTAAAGGTTAAAGACAATGAGAAACTCTTAAAGGTAGAAAAGGAAAAGCAGCCTGAACAGGCGGTGGCCCAGTAGATAGAACGTCGGACTGGGATGCGGATGACCCAGGCTCCAGACCCTGAAGTTGCCAGCTTGAGCATGGGCCCATCTGGCTTGAGCAAAAGCTTGCCAGCTTGGACCCAAGGTTGCTGGCTCGAGCAAGGGGTTGCTTGGTCTGCTGAAGAACCACGGTCAAGGCACATATGAGAAAGCAATCAGTGAACAACTAAGGTATCGCAACGGCAACGAAAAACTGATGATTGATGCTTCTCATCTCTCTACGTCACTGTCTGTCTGTCCCTATCTATCCATTTCTGTGACTCTCTCTCTTTCCCTAAAAAAAAATAAGAAAGAAAGAAAAAGAAAAAGCAGTTAATTATCTACAAAAGAGCTCCCATAAAACTGTCAGCTGATTTCTCAACAGAAACTTTGCAGGGAAGAAGGAGTTGTCAAGAAATATTTAAAGTGGTGAAAAGTGAGGACCTACAACCAAGATTATTCTATCCAGCAAAGCTATCATTTAGAATTAAAGGTCAAATAAAGAGCTTCCTAGAATAAAAAACTAGAGGAGTCCATCATAGCCAAACCAGTATTAAGAAACATATTAAAGATTCTTCTTTAAGAAAAAGAAAAAAAAGGATAAAAAATAGAAATAACAAAATGGCAATAAGTACATATCTATCAATAATTATTTAAATGCAAATTCTAATCAAAAGACATAGGTGGTTGAATGGATAACAGAACAGAAACTTTACATATGCTGTCTACAAGATACTCACTTCAGATCCAAAGACACACACACACTGAAAGTAAAGGGATAAAAAATGATATTTCATTGACAAAATATAAAAATTTAAAAAAGCCTGGGCTAGTAATACTTATACCAGACAAAATATACTTTAAAACAAAGGTTATGACAAGAGACAAAGCAGGACTCAGCAATTTCAATTCTGGATATTTATCTGAAGAAAACCAAACTTTAAATTGAAAAGACATATATGTCCATATGTTCACTGCAGCATTATTTATAATAGCCAAGATACAGAAGTAACTTAAGTGTCCATTAGTAGATGAATGGATAAAAAACTGGTATATATCTATAATAAAATATAATTCAGCCATAGAAAAGATTGAAATCTTGCCATCTGCAACAACATGGGTAAGCTTAGAGGATATTATGCTGAGTAAAATAAGTCAGACAGAGAAACACAAATGCCAAATGACTTCACTAAAAGTGGAAAGTAAAAACCAAATAAGTGAACAAGCAATAAATAAATAAATACATACATACGTACCAGACTCATAGATGCAGAAAATATTTTGGCTGCTAGCAGATGGGAGAGGGGATAAGGGATGGGTGGAAAAAATGACAGGATTAAGAAGTACATGTTGGTAGTTACAAAATCATCATGGGGATGCAAAGTACAGCATAAGCATTATTGTCAATACTGTAATAACTATATAGGATGTCAGATGAGTACTAGATTAATTGGAGTAATCAGTAAGTTATATAAATGCCTAATCACTCAGTTGTACACCTGAAATTAATATAACATTGTACATCAAGTGTAATTTAAAAAAGGAAAAGAAACAAAAGACCTCTTGAGAAAAGGGGTAGGTAAGCTATTAGTTAAGGCATTAGCCATACTTTGCAGCTACACTGGATAGAAAGCTGGAAACTGCAGGAGAAACCGGAATCACCCATAGTGTTGGGTAATACAATGTCTTTAATGCTATAGTCAGATATCCAACTAGACACACAATCAAAATTGTAGTAAGACTATACTTGGGGAAAAGAGATGAATCAGCCACCACTTCACTTGTATAATAGGGCAAAGACTCCTCCTCTGAAATATGGCATCACACAGAGTCTTATGTGTTATTTTTTATACAAAGTGTCCAAAAACAAAAACAAAACTAAAATTGCAAAGAGGTAAGAGAATATGACTGATTATTATCAAGAGGAAGATAACAAAAGAACACACTCAAATAATCCAGACAAATGAATTTGCATTCACAGATTTGAAAATAAGTATATATTTTTTTAAATATAATTTTACTTATAAAATAAATAAAATTAATATGATATGATACATAAACCATGAAAAAATGGTTCAACTAAATAAAAAAATTGGTCTCTATAATAAGTAATTGTATAGATATTCTAAAGCTTTATTAAATTGAGAACCCAAAGGATAGAATAACAAAAATTTGGACATAATAGATTAGATGAGGCAAGATGATGTGAATAAAGAATAATGCAATAAATAGCAACTTAATTAGACTTGACCTTCTTCAAGTTATTTTTACCCAATAAGAAAGATCATTCCTAAGTGCATATTTGATTATTTCCCTAAAAAATATACACAGATTCAGTAAATTTATGATAGTATACATATTTTTAATATGCTTAATATAATCTTCAAGACCTGCCCTTTGTATCTTCTTGGAACATATATATTACTTAAGTAAAACATAAACTTGTTAGTCACAGAGTGAGGAACCTCACATAATAAAAACAGATGATGAAAATATCAGTTTCTACTAGTTAAAATACTTACCTGAGAAACATTACAGGTTCCTGTGCAAGGGTTTGACCTACTAAAAGTGATAATTTAGAAAATTTAGTCTGGCAGTAGATTACAGAGCAGGTTTTAGTTGAGATTATTTCATTTTAAGATAAAATAAGCACTGCTTTTTTTAAGAAAAAGAAAAGTATAGACCCTTTGAACTTATTTCTAATAGACTCAAGCTGAGATGTAATCCTCTTTCTTCCTGAGGCTCTTAATGATCAATGAGAGACTTGTTATTCAAAAAAATTTTAATTCCATATTTACAAATCTTCTGTGACCATTCCAGACTTTGACAAGAGTGTTGATAATCCTTTACACTATTTCAGTTGGTATTTTTCTTTCTTAGGACAAAAGTTAGTATTAAAAGCACAACGAATAATTAGAGATTTTCTCATCTTTAATCAAAGGTCTTTATCAATTTATATTTTGAGTAATTATTGGCTTTACTGAGCTCCTCACAACTATAGCAGACTTAAACCAGATTAAACTATGTTAATTATGAAAGAGATACATCATTTAAAAATTCTTTTTATGAAGATGAAAAAGAAGAAACATTTCAAAAGAAAATTTTCAAAAGAAATACATCATTCTTGTAAACAAAGTTGTCTTATTTTTTTTTAATTTGAAAAAATTTTAATATCTTTTACTGCTCAATTAAATTGTATTATATAATAATACAATACAAGAATTTTTAAACAGTATGAAAATGACCCTAAAAAATTCCTTCCATAAAAACTCATATTTAAAATAACACTAGAAATGATAGCACTTATGTTGTATAAGCAGAGCTACAGTAAAAACTTCCTGTAGAAGAACAATGACATAGTTTGTTTTTTTAAAAAAATTATTCAAGAAATATAATTTTGCCATTAGTTTAACTTTGCATAATAATAGTTTTAAGAAATACAGATTCTTTCCTGAGCAGGTGGTGGCACAGTGGATGGTGTCAGACTGCAACATGGAGGAAACTGGTTCAAAACCCCAAGGTCTCCAGCTTGAGCATGAGTTCACCAGATTGAAGGCAGGGTCACTGGCTTGAGTGTGGGATCACAGACATAACCCCATGGTCACTGGCTTGAGACCAAATGTCACTGACTTGAAGCCCAAGGTCGCTGGCTTGAGCCCAAGGTCACTGGTTTGAGCAAGAGGTCACTTGCTCTGCTGGACCTACTCCCCTCCTTGGTCAAGGCACATATGAGGAAGCAATCAATAAACAACAAAGGAGCCATAGCGAAAAATTGATGTTTCTCATCTCCCTTCCTGTCTGTTCCTATCTGTCTCTCTCTCTCTGACTCTCTCTCTGTCTCTATCAAAAGAAATAAAAGAAGAAGAAATACAGATTCATATAATGTAAATATGGAAAATTACATGATTCCTATAAATAAAATGTGGAAATCCACTAGTATGTTTTCTGGCAGAGGGATGCTTAAGTTAAATTTTGTCCCTCTGCCTGATTATATAAAATGATTTTATCATAATGTTAATCAGTGTAAGATAGTAGTACATGCTATCTCAATTGGTGCCATTTAATTTCTATTTCATTGGTCACAGATTAGAAATTCAAATTTAAGAATCTTGTCAATATGTTCCATTAGCTATGAGAAAAGTGATTGGATAAAAACAGAACAGACTCTACAAAAAGATTTTAAAATACATGTATATTAGGCTATTGGTAATATTGTTATAGTTCAAAGAGCATATATATGTTTATCTACGGAACAATAAATTTTCATACCAATCCATTTCCTATGCTAAGTCCAAAGATAGATTTAAATTGGGAGAAAATGATTTAAATATGTGTTGTGCAAAATAGACACAAGAGTGCCTACTCAAGCAAGGCAGCCGTAGGACATATTTACTTCTTAAAATGGTATTATATTGATACATGCTTTCTTGGTTGTTGTCTTTGGTAGTATTATTATATATCTTGAAAAGCTTTGAGTATAAGGCTTTAAAGCCTAAGACACAATTTTAAAAACTTAATAAATATGCATTGTGAAACAGAAGCTAAGTAATTAAGCAGAACTCCAGCGGTCTTACAATAATTTGTCAGTATCACTGCTTCATGCGGAGCACACGCGCTGCAGAGGGATTTTTTATAGAACCTATGTATGCAATGCCTTCGGAGCACTCGTTACAGTTACTTTTATAATATCCTTGCAGGTTAAGTGCCATCAATTCTATTCTTCACTTAGAGAAATTTAAGTGCCTTGTTTTGTTCAAATCACAGTTAATCCTTATTATATAATATCTTGTTCTACTGTCTATGGAGTGATGATAACATATGGGGTACGCAACACACATGTAAACCACTGATGACAGTCTCTAAAGAGAAGGTTGTGCTTAGCCCTAAAACTGGAATTAATGATTATTTATTTGTTTATGTCATCTATTTTTATTTCTAGGTAGGTAATACAACTTGCCAGTCAGGCATGAGTCTTCCTTTGGCTCCTCAGTTTTCACAGTAGAGAATTCATTCTGCTCCTTAGTAGCTTACTGTTAAAACATATGGGATTCTCTGAATTAGCAACATAAAATCTCTTTCTTGTAGGGATTTTCCAGAGAACAAAAATTGGAGTTATTTATTGCACCAATGCTTGATGATAGTGTTCTTTACATCACAATAGATGGCCCTTAAGAGAATTCAGAGGACAGGATTCACCAAGGTCTTAGAAATAGGATAGTTAGACTTCCCTAATTTTTAACTTTGAGCACTGTGAGTCATATAACTGAGGATCTTTCTCCCTTGACAGTGATTTCTGGAAAGTTCAGGGCAAATCTGTGGCCTACTTCTAACAAATGTGTAGGACGTTCTGACATGTGCTTCATACCTGGGTTTATTTTATTTCTCTTACCATTAATAAACGTTACTGATGTTTCCACAGTTATTTATATTGTTGTGCTGTTTGTATTTTAAGCTGTCTAGATAAGTCATAAATATAACTTGAGTCAGGTTCATTTCACAGAAAACTGGAGCTAGTTTTCTTAATACAGTAAAAATATAGCAAAAAGATGCATCACAGGGAATATGAGTGTGAATTAAGCACATGTGTAAATATGAGTCAAATATAATTTTTAAAAATTGGACTACACATTTGGTTTAGTATTTTCTCATGGTAAAAGGAAAAATATTTGATTAATTACAAAATTTACATTGTCAACTAAGGGAGAATTTTTTAAAGGAGTATATGGGTTCCAGAAAACTTATTTTTTTCTACAACTTAAGTTGAAAAGAAAGATAATGTAAGGATATGCAACACTATTTTTATGTAGATTTACTGATGAATCATGTGAAGAGATAGTACTGTATGTAAGGAAATACCAGTCACATTTCTATGAAACACAGGGCTAAAGAGAGTAATTGGCAGCAATGATTTACACTAAATAATCAAAATGGCTCCCCCATATGAATAAAATGTAATATAAATAACATACCAGGAAAAGAAATTGGGGATATCTTATTTTATAATTTCAAAGTAAATTGTTGATAAATACTTTGCTTTAATGGTCAACTACCATTTTATTCAAGGAATATAAAGTATGTTTTTCAAAGTATTTAAAGTCTCATGGTTACACCTTAACAAAGACATTCCTTTATAAAGGGTTTTAATGACACACCACAACCTCAAATCATAGTATGATTCAGGCTGATTGAGTTTATTCTACATCGTCAAGGCCTTTCCACTCCACATTCTAAACTTGAAAACAAATATACAAGGGATGCATGTGCATCTGGCAACTTAATGTGCTTAAGTGACAATTAAAATATGTAGGTAAGTGTGAACTAATTTAAAAATAATTCAGGAAAATTATCAATACAAAAATGGTTTCATTTATACATTTTACCATTCACAAAGACATATAAAAATATGGAGTAGGATATATTTATGATGCTGAGACATTGGCATGTATCTATAAAATAGTTATTAACTTTTCAGCCAATATCAAAGTGATTTATATAACAATTCATAATGAGTGAAGGTCAAAGAAAAATAGCAGAGTGGGAGAAAATACTTAAACATATATAAAAATGTCACCATCTTAGTTCATTCAGGTTGCTATAACAAAATATCATAGATTGGGCAGATTATAAACAATAGAAATTTATTTCTCATAGTTCCACTAATTCTATTCATGAGGAGCCCATCCTCATGGCCAAATAATCTCTCAAGGCTCTTACCTCCTAATACCACCACATTGAGAGTTAATCTTTAAGGAATTTGGGGGGAGACACAAACATTCAGTTTTTAGAAGTTATAAAATAAATCTCCAACACTTTAACTAATGAAACGTATCCCCCAGCCTATTTGTCTTTCATTTTTTATCTTGTTCTATTATGTTTATAGCATTCACCTTTCCCTGACATGATATTTCATATTCATTTATTTGTAAGTTTATTACCTATAGTCTCCCTTTAAAATACAGTGTCTGTAAAATAGGAATGGTTTATACCCTTCCAGAATATGTTTGATATTCTATATAATGTTTACCCCAACGTTTTGTGCTTTTCTCCTTGCCTATCATTCTCCAAACCCCATTGCAACTAGAGTCCCAGCTTAGCTTTTGCCAAAACAGACACTTGTTAATATTTGGAAAGAAGGAAGCAGAAATGAGAAGGGCACAAGCGTCAGTGGAAACCAAGAACTCTTGCCATCAGTTTCAGAGTTCCTTTGTAAATCACCTGTTTTAGTGCAATAAGCAGCTAAGATCATTGGTATGACTTTCTGATGATGTCTGCACTCCCTGTTTTAAGGAATCCCACTGTGACCTCCCTGGCCCCCTTCCTATCCATAGTTACAATTTTTTTTTTTAGCTTACAGTTTCTCATATTAAGTTGTTTGTTTTTGGTGTAAATATCAAAGTCACCACTTTCTGTATAAATATCCTCTGCAGGCTTTATTCATCCCAAGCAGAATGACTGTCGCTAGTCCCAGTGGTTTTTGATTTTGCTACTGGAGACCGCTCAACAGGCCACTCAGACACAGTCGTCCCTTTGGCAACAGGAAGAACATGTTTTCTTTTTCTTTTTTTTTTTAAAGGTTTTAATTTCTTTTTTATTTTTTTAATTTTAGAGAGGAGACACAAAGTGAGAGAGAGAGAGAGAGAGAGAGAGAGAGAGAGAGAGAGAGAGAAAGGGGGGAGGAGCTGGAAGCATCAACTCCCATATGTGCCTTGACCAGACCAGTGCAGGGTTTTGAACTGGCGACCTCAGTGTTCCCAGGTTGACGCTTTATCCACTGCGCCACCACAGGTCAGGCAAAACATGTTTTCTTGCAGAGCTTCCACCATCCAGACAAATGCCAAAAATGTGCCTTTTTCAACATTCATCCAATATATAACCAAGCTCCTGAATCCCGAAGAGAGCTCTGTAACAATCTTAAATTAAGATTCAGGAGCTACCCAGCTCAGACTTGAGAACTGTCCTCACAAGTCCATAGGCTCTTAAACGACCCTTTCTGTCCTCATCAGAATAGTGGCAGGAAGTCTTTTCAGTTTCAGGCACATCAGTTCAGCACATTTATGGTATTTACTAGAAACACACGCACATACACACATATTTGAAAGCTGAAGTTTTATAACATAGACTGTTGTAATATTTACCCTGAGCAAAGCATAGACTAGTTGTTTCCCATGGCTCTAAATCAGCTTCACCTCCATGTACTTCAGAATGGCAACATGGAACACCTTCTATGTGGATGCTCAAGCCAAAACCCTATCATCATTTGATAGCCCATTTTTTCCTTTGCCTCTGCATTTAATCCATCAGTTGTAATGGTTCGCTGGCTGCACACCCTTTGCCTGATTAGTGCATGAGCACTTGGCAGCACCATGTGTGTGGCCTATATAAGGCTACAGGGTGGTTGTGCTCAGGGGTGTTGTGGACGCACAGATTGCCTGCCCACCACTGGGAGGGGCCATTTTGCTGTTTGTTTTCCTGACAGGCAGTTTCCCCTGCGTGTGTGCTTGTCCACTATTGTGAGACTTTATTAAACTGAATGGCCCAACCCTTTCCAGCTCCACAGTTTTTCTGCAGTCTACCCAAATCCAATGTGAACCTACCTGCCTGGCCTCGGCCACCAGCATTACACTTGGGTAAGGTCAAATACTACTATTTTTAGGAGAATACCAAAGTTCAAGTTCAGGACAAAACACATTAGAAAACAGTTTATAAAATTTATGTAGGAAAAGTAAAATTCACAATAAATTCCTAACATTTATATGTTCAAGTGTCCTAAAACAATCATAAAAACTGCCCTCATTTGAAGGTATACGTAAATCATCATTAGTTTATCAAAGTAGAAATAATATAGATGACAATATGGGCTCATTATGTAAGGAAACTAGAAACTAATAACATATACTGTAGTTACAGATCAAAACAAATGAACAAACAGGTGAAAACCCTACCATTTGGAAATACAGTAAGAATGGATAGCAGTGATGATGGTGATGGTGGTGATGATTAACCCTAAGAACTACAAAATATCTAGGAACTTTTTGTCTCAGCTGGGATTATGAATTTTATATAAGAAAATATAGGTAAAGCACTTAAAAAGTGATTGTCAATCAGTAATTGCTCTATAGATGTTAGCTTTTATGATGATAATGATGATTTTCACTATAAGAGAACTAACCATTTTGTATTAATTTTTAAGTGGCAGCTGTTTTTTCAACTTTTCATTATTGTTAGGGGTCAGATGTGTTTTGATAATTTTTCCAGAAACTTATATGTATTCCCAAACAGAATGCAGCCCAGAGGGGCCTGGTGTTGAACAGCATCTGGGCTAAAACAAAGTAATCAGCAGTCAATTAAATTTTCCTTCCTCATTGTATTTTAATTACATAATGAAAACATTTCTTAGTTATACAGACATATTATTTTAGTTTAGTTTCATAGCATTTTAGATATGAGTATGTACATTGAGTTCCATGAGGGCAAAGTCAATCTATTTTTCATTTCTTTATCTCCAAGAGTTAACCCAACATCCACTGGTGGGAAAGAAATGTTAAGTGTGCAGTAAATAATGAATTACATATTTTAGTAAGAAGTATAACTAACTCGAGAAAAACATTTGCTTTTCATAAAGAAGACACTGATTTATGTGCATTTGTTCTAGTGGTGTAGAGTGTGCAAGGGAATTCTAGGGGTGGGGGAGGGAAAGGAGGTAGTAATCACCATAGAAACCAAGCAGAAAGGCATGACTCTCCAGGTCCCCAACTCTTTCTGCCACCATAATGTGCATATTGAGCCAGGAAGACTAAGAAGGCCAGATGCCTTCATGTCTTCTCACTCTGTTTCACCTGCTACCGTTCCAGCCATATAACAAGAGGTTGGCAATGTCAGTATGAACAAATGCAAAGAGGAATAAATTCTGACATTGACACATGCATTCCAGTTCTCACAATGCGTTGATGTGTCATTGATTCTTTCAGATAAGAGGCTGATTTATCTAATTCACTCATCTTTGGAAATACACATAAAATGAAATTTTGCATTAAACCCACAGGTAAAATTAATCCTTTACCCTTCTTTATATACTATGACAGCATCTTGCTTGGTTGAGTTACCCTCTACTTTAGACTGTTTCTTAGTTCCCTAATGCCTTTCCCTCTTGGCCTGGCCCCAGAGGTCACCCTGTGACAGGATCTCAGCTCACTTCTCTTGCTTCTTTGTTTCCCGGGCTCATCTTTAGTGCCAGAAACTCTATACTGGAATTACTATATATATATATATTTAGAATGAGTGAATGAAGGAATTGGCTAGGGAGAGTTTAATTCTCTCTTCAAAAATAAAATGGATCATTCTGTAGGATGTTTAAATGTCCATGTGTTGAATTTAGCTTATTAACCATTTCAATGGGCATAAACCAACTTAGAACATCTTTTCTTTTAAGGTAATATTGCAGACCCCAATTCTAGTCCATTATGTCACTACATAGTTCCCTTTCTTCACATCCTTACACTGTGTGTAGTATTTCAATGCAATTATCAGGAAATGTGAGAGAACGAGATACCTGTCTGATTGGGTGGCATTGGGAAATGGGAGGAGTCTCTGGGGATTGTGCCTTTGAAGGACCTTCCCTGGGATGCTGTTTAGCTCGCATTTCAAAGTACTTAATTGTGTAACTATTTTTCAGTGGTTTTAGAGCAGATATTTTGAATCATTAGGACACCAAAATACTGAAACAGAATTATTTTGATTTAAACCTTCCACTTAGGGGTAGAAATGAGTTAATTTTGCAAAGCACTGGAATGCAGTTTGTGGCATTTATTAAGATAAATGCCATTAATTAAAGCTTGAAACACAGACTACTCTTAATTGCCATGAATTAAAGCAAATTGTCTGCATTTTTATTGCGATAAAATACCCAGCAAGTACCAATCTCATGGAGGTAACTCACATTGTACTACAATGAATTTATTTTGGCTTGCTTCACTTTAATTGCTATTCTAACTGCGTGAAAGAAATATGGTATCTATGAATGGGGCTAAAGAACATGTATCAGTTAAAGCTCAGTTATAGAACCAAAAGTATATATCACTGATTGAGTCCTAGAACTAGATATGAATGTTTCTTTCTATGTGATTGATTAAACATGATCCTAACAAGACATTTAATAACTGTAGAGAAAAATCTTGCATATTTTATCAAAATATAGATCTTGCCTAACCTGTGGTGGTGCAGTGGATAAAGCGTCGACCTGGGAAAACTGAGGTCACCAGTTCAAAAAAACCCTGCACTGGTCTGGTCAAGGCACATATGGGAGTTGATGCTTCTAGCTCCTCCTCCCTTTCTCTCTCTCTCTCTCTCTCTCTCTCTCTTTCTCTCTCTCTCTCACTCTGTATCTCCTCTCTAAAATAAATAAATAAAAAGAAATTAAAAAAATATATATATAGATCTTACTCTACCCGGAAATCCACTTATTTATGTACTATAAGACTAACAGGTTATCTAAACTGATCATCATCAAAGCTATTTTTCTCTGGTTGGAGTAAGCAGATTCATAAATTTAAATGGTAAGAGTAGCATTAGAAGCAGCAACAGTTCAAGCGAATAGAGCATATACCGTATGCCAATTTTACAAGAATTTTATATGTACTAACTTATTTCTTCTGTTGTGTTACTCTCACAACATATATATCCATGGGAATATATATTATTATTGTTATTTTCAAAATAAAGAAACTGCTCCTAATATGCACAAGTTCATGTAGCTAGTAAGTAAGCTGTTAACAGAGTCAGACTCAAGAGCCTGCCCTTTTATCACTACACTGTTCTTGTATCAGAGTAGACATGTTCGAATTGGTCATGAGAAGTTAACTTACTATAAGCAAGTTTATAAGAAAATGATTTGCAATCCAGGTGCTAATCCGCTATTTGATAATACAACATGTTAAATTTTCCAGCAAACTTTGTTAATTGGATCAGAATGTGGTTCTTTCTGATGGAGAATTTGACACAAAATTCCAAATTAGGAGGAACCCTCATTGCTGTGTGAATATAAAACCAGTACAAAAGAGGTATGATATTTTTCAGTGTATTTCTATCAAGTTTTATTAGGATGATCAATAGGATTGTCACACATGGAGTATTTTAAAAGAAATTGTACTATTCATCTAACATTGTTTCTATTTGTTACTCTTTTTCTAGACAATATAATATTTTACCTTGTACAATTATTCATTTGTCACTTCTGAGTTCTTTAATATAAATGATTAGGTATTTTTTATTTCCTTATTTGAAATTTTTCACTTCTGGCAATAGAATCTATGAACCATTTTTTTCTTTAAAAAAAATTAACTGAGCCTGACCTGTGGTGGTGCAGTGGATAAAGCGTCAACCTGGGAACACTGAGGTCACCAGTTCAAAACCCTGCACTGGTCTGGTCAAGGTACATATGGGAGTTGATGCTTTTAGCTCCTCCCCCCTTTCTCTCTCTCTCTCTCTCACTCTGTGTCTCCTCTTTAAAATGAATAAATAAAAAAAATAAAAATATAAAAGTTTAAAAAAATTAACTGAATTTATTAGAGTGACATTGCTTAATAAAATTATATAGGTTTCAGGTGTACAATTCTACAATACAGCATCTGTATATTGTATTGTGTGTTCACCACTCCAGGTCAAGTTTCCACCATTGCCATTCATCCCCCCTCTACTCTCTTCTACTGCCCCACACCCCCCCTTTTCATCTGGTAAGTACCGTATTGGCATCTGTGTCTATGAGGTTTTATTTCTTTAAACTTATTTTTTAAGTGTTATTATACTTGACTCTAATTTCTATAAAATAAAAAAAAATCGAGTTATGCTCCTTAATACCTTAGAAAGTCAATATAACTCTATAGATTCTGGATAAAATTCAGGAAATGTAAAATATGACAAAGAGTATGAAAATTAATCTGAAATACCAAACTAAACATCTAGTAATCTATTAAATATCTGTTAAGGACTCAGTATCTCCAAATTTATCTCAAAAATTAATTAAGAGAAATTATAGAAATGTAAAATGACTAGAAGAATCAGTGTAAAATGACTAGAATTCTATTCAGTGGGATAAATCAAATAAAGGTCGTATTATAGCTCAATATCCCATCTATTGAATAAATTCTATGTCACCCATGACATAGACAACACATGGTCTAGTAAGAGAAGTAGGAGAGACAACCATTGAAGGGCTTAGTAGCATCATTAATTTGTCTCATTTTGAAATTTAGATATACTTTTCAGAAGCCTATGGGCTTTCAGGAATGCCTATTAATAATTCTAGCTATAACCTAAAATAGTCTTCTCACTATGGCTTCTAGTCATTAACTTTAACAATTTTATTATCATTGCCAGAGTTTCACTTTCTATTTTAACTAACATTTTTTTCATGTCACAAAGAAATATGTGTTCATTCTATAAAACTAGGAACTTTGGAAAATGTTAAAGTACAAAATTTAAAGCAGTCATATTTCTTTAGCCAATATAAAACATATTGAAAGTATCAATGTATTTTCTTTCTTTTAAAGTTTGGCTTATATATATTACAGTTTATATTTTTTATTTTAACACTATTTTCTGAGTAATTTTTTATACTAAAAATCTTTTCTTTTCTTTTCTTTTTCTTTTATTTAGTGAGAAACAGGGAAGCAGAGAAAGACTCCTGCATGTGCCCTGACTGGGATCCACCTGGCAAGACAATCTGGGGCATTGCTCCATTGCTCAGCAACTAAGCTCTTCTCAGTGCCTGAGGTGGAGGCCATGGAGCCATCCTCAGCACCTAGGGCCAACTCACTCCAATAGAGCCATGACTGCAGGAGGGAAGAAGTGAGAGGGATAAGTGAAGCTGATGGGCACTTTGCCTGTGTTCTCTGACCAGGAATCAAACCCAAAACATCCACACATTGGGCCAATGCTCTACCAGTGAGCCAACCAGCCAGGACCCTATAAATCTTTACAAACAACCTGCATCATGTCAGCATGAGGTTCTCATTGAATACAAAGATCATTTTTTGAGCATTGTTGAATATTTTGGCGGAGTAAAATCTTTATTTATAAGTGATAATACAGTGATTGTGTTTTACATTCATAGTTGTACGTTCCTGAGGTTGTTACTTTAGAATTGATTCCTAGAGATAAAGTTCTTAGGGTAAAGAATCTTAAATTCTGGGTTCTTTGTTTGTTTGTTTGTTTTAAATGTGTGAGAGAGAGGGAGACAGGCAGGAACAGACAGACAGGAAGGGAAAGAGATGAGAAGCATAAATTTCTCATTTTAGCACCTTAGTTGTTCAATGATTGCTTTCTCAAATGTGCCTTGACCTGGGGGCTGCAGCCCAGCCAGTGGCCCTTTGCTCAAGCCAGTGACCTTAGGCTCAAGCCAACAACCTTGGGCTTCAAACCAATGACCATTGGGCGCAAGCCAGCAACCATGGGGTCATGTCTATGATAACACACTCAAGCCAGTGACTCCATACTCAAGCTGGTGACTTCAGGGTTTTAAACCTGGATCCTCAGCTTCCCAGGCCATCACTGTTACCCGCTGTGCCACCTTCTGGGCAGGTACCTGTTTCTTATTATTATATAAAAACAGTATTATTTTACACATTCTCTCTTTCCCTGAAGAGTGTGAAAGGATCCAATTTACTTCACCTTCTTTAATATTTGTATTAATTAGCACTTTCCAGAGATACAGAACCATTTACACATATATGATACATGTGTGTGTACCAACATACATATAATAAGGAATATATATTTATTTATAAGGAATTAGCTTATATGATCATGACTTATAACAAACTGACTTATAAGTCAGTTTGTTTCTCTTTTTATTTTAACCTAGGCTTTTTTTTATTGAGGTGCTAGAGTTCTACATATTTTTATTCTTCATACTTTAAAGGTAACATGCAGTTTGTTCTATGTGTTTAAATATTAATTTGTCTAACATTTCTAATAATGTTATATGTAATTTTAATTGATTATATATTAAGCATGACTTCCCCCAAAGAATGTTATCTCCATTTCATCTGAACATTGTAGAACAAATAATGTCTGGCAACTTGTCAAAGTAGTTAATTCTAGTTAATTCTATTCATAGTGTATGTATCTGTGTTAGTGTCGGTGCCATTTTGTGGCACATGTGGATGTCATTTACCATTTTGATTCAGTGTTTTTATTCTTTTATATTTTAAGCCCCTGTCTGTATTTTATGGAATCCATTCAACACAGGCTACTTTCTGTGAGGACATGGCCAATAAAGGCAAAAAAACTTTCACAAACAAAATGCATAGGATAAAATGCTCATGGGTGGATGTGGACAAGGGGCCAACTAACCAAAAAGCAGTTCAACCTACCTCTAAGAGAAGTCAAGTGAAAAATAAGTGAATGAGACTGTGTCAAGCTAAAACGCTTCTGAACAGCAAAAGAAACTACCAACAAAACAAGAAGGTAGCCAGCCAAATGGGAGAAGATACTTTCAAACCACACTTCTGACAATAGGTAAATATCCAGAACATATAAAGAACTCTTACAACTCAACACCAAACAAACAAATGATCCAATAAAAGAATATGCTAAATGAAATAAGCCAGTAAGAGACAGACAAGTACCATATGATTTCACTTTTATGTGGAATCAAATGAACAATATGAACTAACAAGCAAAATAGAAACAGACTTATATAGAGAGAGTAGGCTGACAGCTGTTAAGGGGGTGGATGATGGGTAAGGAAGGTGGCAGGATAGAGAAAAAAAGGACAAAAAAAATTTTTTTAAACTCCATTGACACCATTATTATGGTGTTCCAAGGAAGAAATGTCATTATGCCTGAGAGAACAAATGGAATCCAAAAATATTAACTAAACAAATAAAACATCCATCGGTCCTTCTGTCTCACCTAATATGAGCTCTAAATTTCTCCGTGTGTCAGTATGTGTGTGACTTTCTATTCTTCCCATTTGGGTTTGGTTGTCTGTACACATAGGTTTCACTGTTGTTGCTGCAGCAGAATTCCTGGCAGGGACCAGCAGGCTGTGTCTACTAAACTTCTATGCTCAGTAGGTGGGATATCACTGCAATTATTTTTATTATAGAATGGTCAGTGCTCCTCAGAATTTAACCCATTCTTTTGCCCACTTGCACTGCACTCTCTGGATTCATTAGAAAAGAAACATTTTTCACAGCAGAGCCATAATGAAATCTAGGAAAGGATGTGTCTCCACCAAAGTGACTGAGGATACCTAATCTCAGAAGGCCTGAAGGCTTACCTGACAGGTGGCTTGCAGAACATCTTAGGGGAATGGAAAAAATAATCTTGAGAATGAGTTTAAATTTCTTTTTATTTTACATTTTCTCAAAGAATATTAGATAACAGACTCCATGGTTTTTTAAATCAGTTGCTAAAGTTCTTTTATAATGCACTGAGATTTTATTCTTTCCATAATATATCTGAAAACAATATGCAATTTTTGTATTTAGTAGATATTAAAAAAATTTTTGTTAACATTGATGTTTAAATAATGAAACCAATAGTCAAGCTGCATGCCTCAATATTTATATGTGGAGAAAGATATAGCGCTAGGAAAGCCAGTGTTTGAAATGAGAGGTTATTTATGTGTCATGAATTGATGTTATCAGGAAGTGATCCTGAAATAATGCTTCCCCAATTTTATAAATGCCTGACACTTTATCATAAGACCTCTGTTTTCTTTGTCTGTTTGTTTTAGTCTCTATGGAATAGAAGCTTCCTACTGCCACCAAATAAAGTTTAAATGCCTTGCTTTGGCATGTGATGTACTCATTAATCTCTTTAATCTCCTCATCTACCTCTCTTGCATTTGTTTTCCAGGCTCAAAGGGATTGTATAATATAATATCCAAACTCAGACATTTGCGACCAAAAGTGAGTACTGGTTACTAATTATGCCAGAACAAAAATTATAAACTAGAATGGTTCTAGAAAATTTAGGACATACTAAAGTCTCCATGTCACTTGCTCCAGAGTTCATGCATCACTTATAATTCTCCAAATGCATCTCTCTGTTCCCACATCTATATCACTGATCATGCTACACCTTATAACTGAACTTCATTGCTTCTCCTCTGATTCAGCACACTGGTATAGCAAATTTTCTTCAAGTTCTAATACAAGTTCACTTTCTGCACCACTACTGTGCCCATGATGGTATGGTGAATAGGTTGTACATCATGTGTCCCATTAGAGATACCAAATAACTAAACAGATGGAAACACACTCTACGTGTTTAGAATTCTGAGTCATCTATCTCAGAGTATTGATAAATTGATCTGTCCTTCATGAAAGAATATTTTAATAAAGAGAAGAAAAAGAAATGTGGGTTCGGGGTGACTTGTAGAAAATAGAAAAAGGAGCACCATTTTACATGCAAAAATGTTCAGTAAAGGAATATTCAGCGATGATAAGACTTCACCTTCTTTATGGTTTCTACAAATGCCTAAACCTCTGAAACTATTTGTTAGGTTCCAGGAGTGGGTTTATTTTTAGGATGAGAAATTTTAAAAAATTGTTTTTCATTGAATGAGCTTAGTACTCATTTTGCACGTAGAATAGATTTTTAAATTATTTTTTTCACCTTTTGTCATCTGAAAACATTTAAGGTAACACAATTTCCAACAATTTAAAAACAAATGGCTTCCATCAACCTGGCCTATATTTTATGTCTTTTCAAAAATTAGCTGCTATCACAGCTCAATGTGCCAAGTGTCAACCTTATCTAATTTCTCAGGGCCCAAGAAAATGAATGTAATTTCTTCCTATCTATGATATATTGTACATAATTGGTTTCCTATCACAAAGCAGCTGGGAAATATTCACAAATTCTGAAAGAAGCCTGCAGTTGCAAATAGATCATAGGTTCAAATGTGTATTTTCACTTTAGTGTAAGTTGTGTCAAGGCAAAAATAAAGTTTTGTTTAATATAAGGGAAATAACAGACAAATAGAATTCATCAATACTTTTGAAGAGTTTATATGCAAAGCTCTTGCAGTCTACTTTATGTTTCTTTGACATTCTACAGTCTATATTCTTATCACTATAATTGCATTCGCATGTCCTAAAATGTTTTAACATAAATAAGAGTGTTAGAATTGAGATTTAGATCATTTTTGTAACCACTCAATCTCATGTGGGACACAGATGCTGATACTAATATTTATTCAACTAAATTTGTAAACCACTTGTACTTTGTCAAATCCACTGCGTGAGAACTCATACCCTTTATTTACTTAATTGTACCTTCATCATGTTGACCACTATTCTGCTTGAGGTATCTTAGGTAGTAACACAGAGGAACTGAATGAACTCACTCATCTGTGTGAAATATACCACTTCTTGGCAATAATCAGGAGAGCTGACTAATAGACCCACCTGCTGTGCTGTAGATCCATCACTCTATTGGTCCAGAGCCATGCTTCACATTGGCTGTTTCCAGTCAATATAACAGCATAGAAAGAGCACCATGAAGCCCATTCTTGTCAGTCCTGAGACTCTTGTTATTGAGGACTTGGTTCAAGAACTGGCCAAATTCTCTTAGAACTCTGCTACAGTCTTATCCTCTTCATACACAGCCCTTCATTCTCCCTGCTCCTCTTTTCACAGGTGTCTGACCCATACCACTGCCTGTGAGCTGTCTCCATCTTCTCCTGCTCCATTTCTTATTTTCTTTATTGACAAATTTCCTAATAAATATCTTAAACATATATAGGTATTGATCGACTTACGACTTATGCAACTTATGACCATTCGACTTTACCACCACAGTCGCTAGCCACAACTGCTCTGCATCTGGAGCAGTTTTTGTATGCACCTGTATTTTGTAATTTTGTATGTTTTGCAAATATTAAACCAGTTGTACTGGTAATGCAATGTTTTACTTAAACCTGACGAATGTAAAAATAGGAAACAAAATGGTGTAGAGATGATACAAATGTAAGGTGACCAGACATCCCGCTTTTGGCGGGACGGTCCGATTTTTAACAATTTGTCCTGTGTCTAACAATGTTTTTAAAAAGTCCCGATTTGAAAATATATATTACAATACTATTTTTACATTCTATGAAAAATTTTTTTTGCTCCATATAGACCAAATTTTTAATCAAGAACTCCCCCGTCAATGGTGTCCCGCTTTACCAATTTTAAAATCTGGTCAACTTATTAACAAATGGCATAAAATGAACAAAGAAAATTATGACATATAATAATAATAAAAGAAAATTATGATAAAATATGACTTAAAAACTTTTATAACATCATATCACAATACTGTACATATAACCTACTCAACTTACGACCAAATCATGTTACGACCAATCTGTCGGAACCAATTGTGTTTGTAAGTCAAGCACTAGCTATAATTCCATTTTGCCATCTCAAAGGCTTCTGAAAACATACTATATTTCCAATAATATTTGTTTTTGGGCCCAACTGAGTAGAACAGAACCAAGAATAAACCTAGAGAACCTTATGCATCACTTTACCCATCTATTTTACAGTCAAGTTAGAAAATAATATTTTTTACTGATGCAAGTGTTATAGTGAAACAAAAGTAGCCTTTGTCCATAAAAATAACATTTCTCTGTGATTAGAGTATATATTAAGAATCTTTTGGTAAATCTGATAATTAACCAACACCAATGTTTTATTAAAATTAAGATTTGCCATACACACACACAGAGAGATGATACTTCTCAAGGGGGTAAATCAGTTATTCTTCTGGAAAAAAATATAGTGTTTCTGTGGCCAGTAGTCTTTTCTTACAGTTTTCCAGCCAGAAATTAATAGGAAACCAATTAATATGTGTCACTCTCTTCTTATCAGTAAGATTAAAGTGAATAAAAACAGAACTGAGGTTCTCCATTTTCTTCATATATTCAAATATCTTATCTTTGTGACATTTTGGAACCCTTCAGTAAGAGCTATGAATGTGAAAGTGGAGGTGATGATTGAAGGGCCAAGTTCAATAATGATGCCAAACAAACAGAAAAGCTAAGGCGTGAATTGGTAAGGAATTCAGGGAGATTCGCATCTCTCACCTCTAGCAGCTCACCAACAGAAATACAATCAATCAACCATCAGAATCATCAGCCTGAAGCCACACACACACATTTCTCCAGCTATGAGAAGGTGAATGAGTGCTATACTAAGTAAATAATTATCTGTCTTCCGTCGTCAAAAACCTGATACAGTATATTAGAAATTTTTTTTTCTTAATAAATGTTTTTAAATCTATTGATTCAGAAAGAAGAAGATAGGTAGAGAGAGAGAAAGTGAGGGATGGAGAGCACAAAACATTGATTTGTTCTTCCACTTGTTTATGTATTCATTGGTTGATTTTTGTACGTGCCCTGACTCAGTATTGAACCACAAATTTGGTGTATCAGGACATCAATGTAACCAGCTAAGCTTCTGGACCATGGCCACCTCATGGTCTTCTTTTACTTTTTCATACATTTAAATTTATTATTTTGAGAAGTATGACCTTCTACCCAAAAGAAATTTTTATTATCTTTAGATTTTAATGAGACAAATATGTGCTTAGCATCTTTCTAAATAAATTCTACATTTATTTATATCAAAATAATTTGGAAAGAGATGAACTTTAATAAAGTATATCCAAATGAGACTTAAGGAGTTGGAGAGGAGCAGATCATAGTGAAACAGTCCTTGATATTTGTAAGTCTGGAGATCAACACGGTTTTATTACTGTTATCTAAACTCAAAATTGAGTTATTAACCTTCTCCTGCTCCTAAAACCCAGTTACAGTGGATAGTCAATATTATCTTATATATTATTTTCAGGTATACAGCATAGCAGTGTGACATTTCTACAACACATGAAGTGGTCCCTCCCATATGTCTAGTACCCATCTGACACTATACATAATTATTACAATATTATTGACTATATTTCTTATGTTGTATTTTATATCCCCATGACTATTTTGTAACTGCCAATTTGTACTTCTCACTCCCTTCACCAAGTTCTCCACCTTTTCTCCCATTTGGCAACCACTAGTTTGTTCTCTCTGTCTATGAGTCTATTTCTGTTTTGTTTGTTCATTTACATTGTTCTTTAAATTCCACATATAAGTGACATCATATGGTATTTGTTTTTCTCTGTCTGACTCATTTCACTTAACATAATGCCCTCTAGATATACCCACGTTGTTGCAAATGGTGATATTTCACTCTTTCTTTGAAAATAAATAAATATAAATAAAACTTTGAAAAAATAATAGTCGTATTTAATAAATTATACACCATAAGTACATTTTAGTTAACAGCTTCATTATTTTAGATGGAAATCTTTTTCTGAAATTTCATATGATACTAACTTGAAAGACATATTTGGTTATGATAATTTAGTGAAGAGATTTGTAGCCTAGCACATAACACAGGTAAGGTGGGCAAATCAGAGTGGTAGTTGTCTAGTTTTCAACATCAGGCAAATTCCTACAACTCAACATGTCTCATTTTCCTTGACTATAATACTGAAATAATAATAGTTCCTAATTTATGAAGTTATTATAAGAATTGAATTAATGAATCAAAGCCCTTAACCCAGTTCCTGGAACATAGGAAGTTTTCAATAAATGTTATTATCTTTTATTATTTAGTTTAAAGAATGTGAAGAATGTAAAAATTAAAAGTCATGTTCATATCTGTTCAATAGGAAAGAACAAATAATGACTGAAAAGCCATTCAGTATTTAACCTCTATTCTCCCTCTTCTATAGTCAAGATTCATTAGTTCCTTAAAACAAAAAAAATAAACTGATAACTATAAAGGCTTAGTAATCTGCCACGTTTTCACAGAGAGTAGGTACAGCCACAAGGCTTCAAGCTCAGGTCTTTTATATAACGAAACTTAACGTTTCTACAATCTCACATTGATTTTCAAATTATGTTTGAGATCAGGATAAAAATTACCATGAATTGAGAGTATTTACGTGCCATATGGCTTCAAGATGAATTTCAAAGTCATAAATACGTTTTTTTATATTCTGTCTCCATAGAGTTTTACCTCAAGGATCAACGAAGATAGAACATAGATCCAAAGCAAAAGTTTTGTGGCTTCTTTACTGTGTCATTTTTATCTCTTTGCTTCTCACACTTTTTTTCCTAGAAGAAAACATGCAAAGAAGAAAGATGGAACAGGGAAACAGTAGAAGAAAGGGTAAAGAATCTGCACTTTGCTCTCTGCTCAGGGCAGAGAAGGGCAGCCTTCATGGGGAGGTGAGGGGCTACACAACAGACAAGGCCAGGCTGGTGGGAAGAAGATTGTATGCTTGAATCATCCTTAGGAAATTTTATAATGAAAATAGTTTATAGAGCTGCTTCATCTTCTAGAGGCTTGGTAAGGCATTATTAGAGTCAACTTGGGGAAGTCACTCTTTAGTGAAATTCACCAATTTATTTGACCCTCCATGCCCTTGGGAGTCCTCCAGCCATTTTCTCAGTAATCTGGATGTCCGGCATGGGCATAGTTCTTGCTGTTCTCATAGCTATCTCCCAGGAGTGAACACTTTAGACAGATTAGTTGAAATCAGTGGGTGAAATAACTGTTGTGTTTTGTGAATGTGCACACACACATGCATGCACTAGAAGACTATAATAAGGTGCATTTGTTTGTTAGAATCACATGGCATTCTAAACTCTTTTTCTGACCATTACCACCTGGAATGGTATGCTGAAAAATTATTTGTGTAATTTTGGGGTTTCAGGTGTAACAAAATGTATCCCAAATGTAAAAACAAAATTAAAATTGAATTTGTCTGTTCTTTTTCTGTTGTTGAATAAACTTGAAACAGTTAGGTAGGTAATTGCCAGATCTGTGTGGTGTGTTTACAGAATAAGACACATGGGGTCCTCACATTGCAAGTTATCCTATGAGCACCCCAGAGAAACAAGAAAGCAGTCATTTTTTTTCAGAAGATAAAAAAATTGCTATGAAGATGTGCTTTGTGATTTAGAGTGATGTCTATGTAAATCATGACATCAGGAACACAGAATACTAGCAGTGATTTTCACTACAAGCTCCAAATCAGAGGTCCTTGTGATGGTCCAAACTTGTTTGCTGATTTGTAACTGAGCCTCTTCTCACATGGACAAATCTATACATATACATTGTGATCCAAAAATTATGGGAAAACAGACTTGTTCAATGATGGTCAAAAATATTCTCAAGAAAAGAACAGTGATTCCAGGTATGTGAATAATAAAATTAAATTTTAAATAAAAGAGATTATGGCCTGACCAAACAGTGGCACAGTGGATAGAGCGTCAGACTGGGATGTGAAGGACCCAAGCTCAAGACCCTGAAGTCACCAGCTTGAGAGTAGGCTCATCTGGTTTGAGCAAAAGCTCACCAGCTTGGATCCAAGGTCTCTGGCTAGAGCAAGGGGTTACTTGGTCTGCTGAAGGCCCGTGGTCAAGGCACATATGGGAAAGCAATCAATGAACAACTAAGGTGTCGCAACAAAAAACTGATGATTGATGCTTCTCATCTCTCTCCGTTCCTGGCTGTCTGTCTCTATCTATCCCTCTCTCTGACTCTCTCTCTGTCTCTGTAAAAATAAAAATAAAAATAATAAAAGAGATTATGTTATTTATATCTACAAACTTTTATTATCTTACACCATGATATAAAATATCATTTTTATGACACTATTCCTAAGTTCTTCACCCTTCCCTTAGGGTTAGTGTTCAGTTTACGCATTTCAGGCAGTACATGACTGAGAAAATTCTAATCAGAAAGGAGAGAGGGAGGTTCTGGATATAGGTATAGTTTGTGATTCTGTGATTATAAACAAAATAAAGGCACTAGCCAACTTTCTCCTGGCCTAGGACTTGACAGTTTTTCTTTAAAAAAGTAAGTTATTGACTTCTTCAGAATCTTAGAGAATTTCTGAAGAATAATGTAAATTTTCACTGTAGATGTCTCAAAGTGGTAGCATATACTTGACATGAAAAGTTATAAAAATTACTCTTTAAACATCCCTCCTCCAAAAAAGTTTTCCACTAATTGTAGCTACTTAAAGTTACTCATACTGCTTCTCATCTTTCAGTGCCACCGTCTTAAACACAGTCCTGAGGTACTCGCCCCCTCCTTCTTGGCACCTTGGTAAGTACACAGTTCTTATGCTCAGCTCCTTGGGAAGCACACTGCTCTCATGACAATCTAAGAGAACTGTTTATCTCCTGAAAATCAATCTTCTGGTGTCAAATCACTTGTCTCCACCCACATGCTTTACAGTCTCTACTTCCGTTCAGAGTCCTAAGCAACATTTCCCTTGACACCTCTTGAGCTAGTTTATAAAAGAATGCTCTTGGAGCACATAGCATTCTTTCCTTTTTAAATTCTTATTTAACTGTGGCAACAATACTTACCATGAGGCTTACTCTCTTAACAGATTTTTAAATGCACAATACAATGTTGGTAACTAGACCTTGAGTTAGATGGGGAAACAAGGTTACACAGCAAATCTCTAGAACTTCATTTTGCATAATGGAAACTTTATATCCATTAATTATAAACTTCCTGTTTTCCCCTATCCCCCCCCCCCCCCCGTCTCTTATCAAGCACCACTTTGTTTTCTGATTTTATTAGTTTGACTGTTTTAGGTACTTCGCATAAATGGAATCATGCAGTATTTGTCCTTCTGTGACTGGCTCCTATAACTTCACACAGTGTTCTCAAGGTTCTTCCATCTTATTGCAAGATTTTTTTTCTTTTTAAGGCTGAATAGCATCTCATTAAATGTATATTCCACAATACAGCATGTAGATGTTTCTACATCTTGGCTGCTATGAATGGTTCGTGGAATGCTAAGATCTCTTGGAGATCCTGATTTTATTTCTATTGGGTAAATACACAGTAGTGGGATTTCTGAATTATACAGTTGGTCTGCTTTAAATTCTTGAGGAAACTCCAGGCTGTTTTCCATAGCAGCTTATATAGCATCCTTTCTATCTCTCTTCACTTAAAACAGTAAAAGAGTATGACAAATTTATCAATAACTACTAAAAACAAAGTGAAAATAAGTGAATACACATTATAAGAACATAGTGACACCATATATTTCTGAACATCATTAATTTATTCAACATATGTTTGACTACCAAACATGTGACTGGCATTGTGAAAGGCTCTTGAAATACATAAACAAAAATGACAACAAAATTTCCTGTCCTTATGAAACATCTATTCTATTTGGGGTTTTTTTTTTGGGGGGGGGAGGGGAGCTGATTATAAAATGTAAAGGGAAATGTGTGGTATGGTAGTGGTGATAAGTTCTTTTGAGAAAAACTAAATCCAGATAAAACAAATTACTTTGCCTTAATGTCTGATGAGTACAGCTACATAAAACTCCCCATTTTCATTCTTCAATTCAAAAATTGGAAGTAAAACTCCTTGAGGCATTCTCATAGTAAGCTCTGATGGTCTCAACATGAAAAACAACATTGAAATATAACTTTATTCTTACATGAAGATATTTGCTTTGTTTTTATCTTAATAACAATATTAAGATCAGATTATTTTAATAATCTAGAGCAGGGTCTGTAAAACCTTGAATTAAAGAAAAAAATATTCTGCACTCTTAGACAATGAACTTTATTATTCTCCCTACATGTCCACCTCACTTGTGGTTGTCTGATTCTGGGTACCACTATCAAGAACACTATCCTCAGTATCCTCCTCCTTGCACTTTGACCACGTCTTTTATCACTCATGATGCCTCTTTCCCTTGGATTTCCTGAGAGCTTTATAAGCTGCCTTTAACTATCTGAGAGTCCTTCTTGTGAAGTTACACCCACTCTTTCTTTCACCGGGCAAACCTGTCGTATTCTAGATCTTTTCTCCTTTATTTCCTCTTTTCAAAATATACCTGGCTTGTCTTAATACTTGAAAATTGATGTATTAAATTATTAATAGCTAACAATAGATTAACAGCTCTCTGGAAATTTGCATTTTCATCAGAAACCACTATATATACAATTTAGTTAAAAGGTATTTTGTTCTAATGGTAACATTTCTGCCACCATGGTTGAGTACTTGGGAAGCTATTATTGATTAATAACCTGAATCATTGTGCAGCTGGTTTCCTTAGCAATCACTTCAGTCAGTTCTTCTTTGAAGTTCCCCTGCCCCAGTCTAAATTTTGACATTCTTGAAAAAAAATTTGCTTTGAAAAGGGCATTGGTGAGGTTTTCCCTGAACTTGAAATTATAAATTTCAGAGTGTAAAGGCAACCTAGCTTAACCCTTTAATTTTACAGTGGTAGAACTTGGGAGCCAGATCAGTTAGATGACTTACTTGAACCCCAAAATTTCCCAATAGAATTGCTTCTTTAATTCTGAGACCCTCTTCAATGCCTTTTTCTAATGCAGAAAGATCATGCAAAACATGTGCTTTAAATACAGATCTTTAAGAAAATCCTCCATAGTTGCCAATGGATTACTGAGTGCTGTAAGCCAGGGGTCCCCAAACTATAGCCTGCTGGCCGCATGCAACCCCTGAGGTCATTTATCTGGCCCCCGTCGCACTTCCAGAAGGGGCACCTCTTTCATTGGTGGTCAGTGAGAGGAGCACAGGATGCATCTGCAGCCATAGTTCTCATTGAAATACTGGTCAGTTTGTTGATTTAAATTTACTTGTTCTTTATTTTAAATATTGTATTTGTTCCCGTTTTTTTTTTTCTTTAAAATAAGATACATGCAGTGTGCATAGGGATTTGCTCATAGTTTTTTTTTTATAGTCCGGCCCTCCAATGGTCTGAGGGACAGTGAACTGGCCCCCTGTGTAAAAAGGTTGGGGACCCCTGCTCTAAGCCTTCAACAACTAGCTGCTGGGCAGTTATCTGTGGATTACAGACTCAGTAGTGGCTTGAGTTGGATTGTCACCCCAGGGGAGAGCTGCCATCTCTCAGCATTGCCTTAAGCTACACAATAACAAAGATGTTTTGACCAGAGTGTGAATTTTCAACAGTTAATAACTTAAGCTTTCATGGTGTCCAAGAAGAATACAAGATGTGTAGACCAAAATTAAGTGTCTGAGAAATGAGGTTGGGAGTGGGACCAAGGGCCTATGACTTTCCTACATAAAAACAATGTCAGTGAAAACTTAGCTGAGCATAACAGTAGCAATGACTATTTATTACCTGATGTGCAAAAAATACTCAAGGTATTTGTATTATGCAACTACAAATCTGAATTGTTTAGGCTACAACTTGTTAACTAAGTACATACCATACAACTAAAGAGATTCAAAGTCACAAGTTTATTCCTCTGAGGACAAGTTTAATTTGACTTTGTTTGTACCCTCTGACTGCAAATGACAAGGGCTCTTAGGGAGATAAAAGAGCTTTCTACCACTGGAAAGATAACTTGAGGCTGTGTTCTCTTGTCAGAAAACACAAGATCATTTACATATTGAGACTGGGTTCATTTTTTTCCTGACTAAATCATTTAACTTATACCTAGACACACATGAATAAGGTGGTTTATGGTTTAGTTTTATTTTGTTTTAGACAACTGACCTACCTGTACAATGTAAACTATATGCAATAATTGGAAAGAAACATCTAGCTTGACCAGGTGGTGGCACAGTGGATAGAGTGTCAAATTGGGATGCTGAGGACCCAGGTTCGAAACCCCAAGGTTGCCGGCTTGAGCACAGGGTCACTGGATGAAGCGTGGGATCATAGACAAGACACCATGGTAGTTGGCTTGAGTTCAAAGGTTGATGGCTTGAAGCCCAAGGTCGCTGGTTTGAGCCCAAGGTCACTGGCTTGAGCAAGGGGTCACTTGCTCTGCTGTAGCCCCCCAGGTCAAGGCACATATGAGAAAGCAATCAATGAACAAGCAATCAATGAACAACTAAGATGCCGCAATGAAGAATTAATGCTTGTCATCTCTTTCCTTCCTGTCTGTCTGTTCCTATCTGTCCCACTCTCTGACTCTCTTTGTCTCTGTCACAAAAAAGAAGAAAGAAAGAAAGAAAGAAAGAAAGAAAGAAAGAAAGAAAGAAAGAAAGACCTAATTCTAGTTTTTAAAACTAAACAAATATATAGGTATTTATAAATATATTGCTCCCAACTCCAGAATCACTTTAACACATTTATTTGACTCATCAAAAATGCAGTCCAGATCAACATGGCAACTGGATTTAGCATTTCAGTTCTGTTTAAATGGCCTAACTGGTGGTGGTTCAGTGGATAGAGCATTACCCGGAATGGTGTGGTCACCATTTCAAAATCCCAGACTTGCCCGGGAAAGGTACATATGAGAAGCAACTACTTCCCCTCCCTCTCTCTTTCTCTCTTTTTCTTCTCTGTACAATCAATACATAAAATCTTTTCTTTTTGCCTGACCAGGCAGTGGCGCAGTGGATAGAGCATTGGACTGGGATGCGGAGGACCCAGGTTTGAGACCGAACCCAGGTTTGAGACCCTGAGGTCACCAGCTTGAGCACGGGTTCATCTGGCTTGAGCAAAAAGCTCAACAGCTTAAACTCAAGGTCACTGGCTCGAGCAAGGGGTTACTCGGTCTGCTGAAGGCCTGCAATCAAGGCATATATGAGAAAGCAATCAATGAACAACTAAGGTGTCGCAACAAAAAACTGATGATTGATGTTTCTCATCTCTCTCTGTTCCTGTCTGTTTGTCCCTGTCTATCCAAATAATCTTTTCTTTTTAATAAAAGTTAGAGAGGGACAGACAAGGACAGACAGACAGGAAGGGAGAGAAATAAAAAGCATCAACCCATAGTAGCGGCACCTTAATTGTTCATTGATTGCTTTCTTATACATGCCGTAACTGGGATGCTCCAGCCAAGCCAATGACCCCTTATTCAAATCAGCGACCTTGGGCTTCAAGCCAGTAACCGTAGGGTCATGTCTATGATCCCACACTCAAGCCAGCATCCCCAGGGTTTTGAACCTGAGTCCTCAGCATCTCATGCTGATGGTTTATTCAATGCACTACCACCTGGTCAAGCAATAAATAAAATCATTTTAAAAATTAAATAAATAAATGGCCTAAATCAATTGCTGAAGGCAGAGGAGGAGAAGAGGCTCAGAATCAAAATGAAGAGGAGAGAGAAGGAGGAAGAAGAGATGAGAGTCCCAAACACGCCCTTTTACTTTCTTTCTAATACCTTAGCAGCTGCACCTTAAGTTTATCTATAGTTTACCTTAAAGTATATTTTATATAGTATTTAATTATGTTGTAGTGTTAGACAGAAAGCCAGAGATATTTAATGATCCAGTTTACCATTAACATCTAGTAAATACATCAGCTCAATTTTTACTTAGCTGTACACATACCTTTAATCTTAGATGGATATGTTAGAAATTTATCAAATTTCACAAAGAAATCTCACTGAAAATTGTACAAATTAATTTCATGAAAATAGATGTCTTTATAAAGTAAAATTGTACCATCCAGGAGCATGTTTCTGCATGAATTCATGATCTGCCAAGTCCTTTACTATAATTCTGAACATTTCCTCATCTCTAATATGGTAATTCTCCTGGTTTGCTTTATTCAAATATATAGGATTTAATATTTGAATATGAAAATAGATTTCTGTGACCCTAATTGCTTTCCAAGTACCTGCCCACTATTAGTATAATTAAGCTAAACAAACTTGAAACATTCTTTGAATAATTATTTGAAGGTCTTACTATATAGCTAGAGCTCAAACATAGTTTTCACTCTACTTGAGTACAACTCCTCAGACATAAAACCAATACAAAATTTTGAAGCTTTCACTGAGCCTTCCTGTTTGCTTTGTATTTGAGAGTTGTAATAAATTCCAAATTGAATAGAATACTTTATTCCCCAAGTGAAGAATAAATATAGTTTCTGATAAAATTAGCACAATAGAAGCCTGATGTAAAGATGGCTAATTATAGGTTTGGACAATGGAAAACATATGTGTCTAAATATCCTAGAAAATATACAAATAACAATAACTAAAGTGTAAATAGAGTTAGAGAATTGAAAGATAGGTGTTTGCTATAAGACCTATATTTTATACTTTAATACTTTTAAAAGCAAACTGTTTTTTTTTTAAATGCCTGTTAATTACAGTTGGAGCAAAAAATAAAGATATTTTACAAAAATCAATGCTAACTGAATTTGTAAGGCAGTAAATTTCAAATGAGAGGGTTGTAGATTTCAGCATCCTATAAAATGCTTGGCCTTACAAGATAAGCAAAATAAGTAATTACTGAGTTTCTTGAAAGAAAGTAAGGCCAATTAAAAATACTAAAGATATTCTCTGTAAGGCAAATTATCTCTGTAAGTGATTATAAGAAGGAAGAGAGATGAGAAGCATCAATTCTTCATTGCAGCACCTTAGTTGTTCATTGATTGCTTTCTCATACGTCCCTTGATTAGGGCGAGGGGCTCCAGCCAAGCCAGTGACTCCCTGTTCAAGCCAGCGACCTTGGGTTCAAGCCAACAACCATGGGGTCATGTCTATGATCCAACACTCATGCAGGCAACCCTACACTCAAGCCAGATGAGCCTGTGCTCAAGTTAGCAATCTCAGTGCTTTGAACCTGGGTTCGCATTGTTCCAGGATGATGCTCTAGCCTCTGCACCACTACCTGGTCAAGAGAGGTTGTACCTTCTGTCCATACCTCCATGTACAGGAATATCTGTGGGTAAATTACTGAATTGGAATCAACACAGTTTCAAAAAATAATAAAAACCCATTACAAGTTAGATGATTGCCATGATTCAGAAACACTACCTAACTAAAAGAAATTGCAAGTGATAAAATGTTAGTGTAACTCAGAGACACCCGAAGGAAGTATTCATCCCATTCTTGAATATTCCTTATCAAGAATAAGGAATATTCTTTATCGTAGGTAGAAAACTAACCAGCTTATAAGTGCTTCCAGAAATAACAAGAGAAAATTTGTTAAGAATACAACTGCATTTTAGAAGATGAATAGGTTTTAAAAGCCAAAAAATAGTTTTTAAGTTATGAAACACATTCCTTCACACTGCAGAACACAGCCAAAACAATGTTAATTACTTGCTTTCTACACAGAATGCTTCAATTTATTTTTATAGTATTGCTTATTGAACTGAATAAATAATAGAATGTTAATTCCCCATGGTAAATTAGGAAAGAAATCAGTGTAATATCCCTCTTTAAGGAGAAAAGATAAGAGCAGTTATACAATCCATTAAGGAATCATATTTAGTAGCTTCTCAGAGGGAGTTGTATTTAAAAATCAATCTTTTCTTTTTTTTCTTTTTTTTTTTTTACAGGGACATAGAGAGAGAGTCAGAGAGAGTGATAGATAGGGACAGACAGACAGGAACGGAGAGAGGTGAGAAGCATCAATCATTAGTTTTTCGTTGCCGTCGCAACACCTTAGTTCGTTGATTGCTTTCTCAAATGTGCCTTGACCGCAGACCTTCAGCAGACCAAGCAACCCATTGCTGGAGCCAGCGACCTTGGGTCCAAGCTGACAAGCTTTTTGCTCAAGCCAGATGGGCCTGCGCTAAAGCTGGCGAGCTCGGGGTCTTGAACCTGGGTCTTCCGCATCCCAGTCTGATGCTCTATCTGCTGCACCACTGCCTGGTCAGGCCAATCTTTTCTTTTTAATTTGCACAATTACCTGGAAATTAGGTGAGCTGTGTATGAAAGGTTTTGTCATAGAAAGTTTTGCCATAACATAGCTGTTAAGTGCATAACTTTGGGATCTGACCAAACTGTACTCTACTATGATTACTTACTTGCTATGAAATCTTAAGACAACTGTCATTTTACACCCATATAAGAAAGACAATAACTCATTCAGGGGTTTTGGGAGGTTAAATGGGTTACACTGAGTGATTATCACAGATGCTAAAACATAAGAGCTAAATAAATGCCATCACTACCATCACCATCATCATCAATACTGATGTTGAGAATGGGATGCTGTGATCACTAGTTTATACACAAAGAAACTAAGGCTCTGAGAACTAAATTAACTGGTCCAATTCCATACAGACATAGTGAGAAAACACTGCAGTTGCCAAATTCTTCTATGCCTAGAGTCAGATTAAAGCTGTCAGTAGTGCTTTTTGAGTAAAATATACAAATTCAAATACTTATGTGCAAGTGAGTGCAGTAAGTACCATTTTTTGAAAGAAAAAAAAAAAGCGTCCATGTTTTTTCAAACCTTGGCTGGAAATACCTGTAGTTTTATAAACCAGTCTAAATCAAGGTTGAAATAATAAATCTCAACTTCCTCAAGTCTCAGTTCTTAGTTTTCTCACTTTAAACTATCATTTAAATAACTGGATACAATATAAAAAGAAAAAGAGAAAATAGCTTTAAGCAATGATAGATGTCTCCCCCAAATTAAGTCTTGTAGAAGTGCCTGAACACACCAATGCACCTTTTGTATGTGTACCATGATTCAATCATTATTTTTTCCATTCACTAAATATATATTAGATGTCTACCAAGTGCAGGGGAGTCTACAAGGCCCTGGGCAGACAAAGACTCTATCATTACCAAGATGGACTCTCTTTCAAAAGCAGGAAGGTAATAATGAACAAGAAATCACAACTCAATAGCTCTGTGATAGAGGTAAGCAGTTTGCTCAACTTCTTTCATGAAGTAAAGGTCTAAAAAACTGCTGTGAACAAAAAGTATTATGCATGAACACATGCAGATAAGAAGCAACATAGTGCTTCAGAGAAGGGCAAAAATCCAGTGGTTGAGAGTGAACCAGACACTATGTATGTGTAACAATGGTGGAAACTCACATAAAAGCTTTAAGTCCCATATCAGGTAGGATTCATATTTAAAACCATGGAGCAGAAAAAAAATCACCACAAATCACTGGACTTCAGCTTACAGGATGGTAAGTTAAGTACATCTTTCTAGTCATGCATGAAAACCTTCATTCATTCATTGTATATGTTGTGCTCTCCTACTACATGTCAAGCAATGTGATACGTGACAGACGGACAGCGAAGAACATCACAAGCATTCATTCTCTTCCTCCTCCTTCTTGCCACCCTCATTCTCTCTCTTTCACAGGCTTATTGAAAAGTGTCAGAGGCTGATCATAAACAAAGACATATAAACAAAATAACCTCGGAAATGACTATAGTAAATTGCTTAGGAAATTATGAGAGTTTGAAATACATCTCTAGCTGTAGGATTGAAGACAGGAGAAGTATGCCAGGGTACAATTTATGGGATGTGGTGACGGATTAAAAGTAAGAAGCAGAAGAGAGAAAAGTTTAAAAAGACTCTAGGGCCTCAAATTCTGACACTTCAAGGAAGCCAAGCCACTGGACTATTTATTTTTTTTACTGAATGAGATACATCAAATTGGTACAATTTAGGGCACCCAGTCTGAATTTCAGTTACAGTACTTGTTTATAGGTGCACTCGTTTGGCAGGATTAGACTCATTAACTCATGCTATCTCCCGATGTCTACCCAGGAGTATTTGAAAAGGAAATGGATGCATTTGAGTTTCTTGTACCAACTCTTACTGGCTCACACTTACTTAAGATACAATGTACTCAACTCACAGCATGCAAGTCTGAGACCATCGCCACCAGTGACCTGAGTTAAGATAATCAGACTATTCTGTCATGATCAAGTCTGTTGCAGGGCGATGAGTAGGGTGAGTAGGTCAAGGAAGCAACGTCAGTGTAAGCCCAGAGCAGGGTTTCTGCACATAGCCATGCATACAGGTGTAGGTTTATATGGAAGAGATTTCTTAAGTGGACACAGCCTGGAAACCAGGAATCTTCCAATCATCCCACAGGCTCATTATGTTACTGAATACTTAAGATACAAACAGCAGAACATTAAATGTGGTGTTTGTACAGTGCACACACCTCTGCTTAGGTGATAGAACTTTAAACTACTAATTATTTTTTATTAAGAAGAATTCTTTTTATTTAGCTAAGAAAAACAATTTTAACAACCTCAAACTTTGCAGAAATCCTTCATTCTATTCATTACCTGTGACTTTCTCATTAGCCACTTACTTCAAAGCTGAAGCAACAGATAGGTTGTAATATGCAACTTTTCTTTCATTTCCTGTTCATGTCTGCTCTCTCCCCTGCACTGCCTTGAGTGAAATGTATCCAGTTCACCATTCTGATATCTGTGTATGGACAGAAGTGTGGAGTGTCCTGTGTGGGTCATTAATTCCACTTTGAATGACACGCACTACCCTAGAACCTACTGTGCATGTATCATGGTCTTCTGTACGCTTATTATTCAATGACTCCTGTCTTTTACAAAGCCTTATGTAGCAGACTGCCATTGGAGAGCCAAGGGGGCCCATTATATTGGTATGTCACATACTGTGGAAGTCTTTCATTCAACCCTCCTCTCTGAGGAAGATCAACTAGCCACCTGCCTCTTAATTGTTTGGAATGTTGATGTTCAAACAGACATGTGGCTATAGCAGTAGAAGGATAACATCTTCAAATTTTGACCACTATTTCTGAGTGGTCAGGAAAGGTCCTTAAAAAAAAAAACACAAATAGCCTTACCAGGTGGGGGCACAGCGGATAGAGCATCGAACTGGGATGCAGAAGAACCAGGATCGAGACCCTGAGCTCGCCAGCTTGAGCACGGGCCCATCTGGCTTGAGCAAAAACTCACCAGCTTGGACCCAAGGTCACTGGCTCCAGCAAGGGGTTGCTCAGTCTGCTGAAGGCCTGCGGTCAAGCACATGTGAGGAAGCAATTAATAAACAACTAAGGTGAATGAAAAACTAATGATTGATGCTTCTCACCTCTCTCTGTTTCTGTTTGTCTGTTCCTATCTATCCCTCTCTCTGACTCTCTCTCTGTCCCTGTAATAAAACAAAGCAAAACAAATAGTGACAGAAATGTCTAAGAATAAGATAGTCTAGTATTCAATTTTTGAAGTTGAGAAATAGAGGAATCTTTCTGGAGAACTAAATTGACGTTACAGCCTAAATGAGGGGTTAAAACACATAGAAATTATATATGCAAATATAAACAGGAAATGTACCTTTTACAGATGCATTCTAGCTTTGACAATTAATACCCTCAAAGTAAATGGCAATGACTACGAGAACTAATTTTCTAAATAGAATTCTAGAAGTAACTAGCCTATCACAAAAAATGCTTTCTTTATTCAGGTTCAATGCATCACTGTTATAATTTTATAACCTATTAAATATCCAGTTAAAGACAGTCAAACTCTGTAAAGCCAGATGACCAAAAGATAATAAAGTGAGAAGAGCAGAATCTATAGGAGGTATTATTTCTATTAGGTATTCCCCAGACCATCTAACATTTTAGGCAAGCCTGGATTGCTTTGGGTCATAGTAATTAAGTTAATTAACAAAAACTAATGAAGCCTATTAAATACATAGAAGAATGTATCAACTCAATACATTGTTTTTTCAATCTGGAAGCAAACAAGAAGCAGGTAAAACATATATTGTGTAGCTGGTGAGTGAATGCTTGTTCTCTTATCATCTACTTACTAACATTCTTTAAAGTGAACCTGACCACAAATAAAGTTTGGATTTTTATATTTTTCTTCAAATCTAAGAATAATTGTCTAAAAATATTCCTGAATCAAATTAATTCATAGATCTTGTATTATAAGCTCCTGGTATTCCTTGTGGGTATATATTTACTTAATA
This sequence comes from Rhynchonycteris naso, assembly GCA_037038555.1. Lineage (NCBI taxonomy): Eukaryota > Metazoa > Chordata > Mammalia > Chiroptera > Emballonuridae > Rhynchonycteris > Rhynchonycteris naso. The sequence goes on along the minus strand of CM072995.1, from coordinate 59,697,262 downwards.
TTCAAAAGGGAGAGGTCTACTTTATTAAAAACAATATATGTCATGGTAATATGGAGTATAATGCATTTAAATTTATTCAGCATTTCCTTCACATCTACTAATAACAGTGTGTGTGTGTGTGTGTGTGTTTTAAGTGAAAGAAAAGAAGATAGAAAGACAGATTCCTGACTCCCACATACACCCCAATATGGATTCACTCAGAAACCCCCATCTGGGGCCGATGCTCGAATCAACAGAACTATCCCCAGAGCCTGCAGCTGATGCTAGAACCAATCTAGCCACTGTTTGTGGGAGGGGAAGAGAAAGAGAAGGGTCAAAAGAGAGGGGAAGAAAAGCAGATGGTCACTTTTTGTGTGTGCCCTGACCAGAGATGGAACTTAGGACATCCACATGCCAAGTCAATGTTCTATCCACTGAGCAAACCACCCAGGGCCAAAAGTTTTCTACCACCAAATATTATATAAAATAAAAGATAGTCACTTACCTTCTCAATAGAAACACTTGAGGCCAGAAGAGAATGGCAAGATATATTCAAAGTAATGCATAACAAGAACCTACTAACAAGACTACTCTATTCAGCAAGGTTAACAATTAAAATTCAAGAAGAAATAAAGAGCATCCCAGAGGAAAAAAAACCTCAAGGAATTCATTAAAACCAAACCAATTCTGCAAGAGATGCTAAGGGGCCTGAAGTGAACAGTTCAAAGGGGGAAAAGAATATAGAAAAAGAAGAATACAGCTTTAAAGAATAAAATGGCAATAAACAACTTCCTACATATCAATAATAACTTTAAATGTAAATGGATTAAATGATCCAATCAAAAGACATAGGGTAGCTGCATGGATAAAAAAACAAGACCCATACATATGCTGTCTACAAGAGACACACCTTAAAACAAAAGATGCACATAGACTGAAGGTAAAAGGATGGAAAAAATTATTTCATGAAAATGAAAATGAAAAAAAGAAAACCCAGGGTAGCAATACTTATATCTGACAAAATGGACTTTAAAAAAAAGGCTGTAGTAAGATATAAGGAAGGACACTACCTAATGATAAAGGGAACAATTCAACAGGAAGATATAACCATTATAAATATCTATGCACCAAACATAGGAGCCCCAACATAGATAAAGGAGACTTTGATGGATATAAATGGTGAGATTAACAGCAATACTATAATAGTAGGGTATTTCAATACACCATTAACATCATTGGATAGATCCTCAAGAAAGAAAATTAACAAAGAAACAGCAGACTTAAAGGATACACTAGATCAACTTGATTTAATAGATATCTTCAGAACTTTTCACCCTAAAGCAGTAGAATATACATTCTTTTCAAGCACTCATAGTACATTCTCTAGGATAAACCATATGTTAGGACACAAAATTGTTCTGAACAAGTTTAAAAAGATTGAAATCATATCAAGTACTTTCGCTGATCACAATAGTATGAAACTAGAAATTAACCACAAAAGAAAAACTGAAAAATACTCAAGCACTTGGAAACTAAATAGCACATTATTAAATAACAAATGGATTAACAATGAGATCAAAGAAGAAATAAAACAGTTTCTAAAAACCAATGATAATGAGCATACATCAACTCAAAATTTATGGGACACAGCAAAAGCAGTACTGAGAGGGAATTTCATAGCACTACAGGCATATCATAAGAAGCTAGAAAAAGCTCGAATAAGCAACTAGACCCTGCAACTAAAAGAACTAGAAAAACAACAGCAAATAAAGCACAGGACTAGTAGAAGGAAGGAAATAATAAAGATCAGAGCAGAAATAAATGACTTTGAGTCTAAGAAAACAATACAGAGGATCAATGAAACCAGGAGCTAGGTCTTTGAAAAGGTAAACAGATCAATGAACATTTAACTAGACTCACCAAGAAGAAAAGAGAAAGGACTCATATAAATAAAATTAGAAATGAGAGTGTAGAAATAACAACTGACACAACAGAAATACAAAGTATTGGAAGAAAATACTATGAAGAACTCTATGCCAAAAAATTAGACAACCTAGGTGAAATGGACAAATTTCTTGAATCATATAATCTTCCAAAAATCAATCTGAAAGAATCAGAACACCTAAACAGACCAATTACAACAAATGAGATTGAAGCAGTTATCAAAAAACTTCCAACAAAGAAAAGTCCTGGGCCTGATGGCTTCACATGTGAATTCTACCGAAAATTCAAAGAAGAACTAACTACTATCTTCCTCAAGCTATTTCAAAAAATTCAAGAGGAGGGAAGACTCTGAACTCTTTTAATAGGCGAGCATAATTCTGATCCTGAAACCAAGCAAATAGAAAACAAAGAAAGAAAATTATAGGCCAATATCCTTGATGAATTTAGATGCTAAAATTCTCAACAAAATATTAGCCACCCGGATCCAGCAATATATGAAAAAAATCATACACCATGATCAAGTGGGATTTATTCTGCAGAGGCATGGCTGGTTCAATATTCGCAAATCGAAGTGGTTCATCACATAATTAAAAGGAAGGAAAATATCACATGATAATTTCAATAGATGCAGAAAAAGCATTTTATAAATCCAGCACCCATTCATGATCAAAACTCTCAGTAGAGTGGAAATACAGGCAACACTTCTTAACATGATAAAGGCCATCTATAACAAACCCACAGCAAACATTATACTCAATGGGCAAAAATTAAAAGCAGTCCCCTTAAGATCAAGAACCAGGCAGTGGTGCCCCCTTTCACCACTCTTATTCAACATAGTTCTGGAAGTCCTAGCTACAGCAATCAGACAAGAAGAAGAAATGAAAGGCATCCAAATTGGAAAAGAAGAAGTAAAACTGTCATTATTTGCAGATGATATGATATTGTATATAGAAAACCCTAAAGTCTCAGTCAAAAAACTACTGAACCTTATAAATGAATTCAGCAAGGTGGCAGGATATAAAATTAATACTCAGAAATCAGAGGCATTTCTATATACCAACAATGAACTGTCAGCAAAAGAAATTAAGGAAACAATCCCCTTCACTATTGCAGCCAAAAACATAAAGTACCTAGGAGTAAATTTAACCAAGGAGGTTAAGGACTTGTACTCGGAAAATTATAAAACATTGATAAAAGAAATCAAGGAAGATACAAACAAGTGGAAGCATATACCATGCTCATGGTTAGGAAGAATAAAACATCATTAAAATGTTTATATTACCCAAAGCAATTTAAAAATTCAATGCAATACAAATTAAAATGCCAATGACGCCTGACCTGTTGTGGCGCAGTGGATAAAGTGTCGACCTGAGAACACTGAGGTCGCCAGTTCAAAACCCTGCACTGGTTCAGTCAAGGCACATGGGGGTTGATGCTTAAAGCTCCTCCCCCCCTTTCTCTCTTTCTCTCTCTCTCTCTCTCTCTCTCTCTCTCTCTCTTTCTTTCACTCTGTGTCTCCTCTCTAAAAATGAATAAAATAAAAATAAAATAAAATTAAAAAAAAAAATTTAAATACCAATGTCATACTTCAAAGATATAGAACACATATTCCAAAAATTTATATGGAACCAAAAAAGAACAAGAATAGCCTCAGCAATCTTAAAAAGAAAAAAAGTGGGAGGTATCACTGTTCTGGATATCAAGATATACTGCAAGGCCATTGTACTCAAGGCAGCCTGGTACTGGCATAAGAACAGGCACATAGATCAATGGAACAGAACAGAGAACCCAGAAATAAACCCACAGCTTTATGGACAACTGATATTTGACAAAGGAGGAACGAACATACAATGGAGTAAAGACAGCCTCTTTAACAAATGGTGTTGGGAAAATTGGACATCTACCTTCAAAAAAATGAAACTAGACCATCAACTTACACCATTCACAAAAACAAACTCAAAATGGATAAAAGACTTAAATGTAAGCCGTGAAACCATAAGCATCTTAGAAGAAAACATAGGCAGCAAGCTTTCCGACATCTGTCACAGCAATATATTTGCCGATTTATCTCCACGGGCAAATGAAATAAAAGGCAGAATAAACAAATGGAACTATATCAAACTAAAAAATTTTGCACAGCTAAAGACAATAAGAACAGAATAAAAAGACAAACCATACAATGGGAGAACATATTTGACAATACATCTGATAAGGTGTTAATAATCAAAATTTATAAAGAACTTGTAAAACTCAACAACAGGAAGACAAACAATCCAATCAAAATATGGGCAAAAGTAATGAATAGAAATTTCTCCAAAGAGGAGAAATAGTTATCATTTGTCATGGAGATGACACCAGAGACTAGGGCTTTAGCCTGGTTCTACGTGCTCAGAAATTTGATTTTGTCAGAATTCTAAGAGAGGGTCTATTGCCAAGGATGAGACTCACATCCTATTGGCATATGAAAAAATGCTCAACGTCACTAATCATTAGAGCAGTAGCTCTTAACCTTTTTTGAGGTACCATACCCACCAGTTTCATATGTGCATTCACCGAACTCTTCTTTAGTGATGAATAAAATATGATATTTTTTCCAAATTCAAGACATAGGTATATGTGTTTTACTGGTGCACAAAATTTGCTGTACATGAACATCACCTTGCTCAAAGAACAAAACCAACAAAGTGCATGAACTCACAACAAATTATGGTATTACTTTATTCTGGCCTCTGTGGCAGAGGCTTCTCAAAACCCCTGAGACCAACTCATCGAACCTCTAGGGTTAGATAGAACCCAGGTTAAGAACCACTGCATTAGGGAAATGCAAATTAAAACCACAATGAGATATCACCTCACACCAGTCAGAATGGTGCTCATCAGCAAAACAACACAGAATAAGTGCTGGCGAAGATGTGGAGAAAGGGGAACCCTCCTGCACTACTGGTGGGAATCCAGACTTGTGCATCCACTGTGGAAAACAGTATGGAGATTCCTTAAAAAATTAAAAATTGAACTGCCTTTTGACCCAGCTATCCCACTTTTAGGAATATACTCTAACAACACCATAGCACTGTTCGAAAAGAAGAAACGCGCGCCCATGTTCATGGCAGCATTGTTCACAATAGCAAAGATCTGGAAACAGCCCAAGTGTCCGTCAGAGGACGAGTGGATTAAAAAGCTTTGGTACATATATACTATGGAATACTACTCAGCCATAAGAAATGATGACATCGGATCTTTTACAACAAAATGGATGGACCTTGATAACATTATATGGAGTGAAATAAGTAAAACAGAAAAAAACTGAGAACTGCATGATTTCATACATAGGTGGGACATAAAAGTGAGACTGAGACATGGAAAAGAGAGTGGTGGTTACGGGGTGAGGGGAGGGAGTAGAGGGAGGAAGAGGGGGGAGGGGAGCGGCACAAAGAAAACAGATAGAAGGTGACAGAGGACAATTTGACTTTGGGTGATGGGTATGCAACATAATTGAATGACAAGATAACCTGGAGATGTTTTCTTTGAACATATGTACCTTGATTTATTAATGTCACCCCATTAAAATTAATAAAAAAAAGATAGTCACTTATGAAAGATAAAAAATATCTTATTAAATTTAGAGGGATAAGAATTTTAAGCAGTTTGCATTTTCTTGGTCTTTACCATTATTATCTTTTTTTTTATGATTAAGGAATAGATAATATATTGCCGGGTAACATAGATGTCAAAAGATATACCAGTAGCTTAATTTTGTACAGGACATAATAAATGTCAATGAACACACATACAATTCTATGTGTGATAAATGCCGAATGAGTACAAGGGAAATAATTTTTACAAAAATTTAGAAGAGACAAGTCACCTGTTATGATGATGGAAGTTTCTATGTAGGAGATTTGGTTTGGATCAAGCTTTGAATAATACTTATAATTTGGTAGAAATAGGGCATTTTAGTTAAAACTATTTCCAGTGAAAGTCTGTTTCATTTGAATAAAAGATTTCTATAGTTATCATTTGTCACGGAGATGACACCAGAGACTAGGGCTTTAGCCTGGTTCTACGTGCTCAGAAATTTGATTTTGTCAGAATTCTAAGAGAGGGTCTATTGCCAAGGATGAGACTCACATTAATCAAGTTTGCAAAGCTTGAGGTATAAATGAAGATATCAATTTATTAATTTACAACACAAGCAGAAGTACTTGGGAAACCAACTTATAAAAAGTTTGCGTGGTGAACAAAAATTAGAACAAGAATGTATGATGATGTTGTAAATAATATATGTTAATTATTTACCTCTATCTCCAAAATAAATAAATTCTGGGCAAAATTACCTGAGTTCTGGAGTCTGCAGGTAAGTCCAATGAAAAAGTTGCATATGCAATCATATGGATGGGTAATGTTCATGTTTTTATTTTTATTTTTTCATTTTTTTTAAGTAAGAGGAGGGAAAAGAGTGAGGTAGACTCCTGTCTGCATGCACTGCTACCAGAATTCACCTGGCAACCCCATCAAGGGCCGATGCTCAATTACTGAATTATTTTTAGTGCCTGAGGCTGATGTGCTCCAAGGGAGTTATCCTCAGTGCCTGAGGCCATGGTCAAACCAATGGAGCCAGTAGCTGCTGAAGGGGAAGAGAGATAAAAAGAGGAAGAGGGAGGAGGGGAGAATCAGATGGTTGATTCTCCTGTGTACCCTGATAGGGAATTGAACCAGGATGTCCATATGCTGGCCAACCAGAGCCTGTTAATGTTTTTCTTAATCAGTCCAATTTATCAAAGCCTCCACAATAGGTGTGCTCAACTTCCCAACACATTCTTTGTTGGATAGAGATGTGTCTAATTTTATTCCAAATTTGATATTGCTAGGAACCTAGTTAGAACTATAGACTATCACAGTATTTAATTCACCACTAAATAGTAAGCAGTCTTTATTAAAAAGGGTCATTACAAAAAGTTCAGAAAATATCTAAATGTTCAAAATAAAAAAATTCTTTTACCTACTGCTGCCTTAATTTTTCTACACAGCTGTAGTTATTGTTAGTAGTTTGGGGAGTTATTTCAGCCCTTTTTGCATGCATATGCAAATAACAAAGCCTGTGTGTATGCTATTTTTAATGTAATCAAACTGCATATAATTTAACTTTCACTTAAAAATGTAATTATGCATAATCTTCTTGTGGCAAAACTCATAGCGATAGCTCACTCTTCATTAATGGCTCCATAGAACTTTATTATAAGTACACAGCTTCATTTGCGCATCCAACTCACTATCATTCCTATGGCAATAAAAATCCTTTTACATTTAATGGCTATTTGTGTTTGTCACTCCCTATCAAAAGGAAAATCCTTGTATACTTAATGAGATTTGTTTGAATACATTTTATCACAATTTCTGAGTGACATATATATTTTATATACAGTGACCGGTCAAAAGAGTACCATAATTTCACGGACACACTGTACTTGTGAAGTTTCCTTACAAAAACTGATATGAAGCATCTGCGTACTTCTGGCAAATGGAGAGGATAGTGCTGATTTGCCTTGTTTTCAAACAACGTGAAACTTAATAAATGTTAATATTTGCCAAGTTAGTCGGTGGGAAAGCAGCTATATTTTGTTTTACTTGTCATATTTTAATTAAGTGAGCTGAGTTTTTTTTGTACATTATTAGTCATTTACATGGTGTTTGTGTGTCTGAGAGGGAGACAGGAAGGGGGGAGCTGGTTTTTCAGATCATTTGTCCATGTCATGCAGTTGTTACTGCTTTGAAATAAATCATTAATACTTATTTATAGATTAAGAAAATTATGCCATATATAATAAACATTTTCAAGGTTTATTGTTTGTTTTTTTAATTTTATTGACAAAATAAATTATTTAGAATTTATTTTGTTATAAAAAGTAAAAATCCAACTCTTGTTTTTCAAAACATTGCTAGCAACACTAATCCAATTTATTGAGTAATTATTTTTTCATGTGGGTTTTGGAAACCTGTGTTTATTGTGTACTATATTTCTAATAGAAATTGTTCCATTTTTGTCCTCTATTCTATTCCATTGATTTGTCAACCTTCTAAGCTATTTTTACGTGCTTTTCATTAGTACAACTCAGTATATACACACAGGAGTTATTTTCTACCATTAAAACATATTCTTTGACGTTTTCATCTTTTTCTTACACATTTACTTATGCATGTAAATTTTAGAAAGTTTTAGTAGAAGCAGAAATTGGAAGTAGCACTTTACACACTTTTGTAGTCATTTGACAAGTTTATTATTTAATATGAATTAAATCTAATAATAATATAAGATTGCACTAATGGTTTATAATCATTTTATTTTATTGCCTGTAATTTATTTTTATTGTATTTATTGATCCAAAATATTTCAGGGAGAAAAACATAAAAGACTGGTCCTCCCACAGAGAGAATGTGACAAGCACTGATATTGCTGGCTGCTAAAAGAAGGAGCTGTGGGTATAATTCTAAAGTAACTTCAGAATACTGAAGGTCTATATGCAGAAGAGAGAACGGTCCAAGCATAGCAGTAACGTGGTCAACTCATTTTGATTTGCCTTAGACTTTCCTCATTTTAGCACTAAAAATCTCAGGTCCCATGACTCTCCTAGGTCCCAGGCAAATTAGGACAGGAGTAAAGAGGATCTCTCTCCACCTTCCTGCACAATGGTACCAGTTATGGGGGAGAAAACACAGCCAACCCCCTTAAAACTTCTAATGGCAATAGGGAAGCCAGTGGTAGGGATAGTCTCATCTGGAGAGCCAACTGTCTTTCTTTTTAATCCCAGAGCAGAAGGACTTCCCTACTGCATCATAGAAACAGTAGGGGGATGGCTTCCCCCATCACATTTGGAGCACCCAGTTCCCTTCCCACTATTGCCAATGGCAAGGTGGACACTGGGGACACAAACTTTTACCCAGCTCATGCACAACCTATTTCCTCTCCTAAAGATGGCACAGAGCAAGTGCAGTAGTTAGCAATTCAAAGTCCTACATTATTACTGACCAAAAAATAGCTGAGTTGGTTAAACAATTTCTGATGATAGACTCCTTTAGGTTAGCACCTTCCAGAATGTTGACTTTATTGCCACTACTTCTCATCTAAGGTCTAGTGTCTTTAACAATTTCCAAATCATTGGGTCAGCATGATAGAGATTAACACCACTCAAATTTTCCCAGGTTTGTAACAGAAAGCCATTTAAATAATTTATAACAAGAACTGTATTTATGCTCCATCTGGTAAATACATCTTCTTACCAGTTAGGAAACTGACCTGAGAAGGTGAATTAAAATAAGAAAAGTTTGCTGATGAATTTGAGACCAGAATGTAGTTAGCTGAATGGCCTTGAGCAGCTGTTCCCCAAGCGTTGGCAGTTTGGTGAGACAGTATTCTAATAGATACATCTGTCCAACAGAGTGAGTGTGTCTGGTTATTGGTGATAGCATCTTGTTCTCTGGATGGTGCCAATGAGACAATGACAGATTTTTACTTTATAACTTAACTTTTCTAGCCTCCATTGGGGCTATTAACTTTTAGTTTGCATTTGTTATGCTAGCATTATCCTTTCCACATTTCAACCTATAGTTTCCTAGTTAGTAGAATAACTTTTTTAATCAAATACCGTAAGTCTGGGTGTAGGGGCCATGCAGATTCACATTAAATTTGAGAAGATGGTAAAAGAACTGTGGAGCCAGAGAATGGTGAGCCATACCAATCTATTGGAGGCTCATAAAGACAGGCAAGCCAAAAGAAGAAAGAAAAAAATAAACAGAAACAAAGAAAAACCTGCTTTTAGCAGTGGAGGGCAAGGGATCAGGAAACAAACTGCACCTTGGTGGTGGCAGAAACATGATCTCTCCTAATCACCCTGCGTGGAAGCACTTGTATCCCTACAACAGTGTTGTCACAAGCTCCTGCACTAATTGCACAAAGTGCCTGCAGCCGGTAAACCAGCCAGTAAGCCTAACACAGCTGTTTTCCCCACAAATACATTTTAGAATAGCCGCTCCACAATGGAATATAGAGATGCATCTTATTCTTTTTTTTAAAGTCTAAGTTGTGTTAAGACAGCACCATGGTATCAGCTGCCTCTAAGAAGCTTTTCAATAGACAGATTTGAACCCTATGGATTGGCAGCAAATTCCACATATTCAGTACATAAGCAGTCTTAAAAATTCCTGTTACAGAGTAACATTGTCTGTCTTGTCCATCCCTAAATGGAATGTCCTGTCTTAATGCCAGTGTAATTACCTTTCTGTAAATAATAAATCTGCACATATGCCATTCCTGTCACCAGCTCATCTTTGTTAAGTTGAAAGCTGTAACATTCTATCTCAGATTGTACCCTACAGTACTGATGTTGATAGTGCTTCTGAGACTTTGGTATGTGACTTAACTAGGTATCTTTTGTGAATCTCTAAGATGTGTTAGAATGCAGACTCAGTGGGATCGAGGTGAACCTGGAATTCAAGGATATTTATAACCAACACTGGTGATGTTAGTGTGTAAACCACACTTGGACGTGGCAAATGTTTCCTAATGCATTTTAACTAGCACCACATGCCAGGAATGCTTTTTACAAGTTTCATTGTAGCAAGTGCTCCCGCCAGGGAAGTTCCAGTAGGGATGGTTCTCTGCAGCTGTCTCCCTGCCTGCAGCAGAGCCTATTTAGGGATTTTTCAGTCATGTTCTTGATGCTTCTCCCTGTCTCTTTGTAAAGTTCCTTTGAACAGGTGAATAGCTCAGGGCACCACAGTTGTTAAGAGCCTGGGCATGGCCATTTAAATACAAAGTGAGTTTGCCAATTTTCTCAATTAATATAAAATCTTAGTTTCTTCCATTATAAAGCAGGTAAATAGCAATGATGATAACGTTTGTTATATAATTCCTGGGAGTTTTACCAGGATTAGTAAAATAATGCATATGAAATGACAAACATGCAGCATTTGATACATGTACATTTTATTGTGTTATATATATATATATATATATACATACATATATATGTATATATATTTTTACAGGGACAGAGAGAGAGTCAGAGAGAGGAATAGATAGGGACAGACAGACAGGAATGAAGAGAGAAGCATCAATCATTAGTTTTTCGTTGCCATCACAACACCTTAGTTGTTCATTGATTGCTTTCTCACATGTGCCTTGACCGCGGGCCTCAGCAGACTGAGCAACCTGTTGCTGGAGCCAGCGACCTTGGGTCCAAGCTGGCGAGCTTTTGCTCAAGCCAGATGGGCCCGTGCTCAAGCTGGCGAGCTCGAGGTCTCGAACCTGGGTCTTCTGCATCCCATTCTGACACTCTATCCACTGCACCACCGCCTGGTCAGGCTGTTAGTTATATTATTATCCGATTTTGCACTAGCTCATGGATTCAATATCATATCTGCTCCTCGATACATTTCTGAATTCTGAGGCATCTAGTCTAGCTTACCTTTAGCTTCAGGTGAGGTTTTATTTTCCCATGTGGCTATACAACAGTCTTACACTGAGGTATCTGTCAGTACTTCTTTCCAATATCTGAATTGAGACCTCACTAAAAGTTGAAACAAGTTTCAAAATCTCCTTGACCTTCCTGTCCCACTTAAAAGCTTAGGCTATTCATACATACTGAACTTGAGAAATTTCATAATTTTCCAAGTTATAGTCACTCTACTTTGAGTTATGTAGGAAAAACAGCTCTTTGTTTAGAGCAGAACCCACCATTCAAAGGATATGTTTGGCAGCTACTAGGCAGCAGCTGGATGTTAAGCGATAGAGGTGAGTTAGCGTGAGATAATTCTATTTCTTAAAGAGTTTGCCTATGATTAGGTTGATTTCCTCCTCTGTATTTAGCAACTGAAAAATAACTCCAGGAACAGTTTAATTAATCCTTGAATCATGTCACTTTTATCCTCCACTGAATAAGCACTAAGAATTTGCATTCAATAAAACTATTTTTTTCTTATATCACCTGCTGATTTCTACAAGAGACCTACCTAACCCAGTAATTTGTATCCTTGTTTCAAATATGTGTAACCAACTTCCAGGTGCCTTCTACTGCTAGTTATCTCCAGGTGCCCGAGCAAGAATTCTCTTTCCCTTTTGTTCTCACCACAGGTAAGCACAAGTTTGCAGATTCACTTATCTGGGTGCTTCCCAAAGAACCTCCCCTTCATCCCAGGAGTATCATATGAAAGGGATCCACAATATTTTAGACAGTATAATATTCTGTTTTTAAAATTTCATCACTTTTTGCCCTAACCTGTTAGGTTAGCTCAGTTGGTTAGTGTCATCCCAAAGCACCAAGGTTGCAGGTTTGACCCTGGGTCAGGGCACATATGAGAAACAACCAATGAATGCACCACTAAATGGAACAAAAACTGAATGCTACTCTCTCTGTCTCTTTGTCGCTCTCACTTCCTCTCTCTAAAATTAATTAATAAAGAAAATTTATCACTTTTGGTCACGATTGTTCCTAGCAAGCACAGTGGTCACTTTCCTACATAAGCAATAAATAATCAGAAACTCTGAGATATCCCATATCATATTTCTTTATCTCCTAAGACAAATGAAAGACATAAATACAATTAAATAAGACACATCAGAATTTAAATTGGCACAAGTAAAATGGTCTTGATTAAAGCAATTCTAACGCAAGTGGCTTACTTGTCACAAGGTCTCTCTCAGGCTTTCTGGGCAACTGGTGAAATATGGAAAAAACTGCCAGTTTATTCATAGGCAAGCAGTTCAACAAATCATTCACATGTAAGACGAAGTGCCTTTTATCCTGTCCTCACTTCCCAACCAGATTTAATACTAAAATCAGTCTAGCAAATGAACCCATGGAGAGGAATTTCACAGAGGTGAATATAATAGCCAAGAGAGGAGGCCTTGCCTACTTTCAATATGCAAATGTGAACCTTGTACTTGGAACTTGCCATCCAGCATCCCCTTCTATGTCGATGGCTGGGAAGACTGGAAGTTAATGCTGGCTCAAACCACTGTCGCTGCATTTTCTCAGTTCTCTGCCTTTAATGCTACTTAGAACGTTTTAATTACTAAGGATATTTTGGAATCATTTTAGAAAAACACACAACAATAAGCACCTCATTTAGCACAATTAGACACTCAACATGTAAAAGGGAATGTTTTTTGAAACAAAATTGGCTTAACCGAGATAGTCATTCATTGTTGAGTTTCCAATAATTTAACTGACTGCACTTTTTCCCCCATAGGACTATTACTGTTTCTTTTTAAGTCAATTATGAATATAAGAATGCTCTCTCAGAGAAATATAATCTAGCATCACTGTGAAAATGTCAGTCACGCCTGTGAGTGTGTAGGGACACAGACTAGTTGACTTTTTTGACGGATTTATCTACTGTAAGAATTCAAAATGATCTAGCTGGTGCAATTGTCAACATGGCCTATGTATCAAATGTTGTTAGGCTCAGTTGAAAGCTAACAGTCGTCATAACAAAGCTGCCAATATCACTAAATAGAGCCCTTTGGTGTCTGAGAAACTGATGTCATATACAGACCTAGGTTACACGCTAGAAGCAATTAAAGAAATACCACTTGGTATATTAATCAAATTAGCTGTTTTCTCCTTTGACACATGATAAATAAGTTGTATTTTCAGTGCTTATTCTATCCTCAATAAAGCAAAATTATAAGAAAGAAGTTTGTGATGTTCCTGGAAGGGAAGATTTTTACCTTAAATGAGAATACTTTGATTGATAGCACAGTTTCTCTCGAAGCTGATAACACATTGATCAGCAGTTATTATGCAGTTTTTACCATTTCAACTTGTGCTGGTTCATATATTGTCTTTTATATTTTCTTTAATTATTTCAAATATCTGTTTTTCTCATTGACTACAAGATTGAACGTCAATGGTAATGAATGTCTTCCACACTCCTTTGTACTCCCAGAGCTTTGAAAAATGTGCTGAGTGCAGAGGAATTATGAACCCAATAAATGATATATAAATGCAAATGTTGAATGCTTTTGTTTCTTGTATGGTCATGTGCTTCACCAAAGATAACTACTTGTAATAGTGCCCTAAGATTCTCTCAGAATACACACTCACACACACACACACACACACTCTCTCTCTCTCTCTCTCTCTCTCTCTCTCTCTTATAAAAAATGATCTAACAAGTCTGTTTGCTATACACAGTAATGTTTTCTTATTTAAATAAACAGATTGTTCTTTTATGTCAGTACATACATATTCACCTTATTTAATTTAATTATGTCAATGTATTATAATTTATTTAACTACTTCCTGGTCATTGGTTATGCTTTACAGGTATTTTTGCTATTATAATGAAGATCCTTAAACATAAATTATTACATAACTTTGCAACAGTATCTACAGAGATAATCCTTCTCCATTGAACAATATTTGAAAATAATTACTGCCTCTGCCACAGACATCCACCCATCCAGGAATTTCTTAATTATAAAAGCCTTACAGCCTGACCAGGCGGTGGCGCAGTGGATAGAGCGTCGGACTGGAATGCGGAAGACCCAGGTTCGAGACCCCGAGCTCGCCAGCTTGAGCGCGGGCCCATCTGGCTTGAGCAAAAGCTTGCCAGCTTGGACCCAAGGTCACTGGCTCCAGCAAGGGGTGGCTCAGTCAGCTGAAGGCCCACGGTCAAGGCATGTGTGAGAGAGCAATCAATGAACAACTATGGTGTCACAATGGCAATGATAAACTAATGATTGATGCTTCTCATTTCTCTCTGTTCCTGTCTGTCTGTCCCTATCTATCCCTCTCTCTGACTCTCTCTCTGTCCCTGTAAAAAACTAAATAAATAAAACATTAAAAAAAAAAAGAGCCTTACAGTGATGAATAGAAACTGTCAGATGCTATTTCAAGAAGTTTGTGTGTGGTACTAATTTAATCCATGTAAAAATTTAGAGGTTATATACATACTTGTTCAATACCATCCAGAGAGTAAATGGAAGATATGGGAGTCAAAACTCAGCAGTGTGCCTCCAGAGATCTTGACCTTATCCATAATCTACACTGCCTTTTTCATTTACTCATGTAATCCACAAACACTGATAACCTGTGGAGTGTACGCTGCTGTAGCATGGGCTAACTGTCCTGGCCCTGACTGGTTCACAGCCTTACAAGGAGCACAGGTCAATGGCAGTGGGAAGGCATTCAAGGTTAGGAGACTAGTGTATCCTAAAGGCAAAGCGATGTGAGAGTGTGTGGTGGCTTGGGAGAGATTGGAGTGTCCAGTATGAGGAGAGGGGTGACAAAATATATGGTTGGAAAGATAGGAAGTAACCAGAACTATAAGAGCTGTTGATGCCTGAAATTAGCTATAACATTGCATTGCTATGATAAAGTCAAATTATCTTATAGGAATAATCTCCTTTAGGAAAATCATGTCACATGGTGTGTCTCCTCCCTATTAGTCTCCAGGCACCTTCCCTTAGAGACATAGCTTCAGAATATGTCTTCTGATTTTTAGACACTTATTGTTCTCTTCCACTCGACTGTCATGATTAAAGGATACATGTGGTCATGGTTTTCTTAGGACCCCCAACAGGAAGGTCAAAGTGCCATGAAAGCATTTATCTCTTTATTTTCACCCTCTATTTTCTTGAGTTCCAGGATATTTCCAAGTCTTGGTTGCTTTACTCCAATCATAAGATACTATGAGAATACTAATGAGTAAAAATAAGCAATATATTACCTATTCCTTAATCATAAAAAGGACAATAATGGTAAAGACCAGGAAAATGCACACTGCTTAAAATTCTTATCCCTCTAAATTTAATAAGATATTTTACTCTTTATATATAAAGGAAAGCAGGCTTATCAAGTTTTAAATCAAATAAATATTTTGTAAGTAAACGAGGTTGTAGGTGCTTCTCAAAAAAGATAATCTCTTGGTACATCATTAACCAGTTTTCTCTCTTATTGCTCATTGATTTCTAATCTGAACACCTTACCCCAAATAATTGGTCTAAGGAGAAGAAGACTCCTCCCCTCAATATCATCCTTTATTATGTTGGGAAATACCCATAAGATCTCAGATATGTTCAGGGTTGCTATTGGAATTTACTAAACTTGGGTATCAACCAGAATGAGTCATTTCATTCTCAAGTACCAGGAGCAAATACAATTTTAAGTTACATCCTTCTGCCT
This sequence comes from Rhynchonycteris naso, assembly GCA_037038555.1. Taxonomy (NCBI): domain Eukaryota; kingdom Metazoa; phylum Chordata; class Mammalia; order Chiroptera; family Emballonuridae; genus Rhynchonycteris; species Rhynchonycteris naso. The sequence goes on along the minus strand of CM072995.1, from coordinate 59,681,156 downwards.
TCCTTGTTTAACTTACTTTTCTTCTCCAATGTGTTCATTAAACCATCAGAGACCTAACAATAATTCTAACATGTTTTTTCTTCTACTTTCTTAACGTCATGAAAAACATTCCAGACATCTGACCTTTTAGTGTCTGTTCCTGATGCTTTATATCTACACTGGTTGATAATGTCACAAAAATGTCTTGCATCATCTGTCCTCTGTGGCACAGACCACAATCTTTACTGAATAGCTCCATTTGGAGACAACTCTGTGGAACAGACACCTGAATTGTGTTTAGTTTGTTATCTCCTGCTGATGTTTGTGTTGGCCTGACATACCTTGTCTTTTATATCGTATTTTACCTGTTTCAGTAGACGTGTTTGTTAAGGGAAAATTCTGGTTCCCTTGGCCTCTTTTGCTTTTTTTTCCAGGAGCATAAACATAATCACAGTGCTGACATGTCGTCTCTGTAAGTCTCAGTTCATTTGTCCAGTGAATACGTCTGACCTTTACCATTTCTCATTTGTATTCTCCTATGTTTATAATACATAGTGAAGATATTCTGATCTACGTTATACCCTAAGGTCTTTCTAAGAAAGGTCATAATTGATAACTGCTGCAAATGTGGGTATGACTTAGTTTACTGATATATTTCTTCATGTATAAGATGCTACCTAGAGAATCTTAGTGCTGGGAGGGCTAGCAGACATGAGGAAGCAACAGACCCGTTTTATAGAGAAGTGAACTATAGCCCAGAGAGTATGGAGGATTCATGCAAATTCACTTAGTGATTTAAGGTTGAGGTGTGAACGAGAGAACCAGGGAGCCAGGGACACTCGCTCCTCCATACACCCTGTTTCCCTCTTTCAGAATAGCCTCTAGTGAATATTGGACTTTGGGGATGACCACAATTTATCCTCATGTGTGTGGAAATCCAAAGAAAGACAAGAGGCAGACCTGCTAAAGGTTAGACACTCCTGTTCCCTCAGGTCCTGTGTGATCTGGGCATGACCAATCACATGACTCTAATTCTGGAGGGAATGAAGCAAAGGAAAGGGTCAGTGAAGCATTATGTTATGGCCCCTGCAGTGGAGTGAGATGTCTAGTACTGGGGTCCCATAACAAAAGGATACTAGAGGTGATGCCAACTGCAGATGTGGCAACCCGCCATTGGTCATGTATGCGTTGTCTTAGCTCTACCTTGCTTGGCTCTCACTACAGCATCTGGCCTTCCCCTAGGTTCTGAGGTATCCCCCATAATTACAATACACTCATGTTCCATTTAAGTCAACCAGAGTCTATTTTGCTATCTGTGACTAAAAGCATAGCTGGAATAAATCCATTAGGTATAAGGCTGCTAATTTCCTTGGCATAATGACAGTTTTCCTTCCTTCTTGTTTATTGTTAGGTCTCGCTTTTTGTTTTTATTCTAATTAAATCTCCTTTCTACTTCACAGCACCTGGTACTATAGAAGGACTAAAATATATATTGTAGAAGGAGAAATGAAAATAGTGAAAAGAGAGGAAGGAAATAAAAAGGTGAGAAAATATATATATAAAGAAGGAAGAGAGGAAGGAAGACAGTCTCTCCTAATTCTGAGACTAATCCTTCAACAGAAATCAGCAGCTCCGATCCGATAGTTTCCAATTATTTTAAGACCATGTCATTGGTTTCTTCCTTATAAACTTCCCATGCAGTCAGTTCTTTCCCAGTCTTAAAAATCAAGTCATCCTTATCTTATAAATTCTACTATAAATTCTCTGTAAATTTCTACTTTAATTTAAATTTTTTTCTTCAAGTGAAAAGTCTTGAAATATTAATTGATATTTGTGACATAACCATTCTCTACAAATTTTTTTACCCTGTTATTCATCCATTCTTTCATTTAATATATATATATATATATATATATATATATATATATATATGTATATATATATATATATATATATGTATATATATATATACATATATATATATATATATATATATATATATATACACACACATAGTATTTACTGTGCTTCAGACATTGTTCTAGACCCCGGGGACACATATCCCCGTGTTTTTATAGGTTACCTGAGGTGGAGAGAATAAATAAGCAAAAGGGAAAATGCTAATAATAAAAAAGAAAATACAGCAGCCATGCAGAGAAATAAAACTGGATAGCCACTCCTGCCTGAGTGGTCAGAAAAGGTCTATATAATGTGATCACTCATAAGCTGTGTGTGCTGTTCTGTAAGTGACAGGGAAGTGCCTTTGGAAGCCATGAAAATGTGTACAAGGCTATGGAAGTCATCTATACAAGGCAGTGTGGGTTTTCTAGACAAGGAGAATAGTACTTGGGGAATTTAGCATATATTTCAGATATAAAACCTCAGGACTTAATGTCTGATCTATCAGATGATATAAAGTAGAAAACAGAGCAATCCAAACTACTCCCGAACGATTGGCTCGAGGAACTGGGTGGATATTGTCTGCTTTTAATTAACTAAGACAGAGGAGACTCGGTGAAGAAGAGATTGTGGCGGCAGATGAAACACAAGTAAATCAAAATTCCATTTGGAAATAATAAGTTGGAGATGCCTATTAGCCACTCAACTAGCTCCGTCAAGTTAGCAAATTGGTAATTTTATACTAGAGATACAGTGTACATCATTAGCAGATAATCGATGTCCTAGACCCAAGACACTATACGATATTATTTAAGGATACAGGTATAGGTACACTTCATTTTATTGTGTTTCACTTCATTGCACTTCACATATGCTGCACTTTTAACAGACTGAAGGCATGACCCTCCACCAGCAAAAAGATTACAACTCGCTTTATTGAGATATTGCTTTATTATGAGGGTCTGGAACCGAACCCGCACTATCTCTGCAGTTTGCCTGTAAACAAAAATGGGAAGTGGCCAAGACCAAATCCTGGGAACATTTCTATGTCTATATTTCAAGATCAGGAGGTAGGTGCTGTAAAGAAGCCAAGTGGTAGGAGGAATATACTAAGAATGTGGGGTCACAGAGTCAAAAGAAGAAAAGAAACAGTCAGTTATGTTTAATGCCAGTGAAAGTTCAAATAAAATAAAGCAGAAAATAAGAGCAGGTAAATGACTAAACTATCAGTATCCTTCATTAGCACACACATCAATGGCCTTGACTGGTGCACTCTCAGAGAAGGGGTACAGAGGAAAGCCTGATCGCAATGGGTTGAGAAATGAATTCTAAATAAATAAGTGGGAGAAGCAACTATCGGCTCTTCTTGCAAGGTATGCATGTTCATGAAAAGGAACTTAAGTAGGAAAGTCACTAAGGAAGCTGTGTCATTGTTAGAGGGAGATCACTGTTGTCCTCCTAAACCTATCTAAGCCTTCTATCAACATCTCGTTGTTAGTATTCACTAATACTATTTTTGTAGACTCTTCATGAATGCTTTCACTCATTTTGATTGTAATGACTAATTTATACACGTAATTCACAGCCTTACTTTCAGCTGCCTTCATTTATCTCAACACCAAAGTCTCACAAGACGTTCAAATACAAGAAACTATCTCAAGACAGCTTGATACTGACTTTCTTCACTAGGTGGTCCATATCCTGCTCACAGGTAACACTCCAATCCTCTGTCCTTACAAATCCTGGGAGTGGAATGACAACTCATTTTCAACTCAGCAATTTTTTCTTTGTCCTATTGGTTACAGTTAACCAGCTTATCTTTCAGCTTTTATATATATTTTATATGTGGTACATTATATATATATATGTATGCTTATATGTATGTATGTATATGTATATACACATACATACATATTAAGAATAAGACAACAGTCTGTGGGATCTACCACCTCGACCTCCAGGAGTCACCTGTCAAATTCCGCAAGTGGTTCTGGAGAAGCCACTTTCAATAGAATTGAGGAGAGGAGCTGCAACTCTCCACATGGAAGCATTTCTCTCCTGAGCGGAAGAGATGGGGGAGGGGCGAGGGCGGAACTTATAATACATTTCAAAAACCATCCTCAAACACACTCTTTGCCAAAAATCTCTGGAGCCTTTCTACCTAAGACATGGGAAATATATTCCAAAGCTACCAAACCCTTTTTACCTAAAGTCTTAAACAAGGTGTGACTTTGACACCTCCTTTGGGTGTTTTCTATTTTATCTTCATATTGCAATAAGTATTTTCCTTTAACATTCTTCCATTTCACGCTTTATAAAGCCAAGTTTTTTTATTTTTCTGGTGTTCTGAGACTTCTGTGTCTTAGTGCTTACTGAGTGACTAGCAACAGAAGCTTGAAGATGAGGCTGGGCAACACTTGACCCAAAAGAGGAAGCAAATTTAATTAGGACTGTCACACCTTCTTAGTCCCCATACCTGATTCATTACCTAAGTGGAACACATTATTTTTTCTTTGTATTTTTATTCCTTTTTTTTAGAATTTGTGAGTGACCGCCAACTTAGAGCACACTTCTCAGGACAGATGAAATATAATGTGGTCAAAATTGAATGTGAAATAGTGTAAGGGGTTTATCTTTGCCTTCTGTGCTTCAGGCATTACCACTATCCCAGGTCTCACTGTGTGACTGATAGACATGTGGTCTTACGTAACATTGCCTTGAAGCAAGGGTATGACAATGACACATGACTAGAGAATCCACTGGTCCTACAATATGTCCCAGAAGCTTCCAGCTCTAGTATGGGGATTGAATGTGATTGGTCAAGATTTAGTAAAAATGTTGAGCCAACCATGATTAGGAGGTGCTGTGTTTTTTATAATTAGAAACATGGGTTTGGAAACAAAGAGCAGATGTGGAGGAAATCTCATTATCCCTACTCATGATGCTCTTGGGGAATCTGTGTTTTCCTTTTCCACATTAGTTTTTTACCAGAACAGAGATTCAGGGATGGAAATGCTCCTACCAAGAATGTAATAAATATTTCTTGGTACGTAAGACTGCATCCTGTTCTAAACCCCACCCACCCAATGTTTCCATCCCAGGTCTCAGGGCTCTGAGTTTTGCAGAGAAACTAGCAAAATGTCTGGATTCAGATTTATGTAAAGATCCACTTATCTCATAATTTTATCTGAAACCTAGGTTTCAGCCCATTCTGCTTTCTGGTTATAAAAAGACAAGAACTTCTTTAAATGCTGTCCAAAGACCCTGTGGCTTTTACATTATGCCTTGAATTAGTACTTAACTGATCTGAGCCTGTGATTATTTTTCCTTCAGTATTTAAATGCACTTAATAATCTCTTGAAAGATCTATAACCCAGCAGGAGTTGCACCAACCAATGACACAGAGGCCAAAGTGTGGAAAAGACAATTTATTGCAAAAACCTGGATGCAGGTAGGCTGAGTCCAATAAGAGAGTCAGCCCTGAGCAGGGGTGAGAAGGATAGTTTTATACTCTGCTGCCTCCTTCTGGCAATTTCTGTTGATGCTGGTTACTAGGCTTGCGGTATTCTGTTTTGCTTCCTGCCTTCATTGGTAATGGGCTCCTATTTGATCAACATAAAGGTTAAGTACAGTTTGGGAGGGGGCAGTTTTGAACCCTGAGGATACATTCTGCCTTAACACCTCTGACTCCTCAAATCTTACAATTGAAATAGTCCTAATATTTCTGAAATACTGGAGATATTATATAAGCAATACATCTCCTTCTACCTATATCCCAATGCAGTTCAGCATGGGGGAGCATCTCAAGAATTGCGAAAGAACAGCACACCCACCTCCCATCATCAGTGCTGGCATCCCACCTTGAGGATGTGGCTGTGGGAAAGTGAAGCTGACACTAACTGCAGGAACTCTAGGAGCTAAGGTAGAACATGCCCTGCCAGGTAGAGCCACTACATGGGAAGGGGAGCAGGACTATTTAAGCAACAGCTCTGGAAAACATTGAACTGAAGAAGCTTTAATTTCCCAGCCTTTTTGACTGACTATATTACTGACAAAGCAGGCTTCAGGGACAAAAGAAAGCCTCCAACCAAGGAATGCAGGTGCTGGCAGCTGGTGAGTTTTTCGTGACCAGGACAGTGGATATGGGCAATGCACCAACGGCATCTGCTATTAGAGCCAAAGCCTGGAAAATGTGGGGTTTTCAAGATACTGCCCATTGTCCGTCACATCAAACTCATGACTTTCCTAAACACTTAGTTTCAAATTCCAAGAGAACTATCAAAATTTCCCTGATGCCTGCACCAAATTAACTGCTTCATGCCTACTGTGGATCTTTAATTCACAATATAACTGTCCAGACATTAGACAATCATGACTGTGAGTCAGATCTTGCATTACAGTTTGGTCTTTTCTTATATTGACACTTGGCATAAGGCACATATCAGGATGTTCTCCTCTGCTTCCAGCTTGGACTAATAGTCATCAGTCTCGTAAGCTCAGATGCCTCCTTTTATCCAAAATATTGCGTTTCCTTGGTGATCTCTATGAAGTCACTCCTGCTTTACTCCTATAATGGAACTTTGCACTTTTTTCTCTGATGGTTCTTGCTGTACTGCACTGTCACTCAGTGTGTCTTTCCAACTATACCAGGGGGTTTCTCGTAGCCTTGCCCATCATAGTTTAGCCTAGTATCTGGACAGTTATATTGTGAATTAAAGAAATCCATTAGCCTTAAGAAGTATTTTCTCCTTTGGTCTGGGTAACTTAATGAAAAGATGAGAAGACAGGTATGATCCAGGAGCAAGCGGAAGTTAATTTCATTAAAAGCCAATTACTAAGTCATCATTATATATTACAGACACGTTTTTTAGAGAGGCTATATGAAATCCAATTACCACAAAATATACAGAATTGTTTTATTAAGAGGAAAACCTGCAATCAAACTGAGCTCAAAACCCAATTTACCTGTGGGCTTGATCTTTTAAATGAAGATTCAATTACATTACTGGATAGTTACTGGTACTGTATTTCTGCCCTCCTCCCATGCTCTACTGCTCTCATCTTCCTCCTTGATTGTATTCTTCTCTTTAGATCTTATTACTGTAGCATCTGAGCCCTAACTAGAATATAAGCCCCAACAGGACAGGAGTTTTTATGTTTTGTTTTGTATATTATTAAATTTTTCAGTGCCTAAAAAAGATAATCTGATTCACAGAGGAACTCAAATACATATTAAAATATTGAATACATTTAACATTGTAAGCAACATTCATATGATGTATTACTTTAATTTAAATTTAAAAAAATAAGAAACAAATACTAAAAGGTTAAAAAAGTGGTGTTGCTATATAATTTGTATGTTCAAGGTAACAACTGAGTTACTTTAAAATTAAAATATATATTCATTAAATTTTTAAACTAGAAACAAAAATCATGATTATTTAAAAAGGGAAGAGGATTTGGGTGCAGGCACCTGTTAGAGGAAGAACAATTCTCTTTCCAGGCTGCAGCTCTGGTCAGTGGATGTCATCCCTGACCAACTTGCTTCTGTTCTGAACCGCAGCAGTGGAACATTAAGTGATCTCTACGTCTGAATCCCACTGAAGTTATTGCTCCAATGTGTACTGTGTCACACTGTGAAATGCAGCCTTTTATGTGGGAGCCCGAGAGTCTGCAATTAATCACTAGCTATGGATTCCGTAATCATTGCCTAGTTGGCAAACAGTGAGGCCAATTTTCCTTCCATCTTCATATCCTCTTTATGAAAGGGCTTGGGTCTACTGCTTGGTAACATGATGGGTTTTGAGGTAAATTTCTCAACCTGAAGCATCCGTGGGTAAGAAATCTGGAAGGGGCTTCTGAGTTCATCTTTCAAAAAGACAGGAACTATTAGACTGTGTAGAGAATGAATAGCAGCTATAGAATGCATGGAGGACCCCAGGTTGAATTAGAGATGTCAGAAATAACTAAGGTGTTCATCTTAGGGCGACTAAAGGAAAATAAAAGGACTTGAGATGTTTGTCTTAGCTGAAAGCAGTTTAAATGGAGAAAGGTAACATCAACACTTATTTATAAGGTCAGGTAAAGAATTAAATTGAATTTCACTGGGTTCTGTGATAGCTCATTCCAGCAACTTAACCTGTATTTTATTGAATTTCATTCTAAGACCATCTTTTGACCAAATGAGTTTTTCCAGTATATTTCAAAGTCAGTTCTTCCTTTCTCTAAAAGATGTTTATTCTTTTTTACTACCATAATGAATAGATACCTATTTCATGGACTCCCTGGGAACAGAGACACTTTGCTCACTTAATAATAATTATTATATTTATTGAATACCCATGTGCTATGCACTGTAGATATATAATATACAATCTTCACTACATTTGGAGAAGAGACAATATTTCCTGGGGTTTATTAATGAGGGTCAGAAAAGGTTCAAGGTTTTGTATAGGAAAAGGGTTGGGAATTAGGCTGTTGTCTTGAGACAAGTCTTTGGTGCCGACTTTGGAAGCCAAGCCCTGTGGGGGCAGAACGGGGCCTCTGAAAGCACTGATAAAGGAAGCAGCTGATCCCTATGGCCTTTTCCCTACATACCTGAAAGCTATTAGTTAATCATCCTTCTCTGTACTTGAATCTATTCTAGGCTAATTTGACCCAGGCTCTACTAATTTGCTTGATGAGTGAAGACACAATACATATGATAGGCTGCAGAGATCTGGGCTCTTAGTCCTAGAGGTTGGCAGTCCCGTGAACCTCTCTTTTCTGCATGTTGTATCTTGTATATTTTTCTTAAATCCTGCAGCTCCTTCCTTTTGAGCATACACATTGCCGAGTTAATCTCGGCAGTCTGCCTCTAGATAAAAAACATATTGGAGGCAAAGCTAATGCTTGAAGTCAGAGTTGTTTGATTAGTGGCCATTAGTGCTCAACTCTATTCCCCTCCTGCACAGCTCCCTCCATCCTATCAGGCTCCTCCCCTCTCTTTGCCAGATTCTATTTCTCATTCACCTGCAAATACTACTCCCTCTTTCCCCTCCCCTGCTGGCCAGAAGCCCCTCTCTTCTCCTCTGTGTTCTTAAGCCCCTCCCCCATCAGGCCCTCCTCCACTGGCCATTGGCCCTCACACGGATTTGCAGGGATCCTGACCCCACAGCCCAGCTCCAAACTTCTTGCAGGAAGGCCTGGCCTTGTCCTGCCTCAGGCTCTGGAGTTTCCAGCCAGATCTGGGTGCTGGGATTCCCAGGAGTCCCCCCTTTTCTTATTCTCAACCCCGCAAGCCCCTATCCAAGACCTGATGAACATGGCATTTAAACTTTTTAATGGTCGCAGCTAGTAGAAGAAGGCCAAGGCTGTTCGCCAGGCCCGCATGCAGCAGAAGGTAATGTCCAAACCCAGACTCTTGTGGCAGCCCTGAGGCCGGCAGAGCAACAGGGGCAAGACATAGAAAGTGCCTGACCCAAGTCTGGGCCGCAAAGAGGAATCCCACCAGGAGCTTGCTTTAAATGTGGCAAGGAGAGTCACTGGTCCCAGCAGTGCCCCTGCCTGTGGCCACCCATTGAGCCCTGCCCTAACTGCAATCAGCCCCATCACTAGTGGAGCGATTACCTCTTTTGGGCAACAGCCTCTTACAAGCCACCCAAATGGGAGGCCAGCCAGGCAGGCCCATCACTTGAACTCCTAGGCCTCATAGATGACTGATGCGGCCCAGACTTGGAGACCCCTATCACCCTTGTTGAGTCTAGGGTAATACTGCAGGTAGTGGATAAGTCCATCTCATTTCTTGTAGACACAGGGGCTATCTTCCCTGTTTTGCCATCACACTCTGGACCTCTAGTTTCCTCACAGGTCTTGGTTATAGGAGTTGATGGGACCCCTTTTTTTCCCCTTCGCATACCACCTGACATGTAGTTTGGATGAATTCCCCTTCTCGCACTCCTTCAAATTCATTCTTTCCTTGACCTAATAGGCTTCTTTCAACACTGAATTCCCAATTTTGCTCTCTTAGCCAAACCCCCCTCCTCTTGCCACCTACCTCCCCTTTCTGTCTTTACTCCACCATCTTCTCAGGGAGCACGTGGACCAGACCCATCCTCCCATAGGGGGTCCAGATGGCTTCAGTCCCCCTCCCGCCAGGAGACAGGGTTCTTCTGAGGGATCTCCAGCCTGACTCCCTATAGCCCAGGTGGACGGGACCCCATACAGTAATATTGACTACTCCTACTGCAGCCAAGCTCCTAGGGAAAACACCTTGGTACCATGTCTCTCACCTCAAGAGTACATGTTGCTCCCATACAGTACTGCTGGCAGTCATAACCACTGGGCCCCACCCATCTTTGGCTCACCAAAAGGTTGGGCCCTGCAGATCCTCCTGTTACTCCTGTCCCTTTCACCAGAAACCTGTATCCAGAGTGAGTTAAAGAAAGAAGCAATGCTGTCCCATGAGACTGGCCCAATGGAAGAAAGCATCGGGGTCCTCCACCATCTGCAAGAGAAACTGCACAAAGACCTCTCCTTCTACAACCCGCTTAACTCCTGATGGCAACCACCCATCCTCACCTGGGCTGTCCCTATTCTAGATTCTCTTCTAATTGTCAACATATTACTCATATTTACTCCTCTTTATAAAATTCTTACAGAACCGCATCCGCAAAGTTTCTTGAGTCACAGTCAAACAGATGCTCCTACACCCATATATGCGACTCCCCTCAGAGCCACCACCTTTCGATCTCCCTTCCCCATGATGCCCCTAACCAGCAGGAAGTAGCCAGATGAATAGTGGCACCTCTATCTAACATAAAAGGTCGGAATGTGAGGTCCATTGGTAATGGAGGAAGGTTACATGGGGAACCAGGTCCAGGAACTTTGGCTGGAACTGCCCACACCTAAGCCTGCCAGAAGAAAGGGTCCTGGAGCCCTTTGAAAAAGAACCACTGTCTGTCAGCCAATGAAATTTTGCCACATCATATTAACCCGACCACCCTACAGACGCTATAAATTACCCCCAAGCGGAAAAATTCGCATAACTTCTCTGGCCCCTGTCTCTCAAACCAGAGAACCTTGTCTGAGAAGTGCTGTACTAAATAAAGCTTTTGCTTATCCACACTTGGTGGCTATGCCCTTCCTTCTTCCTCAATGGGGAAAATACCTTACAGATACGTCTACGTATAATAGGATATACATAATAGAAAATAAAAATAGTGCTAGAATTACTTATAAAATCATTAATATTGATTGCCTGAAGGGAAGCAGGATAACATAGAAGTGAAGGGGGGAATTTTTCTTGTGTTCTCTCTTACCGCATTGGTATTTGGCATCACATAAATTATCATATAAAACCCACATGTTTTCACAGAATCAAATCAAACCTCTTTCCAAAATACATATAAAACCAAGATACATGTAGATTGATTTTATTTCCGTCAGGGACTGTGACCCCTAGTATTTAAGGAGTAATAAATGTGGCTTAGAAACGCTCAAGGGCCCCATTGGAGGGGAACCCGGTGGTGAATGAGCTGAGGGACTAGCGCGAGAACATGGTCACCAATACAAGGCAGAAATTGCGGGGATACCTCGCTGCTCTGTGCCTGCTGCTAAGTTCTCCCTATAGCTTTATGCCAGCAATTCCAGAAAGAACCTGAAGAGAAACTTCCCTTACAACCAGGCACAGGGGAGAAATAAAATAGTGGGAGAGGGATTCTGCTAACGTTATTAGCATTATCCCTTTCAGACTCTCCGCCTTTGTGAATTCTCTGATTATGAAAGACAGGCTATTGGAGCACAGTTACAAAAATTAAGATTGGTTTCACTCTCCAACTGTTACTACTTGAACTAGACACTGTTTGTATGTTTCTCTCATAAAATAAAACTAGACTATATGTTAGCCTATACAGGAGTCTTTAACATATTGTTGAGCATATGAAGCTATCTGAAGTCAAAAAGAAATGATTGGTTTGTTAGTAATGTTTCTCTGCTTTGGTACTAGAAATCTTGTTTCAAAATATAGATAGCACTGCCTGACCAGGTGGTGGTGCAGTGGATAGAGCATTGGACTGGGACACGGAGGACTTAGATTGGAGACCCCGAGGTCGTCAGCTTGAGTGCGGGCCCATCTGGCTTGAGCAAAAGCTCGCCAGCTTGGACCCAAGGTCGCTGGCTCGAGCAAGGGGTTACTCAGTCTGCTGAAGGCCCACAGTCAAGGCACATGTGAGAAAGCAACCAATGAACAACTAAGGTGTCACAACAAAAAACTGATGATTGATGCTTCTCATCTCTCCCCATTCCTGTCTGTTTGTTGCTATCTATCCCTCTCTCTGACTCTCTGTCCCTGTAAAAAAAAAAAAAAAAAAAGGAAAAGAAAAAAAAAATATATAGAGAGAGAGAGAGAGAAAGAGAATCATATATCATACTTAATATTAATTTCTTTTTATGCAAAAGAGAAGATTGATGTTTGGTGAACTAGATTAGGGTGTCTGTGAAAACAAGAGAAATTAGAGGAGAAGTTTAAGCACTATTATGTATCATTTCAGGAGGGACTAGATTTGTTATTATTTCTGAAAGCTTTGAATACTATGCTAGAGTGTAGTTTAAAAGAACTGGGAAGTAGGAACTCTGGATGTTATCAAAGTTATGGTGCCAAATTATTTTTGGTGTTTTTCACTTATGTTGAAAAATAAAGACTTTTCTCATACTGGCAAATACGTTTTTCTCTAATTTGAGAGAAACATCTTCATAAAGTCCTCTAAAAAGACAAAGAGAAAACAGTGTCACCAGTCATTACTTGGCAAGCTCCTTCTGGGTTTTGCTCTAGCATCTTCAACATTTTTGCTTCTACTTTCTGACCCAAGTTGGATGATCAAGCTCCAATCACTGCACCTGTATTACAACAAGCTACTAGACAGAAAAAAAAAGAGAAAGTCTTGCAATAGCCCTTGATGTGCACTAAGAAACTTGAACACACCACTACTACTTGAGTGCTGTTAGCCAGGACTGTCACATGGTTATGCCTAACTGCAAGGGAGGCTGGGAAATGTATTATTCAATATAATCATGTACATCGTTATCAGATGTTAATTGCTGTTGTTGATATAAAACTTCTATTATTACAGAACAAAATATTTTGTGTTATTCCTGATCTGTTTATTGATTATGAAACCAAACCATATGACTTTTAAGTAATATAATGCTGTAATACATTGAAAATGCATACCTATAAGAAGCTGATTGAGGTTGGTTGAGGACCCAGTTGCAGAAGAAAATATCAGGCCCCTTATATTAGAAAAAAGTATAAAGTTGGGGTGTTGCAGGGCCCTTCAGAAGTCAGAGCCCAGGGCGCTCATGCCCAGTGTGCTTGCCATTAAATCTGCCTCTGATAACTATCAAATACATAATGCATAACACATTTTAATCATCATGCCAAGTATTTATTATTTTTCTACATATATTTTTCTTCTTTTCCAAGTGAGAGGAGGGGAGATAGGAAAACAGACTCCCACAATGCACCCTGACCGGGATCCACCTGGCAACCCCTGTCTGGGTTTGATGCTCTGCCCATCTGGGGCCATACTTGCAAGTGAGCTATATTTAGCACTTGAGGCAAAGGATCCACGAAGCCATTCTCAGTCCCTGGGTCAATGAGCTCAAACCAATTGAACCATGGCTGCAGGAGGGGAAGAGAGAGAGAGAGAGAAAGGAAGGAGAGGAGCAGAAAAGCAGGTTGTCACTTCTCCTGTATGCCCTGACCAGACATTGAACCAAAAACATCTAGAAGCCGAGCTGATATTCTGCCACTGAGCCAACAAACAATGGCCTCTATATAAAATTTTTAACCAAATTACAAGTTTTACCTTCAAATTCTCCCCAGAAAGTCTCATATAATTTGTGGGATTTTATATATTTTTGGGTCAATTTTTGCATAATTTATTATAGAACAATGGTTCTTAACCTTTTTTGAGGTACCAAACCCACCAGTTTCATATGCGCATTCACCGAACCCTTCTTTAGTGATAAATAAAATATATTTTTCCCAAATTCAAGACATAGGTATATGTTTTTTTACTGGTGCACAAAATGAGCCGTGCATGAACATCACCTTGCTCAAAGAACAAAACCAACAAAGTGCATGAACTCACAACAAATTACGGTATTACCTTATTCTGGCCTCCGTGGCAGAGGCTTCTCCGAACCCCTGAGACCGACTCATTGAACCCCTAGGGTTCGATAGAACTCACGTTAAGAATCACTGTTATAGAAAATATCTCTTTGGACCTATTAAAATATATCAATATATCATTAAAAATGTTTTTTTTCATAAAAATGTTTGATCTCTCATTTTCAACTTCAGAAAAGCATTAAAATTTTCAATAATCATTCATTTTTGTTTAACATCTGTCAAAGCTAACATTATTATTATTTTAAAATAATAATATTTAAACATTATTTTACTTTTATCATTATTATTACTATATTGACTGATTTCAGAGAGAAAGAGAGGAAGGAAGAAGGAGATCAAACCCGCAACCTTGGTGTATTGGGATGATGCTCTAACCAACTGTGCTATCCAGCTAGGGCAAAAACCAAGAATATTAAATGAATTCTTGCTTTTATCAATGCAAGAGAAGCCTATCATTTTTATGAATTTTGCATTGAACTCAACTTTTCTGTAAATTATAGTTGTTTAAACATTTCTTTTTTACAGGTTTCTGATTTTCTCTGTGCATCGTTAAGTTTCAACCTCTAATTTTTGTAGATGAGTTTTTTATGAACAGTGCATAGTTAGATATGTTTTAAAATACAGTTGGCCATTAAATAATGCAAGGTTAGGGGCACCAACCCATCACAGTTAAAAATTTACATATAATTTTTGAGTACCCCAAAACTCAACTACTGATAAACTACTCAGCTACTAATATAGGGGGTCTTTGGGTTATGACACAGTTCCCTTCCTACGACAGTGATGTAACCCGAATTTTGGTGTAAGTTGAAACACACCCTAGCCTAAGTCACTTACCTATCCTAACACAGTTGTAAAACATTAATCTAGAACATAAAAACACACCTAAGCCACAGAAAAAGGAAAAGAAAATGAATATACTTTACTGTACACTGTACTGTGTATTCTTCTGCCATGCACAACCAAACTAGTTCACTCACATGGTCTGAAAATATGGTGCTAACAACCTAAGCCAAAACTCTCACTTCTCAATTGTTTTAAGTTTTTATGCAATGAACATTATAAACTCAAAACATTGTAAGTGAGGCTGTCGTAACCCAAGTCCTTCTATAGTCTATTAAACCATCAATTTATACAAATTTGGTATGTTGCATGTGTTATATACTATATTCTCACAATAAAATAAATGAGAAAAAGAAAATGTTAAGAAAATTATAAAGACGAGAAAACGCTCACAGTAATTATTGAAAAAATTCATGTATAAGTGGACCCATGTAATTCAAACCCATTTTGTTCAAGGGTCAACAGTATTACATTGATATTTTCATAACCTAGGTGGTTAGTTATATTTCTCTCACCTAATTTTATTTCTTGCTATTATTTTTCTTTTTCTATATGAACTGTCTTGGTTCCACAGTGATTTAAATTTATACACTTGTGATTCTTTAATTACTTAAAGTGTGTCAAACATTAACCAATGTATACTTTTCAGATTAATCAATCAATAAGTCATTATTTTTGCCTATTCTTTACAAAAAAAAAAAAACTATGTAACAGAAGGAGAACTAAACTGCATGATATTGCTATTGAGTAATCTGAAGATATATGTGTTTAGTTTGGTTTTGTCGGCAACGAGCTGTGTAATCTTGGGGATATTGTTTAATCTATAGATTGATGAATTTCTCTTCTCTGGAAAATAAAAATGCCTCCCTAACTTATTTTCCAGGAGTGTGATTACACCAACCATAAAAACACAGAGAAAGGAAAATAGGGTTAATAACTGGAAGGTGGATATATTGGCTCAGTATTCATTTATTTCAGATATCTCCAAGTGACATTATATACCAATTTTTAAAATTTATTTGTTTAATGTTTGTTTCTCTTAACTAAAATCTAAACTCTATAAAGACCTCCCCACCCCACCCCCCTTTTTTTTTTTTTGCGTCTTGGTCTCTTCTGGATTTCAATACCTAAGGATAGTTTCTGTCTCATAGTGGGCACTAAGTTTTGAATAAATAAATAAATGAGCCAGGCTGGCACTGATTATACAAACATAAATAGTTTATAGTCCTTGACATGCTGAGTCTCACATTAGCCTTAATTCATGAAACATAAGTTTAGAACACTTTGTATAAATTTGTTCAAATGAAAATTCGTACACATAGAGTAAAATGTGTTAAGAACAAATTTAAATTCTTGGAAACAGTAGACCCAGGGTACTTAGGTCAACTTCTCTTTTTCCTTGGAATAATTTTACTTTGATTTCAGTTTCTAAATTAAAAGTCTGCTCAACTGCTCCTTATTTGGAAAAAATACATTACCTGGTTCTTAGAAAATTTACTTCCCCTAATAAGCTGCTGATTTCTTAATGTGCATGATTTTATTTAATGCTTTAAATCCAAGAAAGGTTGGCAGATGAATATCAGACTTGCTCTTATAATATTTCACTTTGAAGCCAGGTCTGAGGGAATGCTTTGGATCTGAATCTAACTCGCCTTAAGTGTAAATGGGTTAGAGTCATTATTACGCTGGGAAGTTTATGACTGTTCTTTTCCTTCCTCCAAATCCCACCAGTTTCTTAAGTGATCTTGGTTTGTTACATATGTAAAGATTTAACAGTTTGATATGAAAAAAATTTCAAATATTTAAAGCCATTTCTAAATTAATGAAATAAGAGTAATATATCTCTCCCAAATTAATAATATAGACCAACATGTCCTAGAGCCCCATTAGCCCCATTGCCGGCCTTCCAAACCCTGACCCTTACTTCACAGTTATTTATTCTCTTTAAACCTCAATCTCCTTATCGCCAATCAGGAATACTGTTAATAGTTTAAACTCGAGAGGGTTTTGTAAGTCTTAAATGGGAAAAAGCAAATAAAGAACTATAGTTCATAGTAATTGCAATTTTTAAGTGCTTACTTCCTGCCAGGCATCATATATATACAATGTGTCTGTAAAGTCATGGTGCATTTTTGACCAGTCACATGGTCAAAAGTGCACCATGACTTTACAGACACACTATAATGTGTGTGTGTGTGTGTGTGTGTGTTTATATCTATAATTTCTATTTCTATATATCTATTCATTCATTTAATATTCATAGCAATTCTTTTAAGCACTGCTTCTATAATCACCAGGTTACACATGGTGGACTTGAAGCATTAAGGGTTACAGGGAGTGTCCATGTCCAAATAGTAAAGTTAGGATGTCTGCATTTTTAAGGGAACATTATTTTATCTACCACATGTATTGAAGATAAATGCAAAGTACTGGGGAACTGATTAGGCGAGAAAAGAAGAATAAAAGGAGTCAAGGACTATTCCCAGGTTTGTAGCTGGTAGAAATAGATAAAATAGGTTATCACATGTGTCAAAAATACAATACAGCCTGACTAGGTGGTGGCGCAGTGGATAGAGCGTCGGACTGGGATGCAGAAGACCCAGGTTCGAGACCCTGAGATTGCCAGCTTGAGCGTGTGCCCATCTGGCTTGAGCAAAAGCTCGTCAGCTTGGGCCCAAGGTCGCTGGCTTCAGCAATGGGTTGCTCCGTTTGCTGAAGACCCGCGGTCAAGGCACATGTGAGAAAGCAATCAATGCACAACTAAGGTGTTGCAATGGCAACGAAAAACTAATGACTGATGCTTCTCACCTCTCTCTTCTCCTGTCTGTCTGTCCCTATCTATCCCTCTCTCTGACTCTCTCTCTCTCTCTGTTCCTGTTAAAAAAAAATACAATACATAGAGCTATGAGAGAGGGCAGTGATAGCTCAGGGTAAGAAACAGTGACCTGCTTGTGAAAATTGAAGTTTTTCTAGACAACATAGAAATTGTCCTGGGTCCTGAAGGGTTAGCAGAACTTACCACGTAGAGAAGTGCGGGAAGAATGACTTAGAAACCAACCGGGTAATACCAAAGCACATAATGCAAGGTACTGATTCCCTATGCAATTTTAATTTCCTGTTTAATCTGGTTATTCATAGTGATATTAAAACGAAGCTTAGCTGGATCTTGAATTCAAACACAAAGCAAATAGCAACTTATTCAGGGTACACCAAAACCACCATTACGCATTCCATATGCTCCATTTCACTGCAAATGAGCAGCTTTAGGACCTGACTCCCTCAAGAGTCTTCAAATAGAGATTTAATTAGAAAGCATTAGAGAAACTCATCCTGAAACAACAAAGCAGTGGTAGCCATAAGAAGGCATTATCCTGGTGAGAACTTGGTGTATTGACTGCAGATACTATTGAGAAAATTGACAAATAGGAGGCTATCTCTGAGGACAATAATTCTGCAATATCACAGTAAGTATTGGAATATGTAAACTTACCTGAGAATGAAAAAAATTTTCCCCATCAGCAAAAAAGGATTTATTCAGGGTAAAAAAAAAAACAATAGGAATTACAATCTGGTATGTGTACCAACTGACCCATCAATGCAAATTAGGATTTGGTAAGAGAGCTGTAAGGGTACACAATAAGAAATAAGATAGATTTCTTAATATGGATGGTCATAATAAAAAGAAAGAAAAAAGGAAAAGAAGGAAGAGAGGAAGAAAAAGATACATTAGCATTCATGCACACATACAACTTATAATAATTAGGAGTTATAAATGACCTGTCAGATTAAGCAAATAACCTGAGCATCTACTCTGTAGCATGCACTGAGGATACCACAGTGAGCATATGTCTCTCCTATTATAGTGCTTATATTCCCACATTATGGGAGATAGTCAATAACAAGAGAAAATTAGTATAATGCCAGATAAAGAGCATAAAGAAGTGAATGTTTGGGAATATATAACAAAAAACTATAACATAAATTTATCAAAATATTTCCAGCCCTGACCAGTTCATATAGTGGATAGAGCATTGCCCTAGCTTGCCGATGTCCTAGGTTCAATCCTTGATCAGAACACATATGAGAAGTGACAACTTGCCTCTCTTCCCCTCCCTCTCTTCCTTCTCTGCCTCTTCCCTTTCTTGCAGCCATTGGCTCTGTCGGTCTGAACATTGATTTCAAACGCTGAGGATAGCTCAGTTGATCCAAGTATCAGTCCCGGAAACTGAGGATAGCTCAGTTGATTTGAGCATCAGCCCCAGATGAATGGATACAGGTCCGAGTGCATACTGGAGCCTGTCTCTCTATCTTTCCTCCTTTCTAAAAAAAAAAAAAAAAAATTCACATGTAGAAATATATCATACAGAAATAAATATCACAGAAATAGTTTCAAACATGCTCCAAATCAGAGCCCATTGTCATGCTCTATGCAAATTCACAAGTGCAACAATTTTATCATATGATAAGCTAAGGGTTAATCAAGTGCTATTTTTAAATTTGCAGTAAATCTCTTTCTTCTATTGTGTTAGTGATGTAGGTCAAGGATCGTAAATGGAATGATAAGCTTCCCACAAAAGATATATATTTTTGTATATACAAAGCTTATGTAGTTGACCTTCAGCTTAACCCAAATAATAGGACAGTGAGATTGCTTAGGATGTATTGTTATGATTTGCCTTAGGTAAACTCTAATATCTATCTTCTAGGGAAAATCCTTTAATATTTCACTTTAACCCTCTTGATCTCCTTTACCTTAGTGATCTTATGAGAAAAATCACTCTCTTAGAACTATTCCCAGTGAGTTATATAAACCAGTGTAGAACCAGATACAGAGAGTGTGAGCAACACTAAGAACATATTTTAATCTCTCAATTTACTATATTATTTGTAGCAATTTTTTATTTAAAAATATTTTTTTATTTTTTAATTATTTATTCATTTTAGAGAAGAGAGACACACACACAGAGAGAGAGAGAGAGAGAGAGAGAGAGAGAGATGGGGGGAGGAGCAGGAAGCATCAATTCCCATATGTGCCTTGATTGGGCAAGCCCATGGTTTTGAACCAGCGAGCTCAGCATTCCAAGTTGACACTTGACCACTGCACCACCAGAGGTCAGGCTCAATTTGCTATATTATTTGGAAGGTTGATTGTGACAGCATAAATTTCAGTGGAACCAGCAAGAATGTTTAATCAAAAAGAGCACACAGTTTAATCCCGTTCTATAAACTATTTCTACACTTTTTCCCTATGAGACAGAGAAGAGAAAGAGTAGAAGAAAGTAAAAGACAGTATTGAGCCTTTTACTCTTGAATCTGTTTATGTGTTTTCCATGTAATATACCTTTATGCCTAATGTTTATTCTCATTTTACAAGTGAAAAAATTGATTTAATATAAAATTGAGAAGGCCCTTGATGTGGTTTTATGTCCATATACAGTGTGTTCATAAAGTCATGGTGCACTTTTGACCTGTGACGGGTCAAAAGTGCACCATGACTTTACGGACACACTGTATATCTTTTCATGACATGCAAGAATATGCATTGGAATATTATCATAAAAATCTTATGGGTTTCAAGTTGTAGCACTGAGATTTGCTTTAGGTACATATATAGTTGAGTTCCCTATTCTAAGGATGTAGAGATAGATTTGAATTTCCAACTCCATCCCCAAATCCTTTTACTAAAACCTGAGATTTCTCTCTTAGAGCTGCAGTATTTTAGTTGAAGCCTTTGTTCATTTGTTACATTCACTAGCCTATAGCAGAAGGTAACAGAGTTTGAAGGTTCTATTATATTGCCAATTATCTGGATGCTTTTAATTGAGATTCTTTGGAAGTCCGAACCTAAAACTCTGTACAGAAAAACTATTGTCTGAATGGAAGTCAAAACTTCAAGTATAAAAGTGCTAAAATGACCAAGAATCACTGAAATAGTCTAAATGGGTTTGTGTGCTTGTCCAACCACAATAGGAGGATGGAGGGCAGTCAGTTCTCAGGATGGGTTGCAGGCAGATGTTTACTAAGTGTAGAATAGAATTCAGTAGGGGAATTGAGGGCTGAATAAAAGTTATGCTCAGGAATATTAGTTGACATAAATATATATAATATGTGTTGGCAGATAATATATATTATGCTCACTTTGTTAAAGATGGCACTGCCCACGTGCAAGTCCGTTGATATTAATGTGTGTTGGGGAACAGGCTGTGGGCAGGCCGGGTCATTATAGCCTAAGGCTTAGTTTTAAGAGTAAGCTTTTCCCCACACCCTTGACTGATTGGATGATGTGGGGTGGTGCACTCTCATGAGGAATCCTCCTATTATGCCTCAGATAAGTGACTTTATATCAGAAACTTCCTTGTTTTTAGATTGGATTAACGGTTTTGAATCTACATTATAAAGTGGGGCAGACCAGGAGCTTGCTCTCTTGGATCCTGAGGTTAGTAGTAGAGAGGAGAGCATATTAAGGTCACATGGAGGAGAGGAGAAGCAGCCAAGATGGCAGAGTGCTGAGGAAAATGCCTGTTAGTGCAGAGTTTGTGCAGAGAGAAGGAGACGGGGAACAGAGGTGAATAAAACTGGTGAGCTAGAAACCTTTGATGCTAGGAAACTTGGATTAAGTCAGTAGCTTTGTGAGCACTGAATGAGTGGGTTTTGGAGCCCAGTGTGCGTTTTTACTTGCCCGCTGGGTGCAACCTAGAATTAAAGCTGATGGCTCACCAGTTCTTGGCTCCATTGTTTCATTACTGACTGTCCGAAACAAATGCAAACCTGCACTGACCAGGCGGCTGTGATAATGTCCATGACCATTGGCCTTACATTTGGCGTAGTCTGTGGCAGGATTCGATAGAGTTTTGTATGGAGCCACCACCAACTTTGAGCGGTGGAGTAGAGAACTGGCTGCTGTTATGGTTTCCCATAGCTGTTTTTTGGGGGACTGTAGGCTGGCTGACTTTTACAGCCATGCGTGAGGAAACCGAAAGCTCTATAAAAGATGCTGCCTGGGATCGGCAAACCGAGCAGTGGAAGGAGCTGGAGGAAATGTGGGAGAAACAGATGCTGACCCTGGAGCTGGAGGAAGCACTGGAGGAGGAGGCCGACCAGGTTTGTGCGATTCACCTGGAAATGAAGCAGCTGCCGGAGAAGGAATCACAGGTTCATGAGTTGCAGATTGTCCTGGACATTGTGGAGAGCCAGTAGCAGCGGGAGCCTGAGGCTGAGGCCAGGGTTGGAGCTGCAAGGCCTGCTGAGCAGAAGGCAGCGGTGGCCCGGGGCTCAAGCCCAGCAGCAGGAGCTGGTGTTTTCAGTTCCTCTTTGGAAGATGAGGAGAATTGGGCTGGAGTTGTGATTCGCAGACTCCAGAAGGTAAACGACTGCAACTGCTGTGGGAGGATAAACAGATGTCCCAGAAGTCAGGCTTGCATCGGCAAATGGTTGCTAAAACGGCAGGGAGTGCCTGCTAAGCTGCTCGTGGGTTCGCTGACATTTTGGGACATAGGGGTGGATGCCATCATGCTCCCCAGAGCAGAGATGGAAATGCTAACTGCTATTGCCACATGCTTCTTTTTAGGACAATGTGAGACCTTCCATGATGGCAGGAATGATGGGGGAGGCTAACACCCCATGTGCGTGGACTGATTTCCTGGACTACAACCGGAGTGAGTACTGGCTCCTTTGTTGCATGGACTTATGAATTTTAGACAATGTAAAATACCCTGATGGAGGTGGAGGTGTCTTTGCTGGAAGCCCTCCACCAGACCTGGGAAGCCTTTCAAACGACAAGAAAGAAGGCCGAGGACATTTTGCACTTTTGGCAAAGCGCGCAGAGACTGGTGAAATGTACCTTTGTAATTGTTGAAATTGTATGATTTGTCATGTATTTGTAATTTGTATAATGTACCTAATTTCCCTGTACAGGGATGCCAGTGGTGTAGATTGTGGGTAGTAAAGTGAGCATAGGGGTGGATTGTTGGGCAGATAAAATATATTATGCTCACTTTGTTAAAGATGGTGCTGCCCATGTGCAAGTTTTAAGAGTAAGCTTTTCCCCACACCTTTGACTGACTGGATGATGTAGGGTGGTGCATTCTCATGAGGAATCCTCCCAGTATGTCTCAGACAAATGACTTTGTATCAGAGACTTCCTTGTTTGTAGATTGGATTAAAGGTTTTGAATCTATGCTATAAAGTGGGGCAGACTGGGAGCTTGCTCTCTCTTGGTTCCTGAGGTTAGTATTAGAGAGGAAAGCAGATTAAGGCCACATGGAGGAGAGAAGAAGCAGCCAAGATGGCGGAGTGCTGAAGAAAAAGCAAGTTAGTGCAGAGTTTGTGCAGGAGAAGGAGATGGGGAACAGAGGTGAATAAGACTGGTGAGCTAGCCTGACCAGGCAGTGGCACAGTGGATGGAGCATTGGACTGGGATGTGGAAGACCCAGGTTCGAGACCCCGAGCTCGCCAGCTTGAGCGCGGGCCCATCTGGCTTGAGCAAAAGCTCGTCAGCTTGGACCCAAGGTCGCTGGCTCCAGCAAGAGGTTGCTCAGTCTGCTGAAGGCCCGCTGTCAAGGCACATGTGAGAAAGCAATCAATGAACAACTATGGTGTCACAAGGGCAATGAGAAACTAATGATTGATGCTTCTTACCTCTCTCCGTTCCTGTCTGTCTATTCCTATCTATCCCTCTCTCTTACTCTCTCTCTCTGTCCTTGGAAAAATAAAATTTTTTTTAAAAATTAAAAAAGTAAAAAGACTGGTGAGCTAGAAACCTTTGATGCTAGGAAACTTGGATAAGTCAGTAGCTTTGTGAGCACTGAATGAGTGGGTTTTGGAGCCCAGTGTGTGTTTTTACTTGCCCACTGGGTGCAACCTAGAATTAAGCTGATGGCTCACCAGTTCTTGGCTCCATGTTTTCATTACCGACTGTCCAAATCAAATGTGAACCTGCATTGGCCAGGCGGCTGTGATAATGGCTGCTACTACTGGCCTTACACATAGCTATTTATTCTTGGACTTAAACTGGGAGTACATAGGGCTAAAATTGTCAAATACATATATTTATATCAGGTAGTCCACTAAACCAAAAATATTACATTCCAGGCAAACAATATGTTTGCTTGTTATAAATAAATCAATGCATATATCACATACATATAATAGAATAAACATGATTTATTATTCAGGCATCTCTCTGAGTATGTAAGCAACTTTTAAAAGCTCATTGTCAAGTGTTCTCTAGAATTCTTACCCATTTTCTGATTTCCAAATATACACAATTTATTACATCCAAGCTTGTTACAGACATGTTTGTTGCAAGGATACATGTTGAAGAAGCAGGAAAAGTCTCCAAAATGCAAATTTCTTTATGAAAAAATAGAGAAACTATAAACTTAATTTTTATTTTGTTTGTTACATAGTTCTAAGACTTATGTTACACAGTTAGGCTATTAAATAGAATTCAATTATAGTATGTATCTTTATAGGATAAAGATGTTTATCAACTCAGTACAGAATCTCACATAGTTATAACTCAAACTTCCGTTATAATTTCCAAAGAGCCGAAGCTTACATTTAGCACTACCTTTCCTCACAATCTGAGTGGTTCTTCCTCTTCATGCTGAACAACCATTATCTTCTCCTGCTCTTATTCCTTCCTTCTGCAAAAGCTCTCACTCCATTCTGGTCCCTTGGGATTTATGCTTATTTATTCATGCAGAAGCTATAACTTGGAAAGCTTTAAATATTCTTTGCCTTACTGATAATAGTCACTCTGTTACCTTCTGCTATAGGCTAGTGAATGTAACAAATGAACAAAGGCTTCAACTAAAATACTGCAGCTCTAAGAGAGAAATCTCAGGTTTTAGTAAAAGGATTTGGGGATGGAGTTGGAAATTCAAATCTATCTCTACATCCTTAGAATAGGGAACTCAACTATATATGTACCTAAAGCAAATCTCAGTGCTACAACTTGAAACCCATAAGATTTTTATGATAATATTCCAATGCATATTCTTGCATGTCATGAAAAGATATACAGTGTGTCCGTAAAGTCATGGTGCACTTTTGACCCGTCACAGGTCAAAAGTGCACCATGACTTTATGAACACACTGTATATGGACATAAAACCACATCAAGGGCCTTCTCAATTTTATATTAAATCAATTTTTTCACTTGTAAAATGAGAATAAACATTAGGCATAAAGCATTTATTATTGGGCTAAAAAGATTTAATAAGTGGTACTGTCTGGTTGGCTAAGTGGATACTTGCTGGCATGAGGAAGTCCTGTGTTTGATCCCTGGTCAGGGCGCACATGAGAAACGACCATCTGCTTCTCTATCCCTCCCTCTGACCCTTCTCTTTTTCTTCCCCTCCCTTAGCCAGTGGCTAGGTTAGTCCAAGTATTGGCCTCGGGTGCTGAGGAGAGTTTGGTTGATTCAAGCATTGGCCCCAGTTAAGAGGTTTCCAGGTAGATCCTAATCGGAGTGCATGTGGGTGTCTGTCTCACTATCTTCCCTCTTCTCACTTAAAAAAATATTTAATAAGTGACTTTAAAATGTCATATTGTATACATGGTAACAAGGCATTGTTCATCTCTTTAAACCATTGTATTAACTTAAGGTTTATTTTCTTAAGAAAGCTTTCTTTTTCATTGTTAACTTATTTTCCTTACTGTAAGCATGCTCTCATAAAGTAAAAGAATGTCCTCAGCAAAATGAAAACAAATTTTCTATGAAAAAATATGGAAGGTAATGTAATAAATGTATGCTTCTTTACAGATATAGCACATTATACTTTACATGTGTCTGAGCAAATCCTGTTAACTCATTTTAGAGTGATTTCAAGAGAGTTGAATAAAAGTCCAGGGTGGCTTCCAGCATTCCTTGGTTAATTATAACATCTCTGCTTTGGTAGTCAATGCCTTCCCCACGTGTGTGTGTGTGTGTGTCTGTGTGTGTGTGTGTGTGTGTTTTCTGTCTGCCTTATTCTTATAAGGATTTAGAACTTAAAGCATCAAAGCCCATTTGAAAAATATAATGTAATTCCCTCATCTCAAGATTCTTAATCATTTCAGCAAAGATAATTTTTTCTTTGAGGTACAAGGTTCCAGAGATGAGGCTGTGCATATGTTCTTTTACTTTCTGGCCATGGATATATATGGCCAAAATATAATATCAACTAGAAACACAATAATTGAAGTTGTTATTTATCAGTTTTCCAAGGAGATACATATTGCTTATATTATTTCCCCAATTGCACGTGGAACCATAAGCCTGCTCCATGATTCCGTATAGAATCTTAGAGTTTATTTCTCCAATGTTCCCCATGTGACTCCAACAGAGTCACATCTCAATATATCCTCTCACTTTCTTGCTAAAAGAATCTCAGTTTGATTCTGAAGATGATACACATGGTCCCAGATAAATACTTGAACTCCATGGATGCCAACCATAGGGCAGCTGACCCCTTTTCCAGACTTCCTGCAGCCACATTTGATCAGCAATGTAAAGAAAGTGTGGGACAATAATCCAAGGAATATAGATGTCAGAGGAAAAAGACGTAGGTAAAGAAGGAAGGTTCTCAAGTCAAACAGTTGAATGCATTACTAATGTCATGAGATAACACAAATTTATGGTTTAGGGGTGTATAATCAACTAATTGCCAGTGACTTTCTTTTTTTTGGTTGTGTTTCTAATTGATATTCTTTAATTAGCTATTTGAATTAAGAGATTATCTGACCTTAGCTTTACTCCTCCACATTTAGCTAGGAGATTCTGCCTTGATTTTAAATAAATGTTTTTCATACTGAGGGCAATAAAAAACCCAAAAAACAAAAAATGTATATCTATGCAGTTTTACACCTCACCCAGCTTTGAAAATATGTCTACATGAACATATATAATAGTGATCTATGATAAAGGAGATAAAGAGATGTGATTTGAATGCTCAGTTGTTTTTTTTTTTATTTTATTCAATGTGAGGAAGGGAGGCAGGCAGACAGACTCCCACATGCTCCCAACCGGGATCCACCCAGCAAGCTCACTAAGGGGCGATGTTATGCCCATCTGGGGTGTCGCTCTGTTGCTTAGTAACCAAGCTCTTCTTAGCACCTGAGGTGGAGACAATGGAGCCATCCTTAGTGCTTGGGGCCAACTCGCTCCAATTGAACCATGGCTGTTGGAGTGGAAGAGAGAAAGAGAGAGAGAGAGAGAGAGAATCAAGAAGGGGAGAAGCAGATGGGCACTTCTCCTTTCTGCCCTGACCAGGAATTAAACCTGGGACATCCACACACTGGGCCAACACTCTACCACTGAGCCAACCCACCAGGGTCACAAAGAGTTTTTAAAACATTAAATCTTATTAAAAATGAAAGGCTCTATTTTGTGCAACACTGAAGAACCATGTCTAATTGAACGTGCATGTTTTAGTTCCCATTTTCTTTAAAACAATAGGAAATCACCAAGAACTGTTCCTCATGGCAAAAAAAAAAAAAAAAAAAAATTCAGGTTATGCTGAGAAAGCAACACTGAAATGACCAGGGAAATCCAAAAATTGCAAGTGAAATTCCAGAGGATTTGCATTCTCTGTGAAAGCTGGCTGATGGGGCAGATTTTGTTTCATGCTGACAATTGATCAAAATGATGATAAATGGTGATCAGAAATAAACAAGCAGGTACACAAAGCAAAGCAAGCCAGCCAGATTCGCTGAGCTCCTAACAGGCAACAAAAAACTCTGACCCAGTTTGATATTCTTTGAATGATAAGAAATGCAGGAGGCAGGCTGGAGGAAACTGACTTATATGTGTCATGAGTTTCAGCCCTGAGTGTGTGAATCTTCTCCACATTAATATTTTATCCATCTCTTCTGCCTCAAGTTGTGGATGGAGTGGCATTAAAATATAAATCATAAAGTTCTTTTTTAGGTAAAGAAGTGTTCACATTTATAAACTCATAGACAAAAACTACTTTGAAAGGGGAAATTGTTCAGTCATATAATTGACAAATTTTAATATTGTTTCATACTTCATTCTGAAACTGACTTATGTTGGCAAATACTGAAGTTAGAAATCTTCTTACAAGTCTTTGGGTTAAAGGAGCATTCCAAGCTTGATTTATATTGAGAGGATTATGATACCTGGTCCCGAACATTGTCTTGTATATAAATGACAAGACACGAGATATTTAGGGAAGCCAGTGAATGGTTTTGTGAATCAATTCGGTATTTCAACTGAAATTAGCTCTAAGTATGCTGTGTTGCCAGGAGGGGGTATCAGATGACAGTTTGACATGTGCAGAATAACCATTTTAATCAGGTTTACTAAAAATAACTTCACTGGGGATGATGGCATATTTCTATGTGCCAGATCAAATGTCTATGAAAGCACTTTGTAAGATTTACATTGGTCTCTCAATACGAGAGAGCACATGCCACAAGTGAGTCTGGACTGGTTCCCCTCAGAAACAAGAGGAGGCCTGTCCGTTTGCCCTATGTTATTAATCAAATATTATTTTCTATGTATGCCCTGATGTCAGAATTGGGAAAACAATAGAACAGAAGATTGCAAAATGAATCAGCTTCATCAACAGCATACTGAGTAGCAAGTGTAAGATTTGTCTCAGAGTGCAAGATTGGGCCAATGCTTCTAGCAAGTATCAGTATAATTTATCTCTGAATATTTAATTGTGTGTTCACCACTTTGGTCAAGTCTCCATCCAACACCACTTATTTCCCCCTTTACCTTCTTCCACCTCTCCCCACCCTCCTTTCCCTCTGGTAACCATCATACTGTTCTCTGTGTCTATGAGTGCTTTTGTTATTTGTTTAATCCCTTCTTCACCTTTTTTCACTCAGCCGCCCACCCCCTCCCCTCTGGCAGCTGTTAGTCTGTTCTTTGTCTCTATGGTCCTGCTTCCATTTTGTTTTTTTAGTTCATTTCGTTCATTAGATTCTACAGATGAGTAAAATCAGGTGGTACTTGTCTTTCTCTGATTGGCTTATTTCGCTTAGCCTTTAAATAACCATTTTTGTATTCATGTCAATTAATTTTGTTTTTTGTAAGTTTCTAGATTTGGATAACTTGATGTGTATATTTTTTCCTCTCATTTATCATCTTTGCCTATGATTAAGGTTCTAGGTTGAGCCAGCTCACATCTGAGAAGAGCACTTTTTATATATTTTCCATGCTCTGCAAGAGTCTATATAATAGAAATTTCTAACATTTCTAGAGGCTTGACTTATGACCATCGATATGCTCAATTTTCATGCTTGTTTCTTGAATGCTTGAGAAGGATATGGGCTCTTTAATTGTTGCCTGCAGGGTTCTGTATAGGTCTATTAAATCAAGACTGTGCTGTTCAGATTTTCAATTGCTTCACTAATATGTGCTGTTGGTTTTATGGTGATTCTTGGCATGGCAATGACAATGAGTTTGGCCACTTCTTTTTGTAATTTTATCAATATTTGATTGATACATTTTGATTTTATCAGATGCATTTAAATTTAGAATTTTAAAATCATTTTAACTATGTAAGTGTTTTATCTCTTACTCATACAAAGTTCATTGTAGTTGAGGCCTTAATTGAATGTATGGTGACTTGGTGGCAACAGTGTCTCAGTATATTCTTTATTGTCATTTCTTAAAGGAATAGTATGAAGGGAAAAAGGAGGCTCACTTGTCTCAACCTGGAATGGAGTGCTGCAATTTTTGCTTGTATTTCATTGGCCAGAATGAGTTACATGTTCATTGAGCACTGACTCTGCCCCATGGCATTCTCCCTGGAGTAGGCAGAGGGGAGCTCCTTCCTAGAGTACCTTTATAAAACCATAAAAGGGAAAGATGGAAAATTATATATTGACTTTTCAAGCTTTCACCTAGAAGTAACACACATTATTTTCACCCACATTTTGTTGAAACAAGGAAGTCACTGAGCTATGATAACTTCAAATGAAGTGGGGAAATATATTCTTAACATGTTCTAGAAAGCTGACATTTCAAAATACTTAGTGAACATAACTAATGACAAGCATATTAGTTAAATAATGATTATGTGGACAGAGGAAGAGGTGGAGACAGACAGTTCATTTCAATATACTATATATGCACATACAAGCAATAGAACTTTCTGAGTGATTAAATAATGAAATAAGTGACTCCGTGCATGCCAGCTGAGTTATGTGGAAGAGTGGAGAGAAACAAGTTTTGTTCTCATTGAGACAGAGGAGAGAATTAACTTCCTCTTTAATTGCAGAAAGTAAAGTTAAAATAATGCAGTATACAACTTAGTACCTATTTTTTATTCTTTATTCTCATTGAGACCAATGGAATATTGTACTAAATTCATCTTTAATTATAGAAAATAAAACCAAAATAATGAGTGGCATTATTCTATATGTGTTTTTAGTTTATTACAAGCATCTGCCTTTAGTATATAGTTTGGATATCCAAAGCTCTCTAAGAAACTAAGAATGTATAAACGGTAAAGCTCTAGTTCCTTAACTAGCCATATGAGAAAGGAGATGTTTAAAAAAGAAAAATTTCC
The DNA here is from genome assembly GCA_037038555.1 of Rhynchonycteris naso. Classification (NCBI taxonomy): domain Eukaryota; kingdom Metazoa; phylum Chordata; class Mammalia; order Chiroptera; family Emballonuridae; genus Rhynchonycteris; species Rhynchonycteris naso. The sequence goes on along the minus strand of CM072995.1, from coordinate 59,650,733 downwards.
CCATTATGCCCAAGGCCACTCCATTGTCTACTGGTGGAACTTCTAGTTCAACATCCACATTTTCTAGGATTCTTTTAAGAGGTTCTTGTCAGTGTAAATTTCTTGGACGTCGAGTACAATGTTGTGTTTCATCTGGCTGTGTCAAGCATATTTGATTGTGTTCACAAGAAAAAGATTTCAGCTAGCAAAGCATGCTTTGGGGACGACTTCAACCCAACTACAAATTTGACTATGCTTTTTAAAAGATTCAAATTAAACTTGACATGAGGAATGGCATCCTGGACCATTCAGATTGCAGTTATCTCTGACGATGCTCAATTGGTTACAACTTTCACTATGATTAGGGAGAGACTATATTGCATATTAAAACTCTCAGGGATAGCCTGACCAGGTGGTGGCACAGTGGATAGAGCATTGGACTGGGATGTGGAAGACCCAGGTTCGAGACCCTGACCTCGCCAGCTTGAGCATGGGCCCATCTGGCTTGAGCAAAAGCTCGCCAGCTTGGACCCAAGGTTGCTGGCTCCAGCAAGGGGTTGCTCAGTCTACTGAAGGCCTGCGGTCAAGGCACATGTGAGAAAGCAATCAATGAATAACTATGGTGTCGCAACGGCAGCGAAAAACTAATGATTGATGCTTCTCACCTCTCTCCGTTCCTGTCCGTCTGTCCCTATCTATCCCCCCCCCCCTCTATCCCTGTAAAGAAAAACAACTCTCAGGGTGGGAGTTATTTGAAATTTAGGTCTCCTTTATTTTTAACTACTGAGGTATGCAATTTGATTAGACTTTTGTCATAAAAGCTATTTCTTCCTCATATAAAAAAATCATAGATACCTCCACCATACTTAGAAGAAAACTTAGTAAATTCAAAATTATTCAATTTTTAGCACAAACTTTGGTATTTTGTTTTAAGTGAGAGGAGGGAAGATAGTGAGACAGATTTCTGCATTTGCCCCAACCACAATTCACCCAGCAATCCCTATCTAGGGCCAGTGCTCAAATTAAACAAGCTATTCTTAGCACCTGAGGCTGAGTGCTAGGACCAACCAAGTTATCCTCAGTGCCTGGGGCTGACACTTGACCCAAGTGAAGCCACTCTGTGGGAGGGGAAGAAGGAGAGAAGAGAGAGAGGAAGAACAAGAAAGGTGAATTATACTTTTCCTGTGTGTCTTGACCGGGAATTAAATCCATGACATTCATATACTAGGTAGATGCTCTGTCCACTGAGCAAACAAGTCAGGGCCACAAACCTTAGTTTTTAGCCATATTTTCTCCCACACCAGCAATAGGCAAGCATACACCAATATACACACACAGTTAATTTTGGTTTATCTGGGCTTAAACAAACATGTAAGTTCAGTATTATCAGATCTCCTGTCTCTATCACTCTTTTACCAACACCTTCCTCTAGGCATCCCTCTGATCAAGCCACAGCTACTCCTGGGACCAGGCCATATAGCACCCAGAAGAGAAGCACCTTTCCCAGCACTGTCCTCCAGTTTTACTAAAGCCTTATATACGTATGAACACCTGAGAGTTTTAGGAGTCCTTTATTTGATCCTAAGTAACAGACACTTGTCCTTGCAGCACCACTGAATATAATACCATGGTTAGAGCATGACCTCATTCTATAATTTTTGGTGTGTATTCTTATTGTTCTGCTTACTAGATGTGTGTTTGCAGACCAGTATTTTGCATTTCTGAGCATTGGTTTTCTCGTCTATATAATGAATGTAATTACAATACCAACCTCATGGGGTTGTTATGAGAATTAAATGAACTCTTAATTACTTGTAAGTTATTTTAAATTGTGCTCAAATAGCTACTATTATTATTTATTACAACAACCAGGGCCAACACTTCTCCTGACAATACCATAACGACTGTTATTGCGATCCCTGTCTAATTACAGATTGGGAAAGTTTTCACAGTGCAGCCTTTTGTGGAGTGGATACACATGTTGTCCGCTCCACTCTGACTCAGAAATGTATTTATGAACTATTTTGCCCCTGACTTTTTAAATTCAAATAAATTACATTTTAAAAAGAAATTATCATTCAAATGAAATTACCTTAGCAAAATAATATATGTCTCGGCTATTGTCCTCTTAACTGTGGTACATAAAAGTCTCTATGGCATATACATGCAACTCATTCTAGGCTAGCTTATCTGCATTTCCTGCATAGTCGGCCACTCAAGTCCATTTCTAGAGAAACAAATTCAGAGTAGCTTAAAATGAAAAAGGGCAGCCAGATGTGAACTAATTTGGGAAGATATGAGAAGACAACTTCCAGTATCCTAACCCCAATGAAGGTTGTTTAATAAAAATGAGTCTAATTCAAAATAATGTTCCAACATGTTCTCAGAAATGGTTATTCCTCATAACAGCTTTATGTAGTTTAAATAAAGGGCAAAGAACCCAGTAGTTTATTAGCTGGTATACAGTACTAACACCTAAAACAAAAGTTAAATCAATGGTTATATGCAGTTTTGCATAATTGTAGAAAATATACCTGAAGTGTAATTATTTATAAATAAATACTATTATATTAATATTTAATATATTATCAATTATATAAGAATATAAATTTTAAAAAAAGAAAAATAATTTAAAAATTTATTTCATTCATTAATGATTTAAAGGACATGTTTCTCTCATAGACACTGTAATAACAAAAGTTTGACTAATTTTGAAAAACTAGAAAACCATATTGTATCCACAAATTACATATTTGATTCTTAGTTTAATTTATATAAATAATTTATTTTAATGGCTGTTGCAGGTAAAAAAGACTAGGTACTTTTTTAAAACTAATCATAGATTTTTAAAAATATTTTTAACAAGTAAATTGAACAAACCATGAAAAAATTATTTAGAAGATTTTTACATGTAAAAATTTCACTTGAAAGTTTGAAAATACTGTTTATTTCTAGATGGCACACATTTATTTTTGCAAAACAGTTAATGGAAATGTCACCAAAAGATATTAAAAATCTTTACTCCATATTGCAAATTTATTTCAAAAACTCAGTAACTTTCCCATTCACTGCTAAAATTCTACTGTACTTTGAAGGCTTAGGTTTTATCATTAATATTTGCCTGAAACCATACAATTAAATTTCTACATGGAAAAATTTTTTTTTTCCCTAAAATAAAAAAAAGTATGGCACAGCACAGATCTAAATTCAACTCAAGTATTTTGTGAGAAAGCAGCTAGCACATTTCTAAGTAATAAAAATGGCCTTCAAGTTCACATCTCTTCTCATTATAAGGTATTTTAAAAACATTACCCTGTATGAAACTTTTGATTTTTAAATTAATAATAGTGACATAGGGAAGCATTTTGTGCACTGCTGTCCTTATTTTTTTCAAAGTAACACAAATGCATTTCCTGTGTGACATTATTTCCCAACCTTATCTTCCTCTCATTTAAAAAATGCAGTCAAGGCAACCAGCCTACTGTGGTTGCATTTACATACATTTTTCTGAAAGTATTTGTTTCTAATTAAAAGAATCATTTACTGTTGAAATTTGAACCAATGCAGATACTTTTGAGGTTCACACAAAAAAATAATTTAAATATTTTATCATGTATTGTTTCCTAAGTTAAAAGTTGTTAGGGCCTGACCTGTGGTGGCGCAGTGGATAAAGCGTCGACCTGGGAACACTGAGGTCGCCAGTTCAAAACCCTGCACTGGTCTGGTCAAAGCACATATGGGAGTTGATGCTTCCAGCTCCTCCCCTCTTTCTCTCTCTCTCTCTCTCTCTCTCTCTCTCACTCTGTGTCTCCTCTCTAAAATGAATAAAATAAAAACAAAATTTAAAAAAAAAAAAAAAAAAAAGTTGTTAGAAATACATACTTCCATCCCGCTGAATAGCAAACTTCCATACTAAGTAATTTGATCCATTAGTAGGTATTTCAATTCTTTACCAATATTTTTTTAATGTTATTGTATTGATTTTAGGGGGGGGGGAGGGAGAGAGGAAAAGAGAGACAGGAACATCAATCTGCTCCAGCATGTGCCCTGACCATGGATCAAACCTGCAACCTCTGTGCTTCAGGACAATGCTCTAATCAACTGGACTATCCAACTAGGGCAACTTTATCAATATATTCCATGTCTCACAACAGTATTTCCTAATGAAAGAACAAATTTTAGTTTAAGTTCATAGTGTTGGTGGGTAGGTAGAGAAAGTGGAAGCTCATGCATTGCTAGAGGGAATGTGAAATGCCAAACAACTGTGGGAAACAATTGGGAAGTTCCTCAATAAGTTAAACAGAATTACAATGTGACCAAGCAGTCTCACTCCTATGTTTATACCCAAGAAAATTGAAAACACGTGCTCACATGAAAACTCTGTACATGAATGTTCATTGCAGCATTGTCCATAACTAAAGAGTGTAAACAATCAAAAAGACCATCAACTGAGGAATGAATATTTAATAAAATGTATATCTGCACAATGGAATATTATTTAGCCATAAAAAGGAATGAAGAAAGTACTGATACAAGCTACTGCTTGGATGTACCTTGGTAAGTAAAAGAAACTAGACACAAAAGCCATATATTGCATAACTCCATCTGTATAAAATGTCAGTATAGACAAATTCATAAAGACAGAGAGTAGATTATTAGTTTCCCGAGTTGAGGGGTGAAGTAGGAGGCTTGGGGTTTCTTTGAGGGTATTAGAAAGTGTCTGTAATTAGATGGTGATGAGGGTGGCTTCAGGGAGCCTCTGCCTTAGGCACTGAAAATAGCTCAATTGCAAGTGTGGCCTCAGGTGGGCAGAGAATCAGCTCCAGGTGGGGTTGCTGGGTGGATCCCGGTCAGGGCACATACAGGACTCTGTCTCTCTGTATCCCCTCCTCTCACTTGGGAAATAAATAAAAAACAAAGTAGAGGCAACATAATGAACAAGCATGGAAGAAATAAACTGTGACTAAAGGATATGATACAAAGGCTATATAGACCAAGATGATACAGGATATGGAATCTTCCAAAATGGGTGATGAATTTGTAGTAGCATAAGTCAAACCATACATTTAGTTAAGTTTCTATTACTAATATTTTTATTATTTTCATTGTTATTACTATCACTATTATTATTATACACAAATAATACAAATACTTTTATAATGGTTTCACTTCCTTTGAAGAATGTCTCTATTGTCTCTGAGGTTTGGTGGGGAATGACTCTGTACAAGAAAACTAGCAATTTGTTTATATCTGAGAATCTTCCATTTTTGCTGTATCTCAGAACTTTTATGATTTAAATTCTCATCAGTTTTCAGGAAAAATGTATTCAATCATTTTATGCTTTCAATAGAAAAAATTACAGGCAGCTGGGTTTTCTTACCTTATGTTCAACTCAACATTGACAAGATTATATTCTATTTTAGAGAAAAAGAAATTTTAGTGTTTGATATTTTTTATTTCCTTTCTCCACTCCCCAGCTGTCCAACCTTCCAAGAAATTAATTACCTTCAAAATGAGGGTGAAACCAAATGACTAAATATCTTGCAAGTTAGCCTATGAAGTCAAATTTCTTACATAATGATATTCAAGAAGATTAAAAAGGGAGTCTTATGATTCTACTTGTGGATCTGCGTATATTGACTTAAAAAAAAAACGTTATCAGTTACGTCAGAGAAATGACTCCATGAGGGGTGTCCTGATATCTCCCCTTGAAACTTCAACAAATTCAACAACTAAAGACAGAGAAAAATATCTCAGGATCACCAGAAATATACACACACTAGAAAAAGGTATGATTGGGCGAAAAGGTGGCTGAAAATATAATCCACTCTGAAGGAAATAAGACGGAGAATGGAGTATTTCACTTTCCTCACTGATCTGAGGAAGGGCCGCTTTCCTCGGGACCTGAGCGAAGCAGAGGATCTGAGGCAGAGGGAAGAAGCTGGGTTAGGGTGGACGATCAAGCAGAGGAGAGAATGCACTGGCTCTGCCTGAGATTGCGGGCTGCAGGCTCAGACAAAGGATACTAGTGTGGGTTGCCCATGGGAGCCAGCACCAGCGCCCGCAGCTTTGTGCACTCCCAGCTCGATGATCATAAGCTGTGTGTGAGTGGCTCCACCTGGCACTTCTGGCATGGGCATGCACGCTCATGGGCTGGAGAGCTTATCCCAAGATTATCAGTGGTGGACATCAGAGTGGGCTGTTTTCCACTATCTTTGTGTACTCCAGCCTTTGGGACCAACAGCAGGAGATGTGCACAAAAGCAGGAATCCCTAGACCTGGACCTGTCCAGGCAGGGCGCCTTTGCGAGGCCCATACAGATTTCAAAGTGCATTCCTGTATTCCCGACTCTGACTGAAATCATAGGTGCTGTGTGCCTAAGTTGGCTGGAGCCCACCTCCATGTACATGGCTGAAGTGTGTGTGTGGGGGGTGGGGGGGTCTGGGTACGCACTAAACAGTGCACAAAGGAGAAGCCTGTGGAGATGAAACCTGCAGAGCACTGAGGCGTACTAGACATACCCGGAGTCCCTTAGAAAAGTGCTTGATCTGCAGTCGGCTCCCATTCCTGCCTGCTGTTACTGGCAGCTATGGTTGGCACAGTTTTATCAAGAACTGTGCTTTGAATGGTGCTGGAGAAAGGACCTGGCTGCTCTTAGAACCTCCTGCCCTGCACACAGTGGATGGAGCAACCTCACGGCTAAGTCCTCAGGTTGCTGGACCAGGTGGGAGGGACATAGGGAGAGGCACCTGGAAAGCTGAGACTACCATTGTTAGAGTCTCCAAACCCTAATAAGCCCCACTTACATATGGGACTGAGGCCCTATGTCATTGCCATAGCGACACAATAGCAAACCTCTGCTCAAGAGTTCACAGGTCAAAACCTGTAGTACAGCACCACCTGCCAAAAATAAAAAATAATAAAATAAATAAAGGAAGAAGCTACTTCTCAAAACCAGAAAAAATGACATGTTTTATAACTTTCTTTTTTTCATTTTGGTCATTTTATCTTCTTTTCTTATTATATTTTCCTTTTCCTTTTGAACTTCATTATCCATAGTTGTTACATTTTTATTCTTGTTTTTTTTATGAGGGTTTCATTTCAAAAACATTTACTATTTTTTTCTTTTTTCCCTCTCTTACTTTTCTTTTTATTTCTCATTTGATCATCACTTATCAACAAGTTATTTTATTTTCTATTCATATTTCTCTTTGTGACATTTTGCGTGTTTTTTACTTCATTTTTTATCTCTTTTGTTCATTTTTCCTCAATTCCTGCACCCTGCTCTCTGTAGGTTTTGTTCTACTTATCATTATAGAATTTTCATTTTTCCACTGTACTTTTTCAATTTTTTAATTTTTTTTAAATTATCTCTTATTAGTGTTATTAATAATAACACTCTCAAATGTGGTTAAGGAAAAATAAATCAAATATCGTGGGTACAAAAGACAGAGATTTAGCTCAGATAGATGATGAAAAATCTCTAGAAAAATATTTCAATTGCTTGGAAACCTTGGAGTTAAGTAACAGAGAATTAAAAATTGAAGTCCTAAAAATACTCAGAGAAATATAAGAAAGTAAGGGAAAGCAATTTAGAGAGCACAAAATACAATTAAATGAATAAAAAGAATATTTCACCAAGAAAATTAAAACTATAAAAAGAAAAAACAGATGAAAAACTCAATACATAAACTGAAAAACGAGGTAACAATCTTAACTAATAGAACAGGCCAGATAGAGGAGAGAATTAGTGACATAGAAAGCAGAAAACTAGAGATACTACAGAGAGAAGAAGAGAGAGTCTCACAAATTAAAAAAATTGAGAAAGCCCTACAAGAATTGTCTGACTCCATCAAAAAGAACAATATAAGAATACTGGATATAATCAGAAGGAGAAGAGAGAGAAAACAGAATGGTGAACATATTCAAAGAAATAATTAATGAGAACTTTCCAAACCTGTGGAAAGAATTAGAGCCTGAAATCCAAGTGCAAACAGAACACTGAATTGCCTTAACCCGAAACAGACCTAGTACAAGATACATCGTAATGAAATTATCACAAACCAATGATAAAAAAAAAAAAAAAAAATCCTCAAGGCAGCCAGCCAGAAAAAGAATACAACATATAAAGGTAGGCCAATTAGGCTATCAGATTTCTCAGCAGAAACTACAAGTCAGAAGAGAGTAGACCTCAATATTGAAAGTACTGAAAAAGAGGAACTTCCAACCAAGAATACTAAATCCATTAAAGCTATCCTTGAAATACAAAGAGGAAATTAAAACATTCACAGATACAGAAAAGATGAAGGAATTCATCATCTGAAAACCCCAACTTCAGGAAATACTAAAGGGGGTTATCTGACCAGTTATAAAGAACAAAACAAAACAAAATGACAAGTAACAGCTCTAACAAGATCACAATAAAAACAAGATTAATCTGTGAGTACCAAAATAAGGGGGCAGGGAGAGGACAAAGATTAATAGTAGCAAACGAGAATGGAGTGTAGAAGCACTCATGAAATAATGTACTACAGCCTGACCAGGCGGTGGCGCAGTGGATAGAGCGTCAGACTGGAATGAGGAACACCCAGGTTCGAGACCCCGAGCTCGCCAGCTTGAGCGCGGGCCCATCTGGCTTGAGAAAAAAGCTCGTCAGCTTGGACCCAAGATTGCTGGCTCCAGCAAGGGGTTGCTCAGTCTGCTGAAGGCCCGTGGTCAAGGCACATGTGAGAAAGCAATCAATGAACAATTAGGGTGTTGCGACAGCAACAAAAAACTAATGATTGATGCTTCTCACCTCTCTTCATTCCTGTCTGTCTGTTTCTATCTATCCCTCTCTCTGACTCTCTCTCTGTCCCTGTAAAATAATAATAATAATAATAATAATAATAATAATAATAATGTACTACAATGAATATGATATATATCCTTTTTATTACCTAATGGTAACCACCCCTGGAAAAAAAAAAAACACTACAAAAAACACATGGCTTAAAAAGAGAAGAAACAGAGGAAACAACTATGGAATACAACCAAACAAAAACCAATAACAGAAAAACAAAAGAGAAGAACCAAACAAGACACAGAGCTATCAAAAAGAAATATATAAAATGGCAATAGGAAACTCTCAAGCATCAATAATAACAACACTAAATGAAAATTGATTGAATAGAGTAGCAGAGTAGATAAAAAGAAAAAACTCTATGCTGCCTTCAAGAAACACATTAAGCTACAAAGGTAAAAACAAATTCAAAGTGAAAGGTTGGAAAACAATTCTCCAATCAAATAGCATCCAAAGAAAAGCAGGTATAGCCATACTCATATCTAACAATGCTAACTACAAGACAGTAAAGGTAATCAGAGACAAAGATGGTCATTTCATAATGATAAAGGGGATATTGAATCAGGAAGACATAACACTTCTTAATATATATGCACCAAACCAAGGGTACCTTTACAAGACATTTACAAACTGATCTAAAAATAAAAACCAACAAAAATACAATCATACTTGGAAACTTCAATACACCGCTGACAGCTCTAGATCATTCATTCAAAGAGATAAAGAAATATGGGCTTTAAACGAAACACTAGAACAGTTGACTACTATAGACATCTATAGGACATTTTATCCCAAAATGCTATAGTATACATTTTTCTCCAGTGTACATGGAACATTCTCAAGAATTGACCATATGTTGGGCCACAAAACTAACATCAACAAATTTAGAAAGATTGAAATTACACCAAGCATATTCTCTAACCATAAAGCTTTGAAACTAGAATTCAACTGCAAAAAAGAGTAAACAAACCCACAAATATGTGAAAATTAAACAAAATACTTCTAAGAAATGAGTGGGTCAAAGAATAAATAAAAGCAGAGATCAAAATATACTAATGAAAATGACAATATGACATATCAGAATCTTGGGATGCAGCAAAAACAGTAATAACAGGGAAGTTCATATAACTACCAGCTTATATGAACAAACGAGAGAGCCCAAGTAAACAACTTAACATCACATTTAAGGAACTAGAAAAAGAAGAACAAAGAAAACCCCAAAACAGCAGAAGAAAGGAAAAATAAAAATCAGAACAGAAATAAAGAAAATAGAGAACAGAAAATCTATAGAAAAAATCAATAAAACAAGGAGCTGGATCTTTGATAAGATCAACAAACTTGACAAATCCTTGGCAAGACTCACTAAGGAAAAAAGAGAAAGGACTCATATAAATAAAATCTAAAATGGAAGAGAAGAAATCACCACAGATATCATAGCTATACAAAGAATTATTGTAGAATACTATGAAAAACTATATGTCACCAAATTTAACAATCTAGAAGAAATGGATAAATTCCTAGAACAATACAATCTTCCTATCCTGAGTCACGAAGAAGTAGATAACCTAAACAGACCCATAAGCAGGGAGTAAATAGAAACAACTATCAAAAACCTCCCAAAAAATAGAAGTCCAGGGCCACATGGTTATACTAGTGAATTCTGTTAAACATTCAAAGAATATTTGGTTCCTATTCTACTCAAAGACTTCCAAAAAATTAAAGAAAAAGCAATAATTCCAAATACATTTTATGAAACCAACATAACCCTCATACCAAAACCTGGCAAGGACAACACAAAAAATGAAAACTACAGACCAATATCTCTAATGAATACAGATGCTAAAATACTAAACAAAATACTAGCAAATCGAATACAAGAACACATTAAAAAATAATTCATCATGATCAAGTGAGATTCATCCCAGAATCACAAGGATGGTTCAACATAGGTAAAACAGTTAACATATTACACCATATCAACAAAACAAAGAACAAAAACCATATGATCCTATCAATAGATGCGGAAAAAGCATTTGATAAAATACAATATCATTTTATGTTTAAAACACTCAACAAAATGGGTATAGAAGGAAAATGTCTCAAAATAATAAAGGCCACTTATGACAAACCATCAGCTAACATCATATTAAATGGCAAAAGAACTGAAGACTTTTCCCTCTAAAATCAGGAACAAGACAATGCTGCTCACTCTCTCCACTCTTATTCAACGTAGTGCTAGAAGTTCTAGCCAGAGCAATCAGACAAGAGAAAGAAAATAAAACGGCATTCATATTGGGAAAGAAGAAGTAAAGGTTTCACTTTTTGCAGATGATATAATCCTGTGCATCAATACCCCAAAGACTCCAGAAAAAGACTATTAGAAACAATAAATCAATACAGTAAGGTCACAGGATACAAAATTAATATACAAAAGTCTCTCGCCTTCCTATATGCCAACAATAAAACATCAGAAAATGAACTCAAAAAAATAATTCCTTTTATAGTTGCAACAAATAAATAAAATACCTAGGAATAAACATAACAAAGAATGTAAAGGACTTATATAATGAAAACTACAAAGCATCGTTAAGGGAATTTGATAAAGGTAAAATGAAATGGAAAAATATTCCTTGTTTTTGGATAGGAAGAATAAATAGAGGCAAAATGACCATATTATCCAAAGCAATATACAAATTTAATGCAATTCCATTCAAAATTCCAATGTCATTTTATAAATAAATAGAACAAAAAATCATTAGGTTATATGGAACTATAAAAAATCCTGAACAGCCAAAGTAATCCTAAGGAAAAAGAACGAAGCTGGGCCTGACCAGGCAGTGGCGCAGTGAATGGAGCGCCTGAGTGGGATGTGGAAGACCCGGGTTAGAGACCCCAAGGTCACCAGTTTGGGTGCGGGCCCATCTGGCTTGAGCCAAAAGCTCGTCAGCTTGGAACCAAGGTAGCTGGCTCCAGCAGGTGGTGGCTCGGTCTGCTGAAGGCCCGCGGTCAAGGCACGTGTGAGAAAGCAATCAATGAACAACTATGATGTCGCAACGGCAACGAAAAACTAATAATTGATGCTTCTCATCTCTCTTCATTCCTGTCTGTCTGTCCCTATCTATCCCTCTCTCTGACTCTCTCTCTCTGTCCCTGTAAAAAATAAATCAATATATAAATAAAACATTTTTTTTAAAAAAAGAACGAAGATGGGAGCATTACAATACCTGACTTCAAATTATATTATAGAGCCATGATAATCAAAACAGCATGGTGTTGGCAGAAAAATAGACACTCAGATTAATGGAACAAATAGAGAGCCCAGAAATAAAACCACATATATGGTCAAATCATCTTTGATAAAGGAGCCAAAAACATACAATGGAGAATAGAAAACCTCTTCAATAAATGGTGCTGGGAAAACTGGAGAGCAACATGCAAAAGAATGAAACTCAAAAACAGTTTGTCCCCTTGTACCAAAATTAATTCAAAATGGATCCAAGACCTAAATATAAGACATGAAACAATAAATTTCATGGAAGGAAACATTGGTACTAAACTCATGGACATTGGCCATAAAGAGCATTTTATGAATTTGACTCCAAAGGAAGGGAAGTGAAGGCAAAGATAAATGAATGGGACCACATCAGACTAAGAAGCTTTTGCACAGCAAGAGAAACTGACAACAAAACAAACTGACAGCCAACTAAATGGGAGATAATATTTTCAAACAACAGCTCAGATAAGGGGCTAATGTCTAAAATATACAAAGAATTCACCATACTCAACAACGAACAAGCAAACAATCCAATAAATAATGGGAAGAAGACATGAACAGACACTTCTCCCAGGAAGAAATACAAATGGTCAACAGATATATATATAAAGATGTTCATCTTTACCAGCTATTAGAGAAATGCAAATCAAAACTACAATAAGATACCACCTCACACCTATAAGATTAGCTATTACAAAAAGACAGGTAACAAGTGTTGCAGAGGCTGTGGAGAAAAAGGAACCCTCATTCACTGTTGGTGGGAATGTAAAGTAGTACAACCATTATGGAAGAAAATATGGTGGTTCATCAAAAAATTAAGAATAGAACTACCATATGACCCAGCAATCCCTCTACTGGGTATATACCCCCAAAACTCAAAATCATTAGTATGTAAAGACACATACAGCCCCATGTTCATCGCAGCATTGTTCAGTAGCCAAACATGAAAATAACCAAAAATCCCTTCAATAGAAGATTGGATAAAGAAAATGTGGTACATATATACTATGGAATACTACTCAGCCATAAGAAATGATGACATAGGATCACTTAAGACCACATGGATGGACCTTCATGGTATTATATTGATTGAAATAAGTAAATCAGAAAAACTAAGAACTGTATGATTCCATACATAGGTGGGACACAAAATAGAGACTCATGGACATGGAGAAGTGTGCAGTGGTTACCAGAGGGAGAGGAAGGGAAGAGAGGGAGAGGGTGAGAGAAGGGGAGGGGCATAAAGAAAACCAAATAAAAAGTGATGGAGGACAATTTGACTTTGGGTGATGGGTATACAACATAATCAAATGTTAAAATGATCTGGAGATGTTTTTTCTGAATCTATGTACTCAAATTGATCAATGTCACCCTGTTACAATTAACTGTCTAAATAAAATTTAAGTAAAAACACAAAAACATTATCAATGCTGGTTTCAAATAAGGGTTCAAAACCACATGATGTTACAAACTTTGCCTTTGTTTTACTACTTCTAATGCCTGACCAGGTGCTGGTGCAGTGGATAGAACATTGGCCTTGGACACTGAGGAACAAGGTTCAAAACCCTGACATCGGCAGTGGTCGGCAGCTTAATTATGGGATCATAGATATGACCCCATGGTTGCTGGCTTAAAGTCCAAGGTGTTTGGCATAAGTAAGGGGTCACTGGCTCAGCTGCAGCTCCCCACCCCAGTCAAGGCATGTATGATAAAGGAATCAATGAGCAACTAAGGTGCCACAATGAAGAACAAATCCTTCTCATCTTTCTCCCTTCCTTCCTGTATGCCTCTCTAAAAGAAATTAGTATGTATAAGCACTTTTTATTTGGATTTTTAATTCTCAGTATCATCAGCTACTAGAATGCTGGGACTCTGAAAATATAGGTCAGCTGAAAGGCATTTTAAGTCTTTCTTAGACAAAATATTACTGCACTATTTTTTTATCTACTTATCAAACAAATCCAATTTTGTTTTATCAGTTACTTCAGATCACATTATTAAAAGACCATGCTATAACACAAATTAGTCATTTTGGGATGGAAGAAGCAAATTGCATTATAATTCAATGCAGGCTGACTGGTTTAGATCAAAGACTGGTTTCTGGCAATTTTTGTAATTAAAACAGTACCTGTCAACATGAGACTTGCAATATTTCATTTGAGTTCAGCATGGATCCCTTTCTCCTGGTACATATAGAAATTTGCCACTTACTTTTAAGTGAATAAACATGACTTTAGTAACTTTGTTTTTGTGAGAGAGAGAAAGAGACACAGACAGACAGGAAGGGAGAGAGATGAGAAGCATCAACTTACTGTTGCTACCCTTTAGTTGTTCATTGATTGCTTTCTCATATGTCCCATGACTGGGGGGGCTCCAGCTGAGCCAGTACCCCTTGCTCAAGCCAGTGACCATGGAGTCATGCCTATGGTCCCACACTCAAGCTGGTGACCCCATGCTCAAGCCAGCGACCTCAGGGTTTCGAATCTCAGGGTGTCCCAGGTTGACACTCGATTCACTGCACCACCGCCTGATCAGGCAGTAAGTTAGTTCTTAAATTAGAGATAACATGCTGATTCTTCTAAAATTCACTTGTATTTCAATAAGCTTAGTTGGATTTGAGTTGGTGAACACATAATATAGTGTACAGAAGTGTTGTGGAAACTGTGAACCTGAAACCTGTATAATTTTATTAATCAGCATCTCACCAATAAACTCAATAAAAAGAAAAATTAAATAAGTTCAGTTGGTTTACATCACAGTGTTCATAAGAGTCAGGTACCCAGCATAGGCCAGGAAGTTTCACTTTGCTCCATGGTTCAGGTGGATACTTAAGCATGGCTGGTTATTACAGATAATGATGATGGATCCCCAAGAAGAACAGGCTAAAACTTTATGTCCTTTAGGGAAAGCATAGCCCTTTGAAAAAGGAGCAAAGTTCATTATGGAAAACCAATTTATGTCTCTAACCCAGATAATGGTCTTTTATTACCCTGCCATATTCTGCATGTTTAATTTTCATGTTATTTTGGAATAGAATTTTAAGACAGCATTTTGAAATGTTTCGCTGGGAAAGTCCCCCCTCCCCATGTGATTTTTAATCAGAATGAATTCTTTGAAGCTAGGTAAGAGAGTGTCATGTCCCAGTTTCTATCCTGTCTGTTTGGGAAATATCACATCAACGATTTCCTGAGATGCTGGTATCCAGACCAGTTTTTATCCTCTTTTATAACACTGCCAAATGCCAAAGGGATATGCACAGCATCAATAATCATACAAAGGAATTCCTTCTGGGCATCTAGCGCATGCGCAGTGCTTCAGGCTGGTAGGAAGAAAGCGTCTGGAATTAATATATGTAATCGAGACATTCATGTTTATTTTTCAATTTTTTTCAATTGATTTGAGAGAAAGAGAGAGGAATGGGGAGAGATTAAGAAATAGAGGAAGGGAGAGAGAGAGTGATAGAAATGTATCAAATGGAACCCATTGTTTTACTTAGTTGTGCACTCATTGATTGCTCCTTGTACAAGCTCTGTTGGGGGATCAAACCTGTGACCTTGATGAGCTACCCAGCCAGTGCTCATATTTAGTTTTTTTTTAAAGTCCACATAATAAAATATGAACTCAAAGGATAACTTGCAATGCTTAGTTGAACAATTAATTTATGAGGGTAAAAATGGTTGTTTTAGATGACTTTGGTTTAACATGGAGAAAAGAAAGAAGCAGAAAAATAGAAACATGAAGGGGGTGAGGGAATCTGGAAAAAAACATGGCAACAGTGTTTTATTGTTTGTGACTGTCCCTAAAATTCTCTGTAGAAACAGAATAAACATCTAGCAAAACCTCAAACCAATGTACAACATTTACAATCAACTAGGTCAGTGGTCGGCAAACCGCGGCTCACAAGCCATACGTGGCTCTTTGGCCCCTTGAACGTGGCTCTTCCATAAAATACCACATGTGGGTACTACCTCGATAAGGAACCTACCTACTTATATATAGTTTAAGTTTAAAATTTTTGGCTCTCAAAATAAATTTCAATCATTGTACTGTTGATATTTGGCCCTGTTGACTAATGAGTTTGCCAACCACTGATTACTACGTGACATCATATTCTCTATGAACTGCAAAGTAGAAGTGGAGGGCAAACATCTACAACAGAGTCAAACATCCATTGTGTTAGCATCTGTGTAGGAAGCAGCAAAGCAAAGCAGAGGCATGGGAGGGATGGAAGGGCAGAAACCCATCCATCACAGCCAACGCACCTGCATTGGAAAACACAGCCAGCCAAACTCAGAAGAGCAGGTTAAACAAGGAGAGGTCTAGACATATTCAATAGATGGTATACAAAGGGTTTATTGTAGAGAGTGAAAGCTAGAAAAGTCTAGATCCTATGAACTCTCAAAACTGACAAGCAAAGCTTGACCTGTGGTGGCACAGTGGATAAAGTGTCGATCTAGAATACTGAGGTCTCCAGTTCAAAACCCCGGGCTTGTCTGGTCAAGGCACATATAGGAATCGATGCTTCTTTTACTCCCCCCTTCTCTCTCTTTCTCTCTCTCCCCTCTCTAAAATGAATAAAAAGAAAATCTTAAAAAAAAAAAAAAACTGCCTGGCCAGGCGGTGGCGCCGTGGATAGAGCATTGGATTGGGATGCCGAAGACCCAGATTCAAGACCCCGAGGTTGCCAGCTTGAGTGCGGGCCCATCTGGCTTGAGCAAAAGCTCACCAGCTTGGATCCAAGGTCGCTGGCTCCAGCAAGGGGGTTGCTTGGTCTGCTGAAGGCCCACGGTCAAGGCACATGTGAGAAAGCAATCAATGAACAACTATGGTGTTGCAATGGCAACGAAAAAGAAAAACAAAACTGACCAGCAAAGTTATTTCTTGGACAGAGATGGGCAATGAAATAAAACTCCTGGGAATATAATTTAAAAAACAGAATTAGGACAACAGAGAGGAAAGAAGAGAAGGCCCAGATAAAAGTAAAAGAAGAAAAATCACAGAGAACCAGGAAATCTCAGAAAGCTATTCTGAATGATGTTTCTCTCTAACTGTGGGGAACTAATTTTACACACACACACACACACACACACACACACACACAACTAAGCAACAAAAATGATACAAGTCAAATTCCATACAAAGTTATTGCAGATAAAAATAAGGATGATATCCAATAACCATATTAAAAACTATCATTTTTCAAAATGAACCAGAAGACTAATAAATGATACAAAATACAAAGGAATTCCATGAACCAAAATTTTAAAACTCAGAAACAACAGAACTCAGGAAGGAATACAATTAAAGGAAAAAACTCAGAAGACTAAATCAGAAAGAATAAAAAGGCAAATGAACACAATAGATACTGACTTCAGGGAAATAAAACCATGAAAACCACAAAATATTAACAGTTAAAGTAAAATAAACTGATAAAAATGAAGGAAATGAGAGTAAAACCTATTGAAGATACACAAAGATTAGTATATGAATAATAAGGTTACCCGAAGAAAAACATCTAAAACAAGAGCAAATTAACACAAAAATATTTGAAACTACATATTTTCTTCATATCAGTGGATAATGACCTAGCATGACTAACAGCAAGACATAACTAGTAAAATTACTGGATTTTAAAGAAAAATAAATACATATATGCTTTAGTGAACCAAACAAAAATGTTACTGAACTCAAAAATTTTCTATTCAAGATGCTGCTGCTGTTGCAGGTAATTTTATTTACTTGCAGGAAGTAAAGGAGATAGGGGAATCATATCTAATACTGTATCCCCGAAGAGAGGCTTAGCCATTGCTCACATATACTATTTGGCTAATTACAAACTGATTTCTTCTTTGCAGTTGGCTACACTTATCATTTGACTTCTTGTCAAGCTCATCCTGTTTAGAGTTGCATCTGCAAAATATTGTGCTAAATTTTAACATTTAGTAAGAACTGCTTAGACCTTGAGACCCTTGTCCTATCAAACAAACAAAAAATAAGGGAAATAGAAGAAGAAAAAATTAGATATGTGGTAGATTGGTTGCAAAAGTGACCCAATAATTCTTGTCTCCATTTCCCACTCTGAAGTAGTCTTCTTTCACTGAGACTGAGCTTGGCCATGTGACTTTTTTTGGGTAATGAGACTGAAGCAAACATGACTCAAGCAGAAACTTAAATACTTGCACTTGATGCATGCCATTTCTTGCTGCTCTCTGGAACCCTTTGATCACTGTGATGAAGTCTCGGCTAACCTGCTGAGTGATGAGACACATGACCCAATCCTCATCTCTCCATTTGACAGCACCAAAGCCAGACACATGAGTGAGGTTTCTACTGGCCAAATCGGGCACAAATTGAATGCCAATAAAAATAATAATTGCAATAAATTAGAATCCATTGTTATAGACTGAATGTTTGTGTTCTCCTAAAATACATATGTTGCCATGTAAAAAATCCTTGAAATGTGATAGTATTAGAAGGTAAGGCCTTTCGGAGGTTATTAGGTCACGAGGGTGGAGCTCTCATGAATGGAATTAGTAATCTAGTAAAAGAGACTCCAGAGAGCTATCTGGCCCCTTGCATTATGTCAAGACACAAGAAGTCTTCAGTGCACAAGCTGAAAGAAAGCTCTTCCCAGAACTGACCTTTAATCTTGGACTTTCAGCATCCAGAATGGTGAGACATAAATTTCTGTTGTTTATAAGTCACCCATCTATTATATTTTGTTACAACGGCCTGATTGGACTAAGACACCCATCAAATATGCTTAAATCCACAAGTTGATAAATGATGCCAAAAAATAGTTGATTATTTACCTTCAGAAGGTTACTGGGACAAATTTGTCACGGTGATAAATGGAAAATATAAGGAAAGACTAGAACATTTATCTTCACTTACTAATATTATTGGGTAACAAAATAAGAGTTGAAGGCAAGCCTCTACACATAGAATTATTCCAGCCAGTATATAAAAAATAAATGACATCTGACCTGTGGTGGAGCAGTGAATAAAGTGTTGACCAGGGATATTGAGGTTGCTGGTTCAAAACCCTGGGCTTGCCTGGTCAAGACACATATGGGAAGCAACTACTATGAGTTGATGCTTCCTACTTCTCCCTTCTCTTTCTCTCTCTCTCTAAAAATCAATAAAAAAATTTTTTTTAACTAAATGATAACAATAGAATATCACCATTTTATAACTCCCATCAAATTAATGGATTTGGTCATAGCATTTACAGCTGCTAATATCACCAGAAAGGGAACCCAGCAGTCTGTGCCTCCTAATAAAACACAGTTCACCTGTAGTGTTGCCAAAAGGTTTGATTAGCCTGAGTCTAATTGCCTTAGCTGCCAAATTGTCAGAAATACAGAGGTTAGAGGAATATCCAAATCTAGAGGTCAAATAGTCCTAGTTCTTCAAAAAATAGATTGTTAGGAAAAATAAGCAACAAAAGGAAAAACTATAGAATAATAGTGATTTAGGAGACATCCAGAAATCACACACATACCCTCAAAACTAAATATGGGTGTGATAAAACTTAGTTTCTAGGGATGCACACTTGAGAATACATCATCAATGAATAACTTGTTTAGGCACTTATTAAATATATGCAATTGGCAAGGTTTTGTTCCATTCACTAGAACAGTGCTTCTCAAAGTGTGCATCAGTCTGCACTGGTGCACGCTAGAAGATTTCCAAGTGCAAGTGCACCCTATGGTATTCCATAGAAATATGTGCCACTGCACTAGAATATTTAGATGTTACAATCAGGCCGTTATAACAAAATACAATAGATGGGTGACTTATAAACAACACGTTTTTTGGAATTTAGATTTTTGGGGGACAGAGGTGTTGGGAATTGGCTGTAAATTGACAGTCTGCCCAATCCCTCATCTCACTTGCCTGATTAGGTTGCAAAAGGCTGTTAAACTGTGGTTCTGGATTGTTTACACTACCCCCCATGTTCCCCAGAAAGACTGGAGGCAAGATTCTTCTATCCTTTGTTTGGTGTGAAGTTAAGATGATATGTATGGTGGGGGTTTTCTGCACTTGGTAAATAAAATTCTTGGGTTGCCTTGGAAACATGATCAAAGAGTTTATTGATTTGCTAATGGCCCACTTTGCCCTATAAATAAAGCAAGATGCGGGTTTTGGGCATGCTTTGTTCTTGCCAGCAGCAATTACATGTTCCTCCTGACCCCATATTTTCTTAATTCCACACCGTTCCCACTCAGGACCTGGAATTACTAGCTGCACTGGTTTGTGGCATGTGCCCAGATATAAAAATAAATATAGTTACTCTATTATACCATTTCATTATGGAAATACCAGTCTTTTTTGTTAAAACATCTTTATTATATTTAATATTAACACATAATTATATTATTTTTAGATAAATACACCCAAATAAAATGGATAAATTTCTCAAAAAGAGCGTGATATTGAAGAATCTGATTCTCTAAGTGAGCAAAAGTTAAGTGTAAATAATATAGGACTTGAAGCCTGATGGGCAGAAT
Source organism: Rhynchonycteris naso (assembly GCA_037038555.1). Lineage (NCBI taxonomy): Eukaryota > Metazoa > Chordata > Mammalia > Chiroptera > Emballonuridae > Rhynchonycteris > Rhynchonycteris naso. The sequence continues at coordinate 59,630,125 of CM072995.1, read as the reverse complement.
TTAATTTATATCATTTTTCACCACTTAATACTGAACAATACTATTGGATTAGAAACCCATTCATGGAAGCTTCAAGTGATTTTGGTTTAACATTAACAGAAGAAGAACTGGCAGCTATATCCACTGATCGTGATGATAAAATATACGGAATTGTCTCTTGAAGCCTTTTGGATTTCTATAAAAGAAGAATATGTGGCAAAATCTAAAAAAGTTTTGAATATTTCACTACAATTTTCAACATCCTATTTATGTGAATTAGGATATCCTCAACACAATTAAGAGTAAAAAGAGAGGAATTCTTCAATGTATTGACAAAGAAATGAGAGTTTGCCTTTCATATATATGTCCAAACATTGAACATTGAAGAAATTGCTAAGACACATCAGGATCATGTTTCTCATAAACATAAGAATGAAAAAACTTAACACATTCGCGCCAGGACCTGCTGAATTTACTAAATCTTACTAAGAATGTGTATATATATATATATATATATATATATATATATATATATATATATACACACACACACACATATATATACATATACATATATATATATAAGACTTTTTTGTTTTTTATTTTTTAACCCCTCTTTTTATGAATTCTAAAAAGCATAACTTAAAAAATGTAAAATAAAATGTTTTTAATGTCAGAATAAATTTAACTTTGTTGTATTTATTTTGTTTAATTACCATAAAAGCACACTTGGAGTTTATATATTTTTTCTTTAATATTTCACTTAATTATTATAACATATTTCTCAGAAATTTGTATATAGTAGGCCTACAATTATTTGTAGGATTTTAAATGCTCCCCGACTTCAAAAAGTTTGAGAACCACTGCACTAGAATATTTAGGTGATAATGATATAAAAAATGCAAAGACGTGATTAATATAAAAGTGAATGAAGAGGCTACTTTCCTGAGGAGGGAAGTAGTTGTGATGGCAGGGAGTATACAGAGAGGAGGACCTCCTGCAGTCTGGGCATAGTTTTGTTTCTTGACATGAATATTAAATACTAGGATGTTGGTCTTAAAATAATTCATGGTGCTTTGTTTATTCTTCTGTATCTATGTCTCATTTTCATTTCAGAAGTCAAAAAAAATGAGAGTGACTTTCGGTTAGGAAAAGACCCAAATATAAAACAAGAAACTGCCATTTTTGTATCCTTGACTTTTCCATCCAGGGTGACAGGGTCCCCATGCAGTTACCGAGACCTGAGCTCTCATTCCCAGATTTATTACCTGTTTTACTTTTCCTGCGGCATCTCTAGCCTAGAGACTAGCACATAGTAGGTACTCAATAAATGTATTGAATGAATTAGTACATAGGTTCAAAGTTTTTAGCTCCTCTTCAAAATTTAAAATCTAAAGAGGGATGCCTTTTTACTGCTAGCTGAGGGCAGTTTGAGTTCTTCACTATAAGATATCTGCTAAGATGGTTTCATGTATGTGCAGTTTTATTTTCCTGAAGTTACTAGATTCTCTTTATTAACTTGTGCTTACATGAGTTAAAAAAAAATCTAAATTGTTGCTTTTGTAACCTTTAGGTATATCATTGAATTAAGCTTCAAAATGTCCTTGAGGCTTAGCTAGCTAAACACATTACAACTGAAATCCTGGCAAATATGCACTATAGAGTCAGAGCAACATTGATTGGCGGTGTATAATTATCTAATTTAAAAAGTGAAAAATGTCCTATTTATTTTCAGTTTTATGATGGGAAGATTCACTGTCAAAAATACATATCTTTCGGTCACTGATCTCAAAATTATAGCCACTATTCCCAGTCTATTAAAAATACCCCCAAACAAAGGCCCGTATACACTGGTAAGCATTAACTTTTTCCCTCTCTATTCTCACACTGAATACAAAATATAAAGAGGTTTAAACAGAAGTACTTACACTTTTACTAGCCTTGATCATATCCAGAGTTTCAATTTCCCACCTCCTGGAAACAATGAAACAAGTGCCTAAACGAAATTAAATGTAAACAAAATAAAAGCAAATGTCAGAACATCTTTTCATAAAGATTAGAAACCTTAAACAGAAATAAACCTATGAGCTCTAGTGTTCAAATCACTAGAGCTATTCAGAACAACAATTATACTAGGTGGCATTCTAGGGGACACGGCAACTTCCACATTGAAGGATAAACCTCTTCACATTGCGTGATCTTTGCATATTAAGCCTTTTTCCTTTTCCTCAAAGGTTCATTTGTATTTAGACATTGGTTACTGTCTGTCCATCCAAAGAGCAAGTAAATATATTTTGTTTTCTACAGTGAATAGTACAGAGCGGAGAAAAGTAATTACAGCGTCCATAAAAGCCTTAAAATGCCTTTGATTGCTTGTAGTTGGTGAAAGGTCGGGAATGGATGAGGCCAAGATTATGACTTCTGTGAGTGGTTGCTAGTCTTTGATTTTTCATTCCAAGTGAACTGTCTCTTGCAATTTGTCTTTGCCCTGTGTCATCAAAATGATAGACTACCAGAATGATGGACTGGGAAAAATTGTTCATATCCCTCCTGGATGGCCAAGCTATTTTATGTAGGTTTTGACTGTCTGTACAAGGATAGGTATGCAGCTTCCGAGGTGTAAAGACATGTCTCATTCTACCCAGATACTCCATCAGCATTTCAAATCTATTAAAATCTCAGTTCTTCTCATGTCTCATAGGCATCACTCCAGGAGCAATGTAAACTGTGTTCAAATGTATCCTCAGTGAGCATCCTGCAACTTTTCTGATTGACAGTGTTTTAGAGACTTGACTTGGTTTTTGTCCCAGTGCATTGAAGACCTCTCCCTTTTGACTTGTTCCTGGGTTATATATTCACTTACAAAACAAATGTCATCAGAAGTCTACTTTGAAAATCATCAACGTGCTTTCTTTAGGGCATTTCTCTTTGACCTTTCATCTAAAGCATCCCCCTTTCCGGGGCTACATTAGATGTTCCTAGGAACACTTAAGAGTAAGAAATGGCTTTCAAAATAGGGTTTTGTAGTGAAACAATGGACCTGAAAACAAGGACATAACCTTAAGAGGAAAGTTTCTGGTTTATTTTATTATATTCAATATATTAAGGCTTAAATCTGGTGCAATCAGTTTACAAAGCCCTCCAGCAATGAAGTGGTAGGCTGGGACCATGGGTCACCAGGCCAGCTGATCAAAGGGAAGAAGAGGCAAATGCACTTTCCAATAATGGAGGAGAAAAAAAGATAAAACAGTTTATTTATCCAGGCCCTACAACATAGTTCTGAGAATGGTAAAAGAGGCACTTAGAGGGTTATATACGTATAAGCTTATCACACACCACTGGTTTTTACTTGGACAACTGAACTAATAAGTGACAGAAGAAAAGAAGTTTTGAGCTCTCTCCTAATTTGGAACCATGAGAAAAGGTTGTCCTCACCAACCAGAGGTTCAGGTTGAAGTTTAACCTACAATAAGTTTTGCCTTTTTTTCTCACACTTCTACAGCTAAGCCTCACGCCTCATCCTGCTGAGCTGATCCAACAGCCAGAACAAGTGTTTTCAAGAGCTCAGAGCATTAACTTCTAGAGCAATAAAATAAGGACACTGGGCAAAGTGCTTTTGAATATCCCTTGCAATCTAACACCTGATGAGGGGTTTACTTAAAACTTCTTTGGCTTTAGTTTGCTATTCAAAAAGCTGTTCCTGCTAAGCCTATGTATTTCTTTCCTCTGTATCCCCTATTACTTGTACTCATCTTTTAACAAACAATGTGAGTTAGCTGGAGGTATTTAACTACTGTTTGATTTTGTAAGAAAAAAAATTATGAAGGTTACAGAATCATAATTTAAAAAAGCAAATGACATTTTTTTCAAGAATTTTATGAAGTCTAAACGTAGAGGTAGGTCAAAAATCACATAGATTGCAGAGAAAATAAAATAGGAGTTGAGCAAAAATTATATATATTAAAGAAAATTATAAATGGGAATGTCTAAACATATTTGTATCTTACCATCAGAAATGGTTTTCCTCTACAAACCATACACACACACACACGCACACACACACACACACACACACACACACACTCCATTTGGGGGGAAATTTCTTTTATAAGAGCTTTATGAGTATGGGGAAAAAATTGGGTTCCCACTTTTTCTTAATATTGCTGTCTCCATTTCCACGTAAACAAGAGAAACACGAGAATCAGGTGCTGTCAGGCGTGGGGTTATTTTCCCCAGTCTCATACATTTTCTCAGCTAGAGTGGCAACTCTCTTTTCTCTTAAATTTCTGCTTGATTGTGCTGTGATAAGTCTACCTCATAATCAACTGAAAATAAGTGATATATATCACCAAAATCCAAAGGGTTCCTACATAAATATTTTATCATTATTTAATATCTTATTTCAGCACTTGATTTATTATCATCAAGCAACAAATGGCTTTCCTAATGACCACATGGCTGAACTTGAGGGACAACTCTGGGCTGCCTCTACCATAAAGATTTAACTCCTCTTCTAACAACTTCATTTGACCTTCTCTTGGACTTGCAAGGAAGAGAAAACAACATAGCTTTCCTGAAGCTGCAGTTAACTGACTCATGCTTACTTAAAATAGCACTGTTATCACTACTGTCCTAGTTACAGTAAACATTGATAGAGATATTCTTAATTGAAGGAACTGAAGGCTAATTAAGATAAATGTATAGACAAACTAAATGAAACTTTCATGGAGGAGATAAAATGGGATTTAAGACAGGAAAATCAAGGTCACCATTTGTGGGTGATTATCATAGAACTATATATTAATAAGATGAAAAAAAGGAAAAACATGAGATCATTGAAACAATAACACAGTTTATGGGAAAAAATATCACCTCACAGGAACAATTTTTGAATGGCCACCAACAAATACAAGGCATGGTAGAAAATCTCTGGAAATAAATACTTAAAGAAAATAAATAAGTCAAGAAAAGTCATTCACATAAACAGAATAAAATCACTAGTTCAATTACACTGGGGAACAATTTTTTTTTCATTTTTTGTTGCATGAGGTTTTAGAACTTTTCCTATATATTTCTGCATCGCTGGTTCCAAATTTGAAATCTCTTGTTTGGTGCATGGTCTAGTTTTTATGCAATTTTAATTTCTTTTTGTTACAGTTAATGGCATGCATTGTGTAAAGCCAGTGGCCGAGGCCACCATCACAGCAGCCTGACCCACGCAGGTTTGCATTTGATTCGAACAGTCGGTAATGAAACACAGGAGCCAAGAACTGGTGAGCCATCAGCTTTAATTCTAGCTTGCACCCAGCGGGCAAGCAAAAACACACACTGGGCTCCAAAACCCACACTTTCAGTGCTCACAAAGCTACTGACTTATCCGAGTTTCCTAGCATCAAAGGTTTCTAGCTCACCAGACTTATTCACCTCTGTTTCCCATCTCCTCCTGCACAAACTCTTAACAAACTGGCTTCTTCCTCAGCACTCTGCCATCTCGGCTGCTTCTCCTGGCCTTCACGTGGCCTTACTCTGCTCTCCTCTCTAATACTAATCTCAGGAACCCAGGGACCGAGAGAGAGAGAGATCTAGCTACCGGTCCGCCCACTTTATAGCATAGATAATCCAAACCTTTAATCCAATTATACATACAAGAAAGTCTCTGATACAAAGCCACCCATCTGAGGCATAATGGGATTCCTCCCTACATCACCACCCTACATCATCTAATCAGTCAAGGGTGTGGAGAAGAGCTTAGTCTTAAACTAAGCCTTAGGCTATAACGACCCAGCCTGCCCACAGCCTGTTCCAGAACACACATTCCAAGCATAAGGCCAAATAATATCACCTGGGTGATGGGCTTCCATGTGGGCAGCTCCATCTTTAACAAAGTGAGCATAATATATTTTATCTGCCCAACACATTGGTTTTACATTGGAGTTAAAGGGCAACAAATCTGGGATTGAACATAACCACAAGGTAATTAATGTTTTATAAACATCACTTTTACATAATTGTAGTTGTTTTTAAATGTAAAAATTTATTATCTGATAAGAATATCCTCTTATTTTGTTTTAAGATTGAATCATGGCTTCTTTGAGTAGGCATAAATGTAAGAGTAGTACTGACACCTTCTGTTATATATGTGGCTGTTACACACTTCAACATCAAAGGTGCATTATTTCATCATTTGTGACACGTGCATATTTACCTATTTTCAAGTTCCCCTTGGTGATCAAGACAAGAATTGGGCTCCTCATATTGTGTGTCATAACTGTGAGGAAATGCTTCATGACTGGACAGAAGGAAAATGTAAAGGAATGACTTTTGGTATTCCCATGGTTTGGCATGAACTCAAGAACCACAGCAGTGACTGTTATTTCTGTCTGATCCATACAAAGGGCATCAGCAAGAAAAAACAGCATATGATCGCATATCCTAATATTCCTTCAGCAATGCGACCTATCCCACACTCTGAGACACTCCCAGTTCCAGTTTTCAATGGTTTTATTTCTTTTAAGGATGAAGAAAAGTGAACATGGTGATCAAGTGTATTTTGATAAGATGCATGAGGAAATGGTTGTAGAATCTGAAGGTTCTTTTCCTGATGCCACACAGTCATTAACCCCTCAGTAGTATATCCAACCCAAACTGAATGACTTAGTAAGAGATTTGGGCCTATCAAAGAAAGCAGCTGAGTTATTAGCCTCCAGGCTTCAAGAAAAGAATGTACTTCACCTGTCAGCTAAAGTATCCAATTTCAAGAAGCATGAACAAATTTTTTTGGACTTTTTTTCTGAAGACACTTTGTTTAATGTCATGATATCAATAGTCTTCTCAGCCAGCTAGGTGTTACCACATACAGTCCAACAGAATGGCGGCTATTTCTTGACAGCTCTAAACAATGGCAGACTACTGCTGGAGCATCAAACAAGATTGTCCTCAACAAGTACAAAAATGCAAGAGCTATAAACACAAATTTTTGCCTGAACAGAATTTAAATAAGTTTTGCTCAAATTTTATGATTAAAATAAGTGTTTTAATATGTTCTATTTTGAAATTGTAGACAAAGTCTGATGTAATAATATCTTTTAGTGCAGTGGTTCTTAACCTTTATTGAGGTACCGAAAACCCACCAGTTTCATATGCGCATTCACCGAACACTTCTTTAGTGATAAATAAAATATGAATTTTTCCAAATTCAAAACATAGGTATATGTTCTTTTACTGGTGCACAAAATGAGCTGTGCATGAACATCACCTTGCTCAAAGAACAAAACCAACAAAGTGCATGAACTCACAACAAATTATGGTATTACTTTATTCTGACCTCCACGGCAGAGGCTTCTCCGAACCCCTGAGACCGACTCATTGAACCCTTAGGGTTCGATAGAACCCAGATTAAGAACCACTGTTTTAGTGTATTACTGTATTTAGTTCATTTTTTTTTATAGAGACAGAGAGAGAGAGAGTAAAAGAGAGGGATAGATAGGGACAGACAGACAAGAATGGAGACAGATGAGAAGCATCAATCATCAGTTTTTTGTTGAGACACCTTAGTTGTTTATTGATTGCTTTCTCATATGTGACTTGATCACAGGCCTTCAGCAGATCAAGTAACCCTTTGCTGGAGCCAGTGACCTTGGGTCCATGCTGGTGAGCTTTTGCACAAACCAGATGAGCCCGCGCTCAAGCTGGTGACCTCGGGTCTCGAACCTGGGTCTTCCGCATCCCAGTCTGATGTTCTATCCACTGCACTACTGCCTGGTCAGGCTGTATTTACTGAATTATATAAATTATTATTATTTTCACGAAGATGATGCCCAAGAAGACATTCTACTTATTATCTTAAACTAAATGTTGAAAATTTTACAAGATGAAAACCTAAAATCTTCAATTGCAAAAAAAAACTATAACTTACAGAGAAAAGCTAATGTCAGATTTGAGATCAGCACACTCGAATTAGGTAGGACCAAGTATTTTTGTGGATGCAACAAAAATTTTGTTCCCCAGTGTTATCTGAATGACTAAAAACAATTACAGACCAAAAAAATCCTGCTATTGAGGAAAATAAAAAGATTTTCCCAATATTACCCAGGGTGACTGGCTGCATTAATCTAATTAATGGATTGATTAATCACTTAGCTGTGTTTTCATCAGCATAGCGGTGTGTTCTGAAGCCTTAAGCCCTGGGGGGTACACTTTAGTCTCATTTTTTCAAACTGCATCTTTGAACCAATTCATCATAGAATGCTTACTTATTGTGTTCCATGCAATTGCATCTCACAAATAATATTATTTGTGATTAAAATGTGTTTTTCACAGAAATCAATACCATGATTATTTTTTTTTCAAAATATTTCACCTTAATAAACAAGGACCTATTCATTAAAGATCAACTAACTATATAGTAGCTCTTTTTTCACTTAAGTAATGACCTGTTTTATGGGGGAACAAACAGTTCAGTTCAATTTAAATAATGTATCTGTTTAATCACATATTTCTGCATAACCCATATTCAATTTCTCCAGCCTTTAGGGACCATCCCTTTGGAATATCCACATTGCCTTTATCATATTATTTTCTTTAGAAATTAAATGTAATAGGTTGATGTTGATTCAGAAGCACACATATCATATTTAATCAGAAAAAGCCAAATCTTTGCCCTACCTCCACAGCTTCTCCTACTGGGTAATGTAGCTGTCAATCATTTCAAGAAGCCAAGTGACCAATCACGTAGGAGTGACCCCCTCTCTCAGGCCACCATATCTGAACTCTAGACATTCATCTTTCTGAACTTTCTAGTGAGAAAATAAGAACTTTCCTCCATTGTTTTATGTTATTTCATTGTTTTTGTTTTCCTGAATGTAAATCATCTCATAGATACAATTTCATCTAAAAGAAAGCAAACTTTTATTGCTATGCATGTTTTTATTAATTTTCATCTCCTTACAGTGAAATGTTTTCTTCCGGATTAGAATACTGGTCAACACATTGAAAAATCAAAAAACAAAACAAAAAGCTATAAAGGCCATCCTCTTCTTTTCTAAAGTTAAAATGCAATCTGCTCTCAAAATTAAATTCAAAATTTCATATACTGGAGAATATGGGGGGAAAATAACAGCTTTGAAGTTGTTGATTTTCCTCCATAACTAACCATTTAGACTTCAATAAATACTTGGATATCATACCAGCTAGAGTAACTCTTACTACATTAGAAATTATTTACTAGCTAGTGAGGACACCGTTATTTCTAAAATTAATAGTTTTGTGAATAAAACCAGCACAGAAGTTCTAAATGAACTTTCTTTCATGGGGAGTTCAGTCATATGCCTGAGTATATAGAAAGTTTTCACATTGTTTTGGCTTAGCATCATATGTTGGAAACTTAAGAAGTACAGGATGCAAAGATCGACTTTGGTTAAATATTGCTAGAGTATAAGAAACTATTAGTAATATAATTTATTATGTAACTAAATCTCACATTTAAAGCATCATGTGGGGATTGTAGGAAACACCTAAATTATTTTAAAGAACAGAAAAATCCCTACACACATTAAGACAATGAACTGTTCATTTAATCTTCTTTCCCTCTGAAAAAGTAAGAGAAAGTCATCCATCACTTTTGTGTAAGACAGAGAACTTCAATTATTTTAAAACCTTACCTTTGGAAAGAAGCCAATATGTTGTCTTGTTTCCTGGAATAGCACCTATCCCACACAATATTATATTTTTTCAATGTATTTGAAAATAAAGTATGGATTGTGAAGTGGGCAAAAGGCAGGATCTAATAGAGACTAATCCAAAATGTGGAAATAATTTTTGGTTGAATTTTTTTTTTTTTACAATTATCGCAGAAGTCCTCACAAACTTCTGAATGAAATACCTGTTATTTGTGAGAGCCCTTAATAGATCAGGTATAAAGATAATAGGACAGTATTTACAGAGCACATGCTTTCTGTATCATGATTATTAGAATTTAGTTATGAACCAGACCGGGAAAATGAAGACACTAAGATATTTCTAACAAGAAGGAAAATGGTACAAACAACAACAACAAAAAAACCCACCAAAACTATTTTAACAATGAAGAGTTTAAAATGTTTATTTACTAAATACAAATATGCTTTCCAAATACCAGGTTGTTTTAATTGCTTCTCTCAAGCTATTTCATGTTTACACACCACTATACTCAAGGGTTTCTCCAGAAATCTGTTGCAGAGTTAGGATGGATTTAGAGGGTTTTTGTATTTGTTTTTTTGCCATGGCTAGTTCTTTCATCTCCTATATCCACCTTTCTCTGGAACATAATTGTGCAACCTTGCCCAGATACTGCATTGTTATTAATAGTTTATTATTCCCTATGAGACATACTAGTATCACAGCTAGCTCAGTGACAGGGAACAACCTTCTGCCACTGCCATTCATTTTCTTCATTCTTGCATTTATTTATTCATGCAACAAAAGTTTAATGCATGAGAATGATGATACTATGAGCTATATATCTGCACCCAGAAAATAAACATGAAAAGAACAGGCCATATATATCAGATCTACTCTCCATTTCTATAATTTGCCTTTTCAAGAATGCTATATAAGTGGAATCATACAGAAAGTATATGTTGAGACAGGCTTTTTCTTTCTTCCTGGCAGAATAACTAATGCCCTTATGGATGAGCTATTTGTCTTATGCATCAATAGTTCATTCCTTTTTATTTCCAAGTAATATTCCATTATTTGGGTGCACCACAATTAGTTTAACCATTAACACTGAAGAATGTTTGGATCATTTCCAATTCTTGGTTATTACAAATAAATCTGTTAAGAATATTCATGAACTGCCTGACCAGGCAGTGGCACAGTGGATAGAGTGCCGAACTGGGATGCAGAAGATCCAGGTTCAAGACCCCGAGCTCACCAGCTTGAGTGTGGGCCCATCTGGCTTGAGCAAAGAGCTCGCCAGCTTGGACCCAAGGTCGCTGGCTCCAGCAAGTGGTGGCTTGGTCTGCTGCAGGCCCGCGGTCAAGGCACGTGTGAGAAAGCAATCAATGAACAACTATGGTGTCGCAACGGCAATGAAAAACTAATGATTGGTGCTTCTCATTTCTCTCTGTTCCTGTCTGTCTGTGTCTGTCCCTATCTATCCCTCTCTCTGACTCTCTCTCTGTCCCTGTAAACAATAAATAAAACATTAAAAAAAAAGAATATTCATGAACCAAGTTTTGTACAAATATAATTTTTCATTTTCTAGGATAAATGCCCAGAAGTGAAAGTGCTAGCAGAGTCACATGGTAAGTGTGTGTTTACCTTTGAAGAATCTGCCATACGAATTTCTTGAGTGACTGTATCATTTACCTTTCTACAAGCAATGTTTGAGGTATCCAGTTACTTTACAACCTCACCAGCATTTGACATTAAATATCTATCTATCTATCTATCTATCTATCTATCTATCTATCTATCTATCTATCTATCTACCTACCCATATTTTATTTTAGCCATTCTATAAAAAATGTCTTATGATATATTCATTTGCATTTCTTGATGAATAATGTTGCTCAATAATTTTTGTTTTGTTGTTTACCATCCATATCTATTTTTTGATGTTTATTGAAATCCTTTGCTTATTTTCTAATTGGATTGTTTGGTTTCTTACTGTTGAGTTTAGAGAGTTTTTTGTTTGCTTTTTAGTGAGACAGAGAAAGAGAGAGGGTTAGATAGGAATAGACAGGCAGGGAGGAAGCGAAATGAGAAGCATCAATTCTTTGTTGTGGCACCTTAGTTGTCCATTGATTGCTTTCCATAAGTACCTGGATTGGGGGGCTCCAGCAGAGTGAGTGACTGCTTGCTCAAGCCAGTAACCTTTGGGCTTAAGCCAGCAACCATGGGGTCATGTGTATCATCCCACACTCAAGCCAGCAACCCAGCAGTCAAGCTGGTAAGCCTGTGCTCAAGCTGTCAACCTGAGGGTTTTGAACCTGGTTCCTCTGCATCACAAATTAATGCTCTATCTACTGCACCATTGCCTGGTCAGGCTAGAGAGCTCTTTATATATACTGCTTACAAAAATTAGGAAATATTTATCACTTCATACTCACTTGGAAATATCCCCTAACATTCATGAGCAGTATATTTTGTACCTCTTATATCTGATAAGGGATTTGCAAATGTTTATCAAAATTAGTGACTTGTCTTTTTATTTTTTAACAGTTATTTATGGAGCAAACTATTTAATTTTGATGGAGTCTGATAATTACGTTTCTTATAATTCTATTTTTGGTGTCACATCCAAGAATTTGTTACTTAACCATAGGTCATGCAGATTTCCTCCTATATTTAAACAAAATTTTATAGTTTTACATTTATACATTTATATTTAAGATCAATTTTGAGCTGAATTGACTCTCAGGGCAAGTTTGTAATTAGATCATGAAACCTCAGGTCAAAGCTATAGAGAAGGTTGAGAGAGTGGGAATGTGCCCTTTCTCATCTTCATCAGTAGTGAGTGACTGCTTATTGCTTGATGTTTAAATAATGCTTAAGGGAACCCTGGCATTTTTCACTCAGGTGAAAAACAGCTCAACACTATTAGAAAGCCTCCCCTGTTTAATAATAGTCTGTGTCCTTTTGGTTCCAAGTAAGAATTAGGCTGCTCAACATCCAGTGATCTGGCACCAGGGTGTATAGTTGGAATGGGAGCTTGGCTAGAACAAGGAATAAATATTGTGTAAGATGAATCTCATTGCCTGGAACCTATTGTGCAAAGGGCTGGTGTTCCTGTATTCTATATTATTTCCTTCTAAAAGTGTTAAACTTTGTAAATGAGCTCTAGGCTTTCACATGATTGACAAGTTAGAGCAGAGGGTCAACACTTAGAATTCACAGGGGGCCCTGGAGAAATCATTGTAGCTCTTATTTTGTTAGCATTGCAAATATAAATATTTATGGTTTCAAATTATTTTATTGAATTTATTGGGGTGATACTGCTTAATAAAATTATACAGGTTGCAGGTGTACAATTCTATCATACATCATCTGTATATTGTCTTATGTGTTTACCACCATAAGCCAAGTCTTCTTCCATCCCTTGCAACTTTCCTTAATGAACTTAAGAACAAGCGTTACTTAACAAAGAACAGATTAAAAGCATTCAAATGTACAACATTACCTATATAGAACTGTTTTTTATCAAGAGACTCATTTTTAGAGAAAACTTTTTGTTATTTGATTTTTGACAGAAATGAGTCTATTCTAGACCTATTTAATTGTGCCAGAAAAATTGGGAACTCCATAGAATTGATTTTTATAGCTCCATCTTATGTTCCACTTTAACATATATAAATATTCACTTTTTTCATAAAGAATATAAGATTTATTTTATCACTATTGTTTTAATGTATTAATATAAGATTCAGCACACCTTAAATCACTGTTTCTTTTCATGAAAGTAAAGAAACATTGAGATTTGACTTTGGGTGGTGAGTATACAACATAATCAACAGTTTAAATGCTATAAAAATGTTTACCTGAGACATGTACTCTTATTGATCAATGTTACCCGATTAAATTTAATTTTCTAGATAAAATTAGAAAAGAAACATTGAAATAATCAAAATAATAATTGCTAGGAGATTTATTATTATCGAATTGTACACATACTTTAAAATGGGATGAAAAATATAGAAGTTATTTCTAAGGTCTTATTGTAATGTTTCAGTTTCTCCAGATAGAATAAAATCATCCAGAGAGTCCTTACTTCTGTTTGTCTTCTTGCCAGATTTACTCTTCTCACTGAAATTTTCTCTCCCTTCCCTCCCCATTGTCCACTCTCCAAATATAATATGAAATTTAGAGCCAGGAAGACTTAATTAGGTAGTAATCAGAAGAGAAAGCTTTATTTTCCCCTTACTTCAGGCACACAGAGCTGTCAGTCAGTTTTAAAATTGCTTTGTAAGCTGCTCTACTATTTAATTTTTTATCTTAATATCTTAATGATATGGTACCCAATACAATAACTATTTCCTATACCCATGCATTCATAATTAATTTGTACAACCATTTCTTCACTGAGAGCTTGAGGAATCATATTACTGTTTCCAAAAACAATGCAATGTTTTGTCTTTCACTAGCAAAGTAAGAGAAACTGCTGAGTTCACAATAATTCAGTTCACTAATTTTGATCCAAGGCATTTTTCCCCCTTCCTGGATCAACTAGATTGGCTGTATCCATAGCTCAGAGATGACTAGAAAATTGGGCAGCTTCTGTTTTAAGAGAATAAATATTGACAGTGATAGCATATTAAAAGTTCCAAGACATTTTATCCTGGCAGAGGGGCAAAATGTTTGGGGGATCTGTTGGAATCTATAATTTGGTGTTTATTCAGATGGCCAAAGTGAAATCTGAAATAAAATAATTTAGTCTTAAGCCAATCACATCAATATCTCTTCATAATTTTTTCCTCTGGTATAGAACAAGGAATAAGTTGACACATGTACTTGACCTCATTAGGCCAGATTTTGTCGGTGATGGAAACAGCTTTCATCAGCATTTTAGACTCCTTCCTTAATCTCGAAGCCTACTTAACAGAAAAAAAAAATGGTTGTATAAACCCACTTAGCAGCCTGACCTGTGGTGGCGCAGTGGATAAAGCATCGACCTGGGAACACTGAGGTTGCCAGTTCAAAACCCTGCACTGGTCTGGTCAAGGCACATATGGGAGTTGATGCTTCCAGCTCCTCCCCCCTTTCTCACTTTCTCTATCTCTCTCTCTCTCTCTCTCTCACACACACACACACTCTGTGTCTCCTCTCTAAAATGAATAAATAAAAATAAATTTAAAAAAAATAAAAATAAAAAATAAACCCACTTAGCACAAAAAAAAAAAAAAATGGTTGTTTACCCACTGCTATGCTTTGACACTGAAATGATTTAACATAACAATATTCTCTTTTAGGTTTGAAAATACTACTATTATTCTGCTGCAAGTGACAACCAAAGAAGAGTTTTGAGCTAAACATTTGAGTAATTATGACCGTTTTTGGCCAATTGGTCTCCTTCTGCCACTGCTCAGTTCAACCCACGCCCACAGGTGTTATCTTTGGTGAGTTCATCATATTTAAGTAGCTGGATCTCAACTTTGTTAGCATTTATTCTGTAGGTCTTCATTGTGAACATCAAGTATTTACTATTGTAGTAAGCTTTCAGTTACAATTAGATGATAAATAGAATTTAAGTTTATTAGACTTATACAGTGGTGTTTAAATTTGTTATCATTTGAAAAAGTTAAGCAAAAAACAGGCTTTCAAAATCATTTTCCTTTCAGAAAACAAAGACACATTCCTTTGAAAAATACTATTGGCAATTGCTACTAATGCGGAGAGAAATAGCTCATTTTATTTAAATTTATTTTAAACTCGCTATTTTGTGCAGTGTCTTTTTGTTTTCTTTTTTGATCTTTTGCCATTTTCCAGAAACAGTTTCATTTTCTTAAATTAAGAGATTCTGAAAAGCAGTTATTCCAAACAATCTCTAGAACACAATTTAAAGCTGCTGGGGCAAACTCATTGGTACTTTAGGCAACGATTTATAATTCTCCATTAGACCCTGCCATTTAAAATCATCACAGTTTTGTATTTTATCTCAAAAAATTGTGTTCGCTGGGACTGCCACTCAAAGAAAAATACACCAAAATGTAGATAAAACCAATCATCCTGTCATTCCCTGTTCTGCATGTTAGTGGAGACGATGGTGACAGATGAAAATTCTTTGGCAGAAGCACTGCCTCTGTATATCAACCCAAATGTAACTTGTTTTGCATTGTCAGATAACAATGCTGACTGAAGCAAGGAAAAAAATAAATACGGAAAGGGGCATCAGTGGAAAAGCCCATCACTCAATTCCTACCAATAATAAATAAATGGAGAAAAAATATATATTCATTACATGGTTGAAAGACCTGAAGCCCGTAACATTTAGAAATACAATTTCCAAACATCCTGTGAGCATTTTCAGAAGCCGTCGCTGAATAGCAATAGGGTGTTTGTTCATCCCCAAAGTCATGTTGTTATTTTTTCTTTCCCATGTTCCCGTATGGTGTATTTCCTTTACTGATCTATGATCTAGTTAAATATAAGCCTTTGCAACGTGTGGGTTGGAGCTGCAATCAAGTGACAAGCACATTAGAGAAGAGCGAAATCGGAGAAACAATGTCTCTCTCATGGAGAGACCACCCCTATTAATGTTAGTAACTTTCCAAACTTTCCCAATTAAAGAGGTTTTGCTCTTGGTAGGCTGACATTGTAATGAAGTCACAATTACCGAAGTTTTGCAACCATTTTCACAAAATGTACTGAGGTATCCTGAAATGATGAATGCCAGAGTAAAGGTCATAAAATTGCTGAAAATACTATTTTGCATTTTTAAGATTGTATTCTGGACCTAAATGTATTAATTAACTGCATTTTTGGACTGAGATGACCAATTGGTAGTCAGTCCAACATTTGAAATGAAGAAATCAGACTTTGTTGTTGGATCCAGTCTCCAAGATCAGACAATTGAGTGACACATGAAAACAGAATACCTAATAGTGGGTACAATTTCAATTTTTATACCTAACATGAATTCTGGTGTATTTCTCTACCTACTGTTTTAGTTTCCTCAAAATGAAAATACTCACTTGACATGCAGTATATCCATAAGCGTATATAAAATTTCCAATCTTAATGTTTACAGTATCGGTTTCAGAATTTTTTTTCTCCACTACTTGGGTGCCTTATAACATGGACCGAAAGAAAAAAATTGTTTTAAGGTCTAAGCTCCAGAGAAGTCAGTTGAATCTGAAAAATAATCAGCATGCTGCATTTCTGCTTACCAATATCTGTTTGAAAGTACCCCATGAAACTGGACAACATAAGAATTAAATCTACCTCCCACTAATATGGAAGGAACTCTAAATTAAAGCAGTATGAAATGTTCCACCATATTCCTTGTCATTAAGATTTTTACAGAAATGCACATTTAGGACCATTCAACTTGGCTACCATGTCTGCCAGAGGATTCTTGTTTTCTCATCCTCTTCTTGCCACAAACTATATCAGGGTCAACAGCAAAACAATTAAACTTGAGAGTAGTCCAGAATTTTTCAGGCACTTTTTTCTTGAAGTATAAAATGAAAAGACCGTATGAAAGTACTGTTCAGATTAGAGATAAAAATAATTATTATGAGGGAGATTTTTAGTCACCTCTGTGAGGGAAGACATGATGTAAAATTTTTGTTCTCTTTTAGCTTTGAAGAAGTAACAACTCAGTTTGATAAGAAATGGAGTCTAACCCCTACATTCCTTTGGATTAATGTCCTATGTTGTGCACAGACTTCAGGGAAACTAGAACTGAGCATGTGACCACAGAGATGAGAGAAAGAAGGCCTATCAGAGACATCATGTCAGCAGCTCCACATGAAGGTCAGAGAGGTGGTGACATAGTTACATGAGACAGAACTGGGACTCAGCCCATGTCTCTCTCTCATGCAGGGACACCAAAGATATTCATCAGAGAAGAGTAGTATTCATTCAGATTCTATTTATGTGAACTATGTTGTCATTTGACCTGGTCTTTATGTGCTTCAGTTTTGTTATTGTTTTTAAATTTTTTAACTAAATTTAAAAATTTTTTTTTGTGTTAACATGGATTCAAATGTCCCATTCAATGTAACACCCTCACCCCAAACAACATTCTCCCATTACACTCCCTTTGCCCCCCTATTCCTTGCTCCCTCCCCTTGGCTTTCTCTCCCTGTTTCCTCTGTGATTTGCTGTCCTATTATCTTTATCTTTGTGTTATGTATATATAATTTCACAAATCCCTTAACCTTCTCTGATTCTGTACCTTTATCTCCCTTACCTCCGACAGCTGTCCCTCTGCTCCCCGTGACCTCACATCTGCCTCTATTCCGTTCCTCAGTTCACTGTGTTCACCAGATTCCACATATAGGTGAGTTCATATATTTGTCTTTCTCTGCCTGGCTTATTTTACTGAGCATAATAATCTCCAGGTTCGTCCATGTCATCTCAAAAGGTAAGATTTCCTTCTTTCTCACTGCCACGTATTATTCCATTGCGTATATGTACCACTGTTTTTTTATCCACTTGTCCACTGACAGACACTTGGGCTGTTTCCAGATCTTGGCTATTGTAAACAATGCTCCAATAAACATGGGGGTGCATATCTTCTTTTGAATCAGTGTTTTTGGATCCTTAGAATATATTCTTAAAAGTGGGATAACTTGGTCAAAAGGCAGTTCCATTTTTAATTTTTTGAGGAATCTCCATACAGTTCTCCACAGTGTCTGCACCAGTCTGCATTCCCACCAGCAGTGCAGGAGGGTTCCCTTTCCTCCACATCCTCGCCAGCACTTATTCTGTGTTGTTTTGCTGATGAGTGCCATTCTGACAGTTGTGAGGTGATATCTCATTATGCTTTTAATTTGCATATCTCTGATAAATTATTAGTGACATTGAATATTTTTTCATATGCCTATTGACCATCTGTATGTCCTCTTTGGAAAAGTGTCTATCCAGTTCCTTTGCCCACTTTTTAATTGAATTGTTTACTTTCCTGCTGTTGAGTTTTAGAAGTCTTTTATAAATTTTGGTTATTTACCCCTTATCAAATGTACAGCGAATACATTCTATTGTGTGGGCTGTCTTTTTATTTTGTTAATGGTGTCTTTTGCCATGCAAAAACTTTTTATTTGATATAGTCCCATTTGTTTATTTTGTCCTTCATTTCACTTGTCCATGCAGCTATATTTGCAAAAATATTGCTAAAAATGATATCAGAGAGTTTACTGCCCATGTTTCTTTCAAGGTGTTCATGGTTTTGTGACTTACATTTAAGTCTTTATCCATTTTTAGTTTATTTTTGTGAATGGTGTAACATGGTGGTCTAGTTTCATTTTTTTGCATGTACCTAACCAATTTTCCCAACACTGTTTATTCAAGAGACTGTCTTTACTCAATTGTATATTCTTTCCTCCTTTGTCAAATATTAATTCACTATAAAGGCGTGGGTTTATTTCTGGGTTCTCTGTTCTGTTCCTTTGATCTCTGTGTCTGTTCTTATGCCAGTACCAAGCTGTTTTGATTGCAATAGCCTTGTAGTATAATTTGATATCAGGTAATGTGCTACCTCCCACTTTGTTCTTCATTTTCAAGATTGCTGAGGCTATTCAGGTTCTATTTTGGCTCTGTATAAATTTTTGAAATATATGTTCTAGATCTGTGAAGTATGCCATTGGTATTTTAATAGGAGTTGCATTTAATTTATAGATTGCTCTGGGTAATATAGACATTTTAATGATGTTTATTCTTCCTATCTATGAGCACGGTACATGCTTCCACTTGTTTGAATCTTCCTTGATTTCTTTTTCAATGTCTTATAATTTTTTAAGTACAAGTTTATTACCTCCTTTGTTATATTTATTCCTAGGTACTTTATACATTTTGGTTGCAATAGTGAAGGGGATTGTTTCTTTAATTTCTAAATGCTTATTGTTGGTGTATAACAATGTCATTAATTTCTAAATATTAATTTTTTATCCTGCCACCTTGCCAAATTTAGTTACCAGGTCTAGTAGGTTTTTGACTGAGACTTTAGGGTTTCTATGTATAGTATCATGTCATAAGCAAATAATGACAGTTTTACTTATTTTAAATTTGGATGCCTTTTATTTCTTCTTCTTGCCTGATTTCTATGGTTAGGACTTCCAGAACAATGTTGAATAAGAGTGGTGAAAGGGGGCACTGCTGTATTTTTTCTAATCTTCAGGGTGTTGCTTTTAATTTTTTGCTTATTGAGTATTATGTTGGTTGTGGGTTTGTCATAGATGGCCTTTATATGTAGAGGCATGTTCCTTGTGTTCCCACTTTGCTCAGAGTTTGATCATAAATGGGTGCTGGATTTTATCAAATGCTTTTTCTGCATCTATTGATATAACCATGCAATTTTTATCATTCATTTTGTTTATGTGATGAATCACATTTTTCAATTTGCAAATATTGTACCAGCCTTGCCTTTCCAGAATAAATTCCACTTGATCATGTTGTATGAACTTTTTAATGTATTGCTGAATCTGGTTTGCTAATATTTTGTTGAGATTTTAGCATCTATGCTCATCAGGAATGTTGACCTATAATTTTCTTTGTTGTAGTGTCTTTACATGGTTTTGGAATGAGGATAATGCTTATCTTATAAAATGAACTTGGAAGTCTTCCTTCCTCTTGAATTTTTTGAAATAGCTTGAGAATGATAGGTGTTAGTTTTTTAAAAATGTTTGGTAAAATTCACTTGTGAAACCATTCAATAGAAGACTTTTGTTTGCTGGTAATTTCTTGATAACTGTTTCAATTTCATTTGTTGTAATCAGCCTGTTTAGTTTTTCTGATTCTTTCAGATTGAGTTTTGGAGGATTGTATGTTTCTAGCCACTTCTCCATTTCACCTAGGACATAGGTTGTCCAATTTTTGGCATGCAGATCTTCATAGTATTTTTTATACAACCCTTTGTATTTCTGTGGTGTGGGTCATTACTTCTCCACTTTCAATTCTAAATTTATTTGTTTAGATCCTCTTTTTTCTTGATGAATCTAGTTAAAGGTTTAACAATATTGTTTATGTTTTCAAACAACCAGCTCTCGGTCCTTTCGTGGTGCAGTTATCCCTTCAGGCTGGCTGGCTCTAAGGGTCCACATTGATCATGTGTATTAGACACTGTGCAGTGTCAGTCCTTTTGGATGTGTTTATTCTCCAAAGTGTCTGGTGCCTGCTGGACTCCTCCTTTGGGTGTGCTGCTTGTGTAGCTAGCTGAATCTAGCGTTGGTATTGTCTGCCACCCAATTCTGGTTGTATTGGTTCTAGGTCTCCTTGGGTTGGCATCAGCCATTGTTTGTAACCTGCTGTGGGTAACCTGTCTGAAGCTACTGCTCTGTTCACTGTTTGTGTCTGCATTTTCTGTGCCTGAGTAGTATGGGAGGGGCCAACCTGTGTATAAGGATCAGCTTCCTCCTGCTTAGAGATGACAGCAGCTTCGTAAAAGCCCTAAGTTCCATAAGATTTGCCTCCACTTTTCAGCTATTCCATCCCCTCCTGAAGCTATGTGGTCTTCCCACAGAGTCTTCTGTAGAAAGGCTGTAGTGTGGGGTCAGACTGGTCTCATCCCAACAACCCCCCTACAGGTTGCAAGTTTGGTGGTTTAGGGAAGCTGATGTTGAAAATACAATGTTAGTGGGACCCGCTACTTCACAGGTCTCTTGGTTAGGAGCTCAGTATGGGGAAAATAGCCCCTAATCCAGAGCCTAATCCTTCAGTCATTGCTGGAAACTAAAATTTTATTTCTTCTCAGCAAGGTGAGCAGTAGGTTATATTGAGTAAAACCAACAGTCTCCTCTGCAGAAGTTCTTCCAGCTAGTGAGACCCTGGTCTTAGGGAGGAAGACTGAGAGTCCTCCCCTGGGGCTGACTGTGCCCCCCTCAGAAAATGGCTAAGCCCCTTGACCAGACCCAACAATTGGCTCAGAGGGACCCACACTTTAAATGCTTTAAATGTATGTGCTCCAAGCCTCTCTCCCTTCCCTCTGTGGAATCTAGCCCAGCAGGGCAGGATAACCAACACCTGGGCCAGCTGACTGTGAAGCCCTACCCTGTCCAGTGCACACAAGCCACTGTGCTGGTGTTGACCACAGAGAGCAGAACTTGCCTAAGCTGGGCCTTGTGTCCAGTGAGCCCTCCCTTAGGACACACTGCCAGCAAGGATTGTTAGGTCCTGAAGTGATGCTCTCTGCAGCTGGCCATTGGATGTGCCAGCCCTGAGCCTCCCTGGAGGAAACCTGGATCAGACCAGTAGGGGACACTACCCATGACTGACCCTTAGCAACTTTCTTAGAGCTACAAGCAATCCAGAGTTTGTGGCTGCCTTTGCTGGGCCTAGGTGCACATGGAAATACCACGCTGGACTCCTAGGCTGGCCTTTACCTACAATGGACCTGGGGGAAGGTCTGCTTAAAAGGCCAAGGTTTCCTGAGCTCCAACTCCTGCAGCCTCTGTCTGCTGGCTGCTTGTTGGGCTCAGCCACTGAAAAAAACTTCTGGTAGAGTTTAGAGCTTGGCACAGTTAATCTATTAAGAAAGGTGGTGGGTATAGCTCTGTCTCTGGGCCCCAAGTGTCTGTCTGTCCAGATGTTATTTTGCAGACCTCAGTAGGGTGTGCCCCAGGAGTCTGGTAGGTATAGCCTCTGAGAGCCAGAGGTGTGGTCTTCCTATAGTTCCGACTGTTTCCACTGAATCTCCCCTGAGGTGGAAGCACCAGTCATAGATTCGGGAGCTGAGGGGGAAAGCTGAAACCTCAACACCAGAGTCAACAACTGAGTTACTGACATGTTCCGTGCTTCCTAGCTGACTTCTCATAATGGGCTGATCTCCATGGGGTGGGTCATAGAGATTCCCAGAGGGTAGAGCAGTTGCTTTTCCCCAGGCTGATGCAGCAAGAGGGGAATGCTACACCCAAGAAAGATGGCGACTGTAGTACTAGAGAATGACTCAGCACAGGGGTTCTGGTGGCCCTCCCCCATGGTGTCTCTCCCTGGGCCACCAACATCACACTGTCCTCCCACAACTCTAGTCCTCTCAGCCCTCCCTCCACTGTAGCCCCAGGTAAGTGGTTGTAAACAAGATATTCTGTGTGGGCCCTTTAAGATGGAGCCTGTATCTCCAAGAGCACCTTCTCATTTTCCCAGACAGAAACCCAAGCTCTTTTCACCTCTAAATGCTGTGGTGGGTGCCTTTTCTTGGCTCTGGAGCTCTAGGCGGGAGCTCCAGGCCTGGGGCTGAAGACCCACACCTCTCAGGGCGAACCTCCCCACAGTGAGAGTCCCTTCAGAACCTCAGCTTCCACTGGCTCCTTGGAGTGGCGCAGCCCTTTCCATGTCTTGCCCTTCCTACCAGTCTTGATGTGGCTTCTGTGATCCTTGGTTATGGATTCCTCTTCCTTTAGCCCAAAGTTGGTTTTTCAAGATGATTGTTCTTAAATTAACTTGTAATCCAACTTGGTCCTGGGAGGTTGCAGTTGGAACATCTGCCTACTCCATTGCCATCTTGGAATCTTCTGTGCTTTAGATTTTTTATTAGTTATTCTTTCTTTATTTTTATTTATTTATTCATTTTAAAGAGGAGAGAGAGAGAGAGAGAGAGAGAGAGAGAGAGAGAGAGAGAGAGAGAGAGAAAGGGGAGAGGAGCATATGGGAGAGGGGCACTCCCATATGTGCCTTGACCAGACCAGTGCAGGGTTTTGAACCAGCAACCTCAGCGTTCCAGGTTGACACTTTATCCACTGCGCCACCACAGGTCAGGCTGTGCTTCAGTTTTATATTACCTCTTAAAAAGAAGAATATAAAGAGTATCAGAAAATATGTTTAACTTACTTGAAAGGATTATTTCTAAGTAATTTATCACATTAATTATTTTTATATAACTAGATATCACTACTAATAGATCATGAAGTCATGATCTGGAAAGATGTTGAAAGGTCATCTGATTTTAGCCTTCTACCTCTCAGCCAATGAAACACACTTCAATTCATTGTGCAGAGAAATATGCTGATTAAAAAAGGCCAGCCAGTACTAAATATTATCTTGTGAGCAATTAGTTTTGTTGTCATTATTGTTGTTATTTCCTGGAGTATAATGAGACTGTGTTCAGATTTTGTCCCAGATCTGATTATCCTGTCTTCTAATTAGTAGAATTTGGAGGAGTCTTACTAGGTATGTGCCTTCTTCTGTAGAATATGTATGTACAGAATTCAACCCTAACTTGTACGTCATTGTTGTTGTGTTGTATCTGTTATATTTAAAAACTAGTTTTAGTAATGATTGAGGCATTTTTATTTTTATCTTACAATCTTCTGGACCATGCTGTTAAATTATATTGTACTTTATATGAAGAACAGATAATGTAACTCTGACATGGATAATATGTTGTGCAACATTAACAATCACAGCCATGAGTTAATGAGTTTGGTTGGGTTTGTGACTTGGGAATTCGATTTTATAATTTTATAACCACCCCTTTTATATGATTATAGATTTATTTTCCCCCCAAACAGTTAATATGCACAGGGAAAACTGCCCTTCAATCTTTTCAGAAACAGAGTTGCTGATAAGTAAATTCAGAAATATAGCACTGCATAATGCTTCAAAATCATCCTGTTCCAGGGGCAGATCACATAAATTGGACTGGACTTGTAGAGCTCATAAAAGGCATGCAAGCCAAATAAGCAAAGAAAAAACATTAAAAAAAGCTGCCAAGGCAGCTAGTGGTATTTTCTAAATGGTTTTCACATACTATTCTACATGCAAAAATTGACCCCTTACCCAGACAGCTCTCCTAACCTGCTCATCAAGAGAAGGGTGTGGGAGAAACCTGGAAGATCGGCTGACTTTCCTTATCTTTCAGGCAAATGAGTTCTGCTCTACAAAGTGAATTGGAACAACGACCAGAAAAAGAGAAAGCATAATAAGTACAATAAGCTCAAGATAAATAGAAATTTAAGGCTGTTAGCTAGGTATGTTTGTTTAATGGAGTTTACCTGTGATCAGGGTCTTGGATTACAATAGAGAGTAGCATACAGAGTAGGGCCGGTGACTCTCATGGGTGATGATAAGGCTGAGCTTTGCAGCGTAGAGAAGCAGTTGATCACCGGAGATTCCGTGATTATAAAGCCATGCCTCTGACACCCCTAAAAGCCTAAGGTGCAGAATGCCTTCTTCCCTCTAATTGACCTTGGACTCAGAAGTTTTTGTTCTGTGACATTATATTTGTTGGCATCTATACGTTACGGAGTCACTTCCATAGTGTGGGAAGTTGTAATGATGGGGGTTGAGGCCAGGCAGGTTCTCACTGAATTCGGGTAGATGAAGAGGAACCCGGGAGCCAGAAAGCGTGGAGCGGGACCGTTTATTGGAGGTTGGCAAAGACAGGCGAGGGTATAAACAGCAAAAGGAAGAGAGCTAATAAACAAAAGAAAATCTGCTTGTCGCAGTGAAAGGGAAAGGAAAAGGGAAAACCGCACCTCACGGTGGCCGAAGAGCAATCTGGGAGAATTGCCCTGGAGGGAAAGCACCCGCAGCCTTCCAGAGACCACACACACGTGGCGCTGCCTTGCGCCCACTGCACCAATCAGGCAAAGTGCTGACAGCCGGTAAACCTCTAGCAAGCCTAACACAGATGTGTCCCCACAGACATATTTATATTAATATTAGGTTATTGACACACCCTCACCTCTAAGGCTCCCACCACTTCCAGCTCTGTGATGATGCTCTCCATCCACAGTGTCCCGTGTTGCGGCTACTTCACACGTGGCTACTGAGCACTTTAAACGTGGCTCGTGTGTGTGAGAAACTGAATCTTAAACTTTAGTGGCTATGGCTTGGTACTAGGATTGGTTTGGCAATGTCACAAGCTGTATTACTTTGAACAGTTCACTAGGGCTCGTTGAACCTCACTTTCTTTGCCTGTGCTGGAGTGACAAGTGGGCAACTTGTGAAAATGGATTCCGGAGTGCATAAGAGGTCTCACCTCTAGGGGGAGCTCGAGACCTTCTCTCATGCCTCTCAATTATCTTCAAAGATAAATCTAATTCCTGTTGAGACCCTCCTTACCAGTGAGATCAAGAATTACTCAGGGTTGAGAAAATAGATTAAAGCACTACCAGTGAGACAAATTATTATATATATATATATATATATATATATATATATATATATATATATATATATATATATATATATATATATATATATATATATATATAATTTGTTAATATTCACAGAAGCAACTTTGGCCAAAGGAAGACTACATACTCTCTAGCTCTCCCCACCCCACCCCCTCCCAGAGTACTCTATATTTTCTTTCCTCTTACTTCTATTCTAGGACAGGATTAAGGTATGTAAAAGCTCTAGACACTTAAAGACGATGTTGTTTCATTATAAATAAAAACATCATTAGAGATGTAAAGAGTGTCAGCAAAGTTCCTTCAAAAATGCTGTTGAGTACACACAATGATGATTCTGCCTTTTGGGATGTCTCTGTCTTCATCCCAAGCACCTTTTTCTTGTCGATCCAAAAGATATTGCTCTGTTTTCAAAAGTGTTCTTGGTTTTATGGGCAGACAGCTCAAATCAGCAACCCTCCAGGGTTAGTGGAGTAAGTGCTTTCTCTTATTCTATCTCTCCTTTTTCTCCAACTTAGAATTTGCCTCGTCCTCCTTTCTTTTTCTCTTCTTTTTTTTTCTTTAAGAGAGGCAGGGAAAGATGACAGAAACATGGAGCTGTAACTGTATGTGCCCTGATGGAGGTGGGGGAATCCAACCAGCAACCTCCACACTCCAGGCTGACTCTCCAACCAACTGAGCTATCCAGCTACGGCTTAATTTCTTTTTCATTTTCAGAGACAGAGAAAGAGAGGGAGGGAGAGAGAGGAGGGTGAAGGGTAGCATTTATTTCTTGTTTCACTCAGCATGCACTCTTTGGCTGCTTCCAGTGTACGCCCTGACCTTGTTTCCAGATGATGCTCTTACCCCTTTCTGAATTAAAAACCAAAGGCCGGGATAAGCCATTAGGGTAGGAAGACCAGGAAACTATAGTTTATGTTGTTTCTTTAAGTCAGGGGCTCTTAAACTACAGCAGCACATCAGAATCATCTGTAGGGCTTGTTAACTACACAGAGCTAGGCCCTTTCCAAATATCAGACTCAGTAGGTTTGGGGTGGGGCCTGAGAATGTGCATTTATTTATATATTTAAAAATTTTCCATTCATCTGGGAGAGATAGAAAGATGGTGGTGAGTAGAGAGAAAGACAGGGAGAGAAAAACATCAACTTATTGTTCCACTGAGTTGTTCCATTTAGTTGTGCACTCATTGATTACTTCTCCTATGTGCCCTGACCTGGAGTTAAACTCATGACCTCTGGTGTGCAGGGTAGATCCTTTATTCACTGAACCACCTGGCCAGGGCCATAATTTGCATTTCTAACAAGTTCTCAGATGATGCTTACAATGCTGGTCTGAGGCCATACTTTAGGTCTTGCTTTGGAATTTAGGATCCAAACCCCAGCTGGTCATGATATGTTGCCTGGACTCCTTTACCTGCTCTATCTTGTTTGTATGCATGTGGTGTGTCTGTTCATGTTCCCAGGTAAATCAGAGAAGCAGCTGTGGCTGAGGGCAATGCAGCCTTTAAAATAATTTTTCAATGGTACCCAAGAACAGAACCCTAATATTGCTTCTGTTTCTCATTCTCTGTTCTTTGTGGGTTGCCACTTTTCATTAACTCTACCTGGGTGATCCTATGACTTTCCATTTTAGGAGCTGAATTTCAGAGTCAGTGATGTTGGAAGAAACAGAAACAAGCCAACCAACCCCTTTTGTTTTTAATGTGCCTGTAAGAGATAAGAAACTGTCACCCATGACATCACCATTTTTTCTGTGCCTTGGGGAAAGATAGAGCCTGCAATGGCAAAGTGCCAATGACAGGTCTGCCCAACCAAACTTCTTCATTAAGCATGGAGGAGCTGAGGCTGAATTGGAGGTCTTAAGAGGTTATGCAGAAAGGATATGAGGCTGCCTAAAACGATTTCCTAAATAGAGGAAGGATTAACATAGGGAACTAGGTGAGCAGTTGCTCCTGTGGGGGTCATCTGGAACTGCTCATTGGATCCCTCCTGAAAGTACAGCAGCCTGGGCCTCGATCCTAGAGGGTATGATTCAGTGGGTCTCATTTCATTAAGGACGGACCTCAGAAGACATATTTGATATCACACATACCGGCATAGTTGAGTTTGAAATTTATTTGCCCAAAACTGCACGCTGTTTCACATCTGCTGCTTCTTTTTCAATTAGGTGACACTAATGATTCTCCGAAAAAAAGGACCAACATCTATCTTCATTTCCTCACTTAAAAATGACAGCATTCCTGGTGGCTGAGATTACGGGGGGGAAATGAAATTTTACCTTTCTGACCCTACCACAATGTTTAAAATCTATAGACACAAAGAGAGTGTATTATGATTTCCTCTTCTATATGAGCAGTCTACTCTCATAAATAGTGCACATATCTTAGGGCTCCAAAGGCACACTTTATAAAAGTCCAGATGTGTACAAACACTCTGCAATCCATTTCAACCTTGGATAATTGTACTCTTCCTTTCCAAGGGCAGTTTCAACAGGATATGATATATTTTGTTTTGGGTTGCTGTAAGTACCAATAGCTCACGGAGTGCTGTTATAATAACCCACTTTATCCCAGCTGGTGGCTGACCTCCAGGAAGCTCAAAACATTTTATTATTAGTTTCTTATTAGTTATCACAATGAACGTCTTTCGAAGGAGATTGAAAGTCTCATTACTTCCATTGTACAGATAAAGCAGTCGAGGCCCAAAGGCTAAGTGATTGTTTTGTAGCTTCACAGAATCTGAGCCCTAGCATTTCTGGGGTCAAGAGTGTAAGATCTAGAGATAAAAGGAAAAACAAAGCCTGCAGTATGAATTATGTGTCTTGTCTCCTAATCTAAAAGGCGACAAAACTTTCTTTCTGGCAAACTTGTCAACCTGTACTTGACTCATGACATAACAAAATATTTTTCTTTTCCCTCACACTTTATGCTTTTCCCTCACACTTTAACTTTCTTTTTAAGTTGCTTTGAGTAGAAGCTATTAAATATCAACTTCTAAAAAGTTTCACTTGTATTTTCCTTTTGTATGAATAATCAACTGTCTTCAGAAAAATCTCCTTGGTTTTGGAGCTTTGTGAAAGCATAAATGGGACCTAGAAACTCTCTCACTCTGCGGGTTTCATCTTATTCTGTCCCATCTTTGTGATATGTGTGGTTGTGGGCAAATGCTGACAATCCCTAAGAGGATGAAACAACAGTAGGTCAGGCTCCTCTATGCTCTCCCCAGAGCACCCCATGCTGGATTCTCACACCACTCTGAAGTTACGTATTTACTTGTTTGAGTTCTTCAAGGGCAGAAAGTTCTCCCTTTCTAATTGTGCCCCAAATATATATAGAAGAGAGCCTTGTTCATAGTAGACATGTGTTCTGATGTATTCCATTTTCCTCGCTAGAAGCACCTTCTGTCTTTCTACACTCTGTTTTGTGCCGGGTAGGCTAGGTCACGTGGAAGCCATCAAGACCCTCCCCTGAGTGCCACTAGTAGGAACATCCACAAGAGATTTAGGGCAGAAGGAGAGTGAGAGTTGAGGTAAGTCTTCTTTATCTCCTCTTCCTGGGTTTCCATGGCTTAGTACTATCCGTCTACTAAAAACCATGTCATAGTGTTTAAAAATATTTCATAACACTTTGTATAGACACAACAGCCACGGGCTTAATAAAATGAAAAGAGAACGAAATGAAACCAAACCAAACAAAAAGGCTAACCATTTACCACAAATGACATACTTTCCAGACATGTGAAACTTACACTGAGAGTCAGAAAATTACTTAAGGTAATAGATATACTTTGTTGTTAAAATACGAAATGAAGAGACTTTTAAATTAGTTCTAATAAGCTCATATTTGCATTTTTACACTGTTCATTTTTATTTAGCAGTGAACTATGCACATGTGTACTTGAAATATACCTGCTTCAGGCTGAAATAGGATTGATCATCCTGAGCAGATTAATTTTTTAGTTGTTCTTTGGAAACTCCTATAATCTTCCACAGTCACCCGTTCCAGTCTCAGTGGTTAGGGTGTACATGTTACAGTCACAGGTGACTTCCCTGCTGTCTAAGATGATTTGGTTTCAGGTTATTTAGTGTTGGCAAAGTTTGAGTCTTTGTTTTATCTTACTCAATGTCACATTTATTACTGTAGGATAAATCTCAAAGGCACTCACAGATCAAAGATTCTTAGAGATGAAATCCTGCCCAACTTTGAATCCCCATGGGATTTATTTAGCCTTTTCTCTAACATCTATCACAGTTGTGACCACAGATGGTGTCTTTACTCCTCTGTATTCTTTGCAGCCCTTGGCAGGGTGATTAGTATATTGTAGGTACTCAGCCTATAATTGCAGGAATAATCTAAGAGGTCATCTAGTCACACCTTATGATTTTAAGCGAAGCACTTCTGCATATAATTTCTTGGAGATGGTCGGATAGCTTCCACCTGAAACCTCAGTATGGGGCAAGAGGTTTAAATCTGCCTTGATAATTTGACCAAATTCAGTCTTTCTTCTAAGGACAGCCTGTGTACCTAGCATTGGTTATTCTGCTCTTTCCTTTGTACTTAAATCTTCTTTTCTAACTTACAATATTTAGTCATTGTTTTTCTTTTTCAAAACGTCCTATAGTATAATGATTTCAATTCATGTTCATTTGATTATACTCCAATTTTACGCTCTCTCTCTTTAACTGTGACCCTAGATATAAACCTACAGATTCAGTCTGATTAGTATAAGGTGTGACAAACTCTTTCATGTTCTGAATGTCATGCTTATTTTAATGCTGAATGAGATTTTACTGACTCGTTTAAAACACCGAGTTACTGCATATTGTCACCTAAATGAAGAGACAGCTGTTAGCGTTTTGAGAAAAGAAAGGCAGTGGTATGCCAAGTCACATACCATTATCCAACTACCAACTAGAATAGAGGCCCCTCTTTAAGAGTGTTTACTGAAGTCTGAGTTCTCCATCGAGATAGTTTCTCTGTGGCATAGAGAGGCAAGGTGTTTTTCAGAAAAAAAACACATCATAAGTATATCATTTTTTTTATTTGTGAAAAAATGCATTCCATAGACAATAAAAATATGTTTGGTAACAGGAGAAAGTATGTGGACCAAAAATAGAGAGGACATTATACCTAGGTTGGCACAGAGGTCAGCATTTTTAGAACTCTTAAAGCATAATTTGTAATGTCCGTAAAGCAGACTCACTTTATATTACTGTTATAGCAAACCATTAGAATTGAACAGATTTTGCAAACCATATCTATTCCCTGGTAACTTATTATATGATAAACTGTATCTATTTAACTTTTACTTCTTGCTTGAAATACAAGACAAAATATTGGTGGGAGGATGACCACTTTATTCACTTGAATGTTTAAATGCAATTGTATTGATTGGGTTGGGTTGGAGAAAGGGTAGACTAAGATCAGAGGAAAGCCTTCTCTGGTTTGTCAGACTGGGAAAATACATGTTATTGGGCCGAAGATTTATTAAATAGAGAAAAGTAAATCAGCACTGTATGGTATAGACTTTTTATTTAGATCAAAGAAAAAGCCAAGACAGTCTTCATATCATATAAGAATGATAAATGGTCATGGCTATTTAAAACTCTACTATAATTTCATAGTTAAGACCCTCAGATATTTATGTCATTATTACCATACGTAGATATATGGCTAAAATTAGAATTTGACAACAAAAATTACTTGAAATGCATTGTTGACCATTTATATAGAAAATTCCTCCAACCCAGTGATTTCCAATCTTACTGAGCACCAGATTCTCATGAATACTCATTTACAAATGAAGGTTCTCAAGTCCAACACCCTGAAATTTTAATTCAATAGCTCTCAAGCACAGCTTCTTTTTGTTGTTGTTGTTTAAGTGAGAAGTGGGGAGGCAGAGAGACAGACCCCTGCATGCACCCTGATCTGGATTCAACTGGCAAGCCCACAAGGGGCAATGTTCTGCCCATCTGGGGCTGCTGCTATGTTGCTTGGCAACCAAGCTATTTCAGCACCTGAGATGAGGCCATGGAGTCATCCTTAGCACCTGGGGCCAATTCCATCCAATCAAGCCATGGCTGCAGGAAAGGAAGAGAAAGAGAAAGAGAGAAGCAAGAGAAGAAGGGGTGGAGAAGCAGATAATTGCTTCCCCTGTGTGGGAATCAAACCCCAGAAATCCATATGCTGGGCTGATGCTCTACCACTACTCCAACTGGCCAGGGCCTCAGGCAGGGCCTCATAACCTACATTTTAAACCATATCCTGGCCTGACCAGGTGGCGGCGCAGTGGACAGAGCATTGCACTGGGATGCGGAGGACCCAAGTTTGAGACCCTGAGGTCGGCAGCTCGAGCGTGGGCTCATCTGGTTTGAGCAGAAGCTCACCAGCTTGGACCCAAGGTCGCTGGCTCCAGCAAGGGATTGCTCGGTCTGCTGAAGGCCCGCGGTCAAGGCACATGTGAGAAAGCAACCAATGAACAACTAAGGTGTTGCAACAGCAACGAAAAACTAATGATTTATGCTTCTCATCTCTCTCCGTTCCTGTCTGTCTGTCCCTATCTATCCCTCTCTCTGACTCTCTCTCTGTCCCTGTAAAAAAAATAAATAAATAAACCATATCCTTAATGCCCTGGCCAGATAGCTTAGTTGGTTATACAAAGGTTGTAGGTTCAGTTCCTTATTGGGGCACACACAAGAATCAACTAATGAATGCATAAATAAGTAGAAAAATAAATAGGTGCCTCCCTTTCTAAAAAATTAATAAAATAATTTTAAAAATTGCATTTCTATGGAACAGTGGTTTTTAACCTTTTTTGAGGTACCGAACCCACCAGTTTTATATGTGCATTCACCGAACCCTTCTTTAGTGATAAATAAAATATGATTTTTTTTTCCAAATTCAAGACATAGGTATAAGTTTTCTTACTGGTGCACAAAATGAGCCGTGCATGGAGCATCACCTTACTCAAAGAACAAAACCAACAAAGTGCATGAACTCACAACAAATTACGGTATTACTTTATTCTGGCCTCTGCAGCAGAGGCTTCTCCGAACCCCTGAGACCGACTCATTGAATCCCTAGGGTTCGATAGAACCCAGGTTAAGAACCAATGCTATGGAACAAGTAGTGTTCAGCCCAGTCATGGAGAAGCACTGAATTAAAATGATCCTTAAAGTATTCTCATTTTAGTACCCTGGTTTGAAACCTGGAGGTTGCCAGCTTGAGCGCAGGTTCGCTGGCTTACACATAAGATCATAAACATGACCCCATGATCACTGGCTTGAGCCCAAGATCTCTGGCTTGAGCAAGGGGTCACTTGCTCTGTTGTAGCCCCCTGGTCAAGGCACACATGAGAAAGCAATCAATGACCAACTAAGGTGCTGCTAGGAAAAATTGATGCTTCTCATCTCTGTCCCTCCCTGTCTGTCCCTTTCTATCTCATTAAAATAAAAGGGGATGGGACAAGTATTCATTTTAGATGATTTCTGAAATACCTGAGTCTGAGTTTACTCTTCATGTGAACTTCTGGGTCTTGTGGGTACTAATCAGAAAAACAGAGGTGAGGCAGATTTATGAATTTTAAGCACATTTATTTTGAACTAATTTTAGGTTTACAGACTTATAAATTATATTTGAGTCCTAGTTCTTACAGGATTCTTCTTTGGTGCTGCATGCACATGGTGAAATGAAAATGTGTGTGTGGCAGGAACATTTGCTTGAGCTCTCTGTTTGCTTTTGGCCCATCTTCTATCTGGAATACCACGGTGATACCCCAACTATCCAGATGACCATACAACATGAAATACTGTGTCATCCATAGGATCCTTTATCTCATTGACAGCAGTAATATTATTAGTAGTTATCGAGTGAGAAGCCTTTGCCTCCAAACGAGATTTAAAATAACATGCCTGCATATATTTATATAGGCTTATATATTTTAATTTAGAAAATTATCACTACTTATCAATATCTTTTCTTGGGTGGGAGGTAATTTTGTGCTTCAAAATATGACACCAGTCAGCTTAGTAGGTAGAGGAACTTACCATGCTCAATGTATTTAAATTAGGCCTTAAAAATTATGCAATTCTAGAACATTCGCTGAATCATTACTGTTCCACTTGCCAGTAAAAAACTCTGTAGTCTATGTAATAATAAACAGATTTTACCTAGCCATTAAAAAACATATATTTTTTATTTTACCATGTAGGTATGGCAGTGGCCTGTGTACAACTCTAAAATACCACCATTAAATATTCCAAATCCATGGAGTGGCTAAAATTTGTCATGCCTGCATATTCAAAATGATTTTAAATATTTATTTAGCTTAATGCAGCTTGAGTCATTTCATGCTGGATTTTAATGTTAACCTCAGAACACATAATGATTGAAAGAAGGACTCATTATTATGTATTAATGGTGAAAATTAAGTTAAATATATTTTAATACACTTGTGCATTACTAAAGCTGCCAGCAATAAGCAATAGACTAAGGAGACATTTCCTCTTTATTATTCACATTAAATATGCCACTTTCATAATCTGAAAGCAGAATGAACCCCATAAATATAGTAATTATATTTGAATACTATGTAGTCAATATACTTTTAGAAATTAAATACATTGAAGGTGCCCAATTCTTCTCATGATTACTAGTAAAAGGAACACTTTCTCAATCAGGGACAACTGTCACCATTAGTTAAAAATCCTTACTGTGTAAATTTGTATTTAGGTACTTTCTGAAAATTGGAAAGTACATTTTTTTTTCCTACAATAGGTTATTAAAGCTTCTTCAAAACAGTTAAGACCTATCACATAAATTCTCTGGTGTCCTGGTTCTCAGATCTACTCCATGGAGTCATTATGGACTGTTGTGCCCACCCAGAAGCCCTAGAGCCTCATTAAAAGTGTATTTCAGATCTCAGATCCTGCTGATAAGAGGGAGACACATGTTCTCAAACCCATGCTACAATGCATGAATAGGTATAATGGTTTTCAAATTTGAAATTTTCATTTTATATAACTCAAACTAGGTCTAGCTTGTTTCTTAAAGATCATCACAAATGTAGGAGAGGGAGGGAGGGGCAAAAAGAGGGGGGATGTGGGGCGGGGGAGGTGAAGGAGGACTAGAGAGGAAGTGATTGTTAATACTTTAAAACACCTAGAAAAGCTTTCTCCTAAATTAATTCCTAGATCCACGAGAGCAGCAGTAAAGGGATTGACAGCTGAAAATCCAAGCACCTCTCTCCCCTCTGACCTAGAAGATTTGGACCTGCTGATAAAAATGCAGCAAGGTCTCTGCCAACTAAGGCCTTTCATTCCGCTTGCATTGTAATGGGAGACAACCTCAGAGAACAGCAATACTTTGATTGTGGGCCAGTAAATAGCCATTGGCTAGTTACAGTTTTCAAGACAGCATGACGATGACTGGACTCAGTGTGATCCAAGAGAGGAGGAATTGACCCAGCTTCATAGAGATAGAGAGAAGATGAAAGGGGGGGGGGAAGAGAGAGAGAGAGAGGCGCATCAAAAATCGCTTCATTTAGTTGTACACTCATTGATTGCTTCTTGTACGTGCCCTGACCAGGAGTCAAACCCATGATTTCTGGTGCACCAGGCCAATGCTTTATCCACTGAGCCACCCAATTACTGGTGAATGATTTGACACTGAACTTCAATCATCTTCATTCTTGATCTTTATTTCTGGATGACATGATAATAATGACTGTATCTTATGAAGGAGACCATGCACTAGGTACCTAAGAAACTACCTGTGCATGAAAGAAACAATTGTGGCTTGCTGCCCCAGGGTATAATAAGAACACATTTGCAGACGATTTGACTGAACTTCTGTATAAAGTTATCTTCAATATAGTAAATCATAAGACTAGGTTGACGTATGAATTTATCACTAAGTTGTAAATATGTCCCTCAAGTGGTCTTGTCATTTTTTTTTCTGATTTAGTTTATAGTATTTCAAAACTTTCAAGTAAGATTAATCATGAACCATGAGGAAAAAGATCTGTATTCTACGCCTGGTCTTGTGACGTGCATGGATAACTTTAAAAATTGCACATTAGAGGCAACTCAGACTAAAAATGAAAACTTTCCATCAAATAAAAAAGTTGACACCAGCTTGAATATATCCAAAGAATATTCCTCCATCTAAATATATTTCCCAAAGCCAAGAAGGTTGGATAGCTCTCTTAGGACAAATAATACATGACATACTGATATCAAACACCAAAAGATTTCAGAAACTTCTTTCATAGACTTGGTTTTCCCTATAGGGCCTTACCACTCTAGTAAGGTCCGAACTGACACTGCAGCTCTGTGTAAGCTCCCCACCTGTATGCCCTCTGATCTCCAGCAAGTTAGCTAATCCATCTTTGTCTTTATTTCATCATCTATCAACAGGAATAATAATAATAATACCTATCACATAAGGTTGTTGCAAGAATTACTCTAGTATAACACTTTGCAAACTGACATAAAATAAGAGCTTCATAATCTTAACCCTCATCATTTGTGTTATAATTATGATAATTAGGTGTCTTATTATTCCTCCCTGCTAAGAGGTTCTTTGCATCTTTGCACAAGAAATAGACTCTACACATTTCTCTTATTGCAAGAATAAGTAAAGGAATGATTGAATGAATGAAATATGGTAATAACCAAGGGAAAAGGGCCATCTTTTTGGATATAGGAAGTTTTTATATGAGAAGACAATGTCACTGAAATAACATATTCCTGCAGCCCCTTAATCTTTATGATTTCAGTCACTCTTTTATTTACTTATTCTATATTCAGTTACGCTTTTTGAGAAGGTAGCTGAGTTTCTTTGCCAAAACGAGTCTCGATTGGAATAAAATTTTAAAGGTAAGGGATAATTCTCCTTGGGTAGATTCTGAGGGGCACAATTTACTTTTAAATAGCTCAGAAGCCAAAGAAATAGAAAATTAGGGATAAAAGTTGATCCAAAGACTCACAGTCCATTGCTTGAGGACTATATCAACAACTACAACAATAATCAAAAAAAATTTTTTTTTAAATCCAGAATATCTGAGATAAGGTCCAGGAAGTAGATAAGTGCTGTAGAGATAACTAGGGAGAAAAAAAAAGAAATCAGCTAAGGATTTCCCTAGAAGAAGGAGTTAAGAGAAGAGAGAAGGGTTTGGCGACATCAGGAAACAATCTGAGACCCTGTTAAAAACATCTCAGAGGGAACAAATGCTTATTCTCATAGTACTGCCTGTTCCCAAACTCATCTCAAGATTTCTAGAGTCATTCCAATTAACAACACGTACACCTTTAAAGGTACAAATTAATCAGCCTGAGTGGGAAGAGATTAGACACTCATACTTTAGTACGAATTATATTTTCCTCAACTTGCTCTTCTTGGTGTTCCCCAGCTCAGTACATAGCGACACCACAACATCACCCTTTCAGTTCCTCAGGACATCAGCACTGGGATCATCCTTCTCTCTTGGTGTCTATGTAATTGATCAGGAAATTAGCAGGATATTCTGTCAAAATATACAGAGTTTAACCATTTTTCACCAGCTCCACTACTTTATTCAGTCCAATTCATGATCATCTCTACCCTGGCTCCCCCAGGAGTCTTATAACTGCGTCCATCCTGCTGCCATTGCCTCCTGGAGGCTAATCTCATCTCATTACAGCATCAGAAAGACTCAGTTAATCCTGTAAAGGTCTTCTATCACTTAGCGATAAAACTTACTGTTTTTTCAATGACCCACAGTGTCCTATGAGATCTTATATTCTACACCACCCCAAACCTTTCTTCTTCCCCTTCCCCTCCCCCTGCCCCTTCCCCTGATCTAGACATGCTCCTGCCTCAGGACTCATGTCTCCCTGCTAGTTCCTTGCATAGAATTCTTTTCCCCAAAACACTACATAGAACAGTCCCTCATTTTCTCTAGGCCTTTATTCAAATGCAATGTTCTCTAACCACTCAAACTCAAACTTGAACCCTGCACTCTACTTTACAAATGCTACCTATTAATCATTTTCTGTCTACTTTCTCTGATAATTATTTTCACTTCTTAACACTTATTATTAACTATTTCTTTTCCCACTGCTGTATTCTCAGTGTTGATAACATCTGCTACATAGTAGATACTCAGTAAATAGTTTCTAAATAAAATTAATGGTTAAACTATCTTAATTATATGGTTTATTCCTTAAAATCCAGCTGCAGTAGCTCCCCAGTGGCATTTGATATCTGTATATGTTGGGGATGGGGACAGCTTTGACATAGAAAAGCAATTTGGAATTGAGGCATTAGTTCATAGGAAAGTATCAGTCAGAAAATGAGAAAAGGGGGTCTCTAAGCCCCTATAATGTATACTGAGGATATTGCTCACCTGGGCAACATGGTCAAGAGATATAAGGAAATTCAAAGACATTATGAGAAAATAAAAGGAGAAAGACTCAATAAAACATGTTTTATCTATTTTATAATGTTGCCTTGCACAGGCTACCACTGCTTTCTCTTCCCAAGTTAGTAAAGATTCTCAAAATGGAGCATGGAACTCCAAAACTTCTAGTACTCCATTCAGAAAATGGGTTCCATATGGAAAGAGAGTGGCCTTACACTCACCATTAACCTGCTCTGCAGCCTAGAGTATAAGAGGGAGGGGATGGGGGGATGGGGTTCCTCACATTCTAGGGTATTTATAGAGAAGCAGAGCCCCATTCATCACACCTGCCCCCTCTTCACTCCCACCCATTGATGAAGAAGACTTCATTCTTCTTCTCCTGCCTGGAAGATGCCCCTGGAAGGATCCGAGAAAAGGCTTTGTTGGGATGGGACAGGTTTAATAGCCAGTGACAGAAGATAAATATTGAGACAGCGTAAATTATCTATGGTTTGTCATTTTCAGAGAGACTCTTTAAAAACTTTCTTTTTTCTTTTTGGGTAATAAACTACAAAAAGGGAAAGAAAATATTTACTAGAGATGACAGTACCTGGGTGGGGGTTGGGGGGGTAGAGGGAGAAGAAGTTACATTTTCCTAGATTATTTGTGAAAGTGCCAGATAGGAAACTCTTAGCTGAAAGCAACTACCTGTTTATTCACACTATCCACCATATCTCTTATTCAATGCAGCCTCTGAACTGGAGATACAGTAAAGAGTAAGTTAGGAAAGAATCGTTAAACGCAGACCTATCGTTACTATTGGATTATCTTACCATGATCTTAGAGTTGTATTTATGAGCTTTATTATTCAAATACTAGTGATCTAATGCTTAAAATTAGCTGAAGCAGAAACAATAAAATGTAACCTATCAGAAAAGTTACTCAAAGCTTGGAAATAGGAGGCCCTGGCTGGTTTGCTCAGTGGTAGAACGTCAACCTGGTGTGGTGTGTGGAAGTCCTGAGTTCGATTCCCAGTCAGGGCACACAGGAGAAGTGACCATCTGCTTCTCCTCCACTCCCCATCCTCTCTTTCTCTCTTTCTCTCCCCCCACTCTCTTTCTTCTTTTCCCTCCTACAGCCATGGCTCAAAATGTTCGAGCAAGTAGGTCCCGGGCACTGAGATGGCTCCATGGCCTCCACCTCAGCTGCTAAAATAGCTTTATTGCAGAGCAATGGAGCAGTGGCCCCAGATGGGTAGAGCATTGCCTGGTAGGGGGCTTGTCGGGTGGATCCCAGTCGGGGTGCATGCAGGAGCCTTTCTGCCTCCCAGCCTCTTAATAATAATAATAATAATAATAATAAAAACCTTGGAAATAGGCAAAAGATATTACTGGTTATTCATTCAGCATGGTGCTGCATTTGAATTTCTATCAGCATTTCTACTTTATAGTTTTGTAGGTACAGGGGTTAATTTGTTAATTTTTATCCAGTAGATTTAAATAATGTCTGTCAGGTAGAATAGCTTCAATGTTTATGATTTATTATACCATAGGACATCAAACTAGTTTTGTATCTAGCCATCTGATTTATTCATATAAATATGTAAAATATTATAAGAAATTATAGTCATATAAAGTATATATCTACTAGCTTCTCAAATGCTATTTGTACTCATTTTCATATCTTACTGGTTCTCTCATTAGTTAATATCTTGAATAAAACCTTTGACTTGTTCAGTTTACCTCTTTATGTGGATTATATTTATAACTTTTAAAATTAAGCTTTAATATGCTAATAATTTGTATGAGTTTTCAAACATCATCTTACAGTCTAGTGAACTTCCCTAATGGGACTGACATCATTAGTAAATGATCTCTTTTACTTACTTTAGAAACTGGAACATTACACTACTCATTTGTGTTTTCTGTTTCCACAGCTCCATCACCCATACATCCAAGTAATTATATGGTCAATTCCTTTATGTTTATAGGGCCTAATCCACACCATCCTTCCTGACTTTGTAACAAGTTATTTCTCCAATTTAGTTTTCCTGAAGCTATTTAATCAAGCAGTAAACAATTAGAAACATGTACTTAATAGGTCAAATTTCTTTTTCTTCATTCTTGCTGCTCTGAAAGTGGACATGTAAGTCAAAATATATGAGATTTTACCTTACAAATACATTGAGATCAACATAGAGAAAAATATTCTGATGGTCCTAGTAAAGGGTTAAATGATGAAATAATGGCACCCAAAAGTAATTATTATGATGAAAAAAATTAAAAAGAGAAAAAGTGAAGTACAACAGCCAGATAAGATGGTTTTTGAAAGTAACTATGGTTCTGCTTTTTGCAACTGTGTCTATAATATGGCATTTTCCAAGAGTGACTATTGGCAAGGTTTGCAAATTAACAGACATAATTTCATTTTCAAAAAATCTTTTCTTCTAGATGTGGTCAAAATTTTCTTCATTATTTATATCTTCATCAAAGGGAAACCATACTAAAAGCAAAATGAATCCTTCCTAAAGATTATATAATTAGAGTATTCTACAATCTGTTATTATTTCTCAATTATCCTTTCATGCAACCTCACTGTTATTTTTTAGCAATTTTACTCTTAAAGATAAATTAAAATACCGACATGAAAAGAAATTAAATAACTGAAATGAGAAAAACTGGTAAGGTGCATAAGATAGTTTAAAAATACTATTTTTTTCCACTTTCTACTAAATATATATGAATGTTGGCTAATATAATTTAGAAAATTGTTAATATTCTTCTATACTGTCATTGGTAAATAATAGAGAATACAGAGTTAAAAAGAAAAGAAAGTATAAATGACACAAACTTTCTTTCCTAGTGAGAGTTCCTGTAACAGGGTATTTAATTCAAATTGAAAAATGTGAAATCCTGTTCATCCGATGTGCCACTGTTTTTGTAAAACTTTCTGATAAACACTAAAAATTAAGTTTAGCCATTCAGTTGTTGTTCATGTTCCAATGGGCCCACTTTTAAGTTTAAATTTTTAAGTATTTTTTCTTAACAAGAAAATTAGTTTGTGCCTAACCAGGCAGTGGCACAGTGGATAGAGCGTTGGACTGGGATGCGGAAGACCCAGGTTCGAGACCCTGAGCTTGCCAGCTTGAGCACGGGCCCATCTAACTTGAGCAAAAGCTTCTCAGCTTGGACCCAAGGTCTCTGGCTCCAGCAAGGGGTTGCTCGGTCTGCTGAAGTCCCGTGATCAAGGCACATGTGAGAAAGCAATCAATGAACAACTAAGGTGTTGCGATGGCAACGAAAAACTAATGATTGATGCTTCTCACCTCTCTCTGCTCCTGTCTGTCTGTCCCTGTCTATCCCTCTCTCTGACTCTCTCTCTGTTCCTGTACAAAAAAAAGAAAAAAGAAAATTAGTTTGTGACAGATCAACAACCATCGTTGATTTAGACCTCTTTAAATATTAACTAGTATAAGCTGAAAACTTTTTTAAACATTGAGGTCAGATTTGGTCCAAGGTCACACTAATATATCGCTCATCTTATACTAGTGACATTTGCTGACTGTCACCTTGGGCTACATTTTTAGCATTCCCTCTGGCATGCTGAGATTAGATGTGACATTTCTTGGCCAGAATAAAACATAAGGTTGATTCCAAAGAATATAATACTATATTTTCCATGCAATTTTTATTTGCTTATCTATAGTACACAGGCAGTTTATTTTAAAGCATGGGACTTAGGAACCACTACTAGCACATGCTAAATGTTTCTCCTTACAGATGCTTCTCCACACTGTCACAGCCTGTGTGACCACCTCCTGAGCCCTCAGCAAAATCCCTGAGAAATCTACCTCAATGGAGGTCAGAATTCTCCAGCTCCTACTGCAAGAGTTTGAAGGACTTGACCCTCCTACTGCCTGGGGGGAGGGTCTAGTTTCATCAGGAAGAAAGTTTCCCATTGAGATAATGGTATAAAGGATGACTGGCATATGTAAACCCACCAGACCTATTCAACTATTTATAAGTAAAATAAGATTTTGTAGAACATGGGACAAGTATCAATTACTTATAAAAGTACTTAGGAAAAACAATTGGCAAGTTTGTTTTAAGTTTGTAATAGAAAGAACAATTTTGAGATGTC
This sequence comes from Rhynchonycteris naso, assembly GCA_037038555.1. Lineage (NCBI taxonomy): Eukaryota > Metazoa > Chordata > Mammalia > Chiroptera > Emballonuridae > Rhynchonycteris > Rhynchonycteris naso. Next base: position 59,587,860 of record CM072995.1, on the reverse strand, counting down.
CTGAATTATGTGTAATGTTATTTTTTTCCTAATACGTTAAAAGAAAAGATGTAATAATGATAATAATAAAAACCTACTTTTGGCCTCAGAGCAAGCTTTGCTCTCATAATCACCCTGTTATGTCCCCTTACCCTGATGGGAGTCCATTAGTAAATAAAAATGTACTTAAATTTTGCTCTCTGAAAGATATGCAAGGCATGGAAAATTCAAGCATTTTTCTCGACCAAACATGGATACCTACAGTTAAAATGAAGTAAAAAATCTTAAGAGCCACTAATAATCTTTAATGCAAAGAAAACTGTCAACTTAGAAATTAAAATACAATTACAATTACTTTTTGGTATGGCTGTTGGTTCTTAACTGCTAATTATGCAGTTATAATCTTATTTTGTTTAATATTAGATCTTATCTAAAAAGGCACCCTTAGAAAATGGGCTTAGGATCCTGATTAGAGAGTTATATTTATTAGTAATTTAGATGATCTGACAACTTGGAAATAGTACCCTTACTCCTTGATTTAAATGTTATCTACAAACAACAAATCCTACTAGAAGCAACCCAACAAAAAGCCAAAAGGTCAAGTTTCCTTCTATATGCAGCTTTCTGTCTGTGCAGGTATCTAGGAATATTACTGTATGTTGAAAGAGACTGAACTATGCTACCTCAACTCTGTATTAAATAAAGTGACTGTCGATATTTGGGTTGAAGCTACACAGCACTTACAGCTCTTTATATCTATAAGGAGTGCAATGAGCCATCCAACTAACTCAGCAGAAAGAACATTTACTAACAAAATGATTGGAGAGACCCATTGACTTGATGAATGTGTGGTATCGTATGGAATAGAGGAGCCCATGATGAAAATGGGAACAGATTTGAAAGCCTTTAACAGGCTCCTTTATCCATCCTAGCATGGTTTATTAGCATGACACAAGCTCCCTGTACTCTCCTTGTCTCTTTAATTATACTGTTCTATGAACCAATGAATGTTTTCATTTGGAAAATAAGAAAGCATTGACATATTATCTGAACTGTGGTTTCTTTAGTGATGCCAGGGGAATAAATATGCTAATTGCAAGCTTTGGAGAATGGACCAGGTAAGTCCTATTACCTAACTGATTTCAGTGGATACTAGACCCAGGTGAGAAAATGTTATTACATACCTCGGAGTATTTCATTAGGCAAATTTTGTGACTTAGAGAATAAAGAAAATTTCAGTGACATTCTCATATACTTTAAGGTGATGATTTTTGGCCCTGGCCAGTGGCTCACTGGATAGAGCATTGGCCCTGCATATAGACATCCCAGGTTCAATTCCTGGTCAGGGCACACAGAAGAAGCAACCATCTACTTCTCACCCCTCTCTCTTCCTTTCTCTCTGTCTTCCCTCCTGAAACCTGTGGCTTGATTGGTTTGAGAGTGGCCCCAGACACTGAGGATAGCTCCATTGGACCGCATCAGGCTCAGGTGCTAAGAATAGCTTGGTACTCGAGCATCAGCCCAAGATTGGGTTGCCCTGTGGATCCCAGTCAGGGCACATGCAGGAGTCTACCTCACTATCTCTCCTTCTCTCACCTAAAAAAATAAAATGATGATTTTTGTATTACATTCTCCCTAAGTAAAGTTTAACTCATCATTAGTTAATTTTGACACCTGGAGCAATTTGCCTCAAGCTAGAGCTTGATTCTCTATAAAAGAAGCAATTACTATGAAAACTACCCCCACATAAGTCTTGAAATAGTCGCAAAATCTTACATAAATCATTCTGTTTTATATACAAATAAGACAATCTTTATATATGCATGAATGTAGGGAAACACATTCTGCACAGAAATGGTATGTCCTTGGGCTTTTAGAGCAGTGGGTAAGGAACAGCAGAAGTACCAACTGGAAATTGTTTTCCCTGGTTTTAAAACTGGAACGAAACAGCTCTCAACATTTGCAAAACATTCCTTTATTATTAGAAATAAATTATTTGTATAAAAAAATTGCATGCATCAACCATTGCATTTATTTTTAGCACAACCCAGGGCTTCAATCCAGTCAGCCATTACAAGAAACAGATTCATTGTCTTATACAAGTTGAACAGTGTGGGACAGGAACAGGAGTTCTCACAATCACAGAAAAATACTTACAAGAGTAACATCAGACATGGTTTATTTCAACAGCATTTTTTTTCACAAGCTAACATTAGTATTCCTTTTGTGATTTATTTTTTAACTGCTCATGAGTAGCAATACTTTAGCTTGACACTCCTTGGTGGTATTGTTGAAAAAGGATTTCTTTACTCTCTGTTATTGATACTTTTTGGCTCATGGCTACTTTTTGGTCCTTACAAGATTGACTATTGATGTGATTGATTGTAGTCTAGAGAGATCTCTAGGAGTGAATCTTGGTGGCATCATGTTTATTTTCGCATACCAGATTTCTTCATATTGTATCATTTCCCTGTTTCAGATTGAATGATTGCTGTAGCTGATATATGTTGTCTTGGTAGAGGAAGCTGTTAAGATAAAGACAAATTAATAGTATATAAGAAGTAAAATATTTGATAAAATAATTTAAAAATTCAAATTCTATAATAACTATACAGCAGCCATTTTAATGGGTGAAACCACTAGTCTCAGCTATGGTATTTAGGAGAAAATGAAAATTGAACAGTTGTAATTTTTAATAAATTTAGGTAAAATTTAATTTATTTTGATTAGCAAAGATTTGTAATATGAAAATGAAAGAACAGATAAATTATCCTGTAATATACAAAAATTACTTTATACAACCTCAGTTAAATTTTTTGGGTCTGCTTTGATGACCAAAAAGTTTAACTTATTATAATTAATTGTACTTTGAAAATAAATATATATTCCATTTAAAAATAATACTTTTAATAAGACTCTAAAAGGAAACATAGTAAAATATCAAGTACACAGAATATTTATAAATGTTAAAGTAAAGATGTAGATTGACAATACATATTTATGACCTACTTTTATGCAAAAGGTACAAATAGAGATGTTAATAAATAAATAGACTCAAAAAAAGGAAATGAATATTATATTGTTCTAGTACGAATTTACTGTAATATAAAACTCATTTTTACAGGATTATTAAAAAGAAAAGAATAACCAAATAGTCTAAGTCAAATTTATATTTATGCTTAAATTTCTAGAGAATCGACATCTAAATCCAAACACTTCGTCTGGGTTTCTGAAAGGTGTAACGGAATAAGTAAATCTCTGTTCTAAAATTCAAATGTGATGTCCTATTTTTCAGAGGAATTTCAGAATGAACCATCAGAAAAATATATTAAAAAAATACAAATATCTATGTATTTTACTACATAAATCCAATTCAAGCTGAAACAGCCTTTTAAAGAAAAATTTAGTTTTATATGAAGGCTGAATAGATAAAAAAACAAGACCCTTCCTTACATCTGTTATCTATGATAGATGCACTTCAGATTGAAAGACACACAAAGACTGATGATAAAGCGATGGAAAAGATATTTTAAGAAAATAAAAATGAAAATGAAAAACTGGCCCTGGACAGTATGCTCAGTAGTTGAGTGTCCACCTGGCATATGGATGTCTCAGGTTCAATTCCCAGTCAGGGCACACATGAGAAGCAACCATCTGCTTCTCCACCCTTCTTTCTTCTCTTATTTTTTCTCTCTTCCCCTTTCACAGCCATGGCTCAGTTGATTTGAGTGCATCGGCACCAATTGCAGAGGATGGCTCCATGGAACCTCTGCCTCAGGTGCTAAAAATAACTCAGTTACAAGCATGGCCCCAAATGGGTAGAGCATTGGCCCTAGATGGGGGTTGCTGGATGAATCCCAGTTAGGGTTTATGTGGGAGTCTGTCTCTCTATTGCCCTTCCTCTCACTTGAAAATGAAGAAAAAGCAAAAGCAAAGGAAAAGCTGGGTTAGTAATACCTACACCTAAAATTGAAAAAACATATACATCCATATTTATTTCAGCATTATTTACAATAGCCCAGATAGGAAATCAAATAAATGCTAAATGTCCATCAATAAATGAATGGATAAAGAAGAGGTAATGTGTGTGTGTGTGTGTGTGTGCGTGTATACATATATATATATATGTGTGTGTGTGTGTGTGCGTGTATACATATATGTGTGTGTGTGTGCGTGTATACATATATATATGTGTGTGTGTGTGTGTGCGTGTATACATATATATGTGTGTGTGTGTGTGCGTGTATACATATATATATGTATACACGCACACACACACACACATACACACACACACACACACACACCTAAAATGGAATATGACTCAGCCATCAGAAAGAATGAATCTTGACATCTGTAACAACATGAATGGATCTAGAGGATAATGTGCTGAATAAGAAAAAAAGTCAGGTGACTTTGGAGAAATGAAGCAATGAAGGGTGCTCCTGATATCTCCCCTGAAATTTTAACAAATTCAACAACTAAAGACAGAGAAAAAAATCTCAGGATATCCTGAAATATACACACAACAGACAAAGGTATGATTGGGCAAAAAGGTGGCTGAATATATAAGCCACTCTGAAGGAAATAAAATGGAGATTGGAGTACTGTGCTTTCCTCACTGATCTGAGGAAGGGCTGCTTTCATCTGGAACAGAGACTAATGGAGGATTTGGGGCAGAGGGAAGGAGCTGGGATAGGGTGGATGATCAAGCAGAGGAGAGAGCACACTGGGTTGGCATGAGACCGGGGACACGGGGCTAGCATGGGCAGCATACTCTGATGAAGGTTGCCAGAGCAAGTTGCCCATGGAGGCCGGCACCAGAATGGCTTTGGGCTTTGTGTGCTCCCGGAACCGTGATCATGGGTGGTGTGCGAGTGGCTCCACCTGGCCCCTCTGGTGTGGTTGCAGGCATTTGGGTCAGAGAGGCTAGGCCTGAGATTGTCAGTGGTGGACTACTGCATGGGCTGTGACCAGCGTTTTTGTGTTGTCCTGGCTTCCCGACCAAAAGCATGGAAAGTGCACAAGGACCATGCTTGTGCACTTCCAGGCGGGGCGCCTTCACCGGCAGATACAGGTCACAAAGTGTATTCCTGCATTTCCAACACTGACTGAGAGCACAGGCATTGTGCACCTAAGTGGGCAGTGGGCGGGAGCAGAACTCAAGTGTACTGCTGGGTGTGCAGGTAGCTTGCTGTGGGCTACCAAACAGGGCACAAGGGAGAAAAACCTGTGGAAATTAGACCCATGGAGTGCTGAGGCATACTAGGCATACCTGGGGGCCCTTAGAAAGGTGCCTGATCAGCAATCAGCTCCCAACCCTGCCTGCTTTCACAGGAGGCTCTTGTTGGCACAGTCTTACCCGGAACTGTGCTTTGAGCAGTGCTGGATAAGGACCTGGCTGCTCTTATAACCTCTTGCTCTGCAAGCAATGGCTGGGGCAACCTCAACAGCTAAGTCCCCAGCTGCTAGCTCAGGAGGTAGAGACGTGGGAAGAGGCACTGTAAAACTGAGTTTCCTATTGCCGGCACCTGCAAACCCTAACAAGCCCCACCTATCAACAGGACTGAAACCCAGCCTACGTCATTGCCATAGCAACACAACAGCAAATTTGTACTCAAGAGCCCCATAGGGGCAAAACATGTAGTACAGGATCACCTGCTGAAAAAAGAAAGAAGAAGCTATTTCTCAAACTCAGGAAAAATTACATTTTTATAACTTCTTTTTCTTTTTAATTTGGCCATTTTATCATTTTTCCATTTTATTCTTTCCTTTTCCTTTTGAACTTCATTATCCGTAGCTGTTATATTTTTTATTCTTTTCTTTTTAGGAGGGCTACATTTCAAAAATCTTAACTCTTTTTTATTTTTTCTTTTCTTCTTATTTTTTATTTTTCTCTCATTCAATTATGATTTATTAACAAATTACTTTATTCTGGATCCATATTTTTATTTGTGGCATTTAGCATGTTTTTTCTTTATTTTTTTATCTCTGTTATTTTCCCTTAGTTCTGGTTCCCCATTCTATATAGTTTTAGTTCTGCTTATCATAATAAAATTTTCATTTTTCACTGTATTTTTTCAATTTTTATCTTATTTTTTAAAATTATCTATTAGTGTTATTAACAATACTATTCTCAAATGCCATTAAGAAAAAAAAATCAAATATTATGGACACAAAATACAGAGATGTAGCTCAGATAGATGAGAAAAAATCTTGAGAAAAATATTTCAATTGCTTGGAAACCTTGGAGTTAAATGACACAGAATTAAAAATTGATGTACTAACAATACTAAGAAAAATACAAAAAAAAAATCATGGAAAGGCAATATAGAGAGATAAAAAAACAATTCAATGAACAAAAAGAATACATCACCAAGCAAATTGAAAGTATAAAAAGAAATTGAACAGAGATGAGAAACTCAATATATAAACTGAAAAATGAGATAACAAGCTTAGCTAATAGAATAGGCCAGATAGAGGAGAGAAATAGTGACATAGAAGGCAGGCAACTAAAGATACTACAGAGAGAAGAGAAGAAAGACTAATGAATTTTAAAAACATTGACAAAGTTCTACAGGAATTGTATGACTCCATCAGAAAGAGCAACATAAGAATAATGAGTATATCAGAAAGAGAAGAGAGAGATAATGGAATGGAGAACATATTTAAACAAATAATAGAGAACTTCACGAGCTTGTGAAAAGAATTAGAGCCTCAAATCCAAGAAGCAAACAGAACCCCGAGTTACATTAACCCAAATAAACCTACTCCAAGACACATTGTAATGAAATTATCACAAACCAATGACAAAGAAAAAAATGTCAAGGCAGCCAGGGAAAAAAAGAATACAACATATAAAGCAAGGTCCATTAGGCTATATTCAAATTTCTCAGCAGAAACTCTACAAGTCAGAAGAGAGGGGACCCCAATATTTAAAATACTTAAAGAGAGGAACTTCCAACCAAGAATACTATATCCATCAAAGCTATGCTTCAAATACGAAGGGGAAATAAAAACATTCACAGATACAAAAAAGATGAAGGAATTTATCACCAGAACACCCACACATCAGGAAATACTAAAGGGGGTTATCCGACCAGATACAAAGAACAAAACAAAACAGAATTACAAGTAAAAGCTCCAACAAGATCACAAAAAAATCAAGATATATCTGTGAAAAATAAAGGGGGGGGGCGGTGAGAGGACAAAGATTAACAGTAGCAAATGAGGATGAAGTGCAGAATCACTCATGACATAATGTACTACAATGAATATGATATATATCCTTTTTATTATCTAATGGTAACCACCCCTGGAAAAAACCACTACAGAAACACATGGCTTAAAAAAAGAAGAAACAGAGAAAAGAAGTATGAAATACAACCAAACAAAAACAAATGAAAAAAAAGAAAAACAAAAGAGAAGAACCAAACAAGATACAGAGCTATCAAAAAGCAATATCTAAAATGGCAATAGGAAACCCTCAAGTGTCATAATTACACTAAATAAAAATTGACTGACTCACCAATAAAAAGAGACAGAGTAGCAGAATGGACCAAAAAAGAAAATCCAACAGTATGCTGCCTTCAAGAAACACATCTAGCCTGACCTGTGGGGGCGCAGTGGATAAAGCATCAACCTGGAATGCTGAAGTTGCAGGTTCAAAACTCTGGGCTTACCTGGTCAAGGCACATATGGAAGTTGATGTTTCCTGACCCCCCTCTCTCTTTCTCTCTACACTCTCTCTCTAAAAATGAATGAATAAAATCTAACAAAAAAAAAAAAGCTCACAGTTTACAAGAAAAAAAAGAAAGAAACACATCTAAGCTACAAAGGTAAAAGGTTGGAAAACAATTCTGCAATCAAATAACATCCAAAGAAAAACAGGTGTAGTCATACTCATGTTTAACAATGCTGACTACAAGACAGCAAAGGTAATCAGAGATAAAGATGGTCATTTCATAATGATAAAGGGGACATTGAATCAAGAAGACATAACACTTCTTAATATATATACACCAAACCAAGAGCACCAAAGTATATAAGACATCTACTAACTGATCTAAAAATAAATACCGACAATAATACAATCGTACTTGGAGACCTCAATATACCGCTGACGGCTCTATATTGTTGATCTAAACAGAAAATCAATAAAGAAATATGGGCCTTAAAGGAAACACTAGAACAATTGGCTATCATAGACATATACAGGACATTTCATCCCAAAACGCTATAGTATACATTTTTCTCCAGTGTACATGGAACATTCTCAAGAATTGACCATATGTTTGGCCACACAACTAACATCATAAATTCAGAAGGACTGAAATTATACCAAGCATATTCTCTGACCATAAAGCTTTAAAACTAGAATTCAGCTGCAAAATAGAAGTAAAACAAACCCACAAATATGTAGAAATTAAACAACATACTTCTAAGAAATGAGTGGGTCAAAGAAGAAATAAAAGCAGAGACCGAAAGATATATACAGACGAACGAAAATGACAATATGACATATCAGAATCTTGGGATGCAGCAAAAGCAGTAACAAAAGAAAAGTTCATATCACTACATGCTAATATGAACAAACAAGAGAGAACCCAAGTAAACAACTTAACATCACATCTTAAGGAACTAGAAAAAGAACAAAGGCAACCCAAAACCAGCAGGAGTAATGAAATAATAAAAATTAGAGCAAAAATAAATGAAATAGAGAACAGAAAAACTATAGAAAAAGTCAATAAAACAAGGAGCTGGTTCTCTGGGTTCTTTGAAAAGATCAACAAAATTGACAAACCCTTGACAAGACTCACTAAGAAAAAAAGAGAAAGGACTCATATAAACAAAATCTAAAATGAAAGAGGAGAAATCACCACAGATATCATAGATATATAAGGAATTATCATAGAATACTATGAAAAAGTATACGCCACCAAATTTAACAATCTAGAAAAAATGGAAAAATTTCTAGAACAATACAATCTTCCTAGACTGAGTCATAAAGAAGTAGATAACCTAAACAGAGGCATAAGCAGGGAGGAAATAGAAACAACTATCAAAAACCTCTCAAAAAATAAATGTCCTGGGCCAGACGGCTATTCTAGTGAATTCTATCAAACATTCAAAGAAAACTTGGTTCCTATTCTACTCAAAGTCTTCCAAAAAATTGAAGAAGCAATACTTTCACATTTTATGAGACCAACATAACCCTCATACTGAAACCTGGCAAGGACAACACAAAGAAAGAAAACTACAAACCAATATTTCTTCTAATGAATATAAATGCTAAAATTCTAAACAAAATCAAATACAACAACACATTAAAAAAATAATTTATTGTGATCAAGTGAGATTCATCCCGGAATCAAAAGGATGGTTCAACATAGGTAAACAGTTAACGTAATACACCTTATCAACAAAACAAAGAACAAAAACCATATGATTGTATCAATAGATGCAGAAAAGGCATTTGATAAAATACAACATCATTTTATGTTTAAAACACTCAACAAAATGGATATAGAAGGAAAATATCTCAACATAATAAACACTATTTATGACAAACCATCAGCTAACATCATATTAAATGAAAAAAAAACTGAGGTCTTTTTCTCTAAAATCAGGAATAAGACAAGATTGCCCACTCTCTCCACTCTTATTCAACATAGTGCTGGAAGTTCTAGCCAGAGCAATCAGACAAGAGAAATAAATAAAAAGCATTCATATTGGGAAAGAAGAAGTAAAGGTTTCACTTTTTGCAGATGATATAATCCTGTATATAGAAAACCCCAAACACTCCACAGAAAGACTATTAGAAACAATAAACCTATACAGTAAGGTCACTGGATACAAAGTTAATATACAGAAGTCTATCACCTTCTTATATGCCAACAATGAAACATCAGAAAATGAACTCAAAGAAATAGTCCCTATTCCAGTTATAACAACAACAAAAAATACCTAAAAATAAACATAACAAAGAATATAAATTAAAGGACATCTATAATGAAAACTGCAAAGTATTGTTAAGGGAAATCGAAAAAGTTACAATGAAATGAAAAAAATATATTGTTTGTTCTTGGATAGGAAGAATAAATATAGTCAAAATGACCATATTACCAAAGCAATATACAAATTTAATGCAATTCCCAACAAAATTCCAATGTCATTTTTTAAATAAATGGAAAAAAATCATCAGGTTTATATGGAACTATAAAAAACCCAGAATAGCCAAAGTAATCATAAGGAAAAAGAATGAAGCTGGGAGCATTACAATACCTGACTTCAAATTATATTATAGAGCCACGACAATCAAAACAGCATGGTATTGGCAGAAAAATAAACGCTCAGACCAATAGAACAGAATAAAGAGCCCAGAAATAAATCAGATATATATGGTCAAATCATCTTTGATAAAGGAGCCAAAAACACACAATGGAGAAAAGAACACCTCTTCAGTAAATTATGCTGGGAAAACTGAAGAGCCACGTGCAAAAGAATGAAACTCAAATACAGTTTGTCCCCTTGTACCAAAATTAATTTAAAATGGATGAAAGACCTAAATATAAAACCTGAAACAATAAATTACATAGAAGAAAACATAGGTACTAAACTCATGGATCTTGGTCATAAAGAGCATTTTATGAATTTGACTCCAAAGGCAAGGGAAATGAAGGCAAAGATAAATGATGGGACTACATCAGACTAAGAAGCTTTTGCACAGCAAGAGAAACTGACAACAAAACAAACAGACAGCCAACTAAATGGGAGATGATATTTTCAAACAGCAGCTCAGATAAGGGCCTAATATCCAAAATATACAAAGAACTCACAAAACTCAACAACAAACAAGCAAACAATCCAATAAAAAAAATGGGAAGAGGACATGAACAGACACTTCTCCCAGGAAGAAATACAAATGGCCAACAGATATATATATGAAAAGATGATCATCTTCATTAGCTAATAGAGATATGCAAATTAAAACTACAATGAGATACCACCTCATGCTTATTAGACAAGCTATTATCAACAAGACAGGTAATAACAAGTGTTGGAGAGGATGTGGAGAAAAATAAACTCTCATTCACTGTTGGCGGGAATGTAAAGTAATATAACCATTACGGAAGAAAGTATGAACGTTCCTCAAACAATTAAGACTAGAACTACTATATGACCCAGCAATCCCTCTACTGGGTATATACCCCCAAAACTCAAAAATACTGGTACGTAAAGACACATGCAGCCCCATTTTCATTGCAGCATTGTTCACTGAGTAAAATAAGTAAATCAGAAAAAAAACTAAGAACTGTATGATTTTATACATAGGTGGGACACAAAATTGAGACTGTGTATATGAATAAGAAAGAGTGCAGTGGTTACCAGGGGGAGAGGAAAGGAGGAGAAGAAAGGGTTGGGGGGAGGGGGGCATAAAGAAAACCAAATAAAAGGTGATGGAGGACAATTTGTCTTTGGGTGATGGGTATGCAACATAATCAAATGTCAAAATGACCTGGAGATGTTTTCTCTGAATCTATGTACTTTAAATGATCAATGTCATTCTGGTAAAATTGATTGTCTAAATAACATTTTTAAAAAGTTATAGAAATTTTTACATAAAACCTATGTAGTCCCATTGATCAATGTCACCTTGTTAAATTTAATTTTCTAAATAATATTTTTAAAAATGTTAATAAAAAGAGAGAAAACATCAAACAGAGGAAGACAGTTCCACATGATTTCACTCATTTGTGGAATCTAAAGAACAAACGGACAGGCAGAACAGAAACAGGCTCATAAAGAACATTTTGACGATTGTGGGATGGGAGAGGTTTTGGGGGATTAGTGGAAAAGGTGACAGGATTAAGGAGTACAAATGGGTAGTTTCAGAATCGTCCTGAGAAAGTCAAGTACAGCATAGGGAACATGGTCAATAATATTATAACTCTATGGTGCCGGATTGGTGCATAGATTATTGGGGTGATCACTTAGTAAGTAATGTTAATATCTAATCACTGGGTGGTACTATGATATTGTATGTCATCTGTTATTGAAAAACAAAAAAATATACAAAGTTAAATGAAAAGGAATAACTTCGTGTTTGAACACTGAATAAGGAAACTGCAAAGCTCTTTCTCTGAAATAATTGGACTGATTCGACAACTCATTCCATTTCAGCATACATCAGCACTGGTGATTGTGCAGACAAGCTCTGACCAGAGACCAAGACAATGCAAAGTTTGCTATCACTAAAATGAGCACAGATAGCACAAAGAAATGCTAATTCTAGATGTTTTTGATATTTTTGACGTCCTTGACTATTAAGAGCTCCATGCTAAAAATATTTGACATATCTGCTTATCTACCTGTTCACACTTCTTGTAGGTTACCTATGTGGGTCAGTAGTAGAAAGGGAGTTGATTTTAGACCTGGTCTTAAACTATATTTTGCAAAAGAGATAAAATGTTTCACTAAAGCAGGTCACTAGTCCTCAGTTTCATCATTGGTCAAAAATTTAAACCATTTGAGTTTTTGTGAGTATGGCAGCAGAATGGTTTTTGAGAGGTCCAGCTGTTGTTTGAGCCCAATCCATGTATGGAATCCTACTTTTCTACTCCCTCCTTTCAAAAGTAGGATGTCTGTTACCTTTTGTTGGGTGTGAAGTAAATGGTGTTCATGCTTGCTTACTTTTATTATTTTATTGCTAATTTATATAATGCTTTCGTATGCCTCTAAATTTCTTCAAAGAAAATAAAACCTGTATTTCAGCTGTTTTTGAAAGAATTTCATAAATCTTTGTAGACAAGATAAAAAAATTGTCATACAAGTTAGAAAAATTACCCTTAAAAAGGGTTACTCAATTTTATGCTTTATTCTACAATATTCAACAGTAACTAAAAAATGTAAGAAATACTTATCAAATTTGTGAGTAGCTAGAAAAAAAATTATGATTAAAATACTAGAACAATAGCTAAAAAGATCTTGAAGAACATGATATTCAGATGTTAATTCCACAGAAAGTGATTAGGATCAGACCATCTTCAAGGATCATTCCAACTTTAAGGCCACAGCTAATTAGAGATCCATACTTCATTTTGTGAACTCCTAGAAGTGATCTCCAGGGGAAACGATGGTGGGCGTCTAGCAAGAATCAAAATTATAATTTACAATGGGAAAGCAATCTAATTTTTCTAATGTTTACAAAAGGGAGTGCAAAGCTCTAGAAATCAATGGTTTAGTTACTATGAAAACAATGGCAAGGCACAAATGTTGTGAATGGCACATATTTTGCAAGACTCTTATCCCAGAAGTATTACAGAGCAAAATGAACTAGAGTTGTACATATGAGCTAATGGAGAGAGTTTTTGCATTGGCAATAAATATGCTTATGTGAAAATAGGTTTTAGAATACAGCAACAATGAATTTCCTGTGCTCACCACACTGCTCATAAGTTTGAGAAGGGAGACCTACCTCCAGCCCCAGTTGTGTTCATGAATTATTCATGAACATTGTTTAAGGAATGCCATGTCACAGCACTTGTTAATTGGATGCAGTTGATAAAATTCACAAACATTACCTCTGTTTCTAACTCCCCACACTTTTATGAAACAGCAAGACCTTTGTTTGTTTGAAATGTAGTATTCTGCAAATTCATTAATTAACGTGGACCTGTTGGTCTCCCTTTCAGTTTCACCTTACTTATGTTTTTTTCTGTGTAGCTTTTGAAGTTTTAAAACCTTAAGAACTTCTGACAAGTCATCATTAAGATGAAATTTCTAAGGATGATGAACTGGTAGAGCTGCTATATGGCCATGAAGAAAAACTATTGTGTGAATATCATAAATACATAGTTAATTTGTCAGAAAAAATATATCCCAACAATAGAACCATAGTCATGGTTATCAAAAGCCTCAACATATTTCATAAAAAAGAAGAAGAGAGGGATACTAAAACAATAGTCTTTTTTTCTATTTTATGTCTTCTCTTTTTTATTACCCACTGACCAATCTATATATTTTCATGGCAAACATATAGGGTAATTTATAGTTTGCAAAATACTTTCATGTATGTCACTGTTACTTCATGGTCATAATGGTGATTTATCAAAAGTCTGGCAGTAGAAGGTGTGGGAATGCAGCAACACAGATATTGCTCATTAATCAGCCCTGAATATATAGAGAATAGACTCCACCCATTTCAAGAGGAAGTGCTTTAAATCTGAGGAGGCATGGTACTAGTTACAGATTATTAAATGGCAAAGGCTTTTCCAACATTCAATTACACTGCCAAAGACATAAGACACAGGTTTAGAAGACATATATTGCACTTAAATTATTCAACTTATTGAAACTTTTAGATAGTTTGTGATTTTTAGAAGACTTTTGACTCCATTAAAACTACTGGAATATGTAGTAAAGATAACAGGGACACGGGTCCATATTACTAGTCCGGCAAGTGAACAAAGGTTAACAATGGCTATCTGGAGTGGAATTGTGCCAGGATGTGTGAAGAGTTTATGCATTGTCTTTCCTGAATATGCAAGCTATAATCACTTTATCACAATTTATTCAAATCCACTTCTGTAAAAGATGAATACACTAAGTCTCTAAAGTATAATTTGACCTTTCTTTGAGGCAGTGAATTGACTTGATCTTGACTCATCTTTATAACTCTCTTTATATTCCAAAAATGAGCATCTGACTCCTTCCGAATATTATAGGCTTACCTTTTATACATGTCTCACAATTGTAATCTTTCAATCTTATTTCAAAGAAAACAGGGAAATGCCCACATGCTATAAAATTTTCACTTCATTATCAACATAAACTAATAAAAGGGAAACAAAATGTATGAGACTTAGTTCTATAAAATGAGTTTAACCAATACTCTAAATTTTCCTCTTTGAGGAACCTATTTATTTTGTAAAAGAGTGGAAAATGTTGATGAATATTTTATTCTCACCACTGTCCAGGGATGAGTCTGCTATTGCTGGTATTTATTTCATTGTATCTTTGGTTGTTTCTATTTGCAACCATATTATATAACTTTTTCTGGATTGCAGCTGGAAAACAATTATAGACTCTGGTGGATCACACTGAGAAGGGTATCATTGACTAACAGCAGTCTCCTGGCATCCTACAATAGGTTTCAACTTCCTCCACTGGTGTTTTCAAGGCAGAAAAACACAGATAAAATTCTGCCCTCAAGTCACAAGCCTTCTACTTTAATAACTTGGAGAGTATACTTCATCTTTTGCTAAGAGCTATTATTAGTAAATTGATTACCTATAATTGGAGATGATTATTACAATTTTTTTAAACCAAAACCCGTCTTATCATGCCTTCTCTTGCAGTTTCTTACAGTTTCACGTTTGCAGAAAGATGTATATGTAGGGAGTGTTAGTAGATTTTTAAAAAGCTTCTTTCTCTACACATGACTAAACTTGGTATTAGAAATCTGAAGGTAATCTTCCTAGAGGATCTGACCAATAATTCCAAGAAGTCTGATAGTAATTGAAGCCTATTACTTTAATCAATCAATACTTATCTTCAATAGATGTTTCTGCATATGGGGCATTTAGAGTAGACAATGTTCATCTGGAAATGTTGGTGTAAGAGGAGGTTTATAAATCTAATGAAAACTAAGTTTTTTAGTAATTAAAGTCAGATAAAATTGTCTCTTAATCTTCCCTGAATTTTATGTGAAAAGCACAGAGAATAGAGGGTACAGTCTGCTGGAGAAAACTGAGAAGAAGACAGTATTTTTGCCCAGGGTTTTAGTCTTAATTGTAAAATACCTATGTTGTATTCCCAAAACACAGAAAGCCACTCAAATGCAAATATCTTAGCTTTTATTTCTTTTTGATCCATTAATAGAACTAGTAATATGATGTTGGTTATTTTTGTTTGTCTGTCTCCCTTAACTATACTCAGATTTTTGGTATTGTTACAATACAAATCTTCAATCTGTGTGCTGCTCTCCCATAGATATCAAGATGGACTGAATAGATCAGTTACACTCTCCTGCAGTAGCTTGGTACCAGTGTCTGGTTATCATGTGCTTCTTTGGGAGCGGACTTCAGAGAAGACAAAGGGAGGTGAGAAAACAAAAGTGGAGTGGTAGTTTTAGACAGGATTCTATTTTCAGGGTCATGAGGCATTCAGAGAAAAGCTCTAATTATCTTACACTGCTCACAAAAATTTGGGGATATTTCAAAACATATATGAAGTGATAAAAAAAGCATTTGATTTTTTTTATTAAACAAGAACATCAGAAAAGCAAATGACAAGTCAAAGAAAGTTGTTTGATTATGCAAATGAAATGCAAAACCAACTTTTATTTCATGGTGAAAATGCACAACATAAAAGACTGAAAGTACTGGAGTATCGGCATGTTCCCTGATTCATTAATTTTTGTGAGCAGTATATATTCAGGAAGGAAAATCAAAGGAAACCATAGAAGAGGATCACTGATGTAAACTGTACAAGTCATAGTTATATGACTTAACCTCACATGTTAGTTAACCAATTTTCTCATTTCCCTAAATATCCAAATAACAATTTGTGTAAATGTTTCAGATTATTTTCCATAAATGTTAGGTAACTATTAATTCCCTAAAGAGCATCCAATAGCAAACTAACAAGGATTAATGAATTATTCCTAGTCACTAAAAATTAATTTTTATATTTGAAGAGTGTTCCAAGCTTCAAGCTCCGTAATTCCTCAAAAGAGAGATCTAAGTGTCACACCTTGTGAAAAAGATTGTATGTATATGTTTATACTCTGGGGATGAGCCATGCACCTTGAAATCATTTGGTTCTAACCAAATGGTTCTAACAGCCATGATGGTCTCATGGTGTACAAGTACCATCATGCCCCTGGAACCGTGCAGCCAAGTCCCCAAGACTAGTAGAAGAATATTCAACGTACATCTATTAGGAAGTGCTCCCGCTCTTGACCATCGGAAAGTCTACAGATGACTTACTGTTGGTTTCAAGACTCTCACAGAGTTCGCTTTTCACCTCGCCATTTGGTCGGTCATTTCCTTTTTGGATCAGTTTGCTTTGCATGGTGGCAGCTGTCACCACAGCCTTGAAGCTCCTTTTGCGTTTTTGCACATTCTGCTCTGGATGAAAAATTATAATATAAACCTTGGGCATATAGAGCATGCCCAGAGACACCGAAGCACTTAAACTCATGGAGACAGTAAGTGTTGTTGTTTGGATGTACATCTGAAGGGAGAAAAAAGAAATTAATGTTGGTAAACCCAATCTAAGATAAAGCAAATAACATAATCGTTTTCTGAGATTATCCCAGCTCCTCTGCTAAAGTTGCATGAGAAAGTACTTATTGAAATTGCCCTTAATGATAGTCAAGCATTTCTTTATCCCACTGCAAACATGGACAAGGCCGTATTGTTTATGAAGCATAGTTCTTTAAAATAAAAAAACAACAACATGTCTATGATCTTCATTAACATTCATAAACATTCTAATAATGCTTCTGAAAATGTAAAGTTGTCAAATTGTATCTGGCAATTCTACGACCAAAGCTAACTGTGCCCTTTTTAGTAAAGAATCTAAAAATATTCCCCTTCAAGGGTTAATACCTGAATCAGTCTCAGGGTTGCCTTTTCCTAGGGAAGAAAAAACAGTTTCTCTTAACAAATAGCAAACCATGAGACTAGTAAGGAAATAACAGCCCTTGTCTCTGAAATCATACCATGTAGGTCACTGATTTAACGGTTCAGTTCATCTATCAGTAAGGCTATCTCTTTGAATAAGTTTTCATCATGGATATGAGAACACCTTGAACAAGATGATAGAAATCTGGTCTGTTTTAAAGTGTTCTTCCTCCAGCAAGTCCTCCATGATAAATCCTATCTTAATTATACTGTTTTTTTAATTTCAGTCTTAAGCTTTAGTGCATTGAAAAATGAAAACAATGGAGGCACTTACTAATGTGTTAACTGTGATTATAATCATTTATATGAACTTTGTAGTAAATTATATGAAATGTACAACCAGAGTATAAACTTTGTTAAGAGCCTATACCCTACATTTTTTATATATATATACCTCTAAGAAGCTACACAAGATTCCAGGTACTATGCTGACTCAGAAAGTTCTCATTATTTTTTGGTATATAAATATCTTCAAGAATATATGATTTATACAAGATTTAATTTACCCAAATTTACAAGGTATGTTTTCCAGAACATTCTACTCTGTCACATGAGCATCAGTAATGGCTATGACACATGGGTGATGATATTTTAAATAAGAAACATAATGTGAATCTAGATTTTCAGTTGAGCTCACACATATTGGGCTCATGCACATCTGCCTAAATAGAGATGTGATTCAAATACATCTGTCAGCAAAGCGATATATTACTACAGGTCATGACCTCTCATGCTACTGTCCATAAATAAAACCTCATGTTAAATATGAAAGAATTAAGGACTTACTACAATTGAGGAGTTTCTGATAAACTTGAATGCATGCCTTTAAACCTCATAAATCTCCCTAAACTTTGCCATCTACTTTTAAGCAACTAATTATGAATACTCATAAACTCCTCATGTGTTAATTAATCCTGTCTGATTTCCTACCTATACTCCAGCTAGTGTTGCTATGCAGAAAACAGACTGCAGCCCTGGTTGGGTAGCTCAGTTGTTTAAAGTGTTGTCCTGATAATACCAAAGTTACAGGTTTTATCCCTAGTCAGGGCATAGACAAGAATCAACCAATGAATGCATGAGGAAATGGAACAATAAATGATCTTTCTCTAAAACTTAATAAATTTAAAAATGTATAAAAAAAAGAAATTGGGCTGCAGAGAAAGGACATAGAAATTAGAAAAGGATATAGCCAAATGTAAACCACACTGGTAAATATTCTAAAGCCACATCAGTTTTGTTCCAGTAAGACCCTGCAAGTCAACTTAGCTAAAAACAAAAACAAAAGACAAAACACACACACACACACACACACACGCCATGAAATTACAGGAAAACTCACACTGATTAGCTGGTATTTTTATGTCTTAATCTGTTGGTCTTGCTAACATGTACAGTACTAGTTCAAGTAATGCATATATACCTATATTAAAAATCATGTAAATTTCCTCTGCTATCATAAATACAAATGATACTTTTATTACATTATTCAATATATAGTAATATATAGTAAACTTAATCTTGCTGAATATTAGGCATGAAGAAAATTCTCAAATACTAGTTTCCACATTAAATATATTACTGCAGTGTATCTCTTAGGCAAACCAACTCCTTGAAGATATAATAAAAATAGACATTAGGATTAAACACTACTGTGCTTTAGTGTTGCAAGATCTCCATTAGATACTTTGCTGTCAAGACACCAACATGCTCTTACTTGTGTGCTTTTTAAAACAGCTTCTGGGCCCTTGCTGGTTGACTCAATGGTAGAGCATTGGGCACAGTGTGTGGATGTCCTGGGTCCAATTTCTACTCAGGGCACATCGGAGAGGTGACCACTTGCTTCTCCATCCCTCCCCCTTCTCTCACTTTCTTCTCCTCCTGCAGCCATGGCTTGTTGGCTTGAGTGAGTTGGCCTTGGGCACTGAGGATGGCTCGATGGCCTCTGCCTCAGGTGCTAAAAAATGGCTCCGGTAGCAACAGAGCAACAGATGGGCAGAGCATCACCCCCTAGTGGGCTTGCCAGGTGAATCTCAGTCTAGGTGCATGCGGGAGTCTGTCTCTGCCGCCAATCCTCTCACTAAAATTTTTTAAAAAAATTTAAAAACAGCTTCTGAAAAATTGAATGTGAATTTAATTCAGGAACAGCATCCATACAAAGGTAATACCCTAAAATCCAAAATTTCACAGTGGCCTGGCATTTGTTAGAGGACCTTGTACTGTTAAATAGACTGAGCTTTTAAATTTCATCTTTGAATACTTAATGAAATAAAAATGGCATATACATACCAAAACGCCAGTGAAAGCAACAGTGGCAAAACAAGCAAAGAAATAAAATGCTACCTACTCTCATTCTAGAGAAATTAATCTTTAGTAATCATGGCTTAAAAGTTTGACAACTCCCATATTTAAAAAGAAATGGAGAGATTATTTTTAAAGATGAAAACTAAGCATTTAATTGTAACAAACTCATAGATTTTCGTGTATGTATAGAAAAGTATAATTATTTGGGCCATGTAAGAAAGGGACAACACCACTAATAGTTTGTGGGGTTGTTTTTAGGATAAGGAAGTTTACAGAGAAACTCTGGAGTTGCTTTGTAGATGGTAAAAGCCCCAGGTTGACCCACCAGATGACAATCCAAATTCTAATGAAACTCCCTGGCAACAGGACAGCTGTGTGATTCTATTTTCCTCTCTGACCTTTATTTTCAACCCTATGAAAGAAGGAAAGTAATACTTCTCTCATAGAAGGGTTATAGGGTGGAATGACAATCTCTATAAAATGTCTCAAAGGCACCAAATAGTGGTAACACAACAAAAGTTATTGGCCCTACAACTTTGACTCAGAAAGGATGCTAACAAAGCATCTTTCCAGGTGTCTAGCATCCAAGAGGAGCTTATGAGCTTTTATCCAAAGCAGATGTTTGTTTACCGAATAGCTGACAGCCATGGTCTAACTACATAATGTCAAAGAAAAGGCTTTTGGAATCTTAATTCATAGTAGCCAGAATAAAATTGTGCCCCAAAGTCAATTCTACTTGCTGATGTCAAGGCCATAGTCACTGTCTGTGCTATAGTTTTAGAATACCACTCTAGCTCTTTGTATCAAATTATAACTCACCATAATGTGGGAGAGAACTATATTAATTCCCTATACCCAACATCGAAGAATGCCAACAATGGCATCAGACATGTTAATGTAACATGTAACCTTCTTTCTTCCCATCTTTATTTTTTATGTCCCACCTTCTGCCCCATCACTCTAAAAAATATTAGTATCTGCAGGAAGGGGAGTATATTTTCTATTACATCCACTGATTGCTTATTACTTCCTCTGCCTTCAAGTCCCAGGGACATTTTGATAGTGAAGCAGTCAGGTGCACTGAGTAGAGTTAAACAATCCTGGGTTTAGTCAGGGAGGAGCTGGCACAACAGGCCGTACTAACATGACATCTTTTCTGAGACGTATTACAGCTCCCTCTTCATTCTCTGAATAGTCATCTTGTCTGTTTAATGCAGATCATGGCCTTAATCATTAAAGACTCTAGGAAGAATGAGGAAGGACTTTAGATTACTAAAGGAGAAAGGTCAGAATTTCAGTTCAACCTGCTACCTGCACGCATAATTTCATAGACTCTGATATCCAACCTGTTAAGTTTTCAGTGCTTTAGAAAATAAGGTAACTGATGATTAGACCTAACACCCAAGGCAGGTTTGTCCCATGGGATAAGAAACAAATCCATTATTTATTCCTGAATATTTCTGCCGTGCCCTGAATGAATGGTTTAATCTCATTTTCTGCTATAGTCAGCCAGGTTCTATCTGGCTGCTTTGCACACAGTCTGACCAGTTAGAACACTATGTTCACAGTTAAAGCTGCCTTTCTCTGCTTGTGTTCTCAATTCCCTCATCTGTGTGTTGGCCAAAGTGGCATCTTCATCCAAAAATAAATTTTCTTCTCCTTTTCAGCAGGGCTTCAGTCAGTGGACATCAAAATCTTAATTGCTACAAGTGATTTTATAAAAATTTAAAGATAGAGAAGGTTACAGAGAAACTCTGGGGTTGCCTTATGGGTGGCAAAACACCAACTCAACCCACCATGTAGTGATTCAAACTCTAATAAAATTTCTGGCTGCCTGACCAGGCAGTGGTACAGTGGAAAGAGAGTTGGACTGGGATGCGGAAGACCCAGCTTATAGACCCTGAGGTCGCCAGCTTGAGTGCAGGCCCATCTGGCTTGAGCAAAAGCTCACCAGCTTGGACCCAAGGCCACTTGCTGGCTCCAGCAAGTGGTGGCTTGGTCTGCTGAAGGCCCACGGTCAAGGCACGTGTGAGAAAGCAATCAATGAACAACTATGGTGCCCCAAAGGCAACAAAAAACTAATGATTGATGCTTCTCATTTCTCTCTGTTCCTGTCTGTCTGTCCCTGTCTATCCCTCTCTCTCTGTTCCTGTAAAAAAAAAAAAAAAAAAAAAAACATTTAAAGTTTCTGGCAATTTGTGCACAGTAAACCTTAAAGGAAACAACCCAACTCTTTTGGCTAAGCCTGAACACTAATGAACCACCACCAAATCCATCTTACCTAGTTTACCATTGTTTCTCCTCCTCAGTCAATTCTAAGGGATCTTCTTCATCTCTAACATCTTTACATTGAAGCACTCAGACATCACTCCTTAGATATCCTCCCATCCACCATCCACCCATCCATCCTCCATCCATCCATCCATCCATCCATCCATCCATCCATCCATCCATCCATCCAACGATATATGTATGTGTCTATCTATCCATCCACATTACTTTCTTGATCATCACATTTGGAATTATGGCCGTAAGTCAAGACCAGCTTCCTGGGTGTACTCCCTGCATGCTGGTCCCTTCACTCAGAAGGGTTTCCTACTTGGTTTGATAATCTAGTGCAGCCATTTTGAAGTTCTTACTGATTTGAATAAATAGTCCTGCATCTGTTTTATTTCACTGGGCCCCGTAAATTGTGTAAATAGCCACCTTAAAAGTCATTTACATGCTGGAAAATTCTAGGCTCCCTTCAGGAAATTCAACTGCCTTTTTTGGTAGCTCCCCTTGGGTGTCTGGCATCCACCTAAAACTGACAAGCGTCTGAATCCCATCTTCATTCCTAACCCTGCTCTTTCCTGGTTTTCTTTGTTGTTATTAATTCGATCTTCCTGGTTGTTTAGACAAAAGCCTTGAAATACCTCTGTTACCCTCTGACTCTTTCTATGAAAAATCCTGTTGCTTCTGCCTTCAAAATTTCAGACAGGTCATTTTCCACTACCACCCTGGTACTATGTTAGTCCTGATTATATCCTCTCCCATTTGGATTATCCTTGTAACTATCCTACTGATTTCTCTTCTTCTGCCCTTGTTCTCTTCCATCTGATCACCTGATTGATCTTAACATGTCAGCCAGAATAATTCTGTTATTTATAAATCGGGTTAAGTCACCCTTACTCTCAAAGCTCTACATGACTCCCTACGATGGTGTCCCTATCATGGCCCATAACCTCATTTGAACAACTCTAGTTTTATTCTTCCCCCATTCATTCTCTTCCCACCACACTGGCCTCCTGAAACATAGCAAGCATGCTTTTTCTTTGTGGATTTATATTAAAGACTATCTCCTTTACTTCCTTCAGATCTTTCCTGATCGGTTCTTTCTCAGTGAGGCCTTTTTTAAACTCAGCATGAAATAGTGTAACCCCCATCCCTCCAGCAGCATTCCCCAGTGGCTCTAACATTTACTACCAGTGGCTCTAACATTTACTACCAAGAAAGTCAGTATAGTTTACTAATTTAATTTATGTATTGGCATTTCCTTTAACTGGAATAAGAACTCCATGAGTATAGGGATTTTTACCTGTTTTGTTCACTTCTATAAATGTCACACCTAGAATACTGCCTGTATGATATACATTTTCTATATTCTTTGACGTGGTGTAGGTACTTAGTCTTCAATTTGGTACTTAAAGAAAAAAAACGCATGTAGTTTCAAGAGGAAAACAATACATCAGATTCCAAAGCTATAAAATAAAAAATATGAGAGGCCCATTAACCCTCAAATCAACATCTTGGCTGGGACAGAAATACAATGCTCTTTTTAACTATAAATATGACAACAATGGGTCATTTTGTTATGAGCTTAGCAAAAGACAATATAAATTAAAAGTCAATGGTTGCACTTTGTGAATATAAGAGCTGTGGGCTCATCCCTGATCCCTCCCCGACACAAAACCTGTGCAACTGAGGTTAATGCACTCACACTATTTATAAGCTTCCATAGACTTAACTCAAGGATTTAAGGGGATAATACATGTAAAATATAGGCACAGTGCCTGGCATATGATCAATAAACAATATCTATTGTCATTAACCTGGAATATGTTTCTCTATTCATCTTCCTCCAACACTTACACAATAAAGACTTAACTTTACTGCTCTCTCAAAATAACCCTTAAGTATTTCAGCCTTTTTAGGAGTGGGCACACATGCAATATTAAATAAAATGTAGCTTTTAATTTTCAATTATTCTATATAAGTATTACTTATAGAAACATAATAAAAATAGACCCTGGCCAGGTGACTCAGTAGATAAAGTGTCAACTTGGTGCACCAGAGCACACAGGGTCTACTCCTGGTCAGAACATGTAGGAGAAGCAATCAATGAGCATACAACTAAATGGAACTAAGTGAAACGAGTTGATGCTTCTCTCTCTCTCCGGCCCCATCTCTCTCTCTCTCTCTCTCCCTTTCTCCCTTCCCCTCGTTCTCTTTCTCAAATCAAAGAAAATATTTAAAAAATAATAAAAACAATTTATCAAACAATATTGCTACATTTTCTACTAACATATGCAAATGAATACCAGGCATCTATTTGCTAACTGTTTATCAGTTTCCCTTTTATGGGTAATTTTCTCAGAGTTTTCCTCTATGGAGTCTTGCTTCAATGCTGCCTTTCACGCTCTGTCATTCTGCAACATCATGATCAGAACTGAGAATAAGAGTAATGGAGATACCTTTAGTTATGATGATTTAAATAGTATCTATTTGAACAGAGATAAAATATAACAAATGGAATATTTACATAAAGAGAACTAATAACAGAAGTTTAAAATTTTTTAGAAAGGAGGAAGAAACAATTATTGTAAGAACAAACTTTATGAACTATATAATCATATATATATATCTATAATATGTATATATATAGTATAGTATGTATATATATAATATGTATATATATAATAGAATATATATGCATATAGTAGTATATACACATACGCACACACACACACACACACATACTGTACACATATATATTCAGCAGTCAGGGCAAAAGAAAATATTTTGAATTCAACAGATGTCATTATTATCTGCAGACAGAAGTTTTGCTGGAAGTTAAATTTTAGGAGAAATTTATAAGTTAAATTCTATTGTTGAAGGAAATTTGGTAACATTAAGGAAATGTTTTTAACTATAATTTTGTAAAAGGTACTAAGTCATTGCTCAGCTAGACTCTTCCTATACAACCCTTCCTAAATCCGAAAGAGTCAGATCAGTACCACAATGCGGGAACATTGGTGAAGCATAACATGTTATAAAAATACTAATTTTTCCTTGTACTATAATTTACTACAAACAGAATCAGGAGGAATAGTTTTGTAAGCTAAATTATATGTTACCCCCCCCATTCATATGTCAAAGTGCTGACCCTTACTACCTCAGAATGTGATTGCAATTAAGTTAAAATGAGGTCTTTAGGGTGGTTCTTAATCCAATCTGACTGATACCCTTATATCAAGAGGAGATGATAAGGACTGACTATCACACCAGGGGTGTGTGTGCATAGAGAAATGACCATGTGAGGACCGAGAGAGAAAGTGGCCGTCTGAAAGCCAATGAGCAAGGCCTCAGAAGAATCCAGTACTGTTGACACCATCATCTTTGAATTCATGCCTGCAGAACTAGGAGAAAATCAGTTTACATTATTTAAGCCACTCTGCCAATGGAACTTGGTTTTGGCAGCCCTAGCAGGCTAACAGAGTTAATGTCTCTTCAAAGAGTTTTAAAAGCCCTGTGCTAGCAACTGGTTTGTAGTTAAACATACCAATTGTATCTCAGAGTTTTCTGATGCTGATTAAAGAGGGAAATTTAGGTAGGCATTGTATTTACAACCATCATGTTTATCAGTTATTGAGGATGAGATTTAAGCAGTATGTCAAATATTTTATGCACATTATTTCCTTACAATAATCCTGCCTATTAGAAATAGATCTATTTTGGCCTGACCAGGTGGTGGCACAGTGGATAAAGCATCAGACTGGGACATGAAGGATCAGGGTTCAAAACCCCGAGGTCGCCAGCTTGAGCACAGGCTCATCTGGTTTGAGCAAGTTTGCTGGCTTGAGCAAAAGGTCACTCAGTCTGCTATAGCCCCCCAGTAAAGGTGCATATAAGAAAGCAATCAATAAACAACCAAGGTGCCACAATGAAGAATTGATACTTCTCATCGCTCTCCCTTCCTGTCTGTCTGTCCCTGTCTATCCCTCTCTCTGTCTCTGTCACACAGACAAAAAAAGTAGATCTATTTTGGAAAATTTAAGTAACATATTCAAAATCACACAGCTCATGAAAATAAAGGCAAGATTTAAACTGAGGTCTGTCTGACTTAGGAGTCCATATCCTTACCACACACCATATGGCTCCCTAGATACACGGAGGGGTGAAAGTACAGGAATAGTCTGACTTGAATCCTCACCAAATCAGAAAACTATCCCATTTCCAATAGAGTTTGGCTACATTCCTTAAAAATCTGACACTCAGTTTAAGCACCCAAATTAACATTTAATTGAGAATTCAGAGGATTTTCTTCCAAACTGCTGTTATCAATCATCTACTTTTCTCATAAAAACTTCATTGTGGACATTCCAGAAGCTCCTACTTTCTTCTTAAACTGCATCTTATTGAGCTGGACAGAATTATCTGGCTGGAAATATGGAACTAAAGAGCTGAATAAAGTAAAAGTTTCTCTTTAAGTTAAGATACTCAGCAATGAGTTTGCACTGGCCAGAGCAGAGAAGTACCTGATACAACCAAAAGGGACAAGAATTCCCTTGATGCTGAAGACAAATTGTCAGCACACAGACAGCAGAGACAGGCTACTGACAACACAGTAGCCAGGCAAACTGAGAGTCACAAGTACTGAAGGTTGAAAAGTCTAATTATAGGTACACTGATGGGTCTCCACTCACCCCTTATCCATGGACTGTGTCTGGGACGCCTGAATATAAAACTAACCCCTTTATAAAGATTATCCCCAAAATAAAGTGAATTGGTGGAGGTATAATGTAACTGTCTGAAAGGGTGACAACTCCATTTCCAAGTCAGCCTCAGTGATGATGCCCTCTCTGTGTCACAGGCCCTGATCCATTCATCTTCCATAACTCAGGGACCACAACATCCTTGCCTTGGTTATATTGTTACCTACTTTTATGACATACATTCCTTGATCCTGGAAATTCTAGACTCAGAACATCACCATTTCTGAGACAATTTAATATTATCAGAATATATATATATATATATATATATATATATATATATATAAAGGTGAAGATATCCAGATTTCTACGAAGGAAAAATCGTAGACCTAGCATTGATTTAAACTTTGAATAACTGTCCCCTATAATATCTGATACACACACATGAATCTCTTTGAGTCCAAGCTATGGCTGAAGCATTCAGAAGAATTAACAGTTTACCCATACATATGCTGACTTTCCTAAGTCATCATGCCTACCCATGATGAAGGCATACTGCTAATGGCAGACCAGCATGCCCTGATCGTACAAGTTGGCACTAAGTACCTCATGTGGAGGTTTGGTTCTTTGTGGTACTAACAGTTCTCAGGAAAAGACAGAATCATCTCAGATGGGTCCAAGACATTGAATCACAGCCTGAAGATGTTGTGGGTGTCAAATAACAGCCAGTGAAAGGTGGAGAGTGCTTTCAACTGGCTCACATTTCTAGATCTCACTAAAAATCTTCCCACACTGTATTCCACAAGCTCTGTGATATGAAAGAGAACCTGGTGGTTCTTCAGTCTCACCTAACCGAAAACCTCATCCAGCTATAGCAGAGGCCTATCCTCTGAATGAGGCATCTAGCAGTGCTTTATGATGACCAGACCAGGCACCTAAAGAGCCTAATGCAGAGATAAAATGAGAAGAGCCTCCTGGGGAACAACCTTCCACGAGAAACTAACCCAAGGCCGCCCCTCCCACAATGGTTTGAGCCAACCACTGGGACAATTTCTTGGCATTCATATTCTGGTAGTCTTGCCAAGGATGTGAGTTCTCAGAACAAGAAATTTGTGAAACATGAGCTAGAACCAAGAAACATTTGAAGCATATTTTAGAACTAAGAATCAACCAGAAATCCCAAGCATTTAAATCTCCTGGAATAGTGAACTCAAAGGCCATCTCAGACTTTCCTTCTTCCAAAGACCACAGCACCATGACTGGCTTCATTGATATGGTAGATGCAGATCACTCATTGTGTCCCCGCTCAGGTCAGCTGAACTACTACTTCAGTCCTGACCTCAGGGCTTCCAACTGAGTCTTCTGGGATCCGGCGTTGTTCTGTTGAGACTAAGGTTACCACATTACAGCTGTATATATCTGTCAGCTTCCAAAGTGATGCAACTCTGATATTAATTCTTCAACTGAACCATCAAACAGAATACTCTGAATTTTCCTGAAACTCACCCAACTTTTGACCCTGCCCTCATCCATGAGCTAGTTTTTGAGTGCTTTGCAACTTCTAATTCCACAGCAACCTCTTCTCTGTTCCCAGCCTTTTCTCCTCTACCACCCTGTGGTCTTAATTTAAAAGTTCTCTTTTTCTAATAGCATTATTTCCCCTCCAGTATCTCAAGTGATAGTTATTTTTATTCTCTTCTCCCCCTCAGGGAAGATGATATGGTTGGGACATTCCTCACTCCCCTTTGTTGCTTTTGGGTCATTATAGACTCATTTTTTCCCTCAAATATTGTGCCTTAAAAACTATCATAACCTTCAATGATATATCCTCTCTCATTCTTGCTCCTATCCATACTATCATTTGCCGTCACTCGTTGGAGGATCAAGCCCCCAACCTACAGTTTTACTGTCTAGCCCAAGCAGTGTGGTTATCTTTGATATGTTATATATCTATGTATATAACTATTTCATCCCCCTGACCTATTATTTCTTCTTTTACCTCCTCATTTCCAATGATATTGCCCTTCACTCTGTCTCAGCTACTCACATTCATGATTATAGCCTGGATCTTAAATACTCTTTTTAGTTTCTTGCAATAAACTCTGTAAAAGACTTTTGGTTTAATATATTGATTTCTGGTGAGAAATGTTTTTAACATTATCTTGTATTTTCTCTTAAGTCACTGCATCTTGCTCAGAATAAATAGAGAGTTATGTTCCCAGGCTTCAGTGATGTGAGCATTATTGCCTAAGAATGACAAGTAGCTAATATCCAAGGGGATGGATAGTTCTCATTTCTCATCCTACATATTTGTGGATGGAGGTGGCTTGCCAGACAGCCTAATAAGGTATCAGAATTAATGTAAGTGTATGCAGGGACCTTTTACAATGAAACTGGTTATGACTTGTTGCAAGTATTTTAAAATTGGGCTGTTAAGTTTGACCATATTTCACTGCACTAGAAAATAGACTTTTTTAACTGTGAAAAAACAAATGTTAAATAGTACAACTTGTATTTTACTCAATACTACTACTAATAAAAAAACCCCATAAACCCAGATATTATCGAATAAAGCACGTGTAGTTACAATGGCTGCTTTATACAATATATATCAACATTTTTAGTTAAATATTTTATATTCAGAAAATGACTTTTCATCTCTAATTTTTATGTTAATTACCAATATCAAAGCAACAATATTTACTATGTTTTTAAAATGTGAAAAGCATATATTTTAGTTAGATTATGGGTTAAACAGACTTTTACGGACGGAGTAAAGGCAATTGCCTTATGTATTACTGTGTGTGCAAAATAATATCTCAAAGACCACAAGTTAATTATTAACAGAATTTTAGAACATACATTTTCTAAAGTTGGAGGACAATCTAGATGCTGTTATTAAAACTGTGTTCCTAGGACTAGGAGTAGAAAATTATGGTGACTAATTATTCTATTGGTAAATCTGATAGCTTGAGTTCCAAGTTACTTCAAACTGTTGATGCATCAGCCTTGAGAATAATTGCATCCAAGTGAAAGTTTAAATTACCATGGAGGAAATACTATTTAGAACTCTTTATTTTAATCTTATGAAAAAAATAGTCCTCTACTTTTTTTTTTTCATTGCTGCTGAAAGACAACTTTAATTGTAAAGTTATAAATATAAGAGCATACCAGGGAGAAAATTATGAAAAGAAAACACATTTTTTCATTGAGAAAATGGGTATGGCATAAGTATCAAAATACATGCCCGTTTTTCCATTTTATGAACTTGTTTCTGGGGAGTGTCTAACTGTCTAACCAGTCAGGGAGTACTTCGAGTGGAAATAGTGTAGCCATTTGCCTAGTTTTCAACCAACATGAACAAGAATAGCATATGTCATAAAAATGTTTCATAGAATTTATTACAAGAAGCCAAGAAGTATGGGTACTTTCTCCACAAACTGTTTGCCTGATTTGCTGACTGGGCATTTATGACAGTGAGCTAGGGGAGGGTGGCAGAACCATAGAATGGAAGAAACGGGCTTTCTGGGTCTTTCATGGAGGAGAGAGCCAGTCAACCAGCCAGCCACAGAATGTTACATGAGTGAGAAATCGTATTGTACACTCAGAGCATAGACATCGAGTTATTTTTCTACAGGTGGTAGATTTGTATTGAACCACTGGTGATTCCCTCAGGCTAATTGTGATGGTCAAGAAAGGTGAAGGATAATGTCTATGGCTATTGTAGAAAAGTGAAGTTACAATATCCTCAGATGAATGCTAACAATTGACCTTGTTCACATCATTACCACATTCTAACAAAGTGTCTAGTCAATCAAATATAACCGCGAGCCATTCAATTTATTCCTAGGTTCAGTGACCTTGGTCATTGGTTGGGAAAGAAAGAATCAAGCTAGATTTTATTAAATTTTCAAGGAAGAATCATTTCAGGCACTTTATATAGGTTTTGTTACCTGAGGGAGTTTATAGGAAAGGAAGTCTGTATAACTCAGCACTTACAAAAGGAAGTTGTCCTGTCAATGTGTAGTCTGAAATTCTAAAGTCAGCAACTTAGCACTTACGGCTGACATACAGCTTTCTCTTTTGACCTCTTTCCCTTGGCTCATTTATATCTGACACTATATCTAATCAACTTCTTTAACACCAGAAACAACAACCACCAACCCCTGAATATACTCTTTAAAAATTAAGCTATGGAATTATCATTGAGGGTTCTTTTCTCAGAGAGTAAACTTTTGACAAGTTCTATGATTATTTATTTTCCTTGAATATTTTTATTTTGTTTTATTTATTTTTTAGTGAGAGGGGGGAGTGGCAGAGAGACAGATTTCTGCATGTTCCCTGACCAAGATCCACCCAGCAAACTGACTAGGGGGCAATGCTCTGCCCATCTGGAGCCATAACTCCATTGCTTAGTGCCTGAGGTAGAAGTCATGGAGCCATCCTCAGCACCCAAGGCCAACTCGCTTGAACAAATCAAGCCATGGCATTGGGAGGGGAAGAGAGAGAGAGAGAAGGAAACTGGGGTAAAGTAGAAGATGGTTGCTTTTCCTGTGTACTCTAACTAGGAATTGAACCCAGGACATCCACACACTTTGTCAATGCTCTACCACTGAGCCAATTGGCCAGGGCTTATTTTCCTTGAATATTTATACTTCATTTCTACTGCAAACCTTTCCTCTGTGTCTATTTCTATTCATGAATTTCTGATGTATATTATATTATTGCCCTCCATCACTGACTTGCACCATTCCCTATAATATGATTACACACCCTTGCCCATCATTGTGTAATTTCCAGAACCACTCTTTAGAGAATAGTTATCTTCTTCCTTTCATTCATGTCAAAGTTTATCATGTGATATAGTTTAAACAATGAGTTGTGAACAGATACTATGTACACCATGCCTAAGCTAAAGCTTGACATAATTCATTGGTTGGCACTTGCTGTTTCTCTCTGTTAAGAGAATGGTATGTTCCAGATGGAGGCTGACCTAGAGCAGCTGCAATTCCTGACTTGTAATGCAAGAGAGGAATAAATCACTGCTGCTTATTACAGCAGCACACACTGGTAAAGACTGACTAATATGTTCTGGACACTCAGTTTGGTGCAATTGAAAAGTCAATTCTACTTAGTGAGTCAGAAAGCCAAATCAAATGTTTCACTTTGCTATCCTTGAAGGTGGTAATACCCCAGCCAATAAATTAACCTCTATGAGTCTCTCTCATACGTAAAACAGGACAATTTATTTCTGACCTGATAAAGTAACAAGCTTGATTATGAATAATGCATTTAAAAGAGTGTTATGAAAGTACTGAAGTAATGCACAACTGTTGTGGACCAAGATTTATTTACAAAGATGTTTAGTAGTAATTATTTATAAAAAAAATAAATCATTAAATCAGCATAACTCAATTACCAAAAATAGAATGGATATATACATAATGGCACAGCCATGGGATAAATAATAATTTAAAGAATATATATCTTGAGACAGTCCCAATGTTATGATTCTAAAACAACATTTGTTTCTAAGACCTAAATTAAAAGAAAATAAAGCAAAACATTAGCCCTGACTATTCATATGAGGTGGAGTCATGAGTGATGTTAACTTTTTTGTTTGTTTGTTTGTTGTTTTTTTGGCCAGAATTTTTCTTTACTACAATGAGTATCAATTACTTTAAGAAAAAAAGAAGAACCTAAACGGAGGAGATACCCTCTTCATTTTGCAGGTGCGTGTATTTCTATAAATGTTTTATTAAAAAAGGAACACCTAATAAATAGGTATAATGAGATCACCGTTTAGTAGCTTCCTCTTGTCACCAAAAAAGTGAGATGAAGTGAACTAGCAAGCCATATTTACTCAATCAGATTTACAGAAACATCATAGTAGAGCTTGTGTGACCCTTTGAACATGACAAAGAATAAAGCTAATTGCTCTCATAGAGAATAACTGCCATCTTTGATAAAGGAATTATTTTGATGAATTATAAAACACAATTTAAAACCTGTAGTTTTTACTTAGAAATGCAATAATTGCATAACTCTACAAATATGCTTATAGACATATATATTTATTTATCGGTTTTTTTTTGTTTTGTTTTTGTTGTTTAACAGGGACAGAGAGTGAGTCAGAGAGAGGGATAGATAGGAACAGACAGACAGGAATGAAGATGAGAAGCATCAATCATCAGTTTTTCATTGTGACACCTTAGGGGTTCATTGATTGCTTTCTCATATGTGCCTTGACCATGGGCCTTCAGCAGACCGAGCAAACCCCTGCTGGAGCCAGTGACGTTGGGTCCAAGCTGGTGAGCTTTTTGCTCAAAACGGATGAGCCTGTGCTCAAGCTGGCGACCTCGGGGTCTCAAACCTGGGTCCTCCGCATCCCAGTCCGACACTCTATCCATTGCGCCACTGCCTGGTCAGGCTATACTTATTTATTGTTAATTATAGAATCTTTAAATGCTAGTTCACATTTATCAATATAAATGTGTTATAAAATGTCAGTTAAATGTATTATAAAATGTATTGTATTTTAAAATAACTACAGATTATATGTATTTAGTCCATTAATATGTATATAACTTATTTTATATGCTTACTTACATTTACTGTAAGACTAGGAAGTAATTATGAACTCAGAGTTCTACAGCACCCAAATTTTGATAAATTCTGGTGTGCCAAAAGTTATAATGTTACCATGTATTTTTTTATTTTATAAAATTGTAATCTTTTTATGAAACTAGTATCAATTTTTGAAACTCAAATTAATTTTAGAAAAAATTTTCAGTTTTACTATTTTATATAAAATTATGATTTTTATATTAGATATTAACTGAGTATATAGTTTACTTAATTAGAATAGTATGAATATTAAGTGGCCGTAGGCATTTAGAAGAACCTCTTAGTAATCATCCATGTTATTAATCTAACATTAATAGCTACATAATTTCAATCCTATTGACAACATAATTAAAATAATTTAAATGATTTTAATTTTCTTCCTTCTTTATCTATGTTTTTGTTTCCAATTTGGGTCCATATTATCTTTAAAAAAGACAGAAAATAAGGAAAGTGTATTCTATAATCAAACTAAAATTTGCTTTACAATATAAAAATAATACATTTTCTTAGTATAACTTCCCATTGCATAGAAATGTTTATGCAAAGATTTTATAAAAACATTAAAGAATGAGATTAACATATTTAGTTTTGCATTTAATAAATTCACTTCATTTAACATTTTTAATACACACATGTAGAATTCCCATGAGAAAACTATCATATGTTTTATAGCCATAACAACTTTGGCAAATGGTTTAATATTTAATGTGAAAATTCTATTTTCTTTCCTATAAAACTATATAACAATGCCATCTCTAATTGCCTCATTAGATAACTATGAATATAAAATGAGATAAGGCACGTGAAATTCCTAGTAAATCAAAAAGACCATACAGTGCTATAGGACATTCTAGATATGTGGTGTTGACCATAATATTTCAGTTCCTCCCCCTGTCATTTGTCTAAAATCAAGGAGAAACAACTGTTTCAAAAAGGGTTAAAATGCTGAATAACAGGAAAGTGGATAATGTACCTTTTATATAATATTGATGATTTATCAGGTTAATTATTTCTCTCTTCTAGTCTTCTTGGTGATATAATTATCTAAATCTACATTGATCCAAATCCATGGCCTTTCGATTTCTTACATTTCATACATGCAAAAATCTTGTTTTTTATTCCATTCATCTTAATAATAAGTGTACACATGCAATTATTATTGAGAATGCCAAGCTTTGAGAATGCCAACTTCTATCACCCTCATATTTCAAACCTATCTTTCCTAGGCCAATATCAATGGTACTTCAACTTGACAATTTTCTCCAATACACCCATATTCAAGTCCCCTCCTATTCCTATCTTTGCTTCTTTATCTGTCTTAGATTTCATTGTCTATCATTAAAAACACTGCTAAGCAAATGTTCTCCCCTTCACTATTCCTCTCCCCTATAATTGCTTGTGTCCAGAAAATAGAATTCCAATACTGTTTAAATATAACTCACTGTTATTTCTATGCCTTTTTCCCACAGGAAAACCATAAGTGAGCTAGTTGTAGATTAGACTCATTTCAAAGTGGTCATGATAACAGAACTGTGCCTCAGTGAGCCCTAGATTCTGTTAGATGGTTCCATTCAATTCACCATCCCATTCTTCAGGAACATGACTAATTCACATCTCTTTCTTAAAACTGTAATACTCACTCTTCTCTTCACTTTTATCTGATACTTAGTTCTTATTTCCCTGAGAAAACAGAAAAGATAGAGAACTTCCACACACTTTTATATCACTTTTAGTGACGTACTGGCTTCAGTAATAATTATTGCTGTCTTTCCTCTTGTTACCATCCAAGGCCAACTCACCCCTTAGGCACAAGATTCCATCTCTCACCTGTTAAGGGACAGAACTGATGACTTCCCCTTCATGTGTATTATCAACTTCCCACTGAACTATACTTTTAAAATGATAAATTTTATGTTATGTGTATTTTATCACAAGAAAAATAAAACAAATATAAAAAGTTATAAGGGGGTAGAACATGACCAAGGGCAGATATTTGTGAGATTGCAAGTGTGTTTAGGAATTTAATCTCAGAATTGAGGGTTTGGTACTTCTATAAAAGACTATGTAGCAATTAATCCCATGACTTTGAAAAGTTTTTTAACAGGCGTTCATAGTAAGAAGTCTATTTATATTTGATCCAGGATGTCATAAAACAAAATTTACCCTCAGCACTCTACATACTCTTTTACATTCATATTTATTCTCTTTCTCTCTCTCTCTCTAACTCTACCTTTCTCCCTCTCTCTCTCAATGCTGGTCATGACCTGATAAAGAGATTTTATGATCAACTGAAGAGATTACAATGACCACTAATGTGACCCTATTCAAATTTAGAAACATAAAACTTGGTCTATAGCATGCATAACCACAACTCATTATCTGTTTACTGCATTTTTATTTTTCCAAAACACTTTTATACAGACTTCAGCATCAGCCATCACAAATTTTACCTCAGGGACTTTAGAGCAGTGGTTTTCAAATGTTTTATATTTGGTGACCAGTGAAAATAGAAGAATTATTTCATGGACTGCTAAGACAGAAATCACCCCAAGCATAAGTGATTCGACTAAGATCATTGGGTCTGTAATCTTTATGCAACATCAGGGTAGTTAACTCTTTCATGGACCAGCATGAAATTTCTGATGGACCAGTGGTTGAAAAACACTGGTGATAGTAGTGCTCAGCCTCAGCAATAATTATACTATCAGAAGGTCTTAATTTATAAAGCATTTAGTTCATTGGTACTTATGACGTGTCACAGTTCAAGTACTTGATGGAGAAAAATATTAAATAAAGTGCACTTCTTTTGAACATAAGGTATTTAACATCTCCAAAACAGTGAATAATTAAGTTACTCTGTCATACAAAATGATGAAAACTTTAAGTAACAGCTGGTTACCACAGTGATAGACAACTGCAGGGCAGCCTTTGGCAAGAAAGCTGTGCAAACTCAACCCATGTAGTTTGCTAATAGACTTACATTATAACTAAGGAAAAAACCAGAAAGGCGAGGAAACTTGGAAAAGCAATCAAATGAGGCCCTGCAGCTCTTCGTGCATTTCAATAGTATTAGTGTGAAAAAATATTAATAATATGTACTTATCTGTCATTCTTGTAGTCAAATGTGTTCCTTGCATCCAAATAAATTTAAAGTTGGTCATTAGAGGGCAGTGAGTGCATCTGTTAGAAAGTGTCTTCATTTTTAAATGTAACTGCCATTTAGAGACCATATTTGATCCAAATGAGAAATTAAATAAAATTTATTAATGACTTTAATATTAGCATAATTATTTAAAAGATATTATGACAATCCTATTTCAAACCAGTATGGGTTTTACTTCTTTAAAAACTCTTGTACAGATTTTCATGAAATTAAATTTGCAACAATTACCTTAAAATATCAGAGTTGGACTTCATAAAAAGAAATTAAAAGTATTAAATAATCGCTCCTTTTTTTTTGAAAGCTGAGTCAAGTTGTGTATGCATGGATCATTGTTAAATGTGTCTTACAAACTTTATTTTTGCCACTTGATCTACATGTCAACAATAAAAATGTGAGTTTAATTATGTACTTTTTGTTTATCAGAAGTTTTCTTATGTCATACTGCTGACCTTTTTGACTTGCAAGCATTTTGGATGCAGTTAGTAGATCAACTCTCCTAATTAGTGGTTTATTATATAATATCTAGCAAGAACTTACCATTTATTAAGCAAGCATTATTAAACAAGCAACTTTAGAAAAAGCAAGCATTTTTAAGTTACATCCATGTTGGAAGGTCTCTGTTCTCAAGAAAATTATGAATCAGGACAGAAAATAGCCACAGAAGCAAGAAATGTCATAATATGATGCTAAATGCTAAAATTGAGATCTAGAAAAACAAAGAAGCAGCACATGACCCACACTGGGAGTTCAGTTACAATTTCTTGAGGGAGATGAATCCAATGTAGATCATGATAGACAAATGTTGATAGGCAGGATCCCTCCCCCTCCCTCCAAAAAGGCATCAAGGGTTCTCTGGAAAAGGGAAAGAGTAGAGCAAAGGCATGAGGGTGTAAAATAACATAGTAGGATGTGTCTTTGGCTTCCATAGCAATTATTATATGTGATATGGGTAGTGGTAACTGGAGAATAAAGCTAAGGGGTTTTCATAAGGGTCTTTATGTGACATATTGAAAACTGCTAGAGAGCTTGGTATTTAAGAGGATTTAAAAAGGAATTAAAACCACAGCTTCCCACTGTAGTATAAAGGTTGGGTATAAGCAAGACAAATGAAAAGGGTGACTACCCTTCTGCCATAGTACCAGTTCTCAATGTTTTTGGTACTAAGACCTCTTCAAAGTTTTAAAAAATCTTGAGGATACCAATGCAATGTGCTTTTATTTATGTCGGCCGTGTTCCTTAATATTTATAACATTGTAAACTAAAACAAACATATAATATTTGAAACTAAAACAAATTTTCACTAAAATAGAAAAAGTTTTTACTTCAAAGACACCAAAAAGTTTTGGGGAAGTCCTCAGTCCACACTTGAAAAAACAGCTACACAGCAGCCTGTGACTAACACCCATATCTAATCTGGTTCCAATATCCTATTGAATTAAACCAATTTTATCACTTTTGAAAAACAGTCCTTTGTTCTTACCTCTTAATTTCAAACTCTTTTTCTCTCTTCATCAGGTATAAACTGTTCCATCTTTCAAGGTCTAGCCAAATTCATCTTCATTCCACATTTCTGAATTTATTTTTATGTTATCAGCAAATAAATGTATTCTGTAATAGTTAACTTTATGTGTCAACCTGACTGGCTAAGGGATACTCAGGTAGCTGGCTACAAAATTATTTCTAGGTATAGCGGTGAATGTGTATCTGAAAGAGATTAACATTTGAATCAGTAGACCGAATAAAGAAGGTACTCCTTGCTGATGCTGGTGGGCATCACCCAATCTGTCCAGAGTCTGAAGAGAACAAAAAATAAAAGGAAGGTTGAATCTGCCCTTTTTGCTTGAGCTGGAACATGCATCTCTTCCTGCCATTTGAACATCAATACTCCTGGTTATTGAGACTGAGGGTTCAGACTTATACAGTTGGCTTTTCTGGTTTTTAGGTCTTCATATGGAACTGAATTATACCACTGACCCTCCTGGTTCTCTAGCTTGCATATGGCAGATTAAGGGACTTCTCTGCCTTTATAATCAGGTTAGCCAATTCCTATAATTAATCGCTTCATATATCTATGTAGGTATAGGTATAGGTATAGGTACATATATCTTTTGGCTCTGTTTCTACAAACTACCCTAATACCATATCAATAAATGATTTTTCTTTGGGAATTGAAATTAGCTCCCAAACTAGACTGGAAACTCTCCATAGGTCAACTGTCTTACAGTTCTTCTGACTTTACTATAGTCTTTGCCCAGCATTGAGCATATGATAACAATGCTATTATCCTGAATTTTATAATTCAATAGTTTTAGAGTAGATCACAAATACACATGTGCCTCTATGTATGTAAATATCTTGATACAGAAAACACTGAAATATATAATTCTTCTCATAATATTGTCTGCTTTGGCAATCAATAAATATTAAAGATATATTTCATTACTATGGAATATCAATTTATAAAACAATGTACAAGTTATAGAATACAAATATTAATGTAGAAATGTAGAGTGGAAAGCAAAATCTAGATTTAAATATTCACAAAGTATGGACCTAGAAAACCATATGGACTTACAGGAGCCACAAAACTTATTTAAGTGCCAGTGTCAAAACAGTAAGTGCTCCCCCTTACAATAATACTTAAATTAAAAAAATATATTTTTTTGAAAAAGAGAGAAAGAAGCATCAACTTGTTCTACTTAGTTGTTTCATTGATTGTTTCTCATATGTGCCCTGACTGGGGCTCAAATCAACAATGTCAGGTCCAAACAAGTGACATTGGTACTCTGGGGCTACACTCTATTCACCATGCCACTGGCCAGGGCACAAAATGAGAATTTTATGATAAAAGTTTTATTTTTTATTTTTAAATAAAGCAGTATTTAAATGTAATATTTCATAAAACTATTACCCTGAGACTTACACATTAATTGCAAACCAGTATCTGGTATAAGATGACGAGATGCACAACATAACAATTAGGAGAGTTTAAGACACATAAATGAGACACCTTTAAAGTTTCAACCTGAAAACAGTTGGAATGGACAATACTCCACTAAGAGGATGACTTGAATATTTGTTAAGTACTGTGTGTGCATACAACTCATACGTAACCCAGACAAAGTTTTTGATCCCATATTAACAGTCTAACTTTGAAAGCCTGGAAGAATAACAAGACTTTGAAGAAGTGATAGAGTTTATACAGTGCACACAGAGGAAGACTGCATAAACATTTTTAGATTTCTCTTTCTGCCTTTAAAGTTGTACCCTTTTCCTCTGCAAGGCTCACCACCAGAAGTTTCTCTTATCAGCATGCATTGGCCAATTCAGTTCTTCTTTCTCATCCTGCCCAGCTCTCTAATGTAACTGTCCCCTTCACTTCAGGCAGGCCCCTGATACCAGCACTTACCCCTCATTCTGACTACTATTCTCCTGAAAATGGTACCAGTGTTCTGCTGAATAGTCTTCCATCTTGCCCATAAAATCCTCAATACTTAACAGTGGAAAGTCAATCAGGCCTTAAAGCACTGTTGCAATCAATAACCATAGAGTCTTGGGGGGGAAAAAAGAGAGGTATAAGCAGGTTTTAAAAGTGAAGTTGATAAGCCTGACCAGGCGGTGGCGCAGTGGGTAGAGCTTCGGACTGGGATGTGGAAGGACCCAGGCTCGGGACCCCAAGGTTGCCAGCTTGAGCGTTGGTTCATCTGGTTTGAGCAAAAGCTCTCCAGCTTGGACCCAAGGTCACTGGCTCCAGCAAGGGGTTGCTCGGTCTGCTGAAGGCCCGCGTTCAGGGCACATATGGGAGGGCAATCAATGAACAACTAGGGTGTTGCAACGGCAACAAGGAACTGATAATTGATGCTTCTCATCTCTCTCCATTACTGTCTGTCTGTCCCTATCTATCCCTCTCTCTGACTCTCTCTCTGTCTCTGTAAAAAAAAAAAAAAAAAAGAAGTTGATAAAAGAAATTCTTACAAAATATCAACATAAACTATGCCAGTGGTCAATGCTCTGACTCTCCATGTTATGCAGATGGATAAACAGGGGAGGTAGTTTTACATTTTGAGTGGTCTTAGTGCGGATGAGGTCTTCGTGGACTCTAGACATACTCCTATCAACCTTGGCTTCTTTCCCTGTCTCAATCATGACATGCTCTCTCAATTTTACTTCTGAATATTTTCTCCAAAAAAAACTGCTTAGACTCATGCTTTTGTCTCAGTCCCTGCTTTCGGGGAAACCCACACTCAGATCATCACCATCTTTTATGGAACACGCATTACATTCTAGACCAGGGGTCAGGAACCTTTTTGGCTGAGAGAGCGATGAACACCACATATTTTAAAATGTAATTCCATGACAGCCATACAACGACCTGTGTACGTTACGCAATATCCAATAAAACTTTGTGTTGTCCCGGAGGACAGCTGTGATTGGCTCCAGCCACCCGCAACCATTAACATGAGCGGTAGGAATTGAATGGATTGTAATACATGAGAATGTTTTATATTTTTAAATTATTATATTTTTTATTAAAGATTTGTCTGCGAGCCAGATGCAGCCATCAAAAGAGCCACATCTGCCTCGTGAGTCATAGGTTCCCGACCCCTGTTCTAGACTCTCCATAGAGGATCTATAATCCTAGAATAGTGCTGGTAAATTCCTGTTTTAAAGATAAGGATATGATGATTTAGAGAGATTAAGTAACACACCCAGGGCCACATAGCACAAGGCCATAAAATGGAACCGGAATGTATCCTTGGATTATTCATCTCCAAAATTATACTATTTTTTCCATACTATGGCAATTTCACTAATAATCATAAACATGGATTGAGTAACTCTTACATGCAGTACCTTTGGGAATAATAGTTTAAATCAGTGGTTCTTAACCTTTTTTGAGGTACCGAAAAGTTTCATATGCGTATTCACTGAACCCTTCTTTAGTGATAAATAAAATATGATTTTTTTTTCCAAATTCAAGACATAGGTATATGTTTTTTTACTGGTGCACAAAATGAGCCGTGCATGAACATCACCTTGCTCAAAGAACAAAACCAACAAATTGCATGAACTCACAACAAATTACGGTATTACTTTATTCTGGCCTCCATGGCAGAGGCTTCTCTGAACCCCTGAGACCAGACCGACTTATCGAACCCCTAGGGTTCGATAGAACCCAGGTTAAGAACCACTGGTTTAAATGATTAAGGAAGTTTGTTTAATCTGTATTTACCCTATCTACTTGGAAGTCTGATGTTGGAAGTTTATAACCACATTGGCTTATTTTGAGACTTCAAAAGTAAGCATTGTTCTCTAGGCACTAGTCCCACTTTATGAGTTGCATGAAATTATATACCATTTCACAGAAACTTAATTTCCCTCTCCATAAACTCTAGACAATTTTCTCAATGTAACCCATCTTCTCATTTTATTTTAATGAAACTTAATCCAGCACTATTATGAATGTTCAAAAAGAAACAAGGCTTAAAATAGTGTGTTTCTATTATCTTCATTTCACAGACAACTACAAAGAAATGGATACCATTGTTTGTCATTTATTTTTTTATAAATATTTTATGTGCTTCTTCAAGGAGCTTTAGTTGACAAAAAGGATTACTCAGAAATTTAGAGCACTTCCATTTTGTATGTAAATGTAAATGTATAGAATGTAACAACTTTTCCGAAGACTAAAGTAAGATAATAGCTGCAAATAACTTTAGAAATATAAGAAAGGAATACATCAGTGGATGTGGAAAGATTCCCACAGTTTCCAGACCAGCCTTCTGACATTTTAGAATATTTTAATCATTCCTACAGATTCTATGTGTTTCCACAAGATCTGCTTCCTTGTTTGTCTTTCTAAATTATGTCTAAATAGGAAAGTTGGCTATTGAGAGGAATAATAAAACAAATCATCTTTTCTTTCATTGGATTGTGTTAATTATGCTGGACCTCCACCAGCCTTAAAATATGCTAATTACATAATTAGCATTTATAAAACAATTTGTATGTGCTAGAAACTGAGCTAAGAACCTTATACTTATTATCTTCTTTTAATGTAGTTCTAACACAACCAATAAGTCAGGTTTTATTATCCCCATTTTACACATCAAGAAATTAGAGCTGTAAAGTGCGTAACTAACTTGAACAAAGCAAGGGTCACACAACCAATATGACAGCCACCTCCATTGTCCCAGGTCCCTGTCTGCTGAAGCCTTGTTCCTGCTTTTTCACTACATGCCAGTATTTATTAATCTATTTAGATTTTAACAACTTCATGGTAAGATTTAACTAAATAGAATTATGAAAAAATTAGATTTAAGTCTAATTCATGAAAAAATAAAGTTCTATTGAACTGAGGTAGTTGTACTATATGACAATCCTTGAGTATATCAATCAAGCTATAGATTTAGACATAACTTATACGTATAACTTAAAATTGAATAATTCTGTCAGGTGGTTCTCTTTTCCTTGGCAAATCTGACATGCAAACCAGAATTCTGAATAACATTCATTGAAATAGCAACACCTGGCAGAACTCACACATGAATTGATTTTTAGTGATAAATCCATTTGCATACCACCTGAAATGTTTCTCAACATCCATAAAAATATTCTTGCTAGGATAAATGTAAAACACATTAGATTAGACACCAGTATGTATGGGAGGGGAAGGACTCATTGGGAAGACCATGTATTAATTTTGCTGGGGAGAGTTAGTGAGGGTTTTTTATTTCTATATTTCTTTTGTTTTATGTTTGTTTTCCTTTTTTAGAGAGTGGAGTAGATAAAATATTTTTTTAAGTTAGTTATCTTAATTTTTTTATGGAAGAAAACGGGGGTTAAAAAGCATCTGAGTGTAAGAAACAAGAGGTTATGTTTCAAAATGTAACTGCAGGACAGATAGGGAGCCAGCATCCAGGTATAGAACACAGTGTGTGGGCTGCACAGTGAGAGAGTGCTGAAGAAGAGAGGAGGAACAGAACAGAGGACAGTGACCATAAGGCTAAGGACACCCTGGCTGAGACTGTAGTTTGAGTTCTCCCAGACAAAAGGAAGAGAGTAGCATGCACCAATAGGTTAATAAGATCAATAA
The DNA here is from genome assembly GCA_037038555.1 of Rhynchonycteris naso. NCBI lineage: Eukaryota > Metazoa > Chordata > Mammalia > Chiroptera > Emballonuridae > Rhynchonycteris > Rhynchonycteris naso. The sequence continues at coordinate 59,544,030 of CM072995.1, read as the reverse complement.
TGATATGCTAAGAGAGTAATGATCCTCTTTCCTTGAGAGAAAGAACAGATTTTAGCAGAAGGTGGGTCTGAGCTATTGAAAAACATCACATGGCAGCCCCTTGTGTAGAAAGAAAATGAGAAAATATATGCGCTTTAGCTTAGGTTGCTCGCTGTGCTGTTTTTGGCTAATTCAGCCTCGCTGAGTGGAACATCTAAAGCTTTGCTCCATCCGTTACTAGACCTGTGACTTTGACCGAGTCTCTAATCTCCTCTCTGTCAGATTGCTTCCTCATTTTTTAAGTTGGAATAATAATGGCCACCTTTGAGTTTTCAACTATCAACTCCATATGGAGGTCTCCCTCATCTGTTCTCTAGCCCAGAGCCCTCCCTACGGTTGATTTTCTCAGAAAAGGAGAGTGATTTATCTGAACCGTAAGATTAGGCAAAGGCATTAACAATGCACAATTTAGCTATTTCCAGACTCTCTTTTTTTGGAATCAGCTGGCTGTAGGAGGCAACTCCATTCTTCTCTCTGCAACTGCTGTCATGAGGCACGGCTTCCCACGGCATGACAGGCAGAGAAAGTCTTAGCCTCGCCACAGACAGGCTCACCCTCTCTATAATGAGTCTGAAGAACCAGACTTAATAGTCACTGGGGAAAGGTGGGGTGTGAGGATGCCAGCATTAGCTCTCAGATTCAAGCTGCATTTTCCAACCCGTATTTACCAGTAATGAAGATGATCATTTTCCTGTTGACTTATAACTATATTAATCTTGCAATCGGTTTTTGAATCCAGAGAAAAGAGCATGATTTTGATTTTCTTTTTTCTTTCTTTTTTTTTTTTTACAGAGACAGAGAGAGAGTCAGAGAGAGGGATAGGTAGGGACAGACAGACAGGAACAGAAAGAGATGAGAAGCATAAATCATCAGTTTTTTGTTGCCACACCGTAGTTGTTCATTGATTGCTTTCTCATATGTGCCTTGACTACAGGCCTTCAGCAGACCAAACAACCCCTTGCTGGAGCCAGCGACCTTGGACTCAAGCTGCTGAGCTTTTGCTCAGACCAGATGAACCAGTGCTCAAGCTGGCGACCTCAGGGTCTCGAACCTGGGTCCTCTCCACATCCCAGTTCGACGCTCTATTCACTGCGCCACCGCCAGGTCAAAAGACTTTACAACAAGTCTTTTGATGTAAAGCAGTGCAAGTTATTATAATTTTTTTTTAGAAAGAAAAAGCAATCTGACCATTAGCTCAACTAGATGGACACACTACTTAGCATTAGGTAGGCGAAACATCATTTCCAAGCATCTTAGAGACAATCTGTCAATCACGTGTAGCTTAATAGTCAAAGTTATGCACTCCTTGATTCTAATGATTTTTAGAGCATCTTTAATAGCCCTACCCATCCACCACATCTTAAATACTCAGGTCTTTGAGATCATAGTTTATATTTTTATCTCTTTAAGCAAAACAAAATCAGTGAAATATAAACCAGTAGTATAGGGAAGGAGTGTAGTAATTGCAAATATTTAGGTAAGTCCTCCTGAAGGAAGTGCTTGGGAGGACAGATAAATGCATACACTACTTTATTCTTTATTTCAAAGAGCTCTGAGTGCATACTTTCATGCATCATGAGAAAAAGGGAAAAAATGAGAAAAACAAAACAACAAAATTCTTCAACATAGAATTGTACATTTCAATGTCACTACCATTGATTGACAAGGAAGTTTTAAACTGCACAGTTCTGAAACATGTTGCTACCTTGCTGGCCTACGTTACTAAAACTTCAAAATGCAACGTTTAAAAAATGTATAAAATACAGTCCCTGTAAGGAAAACTATACACTGGGAACCACTTTATACTGGGTTGAAATAGATGACTCCAGGTGAAAACTATGCTCAATTAAGTTCACAGCAAAAATAATTTCCTATCAGCATTTATTAATGGACTTTTTTGGAAAAACAAAAATTAAAACGCAATTAAAAAACAGGAAAATACAACTTCTATATGTTGTACAACTGTTTATTGTTTTGAGTGGATACAGCTAATTAATAATAAATGCATTTACATATCCAGCATTAGGCAGGGACAGCGGCTCTAGCCAAGAGGTCAGAAAAGAAGTGAGCACTGACAATCCCACAGTAGGGCTTGGTGAGGCATCTGAAACGTGGCCTCCAAACCAGAGGTCAGTTGGTAGAGGAGTTTAGCAGGAAACTGGGGTAGAGACGGTTTAGCAAGTCAAAGTGTACTCATACCTAAATGGCAAAGATACCAGAACCAGAAATATAAGTGCAAATAAAGGCCTGAATATCTGACCCAAATACAGTGTGTCCATAACGTCATGGTGCACTTTTGACTGGTCAAAAGTCAAAAGTGCACCGTGACTTTACGGACACACTATACTCACTGAGTGAGATGAGTAGCTTAAAATTCATTAATTGGGGGTGCTACTCAAACTGCAGTGATTGACAGTATATCAATTAGGGTAGATCTGACACATCGAAAAGGATCATGAGGTCTGGATAACTTTTCATTCTAAGTTTGATCACTGACTGTATTTGGGGTAGAAATCAACTATCCAGAAACTTATAAGGAAAATCATAAGAAAAGAGTGTGTGAATAGATAGGGCCCACTGAGTAATAAAAAATTTAAATTATTGTGCCATTCAGATTTCTTTATTAGAGGTTCTCCAAATCCCATCAGTAGTGTTAACAATGAGAGGACCAACCAGTTAAACCATGACAGAACTAATGTGTGAAGATTAGCCCAGCTTATTTATGTGGCAGTTGTTGACAAATATCCTGTTAATGAATATCACAAAATACACTCATTCCTTTCTGTTTCTTAAGCTAACAGTTAGATATACAAATATGTGTTTGTATGGGTATTGTGTGTACTGATAGACATTCACTCATGAGGTGACTAGGCACAAGTGCACAATAGCAGACTGTACACACAATAACTTTTCGTCAATTCAGTTATCCCTTGAAGGTATAAGTCTAAAGTCAAAGACTCAAAATTGGAAGAGACTATTCTAACCAGATTCCATAAAGCTCAAATATTCTAAGTTTCTTAATGATTGCTGGGGGTGTGGTGGGGGGGTGGGGATAGCAGGTTAGTAGAGCAGAATCTGGCCCCTTCATCTTTATATTTGATATTTTCATAAGAGAATTCACTTGCGAAAAGGAGTTTGCTGTTAAAAGAAGGAAGGAAGGAAGGAAGGAAGGAAGGAAGGAAGGAAGGAAGGAAGGAAGGAAGGAAGGAAGGAAGGAAGGGAGGGAGGGAGGAAGGGAGGAGGGAAGGAGAGAAAAGGGGAGAGGGGAAGGGAGGGGGGAGGAGAGGGGAAGGAGGAAGGAAGGAAGGAAGGGAGGAGGGGAGGAGAGGGAAGAGGAGAGGGGAGGGGAGGGGAGAGAGGAAGGAAGAAAGGAAGGAAAGAAGGAAGGAAGGAAGGAAGGGAGGGAGGGAGGGAGGAAGGGAGGAGGGAAGGAGAGAAAAGGGGAGAGGGGAAGGGAGGGGAGAGAGGAAGGAAGAAAGGAAGGAAAGAAGGAAGGAAGGAAGGAAGGAAGGAAGGAAGGAAGGAAGGAAGGAAAGAAGGAAGGAAGCGAGGAAGGAGGGGAGGAGGGGAGGAGATGGAAGGGGAGAGGGGAAGGGAGGGGGGAGGGGAGGGGAAGAAGGAAGGAAGGAAGGAAGGAAGGAAGGAAGGAAGGAAGGAAGGAAGGGAGGAAGGAAGGGAGGAGGGGAGGAGAGGGAAGGGGAGAGGGGAAGGGAGGGGGGAGGGGAGGGGAGGGAGGGAGGAAGGAAGGAAGGAAGGAAGGAAGGAAGGAAGGAAGGAAGGAAGAAAGGAAGAAGGAAGGAAAGGAAGGATGGAGGTGAGGGAGGCAGGGAGGAAGAACAAAAGAAAGAGAGAGAGGGAAAAGGTCTAGGCAGAAGAAGTGACATTTCACACGTTCCTGACATGGTTAGGACTAAGCCCCGGCCTCTGGCTTCTTCAGTAACAGGCAGTACTGGTGGCCTCAGGTGTATTTTTATAAGAAGACTTCTCTGAGCTTTTGCTACAAAAGTTTCCACAGTCCCACTGTTGTGAAACCAAGTCACACCTATAACTTCCACTCAGATGCTTGCAGATGCTTTTGAATTAGGAAAGGTGTAGTGGGACCAATTTTCTTGCAATTGCTTTTTACTCTAATATCTTCAAGTTGTCACCCTCTCCCTCTGAAAGGAAAATCACCCAGAGATCTGTATCATTTATGTGATTTCACTCACTAACTCCTCGGTCTTGAATAAGTCATTTTGTCCCTAAGCTTTCTGTCGCAGACTTAGCAGGATGGTTTCAGAGGAACCTGGCATACTATAATTGGATAGAACAGTATTTCTCACCTGCTTTTTCATATGGCCAGCCCCAAGGAACTTTTTTGGTCATTTTTTTCTAACTTCCCCATTATAAAATTTTAACGCCATAGATATACTGTATATCTCCTTATGTACTGAAGGCATATTTGTGCTTTATACACAAAGAGAATAAATTTATTTTCTGCTGTCCCCAAAACCAATTTTCGTCCCCTAAGATGAAAATACATGAAAGAAGATAATATTAAATACCAGGTACATATATAGAAGGAATTTACTAAGAAATGGCAATAATGACTATGGACCCATTGTAGCATAAAAATGAAATAAGGAACAGCAGCCTCCTGTCAATATCCACCTCTTAAAAAAACCCAAATAAATAAAAAAATGTTGCAGTACGTGGAGAGAAGAAAGAGGCACAAGCGGGAAATGTTCCTAATTATTACATAACTGTATACAATGTTATCAGTGCTTTGAATTTATCATTTCTTGTTATCTCATTGGTTTTCATCATAACCTTATAAAATTCTTTTTTACCTCATTTTGCCTACCCACTATGCCTACCTCTATCAGCCAACAATCTGTTCTCTGTATCTATGGATTTCTTTTGTTTTTGTTTCTTTTTTTAGCTTTCACATATAAGTGAGATCTTAAAGTATTTATCTTTCTCCGACTGGCTTACTTACTTAGTATAGTATCCTCTAGGTCAGGGGTGCCCACACTTTTTCAGCTTGCGAGCTACTTATAAGATGACCAAGTCAAAATGATCTACCTACAATAAAAATTCAAAACATAAACCATAAATTTATTTCTTCTATATTATCATTATTTAAGTTACTATTATTAATATTTAATGTTGTGTATTCTTCTTTCACCTTTCTCCTTCTTAGCTCTCTTTTCAGAGGAAAGTCAATGTCATAGTTTTTATGAACAGTCCGAAAAAGCTGCTCCACATTTCCCTTCTTTGGAATAGCAATGGCACACAGACAGATGAGGCAAACGCACTTAGAATATGACATAGTGAAAAAAATCCCCTCCCATTCTGTATGAAAGTGGTAGGTTTTAGGCTTCTTACTTGGACCAGCTATGGCACTCATTTTTATACCCTTTGTTGTATTTATTTTAAATAAATTGAAGGCTAACTACACAGCAATGTAACTGAACAAGTTAGCGCGGTTTAACGCGCATGCGTAGGGTGTCAAAAGTTCAGATGTCAGATTGGCTACCCTGTATGCCAATCAAAAGACAAATGTCTTTTTAATGTCATGCGATCTACCCACACTTCCTTCACAATCCACCAGTAGATTGCGATTGATGTACTGAGCACCCCTGCTCTAGATCAATGCATGCTGTCACAGATGGCTGAATAATACTCCATTGTGCATATACACACACACAACACTTCCACATCTTTATCCATTCATTTTTAGATGAACACTACTTAGGTTGTTTCCACATCTTGGCTATTGTGAATAATGCAAAAAGGAACATTGGGTTGCCTATTTCTTTTGGAGTAAAATGTTTTTGTTTCTTGTGAATAAATAACCAGAAGAGGATTAGGTCATATGGTAGTTCTATTTTTTATTTTTTTGAAGAACCTCCATAGTGTTTCTCATAGAGGCTGCATTAATTTACATTCCCACCAACAATGCACAAGGTTTCCTTTTTCTTCACATTCTTACCAACACTTGTAATCCTTTGTCATTTTTGATAATAGTCATTCTAACAGGTGTAAGGTAAGATCTCATTGTGGTCTTGATTTGCATATCCTGATGATTAGTGACAATGAACACATTTTTATGCACCTGTCAATCATTTGTATGCCTTCTTTTTTTTAAAAAAAGGCCTAGTCAGCCTGACCAGGCAGTGGCGCAGCAGATAGAGTGTCGAACTGGGATGCAGAGGACCCAGGTTCAAAACCCCGTGGTCACCAGCTTGAGTGCAGGCTCATCTGGCTTGAGCAAGCCTCACCAGCTTGAGCCCAAGGTCGCTAGCTTGAGCAAGGGGTCACTCAGTCTGCTGTAGCTCCCCCCACCCCCTTGTCAAGGCACATATGAGAAAGCAATCAATAAACAACTAAGGTGCCACAACAAAGAGTTGATGTTTATCTCTCTCTCTTCCTGTAGTCTGTCCCTATCTGTCCTTCTCTCTGTCTCTTTCTGTCTCTCACACACATACACAAAAGGAAAAGGTCTATTCATTTTCTCTGGCCATTTTTAATTGGATTGCTTATTTTTCTTAATTATTGCATTGCATGAATTCTTTATATATTTTAGATCTTAACCACTACGATATAATATGATTTGCAAATATTTTCTGCCAATCTGTAGGTTGCCGTTTCATTTCATTGATGGTTTCCTTTGCTGTGCAGAATTTTTGGTTTGATGCAGTTCTATTTGCTTATATTTGCTTTTGTTGCCTTTGCTTTTGATGTCAAATCCAAAAATATCATTGCCAAGACGGATGCCAAGGAACCCTATGTTTTTCTTTTTTTTCTAGGTGTTTTATGGTTTCATGTCTCACATTCAACTCTTTAAGTAAAAAATCTTTAGAGGTGAGAAAATTTGGGAGCAGCAAGTATAAATAAATGAGCTGCTTAAGGCAAAACTGTGTCTGGAACAGGTCATCCTTCAAACCTAAGTATGTCTGTCTCCCAAATCCAGGCTCTTTTCATTAGCATGCTACTACATAACTTGTCATTTTGAAGCTGAGTTTGCACATTTAGAAAGAGGACATCGAGCAGCTCTTCTCATTAGACAGGCCCAGTTGTAAAAGCCCTACCTGAGCAAACTCCTTGGTGTGTTGATGATGTCTGTGTCCCATTTCAATCATTATAACAATACAGGAGTTTGTTTAACATCTTACATTTCTTCTGGGTGGAATGTTTTCTATCACTTCTGAAGAAATCAGTGTTTCTGTGATTGGTATATGTGACACTTCAGTTTCCTATGGAAGGAGGTAAAAGTGGCATTTACTGAAGTTCACGTGTGAGTCTTAAACTACAGACTATTGTAATCTATGATGCTGAGAGTCTCCTATTACAAAAAGGAGAGCATTCAGTTCAGCCATGAAAGAGAAGACTCAAGGGGACGTTTCTCAATAGAGGTTAGGTGGGGACCTCCTGTTTCATGAATGGAACACAAAGTTCAAGGGAGTGTTCAGACTGCGAAGCAATAGATTTCTAGAAGAGGACCTGGAAATCAAGGCTAAGACAAAGAAATCCTTGACTCTGACACCTGTCCTAGAGAAGACAGGAGATAGAAACTGGAAATTTAAAGTAGTTTAGGAACAGGTTCCCATGAGTTAGAGGATTTCATGATAAGTGAGATTTGAGGTCCTAAGTACTTTCAGAATTTACTACAGGACACAGGAGAGCTGTGTATAGGAAGAAAGAGTTGTTTCTTTGTTTTGTTTTTATACTGAAACATGTTGAATTGCAATTGGACAAAGTAAAAGGAAGATAGAAAGATGGTGTCAAGGACCAAATAGAATCCTAATCTCCTGGTCAAGCCCATAAAAGTAGGAACTAGCATTTTGACATCTAGGCTTTGGCAGGGCCTCAGGAGACCCAGTTCCAGAACAAGTACCTGTTTGCCACTGCATTAGACCTTGTCTTGGGAAGCCTCTTTCTGGCACACCTCAGGGCTCTGCAGAAAACACCCACGCACACAAGAGACAGTGTCTCCAGAAAACGGGAAAAAGGGCACTGCTGTCTGATTCTTTGTTTTGTTTCATTAACTTGCTGGCAATTAATATTATATATTTTATACCATAATTTAATTCTTCACTTTTTTACCTTATTTCTGACCTTTCTTATATCATTACACATAAGCTTCACTTTGACTGTATCTGTAGAAGAGTAGTTCTAATGACATAAGGTAGACAAGGTGGCAAATCAGTACTTTTATTATATAAGACTTGATTATGAATAATAAATAATTATTTTATATCAGTAATTAAAGTAACTTGTTAATTAGAAGAAATCAAAGTTATTGACCTATAGTAAATTTCTTCTCCACTTACTGTTGGCATAAAATAGGAGATCATGACATAAATACAAATACTTATTTATTTTTTTATTAGACATTATACATACATATATAAAAGTATCTAGGTAAACAAATACACACCTCTCCTCTTTTGGAAGGCTTTCTGACAATGAATTCAGAATTCAGCTTTATTATCTGTTCAGGTTATGAAGTCAGTATCTCCCAGGTCCAAATTTACTGTTATCTATATCCTGGTTTGTGATGTTGGGGCAGGGTCCTTGTAAACTCTGTGTCTACTTGTTGGCTGGATTTCTGCTCTGTTGTACCAGTGGGGGAGCAGAGGAAAGATACTTTCTCCTTCCAAAAGTGCTCAGCAATGACCTTGACTTTAAAGGCCACATTTGGTCTGGCTTCCATTCTTTTGCCATCATTTTTAGGGGAGCCTTATGTTCTTCGTTATTAGAACCAGCACAGCAAGATAGCACTCTTCCTCAGAGACATAATCCCAAAGGCCAAGAAACTCTTCTCTGGGCTCCTGAGGTACCAGCAACCACTGGGGCGAGATCCTTCCTCAGAGGTCTGAGTCCTAGCCCCAAAGGACCCTCCTCTGAGTCCTGTGAACCAGCGCTGTCACACAGAAACCTTTTCTGCATTCCCAGGCCAGACTGTGAATCATAAACCCACAGGGACCCCTGCTCCCAGCTTCTAAGTTCTAATAACCCTAGCTGTTCCCCCTTGTGTCTCTAGCCCAAGGGAATAGTAGCTGCTTTTTGAACTTATTATTGTATTATTTCAGCACTCCCCTTAACTCCTTATTGCCCAAAATCATTTTGAGCAACTCTCTTTTTAAAATTTATGCTGTTGTAACACTTAGTATAATTTCTGTTTTCCTTGTGTAGACCTACCCTGAACTAAGTATGTATATCCAAAAGCTCCCTGTATTAGTTAAGCAATGTCAAAAATTACCAACTTTGATCAATCCAACATTTAACAGCTTTGTTGTTGCTTTTGCCTTTGTTTACAATGGAACTGGGCACAGGACTAGAGTTGTCATTTTTTTTTATACTTGTATTTTTTTTAAATATTTTATTATTATTAATCTTAATAGGGTGACACCAATAAATCAGGGTACATATGTATAACGAAAACATCTCCAGGTTATCTTATCATTCAATTGTGTTGTCATTTTTAATAACTGGCTCCTTCTTAAATCTGGGAACTCATCTGGCCTTCAACTTTCTTTTATTTGTGTTACTTTTTAACTGATGTATGAGATCTTCACCAAAATATGTGTAAAGAGCATTAATCTTAGATTTGCAGCTCAATTAATTTTACATATGCAGACACCCAGATCATGATATAGCTCATTTCCAGCACCAGAGCCTTCATATTTCACAAGAACTCTTGACATCAGACAATTCTTCCCACAGAGAGAATGAATGTAAACAAACTCTTGTTAATGTTCTAGAGTGACCATAAAATATTTAGTGGTGTCAATACAAGGCTAGTCATTGGGCCATTTTATATAAAAATTACAACTGATAGGACTCTTCTTCCCTCCCCACTATAAATTAAACAACTTTGTGGATTATCTTATAGCCACAGTGTTTAGAGCTAAATTAAAATGTGTTATCAAAGGAAATTATGAAATAGCACCCATTCTTTTACTCAGAATAACTTTGAAAACTTTTCCTTTGTGCCAAGCATCAGGTTCAATTTTAAGGATATCAAGATGAAGCTAACATGGTCCTTGCATCAGTACCACTATACTCAAGAGGCAAATATATACAGCTAGCAATAAATTTAGTACTTTCCAGGCAAAAAGAATAAAGAATATGTCTATCAAAGAAAGCGTGTTCATAAGCAGTGAAAATCAGGAATGTTGGACATGCGGGAGGGAATGGGGGAAGGAAATAAAGAAGGACAAGTATGCGGTGACCAAGAGAGATTTGACTTTGGGTGATGGGTACACGACATAATCAACAGTTCAAATGCTATAGAGATGTTTACCTGAAACCAATGTACTCTTATGCTGCCCCATTAAATTTAATTTTCTAAAAAAAATAGAAGAATGTTGGACATACAGAGAGATGTGGATTCAGAAGAGATGGTACTAGAAAGTCTGGGCCTCAAAAACTCCACGAAGATTTTTAATCCAGAAGGCTTTTCTTTTTCCCTCTTCCTCTCTTAAGCCATTAATAGAGGTATAAAACTAAAAGAACATCAACAATTTTAATTTTTGTTATGTTCTGTTTGAAATGCCTCTCGGACGTATAAATGGATATATTCAGTAACCACTGGAGATGCAGGTATAGAACTTGAAGAAAAGTCTGAGGTCAAAATAACATATTTTAAAAACAACATCAGGAAGGGGCATAAGGAGGTCACTCAAGGAAGAATACTCAGTTACAAAAGTAGAGAACTAAGAATAAGAGCACCAAAATTTAAGACTAAGGAAGAAAAAGAAGAGCCAATAAAAATCACAGAGAAAGAATATTCATAGGGCTTGGGAAAAAGGCGCTGTGGTTGGATGATTAAGAACCTGGATTCTGGAGAGAAACAAGTTGGCTTCAAATTAACTCTCTGCCACCTAAGATTGTGTGTGCCTAGATCAGTTGCTCTCAGATTCCCCATTACAAAATGGTTTAATGGTGACAACTTCCCAAAGAGATTGTGGGGAATCAGTAAGTTAATGCATGAAAAATACTCAGAATAGTATTTGGCAAATGGTAGTAAGTGAGAATAAGCATTAGCAATGATGGTATATGAGCGGCCCACCCTTATAAAGCTTTTAGTGCATTATAATATAAATTATGAGGTACTAGATCAACCCAAAGGAGATTAGACTTAATTTTAATTGCACTATATCAAAGTAACATTGTGTGAATGTTAGCTTATTTTGTAGACCACTAAGTTATTTGTCATCTCTTATGCTCTTATTTTTATTTAGAAAACCATATTAATTTTTCTGACCTTTTAAAAATACATAATTTGACTAGTGTACTGTATTCTTATTATTTCTTTCTAAATGCTTTCTATTCTATTTACATCCAACTAGTAATAATATACTTATCTGAATAATGGTCAGGCTATATATTCACATCATATACTTTATAAAAGGATCTCCGTAAGTTTTGCATGAATTATTTATTTTTAACTGCAGGAGAGTTAGAAAAGTAAATGCTAGTATTTCAATTTCACATAGTGTGGAGCTGAAATAATGTTTTGAAACTCATCAGAAAAGTACGTTTCATTATGGAGGTGCATGGAAATGTTCACTATTCAAAACTGAATCTGCTGGAGCCCTAGGCATTTCAGAATTTTTAGAAAAAGAAATAAATGGTAAGAAAAACATAAGCATCCATCACATATCAAACTACCCATATCATCACAGCTAAGAAGAACTGAGACCCCAAAAGTAACATTTTGAGCACCAAGATTAGTTAACCACGGGGGTCTAAGAAGCGTTGGGAAGAGACAGGCAGTGTGTGGGGGGGGGGAAGAAATATCAAGTAAAAGGCAGAATGGAAAGTTGGCAGCTAAGCCGCAGTGGCAGAGATAATATTTATTAGAGATAACAGTGAGTAAAGGATAGATTAAATGAGAGAGCAAGCACTGTCATCATGGCGCTGGATGACTCTGGACCAGATCAGATCAGGTTAGACAACCTTTAGAGACCTGGTAAATTCATCAAGAGATCTAAATAGAAATCCAGACAGCAGGTACAAGGGTGTTGGGAGTTGGTGTCAGAGAGTATGACATTCAATGAGATCTGTTATAGTAGGAAGAAGGCAGTGTCAGCGGGTCCAGGAAGCACTGAGAGCAGGTCTGAGCAGGATACCTGTCAGCAGTTTGGACTTGACTCATCCAGGAGGACTTAGCTGCAGTGTCACAGTGCCTGTAAAAAGCATGAGCAACACCTAGCAGATAACAGAGGCACATAAACATTTTCAGAGGTCGATGACCAGAATTGGTTTTCTTATTAGAGCAAGGCCAGCATCAAGGTTGGATTGATGAGAATTATCATATGACCTGTGGGATTAGGTATAAACTTTTTGTCCAAATGGTAAAAAACCAGCCATTATAAGAGTAAGTGACTCTGTCACTTTTCTGTGCAGCAGAGACTGGAAATATTCACTCCAAAAATGAATAAATGAAATAGGTTTATAATTTGACAATCAACAGAGAATGAGAGAAAATGGCAAACAGCTAACTGCCCTTTAACATTGTAACAGTGAAAGAGAAAGTCTACCTACACGGAATGCAAGGTCACAGCCATCAGACTACATGTGGATTAGAAGCCTTCCTCCTCCAGGCTCCATTTATAGAAGAGGAAAGAAGGAAGCTTCCAAAAATTATCCACTCATAGAATCAGAGATAGACTCCTTGGCAGCTTTCTTTTTTTAATACACAAGACAGTCTACTATAAAACATACCAAAAAATTATAATATTAATGAAAAAAATATATATGGGCACTTGGTTTAAAAAAGAAAGTTTGGTAAAATGTTTACAGAAAAAGACAACATTGGTTCATGCATTAAGACTATTTTAGTAAAACTCTCTGCAGATTCTTAGTATTCTAAATTTATTATATACATATTTAATGTAAAATATGTTACTAGATATAGTAATAGAATTTCAGATTCCTATACCTTATGAGTTATTTTTGGTAAATAACACTGGGGAACAAAATTTTTGTTGCATCCACAAAAATACTTGTTCTTACCTAATTCGAGTGTGCTGATCTCAAATCTGACATTAGTTTTTTTTATGTAAGCTATAGTTCTTTTCCAATTCAAGATTTTAGGTTTTCATCTTATTATAAAATTTTCAACATTTAGTTTAACATAATGGAATAGAATGTGTTCTTGGGCATCATCTTTGTGAAAATATAATAATTTATATAATGTAGTAAATACACTAAAAGATATGATTGCAATTTCAAAATAGAACAGATATATGAAAATATGATCATCTTCATTAGCTATTAGAGAAATGCATATCAAAACTACAATGAGATACCACCTCACGCCTATTAGGTTAGCTATTATCAACAAGACAGGTAATAACAAGTGTTGGAGAGGATGTGGAGAAAAAGAAACCCTCATCCACTGTTGGTGGGAATGTAAAGTAGTACAACCATTATGGAAGAAAGTATGGTGGTTCCTCAAAAAACTAAAAATAAAACTACCATATGACCCAGCAATCCCTCTACTGGGTATATACCCCCAACACTCAAAAACTTTGGTACGTTAAAGACACATGCAGCCCCATGTTCATAGCAGCATTGTTCACAGTGGCCAAGACATGGAAACAGCCAAAAAGCCCTTCAATAGATGACTGGATAAAGAAGATGTGGTACACATATAACATGGAATACTACTCAGCCATAAGAAATGATGACATCGGATCATTTACAACAAAATGGATGGATCTTATTAACATTATACAGAGTGAAATAAGTAAATCAGAAAAAACTAAGAACTGCATGATTCCATACATAGGTGGGACATAAAAAAGAGACTAAGAGACATGAACATGAGTGTGGTGGTTAAGGGGGGAGGGGTGGGGAGAGCAGAGGTAGGGAGAGTGGGGAGAGAAGGGAAGCACAAAGAAAACCAGATAGAAGGTGACAGAGGACAATTTGACTTTGCTGATGGGTATGCAACATAATTGAATGACAAGATAACATGAAGATGTTTTCTTTGAACATATACCCTGATTTATTAATGTCACCCCATTAAAATTAATAAAAGAAAAATAAAGAAACAAAGAAGAGAAAAGAAAGAACATTATGAAAACACTTATTTTCATTATAAAATTAGCACAAAATTTATTTAAAATCTATTCAGGCAAAAATTTGCGCTTGTAGCTCTTGCGTCTATGTACTTGTTGAGGACAATCTCGTTTGATGTTCCAGCAGTAATCTGCTCATCACTAACAGCTCACAGATTTTCAGGAAACTTATGAAGGTGACTGTTCAGAAAGTGAATCTTAACGCTCATGTTACATCCAATGTCTCAGAAAGCCAACAACATCCTTTGAACCAGAAGTTCATAGTTGTCTGCTTTTTTTGTTGACAAGAAAGTTCTTTGTAACTGCCACAAAAGACTGCCATGCTGCTTTCTTCTTTTTATTCATCTCCCTGGCAAATTCTTCGTCATGTATGAGGGTTAGAATTTGAATACACCTGCTTTTATTTTCTCAAAAGACAAGGCAGGAAAAGCAGAAATAATAGTATGTTGAAAGCATTCACTTTCTCTATTCAAAACCTGAACAAACTGCTTCATTAAGCTAAGTTTGATGTCAAGTGGGTGGAAAATGATTCTGTCTTGATTAACTACAGGTTCATTCACAATATTTTGCATCCCTACTTCCAGAGCTTCACGTTTCAGCCACTCCTTCTGTGTCCAGTGTTTCTCTCAAGCTCAGCTGTCCCACAAACACAGGAAGCAAGGATACTTTCTGAAACCTCTCTGTTGTCCTAGCAGGAAATTGACCATTTTAAGATTCACTCAAATGATCCAGTTATGCTCCTCATACTTCAGTAAGTCAAGGACAATTTTTATGTCATTATAATCTTCTCACAGATGAGTTGAATAACCAATTGGAACCACTGCATAACCATTACTGTTGTGTAGGAGAACACATTTCAGACTCCATTTAGAGCTTTCAAGAAATAGTCGCCATTCTGTTGGACTGTAAGTGATAACATCTAGCTGGCTGAGAAGACTACTGATATCATGACAGTCAACAAAGTGTTTGTCTTCGGAAAAAAAGTCCACAAAAATTTGTTCATGCTTCCTGAAATGGGATACTTTAACTGACCAGTGAAGTACATTCTTTTCTTGAAGCCTGCAGGCTAATAACTCAGCTGCTTTATTTGATAGGCCCAAATCTCTTACTAAGTCATCCAATGAGGGTTGGCTAAACTGCTGAGGGGTTAATGACTGCTTGGCATCAGAAGAAGACCCATCAGATTTTACAATCATTTCTTCATGCATCTTATCAAAATACACTTGATCACCATGTTCACTTTCTTCATCCTTAAAAGAAATAAAACCATTAAAAACTGGAACTGGGAGTGTCTCAGAGTATGGGATAGGTAATATTGCTGAAGGAATATTAGGATATGCAATCATATGCCATTTATTCTTGCCGATGTTCTTTGTATGAATCAGACAGAAATAACAGTCACTGCTATAGTTCTTAGGTTCATGCCAAACCATGGGAATACCAAAAGGCATTCCTTTGTGTTTTCCTTTTGTCCAGTCATGAAGCATTTCCTCACAATTATGACACACAATAGAAGGAGCCCAATTCTTGTCTTGATCACCAATGGGAACTTGAAAATAGGCAATATATGCATGTGTCACAAATGATGAAATATTGCTTCTTTGACGTTGAAATGTGTAACAGCCACATATATAACAGAAGGTGTCAGGACTATTCTTACATTTACATCTACTCAAAGAAGCCATGATTCAATCTTAAAACAAAACAAGAGGGTGTTTTTATCAGATAATAATTTTTTCATTTAAAAACAACTACAATTTTGTCAAAGTGATGTTTGTAAAACATTAATTGCCTTGTGGTTATGTTCAATCCAAGAGTCGTTGCCCTTTAACTCCAACTTAAAAACCAATGCATGCCATTAACTGTAACAAAGAGAAATTAAAATTGCATAAAAACTAGAGCATGCACTAAAAAACAAATTTAGATTTGGAATCAGCAATGCAGATATCTATAGAAACAGTTCTCAAACCTCATGCATCAGAAAATGAATAGAATTGTTCCCCAGTGTATCGATTGCTCTTCAATATAATGCTTATTTAATACACTTAATATGATAGAAATGAGTGCTATTAACTGTATCCCTTATTAATATGTGGATTGAGGTGTCCAATATAGACACAGAGTTAGAAGAGTAGGTATAACTATCAAATCTATGGAGAGGACAGGGGTTGAAGGGACCTGTCTGTTCCTCTGGGGACAGTTCCCTTCTGTCCACGTTTCAAGCGGGTCCAGTGGTAATATTAAGCAGAGACTGTTCGGAGCCATTCACCATAGGAATGATCATGGGTCCTGCTGAGAGAATGTGATCTGAATCCTTAGCCTTTATCTTCTCTTGCCACGAAGAGGAGGCATATCTACAGCTGAGAGAATGAAGCCCACATAAAGAAAGGAAAGCAGGCATAGATCAAAGAGAGGGACCAAATGCAGGAAGGGTTCAGAGCACCTGAATGTATGATGAACGTGAGTTGTGGCTATGACCAAATGACCAATTATAAGATTGTTTATATAAGTAATCAGCCAATCTTTCCTTAATAAGCAAAACACTTGAGAATGCAAAAGACATTGACCAAATTACTTATGTTTTGTGAATATTAGTGACATGGGCACAGTACTAGAAAGCTAAGAATATTTGGCCAGAAAACTATTATTGAACTCTATGAATCTATTGGCCAGTAACTCTATGAATCATGATTTTTTTCATAGAGTGTTTTCAACAACCAAATATGATGATATTTTATCAACAAATATTCTAATCCTTGCATATTTACAAGCTGGTGTTTAAAATCTTTAAGCTTGATGCATACTTTAGAAATATAAAGTATAGATTAAATGGTGGGAAAAAAGTACCTAAAATAAAGAATCATTGTAAAGTTAACCAATATGAAAACTGACAGTATCTCCTACAAACAGCATTTTGCCTTGACACCTTTCCAGGCTCCATGGGGGACAAGGAGATGAGGTCAGATCTATGACATGTGAGCAGAAGTAGCATGTTGCATGTCTGGCCCAAACCATTTAAATATGATGGGATTCTGGTCATATCTTCTTATAGAGTTGAGTGTATTTTCAAAAACCTAAAAAAAAAAATTAATCATCTAATAAAGAAACTTTCCCTGAAAAATTTTTTTTTTATTTTTATTTATTCATTTTAGAGAGGAGACACAGAGTGCGAGAGAGAGAGAGAGAGAGAGAGAGAGAGAGAGAGAGAGAGAAAGGGGGGAGGAGCTAGAAGCATCAACTCCCATATGTGCCTGACCAGACCAGTGCAGGGTTTTGAACTGGCAACCTCAGTGTTCCCAGGTCGACGCTTTATCCACTGCGCCACCACAGGTCAGGCTCTCCCTGAAAAATTTTTTTAAAACAAACCAGTACTTGATTCCCCCAGTTAATTCTTCCTCTGCCACAGTGACTGCGGAAGTCACACACTGAGACAGCGGTGCCAGCAGACAGAAGCATTCTCACTGCTGAGTGATTGCATGGAGAACATTGACTCAAGAGAATCAACCAAGGGGCAGCAGGCTTGGCATGAATGAAAGATCTCTGTTGAGACAAGTACTAAGATTGGTAGGTTCTTTTGTTACCAAGGCACTACTTAGTTTATCTTCACTAACGTTTCCCTTTTTATTTCCCATTTCGTTTAACTCATGGGGTTCAGTTTGACAATATCTGCATAAGGCATTTCCAAAAGCCATAAGATACAAAAACTTTTTACATGAGTACTATTTTGGAAATGTAGATGTGATTGATGGACATTACATTTCCAAAGAATCATATAGATGCTATGACATCAATTTATTTCCCCTAGTTCCGTTTCCCCCCCCCCCAAAAAAAATATTTACCAGTGTTTATAAAAGAAATGATTTTGCACCTGAAATTTTATAAAAGTGTGCTGGAAAAGAGCTTCTTCTGCACCGATTTTCAAATAACCAGGTTTTTGTTACTAACTATAATGCAAAATATCAAATTCACCAGCTAACAAATAATGATAACTGAGATTGGAGCCAAATTATAGAGGTTTTTTCCTATGAAGAAAGAAAAATGAAGGTCTTCAATTGCATAGTTAGAGTAATATTTCAGCCTCAGGTTTCTAAAGTGGAATAATGAACAGAAAAAGCAACTCTTGTCACCAATCAGGTTTCAGACTGATGGATGCCAGCAAACCCTTACTAGGGCTAAGATCGATTTGTTGTATAAGCAGACTTATAGTCGTATTAAAACTATAACCATTAAGCTTCCCTTCTATTGTCACCTTAATTTTCTCCAGTGTCTTAATTGTGTAGGCTTATTAATTAATCTTACCACTAATTAACATGAACATAGACTAGTGTGGCCCCAATTTAATATCTTTAGTATCTTCTTGGATATTTATCTGTTTATTTATTCATTCATTCATTCAGTGAGAGGAGGGGAGACAGAGACAGACTTCTGCATGTGCCCTGACCGAAATCTGCCTGGCAAGCCCAGTAGGGGGAGATGCTCTGCCCATCTGGGGTGTTGTGTGGTTGCTCAGCAACCAAGCTTTTCTTAGCACCTAAAGCAGAGTCCATGGAGCCATAATCAGTGCCCAGGGCCAACTCACTCCAGTCGAGCCATGGCTGCAGGAAGGGAAGAGAGAGAGAGAAGAGAGAGGAGGAGGGATGGAGAGGCAGATAGGTGCCTCTCCTATGTGCCATGACCAGGAATCGAACCCAAACCCGGGACATCCACATGCCGGGTCAACACTCTACAACTGAGCCAACTGGCCAGGATCTTGAATAGACATTTAGACTTCAGGTTTTTTTCCATGAGATGCCTAATAGAATTTATATATGGGTATGTTTTCTCCATACACCTCCAATCAAAGGGTGGTTCCTATTCAGTAAAGTCCAGAATAATGATCAGTCCCTGAATAAAGCATCTGTTCCTACTAGCATTTCCCTTATCTGGGAGCATGTCCCCTCTTTGCAGAAAACAATGCTCTGTATAACAACTCCCTTCTCCTTCAATCCTACCTTCCCATGATCTACCCCAAGTTTTCCGTGGTTTCAGTTTTTTTCAACAATAACTCACTGTACCAAACAATATATCTCATCTGGGTTCTGCATTCTTCCTCTCCCCAACCTGACTCCTCAATATAAAATCCCCTGGGTGGCCACTGTTTTACTCACTTATACTGAAAAGTATCTGTGCTGGCAAGACAGATATAAGAGGGTAATATGTGAGCATGTTTAATAAGCCTTCATCACAGAGTATTTATTAATTATGAATGAGAAATAAAATTACATTTTCAACTTGAGCTTTTGGCTTAAATTTCATGTTTCACTACGTCTTGTATATTACATCTTGTGGTATTACAAGTGAATGAGATTTGTTATAACTGCTATCAACTAAGAGTTGAAAGATCAGTTAGTTTTAAGTTACATGAGTTGACTCTTGATTTAGCATGTCCTTTGAAGACTACATGAACATTTATAAAAGAATGTTTAAAGAAATTTTGCAGATCTTGATAACATGAACTATATAAAACTCTGTCCCACTGAATAAATCAGAATTATTAGTAAATAACAATCATACAATAATTGTGTTTGCAAGAACCAACATCATAATGAGTGGAGGACATCGATGAAAGTGTCACTATACAGACCTGAGCAAGTTCATCTTCATGTGATTGTCTTTCCACAACACAAACATGATGTGGGGACTTATTGTTCCTGATTCCTAAGTACCCCGAGGTAGGTTGGGAGTAGAAAAATCAATAATGATTTCAGAATAAACTTGGGAATCACAGTGATTCTCTGAAGACAAGAGAGGAAAAGTGAATATCTGAGGTTAAAGTTATTTTTAATAACTTTTCTTCCACTTTGTTGTTAAAATCTTGAAATATATATGTGACTTCTGGAAGAGGATGGTTGACTATATAGGTAAAGCAATATTATAGGATTTTGATTTCTGAGATGTTGCTTTTGGTGACAGAAAGATAGACCCTTGAGGAGACAATGTACATCATTTTGTGAAATTGGGAAAGCATGTATTTGTCCAGAGAACACCTAATAGGATCATAAATAATTTAAATTGAACACAGAGGGGGGAGATGAATAAAAGCTCACATTAAGTTGTGAAATCAATTACAAATTGAGCACATTAAGAAGATAAATGGAGTGTAGAAACCACAATATAACCAAGTAATAATAATAAGTATTATTACCATTCACTGAGTGCTTACCACAAAATTTCCCAGGTACTTGAAAGATACCTAGTTCAATGTTCCAGTGTCCCTTTGAGGTAGGTAATTATTGCTTGCAATACACAGGTTGTTTCAAATGAGTCTTAATTGATTTAAGTCACTGGCTAAAAATCTTACAGTTAACAAATGGTGCAGGTAGTGCTTGAAATCAGGATCACCTAACTCCACAGTTAATACTAGAAACCATGATGCTGTGCTGCTTCACCATGCTACCTAGACATTTAAGGAAAAAACATTTGGCAGAAAACATCTTACATGGGTTCAGACACATTTATACATAGAATATACATAATAAATATAATAGAACTATCATAATAACACAGATAGGAATTTGAAATTTGTAATTGCAATTAAAACTTGAAAAATTAGAAATAGTTATCCATCCCCCTTCTTGTCATTTTGACAATATCAAGATAGAAGCTTTAATGCACACACGCACATGCACGCATGCATATACACACACTATAGTTGGTGACACCAAGGAAAGGGGGAGTCAACTGTAAATTCAGATTCTATTAAGCTGTAGCAGTACTGAAGTCCCCCTGGCCAGAGATGGAAATTGATAAGGGGTTCCTGATGGAATCACAAAGCTGCCAGCTGCATACATTTATCTATTGCTGCACAACTCACTGGTCAGAAAGCAGGAGCTCTTCTGAATTCTTTCCTAAGACACACAGCAGCACTTTAAAGATGTGAAGGGCTAAACAAATGACAGTGAACATTATCCAGGGGTCAGAAGCCACGTGGATTTAAAGGACACTGGTTTTAGCTGAAAATAAGCTCAATACCACTTCCCAAGGAAAGGTGATGTGCTCTCAGTATTCATTAAAGAAATATATTGAGCCTGACCAGGCGGTAGTGCAGTGGACAGAGCCTCGGACTGGGATGCAGAAGACCCAGGTTCGAGACCCCAAGCTCACCAGCTTGAGCGTTGGCCTATCTGGCTTGAGCAAAAGCTCGCCAGCTTAAACCCAAGGTCTCTGGCTCCATACTCAGTCCGCTGAAGGCCTGTGGTCAAGGCACATGCGAGAATGCAATCAATGAACAACTATGGTGTCGCAACGGCAACAAAAAACTAATGATTGATGCTTCTCATCTCTCTTCATTTCTGTCTGTCTGTCCCTATCTATCCCTCTCTCTGACTCTCTCTCTGTCCCTGTAAAAAAAAAAAAAAAGAAATGTATTGAATCTAGTTTCCTGATAGAACCGACCTGTGCCATTCCAGCCTCTCCTTGTATACTCTGCTTTATTCTTGTCAAAAATAAAAAAAATTCAAAAGGGACTTATGGAATGTATGAAATGAGTAAAACAATACTTAAAGAACTTTTGAAGGAAATAAGCATGTGTAAATGAGAAACAAGGTTCAAAAGGCGATAGTGGCTTTTCTCAAATGTGTAAAAAATCGACTGCCATGCAGAAGATGGAAGATAAGCCTTGATATGTTTTATGGTCCCATTAGTATAAGTTAACTAGAGACAAATTTTAACTCAACCTAAGGAAAGACTCGGAGTCATTGGTGACAACTACATTATATTTTAGGTTGGATGATAAAGGTCTTTTAGTTGCTGGAGGTGTTCAGGCATCTTGTGAACATTCACTGCTAACATTAATTCTTGTTAGACAATTGGTTCCGTGACCTTTAAACTATCTCCCACTGCTGACACTGTGATTTGTACATATTCCTCCACAGTCTCTCTTGTCACATTAACATGTATTTGTAAAATATTTGAGACCAGTCTTTCGACATAACACACTTAGAATTTCCATAGAGTGAGAATGGAGTTTTAACCTTTCCCTGGACTCATTAGCTTCCCGTCTTCCAAACCTGAACCTCTTCACACAATCAGGGTCAAAAAGTGTTCGTCAAGGGAACAGGTGAGAAAAGTCATATGCAGAAATTCTTGATATTTTTACACATTGATATTTTGCAAAAACTGCCATTCCCCCCCCCCCATGAAGATATCAGAAGCAGTCCTCCTTGTTCAGGGTGTGGGATAGGGAGATGGGTACTGCCTGTGGCAGCTACCCCATGGTGTCCATGTCTGTGGGAGACTCAAACATCACTAAGGTCAAGCTCATTAGAAAGCTTTGCATGTCAGGGTTGTGCTGTCCATTCAAGTCTGCTACAATAGAATCACCCACCACTTCCTGGTTTTTACTTATGTTAAATTCCAATAGCAATGGATATGATAAGTATTAACATGACTAAAGGAAAGCTGATTTGAATTATGTGGTCTTAACAAGACGTTGCCTTGAGAATTTTAGAATGAAAACATCCTGGATGTGTCCACAGACACCCAGGCAATTTTACAACTCCTCTAGTGTTTTCAGAATCATTTTTCCCTTTAAGGTAGGTTGTGATGAGAATAGCTCTGGGTTATCCCTTTCATCCTGTTGAAAGAAAATTCTCATAAGGCCACTACCACAAATATTATCAAGAAGATGAACAGTTTGTGCCTAAACAAACAATGGTGTTAACTGTGTGTTAACAGAATCAAATGCTAAAAAGAATAGGATATTAAATGTGGGGCAAAGGCCAAGACTGTACCAATGTGAATTTAGAAACCTATTGAGAAAACGTGGATGGTTAATACTGGAAAAAAGTCTTAAGCTAATTTGATAAAACTCTAAATGTTAAAACAGTGGGACAGTTCTCAACTTTGGCTATGGTTTTAAAACACATAAGAATGCCAAAAAGGCCAATGAATAAATAAGTAGAAAAGAAGTTGGGGTCAAAATTATATTTGGAGTAGGGTCTAGAAGAAAGCTAAGCCCATAGAAGACTGAGTTAAAACAAAAATGTGAGGTCCTGAGAAGAAAGAGGATTCACCATAAAAGAAGATAAATCTCTAGGTTAAGGGTCTTGACAACACCACATAAATGAAAATTAAGAAAGGGACTTTCCCCACGTGGATTAATAACTAAGACTGGAACATGGAAGAAGAATAAAATTGGGATTCATTTACTTCTCTTCTATGAGAGCAGAGAGGAAGGGAAAGGGTTATCATGGTGTCCAAGCATCAATACCCATCTCAGGGGAAATTAGAGAATACAATTAGCTTGATCAATATGCAGCTCACGTCTTGGAATGCGATAGTTGTTAGTCAACTCCGTTCTTATCTGGGGCCAGTGGTTATGTTGGGCGGTGGACCTAAAGGGTCAGTACAGACCTCCATATTACAGCTAAATTCAGATGAGACCTACTGAGCCATGTAGGAGGAAATGACTAACAAAGTGCCATCTGCCAATTTGGGTCATGGCCAGTCTTTCAACAACTTGCTTCAACACATGACAGCTCAACCTCTTGTGACCTCCCCATTATTGCTTGTATTCATCATTCCCACTAGTGCCCAGTGTGTACCCTGGATCACCAGGTCGTGTCTCTGTCTGGTGCCTACATCTTGTGATCACATCTGCTGCAGACACCGTAACCTATACCTACAACACAGGTATAGAAATCCTTGGTCATTTTCATGATGACTCGGCATTCCAAAGGAGCAAAATATAAGAAATTTAAATAAAAATGTATCACGATCATCCAAACCATGAATGAAAATTAACTTGGAATATTTATAGAGTGCCGAGAAGAACAAATCTGGAGTCTCCTCCATTCTCAGATGCTTATCATGCCTTGAAGGAATCTTTCCAGGAGGTAGGTGCCACTGTTACTGCCATCAATTAGGTAAGAAAAAAATTCAGGTATTTTTTAAAAAGAACAAACTACCCCTCATTTTCAGTGACCTCAAGGTGTGAGAGTAGACCCATTCTTTTATGGACCACAATACCAAAAGCTACAAATGACAGAGCTAATGACATTTTGTTTCAAAATGTCAATTATGAAAAGCCTAGAGTCTTCCTGTAATCACCAATTTTCTGGATTCTCCTGTGTATCTGACAATGAAATTATGTTCTTCTTCCTTCTCTGTAGGCTTTCAAAAATTGGGCTAATTCAGTATACTCAAATCTAAGCCTGTCAATAAAAAATATATAAATCTCTAAGTTAAAAAGGAGATTTGGAGAACTATTTCTAGAATTAACACTCTGTGTTTACCACATTAAGATCATCCTGGCCCTGGCTGGTTGGCTCAGTGGTCGAGTCTGCCCAGCATGTTAATTTCCTGGGTTTGATTCCTCGCCAGGGCACTCAGGAAAAGTGACCATCTGCTTCTCCTCTCCTCCTACTTCTCTCTTGCTCTCTCTTACCCTCTTGCAGCCATGACTTGATTGGTTTGAGTACACTGGCCTGGGCACTGAGGATGTCTCTGTGGAGCCTCCATCTCAGGTGCAAAATTAGCTTGGTTGTGAGTGTGGTCCCAGATGAGTAGAGCATCAGCCCCAGACAGGGGTTGCCAGGTGGATCCCTGTCAGTGTGTATGTGGGATTCTGTCTCTCTATCTCCCCTTCTCTCACTTGGAAAAGAAGGAAAGAAAATAAGATCATCTTGTTTAGAAAGAATGGGTGCAGTCCCCATCCTGAAGCTTTGGTAATTTTCTAGATGATGAACCCCAGCCCTGGTCCATGTAGTGGTAGAGATAGGAAACACTGCATGGGGGTTTCATTAAAGGCTGATGCCACTCAGTACACCCAAACTCAATAGCTTTAACTTCCCTCGTGGCTCCTCCTGCTTCATTTCAGTTTTAGTGTTTCTTGGATTAGGACTTCTTTAAGAAGTGCAGTGGGGCCCTAACAAATCTGAGCCATACAGCTAGGAGTATATTGTGCACATGGCCACTGCCCAGCCTGCACTCACGCCATCCACATAATGCCCCTCAGTCTTTGCTGCAACTTCCTCTCCTGACTGTGAGTATCATGTCGTAGCCTGCACTTTCCTCCGTTAACACCTCTTACTCCCCTCTTTACTTTTATCCTTAGGTGAATGAATCAAAACTCACGTGAAACTTGTTGTTTTTTTTTTAGGTTGTCATATAAAGATCAAGAGTAGGAACCCTGAGAAAGCAGGTATGGAGAGGAGGGAGATTTAGAAGTCTCTTGGTCCATATTAATTCTCAGTCAACCTAAATATTTAATCTTATATAGTTGTACTGAATCCTTCACAATCAAAAGTGTATATTGCCCTGACTGGGAATCATTCTGATTGTCAAGGTTGTGGTCTTGACCCCTAGTCAGGAAACATACAAGAATCAACCAGTGAATCCATCACAACACATCCATGTTTCTCTCTTTCTCTAAAACCAATCAATAAATTTAAAGTGTATATTATAAAACACACAATAACTCTCTTTATAAATTAAAACTGCTCACAACAGTTTCTTTCACATTGTCTTTGGGTGTTTCGGGAACACAGTTTCAGCCATTGGGCTCTATAAAGAAGCAATGTGGAAGGAGCAGAGTTGACATTGCTCACGCACTCCTGAGTTGGTTCATCCCCTCAATCAATATTTCCTGTATACCTGTTATATGTCAAGTACTGTCCTGGATACAAAAGAAATAAAGAAACAGAGATAAAGAAAATAGTACCCAGCCCCTAAAGAGTCCAATATCTAGTGATTTAGCCCCAACAAGTGCAGCAGATGCGAGAGTTGTGTTTTTGCTTCTCCTGTTGACTTGCAATTGGAATACCAATATGCAATCAGATTTTATCCCATATGAATGCATTTCAGTTTTTGTGTGGATTTTATAGTAGCCCAGTTCAATAAAGGTGCAGTGAATGCTTAAAATAAAGGAATACAATATACATTAACATTTAGACTTTGGGAAATACAGGCCTTAAAGCCAGATCTGGGTTTAAATCTCAACTTCACAATTTATCAGGTTTCATGAAACCAAGTTTTACTATAGTATAGTAAAAGGGGAGAACATTTAGGATTACGGCTTTTGTAAAACTGTCATCAATTTAAAAAGCAGATTGGAATTAGATTAAATATCCAAAGGCTAATTAATTAAAATGTACTAAATCTGGAAATTTCTATGGTGTTGATGCTACTTTGCATTAGTATTAATTTGAGAATATTATGATCTAGAAAAAATTTCCATCTTTTGATTTCATAATTACATAGAATTACTGAGAAGTTATCCTGAAATAACAATACAAATTATGCAAAATGATACCTGGATAAAGACTTTATTTCCAGCATATTTATAATAGTGAAATATCAAAGAAAACAATGCCTAATATTAGGAAAATATTTAAGTACATCTGGTATATCACTGACTTTCGTCTGCTAAATAATATATTATATAATTTTTTAAAAATTTGTTGAAACCCAGTTTCAAAAGAAAACAAATTCTCCTAAAAAGAAAATACAGCATGTGCTTTAAATGAGTAGGATTAAAAGTACTTTTGTTTGTTTTCTCTATTTTCCAATTTTCCTACCAGTGGGTATTTTATACTTATAATTAAAATATATACTTTCAAAAAGATTATTACGTTAATAAATTTAGAGACTATAGAAGACTATTTGCATTTCATTACAATTTTTGTTATATAAATGTGTTGAAAAAACATATTTTTTCACTTCAGTATTTCCTTACTACTCAGGAAAGAATATAGCCAAACTTGTGTGTATTAAATAAATATTTAAATATGCATAAAATAGAGAACATAAAGTATCATCATTCACTATAAACATGTGATTAAGTGTAAATTAAGAAATTTCATATATTGCATATCATCCAAACATACTGCTTCAAATTGTGTATTCATACATTTTAAAGGCTTTTATTAAATGTATTTACACAATTATTGTTATTATTATAAGATAATTGGTCTTAAGGAATGGTATGCCATGTCTGAAAATAGCGGAATATTATAGCAGAAGTCCCCCAAAGCAATAATGTACACAGGATTTCCCTACTGTCTTAGTTTCTTATTGCTGTTGTAGTAAATAATGACAAATTCAATGGCTTAAAACAATACAAATTTATGTCGCAGTTCTGAAGGTCAAAGTTGAAAACAGGTCTCACTGGCCTAAAAATCAAAGTGTCAGGAGGGATGTTTCCTTTGGAAAACTCGAGGGGAGTGTCCCTTGTTTTTGTTGTTGCTTTTGTTGTTTTGCCTTTTCCAGCTGTTAAAGACTGCCTGCATTCCTCGGTTCAGGGCCCCTTGCCACCTAGCAGCAGCCAGTTTAATCTTTCTCAGGTCGCATTACTGTGACGCTGTTTCCCTCTCCCATGTTAAAGGTCCCTGATGATTACAGTGTACTGACTCAGATAATCCAGAATAATCTACCTATTTTAAGGCCAGTTGATTAGCAACTGTGATTCCACCTGTTGCCTTAATTCACCTTTGCCACATAACTTATCATAGTCACAGGTTTCGGTGATTAGAATGTTTGCATCTTTGGGAGGGCTATTTTTCTCTTACCGCAACACTTACCCATCAAACTTTATGCTGTTTATTCAAGGAACACCAGTATTTTGACATATCTTTTCTTGTAATTTAAATTTATATTTGCTCCGTTAATTCATGTTTTTATACCTCAAACATAAAATTTTATTAAATTCTTGCAGCAAATAATTTAAAGATTTTAACTTTTTCTTTGTTATTGACATTTGTCTTATGAATCTGTTCTTATCAACCTAGTATACAGATGCCTGACAAAATTCAAAATACAAATTTAAAATTTAATTTTAGATAAACAACATATACTACCATATTTGGGGATGTCATAAATATTGTATAGGACATATTCATACAGAATAATCATTCATTGTTTACCTGAAATTTAATTTAATGGAATATTTGTTATTTGATAAATCTAGCAATCTTACCCTACTGTCAATTTCTGTAAAAGTTTGGAAAATAATGACTTAATATATACTTAGTTGAGGTATAAGATGCAATCTCTGTTATCCACCAGGCCACTGATGAGGATGTCATGACTATTGATCTTATTTGATGCTCTGACTCCTCTTTTTTCTAGATCTTACTAGATTTGCATAATAGTGAACACCTCATTCTCTTAATGCTTCTCATACTCCTGTGTTTCTGACTCCACTATAGCAGATGCAGTGACATAGTTGTAAGAACACATATGGGGGGGAAGGGTAAATGTAAGTTTAATTTGTATGGGAAATAATACAATCATTAGGAAAGAACAATACAAGAATAAGCTGTCAAAGGGCACTGAAATTTCAGCATGTTCTGATAAAGTTCTATTTTGAAATAGTTCTGTAGCTCTTTTTGATTGATATATGTAGTCCTTCATTCCGATAATGGAAGAGATGATTTGAAATAACCAGCTACTCCAAAATAAAGGTACAATACAGAAATTGTGCAATTGATATGAAAAGGGGGATTTAAGTACAGAAAAATGTGCAGTTGAGTACCTCTGCAAGTCGCTCTTCACAAAAATGTGCACAAATAGAGGGTACTCTGCACACTGTCACCCCAGGGAACTCAGAGAGAATCTGTGGTGTTGTCTGGTCAGACCTCTTATGGAAAATTACAACCCAAATATGAATGCATTTGATGGTGTTGGAATGGTTTCAAATAGAAGCTGAAGTTTGTTCAGATTTTCAAATGCCTGAAAATAGATATTTGGTGAACAGGATGCAGGAGGAAGCATGCTGTTTGGCCCATGGGACCAAACTAACCCAGCATCTATGCCTTCCTCTTAAAGAGTATGAAAACGTAGTGGAGTGGCGAGAAAGAGAACCCTTGGGTAAAATGTCATTTCATATAGAATAGCTTTAAGTTATTGTAATATTCTAGGAAAGAGAATATGCAAAGCAATTTGAAAAAGGAGTGATGCTTTAGGAATTTATAATATGAGGGGTTCAAACTGAAAAATAGTGTGACCTATATGTACTTTATTTTAAGATATGTTGCAGAAATTATATATCTAAGTTAATTTCAGTCTGTAGAAATCTGTTTGATTGGCATTAAATTGAGGCTGTTTTCTCCCAGAAAATAAATTGTTCATGCTTTTTGATCCTGTACTACAAACAGCAATCTTTTAAAAAATCACAAGGTTAAAGATTAGTTCCTGAGAGAATATACTATTAGAATGTGAGGAACAGAAAAAAAGAAAACTTATAAGCAAATTGTTTTATAACACCACCTCTTCTAATTAGAGTCATATTAAAGTCATAAAAATAGTTGTAGAAATAATTTTACTTTAAAACACAAAATCATATAATAATTGATCTTAAATAAGTAGTCTCTGTCTCTTTAACCAGATGAAACTGTGAAACATCCAGAGCCTTTTGGGGGCAAGGTCTTTACTAAAACAATAGCATGCCATAGTTAGGGCAGATTTACATAATACAAATATAAACTTAAAAGGTCTTAATTACTCAAATGCATCTGCACACACAGTAGGGAAGGAAGAAGATGGAGAGGGTCAAAATGATTGAGGTGAGTTGACCATGGGAGATGAAGGCTCCTCCTTATCACTGACACTGGAATAGCAAGGGCTATACTCTAACCAATCTTGTCTGCTAACTACTGCTGTTATCCCCATTTTACAGACGAGAACCAAGGTTTAGAGTAGTATTATACGCAGCTCATAGCACATAGTACATGGCGAAACGAGGGTGTGTATCCTGGCCACCAGGCTCCATGTCCATATTTGTAACCACAGACTTGTTAACCACTGCTTGGCAACAATGCCGCCTCCATGCAATCAGACTGAAAGCAATTTAATTGCTTAGCTTGTTATTTAAAACATTCACTTTCTAACTTTTGTGTATTGTGGTCAGCTAGAATTGACCGTAAAATGTTTTGTGTTTGGAATATGGGCTTTATTTTGAAAAATAAGTATGTATTTCTCTGCCTTAAAAGGTTTGCAACCAACAGGAAGAAAACTCTTGTCACCTACATAGTTTCCATACTTGAATTAAGTCAAACGATCATGAATTTCTTTTCAAGAAAATAACAGTTTCTGTTTTTTCCCCATTACATTAGAACTTTAAAACACCAGCTTTCTCCCAGAGTTTACAGGATGAGTGAAATAAGGCAGGGAGTATCAAATGAGAGAAAAATAATCAAAGGTGTACAAGGGAACTTAACTAGTTCTTGCTACCAACACTATGTAATTTGTAATGAGAGGGTTGCTTGGTAGCCATAATTCCCCTTTGTCTTCCTAAGGCATTGTGGCAGAACGATTTATGATGCTGCATTAAGTGGAAGTACAAGGGAAATGTGGTAGAAGGGGATAAGGAACTCACTAATGTGAGTTGAAATCAAAATCAATCTCTAAGAAGAGATTACTTTCCACATTAACTTCTCTGGAGTCACAGCAGGGTCCTCCAGCTAGTGCTCATCTTTATAGCAAGGATAAAGGATTTGAATGATAAACTAGGCGTAATGCTGGGTAGAATGTGCCCAAATTATACTAGGTGATGCTAAATGAGCAAAATCTGATGAACTAGATGTCTGCTCTCAGCTGTATTTTATAGTTCACCTTTGTTTGTTTTGTCAATCAGAGAGCAACAAAATTTAGAAATGAATGCATTGTCTTTCTCATCTCCCTGCCTAAGATATCTCAGTGAAACTGAAAGAAACATATGGCGTGAGTACATTCCCCATAGGGCCTTTTGGAAAAGTAATTCAGACCGGATCATACATCCGTGCCATGTGATGTGGAAGTGAACGCACTTGATTAAGGTTTATGAGACTAATGACTGCCTCCAGCATATTTATCTCCTAAAATGCTTTGTGCATTCATTTGCGTCCTTCACTATGCATGCATAATAATCTTCATGTGCATTTACTTAAAAATTAGGTCATGCCTCTGAGTGGTTGACCATATCTTAACTGGCATTTCTTTTTCTACAATTAGAGCATCTCCAAATTAGATAGGGCCTTAGAGAAATTATGAGGAAATCAGACACCCTGGGGACAATTACATTCCAAGAGAGGTTGGAAGAGACTACCCAGTAGAGTCTTGTTTTATAGGGAAGGAAACAGATTTAGGGGTAATGGCAATAACTTACTTTTCAAGACCACTGAGATGTTAATGAGAAAAGAAATATTCAGTCTAAACATTTTCTTTACTTTTGTCTTTAAATCACTTTCGGGCACACATTGACTCGGAATTGGCTTGAAAATGTTTACCACTTCCCTGTCTGTCTAGTTCGATGAAAACCTCATAGCTAAAAACTATCTGCAATCTACTTTGACAGGCATGTGCGACTGTAAAAAGTAAGAGTCAGGAAGAACACAAAAGAATTATGGTTACTATCTCTTCCTGAAGATTTCCTGAAGGGAGAAACTACCACAGATACAACCATAGATACCCAGACTAACATATGCCCCACAAACAACACAGAACACAAATCCAGAAATGTAAAATGATGGATGTCCAGATAGAGGACATATATGTTCAAAATCTGTAATGTCTGATAAGTTAGAAAAGACTTCATGGGTTGGTTGATTTGTCAAGAAAACTAGGTTCATTAAAATGTAGGGCTTTAGAAAGACAAAATTTGAAAAATTTAGATTTGAGCTAATGGTCAATAAGAAATTAGTTTAAGAGCCCTTCATGTCATCTTTTATAATACTTATAACAATTTTTATTAAGTAATCACTATGAAATTATCAGTTTAAAAATCAGTCTTTTCT
Source organism: Rhynchonycteris naso (assembly GCA_037038555.1). Taxonomy (NCBI): domain Eukaryota; kingdom Metazoa; phylum Chordata; class Mammalia; order Chiroptera; family Emballonuridae; genus Rhynchonycteris; species Rhynchonycteris naso. Next base: position 59,512,163 of record CM072995.1, on the reverse strand, counting down.
GTTAGAATCTAAGCTCCATGAAGGTAGGCCACACACAGCTCAATCAATGTTGTCAACATCAGGCAGAGAGAAAATGTTAAATATCAGTTGATCAAGTAAATACATAAAAAGCGCCAAGAGCAGAAAGTGTAGAGTAACTTTCAGGGAGAAACCTGGGAGTCACTCTCAAGGAGCAAGTTCAGGAGGTCACCGCAGAAGCCCAGACTTAGACTAGGATTTGACCTTGGAAGTGGAAAGGGATTTAAACCTTGGAAGTGGGATCTAGGAGAAGTTCCAAATGAATAATAGAATTTGTTGACAAAATATAAATAAAGGTGTAAAGGAAGAGAAAGTCTGTATTACCTTTCAAGTTTGAATTTCTAAGAAATAGAAATAACATTGATAGAAAGGAAGACTTTTTAAAAAAGATTACACATAATAGAAAAATAAAAAGTAGCAGCTAAAAGCATGAGACCTGAAGTCAAACAAGTAGATTCAACACTATGTATAAATTGAATGTAGAAATTGTTGACTCAACTTCCCAGCATCTGTAAAATTCATCTCTTAGAGATAAAATAAGATTGTTTCTACATACACAGCTTAGCCTGGTTTGGGGCACATAAGAGACATTCAATAATTAGTGTCTATTTTAAATATGATAAACTTTGGTTTTAGATATCTTACTTTTATAATTTGGGTTTTAGATTCCTTTCATGTTTTGTTTTTGGACTGTTTAATCTCATACTTCTACACACATGAAAGAGCAGAGATTAAGAAAGCAGTTGGAAAAGCAGTGTAGCTTGTATAGCAGAAGCCAGGAGAGTGGTGAGGGTTTCCAGGGAATGGTCCTGGAAGAAAGGTCAAAGCCAGGGGAAGATGCGATCAAAGTGACAAAGATGCAAAAAGTGATTCAAGGCAATATGGTTTCCCAACATATGGGGGAGGGGAAAATATAAAATGGGGAGTTTTCCTTAGCAATCACAATGTATGCATGTTCTCTATATAAAACACACCTTAAATAATAAGTGAGATCAGCATAAGGAAGTTTAGGGGCTTCTTTAGAGACGTGAACTTTATAATGCTGTGGTACCGACCGCCTCTTCTCATTGCTGTTTCTTGTGCCACCTTGATTGCAAGTGTAATTATTTATGGCATGTTCATCATTGCCAGTTCTTAACAATAAGCAGGCAAACCGGTCAAATGTTCAGTAAGTCGTGCTTTGATGGGACATGCCTGCTGGTGTCAACACTACCAGGCTTTATAACAGGCTCACTACCTACCAATATTTGTCCCAGTTCAATGCAATTTGTGTGGATGAGCATTTCAGAGAAAACAGCTGGTGAGAGAAACACAACACTTTAATCTCACCTGAGAATATGACATCAACAGCAGCTGTACGTGTGTGTGTGTGTGTGTGTGTGTGTGTGTGTGTGTGTGAAATGTATGTGTATGTAGTATATGTTCACCAAGGTTATATAAGGAGCTGGATTTTATAGGATGTGGGCCAACAGCAGAAAACATGATGTTCCTTGGTATTTTTCCAGGGATACATGTGACTGAACAAACAGTGAGTATAAAACGCTGATGTAAACACTCAACTGATCTGAATTTTTGAACTAAAATATTTTTAAGTGAGAATAAACTTACGTTATTCTTAAACTAACAAACAAAACAACCTACAATTAGTGTTGTGGGTTTTGATTTGTTCAATCTGTCAAATGCAGAACTCAGTAGATTACCTTATGAACTCAATACATGAATTTTTAGAAATGTTAAAAAGCAACCAGAATACTATAATTGAAAAATGATTAATATTTAACATGTGAGGGCCCAAAGTTACACAGGAATGAGATAGAGTAATGAAAAAGATATTAAATGAATTTAGTCATGACCATGACAAGCAGAGTAAATAAAGATTCCCTTAAGATTTGCCCTATTTACTAGAATATACAGTTCATCTTAACATCTAAAGTTACATGTTGATAATGGTGGTTATATGTTTAATTGTGCTGAAAATCACTTGAAAATGATTTGACTTTATTTCTAAAAAGTTTGCCTTGGTATTTCAACCATCAAACTTTATTTGAATATTATTTGGCTGATAGATTTACTGAAAATTATCATCTATCAGGATTTCTTGTCCTTGTATCCTAAACTTTGCTTTTATCTACACAATCTGATTTTTACTCAACTTCATTATTTTGGGCCTTAAAAATCATTCTCCATGATTGGCAAGATGCAGTAATAAACTAATTTTTATATCTTTTTTTTTTTCTGTAACCCCGCTCAGAGAGAAAGCTACAGGCTCTTTTCTTGAAGTCATAGCAGCCACAGAGAAGGTTCAGGATCACACACACAGCCACAAACCACAGGGCACAAGCACCTCACCTCCTGCTCTGTCTTCTCTTGTCTCCAGTTCAGTGGGAAATGCATACATTTCTTCTCTCCACTTCCACTGCCAGATGTCAAGCTCCCAATATTTCCTACCTGGATTGCTTCAATCATCTTGTTACTGAATTTTCTTGTCGCTGCACACTACAATTCATCTGACTCACTATTGGCAAAGAAATCTCACACAATGTCATTATACTCAGAATATAACTATGCTCAGAAAGATTCAAGTATTCTCCTGTCCCTCGCATAATACCACAAAATGGTTGCCGATCATCAGAGGTGCCTTATTTTGTGGCGACCCTATAATTTATTGCCCACACTGGGAAATAGTTTTCCACGGTAACAGGAGTGTTATTAAGGACAGGGGAAACTGCAACGTATGGTCAGCCAACTCTTGTTGTGACTCTGCTGAACTCCAAACAGTTCTTCAGACAGGGTTTATACACAATGCCCCGGTGAAGCCTGCTGTCCTCTGTCTCTTGATCCTGCAAAGGCTGTCTAATTCCCACCTACTTCTTCTTCATAGACACTTTCTTTCTCTTTGTTTTCTTTCTTTCCTCCCTCCCTCCCTCCCTCCCTCCCTTCCTTTCTTCCTTCCTTCCTTTTTTTTCCTCCCTCCCTCTCTCCTTCCCTCCCTTCTTTCTTTCTTTCTTTCTTTCCTTTCTTTTTTTCTTTTTCTTTCTTTCTCTTTCTCTCTCTCCTTTCCTTCCTTCCTTCCTCTCTCCCTCCCTTCCTTCCTCCTTTCTTTCTTTATTTTTTTAGCAAGAGAGAGAGCCAGAGAGATGGACACACAGTTAGGAAGAGAGATGAGAAGCATTAATTCTTCATTGTGGTGCCTTAGTTGTTCATTGCTTGCTTTCTCATATGTGCCTCGATGGGGGGGGGGGGGGGGGTTTGCTATAGCCAAGCCAGTGACTCCTGGCTCAAGCCAGCAACCTTGGACTTCAAGCCAGTGACCTTTGGGCTCAAACCAGTGACCATGAGGTCATGTCTATGATCCCACACTCAAGTAGGCGACCCCATGCTCAAGCCAGATAAGCCTTCACTCAAGCTGGATGAGTCCATGCTCAAACTGGCAACCTCATGGTTTCAAACCTGGGTCCTCAGTGTCCCAGACCAATGCTCTTTCTACTGCCTCATCACCCACTGCCTGGTCAGGCCATGGAGACTTTCTTGATTCTTCAGAAATGTTTCTACCTTCTACTTTTTGCCATCACTGACCCCAAGACCTCATATTAGGAACTCTGCATTCATATTCTTACTCTGCCTTGTACCAGTCATCTGCATGCTTGGTGTGACCCCCTGCTTGACCCCAAACAACTTCACAGCAAGTATCCTCTTCATAATTACATTTGCCTAAACAACAAGCAAAGGCCCCTGAATATAGCAAACATTTAATAAATATTTTTGATGAACTGTTATCATCGGCTGTAAGTTGGTACTGAAATGGTGGTCCTTAAAACTATTTTTTTTTAGAAATGACATTGACCGTAAAATGGAAGAAATTCATAAACCATTTGTAATGATCAAAGATCTTGAGTCATTTAACCACTTCAAAACCATTCACCCATTTCTGTATCAAAAGTATTCTTCTCCAAAGACATATTACACACCAGAGGTCCGTAATATGAAAATGTATATTAATGTTGTCTGAGAAAAGCTTTTTAAGGAACTTTCACTTAAACCTTTATGCATACAAAAATTTATATTTACAGGTTATTCATCTATTAATTAAATAAAATTAAAACTGTCTTATCACCCATCCTCTATATCCTGATGCTGTTTTACAGAACTAACAAGTTGAACGGGTATTATGTTTCGCTTTTGCTGTTCTTTAAGTAACATACATGTCTCTCTAGTTAGCAATTGTAGATTGTGTCTGTTGACTCACTCACAGTAAAAGGTGAATGTTTTAGTGTGTTTGTATAACCCCCTCTCTACTGATTCTCCTTTGGCATTTCCTAGCTTTTTCAAGTTGTGTATCACTAGTAATTTAACAGAGTTTATAATATTTAGATTCACTTCAGTAAATAAATTAACAATTCCATGTTTTGTTTCCTTTTAACAATGTAAGACCCATACAAGAGCAATTGCTATATTATGGCTACTAAATGCTATTCCCTTCAGATCAACCCAAATAACACGACTCTACTCATAGTAAAGAAATAAATAGAATTGTTGAAACTTTGTATCTTAAAGGGCAATTAGACACCAGGATCTGATATATTCTTTTACATTTTGTTTTTACACTTCTTCCCTTTTTCTAAGTCATGTGTAATTGCTGCTCTTACTCATAACATCAGATATGCTTTTTTAATTTTCTTAGACTACATCTAGAATAATTCATACATAAGAAATATAGGCATCAGATTATCCGAGCCACATTGATTTTTAGTCTCACAATGATTAATAGCTTGGCTACCTACACAATTATAAGTTTAAAATACTTTTCCCTTAGAAAGTCTTTGCTCATTGCCTTCTAGAATCCAGGGTGATACATGAGGTCAGATTTCCATTCCTCTTTCCCTCTAAAAGCTCTTAGAATTTTTGCTCAATTAATGAAATATTTCTGAAGTGTTTGGCCCTTTAAATTGTAAAAACTGTCTTTCTTAATTTGTGAAATTTTTCTTCTGTTATATCTTTTTTATTTTAATGGCGTGATATTGATAAATCAGGGCACATATGTTCAGAGAAAATATTTCCAGGTTATTTTGACATTTGATTATATTTTGTACCCATCACCCAAAGTCAAATTGTCCTCCGTCACCTTCTATCTGGTTTTGTTTTTTTCTGTTTTACTTTATTTTATTTTTCTTTTACAGGGACAGAGAGAGAAATTCAGAGAGAGGGATAGATAGGGACAGACAGACAGGAACGAAGACGGATGAGAAGCATCAATCATTAATTTTTCATTGCCGTTACGACACCATAGTTGTTCATTGATTGCTTTCTCACATGTGACTTGACCACGGGCCTTCAGCGGACTGAGCCACCTCCTGCTGGAGGCAGGGTCCTTGGGTCCAATCTGGCAAGCCAGATGGGGCTGTGCTCAAGCTGGCGACCTCAAGGTCTCGAATCTGGATCCTGCGCATCCAAGTCCAAAGCTCTATCCACTGCACCACCGCCTGGTCAGGCACCTTCTATCTGGTTTTATTTGTGCCCCTCCCCTCTCTCCAATCCCTCCCTAACCTCACCCTCCCCCCAGTGGACAGTGCACTCTTGTCCATGTCTCTGAGTCTCATTTTTATGTCCCATCTATGTATGTATGGACTCATATAGTCCTTAGTTTTTCTGATTTACTTACTTCACTCAGTATAATGTTATCAAGGTCCATCCATGTTGTTACAAATGATCCGATGCCATCATTTCTTATGGCTGAGTAGTATTCCATAGTATATATGCACCAAAGCTTTTTAATCCACTAGTCCCTCTGATGGACACTTGGGCTGTTTCCAGGTCTTCGCTATTATGAACAATGCTGCCACGAACATGGGGGCGCATTTCTTCTTTTTGAAAAGTGCCATGGTGTTCTTAGGGTATATTCCTAAAAGTGGGATAGCTGGGTCAAAAGGCAGTTTGATTTTGAATTTTTTGAGGAATCTCCATACTGTTTTCCACAGTCGCTGGAGCAGTCTGCATTCCCAACAGCAGTGCAGGAGGGTTCCCTTTTCTCCCATCCTTGCCAGCACTTATTCTGTGTTGCTTTGCTGATAAGTGCCATTCTGACTGGTGTGAGGTGATATCTCATTGTGGTTTTAATTTGCATTTCTCTAATGATTAGTGATGTTGAGCATTTTTTCATATGCCTATTGGCCATCTGTACGTCCTCTTTGGGGAAGTGGCTATTTATTCCTTTTGCCCATTTTTTGATTGGATTGTTTGTCTTTCTAGTGTTGAGTTTTATAAGTTCTTTATAAATATTGGTTATTAACCCCTTATCAGATGTATTGTAGAATATGTTCTCCCATTGTGTGGTTTGTCTTTTTATTCTGTTCTTATTGTCTTTAGCTGTGCAAAAACATTTTAGTTTGATATAATACCATTTGTTTATCCTGCCTTTTATTTCATTTGCCTGAGAAGATAAATCGGCAAATATATTGCTGCGACAGATGTCGGAGAGCTTACTGCCTATGTTTTCTTCTAAGATGCTTATGGTTTCACGGCTTACATTTAAGGCTTTTATCCATTTAGAGTTCGTTTTTGTGAATGGTGTAAGCTGATGGTCTAGTTTCATTTTTTTCAGGTTGATGTCCAATTTTCCCAACACCATTTGTTAAAGAGGCTATCTTTACTCCATTGTATGCTCTTTCCTCCTTTGTCAAATATCAGTTGTCCATTAAGGTATGGGTTTATTTCTGGGTTCCCTGTACTGTTCCATTGATCTATGTGCCTGTTCTTATGCCAGTACCAGGCTATCTCAAGTACAATGGCCTTGTAGTATACCTTGATATCCGGAAGAGTGATATCTCCTGCTTTATTGTTTCTTTTTAAGATTGCTGAGGCTATTCATGTTCTTTTTTGGTTCCATATAAATTTTTGGAATATGTGTTCTATATTGTTGAAGAATGTCATTGGTATTTTAATTGGTATTGCATTGAATTTATAAACTGCTTTGGGTAATATAGACATTTTAATAATATTTATTCTTCCTAACCATGAGCACGGTATATGCTTCCACTTGTTTGTATCTTCCTTGATTTCTTTTATCAATGTTTAATAATTTTTGAGTTCAAGTCCTTAAACTCCTTGGTTAAATTTACTCCTAAGTACTTTATTCTTTTAGTTGCAATAGTGAAGGGGATTGTTTCCTTAATTTCTTTTGCTGACAGTTTATTAGTAGTTTATAAAAATGCCACTGATTTCTTAGTGTTAATTTTATATCCTGCCACCTCACTGAATTCATTTATCAGGTCCAATGGTTTTCTATATACAGTATCATATCATCTGCAAATAGTGACAGTTTTACTTCTTCTTTTCCAATTTGGATGCCTTTTATTTCTTCTTGTTGTCTGATCGCTGTGGCTAAGACTTCCAGAACTATGTTGAATAAGAGTGGTAAAAGGGGGCACCCCTGCCTGGTTCCTGATCTTAAGGGTATTGCTTTTAATTTTTGCCATTTAATATTATGTTTGCTGTGGGTTTGTCATAGATGGCCTTTATCATGTTAAGGAATGTTCCCTGTACTCCTACTTTACTGAGAGTTTTGAGCATGAATGGGTGCTGGATTTTATCAAATGCTTTTTCTGCATTTAATAAAATTATTATGTGATTTTTGTCCTTCCTTTTGTTTATGTGATGAATCACATTCATTGATTTTCAAATATTGAACCAGACTTGCCTCTCCAGAATAAATCCCACTTGATCATGGTGTATGATTTTTTTCATATATTGCTGGATCCGGTTGGCTAATGTTTTGTTGAGAATATTAACATCTAAATTCATCAGGGATATTGGCCTATAATTTTTCTTTCTTTGTACTATCTTTGCCTGGTTTCGGAATCAGAATTATGCTTTTCTCATAAAAGAAGTTTAGTAGTCTTCCTTCCTCTTAAATATTTTGAAATAGCTTGAGAAGGATAGGAGTTAGTTCTTCTTTGAATTTTTGGTAAAATTCACCTGTGAAGCCATCAGGCCCAGGACTTTTCTTTTTTGGGAGTTTTTGATAACAGTTTCTATCTCATTTTTTGTAATTGTTCTGTCTAGGTGTTCTGATTCTTCCAGATTGATTTTTGGAAGATTATATGATTCAAGAAATTTGTCCATTTCACCTAGGTTGTCTAATATTTTGCACAGAGTTCTTCATAGTATTTTCTGACAATACTTTGTATTTCTGTTGTGTCAGTTGTTATTTCTCCACTCTCATTTCTAATTTTATTTATTTGAGTCCTCTTTTTTTCGTGGTGAGTCTAGTTAAAGGTTTATTGATCTTGTTTACCTGTTCAAAGAACCAGCTCCTGGTTTCATTGATTCTATGTATTGTTTCTTTAGTATCTATGTCATTTATTTCCAGTCTGATATTTATTATTTTCTTCCTTCTACTAGTCCTGGGCTTTATTTGCTGTTGTTTTTCTAGTTCTTTTAGATGCAGGGTCAAGTTGCTTATTTGAGCTTTTTTCTAGCTTCTTATGGTATGCCTGTAGGGGTATGAACTTCCCTCTCAGTACTGCTTTTGCTGTGTCCCATTATTTTTGAGTTGATATATACTCATTATCATTTGTTTATAGAAACTTTTATATTTCTTCTTTGATCTCATTGTTAATCCATTCATTATTTAATAACATGCTATTTAGTTTCCAAGTGTTTGAGTATTTTTCAGTTTTTTGTGTGTGTGTGGTTAATTTCTAGTTTCATTGCATTGTGATAAGGGATAATGCTTGATATGATTTCAATCTTCCTAAATTTGTTGAGACCATTTTTGTGTTCTAACATGCAGTCTATCCTAGAGAATGGTCCATGAGTGCTTGAAAAGAATGTACATTCTACTTCATTAGGGTGAAAAGTTCTGAAGATATCTTTTAAATCAAGTTGATCTAGTGTATCCTTTAAGTCTGCTATTTCTTTGTTAATTTTCTTTCTTGAGGATCTATCTAGTGATGTTAGTGGGGTATTGAAATCCCCTACTATTATAGTATTGCTGTTAATCTCGCCCTTTATATCCATCAAAGTCTACTTTATGTATGTTGGGCTCCTATGTTGTGCGTAGATATTTATAATGGTTATACCTTAATGTTGAATTGTTCCCTTTATCATTATCTAGTGTCCTTCTTTATCTCTTACTAAAGACTTTGTTTTAAAGTCCATTTTGTCAGATATAAGTATTGCTACCCTGGCTTTTCTTTCATTTCCATTTGCATGAAATATTTTCTTCCATTCTTTTACCTTCAGTCTATGTGCATCTTTTGTTTTAAGGTGTGTCTCTTGTAGACAGCATATGTATGGGTCTTGTTTCTTTATCCATGCAGCTACCCTATGACTTTTGGTTGGATCATTTAATCCATTTACATTTAAGGTTATTATTGATTTGTAGTTATTTATTGCCATTTTATTCTTTAAAGCTGTATTCTTCTTTTGCTATATTCTTTCCTCCCTTTGAACTGTTCACAACAGTCCCCTTAGTATCTCTTGCAGAATTGGTTTGGTTTTAATGAATTCCTTGAGGTTTTATTTTTTTTTGTCTGGGAAGCTCTTTATTTCTCTTTCAATTTTAAATGTTAGCCTTGCTGGATAAAGTAGTCTTGGTTGTAGGTTCTTGTTCTGCATTACTTTAAATATATCTTGCCATTCCCTTCTGGCCTCAAGTGTTTCTATTGAGAAGTTGGATGTCATCCTTATGGGGGCTCCTTTGTAGGTGATAGCCTTTTTTTCTCTAGCAGCTTTAAAAATTTTTTCTTTGTCACTTAGTTTTGATATTTTTAACTATGATGTGTCTTGGTGTAGATTTCTTTTGGTTTCTCTTTAATGGAGTTCTCTGTGCTTCTTGAGCATGTGAAACATTTTCAAGTCTTACTTTAGGGAATTTATCAGCTATGATTTGATTGAACAAAGTTTCTATCCTTTGTTTTTTCTCTTCCTCTTCAGTAACCCTAATGATGCGGATGTTATTTCTCTTCATGTTGTCACAGAGCTCCCTTAGAGTTTCCTCAGATTTTTTTAGTCTCTTTTCTTTCTTGTGCTCTGCTTCTGTGCCTTTGTTTATTGTGTCCTCTAAATTGCTGATTTGATTCTCAGCTTCATCCATTTTGCTTTTAATTCCTTCCATTGTGGTCTTCAGTTCTGATACTATATTTGTCATTTCTGTCTGATTCTTTTTTTATTATTTCAATTTTCATTTTTATACTTTCTATCTCTTTATTTAGGTGTTCATAATGACTATCCATTGTTGCTCTAAGCTCTTTGAACATCCTAACTATCATTATTTTAAAATCTGCATCAGGTAGTTTGGTTATATCTGATTCATTCAGAACCTTCTCTGGGGATTTCTCTTGATTCATTTGGGTTGCATTTCTCTGCCTGCCCATTTTGTCTGAGTATAAGAAGGGTTTGGCTACTGAAGTCCAATGGGTGTTGCCTCTGTGTTCTCTAGGTGTGGTCTGTCTGCAGGCCCGCCAGTCCCTTTGCTGCTGCTGCCTAAGGCGGTTGGGTATGGGTGTTGTTGGCGCTGGCTGGGGCTGTTGTTGTGGTTTCGACCTTGCCTCTGCCTCCGCAGGAGGGGCTGTGTTCTTCTGCCTGGCTTCATAAGCCTCAGCTGGTCTCGACTTTTACCCCTCTCCCATGGGTGGGATTGCACACCACACTGGGGCCACAAGCCTGGGCACCAAGGGCAAGGGTGAGCACTTTTGCTCAGCTGAGGGTCCCAGTCAGCCGGTTCCTCTGGCTGGGAGGGGCTGCAGCTACGCACTCAGCCGCGCACCAGGCTTCCACCCCACCCCCGCCAACCTCGGCTCCTCGGCCGGGCTGCTGGTGAGAGCTCATCTGCAAGCCCGGGCTTCTGCCCCACTTCTGTGAGCAAAGCTGATTTGTGCAGGGTTCCAAGCCTTGGAGGCCATGTGAGGCTGCGCGCCCGCTTGTCCCTGACATGCGGCAAACTCTGCCTGTTCTGGGCTCCCGCTTTTCCCCCACAGGTGTGGTCACAGGCGGGCCCACAGCCACCGGACTACTTTCGTGCATCCCCTTCACCGTCGATGGGCTAGACCAAGCTCACGCCAGCCGGCTTGGCCTCTGCTTTCACCAACAGAACCGCACTTCCACGTTCCGCCGCCGCCTGTGCTCTAGCAAGCCCTCAACAGTGTGGGTGGGGGCGCTGCAGCTCAGAACCTAACACTCCATACTGTAGTCCTGAAAGCTCCCTCACTCTAAGCAACTGTGCTCTTATTGCCACAGGGGAGCCTGTTTGGCTGGTGTCCTGCTTCCCCTTGCTGGTTCCAGGGGCAATATTGTTTCAGATTTGTAGAGTGACTCAGCCCAGGGTTTAGGGTGGCTGTCCCTCAAAGCTTTTATCCCTGTGCCTTCGAGACCGCACTCTCTTCCCGCTGCTCCAGTCCTCTCCTCTGTCCCTGTCTCCTGGAGTCCCGGGTGAGTGGTTGTGAGAGAGGTTTTCTGCGCCGTCCCTTTAAGAAGAATCCTGGGTCTGAGACAACTGTCTCTTTCTCACAAACAGTATCCTAACCTGTTTCACAGCTAAATACTGTCCATAGGCCTCTTCTAGGCTCTGGGGCTGTAGGCTGGGGCTTTGTTCCTGGGACCCAGGTCCCCAACCTTCCGCTAGCCTCTCTTCCCGCTACACGAGTATCACCGGGCTGCCTTTCTCTCCGGGGAGCTGGGCAGCCCTTTCCGCATTTTCACTTTTCCTACCCGTCTCAATGTTCCTTCTTCAGTGTTCCCCGGTTGAAGAGTCCTCTCAGTCCAGTTCAACGTTGGTTTATCCAGATGATGGTTCTTAAATTCAAGTTATTATCCACTTTGGTTCTAAGAGTTGGAAGTTGGTACATCCGCCTATTCCATCACCATCTTGCCGGGCTCTCTTCTGTTATTTTTTTAGATCATTTCTTTCTCTTATTTTTCTGTGTTTCTTCTTCTCAGATGCTTATTAGATACATGCTGGGATTTTGCATCTTTGCTCAACGTGTTCAACCTTTTCTCACATTTTCTTTTTTATTTTTTATGCAGTGAGAGGAGTGAAGGCAGAGAGAGACTCCTGCCTGCACCCTGACTGGGATCCACACAGCAAACCCACGAGGTGGTGATGCTCTACCCATCTGGGGCATTGCGCCATTACTCAGCAACCAAGCTCTTCTTAGCACCTGAGGTGGACGCCATGGAGCCATCCTCATTGCCTGGGGCCAACTTGCTCCAATAGAGCCAAGGTTGCAGGAGGGGAAATGAGAGAGAGAGAGAGAGAAATGAGAGGGGGAGGGAGAAAGAAATGGGTGCTTCTCCTGAGTGCCCTGACCAGGAATCAAACCCGGACATCCACATGCAATGCTCTACCCCTAAGCCAGTTGGCCAGGGCTTCCTCATATTTTCCTTGTTAACATTTTCTCCCTTTCTTTTGGGTTCTACCTTTTATTGTTTACCCTTCAAATCTCTACTCTGTTCTTTAACCCTAGCCGCCCTATGTTCTACTCCATCTGTTTAGCTTTTTATTTTTACATTCATAATTTTAATTTCCCGGATCATTTTTCTTATTACTTGACTGATCTTTTCCATAGCAACCTGTGCATGTGTGTCTGCTCAAAATTTCCCTGATTCTTTCAGAATGGTAATTAAAATTTCATTTTAAAAAAAATTATCTTATGCCTGGCCAGGTGGTGGCACAGTGGATAAAACATAGGACTGGGAGGCAGAGGACCCAGGTTCAAAATGCCAAGGATGCCAGCTTGAGCATTGGCTCACCTGGTTTGAGCAAGGCTAACCAGCTTGAGCCCAAGGTCACTGGCTCCAGCAAGGGGTGGCTTGGTTTGCTGAAGGCCCGCTGTCAAGGCACATGTGAGAAAGCAATCAATGAACAACTATGGTGTTGTAACAGCAACGAAAATCTAATGATTGATGCTTCTCACCTCTCTTCGTTCCTGTCTGTCCCTATCTATCCCTCTCTCTGTCCCTGTAAAATAAATAAATAAATAAATAAATAAATAAATAAATAAATAAATAAATAAATAAAATTGTGCTAATTTCCTGACCAGGTGGTGGTGCAATGGATAGGGCGTCGGACTCGGATGCGGAAGACCCATGTTCAAGACCCGAGGTTGTCACCTTTAGCCCATGCCCATCTGGCTTGAGCGAAAAGCTCACCAGCTTGAACCCAAGGTTGCTGGCTCCAGCAAGGGGTTGCTCAGTCTGATGAAGGCCCACGGTCAAGGCACATATGAGAAAGCAATCAATGAACAACTAAGGTGTCGCAACGGCAATGAAAAAGTGATGATTAATGCTTCTCACCTCTCTCCATTCCTGTCTGTCTGTCCTCTATCCCTCTCTCTGACTCTCTTTCTCTGTCCCTGTAAAAGAAAAAAAGAAAAAAAATTGTGCTAATATTTTAGCATGACATCTTTGGCTGTTGATATATAATTATAATTGAAGGGCTTTACTGGTAGGGTCCATTTTCTTTGTATGGGTGGAAAGACTACAAGATTTGTATTAAGTCAGTGATTGTCCTACCTGACTGGCTTTCCTTAAAGTTCCCTGGAGGAAATTATTTTTCTCCTGTATAGAATCTGCATTTATTTCTCTCACTTTTCTGTGTCTGACTGAAATAAATTTATTTCAAATTCAGTTCTGTTTTTTCTCACTATCTGTTTCTGTATGTGTCCTGACCGGGGATTGAACTGGCATCCTCTGCACTTTGGGATGATGTTCTAACCAACTGATCTATTCAGTCAGGGCTAAATAATTTTCTTGATGGCCACTCCAATGCCTGATTCAGGAATTCATATTGACTTTAAGTTCAGAAATTACTGGCAACTTACATGGTAAGAATCACATCTCCTGGGCTGTGCTTTCCTTCTTTAATTTCTCCATAAATCAGACCCATTCAACTTATTTTTCAGGATTCTCTCCAATTTTTTACCTAATGTTGGCTCAAATTATATTATGCCCCTCCATACCTTTCCACCTTATTTTCTTTTTTAAAATTTCATTGTTACCTTAGAGGGACAGAATATATATATAATTGTGCCAACCCATATCTTGAACCAAAAGCCAGACTAAGTTTTTAATATATATAGAGAGATTTAATTATATATACAAATAATGCCAATAAATATGCTTGCATTTATTTTAAATAACTGAGAATTTGTAGTAATTTTTGTTAACTATTTTTCTACACTTTGGGGTGGGTGGTCCTAACCCATCTGATACTGCATGTAGAGATTTTTAGAGCTTCCCCAATATTAACACATGTTTTGGTAACAACTGAAAGAAACAATTTGCATGCAGTCTGTTCTTACTGGCACCCTGTGTTCTGCTTGAGATATAAACATCTATCGACTAATGGGAAAAGCAATTTGAAGTTATACGAGGAAATTAGTCACTATATCTATGCAGTCTGCAGTCTGGGGTGTGATTAGGGTTCTAGCTATATATGTAGAGGTATAATAAGTCTATTTGTATGACATTCACCTAAACATTTTGAAAAAGAGTCATGGTCATTACTACCTCTGAAAATATTCATGTTTTCATCTTAATCAAATCGAGTATTCTAACATTTTCAATCATATTGAGAAAATTAATCCATTGATTAGAAATGTTAGTTCCAGGACTAATTTATTATAGTTGAGTAAATTATTGTAATTTGGGTATAAAAACAAAACAAAACTCTGTATACTCAATTTCAATTAAAAGAAAAAGATGAATGCAAAAATACCACAAACTTGCCTGACCTGTGGTGGCGCAGTGGATAAAGCGTCGACCTGGGAACACTGAGGTTGCCAGTTCAAAACCCTGCACTGGTCTGGTCAAGGCACATATGGGAATTGATGCTTCCAGCTCATCCCCCCTTTCTCTCTTTCTCTCTCTTTCTCTCTCTCTCTCACTCTGTGTCTCCTCTCTAAATGATAAAAAGAAATTTAAAAAAAATACCACAAACTCACTAATAATCATATGTTTAATTGAAATAGTTTGAGGCCCTACAGATTTCCCATGACCCCAAAATGAAGGATCATGGAGTCTAAGCAAAGTTCATTGAGCAAATATTTCTTTGTGCTGTCAGATAAGACAGGCATCCTTATCTCAAAGAATTGCATAAGTTGGTAATTTTATGCAAGGACAATATGTAGCACAACCAGAAAAAAAAGTAATAAGTCTAGCTAGGCACAATGTTCACTGTGCCCTAGAATCCCATTTTACTTTTTCTTTTATATCTTCACAGCATACCGTTTTAGTTGCATGCATAAATGAGATTTTTTTTTCTTTTCCAGGTGTTTTGTCTTTTTCCTTTTTTTTAAATTTGGTTTTTCCCTCCCAGAGATGATTGCAATAATCTGGTGTGATGGAATAAATTATGCCCGGACACAACCTACCCCAATATTTAATTGGGGTTAATTGGCTTTAGTTCTATAACTACAGCAGGACATTGTGAAACCTTCAAAAAGATGAGGTTCGAATGACTGTAAGCTGACAAGGAAAAATAAAACGTAATACACTGTACAAATTCAAACCCATAGAGGGATATTGATCATTATTTCTACTTCTCACCATTCTAAGAAGTAAAGAAATGTTAGGATAGGAGGCAAGTGTGACTGGACACTATCTCTTCTGATCAATTCTGAAAATTACTTCTATTGTAGGTCATATTGATACTCTTACCCCAGGTTTCTCAGGTTATTCTTCTCTTACCCAGATTATTTCTTAAGGTAGGCATTTTATTTATTGTTTTCAGAACTATTTTTTACAACTCTTATTAGAGTTATTCAATTTAAAATTTCAACTTAAATATTTCAGCAGCTGATTTCTCATGACACTTTGCTTCCTCCATTATTGTCTGCTGAATCTATGAAGACAGTTATATAGTGCCTTGGGACGAACTCTCTTTTCTCTGTCTCCTACTGTCACAGACTGTGTCTGCCCCTTTGACTGCTGTAATCCATATGATCAATGCCCTCAGGAAAGCCCCTTTGTTTGCAAAAACACTTCCAGTTAGAGTGCTGCACAGACATGGTCTAAATGGCTAGAAAAATTAAGACACTTTTGTACATAAATTTGAATAAATGCAGTCATTAAACAAATATGTTTATGAGAACCTATTTGGCTTGGTTTTATACTAGGTGCCAAGGATAAAATGGTGAGCAAACCAAATAAGGACTATACCCTCATGAAATATAGCCTAACAGGAATAATAACCAACAGTAATCAATTACTCATTATGTGCTAAACAGATCTTGCAACTCATATCATGTAAACCTACCACGAGGGCTATTATACAAATCTGCCATAAAGAGACAAGAGGAGGAGGTGTTTGGTTTATAATTTAAAGCCAATCATCTTCCTGCCCTTTCCTAGATGATACAAACTCAGATCTGCTCTAGTTTGTTACTAGGGCTGGGTTCAGGGGCAGGTGATTATGTTACATTGCCAACATTTTTCTCACTTGATTTAGCAGAACCAGGATTTGACCCCCACACCCTCCCATTCCAGAGCTCATGCTTCCCTTAATGTCACTCATCCATCTCCGCATCCCTGTGCTCTTCTGGACTTCAACAGTCAGATGCAGTAAAAGAACAAGGCAGGGATAGCAGGGTAAAAGTATCTGAATAATTACATTAAGTCTCCTTTGCTTTGTGTATTTTAAATAGAACTAAGAACATTTAAATATTTAGCAGTGCTGTTTCAGAATAGGTGATGATGACAAAAATTTTAAAGTAAATGTATATGGCCCATCATTTAAATGAGATAACTTATTTTCCAGGAAAATAATTGTTGTAATAGGGATCACATGAGATGTGTAGCTAATATTCCCATTATGCCATGGTCTAATTTAAATCACAAATAAGCCTGTATATTATTATATGATTATTGTGCAAGGCACTCCATTTACTCATTCAATAGGCATATCTTCAGCATGTACTAACATAAAAGGCTCTATGTTAGGAGACATATCCATTCAGATATACATCAGACAGATACTGCTTATGCTCCACAAATTTATAAAAAATTATATTTGAAGGTGAGAGGAGGAAATCAAGGAGTGGGAGTAGAGTCTAAGATAACTCGCTGGTTTCTGACTTGAGTTGCTAGATTGATGCTGCACTTTTCATCCAGAGGGTGAAGGATAGAGGCTAGCTGGGGACAAGTCGGGGTTTCAACAGTATTGAGTTTTATTTTCTTTTACATTTTGAGGGCTTTTTATCTTGTTTCCATCTGACACTGTGTTTTAAGCACCATGCTCATTGGAGCTTGGCTGTGTCATAAGCATTGTCTGACAAGCTTGGTTTTATGAGACCAATTAGAGATGATAAAATATGTATTTAACAGATTTTTGCCAACCTAACAGCCCCTAACCATCCCTGAGGATTCTTTTCTTGACTATTACATTAATTATATTTTAATCTTTTCTCTTTCTACTACAAGTATGAAAGTTTGTGTTAGTCCAAGTCCAGACCTCAGTGGAATGTAGCAGTAGGCACAAAGTCAATAAATGATGTCATTAAGAGCTACTGCAATAAACACGATTCATCTTGATTTCAAATTCTGCAAAAAAAAAAAAAAGGTACAAAAATGAAGAGGTGTTTTATCACTGACTGAAGACAAGAGAGAACTGTCTGTCTTTGTGAATGCTACTAACGTCCATTTATAACTTGATTTTATTTGAAGGGTTTATGAAACATCTGTCAAAATTATTCAATTTAATTTTACTTTTCATTCCCATTCTCTTGTCATTTTAGAGAGACCTATGTGGTTAGATAAGTTTTCTTCTGTAGCCATTACTATAAGAAGCATAATTAAATACAAGCTAGAAGAAATTTTGCTCTTCCTTTGTCTTCCATGCCATAAATTTGATGTCACTGACATATACTTACAGGGTGCATAGCTGTCACCTTTGCTTCTCTATCCCAGGTCTGACTCCCTACTGTCTTCTCTTGCCCTTGAGCCTAGCACCTTGCTAGTGCTGGCAGACATCAAGCAGCATCGGCTGGAAGCCAGGCTGAGCCTTTACAAGAAAGGCTTACGGAGGGCAGACTGACATAGGCTCAATAATTAGCACAATGCTGGACACATGCTCAATAAGGAACTGCTGAATTAATGGATGTGTGGGCTGCCCCGCTGTTGCAAACACTTCAACTTAATAACAGCGGGGTTAATTGGCTGAACATTATAAGTAACAAGGGAGGACTGACCAGCTCTTTGGTACTCCAAAGTCAATACAATTTATTCAAAGCCTTCTTTGGGAAATGCAAAAGTTTTATTCCCTTTTTATATCTGTGTCAACAATTTTAGCAATGTGAAAAAAAAACCAATCATTCTCAAACATTTTGTGCATTGTTTTGAATAATAGAGACTTTGACAGAGAATAGCAGGTAGCCAGTTTTAATGTGAAGCGTTAGGATGACATGTAAGTGTATTATGTAAATTACTTCAGTAGCAAAAATCTTAGCTTCTTACAATATAATAGCTTTTGATATAGAATGCTCTAAATTCAGCATCTCCAACACTAAATAATTTGATGACAATGTTCTGAAGATGCCCAGAATGAGTGTTTCTTATTGATTTATTTAATTGTTTCCATGGTCAATCATACAAAAAAAATACAAAATAAATTCCAATTAACATTATTTTATAATTTGACTTACAATGTGTTCCTTTGACCTTTGATTCTGCGAAGCTAAGAAATAAAAAGAATTTTGTCTACCCACATTGTCTCATCTCTATAGGTGTGGATTTATCACCACCTGTAAATAGACATGCTGAACTCAGGTTTTCAAATGGGTGCACAGCCCATGCAGACTCAACCACACTGTGCAGCCTCCATCCTCTGGTATACCACTGGGTCTATCTCTTCCTGAAACTCTTACTGTCTCTATGACTGCTCCTCAGAGTGCAGTTGCAACTCTGCAGAGGTTTTGTTCTGAGAGACAATGCTTTTTTCTACTACCTTAAATTAGCATGATGCATGCTTTAACTACAATGATGGTATTTGATAGCTTGATATAAGACCATGATTTTATTTATTCTAAAAATCTAGGCACTGAAAGACTTATCTGAATAGAAGAATAAAAAAAACATCCTATTTCCACCTACCCACAATCTTGGTAGTCACAACATGAAAAATTAGAGTTAGGTTGTAATTTATAAACTATAAAGAAAGAGATAATAAAAGAAAAAAAAGATGTCAGGACTCTGACGGTATTATTTCAGTAAATATTTATTGTCAACAAGTAAATAAAATAAACTATTTATGGCCTTCTTCAGGAAAAAAAAATCAACACAGTACATAAAAAAGGCAGTCCTAGGTTTCAATACAAATATCACTTAAGTTTATGTTATTGATAATTCACAAAATGCAAATATTTCCAGACTCTGAAAAACATGGTTCTGCGCTAACTAGTAAAACTAACTGTATCAACGCCAAACCCAATAGACTTTGAGAAACTTAATTTTCCAAACTCACATATTCTTTCCTAAATTAAATTTATAAGTTTGATCCTAATACATTCCTATCTGCATACATCAAAATAGGATGGTTTCTAGTTGTTAGGTTTAGATTCCCAAACTGTCCTGCTTTCTTTCCTGCCATGAGCCCGTTCCTATATAAAGTACTCACGGACCTCCATTTGCCATGCAAGTCATGAAAGGTCACAGGCCTGGAACCCACAGAAGTTTGCTCTAGTCAGCAACAAGCTTGCTGAAGTACATTTTTGTCCAAACATGGTTGCAGGCCACATTGATCTAGTAAGGGATGAATGCTCATACTAATGAGCTCTCTGTGCCCTTATTGAGGACTTTCCCCTCTGAATTAGTTGGGATTTTCAGAGCCATGTATGACCTCACCTGGAACATTAGAAAGAAGGGAAGGTGCTTGAGTCTGGGGCTTTGGTTTCCCCATAACTTTTCATGATGGAAGCAGAAACACCATTCAAGTCCTCACTCCAAGAAAAGAAATTTCTCATGGGCGCGTTGAGGTGTCCATTACAGAAAGCTCATTTGGCTTTTGCTTCCCAGGCTGGCTCATTCCTAGCATGCAACTCAAACCTTGAAATTCCTGGTTAATGTTACTAGTTACTGCTTTGCTGTCCACAGAGCCACATACATCCACTTCCGTACACACTCTCTTTCACAAAGATGTTATCTACTTACAAGGGTTTATGTGGAAAAGGTTAATAGTGACAAAAGAAAGTTCCTTGGGAAGATTCAATTGTTCTTTACCTTCTATAAAATTACAACCTGCTTCATGTAACTTCCCATTGCTGTCTTTCATCCCTCACCGTCCCCCTCCACACGTGGAAAAGCGATAAAAATGGAGGATGAGGAGAAATAGTAAGATGATTCCCATTTCTTTTTGTGGTTGTTTTACTCTAAAACCTCCTTCTCTGTCCAAAACTAGTAATCATATTGATTGAGACTAGCTTTAACCCAGAGTAACATTAGAACTAGAATAAGAGGCATTTGTTAGGCATTGGAATATGAGTTACGTCTGCCCTTTCTCCCTTCTGTTTTTAATTAACATTTGGAAAATAACAGCTGTATTAGTAGATAACAGAGCTGGAAAGAAAACCCCAGAAAGTGATGTGATTTCCACCTGTGCTGAGGATGAGGACACATTAAAGTTCTTCATGGGAAATCAACTACAGTCAACACATATTCAAAGCAAAGTGACCTTAAGGGAACTATGTATGTGTGTATGTGTTTATAAATAAGAGTAACAGAGTGAAACACCTCAAGCGAATATAAGTGAACCAGAAAGAAAGGCAAGAAAGCATCTTGAAGACACAGTTTGCCATCCAGGGAAAGGGTTGACAAATATGTTTCTTGCACTTACCTTTTCTGCCGACTGGGCCGTGCCAAAAAAGATGGGAATGAAGGCTAACCAAATGATGCAGGTGGTGTACATAGTAAATCCGATAGGTTTGGCTTCATTGAATGTCTCTGGCACACCTCTCGTTTTAATGGCATAAACAGTACAAGTGACCATCAGGAGGATACTGTAACCCAGGGAACAAATGAGTGAGAGGTCAGAAATGTCACACTTGAGCACTCCCCTTGCGTTCTCTGGGTCTAGAGTCCGCTGTTCTCCATAGTCAATGATGATGTGTGGGGGGTCCACAATGAACCAGACACACACTCCCAGGAGCTGGATGGAGATGAGACTGAAGGTGATCACCAGCTGTGATGCTGGGCTAATAAACTTGGGTGCTGTGACGGATTTCTTCCCCTGCTCAAATATTCGGTGGATCCGGTTGGTTTTAGTGAGAAGGGCTGCATAGCTGAAACACATGCCGAGTCCTAGGAATAGCCGTCGGAAGGAGCATATGATGGTATCTGGTGCTGCGATCATCAGAAAGGTGATGGAGTAACAGAGGAAAATCCCTGTGAGGAGCACATAGCTCAGCTCGCGTCCTGAAGCCCTCACGATCGGTGTGTCATTGTAGCGGACAAAGGTCACAATCACAAAGGTGGTGGCGATGATGCCCAGTATCGCCACAAACACAGGCACCACCGCCCAGGGAGAATGCCACTCGAGTTTGATGATGGGGATAAGCTGGCAGCCCGTGCGGTTGATGTTGGGTCTCTGGTCCAAAGGGCAGAGTTCACAGGAGAGTTCATCCACCTGGTAGTTATAACCTTCACAGCGCTCACAGTGCCAGCAGCATGGGACACCCTTCACCGTCTTCTTCCTCTCTCCAGGCTTACAGGGCAGGCTGCACACAGAAGCTGGGTGAGCATGCTCTCCCTTTGCCCACTGCATGTCTTCCACCTGTGGGTATAAAGAATTAATGAGCCTTCCGTTCCCCCCCATTTATAACGTCCTAATCCTAGCTACAGCTTTGCGATAAATCACTGGCTGTTGACAGTACAAATACAGTTTACCATAATAAGAGCTCCGTTTCTTTCCCTAATATTGACTTTATGAAAGTGGTAAATGATTGGGTTCAATAAATCATTTACCTCATCAACGTGATGAGTGTCATTAGTTTCTATACACCTCCTTCAATGTTGACCAATGTGACATTCAGAGAAAGATTTATTGGCCCAAACAGTTTGAAAGCTTAAAGAAAAAGTCCCATAGAAATATATTTTAGCACTAATCACAGGTATAAATGCCAAGATCCCTCAAATAACAGCTTAGGTTAAAAATATAAATATAAAAATGATGATCCAAGTCTTTATACTATATTTGCAGAAATTCAAACCACAATGTCAATTTAGAAAGGAAATGGCAAAACAAGTTGCTTTAATCTCTGGCACTCCTCATGTGTGTATGGTGATAACCATATTAATGTTTTGCCTCTGTTTAAGCTTGAGATATATTTTTCTCAGTCTTGCATTTCCACGCTGTGAAATACTCCATGCTGACGGAGATAGCTGGATGGTCATATTTTCCATTGTGCAAGAGTAGTCTTACAGGTCGCGACAAGCAGTGAAACAACACTATATTCCAGGGTATAGTATATTCTGGGAGTATGAATGAGGCAGTCCGCCATCTGTGCTTCAAGTTCTACTTTACTTTTTTTGGATTACATCATAAAATTAAAATTAAAGTACTGTTTCTAGGTGATTCTGCCACCCAGTGACCTCTTCCTTTGAATTTGTTTACTAAAGGTTTTGGACCCAATTCCAACACATTAGGGGCAAAGGTTCCCAAACCATCAAGCAATTCTCAGTCACCAGCCTAGTGTCCTACAAGTCAGCTCTATACTGACACTATCTACCTGGAAACAAATCCCATGAGTTAAGCCTCTGTCCTACAAGACTATATACCCCTCCCTTCTTCAGGGGATAGTCGTGAGTCCAGGCTGTTACATGTTTTGTTTTGTTTTAACAAGAGAGAGAAAGAAATAGGAACAGATAAGTACAGACAGACAGGAAGAGAGAGAGATGAGAATCATCAATTCTTCATTGCAGCACCTTAGTTGTTCATTGATTACTTTCTCATAAGTGCCTTGACTGGGGGACTGCAGCAGACTGAGTGACCCCTTGCTCAAGCCAGCAACCCTGTGCTCAAGCCAACAATCATAAGGTCATGTCTATGATCCTATGCTCAAGCCAGCAACTCTGCACACAAGTTGGTGAGTCTGTGCTGAAGCTGCATGAGCCTGCACTCAAGCCAGCAACCTCGTGGTTTTGAACCTGGGTCCTCTGCATCCAGGCCAATGCTATATACACTGTGCCACCACTTGGTCAGGCTGTTACATGTATTTCTGATCAACAATGCTATAAATTGGAGGCTCCAGCAACCCCTACCTTGTGTTCGATTAATTTGCTAGAGTGGCTCACAAAACTCTGAGAAACATTTTTCTTATGATGAAATCACAGATTTATTGGCCATTGAAGATTGGTTCAACCTCCAATCCCTTTCTGTGGTAGGATTAAACATTCTGATCTTCTAATCACAAGGTTGGGTCCCCTGACAATAAGCCCCCAACCTTAGGTTACCTAGTTTTCTAAGTCTACTTATTAACATAACAAAGACATTTTAATGCTTTTATCATGGAAAATTCCAAGGGTTTCAGAATCTCTATGCCAGGAATGGGGTTGCAGACAAAATATATATTTCTTTAAATGAAAACAAACAGTAACATAATATTTACCTTATCAGATACATAGTAATTTTAGCAGAATTCTAAGAGGACAACAACAAAAAGTTTGTTTTCCTAAGACCAGCTCTCTTAACAACCCCAAAGAGGAATCACCATACCTTGTGGTAGTCTGGATCCAAGATGGCCCCCAATAACCTCACCTCCTAGAGTTCCTGCACTCATGCTGTCCTCTCCCACCTTGAATAGGGTGGGTTCATGTATACCACAGTATATTCTAGAAATGCTTATATGTGATTTCTGAGGCTAGATCATGAAAGACATTTTGGCTTCTGACTTGTTCTCTCTTGGATCCCTCACTCCATGAGAACCCAGAAGTGGCCCTATGGAAAGAAAATGAGGTCCCCTTGCAACAACCAGCACCAACTTTCCATACAAGTGAGGAAGCCCCCTAGAAAGTGAGTTGTCTGACCCCATTCAAGCCTTCAGAGGAGTGGCCCCAGCTGACACTTTGACTACAACGTCACAAGAGACCCTGAGCCAGTCAGAATAACCCAGCTAAGATGCTCCTGAATGTCTGACCTACAGAAACTGTGTGAGATTATAAAATTTTTTATTGTTTTAAACTGCTAAATTTTAAAGTTAATTTTATCCAGCAATAGAAAATGAATATACAATGGAATACTACTCAGCCGTGAGAAATGATGACATAGTGACATTTACAACATAGATGGACTTCAAAAATGTTATAAGGAGTGAAATAAGTAAATCAGAAATAGCTATGAACTGTACGGTTTCACACATAGGTGGGATATAAAACTGAGACTCATGGACATAGATAAAAGTGAAGTGGTTTCCCGAAGAAGGGGACATGGAGATTAGTGTGGGCAGAAGGGTGTAAAGAGGGACAAATATACCATGATGGAAAATGATTTGACTTTGGGTGATGAGTATACAACATAATCAACAGTTCAAATGTTATAGAACTGTTTACCTAAAATTTATGTACTCTTATTTATCAATGTCACCCTGTTAAAGTTAATTTTCTAAATAAAATTTTAAAAAAATAAATAAAGCTCAGATTAAGCTTACCTACTTTGTGACCACTACCAGTGCAATCATCTATTGAGAATCTTTTGAGAAGGCCACCCAGTGACAGCTATCCTAAGGCAAAAACATGCCCCAAAGTGTTAGTTGTCAAAGATATTCTTTCATCACTCTTCATGTAGCCTCTTTTTAGGAACTATGTGACTGAGATTGTTCTCAGGAATAGATAAGTTTATTAACTCAGGAGTGCTTTCCTTTCTTGAATGTGAAGTCAATGGTTAAGGGCAGAGAATTACAGTCCCCAAGCTCAATACTTGCAAAGGACTGTCAAATCTCCCCCAGGTGCAGTAGAGAATTTATGCATGTTTAATTTCAAAATCCTTCCTTGAGAAAGTAGACGCTGCTTCATGTGTCATAAGGGCGATCAAGACCATTATCACGTCTACCCTGTCTGTTACCACAAAGGAAAAGCAATGTATCATCATCCTGCTAATAGTCTATTAGGTTTTTAATGATTTAGAAAGTTACTGTAGTTCCTTATAGAATTCCAGTAGAAAAAAAATGTTAAATTAGAAGCATATAGTGTCTTCTATCAAAAATCCTGAGAAAAATAAAATTCTCCACCGAATAGCTAAAAGTATTGATTTTATATCATAACGAACTCATATAAGATAATAAAATACTTTTTGTTAAGGTTATGTTTCAAAGCTAATTATTATAAAACCAGAATTTCATTTTGTTTGGGGCTTCTCTAGATTTATAATGTTACTATTAAAAAAAAGAGGCACCAAAAATATCTCATAAAGATTAAACTTCAGGATTGGTAGAGATCTTAAAGGTGGCTGGTCTAACCACAGATTTAATTCTTTAATTCTCAATACACTTTATTTTTCAGGACTTGTTAACAAAGAAATATACCTAGACCAGATAAACCTTATAACACAGGATATTTATCATTAAGAATTAAGTATTAAATTTTCTTTGATCAGCTTCTTGTGTACTAAGCTAAAGCAAAATAGTTTGTAAAAATAAAACATAAAGTGCCTGACCAAGCAGTAGTGCAGTAGATAGAGCATCAGCTTCAGATGCTGATGATCCAGGTTCAAAACCCTGAGGTTTCCAACTTGAGCATGTGCTCACCAACTTGAATGCGGGTCACCAGCTTGAGTGTGGGATCATAAAAATGACCCATGGTCACTGGCTTGAAGCCCAAGGTCACTGGCTTGAGCAGGGGCTCACTAATATGGCTTGAACACCCCTGGTCAAGACACATATGAGAAAACAGTCAATGAACAACTAAGGTGCTGCAACTATGAGTTGATGCTTCTTATCTCTCTCTCTTCCTGTCTGTCTGTCCCTGTCTTCCCCCTCTCTTTTTCTCTCTCACTTACTTGCTAAAAACAAACAAAAATTTATAAGATAATGGAAAATAATACAATTTTTAATAGTTGTGAATTTTTTTAAGGAAAAAACAGTATTCTAAGTAATACATGTGGCTTTTTTCATGTAATAGAGAAACATTAAGTATGTTTCAGGAAACATATTAACTGTCTATGTTAAATACACATGACTCCATTTTCATCAAGGCATCTATTTAGGTATAACTATACAGTACTGTATTTCAATATCAAAGTCAAAGTCTAATAACAAATCAATATTCATCTCAAAGAAGAAAAAAATAGCAAATATTTGAATCAAGATCTTGTCAATACATTAATATTGGAGACAAATAATTTATTTTACATAATAATGATTAAAAAACAAATTGAACTACCTAATTTTCACAACTTTGCTACAAAGCATACTTAGGGAACACCCAGTACTTTTGCTTTGCTATATATAAATTATACCATCCTTCAAAATGAATTTATAGAGAAGTCTTATTTATGCATTTTTAAAAAACATTTTATTATGGGACATTTTAAACATGTATAAAAGTAGAAAAAATAATACAATAAACTCTATGTACCTATCATCCATGTCAATATTTTTCAATTTATGACTGATAGTGTTTCACCTGTTTTAGTATTATTTTGAAAAACTATTCCAGACATTATATTGATTTCTAAAAGATAAGTACTTATAATTAAAATTTTAATAATGCTTTTATAATATCAAAACATTTTTGAAATGATTTTTTTTAGCCTTTGACATTATTCTGATCAGGATGATTTCTGTCTAAAATACGTAGTCTAAGAAATGAGGAACAGTCATATAGATAGATCTTCCAGGGTTTAAACCATAGCCCATTCCAACAGTCATTCATTCTGTAGGATGTAAAATCACGTTATTATTGAAGACAAATACACCAACAACCACAAAACCAAAATTTTCTGTGTGTGCTTAGATTTTTAAATCCTTACTCTTTCCAAACCCACCAACCTAGAGTAATGCTTCATAAAGTAATTAAATAGATATTATTTTTATAGAATAATTTTCTTCTGTGTAGTTTTAGTAACTCCTGGAAGAGAGACTACAAGAATATTTCCCGGCCCTGGCCAGTTGGCTCAGCGGTAGAACATTGGCCTGCTGTGTGGAAGTCTGGGTTCAATTTCTGGTCAGGGAACACAGGAAAAGTGACCATCTGCTTCTCGACCCCTCCTCCTTCCCCCATTCTCTCTTTTTCTTCTCTCCTCCACTCCCACAGACATGGCTCAAAAAGTTTGAGCAATTTGGCCCGGGTGCTAAGGATGGTTCCACGGCCTCACCTTAAGAACTGAAATAGCTCAGTTGTCAAGCAACGGAGCAATGCCCCAGCTGGGCAGAGCATCACCCTGTATGGGGCTTGCTGGGTGGATCCTGGTTGGGGCACATGTGGGAGTCTGTCTCTGTCTCTCCGCCTCTTACTTAATTAAAAAAGAAAAAAGAATATTTCCCAATAAAAGGCCCCATTATGATTACTTATTTACAGTATTCATTTAAAATTTTTCATTCAACATAATACTTCTATTACAGTGTTTTCTCCCGTAGTAATATGAATCATTAACATGATTACCATATATGTGGAAAAATGTTAAAAATAGTACTTACTGATAATTGATATCTAGTCATACTATTCTTAATTACCTTTTTTCATCTTGCTCTATAAATAAGCATAGTATTAAGGATCATTTTTGTGACTAGTTTGCCACCCAAGTAGTTAAAACTCATTTCTTCGTCTGACTTTATGTGATGGCAGATTGTACATGCAAACTTTTACAGTAAAATTGGGTATTTTTTTATAAAGCTTTACTAATACATTTCTATATAATCAGTAGACTTACCAAGTGCACTTAAATACTTTGAAATGTCAAAATTTTGTATCATATTTTGAAACTCATATATATGGTTTGCCTGTAAATGAGTACATATTGCATAGTTAATTTGCTATGTATATGTCTTTCTTAATTAATATTTATCCATTTTCTTTGGGTCATACACAAATTTCTCCTCCTATTCAAAGTAGTAACCAGAGTTAGTATTATTTTTCTTTTTGAAAATCTAATATTTGTAAAATGATCCTCAGATTGGAGCTCTGGCTTTAGGTGATATTACAGATCTACATAACCTTTTAAAAATACAAATACTTCTGTTTAAAAAGAGAATGTAAAATAAAATTAAAAAATTTTATTTATATATAACATCAAAAAATAAGATACTTAGAAATAAATTTAACAAATTAAATACAAGATTTTTTTTAAACTAAAAACTACAAAATATTGCACTGGCCAGATAATGCAGTTGTTTAAAGCATCATCCCAAAACACAGAAGTTGTGGTTCAATCCCTGCTCAGGAGCCATAGAGGAAAAGATTGATGTTCCTGTCTCTCTCCCTTCATCTCTTTCTAAAATCAATAAAATAATCATTAATTTTTATTACAATACTACAAAATATTATTTAAAAAATGAAGAACCTAAATAAATGAAAAGAAACACCATATTCATGCATTAGGAGGTTTAATACTTTCTAAATTGATTGACATATTTAACATATCCCTATGAAAATTTCATATGTCTTCTCTACATAGATTGACAAACTGATCCTAAAATTTGTATGAAAGTAAAGGGACTCAGAATAAACTCAAAAGTGAAGAATCACTGTAATTTTAAAATGTACTACAAAGTTACCATAAGCAAGAAAGACAGCATGACACAGGCCTAAAGACAGATAAACCAATGAAATAAAATTGAGAGCCTGGAAGTAACCTCTCACATGTATGGTCCATCGGTCTTTGATAAGGATGGCAAGAAAATTCAACAGAAAAAGAATAGTCTATTCAACATGTGCTGGGACAAGACATGACACCAAAAGAATAAGCAACAAAATCAATGACTTGGACTTCATCAGTACTAAATACTTTTGTGCTTTAACAGATTCCACTAGCAAAGTGAAAAGAAAAACCACTGAGTGGGCAAAAGTATTTTCAAATCATATATCTGATAAGAAACTTGTATCCAGAACACATTTTTAAAAGAAAACCTCTTACAATTAAATAATAATTAAGAGAAAATAATCCAATTAAAATGGGCAAAGGAATTAAAGAAATATTTCTCCAATGAAGATGTATGAGTGGCCAATATGCATATGAAAAGTTGTGCTACATGCATATAACTGAATATTTAAAAGAAATAAGAGTACTATGGCATGCTATAAAATGGATGAACTGTGGAAATATACAAAGTGAAAGAAGTCAGTCACAAATACCACATATTGTATGACTTTATACAAAGATGACACATTGGTGACTGCCGGGGTTCAGGGCAGAAGCCTATAAAAAGTGACTTCTCAAGTATACAGGATTCCATGGGTGGTGGTGGAAATTGTATAAAATTATATCTTTTACGTTTCCAAATGATGATGACAAATAGGAGAGCTTAAATTCTGAGACCCCCCCCAAAAAAAAAATACAAAAAAACTGAATAGAGGATAAGAATGGCTTGTGAGATAAGAAACAATGAAGTAATGCTTTCAAATTTATATTCTAAAATGCAACGTTTCCCTACCTAGATTTTGACAGCTTACTGTTTAATATAACATAAATATGAAGACATTTTTATATGTGCAATTTCTCCAAGAATATATATCTCCCATTTTCAGCCTCAGGCAGTTATTTGTTGATGTTCTGGACCTAAACAAGAGGATGGATGAAGAAAGAGAAGAAACTATGGAACAAGAGATGCAACACAAAAGAAATTTGAGAAAAAATTCTCAGAATTATGGTAACTAAGGTGCTGGGATGCAAGCTTGCCTTCCATTTAGAAACAAACCAATTGAAACTGAAGAAACTAGAAAGGGATCTCTAAGTATGTAAGTATACTGCTTAAAAAAATTAGGGGATATTTCAAAATGAATATGAATATGAATAGTATACCTAACCAGATGTCCTCTGCTGAAAAGTTTAGAAGTTTATTTGTTTTAAGTAAGTAAACAAGACAAAATTGAAGAGAAGCCTGAGCAAGCAAACAATTTTTAAAATGGTGATCATTAACAAAAGGGACAACAAAACATTTCTCAGCAAATCAAAAACAATCAAAGCATATTAGAAGGCACATGATTTAAATGCACGTTTAGTGTATCTATGTAGGGAGGATGGCAGGACAGGAAGTGTGTGGAAGGAGCAGAGGAGAATTGGCATCAAGGAAATAATTCCTCGTACTCCATAGTGAGGCGTCAATACAAACTGACATGGCAGAAAAACAAGTAACAAGTAAGTGTAGAAAAGTTATTTAGAAATATGAAATAAAACCTATCAAGGAACTATTAAAGAGTTGAATGATACCTTTGATAACACCTATCTGAAAATAGGGACACATGTTTTCCAGATAAGCCTTGTAGGACAGATGGACTTTTTAAAATCCTATGTACAAATAAATGAAATAATCACTTTAAATAAGAACAGGTTACAATGAAAAGTTAGTAAGCCTAATAGTAAAGGAAGCTGGATAAGAAACAGAAGTGCAGAAAAGCTAAAAATAAAGTACCCACTGGAAATCCATATAGGAAGCACCGAAGAGAAGGATAGAATTTGCATCAAATCAAATTATTGATGTAGAGACCAACTTGAAAGCTTTTCAAACATAAGTAGAAAAATACAGAGATAGAAACTATGGAAGAAAAGACAGGGATTATAAGAAAAAATATGGATGACTACCATTCTAAAGGAATAACCACAATTGCTATGTAAAAATGTAATCAGAGGTATGAGGAAAAAAACATATGTCTGTTGAAGAATAGATGGAAAGGTAAAATTAATGTAAGGAATTAATAAAATATAAGATGTTTCTGTGGGAGGTATAAGATTGAATTAAAGCCCAGTACATATAAAGTGAAATAAAGTAAATTTAATTAAACAAACAAACAAAAAAAGGGGATAGTCTCACAACACAAATGAAGAATAAAGGGAAGTATAATACATTTAGGAGAAACTCTTATGATCACACATTTTAATAACCTACCAAGTTTTATTTGACATTTGAGTAATAGAGGGAAACTTTGTCAGATATTCCATCACTGAGAAAACCTAACATTTAAACAAAATTTAATTGGAAAACAAAAAGAATACTTGCTTGAAGATATAATCCAAACTGCTGAAAATTAAAGCAAAGTTGAGAAGTACAGACAAGAAATCATAATCTAAAACACATGAATAAACCTAGGTATAAAACTGATATAAGTATTAAAAAAATAGGTTTAAAAGATGAATAATGTGAGCTAAACAAAATACAGTTATAATTATCTGGATCCAAAAAATTCCAGGTTTTGTTCCTGGATGGTTAGCTCAGTCGGTTAAAAATGCCATCCCAGAACAACAAGGTTATGGGTTTGATCCCAAGTCAGGGCACAAGTGGGAAGCAACCTAGGAATGAACTACTGAGTGGGACAACAAATACTTCCCTTCCCTGTTCCTTTTCTCTCCCTTCCTCTCTTTGTCTTTCTAAGAAATCAATTAAAATTGAGCTCTGGCTGAATAGCTCAGTTGTTTGGAGCGTTGTCCCAGGGTGCAGGAGTTGTCCGTTCAATTCCATGGTCAGGGCACATACAAGATCAGCACAATGTTCCTGTCTCTCTCTCTCCCTGCCTCTCTCAAAAACAACCAAGCAAGCAAAAAAGAAAAAAACAACTCCGGGTTTTAATGACACTTGCATGTGCTTTCTTTTGTGGGCAACAAATCAAACGATAACAAGAAATTTAAAAAAAAGGAGAGAAATGATAAACTGACAAACTCTAAAGCTCAGAAAAAATACTTAAAATTAATTATAAAGAAATTTTAATAGATTAAAATAAAACAATAAAGCCTGTTTAGAACACCATTTCTGGTAATGGTTTCCAGTAAAACTTGAAATAATAAGTTAATATATAAACATCAATACAACTGCTTTAAACAATTACTATTTTTAAAAAGTCAAGCCAAAATTGCAATTAGGGCCATTTAGAAATAAAAGATAATGAGAATGCTGCATACAGTGTTCTGTACCTAGAACAAAAAAAAATCCATTTTTCCAGTGCATTTATTACAAAAATAATAGTTAACTCTAGAAGCTAAGCAAATGTAACAACATAAAGCTAGGGAAAGTAGAGGAAAGATTTAATAATAAGAAAAACACACATTAAATAATAAGAAAACAATAATGATAAGTTAATGAGAAATAACATCTAAGAATAGTTTTTATGGAATAGCCAATACAATTTACAGACAGCTGACAAGTCTAAGTTGGGGGAAAGAACTAAAAGATACAGCCTTATTTCTGAGGTTATAGATGTAAACATAGATACCAAATAATGATGGGAATAAGAAACAACTATATTTCATATAAAATATCATATATACCTATACTATATCATAATAGACTATAATATAATGTAATATAATGGAACATAATATGTTACCTTATAAACATATTCTGGTCTTCCAAACCTTGAAAACAGTCTGTGACAGTTTTATTCTTTAGCTACTATGTTCTTTCTGTTCTTTTCCTCTCACCAATCCCTTACAAAAATGTTTTATGCCTTCTGCATGATCATCTTCATGCAAACTAGCTTTTGCAATGTACTTATCTTAAACATTTTGCAAAAAACCCCATCAGCATTCAAGTCCAATGACCTCCCCTCAATTCATCCCCTTTTGGAAACACTCCTTTCTTGATATCTGAAACACAATGACTACTGTTTCTTTGCTACTGCCATGAATGCTGGTCTCTCCCCGTTTTAGTGCCCTTAACTCTGCTCACTGTTGTACCGTTAATGTTTCCTGACTTAGCTTTCTCTATCAAACATTCCTCCCATTCCTTGACTTCAAACTTCATTGCTGTACTTCAAACCTGATCTTTCTACTTGCCAACTAATACAGTTCCAATGACCTGCTGACCAAGACTGAGAGACAAAGGCAATTATAAGCAATAAAGCTCATCATGTATAAAACATATATTCATTAACTGGTCTAACGAGTTTTCATCTTGATTTCTCTAAATTTATTCATTTAGATTTTATACCCAGTCTCTTTTATTCATCCATTGTTCTGTTCAGCTCTGCTGAAGTCATTTATCATAATTTCATTCTTTGAATTCTATCCCTAGCTTGCAACTATCTATCATTTCTCTTCTAATCCATCTTGCACATATAAATCAGGACCAGATAAAAATACTATAAATATGTTTCATTTGTTTCCTTCCCTGACAGAAAATCTTCTCACAAATTTTGATACAAAGCAAAAATAAAAATTAGTAATCTGACTTTAAGCCCTCAAACTCTTAGCCTCAGTCTGCCTTTTAATTGGTATATAAGATGTCCGTTCAGGAATTGCATGCCGCACTCAATTTGGGTATTCACCCTTTCCAAATATATACTGTGGCTTCTTTTCTCTGTTTATTCTTGTTTTGCCTCTTCCCAGAATATCATTTTACCATTTGGGCTATGAGAATACTACCATTCAGTTTCTCACGTAAGAAACTGAGACATTGCCACTCTATCCTAACATTGAGTAACAAGCTGGACAGACTGAGAAATCAGCAATGATTCTAAAGTCCAGTCACAGGTTGAAGACACAGGGCCCAAGATTGGAGAGACAAAAAGGTGACTAACAGGAGTCATTGCTTATAGGGGCAGAGACTACCGTGCAGGAAGCACCTAAATAACCAGTGCTGGGGGTAGAAAACCTGAACCGTAATTGCTGGAGGTTCAGTGCGGACAACTCGGAAACGTTAAACTCCAGTGGGACTCAGTCATGGGAACCTTAGAATTTTGTGAGATTTATTTATAGGAGCTTGACTTGGTTCTCACAGTAAATATGAGAGAAAGATATTCTCATGCTTCCTGCAAAGGGAGAGGAAAAAGACCACTTTGAATTATGCCAGATTAATTTGCTCTTTTAAACAAGGCCTGCCCAAAGGGAAACTAGTTAATGAGCCTAAGCTATTGTATTAGAATATCTTAACTGACCTAGGGGAAGGGGGTACCCAACTCTAGCCCATTCTAGCCATTTTGTCCCACTGAAGGGGGAAAAAATACTGAGAAACACTTGTGGAATTCATAGACCAGAGGAAGAGGCTCATTGAAAGACTGAGACCTAACACATTATACAACATTCCTCCTCCCCTAAAACTTTTCCACCACAATATTAAAGGCCTATTTATAGCAGTTCCTTTATCTCAACACATCTTGTCCAGTTATTAGGGAAACAATATCAGACATATCAAAAGAAAAGAAACTTTCCTTTTCTTAAGTGAGAGGGGGGGAGATAATGAGACAGACTCCTGCATGTGTCCTAACTGGGATCCAGCAAATCCATCTAAGACCTATGCTCAGACCAACTGAGCTATTTTTAGTGCCTGAGGTTTATGTGCTTGGACAAAATGAACTATCTTCAGCACGTGGAGTCAATGCTCAAACCAATTGAGCCACTGGCTATGAGAGGAGAAGAAGAGAAGTAGGGAAAAAGCAGAAAATGGTTGCTTCTCACATGTGACCTGACCAGGGATCAAACTCAGGACATCTGTATGCCAGTCTGATGCTTTATCCACTGAGCCAACCAGACAGGCCCAAAAAAACTGCAACTTGAAGCAACAGAGTAAGCATGGTAGGTATGTTGAAATGATCAGAATGGAAATTTAAAACAATTATGCTTAATATACTAAGGGCTTTCTAATGATCCAAGAAGACAGCATTTAAGAATAGATGGGCAATGTAAGCAGAGACATGGGAATCTTAAGAAGGAAATAAAAAATGCTAGAGATGGAAAACATTATGACAGAAATGAAGAATATTATTGATGGACTTGAAGACTGAACATGACAGAAAAATATCACTGAGTTTAAGGCAAATCCTAAGCATACAAAACACAAAAAAAACAAACACAACTATGAAAGTAACAGAAGAACAGTGAGACAACTATACAAAGGCTTTGGTTATGTGCTTTCTATCTGATTCTAAGCTTTTTGATGATGGCTCACACTAATTTTTTCTTTTTTGGATCTTAAATATTCTCTAAAATCAATGTCATTATATTCCATGAAAAATTTAATTGTAATTTAATTTAAAAAATAAGATACTCATATTACCTCTGAAGTGGCATTGTGTAATTTGAAAGTGGACTTGGATTAGATGTAAAAGTACATTGCAAACTCTTAGGAAGTGGTTCTTAACCTGGGTTCTATCGAACCCTAGGGGTTCGATGAGTCGGTCTCAGGGGTTCGGTGAAGCCTCTGCCGCGGAGGTCAGAATAAAGTAATACCGTAATTTGTTGTGAGTTCATGTACTTTGTTGGTTTTGTTCTTTGAGCAAGGTGATGTTCATGCACGGCTCATTTTATGCACCAGTAAAAAAACATATACCTATGTCTTGAATTTGAGAAAAAAAATCATATTTTATTTATCACTAAAGAAGGGTTTGGTGAATGTGCATATGAAACTGGTGGGTTTGGTACCTCAAAAAAGGTTAAGAACCACTGCTCTTAGGGAAAAACTGAAAATAGTAAAAATAGAAGAATAATACTGGGGAACAAAATTTTTGTTGCATCCACAAAAACACTTGTTCTTACCTAATTCGAGTGTGCTGATCTCAAATCTGACATTAGTTTTTCTCTGTGAACTACAGTATTTTGCAATTCAAGATTTTAGGTTTTCATCTTATTGTAAAATTTTCAACATTTAGTTTAACATAATGAAGTATAATGTCTTTTTGGGCATCATATTTGTGAAAATATAAAAATTTGTATAATGCAGTAAATACACTAATAAACTAAAAGATATAATTGCATAAGATTTTGTCTACAACTTCAAAAGAACATATTAAAACACTTATTTTAATCAAAAACTTTGCGTAAAACTTATTTAAATTCTATTCAGGAAAAAATTTGCATTTGTAGCTCTTCCTTTTGTATACTTGTTGAAGACAATCTTGTTTGATGCTCCAGCAATACTCTGCTCATCACTAATAGCTCCAAGATTTTCAGGAAACACATCAAGGTGACTGTTCAGGAAGTGAATCTTAATGCTCATGTTACAGCCAAAGTCGCAGAAAGCCAACAATATCTTTTGAACCAGAAGTTTATAGTTTTCTGCTTTTTTGTTTCCAAGAAAGTTCTTTGTAACTGCCACAAAAGACTGCCATGCTGCTTTCTCCTTCTTATTCATCTTCCTGGCAAATTCTTTGTCACGTATGAGGGTTTGAATTTGAGGTCCATCAAATACACCTGCTTTTGTCTTTTTGAAAGACAAGGCAGGAAAAGCAGAAATAATATGTTGAAGCATTCACTTTCTCTATTCAAAGCCTGAACAAACTGCTTCATTAAGCCAAGTTTGATGTAAAATGGGGGAAAATGATCCTGTCTCGATTAACTACAAGTTCATTCACAATATTTTGCATCCCTACTTCCAGAGCTTCACGTTTCAGCTACTCCTTCTGTGTCCAGTGTTTCTCCCAAACTCGGCTGTCCCACAAACACAGAAAGCAAGGATACTTCATGAAACCTCTCTGTTGTCCTAGCAGGAAATTGACCATTTTAAGATCTAAACAAATGATCCAATTATGCTGCTCATACTTCAGAAAGTAGAGGACAATTTTTATGTCATTCTAATCTTCTCGCAGATTAGTTTAATAACCAATTGGAACCATTGCATAAACATTACCGTTCTGTAGGAGAAAACATTTCAGACTCTGTATAGATCTGTCAAAAAATAGCCGCAAGCAAAAAATAAAAAAACAACTCCGGGTTTTAATGACACTTGCATGTGCTTTCTTTTATGGGAAACAAATCAAATGATAATAAGAAATATTTTAAAAATGAGAGAAATGATAAACTAACAAACTCTAGAGCTCAGAAAAAAATACTTAAAATTAATTATAAAGAAATTTTAATAGATCAAAATAAAACAATAAAGCCTGTTTAGAATACCATTTCTGGTAATGGTTTCCAGTAAAACTTGAAATAATAAGTTAATATTATAAACATCAATACAACTGCTTTAAACAATTACTATTTTTAAAAAGTCAAGCCAAAATTGCAATTAGGGCCATTTAGAAATAAAAGATAATGAGAATGCTGCTGTTGGACTGTAAGTGGTAACACCTAGCTGGCTGAGAAAACTACTGATATCATGACAGTGAACAAAGTGTTTATCTTCGGAAAGAAAGTCCACAAAAATTTGTTCACACTTCCTGATATGGGATACTGTAGCTGACCGGTGAAGTACATTCTTTTCCTAAAGCCAGGAGGTTGATAACACAGCTGCTTCCTTTGATAGGCCCAAATCTTTTACTAAGTCATTCAGTTTGGGTTGGCTAAAGTGCTGAGGGGTAAATGACTGCTTGGCATCAGAAGACCCTTCAGATTCTACAACGATTTCCTCATGCATCTTATAAAATACACTTGATCTCCATGTTCATTTTCTTTGTCCTTAAAAGAAATAAAACCATTGAAAACTGAAACCGGCAGTGTCTCAGAGTGTGGGA
This sequence comes from Rhynchonycteris naso, assembly GCA_037038555.1. Classification (NCBI taxonomy): domain Eukaryota; kingdom Metazoa; phylum Chordata; class Mammalia; order Chiroptera; family Emballonuridae; genus Rhynchonycteris; species Rhynchonycteris naso. Next base: position 59,474,636 of record CM072995.1, on the reverse strand, counting down.
TAGGTCATATTGCTGAAGGAATATTATGATTTGCAATCATATGCCGTTTTTTCTTGCCGATGTTATTTCTATGGATCAGACAGAAATAACAGTCACTGCTGTGGTTCTTAGGTTCACGCCAAACCATGGGAATACCAAAAGGCATTCTTTTGCATTTTCCTTTTGTAAGCATTACCTCACAATTATGACACACAATATGAGGAGCCCAATTCTTGTCTTGATCGCCAAGGGGAACTTGAAAATAGGCAATATATGCACGTATCACAAATGATGAAATATTCCGCCTTTGTCACTGAAGTGTGTAATAGCCACATATATAACAGAAGGTGTTAGGAATATTCTTACATTTACACCTCCTCAAAGAAACCATGATTCAATCTTAAAACAAAATAAGAGGGTGTTTTTTATCAGATAATAATTTTTTACATTTAAAAACAACTACAATTATGTGAAAGTGATGTTTGTAAAAGATTAATTGCCTTGTGTTTATGTTCAATCCAAGAGTTGTTGCCCTTTAACTCCAATTTAAAAACCAATGCATGCCAATTAAAATTGCATATAAACTAGAGCATGCACCAAAAAAACAGATTTCAGATTTGGAATCAGCAATGCAGAAATATATAGAAAAAGTTCTAAAACCTCATGCAGCAGAAAATGAAAAAAAAATTGTACTCCAGTGTAATGATTGGTAAGAAAGGAGAGAAAATAGAATTATATAAAATGCTCAATTCAAACCACAAAAAAGTAGAAAAAGTGGAAGTCAAAAATAGAAACAGAATATAGAGCAACAAATAGAAAACAATACAGATATGGTCAATATTAATTCAACTATATCAGTTATCACTTTGAATATCAATGGTATTAATGCACCAGTTACAAGACAGCAATTGTCAGAATGGATTTAAAAAGAAGACACAACTATATATTGTCTATAAGAAACCTACTTTAAATATAAAGACACATTGAGTGAAAACTAAAAGAATGGGAAAAATATACCACACTAACACTAATAAAAAAAAAAAAAAGAAGGCAGGGGTAGCTATATTAATTTCAGACAGAACAGACTTCAAAGCTTGGAAAATTATCAGGGATAAAGACTGTAATTATATAATGATAAAGGGGCCATTTCTCCAAGAAGACATAAGAATTATTAATGTATATGAGTCTAACAACAGAGCATAAAACTATGTGAGGCAGAAACTGATAAAAATGCAAGAAGAAATATATGAATTCACTCTCATAGTTGGAGGCTTCAACAACCCACTATTAGAAATGGACAGAAACACCAGGCAGAAAATCAGTAAGGACATATTGAACTCAATGACACCATAAATCAACTGGATATAACAAAGATCTATAGATGACTTTATGCAACAGTAGAAGAATGCACAATTTTCTCAGGTTCACATGGAACTTTCACCAAGATAGACCACATTCTGGACCATAAATACACCTTAACAAATTTAAAAGAATAGAAACTATGCAATGTCTGCTCTGAGACCACCATGGCATTAAACCAGTGGTTCTTAACCTGGGTTCGATGAGTCAGTCTCAGGGGTTTGGAGAAGCCTCTGCCGCGGAGGCCAGAATAAAGTAATACAGTAATCTGTCATGAGTTCATGCACTTTGTTGGTTTTGTTCTTTGAGCAAGGTGCACCAGTAAAAAACCATATACCTATGTCTTGAATTTGGGAAAAAAAATCATATTTTATTTATCACTAAAGAAGGGTTCAGTGAATGCGCATATGAAACTGGTGGGGTCGGTACCTCAAAAAAGGTTAAGATCCACTGCATTAAACTATAAATCAATAATAGAGAGATAATTGGAAAATCCTAAAATGCATTGATATTAAACACCAGATTTCTAAATAACATGACATATAGGTAGAGAAAGAAATCTCAAGAAAAATAAATAATATTTTGAAATAACTGAATGAAAATATAGGTTGTCAACATTTGTGGCATGCAGGAAACAATGCTTATAGGAAAATTTATAGCGTATTGAAAAAGAAGAAAGATCTAAAATTAATTATCTAAATTTTCATCTTAGATTAGGAAAAAAATGTTAAGTGGTACATAAAACAAAAAGTAACAAATAAACAAAGTCAGACACAGACAACAGAATGGTGTTTACTAGAGGAGAAGACTGGTCGAGGATGAGTGAATAGAAATAACAGGGTCAGATATATAGTGATGGAAGAAGACTAGAATTTGGGTGGTGAGCATACATGAACTACACAGAGGTTGCATTACAAAGTATACCTGAAGCTTATGTAATATCACTAACCAATGTTATCCCAATAAATTTAATTAAGATAACCCAAAATAATCAAATCAAAATTACATTAGAATTTAAAGGATTGAATTAAATCCAAAGTAAGCAGAAGAAAAGCAAGGATAAGGATTAGAATAGAAATCAATGACATTGAAAACAAGAAATCAATGGAGAAAATCATTAAATCAAAATTGGCTCTTTAAAAAGGTTAGTAAAATATATAAGATTCTAGACAGGCTAATTAAGAAATAAAAAGAGATGGGACACAAATTACTATCAGTAATGAAAGAGGACATCATCAGGACAGATTCCTTGAACACAAAAAGAATAATAAAGGAACACTATAAACAATTCTATACTCACTCATATGATAACGTAGATGAAATGGATTAATTCCCTGAAAGAGATAATGTGACAATATACTAGAAGAAATAGACAACTTGAATTGGCCTACATCTATTAAAGAAATGAAATCAATAATCTGTAACTGTCCAAACAGAAGCACCAGTCCCAGATGGGTTTACTAGAAATTCTACAAAACATATCAGGGAGAATCTATTTTGGTATACAGAAGCAAAGATAGTACTTCTTTTTTGAGGGTGGGGGGATGAGAAAGAGCTTGGATTCCCGGTGGCATGGCTGAACAGCTGGACCAACACCAACAGCTGCTCACCTCTGGACTGCTTACTTGAGAAAAACAAACTCCTGCTGAGAAAGCAACTGCACTCAGAATTTCTGTTACTAGTAGCCAACATTGTCATCTGCAAGAACCAGTATTTAGTGTCAGGTACGGGTCCTATGGGAAACTAGAAATGAAAAATACTGCATTCCTACTTTACTCCCACGTTCGAGCTGGTTTGTAAGTACAGAGCAGACAGAGAATACTTTCTTTGAGAGAGAGGGACTGTTCCTTAACTTATTCTATGAGACCACAATAACTCTAATACCTAAACCAGACATTACAAAAAAAACCTACAGACCAATATATGTCATGAACATAGATGCAAATTGTCAACAAGAAATTAATCAAAAGCCATATAACAGCTAATTGGAGGACGGACAGAACTAGACTTTAAGACTTAATATAAAGTTGCAGTAATCAAGTCACTGTGGTATTGGTGAAAGAACAGACAAAGATCAATGGAACAGAATAAGAGCTCAGAAAAAGACCCACATAAATACAGTAAACCGATTGTTGACAAAGGAACAAAGGCAACACAATGAAGCAAAGAAAGTTTTTTTCAAAAATATTGAGTTGAAACAATTGAACATCAACATGCCAAAAAACAAAAAAAAAAGAATTTAGACATAGACCTTGCATTCTTCACGAAACATTAACTCAAATGGGTTATGTAAAATGCAAAACTTTCTAACAATCCTAAAGTAAATAAGCTGGACTTCATAAAAATTAAAACATTCTACTCTGTGAAAGACAATGTCAATAGAATAAAAAGACAAACCATAGACTGGGGGGAAATATTTAAAAATAATTCACTAATGAAGAACTAGTATACAAAATATACAAAGGACTCTTAAAACTCAATGAGGAAACAACTCAGTTGAGAAATAGGCCAGAGATCTTAATGAATCTTAATGGACACCTAATCAGAGAAGATATGTATAAGACAAATATGTATATGAAACAGTGTTCCACATAATAGGTCATCAGGGAAGTGCAAATTAAAAGAAGAGATACTTCTACATACCTATTAGGATGGTAAGAAACTGGAATAGTAAGAACAGCAAATACAGATGAATATGTGGAACAACAAACACTCTCATTCAATACCAGTGGGAATGTAGAACGGTGCAGACAGTCTGGAAGAGAGTCTGGAGATCTCTGATACAACTAAACATATTCTCATAATATGATCCAAAAGTTGAACTCTGGTATTTACCCAAAAGAGTTGAAAACACACAAACCTGCATATGAACTTACAGCAGCTTTTCATAATTGCCATAATTCAGAAGTAACAAAGGTATCTCTCAGGTACATTCAAACAATAGAATATTATTCATTATGAAATAAATCTGTGGTACATTCAGACAATAGAATATTATTCAGTGTGAAAAAGAGAAATGAACTATGAGGCTTGGAAAGACATGGAGCAACCTTAAATGCATATTGCTAAGTGAAAGCAGGCAATCTGGAAAGGCTAAAGACTGTATGATTCTAACTAATGGTGCTCTGGAAAAGACAAAACTATAGAGACAGTAAAAAAAAGATCAGTGGTTGCCTTACCAGGCGGTGGTGCAGTGGATAGAGCATCGGACTGGGACGTGAAAGACCCAGGTTCGAGACCCCGAGCTCATCAGCTTGAGCGTGGGCCCATCCAGCTTGAGCAAAAGCTCGCCAGCTTGGACCCAAGGTCGCTGGCCCCAGCAAGGGGTGGCTCGGTCTTCTGAAGGGCCTCGGTCAAGGCACGTGTGAGAAAGCAATCAATGAACAACTATAGTGTTGCAATGGCAATGAAAAACTAATGATTGATGCTTCTCATTTCTCTCTGTTCCTGTCTGTCTGTCTCTATCTATTCCTCTCTCTGACTCTCTCTCTCTGTCCCTGTTAAAAAAAGAAAAAAAGATCAGGGGTTGGGCAGAGCATGAAAGATTTTTGAGGGACTGTGAAAATATTCTGTATAATACCGTGGTCGATATATAGTCATACATTTGTCCAGATTCATAGAATGTACAACACCAGGAGTGAACTTTAAGGTAAACTATGGACTGTGGGTGATTAAGATGTGTCCATGTAGCTTTATCAATTGTAACAAATGTTCTACTCTAGTGGGGGTGTTGATAATAGCAGGATCTATGCACATGGGAGTTGGGGGTGTTGATAATAGCAGGATCTATGCACATGGGAGTATGGAGCTATAAGGGAAATCTCTGCATCTACCTTTCAATATGCTGTGAACCTAAAACTACTCTAAAAAGTCTTTTAAAAATAGTACTATTCCTTTAAGAATGATTTCAAATGCCCCACCCATTTATTTGCACCATAAGTGGCCCAACCCATCCCTTCTCTCAACACAAAAATGTTGTTTGTATTTGTATGTGTCTTGTTTATTTATATAATGTTGTATATTGTATTTTATGTATGTAATATAAATGCTTACGATAATTTTATTATGCCCATAAATTATAATTAACTCTTTTATTAGCTTTTAATATCCTTTATGCCAGGACCTAGCATATATGTACTCTGAATATGCCTTATACTTTGGATTCATTTTGCATTACTTAACCTACCATTTCAGAAAACTTGGGTACTAGTGATATTTTGAATGTACAATTATAAAATAATCAAACTCTCAATTTTAATAGGAATTAGAAAATAAATGTATAAATTTAATAAAGCAAATATGCTTTGTATTCCAATACTTAAAAAGTCAAAGCCTATAGACTTTTTCTTCATCATACTAACTTTCCAGGCTTGCCTATATAGTTAACCTCACTCTGAAATGTACAAAAAAAGGTATAAGGACCACATTTCTGAGTCCTTACTGCATGTCAGTTGTTGTTCAAAGCATTTTAGCTAATTGCATACATTCAAAAGTTATATATGCTGTGCACTGACTGGATAGCTCTGTTGTTTAGAGCATTGTCCCAATATGCCATGGTTGTGGGTCTGATCCCCGGTCAGGGCACATACAGGAATCAACCAATAAATGCATAAATGAGTGGAAAAAAATCAATGTTTCTCTCTTCCTCTCTCTCCCCCTCCCTTTCTCTTGTCTCTAAAATCAATAAATTAAAAATAAATAAATAAAAGTTATATATGTTGTTGGTGTGGTTTATATTTAAATATGTAAATGTATCTGTTTTTATGACATTTTGTTCTAGTTTCTAATAACAAAATCATCCTGCATAGCTTAAAAGCAACATTTTAATTGGATATTTTAAAAACTTCTATCTTTAAACCAACATTAGGGTTTGGAATCAGATCAGAATTTAAATCTCTGTTTTATAACATTAAAAAAATGCCTGACCAGATAGCTCCATTGATTAGGCCTTCGCTCTAAAACACAGAGGTTGCTGGTTTGATCCCTGGTCAGGGCACATACAGGAACAGACCAATGTCCCTGTCTCTCTCTCTCTCCCTTCCCCCCTCTCTAAAATCAATACACAAAATAAAAATTAAAAATATATAAATCATTAAATGTATTCCTTTGAACTACAGTTTCCCTATATGTAAAATTAGGTTACTAATATCTTCCTTCAAATGATTTTTTGAAGATTGAATGGATAAATCTATAAAAGTCTTAGAGCAGGGCAATAGGCAGAGTGAGCATCATTACCAACCACCACACAATCTGTCCCCTACCATGCACCTACTTGCTCTGCCTGCCACTGTGGCTGCTGTTACTCCTCTTCCCAAAATATATTTGACATCTCCCCTACTTCCTATTTGAATGTGATATTCTATTTTCTACTCTAAAACAACTATAATGAACAACAAATTATTTGAAAAAAAAACCCCTCAAATGTCCTATTCTCTATATAAAATTTATTCCAGAAAATTGATACCTTTGGTATATTATTATTATAGTCTCATTACTGTGTGATTGAGATATTCTGTGTGCTTTTTGGTAAATATCAATTAAATAAGCACAGTGATACTTCTATTTAAGAGCCAATGACATCTGTTATTCAGAGATCTCCGCACACTTGTTAAGTTGGTGCTGCAGCTCTAAAAATATTTTTTGTCATTTTAAAACTGGATATAGGATATCAAGCTCTGTTACTTTGTGTTCCCTGACAAATTTTCTTTGACCAAAAGAAATTCTGCAGAGTAAATTTATCATATGAATAAATGAATCTCAATGGAATACTTTACTTTCACATGAATTAGAATGTGTTTCTATCTTCCAAAGTATGACATTTACTCTAATACCTCCAATCCAGTCTAGTAGTCTGAAGTCAACTCGAACATTAAGCTATTAGATGTGAACCCAGTTGTATTGATTATGATATGAAATATGACTCCTTTGCATTCCAGCACACAGGCTTGTCTTGCTATCTCCAGAGGTCTATTAGATGATAATGTTAGTGAAATTGCACACATGTAACTATGGATAGAGCTGGAAGGCAAATCAGTGACAGTTTATCAATCAAAATAGAAGAGTACATGGAAAATCAAGGTAAAAGCTGAATGCGCTTTGGATTGCCAATGGCAAGGAACTTAGTTTCATTACTCATCAGACCACAGAGAGTAAAATAGGCACTACCTCCTTGCTTCCATATCTCGTGATACTCTTTTGTTATTTTTCCCTAATTTCAAAGCCTATCTTCTACATGTACAAATATCTAATTTATCAGTTTTATACTTCTCAAAGCATATGATATAACACATACTTTCTCAAATAAGATTTAAAATGGGTTGAAATACATAGAACTTTCTAAGAATGTTTAAGTTTTTGCTTTCCATCTGAAGGAATTAGAGGTGCATTCCTAGAATAGTAAATGTATGAGTGCAGATATAAGAATGTCAAAAATTTGGCCCTGGCTGGTTGTCTCAGTGGTGGAGCATCCGCCTGGCAGGTAGATGTCCTGGGTTCAATTCCCAGTGAGGGCATACAGGAGAAGTGCCAATCTGCTTCTCCTCCCCTCTCCCTCTCACTTCTTTCTCTATCTCTCTCTCTTCTCCTCCCCTCTCCCTCTCACTTCTTTCTCTATCTCTCTCTCTTCTCCTCCCCTCCTGCAGCCATGGCTTGACTGGAGCAAGTTGGCTCCTGACACTGCAGATGGTTCCATGGCCTCCACCTCAGGTGCTAAAAAATGGCTATGGTTGCACTGGAGCAAGGATCTCGGCTGGGCAGAACATCACCCCTTAGTGGGCTTTCTGGGTGGATCCCTTTCAGGGCACAAGTGGGAGTCTATCTCTGCCTCCCTCTTCCCACTAAAAAAAAAAAAGATGAAATAAAAAAGAATATCAAAAATTTTGTAGATTGGCCTGACCTGTGATGGCACAGTGAATAAAGTGTTGACCTGGAATGCTGAGGTCGCCAGTTCAAAATTCTGTGCTTGCCTGGTCAAGGCACATATGGGAGTTGGTGCTTTGTGCTCCTCTCCCCATTCTCTCTCTCTCTCTCTCTCTCTACCCTCTTTCTCTCTCACACACACAAAATGAATAAATAAAATCTAAAAAAAAAATCTAAAACTAATTTTGTAGATTAGAATCAAAAAAGTTAAATTTTGGAGAAACCAGCAAAGAATAAATCAAATGAAAGAGGTAAGATAAAAAGAAAAGGAAGAAAAACAAAACCAAGCTTGTTGATAACGTAAGCAAGAAATAGTATTTTGCTTTTCAAATGACATCAGAATAAAAAGTATAATTAAAATTACCTTATAATTCTTTTATTTTTTTCTGCTTCTTTTTCACATTTTTTCTTTATTGTGATATGTCTTATTTTTAAGACACTATATTATATAACTTTGAATACTTTAAGAACAATACATAGTTAACATTTGATATCCTTCAAGAATTCTCTATTTTTTCTTTGAAAAATAATAGAATAAATGCAAGAAAAAATAATGTGAACAGAGATGAGTCATTTTTAGAAAAGCATTATGGAAATAAAGAATGTGTTGCCTATAACTCAACATGAAGGGATGAGAGTGGTTAGAATAAATTATGGTCTCACAATGCAAAGAAGCACTTAAAACAAAACAAACACAAAGACCATAAATAAAATTATTTAGAACAGAAACAGCAATAGAAGAAAACAGGTGCAATTTATCTTCTTAATAGATTCATGGGAGGCTTAATCTGTTCCATGTGAATAGAGCAGACCAAGGTACAATTTATAGCCTAATCCCATGACACCATGCCAAATTGCAAAGTGGGTATTCACAGCTAGATGTGAAGAAGCAAAGTATGCAAATAAGGAAAGGCACTTTGGATCAATTTCTCAGACCATGAAACTATCTTCATAGCCTGGGTTAAGAGCTAGGCAGAAACCAACAGTCTAGATTTACTTTACTTCACTACTACCAGTTTATGCAATCCTAGAAACAGCCATGAACCGGGATCCCAGCCTTGTCACACCTACTGTAGGACTATATCATTAATTATGGGTAATAATCAGTGATCACAAGCTATACTTGCTGAGTCCATATTCTTGTCAATTGTTCAAATTATCAATTTATTAATTGCTTATAATCATTGTTTATCTAATTATTGTAATTATAATTAATTCTTACATTAGCTTGAAGGCAAATAATTTATTCTGAGGATTTCCGATATTTGACACCTCAGATCATTAAATGAAGCTTTATTTTGTCTTGATCTTTGGTGTTTGTTTATCTGTTAAGCTGCACATGCCCAGGTACTTTATACATCCTAGAGTAAAATAAGGATAGAACATAGATGCTTTCAGAATGAATAGCACTTGGAACACTGGATTTGAATCTTCTCTGCTTAAAATATGGTAATGTCAGGAAAAGTGATTTGATTTGCTATAAAAGGATGTGCTAAGGGAAAGTCTGACCTCAGGCTACTTGAATAAAGTACAATGGCTTTGACAATCAAGCATCAAACACATTCGTCTGAAAATTAAACATACCCTCATCTTCAAAATGCCAAACAAAACCAGCATGCTTTCCATTAGTTTCCCAAATAATAAGTTGTTTGGATGTTAGATATGTAGAGCTGGAGAAATAGCCCCCTTTGCTAAAATTACTTGAGTGAGAGAAAAAGCACGTTCTATCTAAGAAATAAAATTTCTCAGGAAAGCACGTGTTTGAATGATTTCAGTTATCAAAGTGAGGCAAGTGCTTAGAAAAAAGGTTATTGTTTTATGGTTTTCAGATTGGCACCTCTATTATAAAGCTTCAAAATGGGGCTTAAGTTACAATGGAGAAGTAGTCCACTTAAAAATAAATTAAAAGTACATGCTTTTATGAATTTTATTTTTAAATCTTTCCTTATTTTCAGAGGAAAAGTCCAGTCTTACAAACATCAATCATAACTGAGACTATTTTTTAAACAAAGAGACAAAGACTCTAAGTAGAATGTTTTCTGTTCCAAAAATGTATTTTGCCTCTAAAGAGAGTGTCCATTCCATTGCATTGTCCTTAGATTTTTTGCTCTAATCGGGTATAAATGCCAAGCTTTTTTCATTGGTGTCTTTAGTTTATTTAGAATCCATAAAGATACATGAAATACTCAGATATAATCATGAGTATTTTTGAACAGAGGAGTTAGGGGACAGCATAAAGAAGAAATATAAGGAAAAAGATAAAATAGTGTTCTGATAAATGAGCTGCCTGCAGGGTAGATGCCCCCTACAGGAATCAGGAATCTTCTGTGACAGTCACAGGAGCACTGTTTCTGGACAAACAGGCAAGCACAGGAGACCTCAGCATATGCCTGGCCATAATTTCTTTCTCATTAGGGATATTAAAAACAAAACAAAACAGAAAAAAAACTTTAAACCTTAATATAAAGCTGAGGGACTGTTGCTGATGCAGGCACCCTTATAAGCATTTGCCAGAGCAAATCATGGTATACAAGAGGAATGAGTGAGGTGTCCCAGGAAATGTACTACAGATAAATAGCAATGTCAAACAAGTTCAGTACTAATCATAAAGGAAATCTAAGCTACTAGGAATTTCAACACCAGTTGAAGAGTTTCAACTTTTACAAGATTGAAACTCATCTCAATGCCTTTCATGAAGGATTATTCCTTAATGGATCAACTTGTCTTGTTGTGCCTCTATCCTATTAGAGTTCCTTCTAAAATAGCATTCAAATGGGTCTGACCAAGTGGTTGTGCAGTGGATAGAGCATTGAACTGGGACACAGAAGAACCAGGTTTGAAACCCCAAGGTCGCTGGCTTGAGTGCAGGCTCATCCAGCTTGAATGTGGGCTCACCAGCTTGAGTACAGTGTCACTGGCTTGAGTGTGGGATCATAGACATGACCCCATGATCACTGACTTGAAGCCCAAGGCCAATGGCTTGAGTAAGGGGTCACTCAATCTGCTATAGCCCCCTGGTTAAGGCACATATGAGAAAGCAATCAATGAACAACAAAGAAGCTGCAATGAAGAATTGATGCTTCTCATCTCCCTCCCTTCCTGTCTGTCTGTCCCTATCTACTCTCTCTCTCTCTCTCTCTCTCTCTCTCTCTCTCTCTCTCTCTGTCACAAAAATAAAAAATGTTGGAGACAGAATAAATAAACAGGGTATTTTTGCGATCTGGTCAGAGGTCATGGGCCCAAACCTCACCTCATTTGCCTAGTTAACAAAGAGCTACACCTGATTCTCATTTGTCTCACCCATGTTCTCTGGAGGAGGCTGGAAGCTAGTTTCTTATTAGTGTAAAGTAGATTTGATTTGAATGATATGGTGGGGGTTGTCTTTGAGTTGCCTTGGACTTAGTTGAATTGCTGATAGACCATATTTTTTCTATGAATAAAAGTGGATGTGCTTCTGGGAGTAGAGAGGTGACGTTACGGCTAAGGAACAGTAGAGACTGTTTGCTGTGGTGTCCTCCTGAACCCATCTATGTATGTATGTATGTATGTATGTATGTATGTATGTATGTATACATATATATCTTTAAGTCCCTGTCTATCATTTATTTCAATTTCTTTTCCTGTTCGAAGACCGCATAATAGACTTATTGTGGCTGGACCACAACAAAAAAACAAAATACCATTCAAATGGCTTAACAACTTATAATGAGGCAAGACCGTGTGTTGAGGGGGGAGATGTGTTTAGAATCAGAATTAAAAAGATGGTCAATTGGTTTGATGAATTCTCCCAATTTTACAGGAATATTTGAGGATAAATTGGAACTTTTAGGGCCTCACACAGTATGAGTGTAAACCATTATTTTCAGTTGGAACTGAACATTTTAATTTTATTTTTTACATCATGCAGGCTCAGTGTAAGAGCAGTGAGGTTCATGCTTCTGAAAGTGACATGTGCCTCCAATTGCAACTGGATATATTATATTTTCTCTTTGAAAGTCTCTTCAATCACTCTCCAGTCTTGAATAGCAGGATCTGTAATTGTGTCAACAGACATGATGATTTTATGATCTGAGAAAGCTGGAGCGACGAAGGCATTGCCACTTGAAATCTAACTCAAAGATAGAGCTGCATTGTCAGAGGGGAAGGCTAATCCATACTTACATATCAGCAATGCTTATATCCTGCGTTGCCTTTGCTTTATTTTTTAAAGGCATGACTGAACTTCTTTTTCAGATGAAATAACGTAAAAATCTTGGGCAGTGAAGTTTTCAAAGCCAAATAATTTTTGCTCCACATTAGTGATTGTATAAGTCATTAATTATTAACTAGAAGTCAAGTTAGTAGCAAGGCTTCTAATTATACTGAATTGCTAATATTCCATCTGGTTTATAAATCCAAAAGTAACATAGATCTTTTAATAGACTCGTAGAAAAAAAGAAGGTAAATAATTATATAAAAATTATTGTATTCTTGCCTGACCAGGCGGTGGCACAGTGGATAGAGCGTCAGACTGGGATGTGGAGGACCCAGGTTCGAGACCCTGAGGTCGCCAACTTGAGTGTGGGTCCATCTGGCTTGAGCAAAGCTCACCAGCTTGGACCCAAGGTTGCTGGCTTGAACAAGGGGTTACTTGGTCTGCTGAAGGCTCACAGTCAAGGCACATATGAGAAAGCAATCAATAAACAACTAAGGAATCACAACAAAATACTGATGATTGATGCTTCTCATCTCTCTTCGTTCCTGTCTGTCTGTCCCTATCTTTCCCTCTCTCTGACTCTCTCTCTCTCTCTCTCTCTCTCTCTCTCTCTCTCTATATATATATATATATATATATATATATATATATATATATATATATATATACATAGTATTCTTAGTTCATAGATTTTAGAAAGATTTTGAAATCTTGAGATTTCAAACAGCTGGGGCTAGTGCTTTTTGTCAGCCTTCCATTGTGTCTTATAAATGAATCAATAAGTGGAAATGTCTGCTAAGAGATGAGATGTCCAGCAAAATACCAAAGAGTACAGTGTTAAAAACGTAAGAAACCACAGATAAGACTTACTGGTCAAAATATGTCCTTTTTGGATAAGAACACAGCATGATAAGTAGTTAGGTTTATATAGAAAATGGATTGCTTTATATAACAGATTTCTTCAATGAGACCAAAAATGCTATCAAGAAATACTGCAATAATTCTGTAAGTACTATTTTAAAGTCTTCATATTCCAGTTTTGAAGACAAGTTTAACAATCCTGAGATTAATGACATTTAAGAATAGGATGAGGATAGCACTATCATTCAATAAAGATATATCAAATGTATATTGACCAAGTTGGCTAAACAGAAATGTTAATAAATTATACCAATGATTGACAACCCTGTGTTTAATTTATTATAGTGACCTATGATGTAATATGAGCTTCCCTCAGTTTTCTTCTTATTTTGAGTTTATTGTTAGACAACTTTTCCTCCCTTTGACAGACTCATTACATGATCTACTGATCACACCAGCTGTCCACACACTGGAATATATTCAATTATTTCATATAGTCCACCAATTTCTATTAATGGCACCTTGTACCTTGTCATTTCTTAGAAAAAAGAAACTACCAAACAAGAATCAAGCAGCTATAGAGAGAGGAAAATAGATGTCCAAAAAGAGAACATCAATCCTGGAAACCACTCCCTTCCCCGCACACTATCTCTGGCCACAAGCCCTCACTCACACTTCAGCTGGTCAAAATAGCAGCCAACAATGAGGGTGAAAGGAGTAGAGCTTTGAATAAGATATGAGATGGCTATGTTCTAATGATGCTGAATTCATGTTGATAGCCAGCAAGGATCAGAAAGCAATGAAATCTATGCTCAACTGTCCTAAAGGACAGAAAAAAAGAAGTGTTTTATTTATAGCCCCCAATAAATAAAAGTTATGTAATTAGTCATTTCTGATAACAATCAAGGAAAACATGTGGCCACTGTTTTATATTATTTCAAGGGCCTCAAAATTGGACTGAAGAACAGAGAGAGAAGAGTGAGAAGGCAAAAAAAAGAGGAAGATTCAAAACTCCATAACTCTTCTTGACTCAGCCTTTTCCAATATAAACTCATTCCTCTGATTAAAGTTTTGTGAATTTTTATGACATCAGATACACTCACATTTACATTGATAGTAACCAAAAGAGAAATATGTTCAAAAATATTGCTAAATGATTTATTTTCTTAATATTAGAATTCTTTTCTATTAATTATAGGTGGTTTAGAGCTGATGCCAAGTCTGAAAATGAAATTTGTTACCTGATTAGTATACAAAACATATTGTTCTTGGTCTACATTTCTCCATAAAAACTGCATGGCTTTCTCTCCCTGTCTCCCATCTCTGGGTGGACTATTATTTTAACTTTACATAATTGCAAATTTTACAAGATTTTTCAAATGACTGACTTTGGGTAAGGGATGACTATCCTAAATTTATATTCTGATCATTAATCTGCTGTCTGCTGAAAAACATTTTAAAAATGTACAATCTTTCTCTCATTTTGATTAATAATATCTATAATAAAGTTTAAAAATGTCAATCAGGGTAAAAATATAAATGAAACTATTCTTCCACAGGATTTTTATAACATTGCAATTAAAGTTTCAAAAAGCTGATGCTATAGCCTATTTGGTGGCTTCAGTATTATGACAAGTGTAGCTTTTAAATCAGTTAGAAATCATGACAAAGGAATTTTGATCAAGGTAGGATAAAGTAACTCAGCATATCACACTCAAGGTTGATAATATCAGAAGGGAAATCAAGAAGTATGAACAAATCAAGACAGCCCTGGATGGTGGCACAGTGGATAGAGTGACCTCCCAGAGCTTGAAGGTCACCGGTTGGATCGTGGGGTCTCAGGCTCTACTCCCAAGGTTTCCAGCTTAATCCCAAGGTTTCTGGGTTCCAGCCCTATTCACGGTTGATTACAAGGGCACAAACTCAACCCAAAGGTTGCTGGTTTGAACCCTGGTCAGGGCACCCATGGGAAGCAATTAATGAGTGCACAACTAAGTGGAACAAGGAGTTGGTGCTTCTCTCTTCCTCCTATGCCCCTCCCCCAAAGCAAATCAAAACATGGAATTCCCAGAAACAAACCAAAGAGGAACAATATGTCTGCAAATGAACTGCTCAACTGTAATGATTCAGCTCTATGCTCATAATTCAGAATTCTCCTCTCTCATACTTCTTAAAATTATTCTTTTTAAATGTATACCCCAAACTTGAGCTTCACCAGAAGAAGACACAAAAGCTTCACCACCATCAAAAAAAAAAAAAAATTGTTCCTTTTACTCAAAACTGGGGCCATCTAAAGACTGACTGAGCACTTTCATTACCTAGTTTAGTTTTCTGTTTTATTTAATGTAGCTGCAAGCCGAAGTTTCTCTAATTTGCTCCCTACAATCAAGCTGGCAGAGTGCCAACTAACTATTGTTTGCAAAGAGGTTCTTCCTACCTTGGGGATTTAACAATTGTGACAGGCCGCAGGTAACATTATTGTTCTCCCACGTAATACTGAGCTTCTTCAAAAGGAGACAAGAAGGCTGAGGCTGAATTTTATTTTTAATCTTATTGTACTAGAAGAAGAAAGAAACACTTTGTATTCAGATTAGAGCTGCCAGTCAAATACTGACATACCAGTACTTCCCGGGCAGTGTGACCATGCTGTCACTGGAGTTTGAATGGAACCAGGTGGAGAACTCTGCAGAACGAAGCTCTCCTAAGTGAGTGTCCACCAGGTGTGCATGGATGAAGGGGGCCAGATGGTTTCTCCCAGGAAGGTGAGGTCAAGTGTGTCTTCTCCTACCCCCGCTGATAACATACATCACTCAAAAACAAGTCTCATCCAGTTAGTAAGGAAAATCTATTCTCTGATGGCCTGCAAAGTGTTAGGACTCTAAGCTGAATGCAGAAAGACCAATTGCAGGCACCGAACTCAATTCCAGGCCTGCCAGTTTTTCAGATTTAAACAATACCAATCTTAGAAGCTATGCTTTTTTTTTGCACTTCATCCCTTAAAATTTCTTAGAGTATTCCAGCAGGGTGCCAAGAACACCCTACCCCCAGGAGATAAAGTTTTCTCTTCCTACAGTCACCTGAAATGTGATTTTATTGCTTAATCACTTTAATTTCCTAACCAGGACATTCTGAGTTTTCTCATAGCCTTTCCCTTTCTCTGGACTTCATCATCTTTCCCCAATCTCTTTGATTTCTAAAATTAACTTGATACTTTCTTTTGGTTTTTATTGGCTTCCTCCCATCCCATAGCTGCCTCTTTCTCATTTCACTTCTTCTCAATAGTACTTTGACACTTGCCTACATTCTACATTACATATTCATATTTTCTGGCCTTTAGTCATCTTATATTTGATTTTAGTTCACCTGCAGTCCCCCACCAGGAGGCAGTATAGAATAGGGTTGGGTGAAAAGTCCTTTTATCACTGAGCATGGGTCCTGGACATCTGTCAGTGAGGATCTTCCTTAAATTATACTTTAGGGTTCAAAGCATTAAGTCACTCTAGCTGCAGCAGCCAATTTCATTGTATGAATATAAAATACACTAGAAATTAGAAATTCAAAATACATCCTATGCTCCCAGAAAGACACCCACCCACTGTCAAAGACTGGAAATCTCTAAAGACATTTTCATAAGTGGTAACAATGAATAATTTAATTTAGCACTCTTCCTATTTATTGGAAGGTTAAAGAGCTCTTGAAAAACACCTTTCTTTATCTGAATGCCACTGATGCTAAATTATAAAACTATTAAAAACTTTAAGAGCATTCTCTGACATTTTTCCCAACACTCCATCCATAAGAGTTACCATGACAACATATCCTCTGGAATGGGTTTCTTCTGCTTCTATGAAAGATGATTGACTTTTATGCCATCTTAGGAAAACCAGACATGTGAAAGAGCAAAAATGCTATCCAGAACTCTTTCTGGAAAATAGGTGTCCAGATAATTCACATATTTTTCATAAATATCCCAACAAAATCTTGCCTTAAGAACATACATTAAGAATGTCAGCAGTGTAAGTTATGACCATATTCAAATATCATTCCTGTGCTGTCTTTTACTTCTTTTTTACATCTAATAATCTACACAATTGATAGGGAAATATCCTCTTCACAAATGAAACAATATTTTGTGAAGTTACTTTTAAAGCCACATTGACACTAAATGGAGAGGGGGCTCAAGAATTTGCTGTCCATTACTACAGTATCATTCTGCAGTAAAGGTCTAAATGTGCAAGGAAAAATAAAGTCATTAAAGACAACATAACAGGGCAAAATGTAAAGGGAGTTGTCACCAACAGAGATTGTTAATAAATGCCAGAAATATAGAGTTTGTAGGCTTATATGTTGATAGACAAAAATAAGTGGAAAATTCATAACCCAAAACATACTGTTAGGGGCATCAGAAGAAATCAGTTTGCCCAAAGAGAAGCCCATAAAGACACAACAGTCAGTGACAGCAAGTAACTGGAATTTTATGAGATTTAAATGATATTAAAAGCTGTGCTGAAAATACCCCAATGAAGGATCCCTGATTGTCTATGTTGCAGAATGAGAACTAGACATCTAACTGACTCAGCCAGGATTAATCACTAGCCAAGAAACCAGAAGACTCTTCCTAAAGAAACTGAACAACGTCTGCAGATACTAAGAGTGCTAGTGTGTAGGCTGGTCCTTCCCAGGAGAAATGATACCTCTTCACTTTCCAACAGATATGCCCACCCCCTTCTTGCCTGTACAGAGATCCTGTTATGACCTCTCCTTCAGACCAGAGATTCAGGAGAAAGAGTCAATCATCTTTCATGGTAGCAAAGGCAACCCATTCCAATTACCTAGATATTTATTTTCCCTTTTATTGAATATATTGGGGGTGACATGGGTTAACAAAATCATATAGCTTTCAGGCACACAATTCTACAACACATCATCTACATACTGTATTGTGCGCTTACCCTCCCTCCCAAGTCAATTCTCTGTCCAGAAGTGTTTTTATACTTATCCATGAATTTCTTAAACCAAGTATCACCAAATAGCAGGAAAGGGAAAGAGAGAACAGGAGGTAAACTGAAAATTCTGATCTTGGAGGAAACAAAGATATTTCACAGAATCAAAAGGAAGTTTAAGATTGGAAATAATATGTCTATAGAGATTCAAGAGAATAATATATCCATAAATGCAAAATAAAGTGCTATAAAAAGTAAACACCAGAATGCTATATTAAATATTAATAATATCATTGCTGCTTGACCTGTGGTGGCGCAGTGGATAAAGTGCCGACCTGGGAACACTGAGGTCACCAGTTCAAAACCCTGCACTGGTCTGGTCAAGGCACATATGGGAGTTGATGCTTCCAGCTCCTCCCCCCTTTCTGTCTTTTTCTCTCTCTCTCCCACTCTGTGTCTCCTCTCTAAAATGAATAAAATAAAATAAAAAAGAATCGAAATGAAAAAAAGAACAACAGATAATGCTTTCTTTAAAAATAATAATAATATCATTGCTAAATATTTTAAAAGTTTGAGAAATTGGGAAATAAAATAAAGATCATGTAAAATGTATAAAGCAAAAAGACAAATATGATAGAAGATGTAAGAGATAAAGGATTATCCCACAGAATACATTTGGTTAACAAAATTCCAAAGAAATAAAACAGAGAAGATGAAGGGGTGGAGTCATATGTAATAAATAATACAGAAAAATAATAGTGCTTAGAACAAGAGTCATCCCATTAATGGGCTCAATGAGGTCCCTGAACAACAAATGACAGATGAGGACAGAAAATTACCCCTAGTTTCTTACAAAAATATTTCTTGTTAATAAAACTGGATATTAGAAACAACCAAGTAACTCCCTCAAAACGCTAATGAAAAATAATTTTCTCTGAATGCTTCCAAATTCAACCAAACTACCAATTTAATTAAGTGTAGCTATAATAAGGATGTGTGTGTGTGTGTGTGTGTGTGTGTGTATATGTATATATATACATATATATATATATATTACATTTACTAAGATAGGTTCCTTCCTTTGTTCCCTAGGATGGAAATTCAATGACGTCAGATCTTTTAGAATAGGAAAAGAAGTCTTAGCCCAGAACTTAATGTTAATAATATGAATCTTTGCTTGTTTTTATACATTTAAAGTCAACATAGAGACAAAGAAAGGAAAGATGTAGACAGAATGTCAATATTAACAACACAATGATGTAAAATGAAAGTTGAACACCCCCAAAATTCATTCTACACATGGGAAGTGAAAGTATATGTTTTAATATATTTTTCTCATAAAACAGAAAGTTGAGATGTCGTAAGATATATATAAAGCCTAATCCGGTGGTGGTGCAGTGATAGAGCATTGAACTGGGACTTGGAGTCCCCAGATTCGAAACCCCAAGGTAATGGGCTTGAGTGCAGGCTCACCAGTTTGAGTGTGGGGTTGCTGGCTTGAGCATGGGATCATTCATTCTGCTGTAGCCCCCTGGTCAAGGTATGTATGAGAAAGCAATCAATGAACAACTAAGGTGCCAAAACAAAGAGTTGATGCTTCTCATCTCTCTTTTCCCTTCATGTCTGTCTGTCTGTTTCTGTCTCTGTAAAATGTGTGTGTGTGTGTGTGTGTATGTGTGTGTGTGTGTGTGTGTGTGTGTGTGTGAGAGAGAGAGAGAGAGAGAGAGAGAGAGAGAAAGGGTTGGAAGTAGAAATAGAGGTCTATGTCTATTTTTCCATGGTCACAAAATTTAATTGGAGAAATAAAAAAGGAATCTCAAAATAATACCATCAGGAGGAGGGGGAGTAAAAAGTGGCAAAGGAGAACTAAGTCTTTAACTTCCTTATTATAATATCAGTAAATCCATGAAGAATTCTAGGTATAAAAATAATATCTGGATTTTACACCTAAAATCAAGCCTTACAAAGAATGAAAAGAAACCACCTCTTGAGACTGCATCCAAGGGTTGAGAGTGGTGGCGTTGGAAAGACTTTCTTTACATTCCTTTTCTTTTTCTTTTTAAAAAGTTATTGATTGATTTTAGAGAAAGAGAGGATGAGAATGAGAGAGAGAAAGAGAGAGACATTAAACTGTTGTTCCACTTATTTATGCATTCATTGGTTGATTCTTGTATGTGCCCTGACCAGGGATTGAACCTGCAACCTTGGCATATTGCAACCATGCTCTATCCCACTGAGCTACCGGTCTAGGACCTCCTTCTTTACATTTCAATCAATTTTAGTAAATAAAAACTTCACAGTAAATTAAAAAATAAAACGTAAAATCCCTGGCCGGTTGGCTCAGCATTAGAGCATAGGCCTGGTGGGTAGAAGTCCCGGGTTCGATTTTCTCCCAGGGCACACAGGAGAAACACCCATCTGCTTCTCCACCCCTCCTCCTCTCCTTTCTCTCTGTCTCTCTCATCCCCTCCCACAGCCAATGCTCCATTGGAGCAAAGTTGTCCCGGGCACTGAGGATGGCTCCATGGCCTCCGCATCAGGCACTAGAATGGCTCTGATTGCTGCAGAGCAACGCCCCAGATGGATAGAGCATCACCCCCTGGTGGGCATACCCCCTGGTGGGCATGCCATGCAGATCCTGGTCGGGCACATGTGGGAGTCTCTCTGCCTCCCTGCTTCTCACTTCAGAAAAATACAAAATAATAAAATAAAATGTAAAAGTCCATTTTAAATGACACCGCTATCATCACCAATTAATTTGGGGACTAAATTAGTATTTCTGGGTTCAATAATGTGTTAACACTGAACAGTAGCTGTTGGTTTCATAAATAAACCATTATATCAAAAGCATTCCTATTGCTACTGGCAGATTATTAAACTGCTTACCATTACAGGAGGTAAGCAAATTCACTGATTTTAGCTGGAACATGATAGCTCTTTGTCAGATAACCGTATCGTATTTCATGAATGAGTGAAGACAACAAGCAGTCAAGTAAATCTGAATGGAGACTGAGGGGATATAAGAAAAAGATGTAATGAACTTGAGAAACCTCACATTCATCATGTACACATTCCAACGCCTGATGTCAAACTGCCTTTTCTTAGGAAAGAAGGATTTTTTCACCTCTCAATAGTAAGTAATAAAGTTGCGTCTTCAGGACTGGCCTTTGTTTCTTTGTTTGAAGTCTAACTGCCTGAATCTCCAGGTATGTTTCCCAACTCTCTTTTCAATTTGTGTTTTTCTTATAAAGTTAATGTTTTAAGTGTTTTATGATCTGAAACCTGCCAAGACAACCAGAGTCCGATTTCTTTTATTTTCTTTTCAAATCTGTGTTTAGTCAGACACTGACAAAGTACAGTGAACTATTTTTGTTTTTAAAAGAGGTTTCCTTTTATTTCTTTCTTTTTTTGGACTCCTCTGCAGACTAACCAACCCAGAGACTACAGTTACTGTCTGATGCTAACAAATGACTCGGCTGCTAAGGCACGGAATCGGCTCTCCTGTACAGAGCTTCCCTGATGCATACAGACTCTATTAGACAAGGGAAGCATGACATGACGCAATGTCTTCCATCAGCCCTATTGAATTCCAAGCTCTGTCTTGGAACCGGCTTACTTGCTATCCACTTAAGTTCTCTCATGGTTCATTTTCCCCAAACTGGGGGAGAAAAAGCTTTGAGCTACCCTACACTGTAAGGGTAGACAATACATCCTTTAGGGAATGAAATAAAATCTTTTCCTTGGCCCGAGACCTGATCTGAAAAGAAAATATTAACCAAACTATTATAATTGAATAAGCATGTCAATGTGGGACTCAGTGACATTTTGTTTATATATGCCATATTGTCTGACTTCGTAAACCTATGGTACTACTGCATTTCCAAGGCACCTATCATTTTACAATAACATTCTATGACCTAAAGCACTATTATAAGTTTTACGTTCTTTTCTTGCATTTACACCTATCTGTCCACGGCAACTTAATTTCCAAATGGAATTTTAAGTCTTGTACCCAAATATGTTTCTCTCATCACCCAATTATTAGCCCCCTGCCCCAGTCCCAGATTTCCATCCACCTTTCTCCCATTATTCTGGTTAATAAAGAGAAACATGAACAGAGGACACTGGAGGCAGCCACTGTAAAATGCATGCAGCTTGAGCCTTGGTCAAGGGCCATGGCTGGATGGGTATGAATAAACCATTTCTATTTTCTGAGTGCTGTTTTCCTCATTGTAAATATGATTAAGGATTGCAAAGCCAGTGCACCATGTAATTAGGTCCAGTCTTATGTAATATTTAACAACTAAATTCCCACTCAGATTCTAAAAAACAATTCAAATATTTATTGCTGCCACTCACAAATACCAAGGGAGGGCTCAATTCATAGGACAGAACAAAATTTATGAAAAGTCACCGTTCCCCATTTTTTAACACCTCTAATACTTGCAATTATCTCCAGATCTCTTTCTTCTTTTAAAACTCTAAAGAAATACCTCTCAAATCAGCCCACATTAATGTCTTATCTCTTCTCCCTCTCACTTTCATAATATTTTTATTTTCTACTCCAAAAACTCAGATTCTAACCTCATAAGCCCAGGGTACGAATTCCTTCCAATATGAATGCATACTTCTTTCCTCATTATCAAAGCCTCATTATAGCCTGACCAGGTGGTGGCGCAGTGGATAGAGCGTCGAACTGGGATGCGCAAGGGCTCAGGTTCGAGACCCCAAGGTTGCCAAGCTTGAGCACAGGCTCATCTGGTTTGAGCAAAAGCTCACCAGCTTGAGTCCAAGGTCACTGGCTTGAGCAAGGGGTTGCTTGGTCTGCTGAAGGCCCATGGTCAAGGCACATATGAGAAAGCAATCAATGAACAACTAAGGTGTCGCAATGAAAAACTGATGGTTGATGCTTCTCATCTCTCTCCATTCCTGTCTGTCCCTATCTGACTCTCTCTCTGTCTCTTTAAAAAAAAATTGACATATTATAGGTAAATTTGCACTTCAGACCCCATCAACTCTGTAGGTCCCCTTCTAGGTCAGGGAGGCCGTCTTCCTCAGAAGCACAGGGTGTGCAGTCTCCTAATCCAGGAAAACGTCTTAGAGCCAAATCCTGCCATCACTAACTCATGGCCTCTAAGCTTTGTCACAGCTGTCTCATTTCAGAAGGAAACCCTCTTTCTCCATAACTCCCAGGCAGCCTATTTTTTCTGTCTTTGGTCATCAGTTCCTAAAATCCCTAGTATCCTTATTAGTTTCCAAGTCTAACCTTTTATGGTCTCCATTGGTGGAATAGGGCTGTAACCATTAATCCAATGCAAGCTTGGGTACCACTCCTCCATTCAGAATAGTTTCTCAAGATATTTGGTATCTTGGGATGTAAGACGAAAAAGCCAATTTCCATTCTGTAGTTACCTAAGGGAACTTCCTGGACTATCTTAGTTCATTCAATATTAAGTTTTTAAAGAGTAATTCATATGGCAATCCAATGCCAATAGTAGATTATCACCCTGAAGCATTATTTTAATCTCAGAGCAGGCAAGCCTGCTTCCAGTTTTGATGTAGTGTTCCCAGGACAACCACAGACAACTTCTAGTCATCTGGAAATTTCTGTGACTTTTCAAAGCTGTAAAAGAACTTTCACTCTAATCTATTGTTAGGTGATGATTTACACACACACACACACACACACACACACAACAACAACAACAACAACAACAAAATAATAAAAATCTAGGTATGACAGTTTACATTCAAACAACAGAAAACTCAGCTGCCTCAAGACACTATAGCATAATGTCTAAATACCATAAAACTAATTTGGAATAACTTCAATATCCATTGAAGTTTATTGGGAATTCCAAAAGAGGAATCTCTATGTAGCCTGTATACCCAAGCACAATTTCTTAAAAGTCCTTTTACATCTCTCTTGAGCATGGCTTCTTTCTGATCCGGAAGGGAGGAAGGTCTCCCGATCTAAAGCATTTTCTCATTCTGTTTCTCTCCCCCGACCTCCTCCTCCTTCTCCTATCTCAACGACTCTTTCTTTCTTCCTCCTTAACTCTCAAAATCTCCAACCAAACCAGTCCACTCTTTTCTCTATTCCCCTTCCTCACAACTACTACTTATACTCACTTATACTCTGAACTCCTCAGTGTAAATCAATCAAGTTTATTTCAATGGTTCTTGATTCTCCCCTCGTTCACAGACAGCAAAGATGTTTCTCCTCAAAACAAAGTTAGAATGAATCACTTAACAGTCTTGTATTCGCATTGTCCCTGTAATGTAAACAGCAATACCAATCTAGAGGGTTGATGTGAAGCTAACCAAAATGATATACTTGCATATATTCCTGACATACATTTTAAAGGGTTTTTGGTTAATGAAATTAAAAATAGGGATACGGAAGTTGAAAACAGTTTGGCCAGAATCCTGCAAACCTCTGGGCACCACTTCTCAGTCTCCCTGGCGCATCCCAACTTGGCATCCTAAAGAAAGACCAGGAATAGCAAAAAGAGAAGGGTAAAGAATGAAAGGAAAAAAGATGAGTGGTTTGTGGGAGGAGTGAGCAACTGGTGTGGAGAGGAATGCAGCGTGGCTAAGTGTGGCGGCTGTTGCCTAAGCCGAGCTGTGGGTCTGCCAGGTGGTGAGGAGGGCAGGGGCAGCCACAAGGCTCTAGACAGCTGTTCCTTCCACTCAACTTGGAGAGAATAAGTCCGGGGCAGCCACGGGGGAGCAGCATATGGCGGCTGCACTCAGAGGTCCACATGCGCCTGCATGGTGAGGGCTCCTGCCACAAACAAAAAAGCTACCTTGATGTACCAATGGACATAACCTAGCAAAAGGCTGAAAAATAGCACATTCCTGGAAAATTACCATTTTTGAATTGGGCCTTTGATTTAGTTCTCTAATTTAGTCATTTATTTTATATAACAGAACAGGATAACTATTAAACTTATTGACAAGTTAAGGAGAAATGGTCACATGACAAAGCTACAAGGAAATTTCTCAAGTTCAACACATATTTACAGAGAGCCTACCTGTATGTTAATTATACTACAAAAATTTTGCATGGGTGCTATCTTATGTGAGATAGATATAAAATATTTTTATTCTAAGAAAGAGAAAAAAGATTCCACTTCACACACACACACATACACACACACACATACACACACAGAAACAAAAATCAGAGAAAACAAATAAATATAGTAGTTTAGTTCTGTGAAAATGTATGCAAATTCAATTCTAACAAAATTCATACTTATCTCAAAATACATAAAAAGTTCTCCCAAAGGTGAATTATTTTTTAAATGTGACTTTGTGTAGCTTTGCTGTCTATATAAAATGATTGTGACCCTCTCAAATAATAGCTAACAATTCTACAGTGTTCTGGAGTTTATAAAGTATTTTTATACATGAAACTCTTGATCTTAAAAAAGAACCTATAAAACATGAACCCCTACATATTAGAAGCTTTCAGTCCCTAGGCAAAAAAATATTTCAGAGCTGTGGTGTGGTGACAGGATCCAAATTTCATTCTGGAGCAGTGACATTTTAATAAGCCTATGTCAGGCAATGGACATAACAACTAGGTTTTGTTCTGATGCCAGTAGAACATGTCACCATCAGCCAATTAGGTTTATAGAATTTTTACAGTAAAGACAACAGCAGTTTGAATTCTGGAAAAGAAATTTTCTTGCCTGATTTTTGCAGTATACCATAAGGGTCCACTCAATTGAGCTAAAGCTCAGCACGGATGTCTCATGAATTTGTCCACCAAATCATACGCACAACTGTGGCATTTAAGACAATAGTGGCCTGACCAGTGGTGGCGCAGTGGATAAAGCATCGACCTGGGAACACTGAGGTCGCCAGTTCAAAACCTTGCACTGGTCTGGTCAAGGCACATATGGGAGTTGATGCTTCCAGCTCCTCCCCCCTTTCTCTCTCTCTCTCTCTCTCTCTCTCTCTCTCTCTCTCTCATCTCTAAAGTAAATAAAATAAAAAATAAAATAAAATAAAAAAACTAAGCCTCTCCCACCCTTTAAAAAAAAAAAGAAAATAGTGAAGATTAATTTAAATTATATATATATATATATATATATATATATATATATATATATATATATTTGATATTCATTTTTAACCATTGTTATAGAAGTGGTTATTAGATAAAATTGATGTGCTGTTATCCCTATCTCAGAGGTCCCTAAATTCCTTAAAAGGAGATGAAGTATTAAGTATTAAGGTAAAAAATAATTCAGAATTGCCTCATGTGCTTGTGAAAAGAAAAACTACTTGTCCCAAATGAAAAACTAAGAACAAGTTGTAGTTAGGATAAGGAATAAAATTTTTTAGTTAAAGGTATGCCTATTTACATCTATAAAAGCCATTTTTTAAATTTATTGATCTTTAGAGAGTAACAATATTATGTTCTTCTCTTTACTTATGCATACATTGGTTGATTCTTTGATGTGCCCAGACTAGGGATCGAACTGCCACCTTGGCAAATTGGGCACCACTAACCAGCTGAGCTATCGAGCCAGGGCTGAAAGCCTTCATTTTTTTTTTTTTTTACAAGGACAGAGAGAAAGTCAGAGAGAGGGATAGATAGGGACAGACAGACAGGAATGGAGAGAGGTGAGAAGCATCAATGATTAGTTTTTTGTTCACCTTAGTTGTTCATTGATTGCTTTCTCACATGTGCCTTGACCACGGGCCTTCAGCAGCCCAAGCCACCCCTTGCTGGAGCCAGCGAGCTTGGGTCCAAGATCGTGATGAGCTTTTGCTCAAGCCAGATGGGCCTGTGCTCAATCTGGCGAGCTCGGGGTCTCAAACCTGGGTCTTCAGCATCTCAGTCCGATGCTCTATCCACTGCGCCACCGCCTGGTCAGGCGAAAGCCTTCATTTTTATAGCTTGATGGTAGTTACCCTTTCCAATGCCCAGTTGTCATCAGGTCATTATGACCTGATCCTAGTGACAGATGCTAGTTATAGGATGATATCCATACTCAAAGTTGAGATCCAGAATTCACTTTTTAACTAAATCTTCTGTGATTCCCTTCCTATTGCCCCTGTTCTTCAGGAAAATTCTGGAACTTCCTTTCACTGCCTGTAATTTACTTCCTACTCAGTTGCCTTGCCTTCATGTCCTTTGTCTAGAATGTTCAAGATCTATCTGGCTTACATGTGATGTCCTCCTTGAAGCTTTCTCCTATAAAAATCTTTTTTATACAATCTATTTCTCTTGTTTTCTCATTTACTTATTTGTCATTATCCCTGGCCAGGTAGCTCAGTTGGTTAGAGTACCATCCCGATTCGCCAAGGTTGCCAGTTTGATTCCAGTCAGGGCACAAACAAGAATTGACCAACAAATGCATAAATTGGTGTAACTACAAACTGATGGATTTTTTTTTTCTCTATCTCACCCTTGCTCTCTCTCTCTAAAATCAATAAATTTAAAAAATTAAAAAAACAGAGTCACTATGAGCTCTACCTTTTCCTGGTTTCCCATACACAACCATTTACCAACTTGTTGGTTATTGTTTGTTCAGTGTTCCTTAAAATATGCACACTGGTGTTGAAAACATATACCCATGAATTTCACATTTCCATTAGCTGAGTGAACTTAAATAAGAAACTTACTGCTAATGCCAGTTTTTCTTCTATAAAAATAGTCAGTCTACAACTCTCTAAATCACAGGATTATAATGAAGATTAAATGATTTAATAAATGTAAAATTCAACTTAAGTGGAAAACTTAATGTAGGCAATATTTCTTAAAGGGAGTTTTAAGAAATATTATTACTACACAATGTTCTTTAATCTAAAGGGATTTATTCTTTTTTCTTTTTTCCACAGGGACAGAGAGAGAGTCAGCGAGAGGGATAGATAGGGACAGATGGACAGGAATGGAGAGAGATGAGAAGCATCAATCATCAGTTTTTTGTTGCGACACCTTAGTTGTTCATTGATTGCTTTTTCATATGTTCCTTGACCACGGGCCTTCAGCAGACCGAGTAACCCCTGGCTGGAGCCAGTGACCTTGGGTCCAAGCTAGTGAGCTTTTGCTCAAGCCATATGGGCCCACGCTCAAGCTGGCGACCTCCGGGTCTCGAACCTAGGTTCTCAACATCCCAGTTCGACGCTCCATCCACTGCGCCACAACCTGGTTAGGCAAAAAGGGATTCATTCTTAAACCAGGTTTTTAAACAGAACATCAAGTGCCCACTTCTCAGTTGGCCATGCTGTACATGAACATATTAAAGGCTCTACAGATCTTGTAAGAAAATGAACAAAACCAAAAGTTGCTCTAACATTCCCTCCACCTCCTTGATCGGAGAGTCTATGTGTGCATAGATAGAAGATATTTAAAATCCTGCAGAACCAGTGCTCTGAGGAAGGATGTTAAGAAAAATGCTGACTTGGACAAGAACCAGTTATCATTTTAGAAGTTATTTCAGCCTCAGGTTTCCAATAGATTTCAAAAAAAATTTTTTTGGGGGGGGAAGGGGTAAAAAAGCATACCTCCTAATATTCAGAGTCATCACAAATGCTCAGAAAAATGAACTGAATTGTCCAGTGGGAGGCTAGGCCAGAAGGGGGTAGCACGGTATTAACTTTCCAAGGCCAATTATTTCCTAACAGTTGCTGAAAGTATATGAACAATTTCTGTTTAAATGTGATGCCCAATAATTGGTCCTACAGACAGCAGCAGATGTGAAACTTCATCTCCGGAGAACAGTTTAACATACAAATATGTGAAAAGCTGGTAAAGAGTGGGAAGAACTCTAAGGGGACTTGAGAAATGGATAGGCGTATGCCTGTGGTGAAGGCAGGATGGCAATGGGGTCATTGCCCCTGAGTTCCCATCCATCTACCTCCAAACATCAAACTGTTTACTGTGTACGAGGTAAAGGCAATAAGGGCACGTGGAGGGATTGACTCAATGGCACAAACTGAAAGCCACAAAATTTTAGATAGCACAGTGAGAATTTTGCAATCATTTTATTTTTTTCACCTTCAATGAAAGCAAAAAATCAGCCTGGCTCACATTTATGGCTCCTGTGTGGCCTGTTCCTTACTCCCACAACATCCCTTAATTCTTCACAAACATAGAACTTAGTTTACCTTTTGTGCTCATCAATAAGTGCTTTTCAAGTAAATGAGCATTTCTCAAATCACATTAGTCATTTCTACTTAACCCTGTTTGAAGTCAGTCTATCTAATAGAATGAATTTAGCTTTTTTTACGGCAGCCCTATTTTTACAAGCATATTGTAAAAATTTGCTGCTGGGAGAAAAAAAGAACATTACTACTATAGTCATTTTTTAACGATTTTTACATTTTTATTAAAATGAAGGTAAACAAAATAACCTGTCATTATTAACCTCTCTCACTTTAGTTTTCTTTTTTTTTTAGGAGGAAACTTTTTGGGGGAGATAGAGAAACAGACTCCCACATGTGCCCTGACCGGGATCCACTCTGCAAGCCCTGTCTGGGGGCCAATGCTCTGCCCACCTGGGGCCATGTTCACAACCAAGCTATTTTTAGCACTTGAGACTCCATGGAGCCACCAGTGCCCAGGCTGATGTACTCAAACCAATCAAGTGATGGCTGCAGGAGGGAGAGTGAGAGAGAGAGAAAGAGAGAAAGAGAGAGGGGGAATGGGGAGGCATAGAGAAGCAGATGGTTGCTTCTCTTATGTGCCCTGCCCAGGAATTGAACCTGGAACATCAACACACTGGATCAACACTCTACCAAGGACCAACCGGCCAGGGCCAGTTTTATTTTTCATTGATTATAAACATAAACATCCATATTCCTTTCAAAGTACCCCAAATTAAAAATAACATGCATTATCAATAACATAAATAAGACTTCTAAATATTTACCTGAGGTTTACCTGTAGTATCACCTCTCTACAGATGAATAATTGAGACCTTAAATTTATTAGACTATCTTTTTAATCAAAAAATCAATAAGTAAACAAATAGAAAAATATATTCTAATATAACTTTCACTATCAGAAGTCTGCAGTTAGATAAAAACAGATCTGAATGAAATTCTAGTGAATAACTATACTAAATTACCAATTGTAATTTTATAAACATGGAAATTGAAGCTACACATAGTAAGGAATAAGACACAAATCTAAGGGTTAGTGAGAGTGCAGGATAAAATTATGCCTCCTAACTTGTTATTGTTTTGCAAATCATCACAGAACTTCATGAGGTCTCTTCTCCAAGTCCATTTGTTCCTTAAACAACATGAAATCACACCCTATCAAATATTTTTAAAAACTTATTTTTAAAAATCAGTTGATTCTCTGATAAACTCACTTTAAGGGTAGAATAATTGGTTGCCCACGTTTAAGGAATGTAATTCACAGTTACCAAGCTTCAAGTATATTCTTACTAGGAAATATACAAAACATATGTTAACCTAAGTGTCCCTTTAGGTTGTTTTTAAAACAATTTTATGAAGAGGTTAGATCATTAGTCTCAAGGATTATATAGTGGCTTAATCTAAAAGTCATATTTGAGTTTCAGAATCTAAAGAAATGGTCTGAATGAAAATTAAAAAAAGAATAGGTACCACCGGAACTGACAGTTACACTATGTCAAATGAGAAATAGTTATAGCAAAACCTAGCAGTGTGGAAGAGGGAAGCAAGATGGCGACGGAGTAGGCGGATGTACCAACTTCCAACTCCCAGAACCAAAGTGGATTATATCTCAATTTAAAGAACCATCATCTGGATAAACCAACTATGAACTAAACTAAGTGGACTCTTCAACCAAGGAACACAGAAGAAGCCACATTGAGAATGGTAGGAATAGCGAAAACGCGAAGAGGGCTGCCCAGCTCCCCGGAGCAAACGGCAGCCCGGAGAGACCCGCGGGGCGGGAGGAAAGTTTGGCGGAGAGGGAGGGACCTGGGTCCCAGGAACCAAGCCCCAGCCTGCAGTCTCAGAGCCTAGAAGAGGCGTTTGGACAGTTTTGAGCTGTGAAACAAGTGAGGGAGCTCCCAGGCCTACAGTGTGAAGTATTAGGTCCCTTCCTACTCTGCTGAGGGCTGCTTAAGGGTTTGGGGTGACAGGACACTGAAACGCGGTTCTGTCGGTATGGGCAGAGGCCAAGTCGGTGGGAGCTCGGTCTAGCCCAGAGGGTCAGAGGGGACGCGCGAAAGTGGACCGGAAGCTGCGGGCCTGCCTTTAACCCCACTTACGGGGACAAAGCGGGAGGCCAGGAACGGGCAGAAATATGCTCTACAACCCTGCACAGGCCGGCCCTGACCGCGGGGACCGGGCTAGGACCAGGGACGGGCAGGGGCTGGCAGCTGAGCTCACGCTACCAGCCCCCCCCAGGCTGGAGAAACCGCAGTTGGCCAGTATACGTGCGCGAGCGGGCTCGAGCGTGGGAACGGGCTAGAACCTGAGACAAGTGGAAGCTCACAGTTGAGCTCACGCTACTATCCCCGCCCGGCCGGAGAAACCGCAGATTGCATTCATACGTGCACGAGCGGGCTCCAAACGCGGGGGCAGGGTAGAGTCCAGGACGAGCGGAAGTACGCAGCTGAGCGGAAGCCAGCAAACACACCCGGTCCAATAAACATGGGTTTGTGACCCTGCGCAGAAGGGCCCTGGCCTCAAGGGCGGGGCTAAATCTCCAAACAAGCAAACGCTCACAGCTGAGAACACGTCAAAAGCCCCGCCCAACCCGCGAAATTGTGGCGAGCAGGCTCTGACTGAGGGTTCTGGGCGGAAGTCCGGAAATAGACTGGGTCCGTAGGTGAGCAAAGGTGCTCACTTCTACCCTTGGTGCTAAGACTTGTGGCTTCAGTGACAGCCCCTCCCACGGAGGAGTGGCAGAAATCACAGCAAAAGCCACAGTGGGCCAGCGCTGGTAACGCTCATACCCAACCACCCTAGGCACCGGCAGAGGGGGTGAGGGGCCTGCAGACAGACCACACCTAGAGAACACAAAGGCAACACCTACTGGACTCCAGTGGCCACAACTTGCTTATACACAGAAAAAATGGGCAGGCAGAGGAATGCAAACCAAATGAATCAAGAGAAATCCCCAGAGAAGGACCTGAATGAACCAGATATAACCAAACTACCAGAAGCAGAATTTAGAATAATGATAGTTAGGATGTTCAAAGAAATTAGAGCAACAATGGATAGTCATTATGAACACCTAAATAAAGAGATAACAAGTATAAAAAACGAAATTGAAATAATAAAAAAGAATCAGACAGAAATGACAAATACAGTATCAGAACTGAAGACCACAGTGGAAGGAATTAAAAGCAGGATGGATGACGCTGAGGATCGAATAAGCAAGTCAGAGGACACAATAAACAAAGACACAGAAGCAGAGAAGAAAAAGGAAAAGAGACTTTAAAAATGTGAGAAAACTGTAAGGGAGCTTTGTGACAACATGAAGAGAAACAACATTCTTATCATAGGGGTGCCTGAAGAAGAGGAGAGAGGACAGGAAATGGAATCTTTGTTCAATCAAATCATAGCAGAAAACTTTCCTAAATTAAGGCTGGGAAACACTCCACACATTCAAGAAGCACACAGAACTCCATTAAAGAGAAACCCAAAGAAATCTACACCAAGACACATCATACTTAAAATACCAAAGCTAATGGATAAAGAAAAAATTTTAAAAGCTGCTAGAGAAAAAAAGGTTATCACCTACAAAGTAGCCCCCATAAGGATGACATCCGACTTCTTAACAGAAACACTTGAGGCCAGAAGGGAATGGCAAGATATAATCAAAGTAATGCAGAACAAGAACCTACAACCAAGACTACTTTATCCAGCAAGACTAACGTTTAAAATTGAAGGAGAAATAAAGAGCTTCCCAGAAAAAGAAAGCCTGAAGGAATTCATAAAAACCAAACCAATTCTGCAAGAGATACTAAGGGGCCTCTTGTGAAGAGTTTAAAGGGAGGAATGAATAGAGCAAAAGAAGAATACAGCTTTAAAAAATAAAATGGCAATAAACAACTACATATCAATAATAACCTTAAATGTAAATGGATTAAATGATCCAATCAAAAGACATAGGGTAGCTGCATGGATAAAGAAACAGGACCCATACATATGCTGTCTACAAGAGACACACCTTAAAACAAAAGATGCTCATAGACTGAAGGTAAAAGGATGGAAAAAAAATATTTCATGCAAATGGAAATGAAAAAAAAGCAGGGATAGCAATACTTATATCAGACAAAATGGACTTTAAAACAAAGGCTGTAGTAAGAGATAAAGAAGGACACTACATAATGATAAAGGGAACAATTCAACACGAAGATATAACTATTATAAATATCTATGCACCAAATATAGGAACCCCGACATACATAAAGCAGACTTTGATGGATATAAAGGGCGAGATTAACAGCAATACTATCATAGTAAGGGATTTCAATACCCCTCTAACAACACTGGATAGATCCTCAAGAAAGAAAATTAATAAAGAAACAGCAGACTTAAAGGAGACACTAGATCAACTTGATTTAATAGATATCTTCAGAACTTTTCACCCTAAAGCAGTAGAATATACATTCTTCTCAAGCGCTCATGGTACGTTTTCTAGGATAGACCACATGTTAGGACACAAAAATGGTCTCAATAAATTTAAGAAAATTGAAATCATATCAAGCATTTTCTCTGATCACAATGCCATGAAACTAGAAATTAACCACAAAAGAAAAAATGAAAAATACTCAAACACTTGGAAACTAAATAGCATGTTATTAAATAATGAATGGATTAACAATGAGATCAAAGAAGAAATAAAAAGGTTTCTAGAAACAAATGATAATGAGCATACATCAACTCAAAATCTATGGGACACAGCAAAAGCAGTTCTGAGAGGGAAGTTTATTGCACTACAGGCATATCATAAGAAGCTAGAAAAAGCTCAAATAAGCAACCTGACCCTGCATCTAAAAGAACTAGAAAAACAACAACAAATAAAACCCAAGACAAGTAGAAGGAAGGAAATAATAAAGGTCAGAGCAGAAATAAATGACATAGAGGCTAAGGAAACAATACAGAGGATCAATGAAACAAGAAGCTGGTTCTTTGAAAAGGTAAACAAGATTGATGAACCTTTAACTAGACTCACCAAGAAAAAAAGAGAGAGGACTCAAATAAATAAAATTAGAAAAGACAGTGGAGAAATAACAACTTACACAACAGAAATACAAAGCATTGTAACAAAATACTATGAAGAACTATATGCCAAAAAATTAGACAATCTTGGTGAAATGGACAAATTTCTTGAATCATATAACCTTCCAAAAATCAATCTGGAAGAATCTGAACACCTAAACAGACCAATTACAGCAAATGAGATCAAAACAGTTATCAAAAAACTCCCAAAAAAGAAAAGTCCTGGGCCTGATGGCTTCACAAGTGAATTCTATCAAAAATTCAAAGAAGAACTAACTCTTATTCTCCTCAAGCTATTTCAAAAAATTCAAGAGGAAGGAAAACTTCCAAACTCCTTTTATGAGGCGAGCATAATTCTGATCCCAAAACCGGGCAAAGACAACACAAAGAAAGAAAATTATAGGTCTATATCCCTGATGAATTTAGACGCTAAAATTCTCAACAAAATATTAGCCAACCGGATCCAGCAATATATGAAAAAAATCATACACCACGATCAAGTGGGATTTGTTCTGGAGAGGCAAGACTGGTTCAATATTCGCAAATCAATCAATGTGATTCATCACATAAACAAAAGGAAGGACAAAAATCACATGATAATTTCAATAGATGCAGAAAAGGCATTTGATAAAATCCAGCACCCATTCATGCTCAAAACTCTCAGTAAAGTGGGAATACAGGGATCATTCCTTAACATGATAAAGGCCATCTACGATAAACCGACAGCAAACATCATACTAAATGGACAAAGATTAAAAGCAATCCCCTTAAGATCAGGAACCAGGCAGGGATGCCCCCTTTCACCACTCTTATTCAACATAGTTCTGGAAGTCCTAGCTACAGCAATCAGATAAGAAGAAGAAATAAAAGGCATCCAAATTGGAAAAGAAGAAATAAAACTGTCACAATTTGCAGATGATATGATATTGTATATAGAAAACCCTAAAATCTCAGTCAAAAAACTACTGGACCTTATAAATGAATTCAGCAAGGTGGCAGGATATAAAATTAATACTCAGAAATCAGAGGCATTTCTATACACCAACAATGAACTGTCAGCAAAAGAAATTAAGGAAACAATCCCCTTCACTATTGCAGCCAAAAAATATAAAGTACCTAGGAGTAAATTTAACCAAGGAGGTTAAGGACTTGTACTCGGAAAATTATAAAACATTGATAAAAGAAATCAAGGAAGATAAACAAGTGGAAGCATATACCGTGCTCATGGCTAGGAAGAATAAACATCATTAAAATGTCTATATTACCCAAAGCAATTTATAAATTCAATGCAATACCAATTAAGATACCAATGACGTACTTCAAAGATATAGAACACATATTCCAAAAATTTATATGGAACCAAAAAAGAACACGAATAGCCTCAGCAATCTTAAAAAGAAAAAAAAAGCAGGAGGTATTACTCTTCCAGATATCAAGGTTTACTATAAGGCCATTATACTCAAGACAGCCTGGTACTGGCA
The DNA here is from genome assembly GCA_037038555.1 of Rhynchonycteris naso. NCBI lineage: Eukaryota > Metazoa > Chordata > Mammalia > Chiroptera > Emballonuridae > Rhynchonycteris > Rhynchonycteris naso. Next base: position 59,438,706 of record CM072995.1, on the reverse strand, counting down.
TAAGAACAGGCACATAGATCAATGGAACAGAACAGAGGACCCAGAAATAAACCCACAGCTTTATGGACAACTGATATTTGACAAAGGAGGAAAGAACATACAATGGAGTAAAGACAGCCTCTTTAACAAATGGTGTTGGGAAAATTGGACATCTACCTGCAAAAAAATGAAACTAGACCATCAACTTACACCATTCACAAAAAGAAACTCAAAATGGATAAAAGACTTAAATGTAAGCCGTGAAACCATAAGCATCTTAGAAGAAAACATAGGCAGCAGGCTTTCCGACATCTGTAGCAGCAGTATATTTGCCGATTTATCTCCACGGGCAACAGAAATAAAAGGCAAGATAAACAAATGGGACTATATCGAACTAAAAAATTTTTGCACAGCTAAAGACAATAGGAACAGAATAAAAAGACAAACCACACAATGGGAGAAAATATTCGACAGCACATCTGATAAGGGGTTAATAACTAAAATTTATAAAGAACTTATAAAACTCAACACCAGGAAGACAAACAACCCAATCAAAAAATGGGCAAAAGAAATGAATAGAAATTTCTCCAAAGAGGACATACAGATGGCCAATAGGCATATGAAAAAATGCTCAACATCACTAATCATTAGAGAAATGCAAATTAAAACCACAATGAGATATCACCTCACACCAGTCAGAATGGCACTCATCAGCAAAACAACACAGAATAAGTGCTGGCGAGGATGTGGAGAAAAGGGAACCCTTCTGCATTGCTGGTGGGAATGCAGACTGGCGCAGCCACTGTGGAAAACAGTTTGGAGATTCCTCAGAAAATTAAAAATCGAACTGCCTTTTGACCCAGCTATCCCACTTTTAGGAATATACCCTAAGAACACCATAGCACTGTTCGAAAAGAAGAAATGCGCCCCCATGTTCGTGGCAGCATTGTTCACAATAGAGAAGATCTGGAACCAGCCCAAGTGTCCGGCAGAAGACGAGTGGATTAAAAAGCTTTGGTACATATATACTATGGAATACTACTCAGCCATAAGAAACGATGACATCGGATCATTTATAACAAAATGGATGTACCTTGATAACATTATACGGAGTGAAATAAGTAAATCAGAAAAAAAGAAAAACTGAGAACAGCATAATTCCATACATAGGTGAGACATAAAAGTGAGAATATGAGACATGGACAAGAGAGTGGTGGTTATGGGATGGGGGGAGGGAGGGAAGATTGGGATAGGGAGGTAGGGAGGGACACAGGGAAAACCAGATCGAACGTGACAGAGGACAATTTGACTTTTGGTGATGGGTATGCAACACAATTGAATGATAAGATAACCTGGAGATGTTTTCATTGTACATATGTACCCTGATTTATTGGTGTCACCCCATTAGAATTAATAATAATAAAATATATATATATATATACCTAGCAGTGTGTTCAAAGAATTTACAAACTCCAGAGCAGAAAACAACTTTGAGAAAGTCTTGGAAACTCAGAAAGAGCTTGGTCTTAGTGCCACAGACAGCCAATTGTAGAATAACGTTGATAGGAAAGATGGAAAGGTGAAGCTCAAAAGTAAAGAATATAGGTCTATCTTCACAGACAATGATGTCAAAAGGACCTAGACCCAAGTGGTAGTGTTTTTATTTACTCAAAACACTACCATATGACCCAGAAATCCGTCTTCTGGGTATCTCCCTTCAAAATTTTAAAACATTTATTCATAAAGAGATATGTACCCTATGTTCATTGCAGTATTATTCACAATAACCAAGACATGGCAACTTCCCATATGTCCTTCAACAGATGATTGGATAAAGTTGTAGTAAAAATAAATATACAATGGGATTCTTCTCAGCCATCAAGAAGATGAAATAGTGTTATTTGTAACAATGTGGCTGCATTTTGAAAGTGTTATGCTAAGTGAAATAAGTCAAACAGAAAAGGACAAGAACCCTACACTTTCACACATATGTGAGATAGAAAACAAAAAGCAACAATGAATAAATGAAAGGAAACAACTAAAACTCGGTACACACAACAGAATGGTGGTTACCAGAGGGGGAGGGAGCAGGGGGAATATGAAAAGGGCAAAGGGAATCAAATACAAGGTGATTGAAGGAGAGGAAGCTTCTGTCAGGGAGCACATAATAGAGTGTCCAGATGTATTATAAAGTTGTTTACCTGAAATTAATATAATGTTATTAAACAATGTTACCCCCATAAATTTAAATAAAAAATTAAAATAGAAAGAAAAAAATCTAGAATGTACTATCACAGTAAAGAAATTGACATTCCTATCAGCTGTGTGTGAGGGTTCCATTTTATCCACATCCTCTTCAGCACTTGTGATTTCTTGTCACACTATTCTGACAGGTGTGACGTGGTATTTTACTGTGATTCTGATGTGTATTTCCCTTATAACTAGTGATGTTGAGAATCTTTTCAAATATCTGTTGGCCAGGTATCTGTTTTCCTAGGAAAAGTATCTATTTAATTTTAATATAAAATTTTTTAATTGAATTTATTGGGGTGACATTGGTTAATACAATTATACAGGTTTCAGGTGCACAATTCTACAATACATCTGTATACCAGATTTTCGTTTTTAAATAAGTTACCATTAGGGTAAAACTGGGTAAAAGGGACATGGATTCTTTCCTTATTATTTCTTACAACTGCATGTGAATCTACAATTATCTCAAAGTAGTAAGTTTAATTAAAAATGATTTTGTAAAAAAATAAAGGCTAGAAAATACTAGTAAAATTTAGCACTTTTCTGTGTCCTTATTGTGTCATTGTGTCCTTGTTATATCCCTCTGTCATTTATTTATAGATCTGAAGGAAACAAAAACATTCTTTTATGTATCAACTGCTGAGTTTATACACAATTGTGCATTTCTGCAACTTCACTTGGAGATAAGGATACATAGCCTCAGTAAATGGTAAGGAGTGGCAAAAAGTCCAGCTCTGGCTTTACTTTCTCTTTTTTAAATAGTGGAAGCTTTGGGAAAAGATGTCATGTCAAACTTTTGATTCAGTCAATAACATATAAATTCTATTCATTTTATAAGGGGAGCTACATAGTTCATTTGCATATAATACCCTTTAATCTTCCTTGTAATTCTCTCATCCTTGTAGATTTAATATAAGTTGATGTGTTCATTGAACTTTTTGGAAGTTCCCTAGGAGACAGGGTTGCCATACTTGTTAGTAAGCTTACCACAAAGAAACAATTTTTTACCAATTACTCTTATATTCTAAAGTATAATTTCATGTTTATAACCTTATTTGAATCTTACTTATCCTATTCACCATGTTAAAATTGCACTTACTTTATTTCTTCCAAGGTAAAGAATAAGATTAATATATCATTTATTAGCATTTCATAACTAAACAAAAGTCTAGAGTCCTCATTTCCTGTGCTATTTTTTTTATATTAGTATAGAAGCATTTTCTATTTTATGTTATGTTCTTCTTAAAGTTATACCACATTATTTGATTTGCCTTGTCTAATTTTACCTTTATCATATTTTAAGCTTACTTGTCTGTGTCATTTTCATTATTATGTATTAAAATAACTAATCAAGCACTTGTGACTTTTCCTATTTTTCATTAATAATGATAGTTTTTTAGTGCCCTACTTATATCTTCCCTGAGACTAATGCTCTACTAGATTCCCCAGATGCTGTTAAATTATCCCAAGAGCCTGTGCTGAAATAGATCCCTATAACTGAATCTGACTTCTCAGTTCCTAATCATATTAAGTCATATTTTATGACATAATTTTTTATGCTCTTAAAATAGTAGGATGATTATTTCTTACTCTACTGAGCAGCTTAGATGAATCTATTGAACTATAAGCATTGATGATAAAGTAACACCTGACTACTAACTAAAATGTATTAACTCTATTCTTTCTTCCTAATTTCCCCACTTGTTTGTTTGGTTGGCTATCTTATCATGATGAACATCTCAGTAAGTTCTTTTAAATATCTATGAAAATAAGGCACAAACCAAGCATATGGATAAATAAGGCTGAGTGAATCTGTCAAACAATTAAATAAAAGAAAATAAAAATTAATTCTTAATTATGGCCTCTATTAAAGTAACATAACGACCTCTTCTCCAGCCAATCTACATTTTCCTGTCAAAGAGGTTTCCCTGGAGTTTAAAGCTGAGCATATCTCTACCAGAAAGCTCACTGTGGCCTACAGAATACCAAAATGTGATCTGATAATATTTGAGACACTATAAAATTTAGCTTTAAGCCATCTTTCTTCATTTCCTATGATGTCCTCTGCTCAGATTGTCCTTTGTTCTGGGCTTTCAGGATCACACTCATTTCATAAATAAACTGTGCCCTATTTTCCTCCCTGTGAAAATATAGGTAACAGTCCTTCCCTTTATCCATGCACTTCCAGCTGGCATTATGATGTCCTGGTGTAAGCAGAGTAGGCCTGCTTACTCTGGATATGCATCAGAAGCTACTCGGCAACTATAAAGTTCTACACACTGTAGGAAGCTCTGCAAATGACACAGGCAAGGGACTTCTGAATGTCAGACTTCTGTAAGGCCATCTAAATCTTAGGGTATTCCCAACCTATCCCCTCAGGGATATTGAGAAACAGGTCAAAATGGTTCCCCAATTCTCCAGCCTTAAGAATGAGATAGAATCCACTCCCTTGGAAATACTGTTCCTACTCTGCTAATAAGAATGTGTGTTTAAAATTGACAAAAATAAAGGCACACAGTTGAAGGCTTTAAGAATTCAGACAGGCATGTCCTTGGAATCTGCTACTCATTCAGGAATGAACTCTAGGGAATAAATCTGAAATTCATCTAAACCATTCCAGTACCTAGTAAAGGGATGGCACATTGGAGGCACTTTATAAATAATGAAATAAATGGATAGATAGATGGAGGAGTAGGTGCTTTCTTCATGGCCTACATACTTTTCCAACCATTTCTGGCTACCAAAGTAATTTAAAATCCAGCTTGAATTTCATCTGTCAAAAAATGTTATTCAGTCCCCCAAGTTGGAGGTAACCATTATGCCTTCTGAATTTATAGTTTATTCTTTAGTCTGTACCTGCCTAATTATGCTTTTATTGCAGTTAAATTCAAATACAGCATTGCCTTTAATAGACTGTAAATCATTTAATATCTGGAAGTTTATTCTATTGAACCTTGTACTCCTCAAAGATCTAGCATCCTGCCTGGCAGGGACCAGTCAATAAGTAATCGGTGTACAAGTAGTCTACTCTTTAATCAATAACCTTGGATCATTGTTCCATATTCAGTCAGTATTTAGAAAATAGCATATTATTAATAACTTATTCAACAAATAGGTATTGAACACCTACTCTTGGCTGGGTAAGAACATAATTAAAATGTAATCAGCTTGACATTTGCTCAATGGGACAAAAACATAAATTTACCAAAAGCTTGTTTTCTCATAAACATTTATAAAAGTATTAAATCAAAACTGAAATTTTTTTGAAAACAATAAATTTGTACCTCATAAGCAAATTTATAGTTTTGACAATTAATCAGCTTATAACAAGGAAAGGGAGCAGAGGAAAGTATTTTTTAAATAGAGTATAAAAGCATTTATAGTGGCACTTCAAGTCCTACTGCGATGTAGTGAAAGGCTTCAGGAAACTGACTTTACATTCATATTTTGTAGGAAAGAGAGCCCTATACGTGATGCTTGCCTTATAGTGTTGACTACATTTTATGTGCACTAGTATTAATATGAAAGAACGCTTTTCAAATGCACACAACTTTGCAAATGGGGAAACAGAGGCAAAGAGAAAATGCATGATTCCTAAGAGTTAAAGCAAATAAAAGGTCAAGACCCCCTCAAGCACTGTTATATTTTCTTTCAGTTCCATCCTACTTTAAGACTATTTTAATATCCTCCACTATAGAAAAACTGTTCCTCTATGAAATTTTAATGTACCTCATGATTTTGGTTAAAAACTTTGGCTGTTTATCCAAAATAGTAAACACATGAGGTAAATGAGGAGACTCAGAAATTCTCCACTTTTGTATTCCAAGATAGTTGATAAAATAGCATGTATCTAACTGGTCATATATTGGTAAACAAGTATATTCAATTAAAATATCATGTTATAAATACTATACTAAAGTTACATAGAAAAGATGAATTTAATGGGGCTATATTCCACCAGAAATTTAGCTCATTGTCTCCAAATAATTACAATAATGGAGTCCTTTTCTTTCATACCAAAAAAAAAAAAAAATACTTAGGATTTATTGTATAGGCACAGACAAGTTGTCATGGTGTATGTGCACCTCTTTCAAGTTACGCTCTACTCAGAACATCAAGACAAACAAAGAAAAGAACATGGTATTTCAGATTTAAATATCCATTATTGGTCCTTTGTAGTAAGTTGTAATGGCAAAACAACAAAACTATTATTTACCATATTCATTTAACACTGAACACTTGTCAGACAATGTTCTAGATGTATGTATATGCAATTTCCTTTAATTTTTCCAAGAGCTGTATAATGTAGTAATGATTGTTTCCATGTAGATAAAGAAGCTGAGACCAAGGTAAGTAAAAATAATGTGCCCAAAACTATAAGATTTATAAATGGGAAGTTGGAATTCAAACATCATCTTTCTGACTTTGAAGTCTTATTCTTGACCACTATATTATAATGCATTTACTCTTTAAAGTATGCCTAGTTATTATCCCCATTTGACATATGAAAAAAACTGAAGCTCAGAATTCAGTACCTTATCAAGAACTACACTAGTCTATGAAATGACCCACTCAACAATTGAATAAAGGTTAATGAAACCGTTCGTCTTCAAAGCACCCTTTCCAATGGACACTGTGCCACTAATGATTATGGTTGGGCACTCATGAAGTCACTATCCTTTAGCATTCTTGGTGAGCCTAATATTATTTAGTTGATTAAAAAGAGAAGAAAACAAAACAAGTGAAAAAATATGCCTCATTCTTATAGTAATGGGTAAAAAAAGTGGCTCTGAATTGATAAGTAAAAATGTGAGCCCTGAGAGTTATTTTAGTCTCATCCAGTAACTTCCCTGTGGACACAAAGCAGCATATGGGCCCTCCTCCTCTGTTCAGGCTTTGATGGTTACTCTGAACCTCTAGGCTACAGTATGTTCTATAATCACTAATAAGGACCACCTGTCTCAAGAAAATCAGCCTAACAAACTGGAGAGACCTAATCGCTCAAATTCACTCTGGGTAGACAATATGCCTTTCATACATGGACTGAGATTATTGAATAGAAACCCTAAATCAAAATAAACAGTTTAGACTAACCGATAGTAATTGCTCAATGAAGAACATATGTTAGTTCCAAAAAAGTGAAAATAAAATCCACAATAATCTGTGAAATATTAAAGACAATGCTTTGGAGAAACTAAAACACCTCATGATTTTCTAGGACAAAGGAAAAGATAACCTACTTGTATTAAAAATGCTTTCATTCCACTAAAATATATTCAGGGCCTATTTGTTGTGCTCACATATGCCTAATTCTGCATTCTCTGTGTACAAAATTATCCTATGATGGAATTCAGCCAGAAAAACTGGCTCCTTGAAATAAGCGGATTTTAGTTCAATAATTGACTGATAAATGTTTAGGATTTGAAATGTGTTGTAAATCTGATTTAATAGAATAAAAAGAGATGGCTATATGGAAGGAGTACCCTTTCATGTCCCTAAACAAGCCCCACCAGAGATCAGGCCAGATTAGCAACATCTCTCTGCAGTGCCCCTGCAGAACCATGTACACATCTCTGTCATTGCACCTGCCTCACTGCACCATGATTACTGATGTGAGGGTCTGTCTGTCCTTCTGGGCTGTGAGCTCCTGGATAGGAGGAACCAACACTTAGCACAGATAATGTGCACAAAATGAACTTATCAAATCCATTAAAAACAAAACAAAACAAAACTATGTATTAATCTTACATGAAGTTGACTTTTTAACTGCAGATAGATTTTCTAAAGCATTAAGGGCAATATTAAAGATAGTCAGAGAGCATGAGCTATAGGGACAAAATGTCAACATTTGAAATATGGAAATTGTCTCTGAACTTTACTTATTTATTTATTTTTCTTGCTTAGGTGAGAGGAGGGGAGAAAATAAGGGAGACTCCCTTATGCAGCCCAACTGGGATCCACTAGGCAACCCCATCTTGGGCCGATGCTTAAATACTGAGCTATTTTTAGCACCTGAGACTGTCACATTCCAATGGAGCTATCCTCAGAACCTGGAACCACCCTTGAACCAATTAAGTCACTGACTGTGGGAGGTGAGGAGGTGAATAAGGGGGAGAGAAGCAGATGGTTACTTCTCCTATATGGCCCAAGACATCCATATGCCAGGCCAATGCTCTATCCACCAAACCACTGGCCAGAGCCCTCTCTGAACCTTCTAGAGCAAACTTTCAGAAAGCAAGAGCCTCTTCTAATAAAGCCCTTCACTTCCCTACTGATCACACGTCTTATCAGACCTCATACTGACCACACAGAATCATGAGATACTGAATTAGTAACAGGTAATAGTTATAGATTTCATGTGTGCCAGGCTCTGAACTAAATGCGTCATTTCATTAATTCATATAATTCTTAACCACCAAAGAAAGTAGGTGCTACTAATATTTCTATTTTATATATGATAAAATGAAGGCAAAGAATTTGTTTGGTGCCCTGCCCAAGTTCTAAGCAGAATTTTAATAGAATGTTCATTTTCTAAGCATCCCGCTCCTCTACCTTCAAGCAGGTGACTGAGCCAACTCCCAGGAATAAACAATCATTTAGTTTTCCCTGATAGATTTCAGAATTCAACAGAATTGACATAACCTCTCCCCACAGTCTAATTTACTCTCTTTTCTTCTCAGGGTCTCATTCTCTCTGTTTCAGTAAAGCAAACGCGGTTATAAATGATCATAACCATGCTTGAGAAATAATTCCTACATATGGTTTTGATGTGTTTTATGAGTGCTAACACAAAAATAAACATAAAAATTTCATGCACCATTAAATGTATATAAAAATCAGCTTGTGATTTAATAAAAAGTTTTAAAATAAATTTATCATGCAGATACAGAGAGATGTGCAATTGTTTGTGTGTGTAATTATCATAGGTATCATGGTGTTATAGATTTGTACACGTATTTTTTAACAATTTAATTTAGTTATGCAAGGCCCTAATCATAAAATTATAATAGGCAGCTTGGCATTTATGAAAGTCAGATAAAAACTATCTTCACATTTTAGCCCATATCAAATTTTATTGTCATATCTATTGTATTTCATATAGGACCACTTTCAAAAGGGCTTTTGCCAAAAAGCTATTGGTTTTCAGATTGATGACAGTAACTTATAGAGTTATTAAATATATGTTTGGATAAATGTTAGTTTGGGTTGCCGAAGAATGGATAAGATGTCATGAGGCTGCTTCACATAGTAAACTAGATATATGGTCATACATCATGCAGCAATAGTTGAAATAGAAGTTGTCTTTGTGCATTATTAAATGTAGAACTGTGCCAAGTGTAAGGAAGTCATTTCAGAACCAATAAATCATAAATACCTAGTTTTATTATTTCTCATCATCTGCTTCTTCCTTGAGAACTTTGGTGCTGTGCTGTGTCAACATACTTCTGTAGGGACTATATTTGGACATCTGGGATTAAAACTATTAAATACTAAATTCATATGTTTTGAGTATGTTCAAACATATGAAATCCTGTGACATGTTATACACAGAGACAAGAATGATCTCCCTCCTTCCCTCATGTATGACATATGCTTTCACCTTTTAGTTAGGATAAGCTGCAGCTAGGAAATGAGCTTCATTATTGATTTAGAAAATGAACTGAACTCTCACAATGTTATGGTAGCTTTGAAAATCAAGAAGAGGAAATATTTTCAGTAGAGGAAAGAGTGGAATACAAATTAAAACAATAGAAGAATATACCCCTAGTGCATTTGAAACATTTGATACATCTTACTGCCTACAGAGGACATACTACTGTTGTAGCAATCCTCAGTGACTCGATTTCTGCAAGTAGTTCTATACCACAGATGTTTTAGAGATACAGAACAAAAGAGTGCCCATCCTTAGCTAAGACTAAAGGGCAGCTCCCTCTTCTATACCCAAAGAAGCCAGTAAGCACCGGTATGGTGCCAAGGGCTGCTCAAATGTGAGATAATTCCTTACCCAGAGGTAAAAAGACACTGCTCCAAGCACCGTGATCTTCCCATGCCACCCCCCAAGCAGCAGCCATGTGCCCTGTGACTTTCTAGGCCTCCCTTACCCATCAAGTTCAGGATTGACTTCCTGCTCCAGAGCCCCTTATGCTTAGTGAGTGCCAGCCTGAGACAGCTATCTTCAAGGTCCCCGAAGACTCCTTCCCCTGGAGAGCCCCCTAGAGGGTTGCCCACTAATCAGGCACATCTAAAGAGATTCCTTTCCCCTCCAACCATCTGCACTCCCCCCATTACCTAACTCCCAGCAGACCCCATCAGGAGAAGAGAGGGCCCCATGGCAGTGTGACACCTGGGCAGGCAAATGCCCAGTGTGTTTGGCATCACGCCCAGGCCCTGGGACCCTGCTTCAGGCTGGTCTATCCAAGTTGTCCTCACATGGCCTTGGGCCTTGACAGCAGCTGAGGTGAGGGAGACAGCCAGCAGCTCTAAGGGCTGTTAAATAATAAATATCACTTTGGGTACATTCACACTCTCTGGTGTTGCCAATGAAAGAGGTAATGTCAATACAGATCATGACTCACTTTCATCAATCAGATGTAGCCTGAAGGTCTCATCTGATGATGTGGCAAAGATGAAATACACTGTTTTCAAGCCCCAGCTTTATCATTCATTGCATACTCTGTTAGCCACTCTCCATCACACACAGTATACAAAGACTTGAACAAGGCAGTCTTTCAGAAAAAATCAAATTTCCCTAAGTATATGTTGGGCAAACAAGTATGTTAGACTTGCCCTCTTCCACTTTGCCTGATCGGTGCATGAGCGCAGGGCAGTGCCTCATGCATAAAGTCTATGTAAGGCTGCAGAAGCTTGCCCTCAGGGTGGCGAACTGTAGATTGCAGATTGCTGCCACCACTGGGAGGGGCCATTGTTTGCCACAGAAGAGATCCCCACCTCCAACCCCGTCCCTGGCCAGTTTGCTCATCAGCCCTGAGAGAGAGAGGTCTTCCCTGACTGCTTGCTCATCCGCCGTAGTGAGACTAATAAACTGAATGGTACACAATCCTTGGGCTCCACGGTTCCATTACTATCCACCTGAATACAGTGTGAACCTGCATGGCCCCAAACACCAAACAGTTTACATACAGCCAATTTTTAGAAAAATTAGACCTTTCATTGAATCCCTACAAATATCTGATTTCTTTACAGACATTTAAGACTTTCCATAACATCTTAAAGTGGAAGGTTGAATCACATCATACAATTTTTAAAAATGTATTTACACCCTGGCTGGTTGGCTCAGTGGTAGAGCATCAGCCCAGCATGTGGAAGTCCTGGGTTCGATTCCCGGCCAGGGCACATAGGAGAAACGCCCATTTGTTTCTCCACCTTTCTCCCTCTCCTTTCTCTCTATCTCTCTCTTCCCTTCCCACAGCCAAGGCTCCATTGGAGCAAAATTGGCCTGGGCACTGAGGATGGCTCCATGGCCTCTGCCTCAGGCACTAGAATGGCTCCAATTGTAGCAGAGCAATGCCCCAGATGGGCAGAGCATTGTCCCTTGGTGGGCATGCCAGGTGGATTCCGGTTGGGCACGTGCGGGAGTCTGTCTGTCCGCCTTCCCCCACTTCTCACTTCAGAAAAATACAAAAAAAAAAAATGTATTTACAAGAAAGTTTTTTCTAACAGAGGTTGTATACTTCAAAGTCAAATGTTCCTCTTTGAGAACAATACCCATTTAATGTACATTTGTAATGATACTTGCTTTTAGATGGAGCTGATTGGTCCAGTGCCCGATGACTTTGTATTCTGTACTCTTGTTGGTTATCTGATACTGGAAGATGTCATAGCGTCCAGGGGCATCTCCGTTTTCATTAAATGTGACGGGTGTCCCAGCACTACCTATAGATGTTTAGAAAACAAAACATTAATAAAGTCTCAGCAAGATAGTCCACTGGACTTATTTTTCTCTAAGAAAGAATGGTTGATGGAAATATATTGTGCATAGTCAGAGATATGACGACTGTAATCCATGCAAGGTCATTTTTGATAGCATAATATCTCTTACACGAAAAGATGCTCAGAAATAAGTACAGGAAGAAGACATGCTTTATTGTGCCCATAAGGAAGTAAATGATGAGTGTCCCAGTTAGGCCTAACAGTTATATAAATAAAAGTTGATGGGCTGAATATTCAAGACTGGCTACAGACAATGAGGTTGATAGAGAAGAGTGTAAATGTATTTAGGTATAACAGCTATTGTACATTAGGGACTGTAAACAGCAGCTCAAAGTGTAGCCGAAAAACATCCCAGCCAGATCCCCTGCAGGTGGACTTGACTTTGAGTTGAGGTCTGCCCTGAAGCAGTTGCCCTATTTGATTTCTTTTCTAAGCCTTTGCTTCTCCTACCTCTTTCCAAGAGAAAATCCATGTAGGCTGCTGTTGGAGACCACTCAGTAGAAGAAAAAGTGATTACTGGGAAGTCTCCACTCTGCTCAGATCATAAAAGTTCCCCTGGTTCAAAGCAACAGGATGTAAGAAATACAGTCTTAATGCCCATTTCCCTTGGATGTTTTCATCTCTCTCACTCTTTTTTTTTAATTTAAGTGAGAGAATGGGAGACAGACAGACTCCTGCATGTGCCCTGACCAGGATCCACCTGACAACCCACGTCTGGGGCAGATGCTCTGCTCATCTGGGGCCAATGCTTGCAACAGAGCTATTTTTAGCACCTAAGGCAGAGGCTCTGTAGAGCCATCTTCAGTGCCCATGGCCAATGCAGTAGAATCAATCAAGCCGTGGCTGCAGGAGGGGAAGAGAGAGTGAGAAAGAGAAAGGGGAGGGGAAAGGGGAAAGAGGCAGACAGTTGCTTCTGTGTGCCCTGACTGGGAATGGAACCTGAAACTTCCACATGCCAGGTTGATGCTCTACCACTGAGACAACTGGCCAGGACCACATATTTTTTTTAATAGCTGCTGCTCAATTTTACTCTCCTTCTTATTAACTTTTACATAATCATGGGTTTTAAGAGTGGAAAGAGCCTGACCTGTAATGTGGCGCAATGGATAAAGCATTGATCTGAAATGCCGAAGTCCTGAGTTTGAAACCATGGGCTTGCCTAGGCAAGGCACATATAAGAAGCAACAGCTATGAGCTGATGCTTCCTGCTCCTCCCCCAATGCCTTTCTCTCTCTAAAAATCAATATTTTTTTTAACCTAAGAAAATAAAATGAGAGCCCTTTAAAAAAAAAAAGAGTAGAAAGGGATCAGTATCCCCAATGCTTTCTTGTCCCATGAAGCCTTGCTGTCTGTATAAAACTTCCTTTTTCCCATCAGCCTTTAGGCCCCCTCCCCGCCCCATCTTCCTGGATTACTCTGTGCTACCTGGACAAATTCATCTGACACCAATCCCTTTTTTTCATGTATGTCTTCTCTCTGCAAGCCCTCTGCCCTGAATTTCTCCTCACAATGTACTGGATTTCATTTCTATACCATCCTAGAAAGGGTTTCCTTCTCACTCTCTTTCCACATTTTATTTTCTAGAAATATGTACTACCAATCATTGTATATGTCAACTTTGTATATTTACATCTTAGAATGAGTTTCTTATTCTACCTGTAGAGCTTTTAACTTAAGCCAATAATCACAACATTCTACAATATTTAACATGTCAAACAAAATGTTCGACTTAAGACAGTGTCAAATAAACACAAATAGAGTCACACAGCAGCAAGTAGGTTAATCTCCTAGTATTGACTGGAAAGATGTCTAATATCCTCTGTTGACTCTTCCTGAAAGGTAAACAGTATCTGATGAGACCATGGGTAAATGGTATTGGCCATACTGCCAAGGCCACAAATGATGGCAGAGCTTGGAAAGAGAGCACTGTGTTCTGAGAGTCCCGGGTGGCATGTCCATGTTAACTCTGCCTCCCTGTTCAATTTCACAACTTGTGCATGTCTCTTTTTCTTCACATATCCCATAGGGACTTAAAAATGAATATGAACACATTTTCAAGTTCTAAAGGAAATGTATGCATTTTAATTATTATTATTAATAGTTCATATGGGAAGTTACTTTAGCTATAAATCAAGAAAGAAATGAGGGACTGGGGAGGGGGTAAAATAGGAGTTCTCCAAGCAATTGGAACTATCTTAGTCCCTCCTTAGATACTCAAGGGGAAACCCACTGCCATACCTGACCAAACCTAGTTAATAAAGGTTAACCTTTAAATCCTCAGTTCCTGTATCTGTAAAACTGGGACAATAAAGATGCTTTTCCCCAGGGCTCTTATTGAAAATTATGTAAACAAGTATTTGTCAAGTGCACTGAACAATAGATATTTAGATAGGATCATTATTCACCCCATATGTATTTTCAGTATACACCAATGCAGAGTAATAGAGAGCATGCTGAAATTCTTTAAGTGATAGTTAGACAAAGGATTATGGAAATTCAAATGGGAAAGGTATTGCTTAAAAAAATACATATCAGTTATGAATTTCATATTAACATCATCAGCAATTTCTGACATTGATAGGTTACTTCAAAAAATCCTGATGTCAGAATCCCAACAAATAAGGGACATTTTATTTTCTCTAACTAAAACCCCAAATGTTGTCACATCCTTCACTGAATGACTCTCTGTCTTCTGCAACAGTCCCAGTCTTTTTCATCTTAATGGAAGAATGCTACTTGTGTAACACATTCTTATAAATGTACTCTAAATTATACATGATCCCTAGCATCTCCCCATTTCTTCACCTCTTTCTCCAACTTGAGAAAGTATAATAAAAAGCCAGTGAATAAGAGGTATATTATCAACAAAAATAATGCATGTTCAACTTTGATACTTTAAATATCACTATTAATAGCAGTTCACAAAAAATCTGACCCTGCATTAAGAGGCAATATCCTAAATTGGTAGGAGTATGGGTTTTGGAGCCCGACCATTGGGTTTAAATTCCAACTCCCATACCTCTTATTAGAAGTATAATCCCAGGTAAGTTACTTAATTTCACCCTTTTTCACTTTTCTTATCCTTGAAAGGGGCTAATAGTAGTTCCCATCTCAGAAGAATATATGAGGATTAAAATAACATACACAAAACATTTGGCCTATAGTATTTTATAGGCATTAACTATTATTTTCTCTACTGTTTTATGGCAATGCTGTGTTGGAGATCCAGTGTCTATAAAAGAACATAAGAATTTCTTTAGCATTATGTGGCTTTCCTGAAGTTAGTCTTACTAGTCTTTGTTCTTGTCTTTCAACACAATGCTGCATGTACTGAAAATCCAGTTCCCTAAATTTACCATGCTCTTTCTCATCATTCTGTCTCTGCGCATGTTATTTTCTGTAAGTGCCCTTCCTCCTAAACGTTCTCCTTTATATAATTCCTTCACAATGTAGCTTGAAGGTCACATTACAGAAATCTTGAGCAGACACCCAAGTCCTCTTCACATCCTACCTGCTCTATCATAGCACTGGCTACACTCTGTGCACTTTGTTCATACTTAATCAAAACATTTCTTCAACAGATATTTATTGAGAACCTATTAGGTGCTCAACACTGGGTGGACCTTGGGCCTCTCTCACAAAAATACAGTCTCCTTAAATCCCTTATCTTTGTAGGCACTGCACTAAATACATAGCTCAATACTGAATGAGCAATCAACAAATTATAGTAAAGCATGAAAGACACACCCACTAATGATCCAAAGAAAATCCATACATAGGCTCATAACATTATGAACTCCACTTACATCAACTCTCACCTTTTATATTCACAAATAAAGACACTATATCAGTCCTTTTCACACTGTTATCAGTGTGAAGCTAGAAACTGCTCTTGTAACTTGCTCACTAATCTGATTTCAGATTCTGAGCTAAGCTTGCAGATGAATCATTTCAAATCTTCCACATGAGAAACTGACTTCTTTGGCATTTTGGCTCTTCTCAAATGGCTGCCCTGTGGTTCTGTGGTCTGTGTAACAAAGACCACCTTGGAGTAGCCAAGGGACATGCTTTTTACCTATTTCTACAAGTAGCAATTTAAAAGTTCGTCCATTTACTAAATGTGGTCACCCTGAAAAACAGATTTGAGTGGCATTTTGTCCAGAAAAAAAAATCCAAATGACAAATGTCTCAATATATCCATCATTTTTATTACGGTTTACTAACAACACAGGTAAGATGTATAATAAATATATTTGGTTGGGCTAAATATATATATAATGCTCTCTACATATATAATGCTCTAGCAAATTCTTTTGCTTTGTTTCTTTTTGTCCTAAAGTTTAGCTATTTCAGAATCTTTGAAGTCAATTTATTTTTTAAATACTTTTTGAATCTATGTGCCCTACAGGAGAAACAGAAACACATGGAATTGTGAGGCAGTTTTAAAAGTCAGTACCCCTCTCAGAGTCTATACATCTCCTAGAATATTTTCTGTTCAATAAAAAATGTGTGGAAAAACTATATTTTTATTACTAGGCACACCAAGTACTTCAGAGTGCTTATGTAGAAATAATGATACATTCAATGAAAACTTTATGTGAAAATGTTGGCTCTGTTCAATATTGTTCTAGGGAATAGTATGCATGGCCTTGAGATCCAAGGACTAGGGCTTGATTTCTGGCTCTGACACTAACCGGGGTGATCTGGGCATGTGACCCTCACTACACCTGTTTTCTCAACTGTTAAGGAAGCACAATTACCCCAACGTCCCTGAGCTATTACAAGGGTAAGGCTCTTAGTGGATGACTGCCAGGCAATAGCTATGCAATAAATATAAACTATCATCGTCATCAGCCATTCTGGTGCCTACACATATGCTCCTTGGCCTACATTTCCTTATTTTCACAATGCAGAAAACAACAGGAGAATAATTTATTCACCCTTATGTGCAAATGTTATAAATACATTTATAAGTATAAGCATCTCAGTTTATTGTTATGTTTATTACTTTTCTTCCTCCTTTTTGCTACAAAACACTATATATTTTTCTTTTCATAACCACCTACACTATTGTGTAAGCAGAAAAAAATAAGAAAGCTAAAAATGAAGCCAGCTAATTTAGAATTCCTAGTGTCCTTGAAAGAAAAAGGAATTTATGAGATTTTAAGTCCTTGACCAAAATGCCATAGGAAAGAGCAATTTTCAACAGAATCTCAATTATTCATGATCTCCCTCTCCTTATCCAGTTTATTTTATCAAGTATTTATTACAGTTAAGAAACAAAACTAGCCTGACCAGACGGTGGCACAGTGGATAGAGCATCAGACCCAGGTTCAAAACTCCAAGGTCACCAGCTTGAGTGTGGGCTCACCTGGTTTGAGCAAGGCTCACCAACTTGAGCCCAAGGATTCTGGTTTGAGCAAGGGGTCACTTGGTCTGCTGTAGCCCCTAGTCAAGGCACATACGAGAAAGCAATCAATGAACAACTAAGGTGCCACAACCAAGAATTGATGCTTCTCATCTCTCTCCCTTTCTTTTTTTTTAAATTAATTTTAATGTGGTGACACCAATAAGTCAGGGTACATATGTACAATGAAAACATCTCCAGGTTATCTTATCATTCAATTATGTTGCATACCCATCACCCAAAGTCAAATTGTCCTATGTCACCTTCTATCTGGTTTTCCCTATGCCCCTCCCCTCCTCCCAATGCTTCCCTTCCCTCCCTCCCCCCACCCCGTAACCACCACTCTCTTGTCCATGACGCATAGTCTCACTTTTATGTCCCATCTATGTATGAAATCATGCTGTTCTAAGTTTTTTTCTGATCTACGTATTTCACTCCATATAATGTTATCAAGGTACATCCATTTTGTTGTAAATGATCCGATGTCATCATTTCTTATAGCTGAGTAGTATTCCATAGTATATATGTACCAAAGCTTTTTAATCCACTCGTCCTCTGACAGACACTTGGGCTGTTTCCAGATCTTCGCTATTGTGAAAAATGCTGCCACAAACATGGGGGCGCATTTCTTCTTTTGAAACAGTGCTATGGTGTTCTTAGGGTATATTCCTATAAGTGGGATAGCTGGGTCAAAAGGCAGTTTGATTTTTAATTTTTTGAGGAATCTCCATACTGTTTTCCACAGTGGCTGCACCAGTCTGCATTCCCACCAGCAGTGCAGGAGGGTTCCCTTTTCTCCACATCCTCGCCAGCACTTATTCTGTGTTGTTTTGCTGATGAGTGCCATTCTGATTGGTGTGAGGTGATATCTCATTGTGGTTTTAATTTGCATTTCTCTAATGATTAGTGATGTTGAGCATTTTTTCATATGCCTATTGGCCATGTGTATGTCCTCTTTGGAGAAATTTCTATTCATTTCTTTTGTCCATTTTTTGATTGGACTGTTTGTCTTCCTGGTGTTGAGTTTTGTAAGTTCTTTATAAATTTTGGTTATTAACCCCTTATCAGACGTGCTGTGGAATGTGTTCTCCCATTGTGTGGTTTGTCTTTTTATTCTGTTCTTATTGTCTTTAGCTGTGCAAAAACTTTTTAGTTTGATATAGTCCCATTTGTTTATCTTGCCTTTTATTTCTGTTGCCCGTGGAGATAAATCGGCAAATATATTGCTGCTACAGATGTCGGAGAGCTTGCTGCCTATGTTTTCTTCTAAGATGCTTATGCTTTCACGGCTTACATTTAAGTCTTTTATCCATTTTGAGTTTGTTTTTGTGAATGGTGTAAGTTGATGGTCTAGTTTCATTTTTCTGCAGGTAGATGTCCAATTTTCCCAACACCATTTGTTAAAGAGGCTGTCTTTACTCCATTGTATGTTCTTTCCTCCTTTGTCAAATATCAGTTGTCCATAAAGATGTGGGTTTATTTCTGGGTTCTCAGTTATGTTCCATTGATCTATGTGCCTGTTCTTATGCCAGTACCAGGTTGTCTTGAGTATAATGGCCTCGTAGTAAACCTTGATATCTAGAAGAGTGATACCTCCTGCTTTATTTTTTCTTTTTAAGATTGCTGAGGCTATTCGTGTTCTTTTTTGGTTCCATATAAATTTTTGGAATATGTGTTCTATATCTTTGAAGTATGTCATTGGTATTTTAATTGGTATTGCATTGAACTTATAAATTGCTTTGGGTAATATAGACATGTTAATGATGTTTATTCTTCCTAGCAATGAGCATGGTATATGCTTCCACTTGTTTGTATCTTCCTTGATTTCTTTTATCAATGTTTTATAATTTTCCGAGTACAAGTCCTTAACCTCCTTGGTCAAATTTACTCCTAGGTACTTTATTTTTTTGGCTGCAGTAGTGAAGGTTATTATTTCCTTAATTTCTTTTGCTGACAGTTCATTGTTGGTATATAGAAATGCCTCTGATTTCTGAGTATTAATTTTATATCCTGCCACCTTGTTGAATTCATTTATAAGGTCCAGTAGTTTTTTGACTGAGACTTTAGGGTTTTCTATATACAATGTCATATCATCTGCAAATAATGATAGTTTTACTTCTTCTTTTCCAATTTGGATGCCTTTTATTTCTTCTTCTTGTCTGATTGCTGTAACTAGGACTTCTAGAACTATGTTGAATAAAAGTGGTGAAAGGGGGCACCCCTGCCTGGTTCCTGATCTTAAGGGGATTGTTTTTAATGTTTGTCCATTTAGTATGGTGTTTGCTGTGGTTTTGTCGTAGATGGCCTTTATCATGTTAAGGAATGTTCCCTTTATTCCCACTTTACCGAGAGTTTTGAGCATGAATGGGTGCTGGATTTTCTGTCCCTATCTGTCTATCTCTCTGTCTCTCTGTCATAAAAAAAGAAAAAAGAAATAAAAAGAACTATATATGTGAATTAGAATCACATTAAGTTTTATTGTTTAGGAATCAGTAAGATTACTTTTATATATCAGTTATTTGGCCTTTGTCCATTGAAGACTTTAGTATCTGACACATTGTATTTATTTCCTTCCACATTTCTCTTGTCACTTCTGGTGGCCACATCATCCACCTGGATGACTCAACATCCTGGCCTCTGCATGAGCTGGCTTCCTCACTTCCAGTTATCTCCTGTCATGCATCTTACCACCCACTATTACATTCAGACTCTAAAAGTTGTCCTGGCCAGTAACTACATCATCCCTTTGGATACCAACTCCCATCTCCTATCACTGCAACAATTTCATGAGCTCCTAAATGTACTATTAATTTATCAGCCCAATGTGTCATTAGACTTTACTCCCATGTAGTGTCTCTTTCCTCCTATTCTTGCATAGCTTCTATGATCCTCCTTGAAAATAGCCTCTGTTCTCTTGTACATCTCCCTCTGTTCAGGTATATTGCTCTGCCAAGACATGACTAAACTCAGTTGTACGTAGCTGATGCCTGCATCAAGTAGCTCAATATTGTTTGAGAAAATCATAAAACTTTACTGTCTCGCAAGGCCAGAGCTGCCTTGGGCCCAGCTCTGAAAATGAGCATCTCCCTACATTCTGTACAGTAGGTTCCTTGCTTGTTTCATTTAGTCCCACGCCTGCTGTCTGGTTTTACTTTAATGTTATAACCTCAGATTGCCAATGTTTAGTTAAAAACATTAAGTTAAAATGACATTTAACCTCGTACCTTCATTGATGAGTCTCAAATTTTATCACAATTTCTCAATTAGTACACTTTCACCCCTTTAGGATGACTGATTTTTCCATGCCTCGCATATAGAACATCTTCCTTCACCTGTCATTTCAGCTTGTCTCATACTTTTTCACTGAAAGAATATAAAAAGCAACAAGAAAAAATAACTCCCTTCATTGCACAAAACCTACAATCTACTGGTCTAGTCCTCATTTTCTAGACAGTAAAGTTTTATGATTTTCTCAAACAATGTTGAGCTACTTGAGTGTAGGCAAAGACTATGTACAACTGAGTAATCATGAAGAATACTATCATATTGTCTCTTCCCCTTAATGATGTCATGCCCCTGAGCCAGTTAAAGCTATCCTCCTCCTTTAGTACTAGGACCTCACTGACTCTCACTCTCCACATACTTCCAGTTTCACAGTTCACTTTTCTTTCTTTACATCAACACACTTAGACTGCCTGCAGTGTTTGCTTCAGTTTACTAATAACACTCATCTTTAAAAAAAAATAAGCCAACAAATTCCTTTACTAACCATACTGCCTCATTTATATGCTCTCAGGATTAAAACAAAATTTTCTGAGAGAGCTGTCCTCACTCTCTCCATTTCCGATGTTCCACAAACCCTTCACACCACTTGAATTTAAAATTTAACCTCATACCTTCATTGATGAGTCTAAAATTTATACAGCTAGCCCTGAGCACAGACTTATCCAATTACCTGTATCTCCACTTCATTGTTTGATATCTTAAACTTTATACATCAGACACAACACTTGCCTCTTTTTCATTTATGAATGCCATCCTCAGTCTTTCCTTCCTTTGTGAGCAACTGAGGACTGCCCATCCATTCAAGCAAGTCAAAACCTAAGTTAAAACCCCACATCTAACTATAAAACAGGGTCTGAGCTATGAAATTTATTTGGTATAACCCAATATATACAAAATACTATGTCAAAATGTAACCAATATAAAAACATGAATGAGATATTTTACACTGTTTTTTACATACCAGGTATTCAAAATGCTGTATATACTTTGTACTTAGAGATCATTGCTACTCAGACTAGCCACATTTAAAGTGCTCAGTAGCCTTCATATTAAACAGTGCAGGACAAAAAGACAAATCATTTCAGCAGTCATTGCTCCAAGCCTTCATTCATTGGGGAAGGAATCCACTGATCCAGCCTCCACTTCAACTTCAGCAGGACTGAACACTCTTCATTAGTTTCTCCACCAAAGGGATGTCTGACCATGGGTCATGGGATGCTAGATCTGGAGATAAGATCCTAAAATCAAATCCAAACTGTCCCTGTGGTAGAAAGAAGCAAACAAAAGCCACCTCTAACACATTAACAGGTTCTATCTCCAAAACACATACAGAATGTTCCCGTTCTCTCCATTTCCTCTTCTTCTATGCTGTTACAAGCTACTGTGATCAGTCTCTGAACCCCTAGTCTATGCCTTGTATTCACACTTAGCATTGACACCCCACCTGCTGTTCTGTAGCGAGATTAATACTTTGAAACATAAATCAAATCATATGGTTCTTCTTAAAACCATGCAGTGACTTCCCTCTTCACTTAGAATATGAAAGAAAATATTTGTCATGGCCTTTTCTGGGCACATAGCTGGCTATATTTCTAGTCTTTCCTGCAGAGAGTTGTGCAGTCAAATCATTAGCTTTAGCTAATGAAACATGAACAGAAGAGATAGGTACTAGTTCTGGACCTTGGTCATTAAAATCTTCCTAAGGGGTCTTCTGTGATCTTTTCTTCTTCTGGCTAGCTAAAATGGAAATGCAGGACAGCTGGAGAAGCTACATGTGAAATATGGGAGAGCTTGTATCAGCCCACCTTCTTGGATGAGTGCTCAGAGGAGGTCTGTTGTGATTTTTCATCCACTCATTCATTGAATACTGCTATCTGAGTACAAAACAAACTTCTATCCTTTTCAGGTCATTATAGGTTGTTAGTCTAGTGTTCATAGCAGATAATCATAATACACCAGTACCTAGAAAAGTAGGTTATTGGTGAATAGTTATTAAATAAATAACTAAAATTGGATTAAATGTAGAAATGAATGCTTCACTTCATATCATACTATAAAGCTTTAAGACTAATATAGAACCTGACCAGGCAGTGGTGCAGTGGATACTGTGTCAGACTGGGATGTGGAGGCCCCGGGTTTGAGACCCCAAGGTCACCAGCTTGACCACAGGCTTGTCTGGCTTGAGCAAAAAGCTCACCAGCTTGGGCCCAAGGTCGCTGGCTCACGCAAGGGGTTACTCTGTCTGCTGAAGGCCTGTGGTCAAAGCACATATGAGAAAGCAGTCAATGAACAACTAAGGTGTTGCAACGAAAAACTGATGATTGATATTTCTCATCTCTCTCCATTCCTGTCTGTCTGTCCCTATCTATCCCTCTCTCTGACTCTCTCTCTGTTCTTGTAAAAAAAAAATAAAAAAGAATAATATAGAGTTTTAGAACTGCATATCAAAGGCATTAGCATGGATTAATTAACGGCTTTCAGATTCTCCTTCAGAGTCAATACTAATGATTGCACAGTGAATTCATGGAATATAAATGTGGAATCAGAATGTGTAACTATATTCCAGAATTTCCCAGCATATTCTCCATGCTATTTACCTTGGCTAAAGTACTCACTCAATTGGATATTTTCATAAAAACTAAATATAAAAATATTACAAATATGTGTCCGCACAGAGAAATTTTGGGCTGAACATGTTTTTCTTTAACTGATTATTTATGAGCATGAAATAAGTAAGATAAAGAATGTAGTCAAATCACATTTCTAATTCTCTTATTAAACCCTCCTTATTAATTTTCCATCACAAAAGTGAACTGACAATAGTACCTTTTCTTGTGGAAATGTCTTTATGATACTTGAATTTAAGGTTCTTTAAGAATGCAAAGTGTCATGATCATTAATGAACAGCACTAGTTCAGAAATAGAAATGCAACCTATGACTGCACTGATAGTCCAATAGACCCCCCTCATCCATGGGAGATAGATTTCACAATCCACAGTGAATCCTGAAACCATCTAAAGTAATGAATCCTATATATTCTACATTTATTCCTGTATTTATGTAGCTATGATAAAGTTTAATTTATAAATTAGGCACAGTAAAAGATTAACAACAATAAATAAGAACAATAAAATGATATACTATAATAAAAGTTATGTGACTGTGGTCTCTCTCTCTCTCTCTCTTTCCTCCTTTCTTTCAAAATATCTTATTGTCCTGTATTCATCCTTCCTCTTATGATTATGTAAGATGATAAAAGGCCTACATGATAAGATGAAATGAAATGAATTATGTAGGCATTGTGACATGGCATTAGGCCACTATTGACCTGATGATATGTCAGAAGGAAGATCATCTGCTCTGGGTGATCCCAAATCACAGAGACATGATGATGTTGATGATTGGACTCAGGAGCAGAGGATGTTCATGGTTGGGGATCATCGATAGTTGAAGGTTTTTTGCCAAAACCTTTTGGAAGGATACTGTAATAGAGAGCTATTGTCTCTTTTTAACTAATGAAAGTGTTGGTGCAGAGGTTGTCACCCTTTGGTGATCATACACCCATATGATAAATGCAATGTTCCACCCACCCTAGAATCACAGTCTATAATTTTGTCCTTAAATGTCTGTCAATTCAAGTGTCAATTTGAAACACGTTGGCAAATTCCAATAATGTTCATGTGGTGGGTTCTGCTTCCAGTTCTTCTTCTTCTTCCTCTGTACATGAGTCAACAAGTTTTCCTCATTCCTCATTTCCATATATTTCTCAACTTCTTTATCAAGGATGTCATCAAATTCTTCTCCATCAACTCTTTTTGTTGTGTGAATGATTTTCCTAACTTCTCCATTGATCCCTGGGAAGCCTTTAACATCATTCATGACTTTACTTCATAAACTCTCCAAACAGGCATTTACAGTTTTGTTTTTAATCCATCTGCTGCAGCTCCAATGAATGTTACTTCCAGAAATATTGAATGATTTCCAGTACTGCTCTATGTCCAGATTAAGGTCTGCAACAATTACTAATTGAATATAATCAACTACCAGGTGGGTATATGTGGCTTTGACAAACCAAATGATGCTCCAGTCCAGACACTGAAACACTGGAGTGGTATTTGGAGGGACAAATACCACCTTGACATTTTCATCTTCATAGAAAACAGATTCAAGCTGGCCAGATGCATTGTCTGTTATTAATAAGATTTAAAATTCCAACCCTCTCTCTTCCCAGTATTTTCACACTTCTGGGTTGAAGCATTGGTGGAACCATTCCATAAACAAACTGTCACCCATGCTTTCTGATTATGTTGCCAGCAAATGGGAAGATCTTGTTTTGTTTTGTTTTTTAGATCCCATGGGCCATTCTCTCCATACCCTATGCCTGGCTTTTATCATATGTGCTGCAGTGTTGCGAAATAGTACAAGAGTTAATCTGTCCTTTAATGTTTTCTGTCCTGGTGCCTTCTTTACACTTTTTTGAATGCAGGTTCAATTGGGCATCTTCTTATAGAAAAGCATGGTTTTCTCACAATTGAAGACTTGCTTTGAATGGTATTCTTTCTCCTAAATCAATGTGGCAGCAAATTCCTCAATGGCAGATGTAGTCTTTCCAGTATTTTTTATGTTTTTTCAGTCTAAGAATACTCCGGGATCTGTGCAACCATCCTTTCCTTGCACTAAATGGCTTGGTGCCACTCATTTTGATGTCTTTGTATAGGTTCAGTCCATTCTCGTGAAACACATAACTCTCAAATAGATATGTTTTCTGTTCATGTCTTCCACCAACAAATTTAATGCCTTTTCTATCCTTTTTTAAACCTCTATTTTCTTTTCCTTTTGATTTTGTTTTTAATTTTATTTTTTAATTACAGTTTATATTTACTATAATTTTATATTAGTTTTAGGGTACAGCATAACCTTATCCATCTTAACTAAGCACTTATCATGTATTGTGGCCATTATTTGTGCAGTTTGAGTTGCAACAGCAAAACTAGCAGAAATATTTTTTTCTTTTCATAATTTCATGGATAAAAGGCTCATTCTTCCATAGATCTTAGCAACTTCAGCATATGATTTCTTTTTTCTTATTAAGTTGAGAACTTTCACTTTTTCACTTAATGAAAGCACTTTATGGGTTCTCTTCAGCATGTCAGAATTACCAGTTTTGCTACTCTTGTGCTTTAGGACCATTAGTTAGTAAAATAATTGTTACTTCAACTTTATAGCACTGGGATACCATGACTGTTGGATGATTACAAAGTGACTAATGGGTAGGTCGCATATACTGCATGGATATTCTAGACAAAGAAATGATTCACGTTCTGGGTGATAGAACAGGACAACATGAGATTTCATCATGATACTCAGAAAGGTGCATAATTTAAAACTTATGAATTATTTCTGGAATATTTCACTTAACTTTTTCAGACTGTGGTTGATGGCAGGTAATTGAAACTGCAGAAAATAAAATCATACATAAGGGGAAGTTTCTATACTCAAATAAGCTGATAGAACTTTTAAAATAAGAAAAGAACCATTACTTAGTAATATACATCTCAGGGTAGCAGATAAATTAGGAAGTTTAAATAAAATCTCTTATGGGAAGAATGACCAGTAAGACTCTTAAAATATCCAATGTCTGATTAAAGGAAAGAATGAAAAAGAATAAGAAATAATTAGGCAAAATTAAGTAATTCAACTTAAGAGAAATTAGAGAACAGTCCAGAGTACATTGTAATAATCTGAACTCAGTACATTTTTATTCCCTAATAGAAAACCACTTTCTTCAGCAACTTATGTTTTTATTGTTTCTTTTCTGTGGTATTTCATATTACCTATTCATTTTTTTTAATTTTTTTTTATTTATTCATTTTAGAGAGGAGACACAGAGTGAGTCAGAGAGAGAGAGAGAGAGAGAAAGGGGGGAGGAGCTAGAAGCATCAACTCCCATATGTGCCTTGACCAGACCAGTGCAGGGTTTTGAACTGGCGACCTCAGTGTTCCCAGGTCGACGCTTTATCCACTGCGCCACCACAGGTCACGCCACCTATTCATTTTTATGCATGATTTTCATGACATGTTATTAACTAATTGTTGTATCTCTAAGAATGCTTGATTAATAATTGCTTATCTAACAGTGATGAGCACATTTATGAAAGCAGTGTGTGTGTGTGTGTGCACGTACACAAGTGTGTGTTTGTGTACCCTGGTCAATTCCAATGTGCCACTGAAAAAGAAAAGGACACTCTTGCCATCTGGATTTAAAATAATCAGATTGATCAATTTTTATAATGAATGCTAGCTGAAGGTTTCTAAATTTTGCTTTTTAGATTTGCATTTTTAACTTATTTACTTGTGGTATGAGGTTGGGATACTATCTCATTTTTTCCTACACTGATAATATTTTTATCAGCAATACCTTCTTCAACCTATCTTTGCTTTAACTCTTCCATATTCAATTTACAACCATCCCATTAAGTTCCATTAACAATCCTTTTCAGATTATGATAGGAAAATATATGGAATCTATAAGTTAATGGGGAAGATTTGATATCTTTACAGTCTTTTTATCCATGAGTATGAGTTGTCTCTCAGTTCTTTAAATCTATTTCTTTTCATAGCACTTCACCATTTTTGTAGATTTATTCCTAGGTAATTAATATTTTCTAATGCTACTATAAATGATGTCTTGTATAATCTACTACTTTATTGCTACTATATAGAATGCAACTGCTTTTATTCTGCATTAGTCTTATGTCTAGCTCTGAGGTTCTCAACTGGAGAAAATTCTGTTCCCCTAGGAATATTTGGAAAATGTCTGGAGACATTTTGAGCTGTTGCAACTGGGGAAGTGGTACCTCTGGTTACTGGTGAAAGAGGCCAGGGGTACTACTAAATATCCTACAATACACAGAACATCCACCTATAATAAAGAATTATCCAGTTCAAAATGTCAATAGTTTCAACGTTGAAGAACCCGTGTAAGAGTCTCTTATTATACTTAAGCATTTATCTCTAAATTTTTTAACCTCTATATAAAGAATCATGTTATCTGCAAATAATTATAAATTAATTTTCCTTTTAATAATTTTTATACCTCCAATCTTTTTTCTCCTTTTGTTATTACTATCTAAGACCTTTTATATAATTTTGACATGAAGTAATGATAGTGGAATCCTTATGCATTACCTAAGTTTAAAAGAATGTTTCCCACATTGGCTATTTATAATTATGTTTGATTTAGGCATTTTATAAGTGCTTTTTATCAGTTTAAGGAAGTTCTTTTCATTCTAAATGTACTAACAGTTTTACCATTAATACATATTTAATGTTAGTAATATCTTTTATGTATCTTTTGAGATAACTTTTTCATTTAATTCTATTACTGTAATGAGTTATATTTATACATTTTCAAGTATTATGTCATGGAAGCTTGGGATGGATCCAGCTTGACTTCAGGTATTTTTGTTTTTGCACCATTGAATTCAATCAGCTAATATTTTGTTTAGAATTTTTACATTCATATTCATGAGTTAGGTGGAACTATAATTTTTCTTTATCCCTTATAATGTCCTTTTTGTGTTGGTTTCAGGGTTATACTGGCCACAGACAATAAATTGGAAAAACTTCCCTCTTTTTCTATCCTCTGCAAGAGTTTGTATAAAATACTAATAACTTTCCTTGAAAGTTTTATAGAATTCACCTAAAATGATCCCAGAAACCCTCAAGAGAGTAAATAAATCAATTGTGGTCTATAGAAAACTGCACTCAAAATACACAGACAGCCATAAATATAGATGAATCTTAGTAATATTATATTAAGTAAAAAGAGTAAGTGCCAAAAATACCTTTCACAAAGGTATAAATGATTCAAATTTAATTTTTTGTGTGTTTTCAGAATATATATGCAAAGAAATGTACTGTAAAAGGTAAGAATATTGATTGTCCTGGAAGGATGGGAGATAGGCTGGTGATGGGAATACAGTCATACTGCTGAGATATCCTGGGTTGGGTTCTGGATGAACACAACGAAGTGAATATCACAATGAAGTGAGTCACATGAATTTCTTGATTTCCCAGTGCATGTAAAAGTTACATTTACACTATATTGTAATCTAATAAGTGTTCAAAAGCATTATGTCTAGGAAGAGAAAATGGCGATGGAGTAGGCGGACATTACAACACCCACCTCCCAGAACCAAAGTGGATTACAATTTAACTTAGAAACAATCATCATGAAAAATCAACTTTGGATTAAACTAAGAGGAATTTATTACCAAGCATCACTGAAGAAACCACACTGAGACTGGTAAGAAGGGTGGAAACACGGAAAGTACTGCCCTGCTCCCAGGAGCTAGAGGCAGCCTGGAGAGTCTCTCATGGTAGGTAGGTTGCCCAGAGTGTTGTGAGTCCTCATCCCTAGGACCAGACACCCAGCCTGGAGCCCCAGAAACTAATGGAAGCATACATACATCATTTAGCTGAAAAAAGATCTGGGTTACTATTTATGAGAGGGAGACAGAACTCTCAGACCCAGGCTACATTTTAAAGGGACCACACAGAAAACCTCATTCACAGCCACTTACCCAGGGATCCAGGAGTGGGGAATGCCAAGAGAATTGGAGTTGCAAGAGAAAAGTGTATTCTCAAGGGCAGAGGAAGAGACTGTGGGGGACAGCCACCCTGACCCCTGTACTGGTCACTCCCCAAACCTAAAGTGGCCATTTTTGCTGGTAGAACCAAGCCAGCAAAGGGAAGCAATTATCTTGCTCACCAGAGGCTCTCCTGCCTCAGTCAGTGCAAAGAGATGCTTAGAAGCAGGGAGCACATCAAGGACACAAAATTTGAGTGCTGAGGGGCTACACTGCCCCCCAAAACTTCTGAGTAACTACCAAAGGGCAAGAGAATCTGGCTGCGGCCAGTGGCCCTAGCTCTTGTCCCGTGCAGTGGTGGGGGATGGAGTGAGGTGGGGCAAGGCATCCCCCGTGCCAGTGGGAGTGGAACCCATCAAAAAGTCCTGCATGCTAATGCGGGGGAGAGCCTGGTCGCCCACATGGCAGCAGTGAGGGGCAGAGCCTAGAGAGGCATCCCACTCACCCATGGTGGACAGAGCCCAGTGAGGCAAGGAGTCCCCCGTGCCAGCAAGGGGTGGAGCCTGGTAGGGTGTTCCATGCACCAGCAGTGGGGCAAAGCCCAGCAAGGCATCCCGTGCACCTGCAGGGCAGCCCAAGCTGCAGCCCACAAGCCCACGCACCTGGCAGTACTGGTGCTTGAGTGCCTGAAGAGGCAGTGCGAGTCTAGCAGAAAGAAAACAACTTGAGAATAGAGAGGCCATTACACACTGGCCAAGAGTATATAAAAGCTTGCCCAGAAATACAGCTAATATTTAAAAGGGCACCAGGACCTAGGAGAGGCAGCCAAAAATTCTAAATCACCTGTAGCTCCAAGAAGGTTGCTAAGCACTAGTCATAAGCAGTGAAACCCACTGGTTTGCACCAGATTTTGGCCAGGGAGGTCCAAGGCTGGTACATCCAGTGGCTAGATAGGGAGAGCATCATCTTAGGACCTAACAACCCTAGTTAGAATGGTATCTTAAGGAAACTCCTCACACCTGACCCAGGTAAGGCATAGAAAATGCTGACACAAATAGCAAAAAGAGCATTAACAGCAGACAGGCAGCCAACAGCTGAGGCCAACCAAAAAAGATCTAGCAACAACACAACTGAAAGCTGGAAGCAAACAACACCAAACCTATACTCAACTAGCTACACAAAGAGCATATCCAAAGGAGCAGTCTATATGTGACAAAATGGGAAGACAGAGAAATGTAATTCAAATGAATCAACAAGAGAAATCCCCAGAATAAGAAATGGATGAAATGGAAATAACCAAGATACCGGATACAGAGTTTAGAAAATTGATTGTTAAGATGCTCAAGGATCATAAAGCAACAACAGATGGATATAATGATCATCTAAACAAAGAGATAAAGGCATCAAAGATGACACTGAAATCATAAAAAAGAATCAGACAGAAATGACAAACACAACATCAGAAATGAGACTACACTAGAAGAAATTAAAAGCAGGCTGGATGAAGCAAAAGATCAAATCAGTGATTTAGAGAACAAGATAAGCAAAAGCACGAAAGTAGAACAGCAAAAAGAAAATCAAAATGCCCGAGGAAACTCTAAGACAGCTCTAAGACAACATGAAGAGAAACAACATCTGCATTATTCTGCATATTTCTTTCTCTTCTTCCTGAAGGAGAAGAGAAAGAAAAGGGAATAGAGAACCTGATTGAAGAAATAATAACTGAAAACTTTTCTAAATTGATGGAGGAAAAAGTCACACAAGTTAAAGAAGCACAGAGAATCCCATTAAAAAGGAACCCAAAGAGACCTACACCAAGACAGATCATAATTAAAGTACCAAAGCTAAGAGAGAAAAAAAGAATACTAAAAACTGCAAGAGAAAAGCAATCAATCATCCACAAAGGAGCCCCCATAAGAATGATATTCGACTTTTCAACAGAAACACTTGAGGCCAGAAGAAAATGGCAAGAAATATTCAGAGTAATGCAAAACAAGAGCCTACAACCAAGACTTCTTTATCTACCAAGTTTATTGTTTAAAATTGGAGATGAAATAAAAAGCTTCCCAGACAAAAAAAAAAAAAAAATCCTCAAGTAATTCATTATTTACTAGGGGAATCTAGTAAAAGAAGAATGTAGATATAAAAAATAAAATGGCAATAAAAAACTACATATCAATAATAACCTTAAATGTAAATTTATTAAATGTTCTAATCAAAAGATATAGAGTAACTACATGGATAAGAAAACAGGAGATATATATATATATATATATATATATATATATATATATGATATAAACAAGAGACCCACCTCAATACAAAAGACAAACATGAACTGAAAGTAAAGGCATGGAAAAAAATATTTCATTCAAATGGAAATAAAAAAAGAAAAAGCTAAACTAGCAATACTTATATCTGACGTGATAGACTTTAAAACAAAAGCTATAGTAAGAGATAAAAAAGGTCACTACATAATGATAAAGGGAGAAATACAACAGGAAGATATATAATCATTATAAATATCTACATGCCCAATATAGGAGCACCTAAATATATAAAGCAGGTTTTGATAAAAATAAAGGGTGAGATTAACAGCAATACTATAATAGTAAAGGATTTTAATACCCCACAAATATCAATGGATAGATCCTCAAGAAAAAAAATTAAGAAACAGCAGCCTTAACGAACACACAGATCAACTGGATTTAATAAATATCTTCAGAACCTTTCACCCTTAAGCAGCAGAATATACATTCATTTCAAGTGCTCATGGTACATTCCCTAGGATAGACCATATGCTAGGACACAAAACGAGGGTCAGCAAATTTAAGGAGACTGAAATCATATCAAGCATCTTCTTGGATCACAATGTCATGAAACTAGAAATCAACTACAATAGAAAAACTAAAAATTACTCGCGCACTTGAAAACTAAATAGCATGTTATTAAATAATGAATGGGTTAACAATGAGATCAAGGAAGAAATAAAAAATATCCTTGAAACGAAAATGAACATACAACTCAAAATTCATGGGAAACAGCAAAAGCAGTCCTGAGAGGAAAGGTCATACCACTACAGGCATACCTTAAGGAGCTAGAAAAAGCTCAAATAAACAATTTAATTCAGCATCTAAAAGAACTAGAAAAAGAACAGCAAGTAAAACCCAAGGAATTAGAAGAAAGAAAATAATAAAGATCAGAGTGGAAACAAATAACATAGAGGCTAAAAAAAAAAAACAATACAAAGGACCAATGAAAACAACAGCTAGTTCTTTGAAAAGGTAAACAAGATTGATGAATCTTTAACCAGATTCACCAAAAAATAAAATAAAGAGGCTCAAATAAATAAAATTAGAAATGAGAGTAGAGAATAACTGACACATCAGAAATACAAGGTATTGTAAGAAAATACTATGAAGAAATGTATGCCAAAAATTTAGACAACCTAGGTGAAATGGACAAATTTCTTGAAATATAGCCTGACCAGGTGGTGGCGCAGTGGATAGAGTGTCGGACTGGTATGAGGAAGACCCAGGTTCGAGACCCTGAGGTCGCCAGCTTGAGCGCGGGCTCATCTGGTTCAAGCAAAAGCTCACCAGCTTGGACCCAAGGTCGCTGGCAAGGGGTTACTTGGCCTGCTGAAGTCCCGCGGTCAAGGCACGTATGAGGGGGCAATCAATGAACAACTAAGGTTCATAATTGATGCTTCTCATCTCTCTCCATTCCCATCTGTCTGTCCCTGTCTATCCCTCTCTCTCTCTCTCTCTGTCTCTGTCAAAAAAAAAAAAAAAATTCTTGAAATATATAATCTTTCAAAAATCAATCAGGAAGAATCAGATTTCTAAACAGACCAATTACAAACAAATGAGATTGAAATAGTTATCAAAAAACTCCCAACAAACAAAAGCCCTGGGTCAGATGGCTTCAAAGAAAAAATCTACCGAATATTCAAAGAACTAACTTCTATCCTTCTCAAGCTATTTCAAAAAATTCAAGAGAAGGGAAGTCTTCCAAGCTCCTTTTATGAGGTGAGCATAATCCACATTCTAAAACCAGCGAAAGACAATACAAAGAAAAAAAATTATAGGCCAATATCCCTGATAAACTTAGATGCTAAAATTCTCTACAAAATATTAGCACACCGGATCCAGCAATACATTAAAAAAAAAAAAAGGATACATCATGATCAAGAGGGATTTATTCTGGGGAGGCAAGGCTGGTACAATATTTTCAAATCAATCAATGTGATTCATCATATTAACAAAAGAAAAAAATTACATGATAATATCAATAGATGCAGAAAAAGCATTTGATAAAATCCAGCACCCATTCATGCTCAAAACTCTCAGCAAAGTGGGGATACAGAAAACATACCTCAACATGATAAAGGCCATCTATGACAAACCCACAACCACCATCATAATTAATGGGCAGAAATTAAATGCAATCCCCTTAAGATCAGGAACAAGGCATGGGTGTCTCCTTTCACCACTCTTATTCAACATAGTTCTATAATCAGACACAGAAATAAGACAAGAAGAAGAAATAAAAAGCATTGAAATTGGAAAAGAAGAAGTAAAACTATTATTATTTGCTGATGATATGATACTATACATAAAATACCTAAAGTCTCAGTCAAAAAACTACTGGACCTGATAAATGAATTTAGCAAGGTGGCATGATATAAAATTAATATTCAGAAATCAGTGGCATTTTTACACACCAACAATGAACTGCTGAAAGAGAAATTATAAAAACAATGCCCTTTACTTTTGCGACAACAACAAAAAATAAAGTACCTAGGAGTAAATTTAATCAAGAAGGTTAAAGATTTCTATTCAAAAAATTATAAAACATTGATTAAAGAAATCAAGGAAGATACAAACAAGTGGAAGCATATATTGTGTTCATGGATAGGAAGTATAAACATCATTAAAATGTCTATATTGCCCAAAGCAATTTATAAATTTAAGCAATTCCTATTAAAATACCAATGACATACTTTAAAGATATAGAACAAATATTCAAAAAATTTATATGGAACCAAATAAGAACACAAATAGTTTCAAAAATCTTGAAAAAGAATAAAGTGGGTGGTATCACACTTCCTGATATCAAGTTATACTACACGGCCATTGTATTCAAAACAGCTTGGTACTGGCATAAGAACAGGCATATAGATCAATGGAACAGAAAATAGAACTCAGAAATAAACCCACACTTTTATGGACAATTGATTTTTGACAAAGGAGGTAAGAGCATACAATGGAGTGAAATCAGATTCTTTAACAAATGGTGTTGGAAAATAGGACAGCTACCAGCAAAAAATAAAACTAGACCTACAACTTACACCATTCACAAAAATAAACTAAAAAAGGATAAAAGACTTAAATGTAAGTCGTAAAACCACAATCATTTTAGAAGAAAACATAAGTAGTACGTTCTCTGACATCACTCGCAGCAATATATTTGCTGATTTATCTCCACAGGCAAGTGAAATTAAGGACAGGATGAACAAATGGGGTTATATCAAACTAAAAAGCTTTAGCACATATAAAGACAATATGAACTAAACAAAAAGACAAACCATACAATGGGAGAACAAATTTGACAATACGTCCGATAAGGGGTTAATAACCCAAATTTATAAAGAACTTGTAAAAACACCAGGAACATAAACAATCAAATAAAAAAATAGTCAAAAGAAATGAATAGACACTTCTCCAAAGAGGACATACAGATGTATGTCATACAGGCAGATGAAAAAATGTTCAACAACACTAATCACTAGAGAAATGAAAATTAAAACCACAATGAGATATTACCTCACACAAGTCAGAATGGCGCTCATTAACAAAAGAACACATAGTGAGTGATGGCACAGATTTGAAGAAAAGGGAACCCTCCTGCACTGCTGGTGGGAATGCAGACTGGTGTAGTCACTGTGGAAAACAGCATGGAGATTCCTCAAAAAATTAAAAATGGAATTGCCTTTTGACCCAGCCATCCCACTTTTAGAAATATATTCTAAGAATACCAAATCACTGATTCAAAAGAAGAAATGCACCCCCATGTTTATTGCAGTATTGTTTACAATAGCCAAGATCTGGGAACAGCCCAAGTGCCCATCAATGGATGAATGGATTAAAAAGCTATGGTTCAGCCTGACCAGGCGGTGGCGCAGTGGATAGAGCGTCGGACTGGGATGCGGAAGACCCAGGTTCAAGACCCCGAGGTCGCCAGCTTGAACGCGGGCCCATCTGGCTTGAGCAAAAGCTCGCCAGCTTGGACCCAAGGCCCTTGGCTCCAGCAAGGGGTTTCTCGGTCTGCTGAAGGCCCGCGGTCAAGGCACATGTGAGAAAGCAATCAATGAAAAACTGTGGTGTCACAACGGCAATGAAAAACTGATGATTGATGCTTCTCATCTCTCTCCGTTCCTGTCTGTCTGTCCCTATCTATCCCTCTCTCTGACTCTTTAAAAAAAAAAAAGGAAGAAAAAAATTAAAAAGCTATGGTTCATGTACACAGTGGAATACTACACGGCCATGATAAAGAAGGAAATCTTACATTTTGCGAGAACATGGATGGAACTAGAAACTATTATGTTAAGTGAAATAAGCCAGGCAGAGAAAGAAAGTTCTCATATGACTTCACTCATTTGAAGAATCTAATGAACAATGTGAACTGAGGAGTAGAATAGAGGCAGAGGCAGGATCAAAGGGATGGAGGAAAAGCAGACCGAGGGAAAGGGGATGAGAGGATGAGTTCAGAGAAGGAAAAGAGATTGGTGAAAAAAAAAAGAAAAGAAAAGAAAAAAATATATATATATATATATGACAATTGAATCTTTGTAAACACAATAAATTAAAATCAATAAAAAAGCATTATGTCTAAAAAAATAACATACATACCTTATTTTAAAAATACTTTATTGCTAAAATATGTTAACCATCATCTAAGCCTACTAGAGAATTGTTCTGATAGACTTGCTCAATGCACAGTTGCTGCAAACCTTCGATTTGTAAAATACATACTGTAGTAAAGCAAAGTGCAATAAAACAAGATATGTCTGTATATATTTGGATATAGCTTTTTGTGAAAATTCTAATTTTAGGGAACAGGGAAGTATTTTCACAGGTGATTATTACCTTCTTTGCATTAACCAACCAACTAACTAACAAACTAAATAAATACTAACTCAATTGTGAGGATGTGTAATAAACCGCGTAGTGAAGAGAAAGAAAGATAAAAGGAGAGACAGAAGGAGAAGAGGGAGGAAGAAAAGAAAACGGTGATATCCACACTAAAAACTATATAAAAAAAGGAAGGTACACTGAAAGACAGCACTTTAACAGTTGTGTAATTCTGTGAAATAACTGAATGCTATACGTGGCCTTGAGATTATGCCCTTGGAGAATACAAATCCTCCCTGTATGTCCATGAACCCAAATGAAAGAGGTCACACACAGAATTGCCCTAGCCCAATTCTCTACAGCAGCTTTTCTGTATATTTCTAGATTTTATATTAGTCAACCTTCTGTCAGAATACCCAGTTTATAAAATATAACTCTTCTAATTAGAATGTTGTATGTTTTTAAGCCAAAAATTTGATCAACTTTTTTATTATGAAAATATTTTCTGAAGAGTAAGACAAGGCTAAAATTCACTTCACTTCTTACCAGTTCAGTCATCACTCCATTTCTTGCTGAACGTCAAATTGTTCTTTATCCTTGGGTATGCATGCCTTTGTAATAATTCATTGTTTCAAATATGTAAAGTAGTTTTTAAATGTATTTTAGACTTAATATTGTGCTAATGTTTGCAGAATCATTGTGATCAAATCTAGTAAAGATAGAAACAGATGACAAAGTATCTAAAGAAATGGATAAAATATCAAATTAAAAGAGGTCTACTAATTTCTGACAATAACTTATGTACTGAATTTAGAAGAAGATACCAAATCATTTATTTATAATGAACCTAATTTTCTATAATTACACTAACTGTCAATGTATATTAAGTCACTGTGATAAATATGAATTGTCTGTTACCATGGAGATTTGAAGTGTTTCATTCCATGCTGAGTGCTAAAAAATTTGGAGCATAATTAAAAGAAACAATGAAATATATAGATTTAAAAAATGTCTAATAATTAAAACATAAAATTATAGTCTGACTTTCACACATCCCTTTCAGTAGCTGACCTATCATACAGATAAAAACAATAACTATTAAATATTATTTCAAATATATATGACACTTATAAAAATAATTTTCTATGAAAAATATGAATATTTATTATAAAATAAAAATTTTGATCATGTTTTTGACCACTATTTAATAGAACTTCAAGTTTTTAATGAAAGGTTTAAAAATATAAAATTTAAAACAACACAAATGTTGATTTAAAAAATCAAAAATGCCTAATGATTTAGTAAAACAATTAAGCACTCATTAATTAGTCCTTGAGTCAAAGAGAAAACTAAAACTAAAATTGTAGAGTACTGCTCAACAGATAACAATAACAATGTATTTCACAACCCTAAAGACATGACAAAGACTGTCAATTTTTCTCTGCCCTCAGAGAAAAATTAAGAGAATTAAAGTTTTTAATGTGGCCCTGATCAGTTGACTCAGTGGAAAGAAGCTTGGTCCAGTTTGCAGATGTCCCAGGTTCGATTACTAGGTAGGGCACAAAGGAGAAACAACCATCTGATTCACTTTTCCCCCCTCAGCCAGTGGCTTGGTTGGTCTTAGTATCTGCCCCAAGTGCTGACAATAGTTCAGTTGGTTCAAGCAGTAGCCCCAGACGGGGGTTGGCAGGTGGATTCTGGTCTGGGCACAGATCTCTCTATCTCCCTTCCCCTAAATAATTTTTTGTTACATAAGTCCTAGATATATTTCTAGAAAAAACATGTCATTACCTTGAAATGATAAATAGCTCAAGCACAACATCAAGTAAAACAATTAAAATTAATTGATACTTTTAACAACATAAAAATTAGAAGTTTTAAATTTAAATATACAACTCAAAAATATTTTAAAGGTTCAAGCTATAGAAATGTAACCAGGGATTAATATTTTTAATATGCAAAGAGCTCTTGTAATAAGAAAAGTAGAGAGGTGACATCAGAGAAATGGCACCATGAGGTGCTCCCGAAATCTCCCCTTGAAATTTCAACAAATTCAACAACTAAAGACAAAGAAAAAAATCTCAGGAGCATCTGAAATATACATACACCAGACAAAGGCATGATTGGGCAAAAAAGGTGGCTGAATATATAGTACATTCTGAAAGAAGTAAGAAAAAGAATGGGGTATTTTGCTTTCCTCACTAATGTAAGGAAGGGGCGCTTTTGTCTGGAACTGAGCAAAGCAAAGGATCTGAGGCAGAGGGAAGAACCTGGGTTAGGGTGGATGATCAAGCAAAAGAAAAAACAAGCTCTGCCTGAGATCGCAGACACGGGGCAAGCACCGGAAGCAAGCTCTGACAAAGGTTACCATTGTGGAGTGACTGTGCGAGCCCGTACTGGTGCCAGCAGCTTTGTGCACTCCTGGCTCCATGATGGCGGTATGCGAGTGACTCCACCTGGCACCACTGCATGAGTGTGCACATTCACAGTCTGGAGGGCTTAGCTCAAGATTATCAGTGATAGACATCTGCATGGGTTGTTGCCAGCGACTTTGTGCATTCCCGGCTCTTCGATCACCAGCACAGGATGTATGCACAGGCCAGGATACTTGGACCTGGCACTGCCCAAGCAGGGCACTTCCACGGAGCTGATACAGGCTTCAAAGTGCATTCCTGCATTCCCGGCTCTGACTGAGATCACAGGCACTTTATGCTTAAGTGGATGGGTGCAAGGCTTCATGTGCACTGCTGAAGTCATGGGGGCTGGGTGTGCACGTGGCTTCCTGAGGTCTACCAAAAAGTGCACAAAGGAGAAGCCTGTAGAGATTAGACCTGTGGAGCGCTGAGGGGTACTAGACATGCTCGGGGGCCCTTAGAAAGGCACTTGATTGGCTATTGGCTCCCAGCTTGCAGCACGCTGAGATGTGTTTGACCTGTCCACCAGCCCTTAGAAAGGTGCTAGATCTGCATCCAGTTCCCAGCCCTGCCTGCTCTTACTGGTGGCTCTGGGTGGCACAGCCTTACCCAGAACGGTGCTTTGAATAGTACTGAAGGAAACACCTGGCTGCTCTTAGAGCCTCTTGCTCTGCAAACAGTGTCTAGAGAGAAACTTACAGCTAAGTCCCCAGTCTGCTAGCTCACATGGGAGAGACAAGGAAGAGGCACCTAGAAAACAGACTATCATTGTGAGAGCCTCCAAGCCCTAACAAGCCCAGCCTACCAACAAAATAGAGGCCCAGCTTACATCATTGCCACAGTGACACAGCAACAAACCCCTGCTCAAATGCTCCACAGTGTAAACCTATAGTACAGGGCCACCTGCCGAAAGAAAAGAAAAAGCTATTTCTCAAAACCAGGAATAAATTACATTTTTATGACAATTTTTTTTCTAGTTTGGACACTTTATCTCTTTCCCTTTTATTCTTTCCTTTTCCTTTTTAACTTCATTATCCATAGTTGTTACATTTTTCATTCTTGTTTTTTTATGAGGGTTTCATTTTTAAAAACTTTATTTTTTTTCCTGCTCTGTTTTCCTTTTTTTCTTTTTCTGTCATTTGATCATCATTTATCAACAAAGTATTATATTTTGGATTCATATTTCTCTTTGTGGCACTTTGTCTGTTTCTTACTTCATTTTTTATCTCTTTTGTCATTTTTCCTCATTTCCAGCTCCTTGTTCTCTGCAGTATTTGTTATATATCTCACTATAGAATTTTTATTTTTTCCCTGTATCTTTTCAATTTTCATTTTATTTTTTTAAATTATCTCTTATTAGTGTTATTAACAATACCACTCTCAACTGCCATTAAGGAAAATAAATCAAATGTCATGGATACAAAAGAAAGACATGTAGCTCAGATAGATGAGGAAAAATCTCTAGAAAAATATTTCAACTGCTTGGAAACCTTGGAGTTAAATTACAGAGAATTAAAAATTGAAGTCCTAAAAATACTAAGAGAAATACAAAAAATCACAGAAGGAAATAAAGAGAGCTCAAAAAACAATTTAATGAACAAAATGAGTACTTCACCAAGGAAATTGAAACTATAAAAAGGAACCAAACAGAGATGAAAAACTCAATACATGAACTGAAAAACAAGGTAACAAGCTTAGCTAATACAACAGGCCAGATAGAGGAGAGAATTAGTCATAGAAGACAAGCAAGTAGAGATACCACAGAGAGAAAAAGAGAGAAACTCAAGAATTAAAAAAACTGAGAAAGCCCTACAGGAATTGTCAGAATCCATCAGAAAGAGCAACATAAGAATAATGGGTATATCAGAAGAAGAAAGAGAAAATGAAATGGAGAAGATATTCAAACAAATAATTGATGAGAACTTCCCAAGCCAGTGGAAAGAATTAAAGCCTCGAATCCAAAAAGCAAACAGAACACCGAGTTACCTTAACCCAAACAGACCTCAAAGACACATCAAAATGAAATTATCATAAATCAATGACAAAGAAAAAATACTCAAGGAAGCAAGGGAAAAGAATACAACATATAAAGAAAGGCCCAGTAGTCTATCCTCAGATTTCCCAGCAGGAAGTCTACAAGCCAGAAGAGAGTGGGCCCCAATATTTAAAGTACTGACAGAGAGAAACTTTCAGCCAAGAATGCTAAATCCATCAAAGCTATCCTTCAAATATGAAAGGGAAATAAAAACATTCACAGATATAGAAAATTTATCAACAGAAAACCCCCACATAAGGAAATAGTAATGGGGGTAATCGGAACAAATACAAAGAACAAAATAAACCAAAATTACAAGTAAAAGCTCCAAGATCAAAATAAGATTAATTTGTAACAACAAAAACAAAAAAAGGGACAGGATAAAGATTAACAGTAGCAAAGTAGGATGAAGTGCAGAAGCACTCATGAGATAATGTACTACAATGAATATGATATGTATTCTTTTTAATTACATAATGATAACCACCCCTGAAAAAAACACTACAGAAATACATGGCTTAAAAAGGAAGAAACAGTGGAATAAAGTATGGAACATAACCAAGCAAAAACAAATGACAGAAAAACAAAAGAGAAGAACCAAACAAGATACAGAGCTATCAGGAAGCAATATATAAAATGGCAATAGAAAACCCTCAAGTGTCAATAATTACATTAAATGAAATGGATTGAACTCACCAATCAAAACACAGAGTAGAAAATGGATCATGAAAGAAAATCCAACTGTATGCTTCCTTCAAGAAACACATCTAAGCTACAAGGATAAAAACAATTCAAAGTGAAATGTTGGAAAATGATTTTTCAAGCAAATAACATCCAAAGATAAGCAGGTGTAGCCATACTCATATCTAACAATGCTGACTATAAGACAGCGAAGGTAATTAGAGACAAGGATGGACATTTCATAATGATAAAGGTGACATTAAATCCAGAAGACTTAACACTTCTTAATATATATGCACCAAACCAAGGAGCACCAAAGTATATAAGACCTCTACTAACTAATCTAAAAATAAAAATCAACAAAAATACAATCATAATTGGAGACCTCAATACACCGCTGACAGCTCTATGTTTTTCATCCAAACAGAAAATCAATAAAGAAATATGGCCCTTAAAGGAAACACTAGAACAATTAGCTATCATAGACATCTACAGGACATTTAATCCTAAAACACCAGAGTATAAATTTTTCTCCAGTGTACATGGAACATTCTCAAGAATTGACTATATGTTAAGCCACACAACTAACACCAACAAATTTAGAAAGACTGAAATTATACCAAACATATACTCTGACCATAAAGCCTTGAAACTAGAATTCCACTGCAAAAAAGCAGACAAACCCACAAAAAATTGTAAAAATTAAACACATTTCTAAAAAATGAGTGGGTCAAAGAATAAATAAAAGCAGGGATCAAAAGATATATACAGACATACGAAAATGACAATACAAAACATTAGAATCTTGAGATGCAGCAAAAGCAGTAATAAGAGGGAAGTTCATATCACTACTACAGGATTATATGAACAAACAAGAGAGAGCCTAAGTAAACAACTTAACATCACATCTTAAGGAACTTGATAAAGAACAAAGGCAACCCAAAACCAGCAGAAGAAAGAAAATAAGAAAAATTAGAGCAGAAATAAATGAAATAGAGAACAGAAAACCTATAGAAAAAAAATCAATAAAACAAGGAGCTGGTTCCTTGTAAACATCAAAAAAATTGACAAACACTTGGCAAGAGTCTCTAAAGAAAAACGAGAAAGGACTCATATAAACAAAATCCAAAATGAAAGAGGAGAAATCATCACAGATATCATAGATATACAAAGGATTATTGCAGAATACGATGAAAAACTATATGACACCAAATTTAACAATCT
The DNA here is from genome assembly GCA_037038555.1 of Rhynchonycteris naso. Taxonomy (NCBI): domain Eukaryota; kingdom Metazoa; phylum Chordata; class Mammalia; order Chiroptera; family Emballonuridae; genus Rhynchonycteris; species Rhynchonycteris naso. Next base: position 59,395,749 of record CM072995.1, on the reverse strand, counting down.
TGAAAAAATGGATAAATTCCTAGAACAATATGATCTTTCTAGACAGAATCATGAAGTAGATAGCCTAAACCAGGGGTGGGGAATCTTTTTGGCTGAGAGAGCCACGAATGCCACATATTTTAAAATATAATTATGTGAGAGCCATACAATATGTTTAACATTAAATACAAGTAAATGTGTGCATTTCATGTAAGACCAACACTTTTAAAGTACAATAAGTCTCTGAATTCTTTTTAATAATGTTGTTATGCTATTGCTAACCAATGATGAATAAAGTACTTCTTACTATTAATGCAACTTCTGGTGCTGCATGGTTTTGCTGATGGCTTTGTAGTCTGGTTGATATGTGGTGAGGTTAAACATCATGCAGGTGTTGAGACTTCCATCCATTAAATGTGATTGTAGGTTGGTCTTAACATTCTTTAGATGTGAGAAACACCGCTTACATGCATATGTAGAGCCAAACATTGTCAGTACATCAATACTCACATGCTGCAGTGTGGTATGTGAAGGGAAGTATGTTCCAAGTTTTGACAATCAGCTTGTCCACAGGTTGAAGTCTTTTAATTTCTCCCCATTTGTGTTTGCTTGCCAACTATGCTTGCTGTCATGCAAGTCTTTCCAAATCTTCATTCAGTGACTTGAACTTATTCACCCATATATCTGAGGCCTTCAGGTCAGCAGCTTGTAGCTCAAAATCTCTGACAGAGACACCAGAACTATCAGGTTGGCGCTGTCCACTACACACTCGTGTATGGGTGATTAACTTAAAAAGATGAGTGTGCTCACAAAATTCTCCAAAGCATGCTTTGAATGACTGCAGGAGATTAGATGTGAAGCCTGCTAGCTGCAGGAGATCAAGATGTTAATCAGGGTCACTTGATATGCATGCATCTTTAAACTCTCCCAGTTTTTCAAAGTGTAGTAAATGACCTGTTTCAATGTCAGTGATGAAGAGTTCCAACTTGTTTTCAAATGCAAATACTGCTTGTTGAGGAGATAAGACTGTATTTCTAACACCTTGCATTTTCACATTGAGCTGGTTTAGAAGTTCAGTCATGTCCACGAGATAGTAGAACTACAGGAGCCACTCAGTGTCAGCTAACTCAGGGTGCTTGATGTTTTTCATTTCAAGAAAGGTTTAGATTTCACTCAGACAAGCCAAGAAATGGCTGAGCACCTTCCATCTTGACAATAAACGCAAATTGCTGTGCAGAAGTAGATCAGAATTAATATTCCCAATTTTATCCAGCAGTGTTTTAAACTGGTGATCATTTAAAGCTTGGGCAACAATAAAGTTGACCACCTGAATGACCAACGACATCACCTCACCAAGCTGCTCCCCACACATCTGAGCACAAAGCGCCTCCTGATGTTGGATGCAGTGAAAACTTAGGATGGGTCTCTTTTCATGTTCACAAAGAAGTGCTACGAATCCTCTGTTTTTTCCCATCATGCACGGAACACCATCAGTACACACGGAAATAAGTTTATCAATTGGTAGATATTTTTTTTAGTGAACTCAGTGAAAGACTGGAATAAATTCTCCCCTCTTGTTGTCTCTTTCATAGGCAAAACAGCAAGACTTTCCTCACATAGTGTGTCACCGACAGCATACCTTGCAATCTCGCTGAACTGGGATAAATGGCTTACATCTGTTGACTTATCCAAAATGAGAGAAAAGAATGGTGCTGCATTTATGTCCTTCACTTGTGTAGCCTCAATTTGATTTGCCATCATGATGGTACGATTGTGAACAGTTCTTGCCGACAGAGGCATGTCTTTTATTCATTTGATTATCTTGTCTTTATTCCAAAAGTTGTCAAAAAGTTCAATGGCAATATCAAGCATGAATATTTTGGCATACTCCCTATCTGTGAATGGCTTTCCAATTCTCACAATTGCTAAAGCAAGCTAAGCTAGCTGAATTCCAGTTACCTTGTTGGGACCAAAAACGGAGTTGCTGCTGACTAGCTTGCACTCTGCACAGTAGCTCTTGACATACTTTCTTTCTGCTGTCCCCCTCTAGATATTTTGATGCAAATGTAGTATGGCATGTGTCAAAGTGCCACTTTATATTTGACCGTTTCATAGATGCAATTTTATCATTGCATATCAGATATACTGCAGAACCTGCTCTCTCCACAAAGGTGAATTCCTCTGTCCATTCCTGCTGAAAAGTACGATACTCCTCATCTTTTTTTCTTATAGCCATCTTCTTCGTCAAAAGGGTTTCTGCAATTAGCTAGCTGATTACTTGATTAAAAGGAGGGAAGTTTACTTCATGACCTCACAACAACCCTTGTATGTTACGCATTATCCAATAAAAATTTGGTGTTGTCCTGGAGGACAGCTGTGATTGACTCCAGCCATCCGCAACCATTAACATAAGCAGTAGGAAATGAATGGATTGTAATACATGAGAATGTTTTATATTTTTAACGTTATTAACTTTTTTATTAAAGATTTGTTTGTGAGCCAGATACAGCCATCAAAAGAGCCACATCTGGCTTGCAAGCCATGGGTTCCTGACCCCTGGCCTAAACAGACCAATAACAGGGAGAAAATAGAAACAACTGTCAAAAACCTCCCAAAAAGTCCAGGACCAGATGACTATACTAGTGGAATTTATCAAACATTCAAAGAAGATTTGGTTTCTATTCTACTCAAAGTCTTCCAAAAAAATGAAGAAGAAGCAATACTTCCAAACACATTTTATGAGGCCAAAATTACCCTCAAACCAAAACCTATCAAGGACAACACACAAAAAGAAACCTACAGACCAATATGTCTAACAAATACAGATGCTAAAATCCTAAACAAAATATTAGCAAATCGAATACAACACATTAAAAAGATAATTTTCATGATCAAGTGGAATTCATCCTGGAATCACAAGGATGGTTCAACATATGTTAAACAGTTAACATAATATACCATATCAACAAAACAATGAACAAAAACCATATGATCCTATCAATAGATGCAGAAAAGGCATTTGATAAAATACAACTTTATTTTATGTCTAAAACACTCAACAAAATGGGTATAGAAGGAAAATATCTCAACATAAAAAAGCCAATTTATGAAAAACCATCAGCTTAACATCATATTAAAAGGCAAAGAACTGAAAACTTTCCCTCTAAAATCAGGAACAAGACAAGGTTGCCCACTCTCACCAATCTTATTCAAAGTAGTGCTGAAAGTTCTAGCCAGAGCAATCATACAAGAGAAAGAAATAAAAGGCATTCAGATTGGGAAGAAGAATTAAAGGTTTCACTTTTTGCAGATGATATGATCCTGTACATTGAAAACCCCAAAGACACCACAAAAAGACTATTAGAAACAATAAACCAATACAGTAAGGTCACAATACAAAATTAATATACTGAAGTCTATTGCCTTCCTATATGACAATAATGAAACTTCAGGAAATGAACTAAAAAAAATTATTTTATGGTTGCAACAAAAATATAGAATACTTAAGAATAAACATAATAAAGAATGTAAAGGACCTATATAATGTAAACTACAAAGCATTGTTAAGGGAACTCAAAAAAGATACAATGAAATGGAAAAATATTCCTTGTTCTTGGATAAGAAGAATACATATAGTTAAAATGACCATATTAATGAAAGCAATATACAAATTTAATGCAATTCCCATCAAAATTCCAATGTCATTTTTCAAAGAAATAGAACAAAAAATCATCAGGTTTATATGGAACTATAAAAAACCTCGAATAGCCAAAGTAATCCTAAGGAAAAAGAATGAAGTTGGGGGCATTACAATACCTGACTTCAAATTATATTATAGAGCTACGATAATCAAAATAGCATGGTATTGGCAGAAAAAGTAGACAGACTAATGGAACAGAATAGAGAGCCTAGAAATAAAACCACATATATATGGTTAAATCACCTTTGATAAAGAAATCAAAAACATACAATGGAGAAAAGAAAGCCTCTTCAATAAACAGTGCTAGGAAAACTGGAGAGCCACATGCAAAAGAATGAAACTCAACTACAGTTTGTCCCCTTGTACCAACATTAATTCAAAATGGATAAAAGACCTAAATATAAGACCTGAAACAATAAATCACATAGAAGAAAGCATTGGTACTAAACTCATGGACCTTGACCATAAAGAGCATTTTATAAATATGACTCCAAAGGCAAGGGAAGTGAAGGCAAAGATTAATGAATGAGATTACAACAGACTAAGAGGCTTTTGCACAGCAAGAGAAACTGACAACAAAACAGACATCCAACTAAATGGGAGTTATTTTCAAACAACAGCTCAGATAAGGCTCTAATATCCAAAATATACAAAAAACTTACAAAACTCAAGAACAAACAAGCAAATAATCCAATAAAAATATGGGAGGAGGATATGAACAGACACTTCTCCCAGGAAGAAATACAAATGGCCAAAAGATATATAAAAAGACACTCATCTTCACTAGCTATTAGAGAAATAAAAATCAAAACTATAATAAGATACCAACTCACACCTGTTAGATTAGCTATTATCAACAAGACAGGTAATAACAAGTGTTGGAGAGGCTGTGGAGAAAAAGGAACCCTCATTCACTGTTGGTGGGAATGTGAAGTAGTACAACCATTATGGAAAAAAGCATGGTGGTTCCTCAAAAAATTAAGAATAGAACCACCATATGATCCAGTAATCCCTCTACTTGGTATATATCCCCAGAACTCAAAAACATTAGTACATAAGGACACATGCAGCCCCATGTTCATTGCAGCATTGTTCACAGTGGCCAAGACATGGAAACAACCAAAAAGCCCTTCAATGGATGATTGGATAAAGATGATGTGGTACATATATACTATGGAATACTACTCAGTCATAAGAAATGATGACAGGATCATTTATGACAATATAGATGGACCTTGATAACATTATAATGAGTGAAATAAATCAGAAAAAAATAAGAAATGTATGATTCCATACATAGGTTGGACACAAAATAGAGACTCATGGACATGAACAAGAGTGCAGTGGTTACCAGAGGGAAGGGAAGGGAGGAGGGGGAGGGGTTAAAGAAAGGGGAGGGGCATAAATATAACAAAATAAAAGGTGAGGGAGGGCAATTTGACTTTGGGTGATGGTATAGAACATAATCAAATGTCAAAATGATCTGGAGAAGTTTTCTTTGAATCTATGAACTCTAATTGATCGATGTCACCCTGTTAAAATTGTCTAAATAGAATTAAGAAAAAGAAATGTAGAGTACTCTAGCAAAACTAGGAAAAATGAATATAAAATTCTGAAAATCAATTGTAAACAAATACAGTAAATGTATATGCAATACTATATCTAGCTAATAATAAAAAATTTCATGATCTATGAATATTCACATTTGAATCAAAAATAAGTATTCTAGGTTAATATAGGTGAAAATGATACTTTCATGCTGTGTTAATAAAAACTTAAATTGATACAATCATTCTGGCAGCAAATTTTCAAGATTTAAAATTCCCTTATTCTTTGATCCTGTAATAGAAATGTATTCTATAAAAAAGAGCAGGTGTCTTGCGCAAAGCCATGAAACCATAAGCATCTTAGAAGAAAACATAGGCAGTAAACTCTCCGACATCTATCAAAGTAATATATTTGCTGATTTATCTCCACAGGCAAATGAAATAAAAAACAGAATAAACAAATGGGACTATATCAAACTAAAATGCTTTTGCACAGCTAAAGACAATAAGAACAGAATAAAAAGACAAACCACACTATGGGAGAACATATTCGACAACACATCTGATAAGGGGTTAATAACCAAAATGTATAAAGAACTTGTAAAACTCAACAACAGGAAGACAAACAATCCAATCAGAAAATGGGCAAAAGAAATGAATAGACACTTCTCCAAAGAGGACATACAGATGGCCAATAGGCATATGAAAAAATGCTCAACATCACTAATCATTAAAGAAATGAAAATTAAAACTACAATGAGATAACACCTCACACCAGTCAGAATGGTGCTCATTAACAAAAAACACATTATAGGTGCTGGTGAGGATGTGGAGAAACGGGAACAGTCCTGCACTGCTGGTGGGAATGCAGACTGGTTCAGCCACTGTGGGCAAAAGTATGGAGATTCCTCAGAAAATTAGAAATGGAACTGCCCTTTGATCCAGCTATCCCACTTATAGGAATATATCTCAAGGACACCATATCACCAACTGAAAAAAAGAAATGCACCCCCATGTTTATGGCAGCATTGTTCACAATAGCGAAGAGCTGGAAACAGCCCAGGTGTCCATCAGTGGACGAGTGGATTTAAAAGCTTTGGTACATATATACAATGGAATACTATGGGGCCATGAAAAAGAAGAAAATATTACCTTTTGCAACAATATGGAGGGACCTGGAAACTATTATGCTGAGTGAAATAAGCCAGGCAGAAAAAGAAAAATATTATATGACCTTACTCATTTGAGGAATCTAAGAAACATTGACAACTGAGGAAAGGAATTGAGACATAGGAGGGATCAAAGGGACCAGAGGAAAAGAGGACAGCGGGAAAGGGGATGATAGGATGGGATAAATCTGAAGGGAAGAAGGGAGGGCGCTGTGGAGAGGGGAGCAAGGGAGATGTGGAGGGGAATATGGGGGTTGGGGTATGCAGTCGGAGTTACTCTAGAATCTATGTAAACACAATTAATTAAATAAATTTTTTTAAAAAGCAGGTGTCTAGAAAAAGACATATATGTATTAAAATTTTAATTGTACTATTATTTCTTTAAGAAAATAAAGAAAAATATTTGACAATCTAAATGAATACAGATATATAAATCTTTAGTCCCGTGTTCTTTTTACAAGGAAAATAGAATTAATGCAATCATATCAAACAGGGCATGGGTAAATTACAACACATCCATACAACAGAATGCAATGTAGCTATTAAAACTGTAATATAAATATGTATCAAAAAACTTATATTAAAATAAAAAGATTGCAGAATATAGTTTTACTTTAAAAACAATTATGCTCACCCATTTACAATGCCTATATTTTTAAAAACAGAAAATGGAAGTGTTGGTGAGGATGTGAAGAATTGGAATCTTTACACATTGCTGGTGGGAATGTTAAGTCATGTGGCCACTGCACACAAAGGTTTCTCAATTCCTCAAAAAGTTAAATAAAATGTCCCCATATGATTTAGCAGTTCAACTCTTAGGTGTACACTGAAGAGCCTTAGAAACATATATGCACACAAAAATTTGTACACACATTTAGAGCAGCATTATTTATAAGAGTCAGAGTTGAAACAACCAAAATAGACATTAAATGATATAAACCATTATGATAAGCAGAGAAACCACTTAACCATTATGAAACATAATGGTTTTTTTTTTTTTTTTATTTTATTATTATTAATTCTAATGGGGTGACATCAATAAATCAGGGTACATATGTACAATGAAAACATCTCCAGGTTATCTTATCATTCAATTGTGTTGCATACCCATCACCAAAAGTCAAATTGTCCTCTGTCACCTTCAATCTGGTTTTCCCTGCGTCCCTCCCCTCCTCCCTATCCCATTCTTCCCTCCCTCCCCCCATCCCATAACCACCACTCTCTTGTCCATGTCTCATACCCTCACTTTCATGTCCCACCTATGTATGTAATCGTGCTGTTCTCAGTTTTTCTTTTTTTCTGATTTACTTATTTCACTCCGTATAATGTTATCAAGGTACATCCATTTTGTTATAAATGATCCGATGTCATCGTTTCTTATGGCTGAGTAGTGTTCCATAGTATATATGTACCATAGCTTTTTAATCCACTCGTCTTCTGACGGACACTTGGGCTGATTCCAAGTCTTCGCTATTGTGAACAATGCTGCCACGAACATGGGGGCGCATTTCTTCTTTTCGAACAGTGCTATGGTGTTCTTAGGGTATATTCCTAAAAGTGGGATAGCTGGGTCAAAAGGCATTTCGATTTTTAATTTTCTGAGGAATCTCCAAACTGTTTTCCACAGTGGCTGCACCAGTCTGCATTCCCACCAGCAGTGCAGAAGGGTTCCCTTTTCTCCACATCCTCGCCAGCACTTATTCTGTGTTGTTTTGCTGATAAGTGCCATTCTGACTGGTGTGAGGTGATATCTCATTGTGGTTTTAATTTGCATTTCTCTAATGATTAGTGATGTTGAGCATTTTTTCATATGCCTATTGGCCATCTGTATGTCCTCTTTGGAGAAATTTCTTTTCATTTCTTTTGCCCATTTTTTGATTGGGTTGTTTGTCTTCCTGGTGTTGCTTTTTATAAGTTCTTTATAAATTTTAGTTATTAACCCCTTATCAGATGTGCTGTCGAATATGTTCTCCCATTGTGTGGTTTGTCTTTTTATTCTGTTCCTATTGTCTTTAGCTGTGCAAAAACTTTTTAGTTTGATATAGTCCCATTTGTTTATCTTGCCTTTTATTTCAGTTGCCCATGAAGATAAATCGGCAAATATACCGCTGCTACAGATGTCGGAGAGCTTGCTGCCTATGTTTTCTTCTAAGATGTTTATGGTTTCACGGCTTACATTTAAGTCTTTTATCCATTTTGAGTTTGTTTTTGTGATTGGTGTAAGTTGATGGTCTAGTTTCATTTTTTTGCAGGTAGATGTCCAATTTTCCCAACACCATTTGTTAAAGAGGCTGTCTTTACTCCATTGTATGTTCTTTCCTCCTTTGTCAAATATCAGTTGTCCATAAAGCTGTGGGTTTATTTCTGGGTTCTCTGTTCTGTTCCATTGATCTATGTGCCTGTTCTTATGCCAGTACCAGGCTGTCTTGAGTATAATGGCCTTGTAGTAAACCTTGATATCAGGAAGAGTGATACCTCCTGCTTTATTTTTTCTTTTTAAGATTGCTGAGGCTATTCGTGTTCTTTTTTGGTTCCATATAAATTTTTGGAATATGTGTTCTATATCTTTGAAGTATGTCATTGGTATTTTAATTGGTATTGCATTGAATTTATAAATTGCTTTTGGTAATATAGACATTTTAATGATGTTTATTCTTCCTAGCCATGAGCACGGTATGTGCTTCCACTTGTTTGTATCTTCCTTGATTTCTTTTATCAATGTTCTATAATTTTCTGAGTACAAGTCCTTAACCTCCTTGGTTAAATTTACTCCTAGGTACTTTATTTTTTTGGCTGCAATAGTGAAGGGGATTGTTTCCTTAATTTCTTTTGCTGATATTTCATTGTTGGTGTATAGAAATGCCTCTGATTTCTGAGTATTAATTTTATATCCTGCCACCTTGCTGAATTCATTTATAAGGTCCAGTAGTTTTTTGACTGAGACTTTAGGGTTTTCAATATACAATATCATATCATCTGCAAATAATGACAGTTTTACTTCTTCTTTTCCAATTTGTATGCCTTTTATTTCTTCTTCTTGTCTGATTGCTGTAGCTAGGACTTCCAGAACTATGTTGAATAAGAGTGGTGAAAGTGGGCAACCCTGCCTGGTTCCTGATCTTAAGGGGATTGCTTTTAATCTTTGTCCATTTAGTATGATGTTTGCTGTCGGTTTATCGTAGATGGCCTTTATCATGTTAAAGAATGATCCCTGTATTCCCACTTTACTGAGAGTTTTGAGCATGAATGGGTGCTGGATTTTATCAAATGCCTTTTCTGCATCTATTGAAATTATCATGTGATTTTTGTCCTTCCTTTTGTTTATGTGGTGAATCACATTGATTGATTTGCGAATATTGAACCAGCCTTGCCTCTCCAGAATAAATCCCACTTGATCGTGGTGTATGATTTTTTTCATATATTGCTGGATCCGGTTGGCTAATATTTTGTTGAGAATTTTAGCCTCTAAATTCATCAGGGATATAGGCCTATAATTTTCTTTCTTTGTGTTGTCTTTGCCCGGTTTTGGGATCAGAATTATGCTCGCCTCATAAAAGGAGTTTGGAAGTCTTCCTTCCTCTTGAATTTTTTGAAATAGCTTGAGGAGAATAGGAGTTAGTTCTTCTTTGAATTTTTGATAGAATTCACTTGTGAAGCCATCAGGCCCAGGACTTTTCTTTTTTGGGAGTTTTTTGATAACTGTTTCGATCTCATTTGCTGTAATTGGTCTGTTTAGGTGTTCTGATTCTTCCAGATTGATTTTTGGAAGGTTATATGATTCAAGAAATTTGACCATTTCACCAAGATTGTCTAATTTTTTGGCATATAGTTCTTCATAGTATTTTCTTACAATGCTTTGTATTTCTGTTGTGTCAGTTGTTATTTCTCCACTGTCCTTTCTAATTTTATTTATTTGAGTCCTCTCTCTTTTTTTCTTGGTGAGTCTAGTTAAAGGTTCATCAATCTTATTTACCTTTTCAAAGAACCAGCTTCTTGTTTCATTGATCCTCTGTATTGTTTCCTTAGCCTCTATGTCATTTATTTCTGCTCTGACCTTTATTATTTCCTTTCTTCTACTTGTCTTGGGTTTTATTTGTTGTTGTTTTTCTAGTTCTTTTAGATGCAGGGTCAGGTTGCTTATTTGAGCTTTTTCTAGCTTCTTATGATATGCCTGTAGTGCAATAAACTTCCCTCTCAGAACTGCTTTTGCTGTGTCCCATAAATTTTGAGTTGATGTATGCTCATTATCATTTGTTTCTAGAAACTTTTTTATTTCTTCTTTGATCTCATTGTTAATCCATTCATTATTTAATAACAAGCTATTTAGTTTCCAAGTGGAGTATTTTTCAGTTTTTCTTTTGTGGTTAATTTCTAGTTTCATGGCATTGTGATCAGAGAAAATGCTTGATATGATTTCAATCTTCTTAAATTTATTGAGACCATTTTTGTGTCCTAACCTGTGGTCTATCCTAGAAAACGTACCATGAGCGCTTGAGAAGAATGTATATTCTACTGCTTTAGGGTGAAAAGTTCTGAAGATATCTATTAAATCAAGTTGATCTAGTGTCTCCTTTAAGTCTGCTGTTTCTTTATTAATTTTCTTTCTTGTGGATCTATCCAGTGTTGTTAGAGGGGTATTGAAATCCCCTACTATGATAGTATTGCTATTAATCTCGCCCTTTATATCCATCAAAGTCTGCTTTATGTATGTCGGGGCTCCTATATTTGGTGCATAGATATTTACAATAGTTATATCTTCCTGTTGAATTGTTCCCTTTATCATTATGTAGTGTCCTCTTTTATCTCTTACTACAGCCTTTGTTTTAAAGTCCATTTTGTCTGATATAAGTATTGCTACCCCTGCTTTTTTTTCATTTCCATTTGCATGAAATATTTTTTTCCATCCTTTTACCTTCAGTCTATGAGCATCTTTTGTTTTAAGGTGTGTCTCTTGTAGACAGCATATGTATGGGTCCTGTTTCTTTATCCATGCAGCTACCCTATGTCTTTTGATTGGATCATTTAATCCATTTACATTTAGGGTTATTATTGATATGTAGTTGTTTATTGCCATTTTATTCTTTAAAGCTGTATTCTTCTTTTGCTCTATTCTTTCCTCCCTTTAAACTATTCACAAGAGGCCCCTTAGTATCTCTTGCAGAATTGGTTTGGTTTTTATGAATTCCTTGAGGCTTTCTTTTTCTGGGAAGCTCTTTATTTCTCCTTCAATTTTAAAGGTTAGCCTTGCTGGATAAAGTAGTCTTGGTTGTAGGTTCTTGTTCTGCATTACTTTGATTATTTCTTGCCATTCCCTTCTGGCCTCAAGTGTTTCTGTTGAGAAGTCCGATGTCATCCTTATGGGGGCTCCTTTGTAGGTGATAGTCTTTTTTTCTCTAGCAGCTTTTAAAATTTTTTCTTTATCCATTAGCTTTGGTATTTTAACTATGATGTGTCTTGGTGTAGATTTTTTTTGGTTTCTCCTTAATGGAGTTCTGTGTGCTTCTTGAATGTGTGGAGTGTTTCCCAGCCTTAATTTAGGAAAGTGTTCTGCTATGATTTGATTGAACAAAGTTTCCATTTCCTGTCCTCTCTCCTCTTCTTCAGGCACCCCTATGATGCGAATGTTGTTTCTCTTCATGTTGTCACAAAGCTCCCTTAGAGTTTCCTCACATTTTTTAAGTCTCTTTTCCTTTTTCTTCTCTGCTTCTGTGCCTTTGTTTATTGTGTCCTCTAACTCGCTTATTCGATCCTCAGCGTCATCCATCCTGCTTTTAATTCCTTCCATTGTGGTCTTCAGTTCTGATACTGTATTTGTCATTTCTGTCTGATTCTTTTTTATTATTTCAATTTCATTTTTTATACTTGTTATCTCTTTATTTAGGTGTTCATAATGACTATCCATTGTTGCTCTAATTTCTTTGAACATCCTAACTATCATTATTCTAAATTCTGCTTCTGGTAATTTGGTTATATCTGGTTCATTCAGGTCCTTCTCTGGGGATTTCTCTTGATTCATTTGGTTTGCATTCCTCTGCCTGCCCATTTTTTCTGTGTATAAGCAAGTTGTGGCCACTGGAGTCCAGTAGGTGTTGCCTTTGTGTGCTCTAGGTGTGGTCTATCTGCAGGCCCCCCACCTCCTCTGCCGGTGCCTAGGGTGGTTGGGTATGAGCGTTGCCAGCGCCGGCCCACTGTGCCTTTTGCTGTGATTTCTGCCTCTCCTCCGTGGGAGGGGCTGTGACTGAAGCCACAAGATTAGCACCAAGGGTAGAGGTGAGCACCTTTGCTCAGCTGCGGACCCAGCCTATTTCCGGACTTCCGCCCAGAACCAGCAGTGGGAGCCTGCTCGCTACAGTTCCGCGGGTTAGGCGGGGCTTTTGACGTGCTCTCAGCTGTAAGCTTTTGCCCGTCAGGAGCTTTAGCCCCGCCCTCGAGGCCAGGGCCCTTTGCGCAGGGTCGGAAACCAAGGTTTATTGGGGCGGGCGTGTTTGCTGGCTTCCGCCGAGCTGCGTACTTCCGCTCGTCCCGGACTCTACCCCGCCCCCGCGTTCGGAGCCCGCTCGTGCACGTATGTATGCAATCCGGGGTCTCTCCGGCCGGGTGGGGACAGCAGCGTGGGCTCAGCTGCGAGCCTCCACTTGTCTCGGGGTCCACCCCGTTCCCGCGCTCGGAGCCCGCTTGCGCACGTACACTGGCCAACCGCGGTTTCTCCGGCCGGGGGTGGGGGTGGGGTGGGGGTGGGGACTGGTAGCGTCAGCTCAGCCACAGCCCCTGCCCGTCCCTGGTCCTAGCTCGGTCCCCGCGGTCAGGGCCGGCTTGCGCAGGGCCTGCCCGTTCCTGGCCTCCCGCTTTGTCCCCGTAAGTGGGACCAAAGGCGGGCCCGCAGCTTCCGGACCGCTTTCGCGGTCCCCTCTGACCCTCTGGGCTAGACCGATCTCCCACCGGCTTGGCCTCTGCCCACGCCGACAGAACCGCCTTTCAGCGTCCTGCCGCCCCAAACCCTTCAGCAACTGTCAGCAGAGTAGGAAGGGACCTAATACTCCACACTGTAGGCCTGGGAGCTCCCTCACTTGTTTCACAGCTCAATACTGTCCAAACGCCTCTTTTAGGCTCTAGGACTGGAGGCTGGGGCTTGGTTCCTGGGACCCAGGTCCCTCCCTCTCCGCCAAACTCTCCTCCCGCCATGCGGGTCTCTCCGGGCTGCCGTTTGCTCCGGGGAGCTGGGCAGCCCTCTTCGCGTTTTCGCTATTCCTACCAGTCTCAATGTGGCTTCTTCTGTGTTCCTTGGTTGAAGAGTCCACTTAGTTTTGTTCAAAGTTGGTTTATCCAGGTGATGGTTCTTAAAATTGAGTTGTAATCCACTTTGGTTCTGGGAGTTGGAAGTTGGTACGTCCGCCTACTCCGTCGCCATCTTGCCTTTCCGAAACATAATGGTTTTATAAACCATTATGTTAAGTGGAGAAACCAGTCACAAGGGGCCACATACGGTATGATTCCATTTATATAAAATATCCATAATAGGTAAATCCCTACGATCAGGAAATAGATTATTTGTTAGGGGGCTATGGGGGCACGGGAAGTCTATTAATAGGCATGGAGTTTCTTTTGGGGATGATAAAAATATTCTGGAATTAGATAGTGATGAGTTATACAACCCCATGGACAAACTAAAGACAACTAAATTGGTAGTTTAAAATGGTGATTTTTATAGTATGTGAATTATGTCTTAATAAAAGAAATTATCATTATCACATTTTATACTATATTTTGTAGCCACATTTGCAATATGAGTAGATGAATAAATGAATAATGAACAGATAGATGATAGATGGATAAATAGATAGATGATAGATAGGAAAAAAGAATAGAATATAGATATATTTTTTTTAAAAGATAAGCACCAAACAATAGTTATCTTTGATTAGTGAAATAAAACTTATCTATATTTTCTTCTTTATTATTTTCTGCAAAGAAAGTCTAATTTTTATTTAAAAATAAATAATTTTTTAAAAATGTGCCTGTTTTAAAATGTAGGCGAGACAACAAATGGAGGAAAAACAATGAAAGCGTGTTTTGGTAAATACTTAACTTCAGTAGCTAATACACACATAGAGCAGATAGAAGTGGCCTTCAGAGCTGGCTGACAGCCGAGTTCTCCCCTACACATATGGGACAGCCTAGTTTCATTACTTTGGTTTTGTTAAAAAAATATTCTAATTCACCAATGAATTTAGTTCAGGTGAATTAAAGTAGCTTCTCTTTAAGAAGATTTTTATTAGTATTCTTATGTTTTTAACTAAAAGATGTTAGTTAGCACCTAAAGAAAACAAGATGTATGTTCAATAACTAATAATAGCTAGCACTAATATTCCTGAACATCATGGTATTTTATGCTCTGAGTCTGGGTCTGCAATACAAGCTACTTGGAATACTTAGATGACATAATCTTTTTGATTAAAATAAAAACAACTTTTGTACTAAAACAAATGGTTGAGATAGTATTCCTACCATTGATATTCTTGTATTATTTTATCTTATGTCTTGAAGGTCTTTAAATAGCTTAAAATATTTTTTTTCAAAAAGCATTAGGAATTCTTAAGTTTTCTCTCTTAAAAACAATGCAGATTAAAATAACCTCTTCCTTTTAATAACTATATGGTACAATATTGAGTATCAGTATTAACCAGGAATTTTAGTCTCCATTTTAAAATTAGTTCAGTTTACCCTTATATCAATTACAAAAGAATAATTAGTTTCTTACATTTTTAAATACGTTTATTACAAGCTAGGAGGAAGAAATAATTTTTTATATTAAAATGGAGATCTATGTTTTAAATCTACATTTACAGAGTTTTTTCCCAGTAGATTATTTATTATAGCTTTATACTGGAATGCTATATAGAAATTAGGTTTCATTAGAAATAAGTTTATTGAATTCATTTAAAAAGAGAAGTGGGGGTATAATTCATGCTCATTTTAAAGTTCTGTTGCCATTTTAAAGTTCTGTTTTATGGGAACACTTTGGATTAAAGAACTAAGTAAGGAATGAAGAGCAAATAGAATTGTTTTAAAGTGGTCCTAAACATGTCTGAGAATAAAAAGCCAGTCTTATGCCCGGGCTATCCTCAGTCATCTCTTGTTTTAACTGCTCCCAGAATTCACATATCCAAGTCGACATCAGCACAAAAGATGCCATGACGAATATCTAACACCACATTGGGAATTTCTTTAGGCTCTGCCGATTTTCCTCTTTTCATTCATCAAATGAACAGGGTTCCTAATCCCACAGGTTATGAATCTTGGTTTCTCATTGTTCTTATTTTCATTGCATTTAAAAACCTAGCTCCAGACTATTTAATCTCGGTGTTGACTTAAACCACTGTAGGGATCACCCTCTCATATTTGCTGCTGAACTACAAGCACACATTGGTATAGCATGAGTGGCTTCTATCCTAGTCCAATCCTCTGGGAATCGGACCCCTGCGAAACTTGGCCTTCCTGTCTTTGCATGAAAATTACACATCATTATCATCTCTGCTGACAGCATCACCAACACAATCAAACCAATATTGAGTTCTTATTATTCACTGGACATTGTAGACATGCACAAACATTAGGCTCTCCTTTACCTAAGAGGACCCATGACATCTTAGTGATGTTATCTTTAAAGCAGCGGTGTTGAAGTTGACTTGCAATGATGGGATGTTAAATGGTGAACATGTGGGTCCTGTCCAGACATCTATCCAAAGAGAGAAGGGTCTAGGGGTAGAACAAGCAAAGGTTTGAGAATCATACCTGCTACAGTTCTGAGATCTCTGAGAAACTATTAATGTGCTAATGCTCTCTTTTTTTTTTTTTTCTGTTAGAATTGGAGTTTATTTAGACAACCCATTGGCATCACAATATCTCACATTTGTAGAGATCCCAGTAGTGTATATTGCTTGTTCCTCAGGGGCTATGGCTTTCATCTTCCTAGTATATCTTTTTTTTTTTTTTCCCTCCAATATTTTTATTCTTATAGTGACTGTTTCAAAGTAGTCATACTTGAGCACAAACTGCTTGTTTCTTTAATTGGTTCTTTTATATATATATATATATATATATTATTATTAATTCTAATGGGGTGACATCAATAAATCAGGTTACATATGTACAATGAAAACATCTCCAGGTTATCTTATCATTCAATTGTGTTGCATACCCATCACCAAAAGTCAAATTGTCCTCTGTCACCTTCAATCTGGTTTTCCCTGCGTCCCTCCCCTCCTCCCTATCCCACTCTTCCCTCCCTCCCCCCATCCCATAACCAGCTAATGCTCTCTTTTGAATGAGGTGAATATTATCTACATAAAGTGGCTGGAGGTGGCTGGAATATTAAAACACATGACATTTGAAAAACATAGTATGTTGTCAATGACTGTACAGTCTCCCATCCCTCAGTGCCATGTCTGTGGATATAAAATACATCAATAATTTTGTTCAGCCAAATAAATAATTAACTAAAATAACCTTTTTTAAAATTGATTTAATCAAGGATGTGAAAAAAATTTTGGCAAGTTGACATTTCATTTTCATCAACATAAATTCCCATTTGAAAAGAGTTAACGCCTTATAGCTATTTATGTTCAAAGAGATGGTTAATATCAAATTTCTGTATGCCGCTCTATATTCAGCTAATTGAGAAATTGATCTGTTTAGTCTCATCAAATTTAAGAAAATGTAATAATCAAAAGCATTAAACCCACCTGACCCTTTACTTTGAGCTTTATTGCCTTCTGAGTCCCAAGTTTAATAGACATTTAATGCAATTATTTGTTTCTACTAATAAAACTAAAATTTCACTATGTTACAGAATATAGTCTTTCAAAAATGGAAAGAATTTTTATACGAGACAAACACTGAGGAGTCTCTTTTCTCATATCCTTTTTTAAACCTCACATTTTAAAAATACCTAAGAACTCTTGGCATATTAACTCGAATGAGCACAGGAGGTAAATTAGCATCTCCAAATATACAATATGTGTGACGTATCTTTTCATCACTTCATGTACAGAGAGGAAACCTGACCCTTAGAGTTGAACTGGCTGACAGTGGGGTCACAGGCATGCCTAACAGAGGACTAGATTAATGTCATTCAGCTCAACCATAAGTTGTTCACTCACTGCAATAATATGAGAAAATAATTTTCTTCTTTATTTCAATAATATTAGATTTCCAAAATACATACAAGCATTTGCATATCACAAACTCATAAAACCAGAGAACTGAATGGTGCTTAGAAGGAGTTGAAAGGAGGGGAAATGGGAAGGTGCTGGCCAAAGAGTACAAACTTTTAGTTATGTAAGATAGGTTCTATAGATCTCCTATGCAACAGAGGGCCTATAGCTCATCATATACTTAAAATTCTGCATCATATACTTAAAAATTCTGCTAAGAGGGTAGATCTTATAAGTGCTCTTATCACAAAATAATAAAAATAATATTATTTTAAGAAAAGCAAGAATAAATATGAAGGTCAGGAGGAAGTTTTGGGAGGTGATAAGTTTATGGCCTTAATTGAGACGGTTTCCCTACTGCCTACTTACTCAGAACTCATCCAGTTGTATTCATCAAATATGTACAGCTTTTATGAAGTGGTTTTTAAAAACTCACAGAAGAAACCAGAAACATTTCTGTTTTAGGAAGTTGACATCCCCAGTTGATGGTGATGACACTCTAAAAAAATTTTTTTAACTCGTAAGGTGAAATTGTATGCGTCCCAAAACAAATATCTGTTAAGAATAATACCACAAATATTCTTTGAAATTTTTATGAAGCTACATTTTATTTCCTTTGAAACTGCTAAAGCCTTTATGCTTCCTGATTTAAATGCCTCCTGAAATTGAGTTCTTGGAAGTTGATAGAAACACTTAACTTTATGACTAAAAATCTCTCAGTAACTCATGTAAAATATATATTTTGTATTTTTAAATCATGAGACTAGCCTAGAAGAGTAGTGTGTATCATATATACTAGACAGCAAGATCCTGTTGTTTACTGTCATTTAAAAGCTTGTAGAAATTCTATCTATATCTGTTAGCTACCTCATAATTAATTAAATTGTTCTTATAACACAGTTGAATTTAAATAAAAAATGGGAAGTTAGAAAAAATAACAAAAGCATGATAATTGAAAGTAGCTTTAAAAAATTGTGTGCTTTCTGGATTGTCTCTCAACAAAGGTAATGTCTATAACTATATGTGTTTCCATTCATTTTCAATTATATTTAACTCTTGTCACACTCACTTCTTTGGTTCCTCACCATTTTAATGACAACAATGTTATGGAAACATATCAACATAAAGAGTAAATTGCAATGTTACCTTCTGTATGGCCAGTAGTTGCAGCCAACATCATAGCCGCCTTGCCCATGCAGGTTCGCATTAGATTCGAACAGTCGGTAATGAAACAACGGAGCCAAGAACTGGCGAACTATCAGCTTTAATCCTAGCTTGCACCTGGTGAGCAAGTAAAATTACACACTGGGCTCCAAAACCCACTCATTCAGTGCTCACAAAGCTACTGACTTATCTGAGTTTCTTAGAATCAAAGATTTCTAGCTCACCAGACTTATTCACCTCTGTTCCCCATCTCCTCCTCTGTACACAAACTGCACAAACTGGCTTCTCTTTCAGCACTCCTCCATCTTGGCTGCTCCTCCTGTACTCCTCTGCTCTCTTCTCTAATGCTAATCTCAGGAACCGAGAGAGAGCAAGCTCCCGGTCTGCCCCACTTTATAGTGTAGAAATCCAAACCTTTAATCCAATCAACAGACAAGAAAGTCTCTGATACAAAGTCACTTATCTGAGGCATAATGGGAGGATTCCTCATGAGAGCGCACCACCCTACATCATCCAATCAGTCAAGGGTGTGGGGAAAAGCTTACTCTTAAAACTACTCCTTAGGATATAACGACCCAGCCTGCCCACAGCCTGTCCCCCAACACACATTAATATCAACGAACTTCCACGTCAGCAGACCCATCTTTAACAAAGTGAGCATAATATATTTTATCTGCCCAACACCTTCCAAACGCCAATAATCAGATTATTAAACAAAGAGAAAAAAACAATGTTCACATTTTCTTGGTCCATAGCCCTGTCTGTTCTATATCAACAGAAGAAAATTATATCCAAGAGCCAATATCCAATAAAATACGTTGCATCCATGTATTGCCCTTATAAAATCAAACTCTGGGATTCCAAGATGGCAGGGGAGTAGGCAGATGCACAAATTGCAAACTCCTATGACCAAACTGGATTAAAAATAAATTTAAGGACAATCATTGTGAAAACCCAACTTTGGACTAAAAGAACAGGACTCGAAAACCAAGGAGCACAGAATAATTCACACCAATCCTAGTAGGAAGTGTGGGGGCATAGTGGGGGCTTCTCTGCTCCCAGGAGCTAAGGACACTAAGTCTGAGGGTCCAGAAGGGTTCCCATTGCAAGGAGAAAAACCCTGAGAGGCAGTGGTCCTCAGTCCCAGGACCGAAGCCCCAGCCTAGAAACTCAGGGACTGGAGGAGACAGCCTGACAGCGTTGAGTGGGGAGAAGAGCAAGAGTTCTATCTGTTGGAAGCAGCTGGAGAAAGAAAGTGCAGCCTTAAAGGGCCAGCGCAGAAAATATCGCTCATAGCCACTTGCCTGGGGCTCATAAGGAGGACTGAGAGGACTAGTCTTGCATGAGAATAGTGGGGAGATCGAGATATGGAGACACAAATGGTGATGGGGAGAAGAAAACCTGAGCTGACCTGAGCTAAGCTGAGTCATTCTCCAGTGTCAAGGCAGCCATAGTAGGGGGAGGGGTTGCTCCCTCTGCCCTGAACAAGCCTAGCATGGAACAAGTTGACCCACCTTCAAAAAGTTCTCCAGCTCCAATCAGCATGAAAGGTTGTTCAGAAAGGAAGAAGTAAATAGGAGGGGCAGTGACTCAGGTTTCCAGAGATACCTAAGCTATACCTCTTGCTTCATACTGAGAATATGCCCTTCCCCTGGAGAGGCACTGGGCAGACCACACCTTAAGAATCTCAGAGATCACTCCCACCGCATTCCTGGATATGGTTTCAACTAAATAAATAAATAAATAAATAAATAAAAAGATATGCCTACTTTCCCCCTCCTAAACACAGAAGCTCCTGCTGGGATCAGCAAATACAGTTGCTTCCTGCTGGACTCAGCAAATAAACAGCAGGGAAATTAAAACTTTTAAGTGGCTCTACTAGTTAAGGAGAATTAAAATCCAAGCAACAAGTATAGGCTGAGGAATAAAGCCTTGGAGAAGCCTCATTCCATAAACCAACCTCAGACCCACAACTCTAACAGGCTTGCAAACCAAACATAGAAATAATGGGAAGACAGAGGAACATAAACTATATGAATCAACAAGAAATATCCCCAGAAAAAGAATTGAATGAGATGGATGTAATCAAATTACTGGATGCAAAATTTAAAATAATGATTGTTAGGATACTTAAGGAACTCAAAGCTACAATGGATGGACTTAATGAGCACCTAAATAAAAAAAAATTCAAGCATCGAAAAGGACACTGAAATCATAAAAAGGAATCAATCAGAAATGGCAATTATAATATCAGAAATCAAGACTACATTAGAAGGAATAAACAGTAGGCTGGATGAAGCAGAGGATTGAATCAGCAAATTAGAGGACAAGAAAAATAAAAACACAAAAACAGAGCAGCAAAAAGAAAAGAGGCTCAAAAAGTCTGAGAAAAGACTAAGAGAGCTCTGTGACAATATGAAGAGAAATAACATCCATATCATAGGGGTTTCTGAAGGAGAAGAGAAAGAACAAGGGGAAGAGAATCTGATTGAAGAAATCATAGCTGAAAATTTCCCTAAATTGATGAAGGAAAAAGTCACACAAGTTCAAGAAGCATAGAGAGTCCTGATAAAAAGAAACCCAATGTGGCCTACATTAAGACACATCATAATTAAAATATCAAAGTTAAGAGATAAAGAAAAGATACTAAAAGCAGCAAGAGAAAAAAAGTCAATTACCTATAGAGGAGTCCCCATAAGGATGACATCCGGATTTTCAACAGAAACACTTCAGGCCAGAAGGGAATGGCAAGAAATATTTAAAGTAATGAAAAACAAGAGCCTACAAACAAGACTTCTTTATCCAGTAACACTATCATTTAAAATTGAAGGAGAAATAAAAAGCTTCCCAGACAAAAAAAATCCAAAACAAAACAAAACAAATACTCAAGGAATTCATTACAACCAAATCAGTACTGCAGGAAATGTTAAGGGGCTTGCTGTAGAAAAAGCAAAGAAAAAAAGAAATCAAGAAAAAGAGGATTATAGATCTAAAGAATAAAATGACAATAAACAACTACATATCAATAATAATGTTAAATGTAAATGGATTAAATGCTAAAATCAGAAGACATAGGGTAGCTGCATGGATAAGAAAACAGGACCTGTACATTTGCTGCCTACAAGAAACCCACCTCAAAACAAAAGATCCATATAGACTGAGAGTAAACGGATAAAAAAAATATATTTTACGCAAACAAAAAGGAAAAAAAGCTGGGGTAGCAATACTAATATCTGACAAAATAAACTTTAAACAAAGGATATAGTAAGAGATAATAAAGGTCACTACATAATGATAAAAGGAGTATTACAACAGGAAAACATAACTATTATAAATATATATGTGCCTAAAATAGGACCACCTAAATATATTAAACAGATGTGGATGGACAAAATGGGTGAGATCACCAGCAATACTATAATAATAGGGAATTTTAATACCCCACTAATATCAATGAATAGAATCTCCCACAGAAAATTAACAAAGACACAGTGGCCTTAAATGACACATTAGATCAACTAAATTTAATAGATATCTTTAGAACATTTCACCCCAAAGCAGCAGAATATACATTCTTTTTCAAGTGCTCAGGGTACATTCTCTAGGATAGACCACATGTTCGGAAACAAAACAAGTCTTAATAAATTTAAGAAGACTGAAATCATATCAAGCACCTTCTCTGACCAAAACGGCATAAAACTAGAAATCAACTACAATAGAAAAACTGAAAACATTCAAACACGTGGAGACTAAATAGCATGCTATTAAAAAACGAATGGGTTAACAATGAGATCAAAGAAGAAATAAAACAATTCCTTGAAATAAATGAAAATGAACATACAACAACTCCAAATTTACATGACACAAGAAAAGCAGTCTTGAGAGGGGAGGTCAGAGCATAACAAGCATACGTAAAGACGCAAGAAAAAGCTCAAATAAAGAATTTAACCTTGCATCTAAAAGAACTAGAATAAGAGCAAGCAAGTAAAGCTCAGAGGAAGTAGAAGGAAGAAAATAATAAAGATCAGAGTGGAAATAAATGACATAGAGGTTAAAAAAACAATACAGAAGATCAATAAAACAAAGAGCTGGTTCTTTGAAAAGGTAAACCAAATTGATAAACCTTTAACCAGACTCACCAAGAAAAAAAGAAGGCTCAAGAGGCTCAAATAAATAAAATTAGAAATGAGAGAGGAGAAGTAACAACTGACACAGCAGAAATTCAAAGAATTGTAAGAAAATATTATGAAGAACTGTATGCCAAAAATGGGACAACCTCGATGAAATGGATCAATTTCTAGAAAAATATAATCAATTTAAAATCAATATGAAAGAATCAGAAAACCTAAATAGACTGATTAAACCAAAAGAGATTGAAACAGTTATCAAAAACTCCCCAAAACCAAAGTCCTGGGCCTGATGGCTTCACAGGCGAATTTTACCAAATATTCAAATAAGAACTAATTCCTATCCTTCTCAAGTTATTTCAAAAAATTCAAGAGGAGGAAAAAGTTTCAAACTCCTTTTATGAAGCAAATATAATCCTCATTCCAAAACCAGGCAAAGACAATACGAAGAAAGAAAACTATAGGCCAATATCCCTGATGAACTTAGATGCTAAAATTCTCAACAAAATATTAGCAAATCTGATCCAGTGATACATGAAAAAAATCATACATCACAATTCAATCAACATGATTCATCACATAAACAAAAGGATGGAGAAACACCACATAATATCAATAGATGCAGGAAAAGCATTTGATAAAATCCAGACCTATTTATGATCAAAACTCTCAGCAAAGTGGGAATACAGGGAAGATACCTAAACATGGTAAAGGCCATATATGACAATGGGCAAAAACTTAAAGCAATCCTCTTAAGAACAGGAACAAGGCAGGGGTGCCCCCTTTCACCACTCTTATTCAACATAGTGCTGAAAGTCCTAGCCACAGCAATCAGACAAGAAGAAGAAATAAAAGGCATCCAAATTGGAAAAGAAGAAGTAAAACTTTCATTATTTGCTGATGACTTGATACTGTACATAGAAAGCCTTAGTCTCAGTCAGAAAACTACTAGAACTTGATAAATGAATTCAGCAAAGTTATAGGTTATAAAATCAATATTCAGAAATCAGTGGCATTTATATACACCAACAATAAACTGTCTGAAAGAGAAATCACAAAAACAATCCCTTTCACTATTGCAACAAAAATAATAAAGTACCTAGGAATAAATTTAACCAAGGAAGTTAAAGATCAGTACTTGAAAAATTATAAAACATTGATAAAAGAAATCAAGGAAGAGACAAGCTAGTGGAAGCTTATACCGTGTTCATGGATAGGAAGAATAAACGCTATTAACATGTCCATACTACCCAAAGCAATCTATAAATTCAATGCAGTTTCTATTAAAATACCAATGACATACTTCAATGATATAAAACAAATATTCCAAAAATTTATATGGAACCCAAAAAGAACACAAATAGCCTCAGCAATCTTGAAAATGAAAAATAAAGTGGGAGGTATCACACTTCATGATATCAAGTTATATTACTAGGCCTTTGTACTCAAAACAGCTTGTACTGGCATATGAACAGGTATACAGATCAATTGAACAGAATAGGGAATCCTGAAATAAACTCACACCTTTATGGTCAACTGATATTCAAGAAAGGGGGTAAAAGCCTACAATGGAGGAAAGAGTCTCTTTAACAAATGGTGTTGGGAAAATTGGACCAATACATGCAAAAAAAATGAAACTAGACCACTTACTTACACCATTCACAAAAATAAGCTTAAAATGGATAAAAGACTTGAATATAAGTCTTGAAACCACGATCATCTTGGAAGAAAACATAGGCAGTAAGCTCCTTGAAATCTCTCGCAGCAATATATTTGCTGATTTAACTGCACAGGCAAGTGAAATAAAGGACAGGATGAGCAAATGAGACTATATCAAACTCAAAAGCTTTGGCACAGCTAAAGACTATATGAACAAAATAAAAAGACAATCCACACAATGGGAGAACATATTCGCCAACAAGTCTGATAAGGGGTTAATAACCAAAATCTACAAAGAACTTGTAAAATTCAACACCAGGAAAGTAAACAATCCAATCAAAAATTGGGCACCTTGCTGAATTCATTTATCAGGTCCAGTAGTTTTTTGACTGAGACTTTAGGGTTTTTATATACAATATCATATTATTCTACAGCACGTCTGATAACCAAAATTTATAAAGAACTTATAAAACTCAACACCAGGAAGACAAACAATCCAATCAAAAAAATGGGCAGAAGAAATGAATAGAAATTTCTCAAAAGAGGACATACAGATGGCCAATAGGCATATGAAAAAATGCTCAACACCACTAATCATTAGAGAAATGCAAATTAAAACCACAATGAGATATCACCTCACACCAGTCAGAATGGCACTCAACAGCAAAACAACACAGAACAAGTGCTGGCGAGGATGTGGAGAAAAGGGAATCCTCCTGCACTGCTGGTGGGAATGCAGACTGGTGCAGCCACTGTGGAAAACAGTATGGAGATTCCTCAAAAAATTAAAAATCAAACTGCCTTTTGACCCAGCTATCCCACTTTTAGGAATATACCCTAAGAACACCATAGCACTGTTCGAAAAGAAGAAATGTGCCCCCATGTTTGTGGCAGCATTGTTCACAATAGCGAAGATCTGGAAACAGCCCAAGTGTCCATCAGAGAAAGAGTGGATCAAAAAGCTGTGTTACATATACACAATGGAATACTATGCAGCTGTGAAAAATAAGGAAATCTTACCCTTTGCAGCAACATGGATGAACCTGGGTTCTATTGTGCGAAGCGAAATAAGCCAGGCAGAAAGAGAAAAATATCATATGACTTCACTCATATGAGGAATCCAATAAACAATGAGAACAGGATGGAAGAGAGGCAGAGAAAGGGTCAAAGAGTCCAGAGGGAAAGGGGAAGAGAAGAAGGGATCAAAGAAAGGAAAGACATCAGTGAGAGTATATAAACATAACACAGAGAGATAGAGGGCAGGATTGTAAATTATGGAGGAAAAGGGGGAAGGCAGTGGGGAAAGGGGGTAAAAGGGGCAACAAGGAGAACAAGGGGGGAGGGAGGGAGATATATTCGAGGGTACACTTGTAACTATGTAAACACAACAAATTAAAATCAATAAAAAAACAACAAAATAAACATAAAACCAAACTCTGTTAATTGATCATATTTAGATCAAAAATAGGAAAAAGAATACTATCAAATAGCAGATGAAAGCAGTTGAATATTAGTACTAGAGAAAAATGCTGATTGTCTTTACTTAAAATATTTATCATAAAGACATATTTATTATAAAAAAAATCTGAAAGTAGAAATAAGCAAGTGAAAGAAAGAATAAGAAAAATATTTGTTCACTATTGTGGGGAAAATAGCTGTGTTAGGCATGCTCGCTGGTTTACCGGCTGCAAGCACTTTGCTTGATTAGTGCATGAGCACGTGGCAGCACCACATGTGGATAGTCTATGTAGGCTACCGAAGCTTGCGCTCAGGGTGGATTGTGGATGGTGGATAGTGAATTGTCTGTCCACCAGTTTTGTTCACTTGCTGCTGTGAGAAGAGGTTTTCATCTGTCTGTGTGCTTGCAACCATTATGAGAATCTATTAAATGGTAATGGACCAATGCTTTCTGGCTCCGGAGTTTCTTTACCATCTGCCAGAATCCAATGTGGACCTGCCTGGCCTTGGCTACGGGCATTACAACCATCCTATCACCATTTAGTAATAATCATGGTTATTTTCAAACTACATTCTTCCTCATTATGTCTACAGCTACCTATTTAAAACACAATGAAATCATACCATCTATGCAATTTTAAATTCTTCCTTTTTTTTCAATTGACACTAATTATGGAAAACTATCAATAAAGATCACTAATGTAATTTTTGGCTATATATTTATTCTGTTTATATATGTTTCATAACATACTTAACCAATTCCAAGTAATAGATATTTATAGCATTGCCAATTATTTGGTCATATAACAATATTGCCAAAAAAAAATCTCATGCTGATTGCTTTGTGTTAGTCTATTGAAATGCCTTCATCTAGATGCAAAAATACACAAATATTTCAAATTCTGCTGCAAATAACAGCCATTTGGGAATTTTACATATAAACAGCACTGTCTATGAATTACTAGTAATATTTATATAACACAAAAAAAGGCTTAAGAATTATTCTAGGATGCACACACAGACACATACACATACAGTTTGTTCTCTAAGCTATTAGTGTGCAGTGCTTAATGTGCACTCTAAATTCTTGGGATATTTTTAAAATGCAAATTGAAACTCTCGTTGGTTCTGGGGTGGAGTCTGGGTCTGCATTTTAACAAGCTCCCAGCTGATGACAATTAGGCTGATCTGAAGACCATGGTTTGAGTAACAAAAGCCTACAGGTCTAACGATGTGGTATTATACCATACAATCATCAAGAAAAATCTCTTCTCCACATTTGCACATCATTTCTAGTTAACCTAAATACTGTGGATTCCTCAAGGGTCTATAAATGAGCTTTAGGAAATGTTCACAACACCTGAAATGGCTAACCAACATCATGAATGTGGAAACGAATTCTGGAGAGAACAAGTATTTCCCAAAAACTCAAAGGGCTCGTGACACCAATAAGCTTGTTGAAGACATTTTCTTTGGCTCTATGGAATAAGTAAAGACTAATCAAGTTGTGCTCCATTTTCCCATCAGCACACTAAATCCTTCCTCCTTAGGTCTTTCCCAGAAACACCATGGTGGTTGACTCACTGCTCTAGCTCATGTTCACTATAGCCTTCCCTTCCACTGCATCTGTGTTGCACAGCACAGATCACCTAAAGATAACCACTTATTGGCTTAAGAAATAATTTTTTTATTTTATTTTTTATAATTTTATTTAGACAATTAATTTTGATGGGGTGACATTGGTTAATTAGAGCACATAGATTTAGAGAAAACATCTCCATATCATTTTGACATTAGATTATGTTGTAGACCCATCACCCAAAGTCAAATCATCCTCTGTCACCCTTTATTTGGTTTTCTTTATGCCCCTCCCCTCCCCCCACCCCCTCCCTCTCCTCCTTTCCCCACCTCTAGTAACCACTGCACTCTTGTCTATGTCCATGAGTCTCAATTTTGTGTCCCACCTGTGTATGGAATCATACAGTTCTTAGTTTTTTTTCTGATTTACTTATTTCACTCAGTATAATGTTATCGAGATCCATCCATGTTGTCGTAAATTATCTGATGTCATCATTTCTTATGGCTGAGTGGTATTTCATAGTATATATGTACCACATCTTCTTTATCCAATCATCTACTGAAGGGCTTTTTGGTTGTTTCCATGTCTTGGCCACCGTGCACAATCCTGCGATGAATATGGGGCTACATGTATCATTTGGAAAAATTAAAATTGCTTTTAAAGCAGCCCCTTCTGAAGCTTCTAGAAGTGTTCAGATGTCAACTCTATACTGTTGACCAGGAATTGCCATAATTTTAAGTGGCTCATAGTTAAAGCCCTTAGCAACACACTCCTGGAGACACCAGGCATTACTGTGTCTTCCAAATTGGGATGTTGGTTTTATTGAAAATAATAGTTGAATGTACAACTTCTCTTACCGATACAAACACACATTTTGCATTGAAAGCCTAGTTTTTGAAATAGTAATAAACTGGGGAGCAGGAGGGAACTGTGATCACCAAAAAGAAAAGAAGAAAAGAAAGCCACTATTCTTTATATAATCATAAATACAACTACAGAACACAAATAAAGACCATTCTTCTGAGATGGATGGTGGTGATGGTTGCACAACTATGCACATGTGCTTAATTTTGTTAAATTTTGTTATGTGTAATTTGCCACATTTTAAGCAAACAAATTAAACAAGCAATCAAGTAAATGAATTTAAAAAATAAATAAGAATTTAGACAATATTTGTACGAACAACCAAAAGGAAAATACAATAATATCTTAGAAACAAACTGTTGCTTTGCTAAAGAAAAACAAAATGCCTGCTTTTCCTTGTACAGAAAATTGCAACATAGAATATATCACCCTGAAACATGTGGCTAGAAAAAAAGCATTTATCTGTTGTTTAGGCCAAGTTTAATTTGGGTAATTACAATCTCAAAGACCCCTAAAGTCTCTTTTAATCCCTGTTTCATCCACACTTAATCTGTCTGCAGCACTTAATCTGTATGCTCTTTGAAGTGGTCATTACCAGCGGCCCCTATGGGGGCTGCATTTCAGCATGAGGGCACATGACTCCCATATTACAGGAGTACCCAGAATAAACACTTATTCCTCTGGAGGTACCCAACATAAACAATTATTCCCCTGAAGGTTGACTATGCAAATTTACCTTGAAACACCTGTCAAAGCAATGGAAAATTTTCCAAGATAGGTCATGGATAGCAGTTATAATATTAGCCCTCTGTTCTTCATATCTCTTAAAGTTTGGTTTAATCAAGATTTTTCCATAAGAAAAGTATAATTAAAAAAATAAATAAAAGCATGTTATAGCATACTTTACTATAATACAAGTGTGTTTAGTTGTATATGTATTTTTAAATGATACATTTCTATTTTGAATACATGCTTATCAGGTGCTAAAATATAATTTTTGTTTTGTAATCCTGGATTGCCTAAATATCATAGTTTGATTTTAATACCTTTCCCCCATCCCATTATGTCTTTATAAAGAGCCAACTCCAGCCCTAGTCAGATAGTTCAGTTGGTTAGAGCATTGTCCCAGAGCTCAGAGGTTGCCAATCTAATCCCTGGTCAGGGTACATAGGAATAAATTGATGTTCCTCTCTCTCTCTCTCTCTCTCTCTCAAATCAATAAAGTGAACATTAATTTTTCTTGAGAAAAAGAGCCCACTCTATCCACAAGCAGAATAGATGTACTTATATGACCTACACACCTCCAAATATCTTCTTCCCAAAGCTCCAGCATAAGGCAGAGAATTGTCACTATTAGCATAACTATTTGGATTAAGCAGAAGGTTATGTGTAAAATGCAACAGGATTTCTCTGGGAGGTTAACCTAGTAACTTATTACTATATACGCACAGGCACTTTAAACTGTTAATTAGCTCCATGCATGATTTTGATGGCATGGTGCATATGGACAATCTGGTCTCTTTAGAAAAAGATAGTTCAGACAATTGGAAGGGAAGCTGCGTGGACAAGAAAGGATGAACAGCAAGAAAGCCCTACAGAACAAAATGGAGAGTTCAAAAGAGTGCCAGTAGGGTCCAAGAGCAATTGTCAATTATTGGCACCAGCATGTACCTGATATGACATTTACCCACTTGATACCTTACTCAACTCACTTCCCTGCTCTGTTTGTAGATGCTGGTCTACTACAGAATAAGTCAACAATATCCCAGGAGTTGCTTCCATTCTTTCTCTGAATATTCATCTGAGTTTCTTAACTAAGTATAATCTTTGATTTCTGAAAATTCCACTCAAATAGCTTTCCTTCTTTTCAATCCCATGACTGTTGCCTGAGAAACCTAATCTAGCACATAAGCTTTCTAATTGGTCTCTTTGGTCCTCCATCAACCAGAGTGATGGTTCTGAAACATTAGTAGAATCATTTTACTCAGAAATCTCTGATGCCTCCCTACTTCCAATAGGATGAAGGTCAGTTTTGTTTAGCTGGCTTTGTACGCGCCCCCAACCCATCTTTGTATTCTTGTCTGGCCTCTCTGCCTTTTCCACCTCGCTCGCCACTGAATCTCACAGCACAGTCTACTCCAGCTCGCTGACCACTCAAGCTACATAATGAGTCCCTGGGCACAGAATTGCTCTCAGAATTGCTTACGCTCTTCAGACAGCCTGAAACGCATGTGTCCTTTTTTTCTGCTATCAAACTCCTGATCCTCTTTCGAGTTCTCGTCCATGTGCCACCTTCTCAGTGCTTTCTGTATTCCTACCACTTGGAAATAACATGATCACTTTGCATCATTTTTTACTGCACCAATTTTATTTTGTGTGGATGTACATCTACTGAGCACATAGTACATCTACTACCTTACACATTATAAACTGTAGGAAGTACCATATTTCCCCATGTATAAGACACTCCCATGTATAAGATGTATCTTAATTCTGGGGCCCAAATTTTGAAAGCAAATTTGACTGAGAATTGGGTCTATAATCTTCATACAACATTAGGGTAGTTAACTCTTTTATTTATGAGCAGGAAATTTCTGGTGGACTGATCTGGGGACTGATAGCTGAAAAACACTGCCCTACAAGACACAGATGCTTAGTAGGCATTTACTGAAGTTATTTCCAGCAGTGCAAGGCCCAGAGGGCCAGAAAAAAGTAATCTGAAAGGAGTAAAGAGGGTAAAGAAGGGACTTAGAGAAAATGAGTCACAAGTATTCTGCAGGCTTATCTCTTGCCACATTGTAACTCCGCAATAGTTTTCTGAATAGTCTCAGTACAATAGTAGGGGGTCCACACACCACTGGAAGTCAGTCTCCACAAGGACTAGCTCATTTTGGAGTTATAGCCAAGCAAGAGGATGCACTGGCGGGGGGGCATTCCTTTCCTTCCAAACCTAGGAAACCATAGAAAGAACAGCATTCTGAAAGAAAGCAAAAGCTAAAACTGGTCTGAATGAAATCAGCATGACAAAGGCACAAAGGGAAGACAATATTAACACCAATCATGATCAAGTGAAGAATGTAGCAATGCCTAGATTTTTATTAGCCAGTTCCCACAGTAATAAGTTTGTGTTGAGCAGGCTCAGAAGCTGATGTGAATGCAACCTTCGCCAGGAACCCAGCACTTGGTGCTTGGATGGCATGGAGGATCATTAACCGCATCTTGCTGAAGAACATTACAGGTTACAAAAATGTCATCTAGACCATGCTGACAAGCTCATTTGTATTTAAGGCTGAGTCTTCCCTTTGAGATAAAAAAAACTCCATGGGGCTCAAATGGGGATGTGACTTCAGATGTCAGAATACTATTAACATATAACCAGACCCACATACAGCAATTGAAGGAATGTAGCTTATGAAACCTTCCCAACTGCCTCTCTTGGAGTTTAAGTACTCACCAGAAGAGTACATCTTAGACACATGCACATACACACACACAAAGTTTTAAAAAATTTCAAAGCATATCAATAAAATCAATCAGAACCTAAAAAAATACCTTTTGTTCAATTAATGGCTGGGATTCTATTTTATAGGATGGTGAGGATGAGAAGGAATGATATTTCTATCTGGCATTGAAGCCCATCTGCCATCAGGAAAAAAAAAATGTTTTTTAAGAATTAACCAGAATAACTAAAAGAAAACTTTATTTCAACTGAGAAAAAATCAAGCTAGACTGTGTTCTAGAATCACATCCATGGAATTCATTGATGTCTGAAGGAAATGAACTATTCTAATACCTACATATATTGATTCGTGTATGAAGTTGTAAATGTATATGGTGTGTCTGTCTCCCTTTGTGTTGAGAGCTAAGAATATGTATTAAGCTGTGCACACATATATTTTCTATAGTTTTCCATCCTAGAGGGCATCAGTACAAAAACTCTCTGATTTGACTTCTCCCCAATGTGTCTCTCCCCTCTTTTCACACTCCTTACTATCCCTGCTATCTTTTGAAATAAGGGAGCTTCCTACACACCTTTCTTCCTTTCTTTTTCCCCTTCTCCCTCTCTCCTGCTTCTACCATCCTAATTTCAGGTACAGACAAGTGGTGAAAAGAGAGGCCCTGAGTTATATTTTGGTTCACCTTATAGCATATCAACCTTGTAATAACCAGAAGAATACACTTCTGGGGAATGTCTAATTACTTCACAAAGTTTGATGAAGTCTAACCAAGAGGGTTTTTTTATTATCTGTATGAATCAGTATATCCCATTATTATTACCTCTATCAGTTAAAAAAAATTGGCCTAAGTACCCATAAAATGTCTTATCAACTGCTTTATTACTTGTTACTTTTGCTACTGCAAAAAGACTGTACAGTCAACATCAATTTATGTTTAATTTTGACTTGTACTTTTACAGGGTTTTCTTAACAATGGAAATACCTTATTTTGTCAGTTTCTCTAGTCTAGATCTATCTACCTGATCTCTTTGTCCCTAGTGCAATGATTTGTGACTATTTAATAAAACTGGGCAACTATTATTCTGAATCCCTAACAAAAAATAGATCTGTAGACGGGAAATCTTTGAAATCAATTCAGGTTGGCTTAAGCTCTAAAATATATAAATTTATATAGTTCATAAAATATATATTTAGAGTCTGACATTAATTTGGGGGAATTCTCCATTATTATTTATTCAAATTTTTCTTCTTTTTCTTTTTTTTTTTTCTCAGTATGGCATTCCCATTATGCCTATGTTATATATACCTTTTCTGGTTTTCCACAATCCTTGAATGTTCTGTTCTGTCTTCATCAGTGTTTGTTCTCTTTGCTTTTCAGGTTGGACATTGATATTGATATCTTCTCTATTCAAAGATTCTTTCCTTTACTGCCTTCAGTCTACTAATGAGTCCATCAAAGGCATTTTTCAGCCCTGGCCAGTTGGCTCAGCAGTAGAGCGTCAGCCTGGCATGTGGATGTCCTGGGTTCGATTCCTGGCCAAGGTACTCAGGAGAAGCTCCCATCTACTTCTCCACTCTTCCCCCTCTCCTTTCTCTCTTTCTCTCTTCCCCTCCCGCAGCCAGGGCTCCATTGGAGCAAAGTTGGGTTGGGCGCTGAGGATGGCTCCATGGCCTCTGCCTCGGGTGCTAGAATGGCTTTGGTAGCAAAGGAGCAACACCCCGTATGGGCAGAGCATCGCCCCCTAGTGGGCATGCTGGGTGGATCCCATTCGGGCACATGTGGGAGTCTGTCTCCTCTGCCTCCTTGCTTCTCACTTTAGAAAAATAAAAAGAAATAAAAGAAAGAGGCATTAATCATTTCTGTCACACCGTTTTTTTATTTCTAGCATTTCTTTTGTTACTTATTAAGCTCTCTTATACATTTTCCATCTATTCTTGCATGCTGTCCACATTATCCATTAGAATCCTTAGCATATTAATCAGTCGTTTTAAATTCCCTGTCTGATCATTTCAACATCCCTGCTGTGCCTGGTTCTGATACTTGTTCTGTCTCTTCACATTTTTTTCTCCCTTTGACATACCTTGTAATTTTCTCTCGGTAGTTGGACAACATATTATACAGGGGGAATAAAAACTGCTACAAATATATCTTCAATATTATAGTGGTGAGATGTGGAAGTCAGGGAAAAGTTTGATGGTCCTATGATTAGATCCAAGTTTCTTAGTGAGCCTGTGGCTGTGGAGTGTGACCTTCACAAGTGTTTCTGGGTTTGTTTGTTTTTCTTGTCCCTTGGCTGGGACAGGATGTCTCAGTGGCTGGATTGTTCCCCATGTCAGTTAGGCTCTGAACAATGCTTAGCAGGTTAGGTTCTGGTTAACCAGTTTCCCTTGAGAGCAACTCTTAAGAACAGGGTGCTCTAGTGTATTTTTGTATATATTTTTTAAATTTAGAAATCTAATTTAACAGGGTGACATTGGTCCATAGGAACACACTTGTTTCAGGTATTTCAAAATGGTTCCTTTCCCTCTCCCTATATTGAGAGCACAAGAGACTTTTGTCTGAGTTTAGTATGGAGAGTTGGTTGAGCTACCAGAGGTAAATCTCACCAAATGCTGGAGATTCCCCTATGTCCAGCTCCCCCAGGTGTTTCACCTCTTGGAATTTTCCACACAGAGCCTCCAGCAATCAACAGTTCAAGTTTAGGTTTTCCTGCTTGGCGCTGGTCCTTGCAATGGTTTCACTCCTGAGTCTCTGCTCTGATAAGCCATGACTCAATATATGCCCATGTGTCTCTCTAGTCCTGGGGCCACCATCGACCCTTTACCTCCCCCTCTCTATGGATTGTAGAAGCATTGTTGATTTTTTTCAGTCTGTTCAGCTTTATACTTGCTGTTAGGGTGGCGTGCTGATGTCCGAGCTCCTTCTCTGTGGAACTGGAAACTGGAAGTCTCACAATATATACATTTAGTTTGATAAAAACATAAATACTATGAGCAAGGGCCTTTGGTTTCAAGCATCATTATTTATTTGATAAAAAAATGTGCAGACAAAATAAAAAGGTGCAGACACTATTAGAAAAAAAGAAGAAAGTATAGTAAGGAACATGAAGTCAGCATGGCTCAGAGCAGCCCTCAGGAGGAAGCAAGGTCATTTCCACTGAGTCCATCGGGAGCCTCTTTGCTAAGCTGCTGCTTTGCGCCAGGTGCCATGTGAGGCAGCTTTCATGCTTTATTTCCTCTAGTCCTCACATTCCTACAAGTCAGTAGTTTTCATCTCTATTTTACTGGTGAGGAAAAAAAAAACCAAAAAAACGAAACCTAGCACGATTAACTGATTTGGTTAAAACAAGAATGTCATTTATGCACCAGGCTTCTTTCTGCCAGATCCTGAGATTTGCAGTTGA
This sequence comes from Rhynchonycteris naso, assembly GCA_037038555.1. NCBI lineage: Eukaryota > Metazoa > Chordata > Mammalia > Chiroptera > Emballonuridae > Rhynchonycteris > Rhynchonycteris naso. The sequence continues at coordinate 59,360,428 of CM072995.1, read as the reverse complement.
GCCTGGAGCCTAAGAGGTAGATGGGCTTTGGAAAGGGGAAAGGAACAGAGTATCTACAACATCAGCAGAGGCACGAAAGCAAGGGAATCTAAGCCATGTTCAAGGAACTAGAATACATGTCTATTGTGGAAAAATTGTCCCCTTATATATGGAGGGGAAAATATCTTCCCAGACCTTCATCTCTTTCCTCTTGGCTGTACCTCATTGGCCAGAACTTTCACAGGACCAAAGGTTGGGTGAGCACAAGACTGCCTCAATGGTGAACGGAATTGCATAGAAATGGACGTGATAATCATCTAGTAAAAAAGGCATCGGGAGGGCAGTCAAGAGTAGCTCTCCATGATCATTACTGTAATTTGTAGAGTCTAAGGCACATGTTTCCTACATAGCAGCATTTCTTTAACCAGTATATGGTCTGCAGTTGGCACAAGGAAACACTTGTATGACTTAGCTTTGTGTTGAAGGTACCTGATACTGAGCCATGTGTCACTACAGTGCAGGTGTTTTCGCTGGCAGCACCACACAGAATGAAACTTTAATTTAAATTTTTATTTCTTATTGTTATTTAAAATAACAACACAAAGATGATGTCATGATACAGTGTTCAAACAAAGGACTGTTGTAGCAAATGAGAGAGCAACAGTTAAAGAAAGTAAATACCGTATTTTTCGCTTTATAAGATGCACTTTTTTTCCCCAAAAAGTGGAGGGAAAATGCTCATGTGTCTTATGGAGCAAATGTTGTACATTTTTAGCTGCTGCGGGGCACTGCACAGGTAAACATATGTAGAATGAGCACCAGCAGGAGTGTAATCATACCCCCACAATGGCATGTGGAGCCTCGGGAGCTGCGGAGTGATCTGGTTCCTGTTTTCATAGTTGCATGCAGTGCAGGAGGGAAGGCGAGCGATGTGTTGTGGGCGCATTCATCTGGCATCATCGAGGGCAGACATGAGAGGTGTGCTGCAGCAGTGGAGGGCTGTGCTGCAGCTGCTGGAGCTCTGTGTGAAATACTGACATTATTTGCTACCCTATTAGTGCTTGACCAATTTAGAGCACATATTAGTGAAACCACAAAAAAAAACTTTAAAGAAATGAAGACTCATCTAGCTCTAATTCCTTGGATTCTTACCAGCCAGTTGCAACCTCTCCATGTTTCCATCAACAAACTGTTTAAAGTCTTTATGTGAGAAGAGTGGAACAAATGGATGGCTGCTGGTAATCATGATCTGATACCAACTGGACAAATGAAGAGACCCACTATCACTCAAGTTTGTGAATGGGTGAAAACATCATGGCAGTCAGTGAAGAATGAAACCGTGGTACAGTCATTCAAAATATGTGGTATTAGCAATGCCTTAGATGGCACTGAAGATGGGATCATATATGAAAATAGCAAAGAAAGAGATACCAGTGATTGTGAGTGACTGAGCTTCTTAAATTCTGATACTAGCAATGATGAGTTCCTGGGGTTTGATACAACTACAAGAATATTTGAACATTAAAGTCTCTTCTAATTTGTTAATAACAGTGCTAACGGTTGTTAATACTGCTGTTGAGTTTACATTGTTGAAATACTATTGTGGTATATTTTATTAAATATTTTAACACTCCATTTGGTGCATAATATATTTTGTTTCCTCCTAAAAACCCTAGGTGCATCTTATTGTCAGGTGCATCTTATGGAGCTAAAAATATGGTATTTTTAAAAGGTGAAATTACAGGTGGTCAGCAGCAATTTATAGAAGTCGGTATTACAGGCTCTTCTGGTTCCAGCAGTTAGCTGCTGTGTGTCCTGAGGGGACTTTACCTCCTGTGGCTCATCTGTAAATGGGGGCAAGAAGAAGTTCAGTGTGAGGATTAAATGAGTTAAAGCTCATTAGACTGCTAAGGATTATGTCTGGTCCATAAGAAAGGTTTCATAAACAATGGACATCATTATTACTAATGCTATTTGAGACAATGAGTCACTGTAGGGGAATTAATGCAGTCCCATAATATATTTTAAATCCAGAATATCAAGCGTGTTTTAATTTCTAAGAAAAATAGGCTATACAATAGTATTAAAACTGTATGTGTGTGTGTGTGTGTGTATGCATGTTTATGTATGGTTATTCCAATTAAAAAATAATTTAATACTCATGAGAAAGAATAAAGGCAATAGAAATTTTCAAATACTGTACCTTGGAATATATTATAGGATTTAAAAGAACTAAGAGAAGTACCACTCAGAGAGTTTCATTAGAGATGAAAATTCAGTAACTGTCAGAAGTTTTCAGAAGATATTCAAGAGAAACTGTTTAATATCTAGCAACACATAGTTCTATTATAGAAAAATTGAAACTGTGAATTCAATCAAATAAGAAAGGCAAACAAAACCCAGTGTTCTTATATACTCTTTGAAAGTATTCTGTTAGTCCTAAGGTAAGTGACAGGTCACGATGATAAGAGTGGGGTTTGGAAAACAGCTCAGCACAGTGCTGCCAAAGGTCAAAGGTCATGCAGAATATGTAGACCATTAATCTGATGGAGGTCTGGACTCAAATCTTGATTGTGATATAAAAGAATCAAGTCAAATGCAACCATTTTAATGCATGTCTAGAAAAGTGAGATTGGTTAAAAAATATAATGTACATTTAGTGTAGCATTTTTTCTCTTTCTGAAATACACATATTGAGTCAATTATAAATCTTACATTACATGGGATCCTGAAGTGATATTATAATTCCAAAATTTGTCCTGAAAGGTTCACTATGAATACAACAGTCTAAACTTTATTTTTACAATAAAGTTCAATATTAATACGTATTTTATGTTGTGAATTCAAAAATTTTAATCATACATCACTTCAATTATATCAACAACAGCCTCATTCTTCACTAATAACTTTCTTTCTTTTCATCATCATCTGGTTGAGTCTTTGGAAGGAATGTAGACAAAGTGTGAGGACTCACCTTATCCCTTAGCTTTTTCTACTTTAAGATCTAATTTTCAAAGATTAAAAATGTCCGCAGCTGTGGCCATATGGCAGTGTTTTCCATGGATACAAATTTCTATCCCAAAGCACTTAAGCCATTTTTCAAAAGATGATTTCTCTCCTTTTTCCTTTTTCAAATTAGTCTATTCAATCAAAGTCTCATGGAAACAATGATTGGTTTTCTGTGTATGGTGCATACTTCATGTAGAGAAAATAGACCTTCTGCCTGAATCTTATTCTACAATGTTGTGTCTATCAAACAGGTGTGATATGTTATAGTCAATATCCAAATGTCTTGACCTAGAAGAAGAAAGACTAATTGGTCACACTGAACTATTTTAGTTTAACATTCAGTTCTCCAGACAAACAATAATTGTACAGTTGTTAATTTTTATAATTGGTAAGATTATTGGTTCTAAATATTCCTTAAACATACTCTTATCTTACATTTCATAACACCACACTCTCCAGAGGAAGAGAGCGGATTAGTGGCCTGCATACAGGATGGTGCCTTCTGTACTGTGAGCCACCAGGACATCCCCCACAGGTGAAAGCATGGCTGACTTCTTTGGGGTGATTTGTGGGCCTGTTCCCCATAGGTATTTCTGTAAGGTCTACAAACTTGCCCATATGTTTTATTCTCCTCTTCAAATTGCAGATTCATAGATTCAGCTATGCCCTTGACATTCCCACTCAAGTATTTCTCAGCCGTCTCAAACAAACACGTGCAGAAATGAACTGTGACCTCCCTCCTCCCCACCCCAAACAGTTGCACTTCAGCATATGGCAACACCACCCACAGCTGCTTACAGCAAGATCCTGGGAGCTATCACTGAACATTCTCATTGTTACCCTCCACATTGTCCCAAGTGGTTGGTTTTTGCCCAAAATTTGCATCTTGAGTTTCTCCACTTATTTCTATCTCCATTTGTTACCACCCTAAATTGAATCATCATTATCTCACAAATGAACCAAAACACCTCATTCTAAAATTCCTTTTATCACTTTGCTGTCTTTCAAGGTATTCTCTCTCATAGCAAAGTAAATTTCTCAAAACAAAAATCCCTTACAGAACATTATGCTCTTGTTGAAAGTTTCTTAATAGTGTTTCATTGCTTGTACATGGCAAAAAATTCAAAATCTTTACTGTCACTTCCAAAGCCCTTAAAAATTTGGGTTCTGGCTACTTCTTTAACTACATTGCATACCTCGTTTGCCATTTATTTCACCAAGATCATACCTCCCTGACCTCACTTTGCCTCTTCAAAACAGATGGGCTTTCTGTTTCAGAACCTTTACACATGCTGTTTCTTCTGCTGGGAAGCCTCTGACCTCATGACAAACTTAAAGAGACCGTCTTTTCCTGCCAATGGCAGCTAAGTGTCCTTGTCAAACTTGCTTGAGTCCTGTTCTACTTTCCCTTCCACAGCACCATCCTCTGTGAAATTACCTGTTATTGAATTTGATTGTTTCTTCTCATTTCAGTTTGTCTGATCTTCATAAGGATAATAACCACTCTGTTTGGGGTACCTCTACTACCTCACACCTAGTACGGGGCTGGCGCACAGAGTTAATGTCCAATGTCTGAATGGCTTATTTCCAATGGCCACACCCTTTGATCACTCTACCATTGGTGGTGCTTCCTCTATGAGTTCATGTCACAGCCTTAAAAGGTAGAAGTGATGGGACTGTCTGAAAAGTCAGATTCAATAGCCAAACACCCCAAACCCAATCTGGCTATCTTCTCAGAGAGTTAGAAGCAAGATCTGGGATAGATTTTTTTGGTAGATACCAACAAGTTGGATACTTTGATACTCTAATATCTCAAACATACAAATAATGTCTCAAACAGAAAAAAAATTCTGTGATTTAAATAATATATTTAAATTAACAAATGCTGAACAATAACTGTGATATTCAAACCGTGGTTCTTAGGATGATGTAACCCTTCAAAGGAAAACACAAAAAAACACTGTGTCTCCCTCCCCCATAGTTATTGGAGTAGCCATCTTTATCCCTGTATCATCCCTATGGTGATGATATAGTTTTGGGACCTTATTTGCAAATTACTTACAGAGTGGTTGTGGGAAGACAAGCTCAGAGGGATAGACTCTAGCTTTTAGGAGCCATGTTAGTGTCATGCAATTTTTAACCAAAGTAAATCATATAGTGTTCATCAATGTATAATAATGGGTCCCAAATGTGAATATTTACATATGATGAGAGAGAGAGACAAAGGAAGAGAACCACTTTAGAGGGCCTACATTCCTTATTCTACAGGTGTAAGACCAATCTATGTACCTCTCTCCTCCTCGCAAAGGCAGGAAGCATTTCAGTTGAATAACAGTTTTCCTCAATGACACATGCCTATCAGTTAATGGTCAGTTACAGGAACACTGGCTTTACCCTCAATGAACTGGGGATCCTGAAGGACAATAAGGACTTTTTGAGACATAGAGAGTTGTGCATTTTTAGGGAGAATTCTCTAAAGCACATAAGGATCAAAAGGGATCAAAAGAGGTCAAGAGAGACAAGTCAATGTAGTTTTACTACATATCTCTCTACAGCAATTCCTTACAATCCCTCATGAGGAGTTCGTGTATGGATGAATGGTGGAGGGCTGAACGACACCAAAACCGGTAATTCAAGTAGGGTGAGTCATTCAAATCACTTATTGGACTAAAATGCCTAAATAAGTGAACTTGTCAAATTTAGAAGATAAAACTCTTTTCCGATTACATTGACATAACTAATTTTGTCTCAAATTATATAATAATAAGGTATCTCCAACAGAAGTGAAGAGACAATTACATGATTATATAGACAAGAATTACAATACCAAAAAGCATAAAATCTTACAGTAGAATATAGGTACAAAGTGGTTTAGTTTTTAGCCACCTCTATAGCTTATAATAAAAAAAGATTATGTTACATATGAAGACCACTAAGCCAAAAAAAATGTGTCCAAGTCAAATAATTTATAACAAGAATACCCTGGAATACTCTTGGTATTTATTTTAATATAGTTCAGTTCAATAGGGTTGTTTGCTTTCTAATCAAAGAGCAATCTATATTTCTATTTATTTTCCTCAGAAGTAGTAACAGAGCCTATGTTGTTAACATCCACTGTGGGGTTGTGGGAGAAATAATTGGGCCCAGGGCTAACTTAGATGATGCAAAACATACTCTTTTATAATTCTCAGTATAGCTTATAACACAGAATATAAAAACTGATGAATTTAAACGTCACAATGGCATAATCATAGAGTTCAAATGGCAGGATTGTAAAAGGGTTATAACTTTCCCCAGAGTCAAGAGAAAATGTCATTCATTAGAATTAAAGTGAAATTTATCTATAACCATTTATAGAAATAACTGGAGGCCTAAGCAGGTGTATGTGTATTCTAACATTTCCTCTACATCTGGACTCGAGTTGATGTGAGGTGACAAGGGTAATTTTCAGACTAATCAGCATGAATGCTCCTGGTGACCAATGTGTGAACAGAACCACCCACCCACCCAAATATCCAAGTCCCTGGGTTCTAGTCCGGTTTTGCCACTGTCCAGTTGTGCAATCTTAACCTCTGCTGGCTTACATTTCTATAAAATGAAGAAAAATGAAATACTCCAGTTTCATGTTCTTAATCAGTAAAAGTATGGCAGGTTTAAGAAAATAATTAATGGTCTACAGAATAAAAATCAAAAAGACTTGCTGAGGTAAGCAACAAAATTTTACAAAGGACAATATAAGTTCATTTCCTTGTAGACTGGGGGAACTTGTACCCAGTATTTATGTGGACTTAAAATCTGCAAGTGCTTTTAAGAAATTAAACCTAAAATGAAGGCATTTAAGATTATTAGCTGCTTATCAGCATGAAATACAAAGAACAGTGAAGCATGAAATTTTCCCAGGAAAACTTTTCATCAAATTTTCACCAACAATGCCACCATTTTTCCCCCTCTGTGATCACACCATTGCCTGGGCCCAATTTGAGGTTGAACAATTTTAAAACAAGGCAAGACTAGGAGAGCTAAGCAGACACATCAAATGATTAGGTTTAAACTTTTACAGGTATTTAAGCCTTAGGAAAACTTAATTAAAGTTAATGAAGAATTTGAAACAGGAGAGAAAATGAAAGCAAGAGTAAATGTTAAAGGAAAAATTACTATTCAGTTGAAAAAATTCCAGAAGAGACACTGGAAACTGAGGCTAATTATCACTGATTTGGAAAAAAAATAAAATAAACTGGCTTTGGCAAATGCAGAAATTGAACTAAAGAAATAGAACTGAGAAAAAGTAGGCAAAGAAGGAAAAGTAGAGAAGATATGTGAGATGAAGAACATTACATAGATTTATTTTTCAGGCAGAATATTGATTTGACTGCAATGTGTTTTTCTAACTTTTATATTGTCAAAAAGATAATAAAAATATTCTCAGTTCTTCTTATTCACTCACTCACTCACTCATTCATTCAACATTATATTCGAAGCTCAGTCATTCAGAACATCTGGTTGAGTTCTGCACTGCTAAATTTACTGCGCACCTATTCTAAAAAAAAAGGATCCCAAGTGCATTCCATTATACTACAAACTAAAATGTAAAAGTTAAAATAACTCATCCTTCTTGGTCCTGATTATTTATCATGAACAAGGCTTATTACTGACTGCTACTATCTATAAATAAACATATAATACAACATTTTCTGGAATATCTTATTAGAAACATATTTAGCATTTGAATCAGTGGTGTTGTTTTAACTGATCAAATAATATGCTAAATGTTCACATGACAGAAACTAAGTAGCTGGTTTGAATCTAAAAAAAAGGGTGCTTTTCTATTGTTGCTGTTTGGTTCAATCACAGTAAGAATTATACACTAGGAAACTATTTTCTTTTAATTTTCTACTGCATTAAGTTTTAGAACTTTTTCTATATATTTCTGCATTGCCGATTACAAATCAGAAATCCATTTTTTGGTGCATGCTCTAGTTTCTATGCAATTTTAATTACTCTTTGTTATAGTTAATGGCATGCATTGGTTTTTAAACTGGAGTTATAGGGCAACAACTCTGGGATTGAACGTAACCACAAGGCAATTAATGTTTTACAAACATCACTTTTACATAATTGTAGTTGTTTTTAAATTTAAAATATTATTATCTGATAAAAAAAAACGCCCTTTTATTTTGTTTTAAGATTAAATCATGGCTTCTTCGAGTAGGCATAAATGTAAGAATAGTCCTGACATCTTCTATTATATATGTGGCTGTTACACACTTCAATGTCAAAAGCACAATATTTTATCATTTGTGACATGTGCATATATTGCCTATTTGCAAGTTCCCCTTGGCCATCAAGACAAGAATTAGGCTGCTCATATTGTGTGTCATAATTGTGAGGAAATGCTTCGTGACTGGACAAAAGGGAAATGCAAAGAAATGCCTTTTGATATTCCCATGGTTTGACATGAACCTAAGGACGACAGCAGTGACTGTTATTTCTGTCTGATCCATACAAAGGGCATCAGCAAGAAAAAATGGCATATGATCATATATCCTAATCATCCTTCAGCAATACGACCTATCCCACACTCTGAGACACTCCCAGTTCCAGTTTTCAATGGTTTTATTTCTTCTAAGGAGGAAGAAAGTGAACATGGTGATCAAGTGTATTTTTGATAAGATGCATGAGGAAATGGTTGTAGAATCTGAAGAGTCTTCTTCTGATGCCAAGTACTCATTAACCCTTCAACAGTTTAGCCAACCTGAATTAAATGATTTAGTACGAGATTTGGGCCTATCAAAGAAAGCACCTAAGTTATTAGCCTCCAGGCTTCAAGAAAAGATGTACTTCACTGGTCAGCTAAAGTATCCCATTTCAGGAAGCGTGAACAAATTTTTGTTGACTTTTTTTTCTAAGACAAACACTTTGTTTACTGTCATGATATCAGTAGTCTTCTCTGCCAGCTAGGTGTTACCATTTACAGCCCAACAGAATGGCGGCTATTTCTTGTCAGCTTTAAACAGAGTCTGAAATGTGTTCTCCTACACAATTGTAATGTTTATGCAGCAGTTCCAATTGGTTACTCAATTCATCTGTGAGAAGATTATAATGACATAAAAATTGTCCTTGACTTACTGAAGTATGAGGAGCATAACTGGATCATTTGAGTGGATCTTAGAATGGTCAATTTCCTGCTAGGACAACAGAGAGGTTTCAGAAAGTATCCTTGCTTCCTGTGTTTGTGGGACAGCTGAGCTTGAGAGAAACACTGGACACAGAAGGAGTGGCTGAAACGTGAAGCTCTGGAAGTAGGGATGCAAAATATTGTGAATGAACCTGTAGTTAATCGAGACAGGATCATTTTTCCCCCACTTCACATCCAACTTGGCTTAATTAAGCAGTTTGTTCAGGCTTTGAATAGAGAAAGTAAATGTTTTCAACATATTATTTCTGCTTTTCCTGCCTTGTCTCTCAAGAAGATAAAAAACAGGTGTATTTAATGTACCTCAAATTCGAACCCTCACACGTGATGAAGAATTTTCCAGGAAGATAAGGAGGAGAAAGCAGCATGGCAGTCTTTTGTGGCAGTTCCAAAGAACTTCCTTGGCAACAAAAAAGCAGAAAGCTATGAACCTCTGGTTCAAAGGATGCTGCTGGCTTTCCATGACATTAGATGTAACATGAGCATTAAAATTTACTTCTTGAACAGTCACCTTAATAAGTTTCCTGAAAATCTTGGAGATGTTAGTGATGAGCAGACCACTGCTGGAGCATCAAACGAGTTGTCCTCAACAAGTACACACACGCAAGAGCTATAAACACAAATTTTTGCCTGAGTAGAATTTAAATAAGTTTTGCGCAAATTTTATGATTAAAATGTGTTTTAATATGTTCTATTTTGAAACTGTAGACAAATTCTGAAGTAATCATATCTTTTAGTGTATTAGTGTATTTACTGCATTATATAAATTATTATATTTTCACAAAGATGATGCCCAAGAAGTCATTCTACTTCATTATGTTAAACTAAATGTGAAAATTTTACAATAAGATAAAAACCTAAAATCTTGAATTGCAAAAATACTGTAGCTTACTGAGAAAAACTAAAGTCAGATTTGAGATCAGCACACTTGAATTAGGTAAGAACAAGTGTTTTCGTGGATGCAGCAAAAATTTTGTTCCCCAGTGATCAAACCAACCATGTGTTAACCAAATCCCAAGGTAGATCTAATTCCAAATGATGGCACATAGGAGACATACAGCCTTAAAATCACTTACAGGAAATAAATATAGTGTTCAGGCATTTCTTCATGATTGACAATGTAACAAATAATGGAAGCTTTTTAAAATAGCCTACCAGTTATCAAAATCAGGACACTGAGGAACTTTCTGTCAAGATGGTGGCATAGTTAATTGTGGTAAGGCTAACCTCCCATAACCATATCAAAATTATAATAGAACTTCAGAAAAACCATCATTGAGAATCAGTTGCAATTGAGCTGAAAAGAAATTCTATCACTAAGGATGTAAAGAAGAAGACATACAAGACTGGTAGGATGGGCTAAGATTCTGAATGGGCTGGTCCCATACCCACATGTGCTAATTAAAAATTGGAGGTAAATCTTGGTTGTAAAATTACCCCTGGGAGCTTAACAAACTTAGGTGTCCCAGTAGAGCCCAAGCTCTATGTCGATCAGGCGTCCCTAATTCTACTTCCCCATGCAGTGGTACACGCCTGCTTATCAGCAGGGCTGGCAGCCTCTTTGAGACTACTCTTGAGGTGGCTATGAGGATACTACTGTTCAGTGCCACCGGACCACACGACCAACACAGAAATTAGTTTCAATAGTCACACAGGCAATTTATTACTCACAAATCCTTCTGGCTTGCCTGGGTACAGCTTAAGGGGGCCCCGTCGGCGTGCTCCTCTAGGCTGGCTTTGGTCAGAGCTCAGAGTGGCGTGGAGACAGTCCACATCAACATTGGAGTCTGGGCGACTGCTGCAGCATGGGGGCCCCTCAACTTTAGTACCTTTTCTGGCCAACGCCTCCTAACAGGTGTCAATCTACAGGATAATCACTTCAAACACCTTTCTGGGAGAATCTCCTCTATGTCAATCTACTGAAATGCTTACATCAAACTACTTTTTAAGATGTTCTTATTTACATCAGTTTACAAAGTTAACATAATTAACACCAAGCTACTTCTTATCTAGATATAACTTCACACACATATTAACTGGGGGCTCTGCTTGAAAGTCAAAGTTTGTTTATCACATTACAGAGTTATAGCACCAAGTTATTTCTTATCTATGTATAACTTCACACACATACTCACCGGGTCCTGCTTGAAAGTCAGAGTCTGTTTATCACATTATAGAGTTATGGCACTAAGCCACTATACTAATTCCTATCCAAATGGCATAACTTTAATAATTATTTCTAAATCATTTTAATTACTTTTATATATCTTCCATATTTTTATATTTCTATATATTTAATTACTATAACCTTATATTACTAAACATTAGGGGAAAAGTAGCTGAACTTAGTGAGAATTTCAGCAAAGTGATAGTAAACATAAAAAAGAACTAATAAAAAAATAAAGACTACAGTAACTGAAATAAAAAATACATAACAGGGAATCAACAGTAGAGTAGGTGAAGCAGAGAATAAAATTAGCAATTTAAAAGAGGAGGAATCAAAAAACATGCAATCAGAACAGCAAAATTAAAATAGAATCCAAAAATATTAGGATGGTGTAAAAGCCTTTGGGACAACTTTAAGAGTTCAAACTTTTGTATCATGGAGGTGCCAGAAGGAGATGAAAGAGGGGAAGAAATTAAAAACCTATTTGAAAAAAATAATGATGGAAAACTTCCCTAACTTGGTGAAGAAAATAGACATACTAATCCAAAAAATGCAGAGTTCCAAACAAGATGAACCATAAGAGGCCCACACCAAGGCACATTATGATTACAAATCCAAAGGTTAAAAACAAAGAGAGAATTAGTTAAGGGAGTTCCCATAAGTCTATCAGCTGATTTCTCAACAGAAACTTTACAGGCCCACCCAGTAGGGATTGGCACAAAATATTCAAAATGATGAAAAGCAAAAATCTACAACCAAGATTTCTTTACCCAGCAATGCTATCATTTAGAGTTGAAGAACAGATAAAGAGCTGTCTGGATAATAAAAAGCTAAAAAAAGTTAATCACCACTGAACCAGTATTGTAAGAAATGTTAGTCTTCTTTAAGAACAATAAATTAAAAATAAAAAGCATAAAGAATAAAATGTCTATAAATACATATCTCTCAAAAATTACTTTAAATGCAAATGAATTAAATGTTCCAATCACAAGACATAGGATGACTGAATGAATAACAAAGCAAAATTCTTACATATGCTGTCCATATGAGACTTACGTTCGATTAAAAAAAAACTATACACAGACTGAAAGTAAAGTGATAGAAAATAATTTTATGAAATTGGAAACATACAAATGAAAAATGCTGGGGTAGCAATACTTCTACCAAACAAAATAGACTTTAAAACAAAGGCTGTAACAACAGACAAAGAAGGACCCAGCAAATTCACTTCTGGGTATTTTTTCAAAGAAACCCACAACACTTAATAAAAAAAACATGTACATCTATATGTTTATTGCAGCATTATTGGCAATAGCCAATGTAAGTGTCTATCAATAGATAAATGGATAAAAAAGTGGTGCATATATACAATGGAATATGACTCAGCCATAAAAAAAATTAAATCTTGCCATCTGCAGTAATATGAATGGAACTAGAGGGTATTGTGTTGAATGAAATAAGTCAGACAAAGAAAGAAAAATACCATATGATTTCACTTATATGTGGAATCTTGAAAAAAAAATAAACAAACAAGCAGAACAGAAACAGATTCATAGATACAGAGAACATTTTGATGGTTGCCAGACAGTTAGGGGAATGGGTAAAAAGATGAAGGGATTTAGAAGTACAAATTGGTAATTACAGAATAGTCATGGGAATGTAAAATACAGCATAGGGAACATAGTCAACCTATTAAAATAACTCTATATGGTGGCATATGGGTACTAGATTTATTGGGGAGATCAATTCATAAGTTATATAAATGTCTAGTCATGGGGTTATACACCTGACACTAATATAATATTATACATCACCTATAATTTAAAATTAAAATAACAATCAGGGAATTAATCACTATTTGTAGTATTGGCTTTCTTTTTAAAGAGGAAGATGGAGGGGTTACAAAATAAAAACTAGAAATAATAAGCATAAATAGTACCAAGGGACAATAAATACAAACATTTGGGAGATTTGGAGAGGGATATGAGAGCTAGTGATGGTCATGACAACCAGAGTGAGTTTCTGAGAAACTATTGTTCTGAGAAACAACCAGATCTGATGTCTTCTGGCAGTCAAAACAGTGAAGGACGAAGATAGTAAAAGGCCAACCTTAATCTCCAGGGGTATCTACTGACATGTCAATGATAAGGAATCAAATAACTATCACTTCCTCCTTACATCATCACATTGGAAGCAAGACTACCAGGCAGCATAGTAGCCATGACAAGGGGTGACAGTTAGCAGATGAGACCGAAGTGGGATATCTTTGGTTGTTAGAGATGCTTGCTTTCACAGATAAACTGTTTTTACTATTAAACACAAATAAATAAATAAATAAATAAATAAATAAATAAATAAATAAATAAATAAATAAAAGTTTGCTTTCTCATCAGTAGGCATTACCTTTGAAAACAATGAGTACTTAGGGAAACAAAGAAGGCATTTGACATTGGTTGAAGGATCTAACCTTTGGCAACAGATTAATGCATTAGCAAGGACCCAAATGAAAAGTGCTTATGCATAAAGTATAACACCTATAATTTAATAATGTTCATGCAGCAAATTGTATTTACAGAGCTACAATGGTTTCCATTATTGATTCTTCAAGTCAGATGTATGCATTATTGTCTCCATTTTGGGGGGTGAGAAAAATTAAGCATTGAATAGTTAATATGGTATCATAGAGTTTGAGTCAGGCAGTGTCTATACACACACACACACACACGCACACACGCACACACACACACAATCAATCAATCAATCTGTTAAAAAATAAAAATGATCTCAACATGCTTGCTTGACATTAAATAGACCAGTGACATTGAAATATTTTTTAGCAGTACACCTCACCTTATTTTTTAATCAAGTTTTGTACAATTCCAATTTATAAACCAGATAACTATATTGTATTAATAGAAATTTTAAGGGTAAACTTCTAATATTTACTAATTACTCGGGTAATTAGTGTTTTTTAAGAATATAAAATTTTAAATCAGAGAGCAAGGCCAATAGTTCTGGGCCTCTATCATGTGCAGCATCTGTGAATTTCAGAACTGCTGAACTCCACAGACTGTAGCATCACTTGCTACAGAGGGAAAATGTTTGCTTAACCTGGCAGTGGAAAATTATAGGCAATAAAACTGACACATGTGTGTAAACATAAGGCCATAGTGTCTGAGCCAGGAATGCATCAGAACCCTTGAATTGTCATTTCATTAGTGAGCCATGTAGTCTGGGGTGGGGTGAGATGAAGAGAACCAACTGAAGAGGCACCTTCACAGGGTGATTGAAAGGATGCAGGATTGCCCTGGCCAGATAGCTCCATTGGTGGGAGCACTAGCCCGAAGCACAGAGGTTGCCAGTTCTATATCCAGCCAGGGCACATTCAGGAATGAATTGATGTCCCCATCTCTCTCTCTCTCTCTCTCTCTCTCTCTCCCCATCCTTCCTCTCTGGCTAAAATCAATAAATAAAAATTTAAAGAAAAGAGATTTTTAAAAAAAGGAAAAGAAAGAATGCAGGATAGAAGGCCAATTATCCAAGGACAAAAAGTCATCCCTCACTAGGTCTATCCTCACTCAGGCAGGAAATAAAAAAAAAAATTAAATTAACTAGAGAGGATAATGGTGACATTAATTTTTTAGGAAGAAATAATAACCCAATGCTGGAGGCTAGACTTGTCTCGGTCTGTGGAGAACTAAGACTTTTAAAGGGCAAATGAGTTCAAAAGGAGGAAGTGGCGGGGGGGGGGGGAGTAGATAGAGAGAAGCAGGCAGAAGGAACAGGTGAGATTCAGCCCCATGGATCTGATGGCCTAATGTGTGCTGAGATCACACAACCTCTCAGGACAGTTCACAAGCTTGTGTGACTCAACAAGTCACAGAAGGCTGTCCTCCCTGGAAGCTAGATGTGGTAAACCCAGATTCCAGAAAGTAAGACCATGCCTCTCCAGGTACCAAAGAGAATATAAAAAGAATGTCCTAACTTTGGACATGAAGGAGGAAAATGAATTATTAGTGACTGAAATGAATGAGCAGGGCTGAATGAGCAGAGAACAGGATCAGAAACTGTCAGACTCTGGAGGGATCTGAGCGTGCATCATCTCATTCAAGAAGCTTTGGGGTGATACATTTGAGGCTCATGTATCAGCCATTAACTCTGACCCCAGTCTATTCAGTGCTTCAGACCTGGACCATGTCTGTGGTTCAGACGTGGGCCATGCCAACATCTTGGTACTGGGTGATTATGCTGTTTTGTATGAAGTCAGACTTCTAGATTGATTGCAATAAAATATTTTGGTTCTTTACAACAGGGGAGTCATGGATGATGTGCTCTAGTGAATTGGAAAAGAGGAATAATACATTTTAAATAAAGGAGAAAGATCAGAAATTCCAATCATAGGTTCTTTGGAAAGAATTCTTTTATTACCCAAATCATGGAAAAGAAAATTAAGCTATTACAATGGCAGTGGGAACATACCTGAGGGTAGTGTTTCCAATAAATGAGGAAGTGTATATGATTAAACTTCATGATTTTAGTTTCTAGTTATCAAATTTCGAACAACGTCCTCTCTAGTGCAACCACACATAAATCTTTACCAATAGTATCTTCTAGTTCTTCAAAGGCTTAATGCAGTCGTTCTCAGACTTTTTGAAGTCAGGCGCATTTAAAATCCTACAAATAATTGTAGGCATATTATATACAAATTTCTGAGAAATATGTTATAATAATTAAGTCAAATATTAAAGAAAAATATAAAATCTAAGCATGCTTTTATGGTAATTAAAGAAAATAAATATGACAAAAATTTATTCTGATATTAAAAAACATTTTTATGTTACATTTTTTGTTATACTTTTTAGAATTCATAAAAAGGGGGTTAAAAATAAAAAAAACAACAAAAATGTTATTTTTTTATATATATAGATACATTCTTAGTAAGATTTAGTAAATTCGGCAGGTTCCAGCAAAAATGAGTTTTTTCATTCTTGTGTTTATGAGAAACATGAGGCTGATGTGTCCTAGCGATTTCTTCAATGTTTGGCTTATACAGTGTGTCCGTAAAGTCATGGTGCACTTTTGACCAGTGACCAGTCAAAAGTGCACCATGGCTTTACGGACACACTGTATTTGAAAGGCAAACTCTCATTTCCTCGTCAATACATTGAAGAATTCCTCTCTTTTTACTCTTAATTGTGTTGAGTGCAAAAACCCCCCACCATACATATCATCTTAACTTTACACCAAACAAAGGATAGAAGAAACTTGCCTCCAGTCTTTCTGGGGAACATGGGGGGTAGTGTAAACAATCCAGCACCACAGCTTAACAGCCTTTTGCAAACTAATCAGGTAAGTGAAGTGGGGGTTGGGCAGACTGTCAGTTTACAGCCAATTCCCCACACCTCTGTCCTCAAAATATCTAAACCCCAAAAACCCTGTTGGTTTTTTGATCCCTAACAGGCATATATTTCTCTGGAATACTATAGGATGCACCTGGAAATCTTTTAGGGCGCACCAGTGTGCCTTGGCGCACACTTTGAGAACCACTGGAATAATGAATTTGAAGCTTGAATGTTGGAAGCCACTCCTAACTCTCACCTCAAACCTGGGCTTTGTTATTGCCTCCACTAATCTGAGGGTTAATCTGATCTGCGTTATAATGTCCTCATCATAAAATATGATTAATATCAGCATCTACGTCTTAGGATACACTTAGGATATTAAAGGTAATAAATGAATTAGTCCATATATATGTAGTGCATGGCATAGTTCCTAGAATATAATATATACTCAATACAATATATACTCATAGAGATTATTTAATTTCCTACTACAAGTGAACATTATTTTGTAGACTATGATAAAACTGAACCTAAATTTAAATTTTCAAAATTTGCTCAACACTACATTTTGAATAATATATATTGCATCCCACTAATTTGAAATGCCACCACTATTCTACGCTAAATGACCACAGGTGTTTGGATATGTTTCTAGACTTTGCACTAAAGTCTATTGATCTGCCTGGCTAGTAGTATAACACTGCTACAATATTAAAATCAGTATGGCTGAATAACATTTCATTATTTTTAGTGCAATTATCCCTCCCAAACCCTTTTTTCCCCAGATAATGCCCTTGACTAATCAATCAGGCTTCAAAACTCCTGAGTGAAGTTCTAAGAGAAAATTAACAAAAGTATATGAAAATGTCATTTTTCTAAAGAGCACTTCACATATTTCCTGTGAATATTTGTAGGGAAAGTCAAGGGTGAACTTTTCTGTCTATATTCTACCTTCATCCTAATCCCTTCCTAAATTCTGTCCAGTAGAGTATAAGTATACAAAGTTCAATATCAGCTGCCAAAAAAAGGTTTTAAAGCTTTCTTGTAAATACCATATTGAAGAATACATTGAGTTTCCCCAAATCATTTGCTAATTGAACCCCAGGAACCCATGGAACTCAGATTCATCCCAGGAAGGTGGTCAACCAGCCCAAGTGGCTCCTCATTTCCAAAAAAAAAGGAAAAAAAGCAAACACCTGCAGAGCCTAAGAGTGATAGTTCAAGTGCCAACTCTTCATCTTGGTTAAGAATGGGTTGGTGGCAGAAGGCTTCTTACTGGCCTCATTCATTTAGTCAGTCATCATTCCTGTTGAGTAGGAAGTGGAAAAACAGGCATCGGAAAGTGTTGCTGTCATACTCCTTCCAAGAGAGTCGGTTTTAAATCCCCTCATACAGATACAAGGGAGGGGAGGAAGCTCCTTAGCAACTGGTTTCAAATGAGTATATGCCATTTCCTCAAGCTTTACAGTGGGCTCATTTCTGTTCCATCTCCTAGTTCACGATTCTAAGGTTTTGTGGGCAAAGCATGTGTTTGGATAGATCACTGCAAAAACCTTGCCCTTGACTGTTAAAATACCATGTCTACACTACTACTCTACTTGGTCTTATTTCACAATAAATACCCGCCTTTCCAAATTACTCCAAATTTACATTTTATAATAGGCTCTCTGTGTCCTTTTACTTTCTCCAGGGATTGAGAGGCTTAAAGGAAAATTAAACAGAAAAGGGATCTCTTAATAGAAATGAGTAAATTATGCTGAAGATAGAATAAGCAATGAGGAAAACTGCCATTTTTTTCAAATTAAGTCTGACCATCAAGTAAACTGGGAGTATGAAAATGACAAAAACCATAAGAAAAGGTGTGACATCTTAAAGCTCAGTGAGCTAATGAGAGGAATGTGAAGATATGTGGAAGTTAGAAAGAGAGCCCTCAGAAAGTTCTGAGAGAGGAGGGTGAAATCACAGCTGAGACTGTAGTGGAGGAAAACTCGACAGGTATATTAGGCTATTCTGAAAGCTATTTCTGGTTTTCTTCTGCAAGTAATTCAGAAAGCAAAGAAAAGGGTGGAAAGCATATCTAGGGAGAGAAACAGGAATCTGTCTGTGATGACCTCAAATTTTATGATAGAAAGACAAATAGTAAAAGGAAGAATATTTATCAAATATAGTCAGGAAGCTAAAGCACATAATAAGATAAGGCTTGAAAAAATATATATGGTAGGAAATATATTCTTCTGATCTCCCTCCTTCTCCTGCTGTTCTTCCACCTCTTCTTTCTCCTCCTCCTCCTCCTTTTCCTCTTCCTCCTCTTCCTTTTTAAAGTATCACTCAGTTCAAGAAAGATAAGAAAGGCAAATGTTTTTTGTTTCTCATGGAATAATGAATGAATGTTTGGTGGTGGAAGTAGGGTGCTGTTCTATTTCTCATACTCTTCTGTGGGGAGGACAACTGTTGATTAAAGATTAACAGGACCAACACTAAAGCTAACCAGGTGAAGAAATTGTAAAAGGCACTTTCTAATTATGAATGAATTGAAGACTTGCCATTATGTCCACATTTGCCTTAGAAAGTCCCAGTTCATGACCTGCTTTTCTGTCAAACTTGTTAATAGACCTTCTTTCTCTTTTAAAACTATCTTTTATTTGAGTGATAAATTATATGGTCTTCTTTAACATAGAGCAGAATGCCAAGGGCATTTCACAGTTAGGTGTTTTCAATAATTTTTGAGAATCTAGGAGAATAGAGATGGTGCTGTGAAAGTTAAGATGAGCAGATACTCTAATTTTCAAAAGTGGAAAGAAGGAATATGTTGTTAGGTCTAGACTAAAGAATGTCCTTGACAATCTGAGGGACATATTTTAGTGATGATTTTGAGAAAAAGAAGGCAAGCATACTATGCAGGAACACGGTTTCATAAAGACTAAATTAGGTAAAATCTACCTTAATTTCTTCTTTGTTCAGGTTACTGAAGTACATGTCATGAGATTTCTGTAGACAGATTGAATATGGATTTTAACAAGACCTTAGACTAAGATCCTTTCGATATTCTTGGAGACAAGCTAGAAATATGAATTGTCATACAGTTGGATAGATTTTAATAGGTTGAATGATTATTCCAAATGGTGTTGACTAATGTTCACTAATGAGCAACATTAACTCTGCCCTTGGCACTATCCTTTTCAATATTTTTCTTACCAAATTGGATTAAGATATGCTGATCAAAGTTACATCTGACACATGGCAATAGCAGATTCTGAGATGACAGAGTCAGAATCCAAAATTATATCAGCAGACTGGAAAAATGAGCCAAGTCTTAAAAATTAAATTTCATGGGAGAAACAATTTCATAGGAGAAATTTACTTTCCAAAAACCAATTGCACAGAAACAATAACAGGACATGATATTATATAGTAGCACATATAAAATAAAATAAAGATTTTATTGACTGAAAATCATAGTGTGGTGAATTGGTCACTAAAGCATTAATATCAATAGTAAGAGGTAGCTATATCAATTCTACTCCAAGCCTGGCATTTCATACCCAAAATAACATGTTCCATCTGGAAACCTCAAGTTTAAGCAAGATAGTGGCAAATTGAGAACCATGCAGAGAATAATCAAAATAATTCATTGTAACAGTCATTAAAGAGATAATAAATAATAAGTTACCATAGCAATAATAAAGTATACATTTGAAAATCTTTATCTATAGTTCTAATTCTAAAAATTTTGAAAACCAAAAGATGTTTAACTCAATTGTTACCAGTTAAAATAGAGTCTGTCCATACTCTTTAATTATTCCAACTTAATATAGATATATTTAGTTGCAGAAATATGAATGTACTTGATAATGAGATTCTGCCCTATGCCCTAATGGAGATATTACTTAATATCTCTATATTGTTTTTAAAATAAAAATCGAGTAATAAAAATTTTAAATACAATAATGATCACAATTATATGATAATTGCTATATTAGTGTATAATATGAAAGTATGCAATATATAATAATACAGCAGCATTACAAATAACAGTGATAATGACAATAACAATAATAATATCTAACATGTAGATAGCACAATGTGCCACTCTGGGGTCACAATATACACACCAGCAAGGGCATCACTGTGGTAGAGATCAGGACACAAGAGCAACATGTGTTCATGAAATGCAACAGAAGTAGACTGTGAGACTTCTGCTTCCCCTTTACCTGCTGGAAACAGAATTCATGTCCTTAGGGAACTGAGTGTTTCCTCAACAGAATTGGACAATTTAGGGAAAGACCTTAAATGGGAGATAATGAACTTCTAGGATATAACAAGAGCATCCAGCAATGTGGGTCCCTCTAAAGTATTCATAACATGCACCTGCACCAGGTTTGGGAACAAAGCTTATGATGTCACACAAAGAATAGGTTTTACTGGGGAAAAAGGAAACTTACAAAACATGGGCTCAGCAAGAAAAGAACACACAGCCCTGCCTTCCTCCTATTGTCTTTCTAGACAGGTGGGTGGGGTCTAAACAAGCAGCTAGATACACAGTATGGTTGGCTATTTCTACTTCCTTTTATTTATTTAGTAATTTTATTTTTTAAATAGAGAGAGACAGGAAGGGAGAGAGATGAGAAGCATCAACTTGTAGTTGCTGCACTTTAGTTGATTATTGATTGCTTCTCATATGTTCCTTGCCTGGAGGAGGTGGTGGACTCCAGCCGAGCCAGTGACCCCTTGCTCAAACCAGTGACCTTGGGCTCAAGCCAGCGACCTTTGGGCTCAGGTCAGCAACCATGGGGTCATATCTATGATCCCACAAGCTGGTGAGCCTGCGCTCAAGCCAGCAAACTCAGGGTTTTGAACCTGGGTCCTCCGCATCCCAGGCCAATGCTCTATCTACTCTGCCACCACCTAGTCAGGCAGCCTCTTCTTCCTTTTAAAGGGTAAATTTATGTTTGTCAAATTTGTCATGGCAGATACTGAATTTTAATAACTGCTAATTTACTAGTTGTTATTTGAAGTGCTTTAATCCCTCCAAAGTGCTGCTCCAAATTCCTACATTCAGAATTGTGTCTTGAAAACAAAAGTTTAAAGAGACATTAGTGGGGAGAGTAGACTACATGACCTTTAAAATACTTCCCTACTCAGAGCATCTTTGGTTTTACAAGATGCTCTGGGAAAGCACTGCGTATTATTAATATTTCCCCTAATCTTAGTTGGCATTCTATTAGCCTTCTTCACTGATACCACACAGTGAATGGGAAACTTAAATGTATCAATATAGACCTTTGTCCTCAATTCCATTAACTGATTCAGTGCAATATAAACTACATGCAGGCTGAGCATCATTTCTGCCAGACTCAAATACTGTATTCAATCGTTTTTGATTCTTATTCCATCTTTCAACGCGCCAACCTCTTCCCATTTTTTTCCTTTATTTACTCATGTTTCAGACTCAACAAAATCCATGTGCCAGCTCTACTGTACTGCTTACCAGAGATTTTATAATCCCCAAATAGCAACAAAGGAGATTTATAGTTGTCTGTGTCATAACTACCGAGGACTATAAAAGGCAGTATACTTCTCCCTCGTCATAATCCTTAATTTCAGGCGATAATGTTTTCTGTGACCCATTTGGCATTCTTTCTCTCTTATAATTGATGGCACATTGTCTTCTTTTGGTGAGTGCTCATGCCCCCAAATCTGAAATCTATAAAAGCACTCACTAATTTTGTATCTATGTTCAAAGCATCTTAGTGGTGCCAGCTTCATGGGAGCTTTGTTAAGTCAGGCTGCTGAGCAAATCAAACTTAGATTTCTAGAAAACCTACCAAGTGCTATACATTGAGTTAAATACTGGGGAAATAGATGTAGTCCATGGCGTGCAAGATCTCACAATATGAAAACTAAAAATAACTATAATCTAATGTAATATGTATAATAAAGAAGAGAGGTGCAACTGGCCAGCCCATGAGGGTCATGTCATTCCACCTATGAGGAAATGTTTTTTGTTCTGTGCAAGTTACTATGGCAACAAGAACAGCTACTGATTGTTTAGCCAAATTACATCAGTGAATGTCATCTAGCAATTGCCATTAGGCCTGTATATACTTGAACACAAAACCTGGGTCAGAAAAAAACATTTGAAATAAACAAGTAATCAGAGTTTCAGTCACACTTCTAGGCAGAGATCTAAAGTTTACTGAAATGCACAGACTGATGTGGTCAAGCCTTCAGGGAGGTGGCACTGGGTGATGAAAGGCATTTGCATCTTTTTATCCCAGTGAGCCACATAAGCATCCTCATTTTCTATGTGTACCATGACATGCATGTGAGAAGTGGAGAGTCCTGGGAGGAAAAGCCATAGGAGTTTAGAAATGACTAACATAAAACTAGTCAACTGGTTCACTGGTTTATTTTCTCCTTGATGAAGAAATCAGTGGGTGTACTTGATGTAAGGCAGTGACAGTGAGGACATCCAAACATGAGCAACACTAAGGTTTGAGACTTAACATTGTGACTTGATCATTTCTCTTTGAAAATTGCTTCTGGGATTCAGATTTACATAGAGCTAAAAAAAGAAAAATACTTTTTTTGATATTTTGTCTTTTATATTCAAGACATATATGTTATAAAGTAATAGTTGATAAGTAGATATAGACAGTGTCTTGAATTCACAGAAATAAATATATTGTGGAGGAAGTACCTTTGGTCCTGTTGCAACTGTTGAACAGCTCAAGCTTTCATCCATAAAGAGCCATTGAGTGTTATGTTTATGTAAAGTTGGGAGAAAAATGTATTAGTTCTGAAAAAGTCTCTGGGGGAAAAAAAGAAAAAGGAAAGAGAAAGGGAAAATAATATTTAAAAAGAAAATATATTTGAGCTTAAAGCACTTATAAAGAAATGGCTCTCTTCTTTCTGATAAACTAAGAACTCCTTAGAAATATTTTATTAAAAAAATAACCTCTTACTTTGTAAACAATCTTTCTTTAAGTGGTACTCAGCTACCTGATAAACTTTAAACATCTTCAGTGTTCTTAGTGCTGCCTTCTTTTTTTTTTTTCTTCGCTGATACCCAGGTTGTGGCTATGGTTACATATAGTATCTCAATTTCAGGAGGTGAGAGAGGAGTTTTTCAAAATTGACTCATGGTGGGGATGGGGAGGGGTCAGGCTTCAATCCAGTGCTATGCCTCCTCCGTTATTTTCAATTTCGATGATAAAAAATACTATTGTAACTGACAATTTGAAAAATGGTTTTAAATTCAGTAATGTCTTTATCTGAAATTATGTGAATCGCTCTTATTAAAGCTTCTCATCTGAGTACCTTTATCTAACCCTGTGTTCCTTCAAATTTGGGCTTTGTACCTACAAAGCTCTCTGTTACTTTGTTTCTTCCTATTTTCCTACGGTTTTATTCCCTCAACCTCTCATTAATTCAATAAAGATTGTGTTTCAGGGTCTACAGTAGGAACTAGTGGTGGAATTCAAATACTGGTTCTCTGCCCTAATGACCGTTTTAAGTATAAAAAGAACAATATATGGAAAGGTAGTTATTATTCATACATTTATATTTAAATAAGAACAATAAGAGGTGCACAAAAGTAGATTATAAGAGTTTTAAAATATTAATGAAAAAATATTAAATAACACCTGACAAAAAACAATAAAATTGTTATTTCCATATTGCTTATTGATTGGCATTCTCACTCCACAATACTTGACTGTGTAATAAATAATCAAATAATTTAATTATAATTGTATGAATTGCTATCAATGAGAGATAGAACATGCTGAAAGAGTACAAAACAGGGGGATAAAACCAAATCTGTGTATTCAGGGATTACTTCTCTCAAAGAGTCTCATTAAAGATGGGACTCAAAAAGTAAAAGGTTGGCCCTGATCGATGGCTCAATACATAGAGCATTAGCCCAGCTTCTGGACATCCTGGGTTCAATTCCTGATCAGGCCACACAGGAGAAGCAACTATCTGCTTCTTCCCTTTGTCCTCTCCTCTTCTCTCCCCATTCCCTTCCCACAGCCAGTGGCTCAATTGGTTCAAGTATGACCCCAGACACTGAGAATAGCTCAGTTAGTCTGAGCTCAGTCAACCTCAGGCACTAAAAATAGCTCAGTACTCAAGCATCATCCCCAGAGGGGGTAACCAGGTGGATCCTGGTAGGGACTCATGTGGGAGTATGCCTCACTATCACCCCTCCTCTCACCTAGAAAAAAGAGTAGGGGTCTCACCTGAGTTGTATCGCTAGTGAAATGCACAACTGGAACTGGAACCAACATGTCTCAAGGCACAAGGGACATATCCCCTGCCATGAATTGGCAAGTTTCCCACTTGTGGTTGTTAATTGTGCACTGACAATGAACTTAACAGTAGAGGACTATCTACTCAGTTTATCAGCTGACCTGTATGTAGTCCTGCCTGATGAGCCTGCTTATCCGTCAACAACTGTTGACAATATATATGACATGCACTTCGTGATAAAGAAGCACTTATTGCCATATGTTGAAGTTTCCAAACAACCGAAACTTGTTATGTACCCTTATGCTTTTTTATGTCCAGAAAAATAACTATGAACTCAAATTTATTTTGCACAGACCATCATAGTATTGAGAAAATGCAGTACATACACACACTTGAATATTTGTATGTGTATTTTTCCAATTATTTCTTTCCAGTAGTGAGGTTTGCCCTTCTGTGCCATATAATTCTATCCATTGAATAATACAGAAAAAGGAAGAAAGAGTTTTCGATTTGTAATTCTTGAAAGTGGCCTATTTATCACTAATATACCCATTGTGTCATGGTCTAGCTGCCCTGGTAAAGTGTTGACTAGCATTGTTAGCAGTGCGCTTTGCTTAGGAGAATGCCAGGATAGCCAATTCTGTGCCTTTCATCCAGAACTCTGTGTTACCTCCCATTTTTTGGTGAAAGTCAGGTACTATTTATTCATGGTAATAAGCTTTTCAAAAGAATCTAGCCATCTGACAGTGGGAAATGTGTTCCTTTTTATAATATCAATTTACCCTTATTAATTCCTACAAAAACACACAGAGAGACACAGACATAGAAACACAGACACGTGCATGCATCTCGGGTACACTACCATCCTTTCCTTCTTTCCCCTGTCTAGTTTGCCTAAGATTAAAAAAAAAAACGCTTATTTTTATAATTTAATGAGATGTGATTCTGGAACTTATAAATGCGTACTTTAGAATTATTTGAAGGAACAGAGAGCAGGTAGAGAAAATAAGTGGTTAGGCAGCCAGTCCTTTGACTTCTTAATCCGTGCATTTGTGATGCCTTAGCTTCAGCAGATTCCAGTGCAGAACAGGCAGCCCCCAGCAAATCCCCCTCCCTGCGATTTTAGGATTCCCCAACAGATGTCTCATTATGTCACAAAAGTTGCCCTTCGATGCTCTGTGGCAGCTGCCTTTCCTTTTCCATCAGCTCTGACCCCCTTCAGAGAGCTGTTCATCCTCTCGATCTATAGTCTGTAATAGCTGCTCACCACTTCCAGTTATCCTGCCCACGTGACAGCTGAATCTACCACAAGGGCTCCCCTGGTGATCCCAAGGCTCCAGGTGCTGCCCCGACAATGCCATGGTAACACAGGCTTGCAAACTAGAGAGAAGGTACCATGCATGTGTTTTATCTCAGTACCCATCGCTTATTAGGAAAAAGAAAAGCTATGATGAAACGCAAAGATAAGGAGATTTGAGGAGTCTTCTCTAAACTAAACCAATCAGCTGTGACAGAGCAGGAAACTTGCCTCATTCCTAAGCATGCAGAGTCCCAGGCAGCACGCTGACTTGCACTTACTTTCAATTGCTAGATACACATTTTTAGAAGCCAATATAGAAAGAGCCCTCTCAGATGGTAAATTCAGGGGTACATTATCTTGAATGATCACCCCTTCCCCAAATCCATATTTCTAATAAAAATAAAATGATTGTGTATGCAGGCAGACATTCCATAAAGACACACTTTTGTTTTTAAACTCTGGAGATTTGCTTTTTCTTTCTCCTGTGTTCACTTTATTCATTATTTATAGTCAATTTTCATGAATAATCCTTTCTCACTTTATGAATGTGTTTACTTTATGAGCTATCCTAATGCAATATATAGAAATACATTTGCAAATACTTTAAGTCTAAAAGGCATTATTCAAAGTCAGGAAATTTCAAGACTAAACTGAAGATATCCTTACTAATTCTCAAAGCATCTTTGAATGGTGGCATCTTTTGTAGAACTGACCTCCTTACCCTGTAAATACTCATTCATCTGTTTCATTTTTCCTCCTGCATTATCTGATTCCTTAAATCAGAGACAGATAAGGTGACTTGGCAACGTTAGAAATCTCGTAAATGACAGCTTTAATTTGAACTCAAGGGTGCCCATTTTAAAGCCTGTTCTCATATTCACTAGAATAAGGTTCAGTCAAGTGTATGTCTGCCCACCTTTCACCCGCCATTGTTTAATAAATGAAGTTCTGTTGCAACAGCCTCTCCAATTCATTGTCCCTGGCTGCTTCAGGGAGGGCTATAATGGAAAAAAAAATGAGTTCTTTCAATGGAAACTAGTATAAAAGACTGAAATATTATCATCTTTCCCTTTACAGAAAAAATGTGTGATCCCTGCCCTAAGAGATGCAGAAGAAGGAAAGGAGTGAGAGGAAGTGAAAGGTAAGCAGGAAATCCTGCCCAAGCAAGAGTCTTGGTTTCCATGTTTGCTGATTCCACAGTTTTCTCCTGCTCTCCCCTCCAACACAGCTGTAGAATTGACAAACACCCAGGCAAGGTCCTAATTAAATTCATCCAGCATTAGGTCAATGCTGGGGTT
Organism: Rhynchonycteris naso; assembly: GCA_037038555.1. Taxonomy (NCBI): domain Eukaryota; kingdom Metazoa; phylum Chordata; class Mammalia; order Chiroptera; family Emballonuridae; genus Rhynchonycteris; species Rhynchonycteris naso. The sequence goes on along the minus strand of CM072995.1, from coordinate 59,332,887 downwards.
GTCTGGGATGCTGCATTCTCTCATTTTCATCTCTGTTTGGTTCAATAGTTAACTCCTTCTCAGGGCAGCTTCTTGTATTTCAAGATGTGAACAGCAAGAGAGCTAAAACTCTTGTTAAACAATTAATTAGACTTTTAGAGGGCAGAGATAAGGTTATCACATTGCTCTGCTCTTAATGTAAACTGAAAATATTTCAGAAGTGAGTAAGCCTTTCTCTTCTTCACCCTGGCTAGCTCTCCCACCCTTCCCTACATCTTCAATTCCTCCCTTCATATCTTGACTTCCTTGTTGCTATATAGAACTTATTGAGTGTCAAGTACTTTTTATATTAACTAAATAGAAGTCAGTGCCCCTTTCTTAATAGTAAGCTAGGCATTTAAATCACTTACATAGGACATATGTTACACAGACAAGATATTTTTACCCTGGCCAGGGTCTTAAAATGGATTGTTTTTGTTGGAAGGACTTAAGAGTCATTGGACCGTGAGCAGAAAGGTCCTTCTCTCCCATGTCTCTTTACATCCATGAATGATAAATGAATAGAAAAGTCCTCCTTGGGAAAACAATAAACTTAGACTGGATATCCTTTTCTGTAAGATAGTTATTACAACATTTTTGAGGTTCTTAGATAATCCAAAATAAGGCCAAACAGCAGAAAATGTGAGAGTTGGGAGCCCTCATTTTCTTGAGGGATGGGTCTCCAGTGTCCTCCCTCCCCTAGAAGAGAGATTGTGTCCTCCACTGGGTTCCAAGGCCCCCAGATTCTGAGCAGCTGGTTTTCTTCTAAACTACAGTCAACAGCTGACAACTAAATGCAGGCTTCCTGTAATCAAAAAAAAAAAAATCTATTTGACAGGTTGTTCATCCCCTTGCTCCTTGCTCCTTAAGAAGAGAGAGAAGTTAGGAGGAATGCCCTCTGCTGGAACCATAAGCCACTATGGACCCAGCAGGGGCAGACCCTGATCCACATCACGGTGATGTGAAGAGGCTCCAGGAATGAGTTCCTCTCTCACTGACGTCAGCTTGTACAATTTCCCAATAAAGCCTGTTCCTTGACCATGTGATTGTATAGAATCCATCCTGAGCCCTGCTGCACAACAGTGAGCTGAGACAGGGAGCAGCCACCCTGAGCTTTCATATCTCATCTGTAAAATAGGAATTCTGCCAGCTACAGTAATGAGTTGTTGTGAAGACAGAGCAAGATAATGTGTTTAAGATACTCAGCACAGGGCCTTTTTTTTATAAGGCTAATAGAAGAAAATTCAGTTATGGCTAAAATAAAACCAAATAGCCTCAATTTCCCAATTAATGATAATGCCATGCTTCTCGCTTCCACAAAATCACTCTCTAGACAGTTGAATGGAGAGTGTGTGTGAGTGGGGATGGGCGACTGGGGGAAGGGTGGCTGGAAATGATGTTTACAAAAAGAGAGGGATTGGACAGAAATAGATCTACCTCTGCAAATTTATTCCACTAACAATTGGAGATCATATTTTCGCTTGTAATAATGAGCAAAGAGCTATTCCCTTTATGTTTTTGTATATACATACTATTTATGTATATATTAAATATATGAGTCCAAGTCATTAAATGACCATGGATAAATCTGTCATCATATGACAACTTGGAGATAATGCATGTGTCTGTCTGTAACAGTTGTTGGATAGATGAAATACTATCAGAGTAGGATGTTTACCTCTGGTTCAGATGACATGGACAGAGAACTGGGAGGTGGGAGACTGTCTATAGAGCAGGCTATTATGAGGAAGGAGGCCCTAGGGAAATATGAGAGATAAGCTCTTATAGTGTAAATAAAGTAATCAAGGCAAAATCAAATTTTAGGCCTCAACTTCTATTGTGGGAGATGTTTCTGAATGTATTGCTCCTGCTATCAGGTCTGGCCAGAAGATTCAAAACTTCAAATATGGGTTCAGACAAATAGGAGTCATGAGATTCCACTTGGTTCCACTGAGATACCACCTGTGTCTGAAGGGATAAAACTGGGCCCCAGGAAGAAGAAGATGAACAGTCAGGCAGGAAGCTGAGAGTGGAACAGTTGAACTTCTTCTTTATGACACAGTTGGGTGAGTAGAAAGAAGAGACACTAAGCCCAGATTCAATACTCCTTACAGATTCAAGGACATGGAATCTACTTAATCACAATGTAATCCTGTAGACTACTCAGATCTGCTGGGCCCTTTAAATGCAAATAGACAAAGGGAAATGAAAAAACATCTTTTTTTTCTTTTTCCAAATGATTGGAGGGGAGATAGAGAGGTAGACTACCGCGTGTGCCCCAACCGAGATCCACTTAGCAACCCCTGTCTGGGGCCGATGCTCTGCCCATCTGGGAGCATGCTTACAACCCAGCTATTTTTAGCACCTGAGGGGGAGGCTCCACAGAGCCATCCCCAGTGCCTGGGACCAAATTTGCTCTAATCAATCAAGCCATGGCTATGGGAGTGGAAGCAAGAGAGAGAGGAAGAGAGAGAGAGAGAGAAAAAGAGAGAGAAGGAGGACAGGGAGGGGTAGAGAAGCAGATGGTCATTTCTCCTGTGTGCCTTTACCAGGAATTAAACAGTATATTCCCATGCAGGGCAATGCTGTACTACTGAGCTGACTGGTCAGGGCCCAAAAATCTTTTTTTTAAGGCACTGATACTTAGGTTTGAATGCAAAGGGGTGTATGAAGCTTTTTGGGAGGCAGAGGCCCAGAGGAGAGGGGACTGGAGATAAGCCACTCAGTCCCAGGGTAGAGTTGGGCTTTTCCCATGAGGACACCCTGGATGCAGGAGTGGGGTCTAATGAACACTTCTTGAACAGCATCCAGTCTGCCTCTATATCACTATAATCACCAAGCACCGCTGAATGTCAAAGTTGTCCTTTTCACACTGCCATCCTCGAAGTGCTACTATAATTGAGTTAAAATCTGGAATAATGACAGCTATACAGACTGTAGAGTGAGAGATAAAAGGAACGGTGACAAAACGCATTATCATTGAGTCCCAAAAGCCTCTAGTTTGTCACCCACAAAAGGTAGTGACTGCTAAAGCCACTCTCTACAACCTTGCTGTCAAGATTAGGTGACATATGTTACAGGCATTGAAACAGGAGGTACCCATCTTCAGGACAGAACATTAATTTTGTAAAGCCAATAGCCACGACCACCATCACAGCCACCTGGCCCATGCAGGTTCACATTTGATTTGGACAGACGGTAATGAAACAACGAAGCCAAGAATTGGTGAGCCATTAGCTTTAATCCTAGCTTGCACCTGGCAGGCAAGAAATACACACAGTAGGAAAACACTTCCCTTTCCATTCAGGGCTCCCAAAGCCACTGACTTATCCGAGTTTCCTAGAATCAAAGGTTTCTAGCTTACCAGCCTTAATCACCTCTGTTCCCCATCTCCTTCTCTCTGCACAAACTGGTTTATGCTTCAGCACTCTGCCATCTTGGTTGCTTCTCCTATCCTCCACGTGGCCTTTCTCTGCTCTCCTCTCTAGTGCTAATCACAGGAACCTACAGAGAGCAAACTCCTGGTCTGCCCCACTTTATAGTAATAGATATCAAAACCTTTAATCCAATATACAAACAAGGAAGTCTCTGATACAAAGTCACTTATCTGAGACATAATGAGATTCCTCATGAGAGTGCACCACCCCACATAAAAAGGGTGAAGCCTGACCAGGCAGTGGGGCAGTGGATAGAGCATTGGACTGGGATACAGAGGACCCAGGTTCAAGACCCCAAGCTTGCCAGCTTGAGCGTTGGCCCATTTGGCTTGAGCAAAAGCTCGCCCGCTTGGACTCAGGTTCACTGGCTCGAGCAAGGGGTTACTTGGTCTGCTGAAGGCCCGCGGTCAAGGCACATATGAAAAAGCAATCAATGAGCAACTAAGGTGTTGCAATGAAAAGCTGATGATTGATGCTTCTCATCTCTTTCCATTCCCATCTGTCCCTATCTATCCCTCTCTCTGACTCTCTCTCTCTGTCCCTGCAAAAAAAAAAAAAAGGTGGAAAAGGCTTAGTCTTAAAACTAATCCCTAGGCTATAAGGATCCTGCCTGCTTACAGCTTGTCCCTCCACATCCAATGCAAACTATAAGTGAGCAAACATATATATCATATTTGCAAACTTATTTGACCAACAACCTCTGTCCCCCATCTCCTTCTCTCTGCTCAAACTCTGTACAAACTGGCTTCTCCTTCAGCACTCCGCCATCTTGGCTGCCTCTCCTTGCAATGCTAATTTCAGGAACCCAGTGAGAGAGAGCCCCTGGTCTGTCTCCATTTTATAGTGTAGAAATCAAAACCTGTAATCCAATATACAAATAAGGAAGTCTCTGATACAAAGCCACTTATCGGAGGCATAAATGGGATTCCTCAGAAGAGTGCACCAGCACACATCATGCAACAGTCAAGGGAGAAGGGAAAAGCTTAGTGTTGAGAAGATTTTAGTATTAAAAGGGCAGGAAAAGCTTAGTCTTAAAACTAAGTGTAAAGCCAGTGGCCAAGGCCACCATAATAGCCGCCTGGCCCATGCAGGTTCATGTTGGATTCGGACAGTCGGTAATGAAACAACGAAGCCAAGAACTGGTGAGCCATCAGCTTTAATTCTAGCTTGCACCCAGCAGGCAAGCAAAAACACACACTGGGCTCCAAAACCCACTTATTCAGTGCTCACAAAGCTACTGACTTATCTGAGTTTCCTAGCATCAAAGGTTTCTAGCTCACCAGACTTATTCACCTCTGTTCCCCATCTCCTCCAGCACAAACTCTTAACATACTGACTTCTCCCTCAGCATTCTGCCATCTTGGCTGCTTTTCCTGGCCTCCACGTGGCCTTCATCTGCTCTCCTCTCTAATATCTCAGGAACCAAGAGAGCAAGCTACTGGTCTGTCCCACTTTATAGTGTAGAAATCCAAACCCTTAATCCAGTCTACAAACAAGAAAGTCTCTGGTACAAAGTCACCCATCTGAGGCATAATGGGATTCCTCAGGAGTGCACCACACTACATTATCCAATCAGTCAAGGGTGTGAGGAAATGCTTACTCTTAAAACTAAGCCTTAGGCTATAACGACCCAGCCTGCTTACATTACAACCTCCCCCCCCCCTGCCCCCATCCCAAGCATAAGGGCAAATAATATCATCTGGGTGACGGGCTTCCATGTAGGCAGTGCCATCTTTAACAAAGTGAGCATATTATATTTTATCTACCCAGCACTAAGCCTTAGGCTATAATGACTTTGCAGGCTTACAGCCTGTCTCCCACACCCAAGGCAAACTGTAAGCGAGCAAACATATACAGTGTGTCCGTAAAGTCATGGGACACACTGTATATCATATTTACAGACTTATTTGAGCGACAATTTCACACAACATTACTTCTCCTACTTGTAGAATATAGAAGTTGTGCTGTTCTAGCTTCAGGAAAGGGATGGGAAACACTTGAATTTTCTGTCTTCCCTACCAGGGAAGAGTTCCATACTAACCTTGAGTTTAGTTATTGTTATTTTAACTGAGTGTTTCCTTCAGGAGTTGATTCCTATCAAAAATAATCACCCTCCAAATCTCAATCTTGTCAATCAGAGGTAAGATCAGAGAATTAGTGGGTCGTACTTAATGCACAAATTCTTGTCACAGCCAATTCTTTGTTTTTTTGTCCTCATTAAATTATGTTAGCACAAAGAATGGTGTTTTCCTCTCCCTGCCTGACCACTCTAACCCTCAACAGGGAAGAGTTGGCCACAAAAGTAAATAACTTAATAATTACCTCCAAGTTCACTAGACATTAATTAGATACACCACCTCCCCTAAAGATCAGAGTAGTAGTTGTTTACTAGAATAACAAATGACAAGACAGGAAACCAAACTGTCAACAAGGGTACAAGGATTCTGTTAATTTATTGGAGGCTTCTGGATAATAGGAAGTGTTATATTAACATTATTCCTTTGTGATCTGTTTTCAACCAAATACTTTCATTAGCAAGGTTTATTTTCCTGATTTTGAAAGTGATGAACCCCCCTTATGGGAAATCAAGGAGGTAGAGAAAATACAAGAAAACAATAATAATTAACAATAAAGCTGCCAGCCATGCATACTCATTGTACTAGATCCCCATTCGTCTTTCAGACTTTTAGTGTATATAAATACTGTGCATCGCACCATGTATATGTTTTGCATTTTATACTAATAGGATAACTAATAAGTTATATCCAGAAACTCTTCCTTATTTTATAGTGTTGGGCAGATAAAATATATTATGCTCACTTTGTTAAAGATGGTGCTGCCCACGTGGAAGCCCAACGCACAGGTGATTGCTTGGGATGGGCATGATTATGTTAAAATGTGGAGGGGGGGGCAGGCTGTAAGCAGGTAGAGTCGTTATAGCCCAAGGCTTTCCCACCCTTTTTGATGTGGGGTGGTGCACCCTTATGAGGAATCCCATTTATGCCTTAGATAAGTGGCTTTGTATCAAAGACTTTCTTGTTTGTAGATTGGATTAAAGGTTTGGATTTCTATACTATAAAATGGGGCAGACTGGGAGCTTGCTCACTCTTGGTTCCTGAGATTTAGCATTAGAGAGCAGAGCAAAGAAAGACCACATGGAGGAGGCCAGAAGAAGCAGCCAAGATGGTGGAGTGCTGAGGGAGAAGCTAGTTTGTACAGAGTTTGTGCAGAGAGAAGGAGATGGGAAACAGAGGTGAATTAAGTCTGGTGAGCTAGAAACCTTTGATTCTAGGAAACTCAGATAAGTCAGTAGCTTTGTGAGCACTGAATGAGTGGGTTTTGGAGCCCAGTGTGTGTTTTTACTTGCCCGCTGGGTGCAAGCTAGGATTAAAGGCAATGGCCCACCAGTTCTTGGCTCCAATGTTTCATTACCGACTCTCCGAATCAAATGTGAACCTGCATGGGCCAGGCGACTGTGATGGTGGCCGCGACTACTGGCTTTACATATAGCCTATTTAATATCTTGCCAGCCACATAAAAGAGCACCCTCATCAACCTAAAATATTTTCCTGAATATATTTTTTAATTCAATCATTAGTTGTTCGTTGATGTTGCAACACCATAGTTGTTCGTTGATTGCTTTGTCACACATGCCTTGACTGTAGGCCTTCAGCAGCCCGAGCCACCACTTGCTGGAGCCAGTGACCTTGGGTCCAAGCTGGTGAGCTTTTTGCTCAAGTCAGATGGGCCCGTGCTCAAGCTGGCAACTTCGGGGTCTCCAGCCTGGGTCTTCCGCATCCTTGTCCGACGCTCTATCCACTGCGCCACCTCCTGGTCAGGTTCATACTTCTAAATCTTAATTGTTTTCATAAACAGTCAACTGTACTTTCTTTTGTGAATTGTGTGACTATGTTCTTTGTTGACTGATATTTCAGAATTTTGAGAGGTTGTTAAAATATTAACGACCACTGTCAATATTCAATATATTTGTTTTTTCTGATATTTGAAGCACATATTTCTCCATTATTTTTTCTTAGCTTTCTTCATAGTGTTTAAGCTTTTAATATAGTCAAAACTATTTTTATTTCCCTATGCAATTATTTTTCATTTCTTTTTAGTTTAGAAAAATCACCCACCCTTTTACAGATTGCATATGCACTTATCTATACTTTTTAAATAATTGACTTATGGCTTCCTATTGCACAAAATACTATGATATGATCCCACCGGAATGATATTGGTTTATAGTTTGAGGTGAGAGTTAAACATGAGTCTTTCTTAAATAATAAAATGCATTATTTTTCACACTAATTAGTGAATCATTACCCCCCCCCCCAGAAATTCAATTCTAGTATACTCCAGGATCTATTTCTGAATAAAGCAGTTTCATTTTATTTCTTAACACATCCTAGAGATTTAAGAAATCACTTGCTTTTTTAACTTTTTTTTCAAATTAAATTAAATTGAAAATTGTTAATGAAATTAGCTAACAAAATTTTTCACTGTTGACTGAGTATTATAAAAAACATTGAACCCATCATGTTTAATGGTGCCTAGATTTTCTCCAAGCTGGATAACTATAAATTAGAGTGTAACCAAATGATTTGAGTGTAACTGTGATTAAACTTTCCAATGTTGGAAGACACTTTAAATGGAAGCTATTATACATATTTATAGCAGTGTTATTTTTTACTTCAGCTATTTCTTACTCAGTTCTTTTAATTTTTTAGATCTCTGTGTTTTATCTGGGTTATGCTTAGGCAAAACTAATTAGAGTTAGTGATACTTTCAGGCATTGAATATTATATTACATTAGCCTGAGTCAATAAGATCTATGCAATATATTTGCCTTCTAGATTTTTGAATAAAATAGAGGTCTGTGCAATTCTTGTCCAGCTTCAAAGTCCAGCCAGAGACATTTAATCTGGCCAACAATGGTCTGTTGCCTTGATAAGGTCATGTATCTTATAGGCATACACTTAAGAATGCAGAACCAGAATTTGTGCGGTCCTCTCTTGATGCTGAGCCCTGGCCTTGTCCTGTATCCCTGGTCTTGCTTTATGAATCTCTTATGAAAAATGTCATGTTTTCTAAGGCTCTGTCTCTGTTCTTACCAGGGCCACCTGGATAGGGTGTGGGGACAGGGAGACATTTCTGGAAGCAGATGAAATGGGGTAAGGAGGGGAGAGATTAAGATGTCTTTATTCAAGAATAAAATTTTCTAGGTAGTTTGGCACATCATGATCTATCAAAATACTAGATTCATAATATGTGAAAATATTTTTAAATAAAAATCTGTTTTATCATAAATAGAATGAGAAAAAAATGATATCCAGACTGATAACTTCTACAACTTGAGAAATACCTACTTTGTGCTAAGAGCTACATTATGCACTAGAGACAGAGGGCTAAAAGCTACAGTTCCTGTTCCTTCAAGTAGCTCGCAGCGTGAGGAGCAGACTGCCTAGGAAACAGTGCAAGGGGAACAGACACTCAGCTCAGACTGCCAACAGTGGGAAGAATTCATGGAGAATTTAACCTATGAACTGAATTCTAAAAGAAGTGAATTTCAGGAAGATAAAATAGCACATTAAAAGGCTCAACACTGTGAGCAAATAGCCAAGTTAGGGCCCTGAATGTGTTACAGCGGAGGTCTTAACTGGTCAGTGGCAAGAGATGAAAACAAAGAGCTTCACAGGGCCAGGAGATCCAGGTTATTATATGTCTTGCTAGAGATTCTGGATTCTATTCAATGCCAATGTGGACATATTGAAGGATTTTAAGAAGTCAAGGAATATGATCAGATTTGTATTTTAGAAAAATGTCTCTGGCAGCAGCTGTGTAATTGCAGAAGGATGGGAGGACATATGGGCACAAAAAGAACAGAGGACTACTCCTGTAACTCAGGAAAAAATCATGAAAGTTATCTCACTCTGAAGAAAGGAATTTAAGAACTAAAGGAGACCATATGATTGTTGATTATATGGTTTAGGGACCGGGTATGTCTAGGATGGGCTAGGTTTCTAGATTGGCAACCAGGTGAAATGTGATGCCATTCACAAAAATAGCGAGTAACAGTGTGAGAGGATATTTGATTGAAGGTAGATGCAATTAGCTTGAGTTGCCCACCAAATGTACAAGTGGCCATGCAGGTCCCCTTGTCACCTAGGGTAAGGTGCATAGGGAATGCAAGGCACTCAACTGAATGCCAATTAAAGGGCAAAACAAAACCTCAGTGACAAGGGTAAATATTACTTAAATGAAAGAAAAAATTAAGACTCAGAATTAAGGCAAAAGTCCATCAACAAAATATTAAAATGTTAAATAAAGGCCATGCCACCATACCAACTCACATCAGAGCTAAAGGAAAATTGGAAATATCTATTCTGGCACATAATGAAGTGGTAAGAGATGGAAGCCCCGAGGCCTTAAAGAACTCTGTGATCAAAAGAGTGGACAGTCCCAGCTAGGTGGAGGTTTCAAGGAGGTTGTTCAATGGGGCTTTTTTTTCCTCCAGCTTTAGGGAGGTATAATTGAGAAATAAAATTATAAAATATTTAAAGTGCATATCAAGATGATTTTATATATATATAGATATTGTGAAAGGATTCCTTCCATCTCATTAATTAACACACATACACAAAAGGTGCTTTAACATTTTTTTTCTTTTTACTTTTCTTTCTTTCTTTTTTAATTTAAGTGAGAGGAGGAGAGATAGGGAGACAGACTCCAGTATGTGCCCCAATCAGGATCCACCTGGCAACCCCCATTTGGGGCTGATGTTCACAGCCAAGCTATTTTTAGCACCTAAGATGATACTCCATGGAGCCACCCTCAGCACCCAGGGCCAACATACTTGAATCAATCGAGCCATGGCTGTGAGAGAGGAAGAGAGAAGGGGGAGGGGAGGAGAAGCAAATGGTCACTTCTTTTTGCTCAAACCGGGAATCAAACCTGGGACTTCCACATACCTCATTGATACTCTACCACTGAGCCACCAGCCAGGGCCTTATTTTTCTTTTATGAGAGAAGAAAGTTGGGTATGTTTATTGTCCATGGTTGAAAAGGACTGGCTTTGGAGGAAGAGTGTTGGGAGCAAGAAGTCAGAGAAGTACAGGAAGAGAAGAGAATGGGGCAGGGGAAGGAGGTGGAGCCAGGGTTTATGTGCATAAAGTAGTGAGTTCAGAACTAAGGGAGTTTCCATTTAGGAACTGGAAGTGAAGGAAAGAGCTTTTATTGTCTGAATAACACATCAGCGCATCTCCCCTCTGAGAGTCATGCTTTTCTATTTTCATTTGAGATGTTGTTTATAACATTTACTAACATCTTTTTGCATTGCTCCTTATCCCCAAATTTGGAGGAATTAGTATGCAATACTTATCTTCCTATAGTCCCACTGTTTTATGACTATCAATCGGCAGTTACTAGTGGGAAAATTTAACAAGGCAAGAACAAAGAAGCATTATAAACACTCTGTGATGAAAAGAATAGAAGTGGTGCTTAAATGCTGCTCACATCCCTTCAAAACGCACCTCCCAATCTTCAGGTGGAACTAGATTCAAGGATGTAGTGTCTGGATCCCCAACTTTGCCACAGTCTGCACCTTAGAACAGTTTTCTCAGAAAACAGATCTTGTAGTTTAGGAATAAAATATCTACCAAGAAGGTGAAAAAACAAATGTTTGTTATTCTGGACATGGGTTATCCTTTTGTGGGATGCTATTGTTGGAGCGGAGTCCCAGAGGTTGCTTCTAATGGAGTACATTGCAGACCCGCCCAGCGAACTCCTTGCCAAACATGCTAAGTGTCTGGGCTGCCAGATTAAAAGAGTCTCCAAGGTTGGCACTTCTCTGGTCATCTTTAATTAGGGAATACTCTACTGAACCTCCTAGTTAATCTGAAGAGTTATTTTTCTTTTATAGGAAACGAAAGGCAAATTTTAAAAGTGTACATAGCGCCTTGTTGTTTGTTTTAATTCTATTTACAGGAGTGTATTAGGATGGAAATAAAACAAAATTATCTTATTTTCTTCCATTGAAGGAAAATTAAGCAAACAAACATAAACTTACAGAAAAATTATTGTAAGTGGTACTTATCTTCTATAATACAATGTGTTTTATCCATATTTAACTTACATTAAGATTATTTTCCAGTTGTATTTCATGTCACAAAACACTCCAGGCATATCTAATGCAATATCTGGTACTCTAAACTTCAATGCCTTTGCACCTCTGGGCATTTTTCGGGAGGGAGAGTGCATGTCATTTGCTGGACCTGAAATGTTCCAGACTTCTCTGCCTTTTAATATTTCCCCCATCCGATACAACCTACTTTAAACGTTTCCTAATCAAGCTACTTTTCATTAATATAACTAATAGTTATTGTCTGCTACAAGTCAATAAATAAAACAATTAAAGCAATAAATTAATCAATTATTGTGCACAGATTTTATGAGCTACATTTCTTTGTAACACTGATAAAGCTCACTGTAGTGCTTGAAACATTTGCAGGCCAAATACATACTTACTGAATTATTAATTTTATGTGTATTTCACAAATTGAAATAGATTTATATTTACTTCAAGTCATTCTCCCTAAATTATAATTTTAGCTTTTGAGGAGGAAAGAACATATTTCTAGCATCCTGAGCTTTAAAATCTCCACAGGCACTATCTTTTTTTGTAAAGGCAAATTAACTTTTGAATGTGTTGGGAGAAGCTGGCAGATAATTTCTGATGTCTGGTTTCATAATCAGGTGGGTTGCTGCCCTCAAGGTTTTGTGATCACTAGAACCTGGGGGACTTTTATTTAATTTTAACCTTGCACCTGACTGCCAAGGAGAGCTAATCACTTAACTTCCAGTGAATTAATGCGTTCATCTGTAACACACGATTGTCATCAAAGGACTTGAGAGGGAAAAGATTAATGTGAGAATGACTGGAATGACCGGAGATTTGAAGATTCAACAATGCTATCAAAATTCATGGCAAAGCAATTTTCCATACTTTTTCTTCAAGTGTAACTGGACTGCTTTTATGAGGATTGACTTCAATAAAAATAAACTCATAAGAGCTCTGTAGTGCTATTTTGTGTCTTCTGGCTTCATGCCAAATGTAAATCCCCTTGCTTCCGAAACTGTAAAAATAGAAAACACTTTGAAAATTCATGATGTTTTCAAGAAGATGCCTAAGGACTGTGAACACCAGTAGACAAAACATAGCCCCTATGATTTTTGGTAAAACTGCTAAATAAAAAAGCAGCACCTACGTTTCTTTTTATCATGTTCTTCATCTTTGATTTCCTCTTTCATTTTACTATTACGTTTTGAATTCCACTTTTCTGTTTCTGCATCTTTGCATTTCTGTAGCTCTGAAACCATGGGAAGTGTTTTTCTGTGGGCTCTAGGGTGCCATTTTCAATGCCTGATGGGGTTCTCACTTCAGTGCGTATCACACAATTTATTTACAGGCTCCCAATAAAGAGCCTAAGTGCCCAGAAATGATCTGAACCCCTGGGGCTTCTTGCAGGAGCTGGCTGTACCTTTCTAGCTGTGGTTTCTGGGGCAATGATAAACATGGGCTCCAAGGAGAGTGATGGGGAGAAATTCTCAGACACATAAGACCTGGGTCTACTGAGAAACTGATTTCTCTCCAGGCACTATAACATCTGTTCAAGGGGAGTAAGCATCACTGAACAAAGGGATGGAGGATGAGATCTGAACTAATGCTGAGCCCACAGTGGGACAGAAGAACATCAGAACCAAGGCAGGCATTGTTCAAAGAGTGAATACTGTTATTTTAATCACCTGCTGAAGTTTAAACAGTGATTGTATTATGTGTGATTGTATTACATGGGAGGTTTGTGTAGAGTAGATGGAACAACTGGAATTTTACAATGTCTGGACCACTAATGAACACAGAAAGCTGCTGTCTGTCCCAGTACCTGAATGAAACCATGTTTGACTGGAATGAATCCAGAATTCAAGAATTCAATGTAATGAAAATGAGGTGAAAGACTGTAACAGAATTAAATACAGCGTTTTTCTACCTTCCAATAAGCAAGGATTAATTTTAAGAAAACCTGTTTCTAAACAGAAAGCCATGTCCTCTTTTCTATATCTCAGTTTTAAATATTTCTTACCAGTTTCTCATTCATATGTTCACTTGATTCTCCTAACAACCCTACAATAAAATAGTTATTATAAGCTTCATTATAGAGCTCATAAACGTCAGAGAAATAAATGATATAATTTGATAAAAGATGGTAAAGGGGCCATCAAACTCCATCCTGATTTAGTTCACCCCATTCTCACATCAATCTGTTACATCATTTGATGAAATATAAATGTCATTTCATTTATTTCTGAGCAGTCAGTCAAAGAAGCAGCTGGCTGAGCTCTCAGATGCCTAAAAATTTGACAAAATTTAATTTTTTTGACCAGACATAATACAGTGGAGGACATAATGTTGTATTTTTCCCAAGAGACTTGAAATGTTTATGTTAGTAAGTCAAAATTGCACCCTGACCTAAGAACAGTAGACCTGGTTTCTGTGCTATATTTCTCACATTTCATAACTTGATCTTTCCCTTCTTTGTTTTCACCTTCTCTTCGTCCCCTCCCTCTATCATTTCTTTTAATAATCATGTACATATAACTATTAACTGGCAAACACAATGCATTGGAAATGTGCAAGGCTCGCCATTGCAAACAGTTTAAAGTACAATAAGAGAAATAGGAAGCAATAAAATGACACAGCTGATCCCAGCAGCAGGCCTAGAATCTTGGGCAGGACCTCTGTGTATTGTGAACATGAGCAATGCAGATGTATAGGAGCATAGCAGCTGTCAACTCATGCTGCTAGTTCACATACAGCTTTTACCTTTGTTAATGCTAGTAATTACATACATAAAAGATACCTATTAATCTTGATACCAAATACAGAAGGGGCCTCAGAAACTTCTAGACTCATGGCTCTCAAATCTAACCATGCACTGGAAGATTTTTGTAAGGAATGAGCTCTTGACCTCCACCAAGAAAATCAGTATTTTCAGGAAGGAAGTTAAAAAAAAAAAAAAAACACTTTGTTTCTAGTAAAATCTCTCAGAGATTGCTGAGTGCTTTTTAAAACAGTACTAGAAAACCTTAGACTGTAACCTGCTGTTGATTTTTATTATTATAAGATCTAGAATCAAGTCCTAAGAGTCATTTTGTGAGAAATTATTTAGTCATACAAATAACACTAGTATTAGAAAATTGCTCCCATAGTTCATGTAACCAAACTCCTGCCAGCCGCTGGAAGAAGACAACAGCAAACAGCAGGCCAGTTGAGAAATCTGGACCTGTCTAGGACAACCTAAAAGGATGAGTCTGTCAGAGACTCTTTATCATAGCAACCAGGCTGACTGTATGCTCTGGTTTGATATGGATAGTCCCATCCCCCACCCACCCACCCCCACCCCCACCACTGCTTGTGATTATGATGGTGCAACCCTGAAGCCAGCGATTGGGATGTAGCTTCCTGACTCTCAGCTTCCTGATCAAACCTACCCAGTAGGCCAGTTTTGGGGAGATGCTCTTGGAGTCACTCTTGGAGACCGAACCTAAAGCTATTTCCAAGCTTTTCCAAAAAAGTGTAAGCACTAACTTTAATAAAGTTAAAATCCTTTCTGCTAAAAATCAAGTAGTTTTTTTATCTGTCAAAGAATGCTAAGTAATAAAGACCTAAAGATTGAAAAGGAGCCACATAAAAGTCAGAAGAAGAAAATTTTATGCAGAGAGAACAGCAGGTGCAATAATGAGTTGGAAATGAGAATGGCTTGTTCAAGGAATAAAAAGGTGCCTGTTGCTGGAGCTGAGTGGATGGGTAGAAATGAGAAGACAAGATATAGTGAGAGATAGATGCTAACTGGACACCCAAGGAACCATGTCCAGAAGAGGTTATAAATAGGGTCTATAAATGAACAGTTTTTCATTTAGAGACCTCATCTGAACTGGGTCAAATTGTTTTAGCACAAGAGTCAGGAAAAAATAAACTCTCTGAGCACAGTGCGCTGAAGTACATATTCTTTATGTTGGCTATTATCAAAGACCATTGGCAGTTCCACTTTATAAACCTACAACCACAGCCCCTGTGCTTTACCCCAAATTCAGGTTTGGAACTCTTTAGATTGGCTACCACCAACAAGTACCTAAGTAATACTGTCTAAGCAGTATTTGTGTGTTTATTTCATATTTTCAACTCAGACCCACAGCCCTGAGACCATAACTTCCAGTCTTCTCACTTTGTTATACCTACAGAAGCAGATTTGCTCTTTTTATAAACATGACAACATCATCACTAGACAACACCATGTACCACAATGCTAATCTCTTTGTTAGTATGTTAACTTGCTGAGCCCATCCCATATATAAGTTTATTCATCAGAATCATCAACATCATTGCGGAGATGGTTGTTTTTATGATTACAGGAGATTGAAAACTGGCTATATCAGTCATTCTTTGAACTTTATCTCTTCCTAAATATATTTGTGTGCCTGAAATCTTTACCAAGAGAATACATATGGACCTATCTGTTGACATACCTATCTCTATATTCACATGTACATATGTAGATGTTTGTGAATGCACCTAAGCAAGCATATATGTGTGTGTACATGTTTAAGTTTCAAACTAACATTTATCATGAATGTGTTATGTGATTTTATAGCCATTGAAATATATAAAACTTTTCAGATTTCATGATCTGAAAATATCAGAGAGCCTCAAAACATTTAAACATTCAACATTTAAAATATTATTCACCATTAAAAAATAAAAATATAGAAAAATAAATATGGCATATTCATTCAGGAGTGGCAGTAAATCAGGTAAGCAAGAAACTGTTTCCTTTAGAAATTTCCATTATGTTAACTTCAAACTATTCATTATTTTACAGGTTGTCTGGTTTTTTAAAACCAAATGCAAATAAAGAAGACCCACATAAATATTAAATATATCACAAGGAAATAAATTTTGGAGAACAGTTCCATTATTTTAAGATAAGGGAGAATGAATAATTGCAAGGGTTGGTATTAAATTTAATGTCACTGACCTGTCTTTTCTTTTTGTTTCTATAACCATATGAATCCAAAAGAAATTACCCATTACAATGGGAATATTTATAAAGGAAGTGTTTCAGTCAGGGCTATCCACACAGAGAGAATCAATTAGATGTACTATATTTCCCCATGTATAAGATGCTCCCATGTAGAAGACGCACCTTAATTTTGGGGCCCAAAATTTGAAAAGAAAATATATTACATAAAGTTATTGAACTCAAGTTTTATTCATCATAAAATTCATACAACTCCTTATCACTGTCAAAACTCCTATCCATTAGCTTGTCATCTTCTGCGTCTGATGACAAATCACTGTCTTCATATATTGCCTCATCATCAGTTCCATTTATGGCATTTGAAATGCCACATTTCTTAAATGACTTGATAACCACTGTATAAGATGCATCCAGTATTTAGACTCCAAATTTTTCAAAAAAGGGTGCATCTTATCCATGGGGAAATACAGTATATATTTGTATGAAAAGATTATAAAAAACTAGATCATGCAATTATGGAGACTGACAAGGCCCAAAATCTGCAGGGTGAGTCACCAAACTAGACAACCAAGACACCAATGGTGTAGTCCAAGTCCGAAGTCTGGCTTGCTCCAGATACAGGAAGTCAAGATCTCTGTTCAAGTCTGAAGGTAGAAAAATACCGGCATCCCAGTTTGAAGGCAATCAAGCAAGAGAAATTTTCTCTTACTCAGGGGAAGGTCAGCCATTTTGTTCTATTTAGCCCTTCAACTGATTAAATGAGGCCCACACATGTTGAGGAGGGCAATCTGCTTTACTTTGTCTACTGATTTAAATGTTAATGTCATTCAGAAACACCCTCACAGAAGAACTCAGAATAATGTATGACCAAATACCTGGGCACCCTTGGTCCAGGCAACTTGACACATAAAATTGATTATCCCAGAAGACCAGTATTCTTTCAGAATAGAGGGTCTTTTATCTTTACTTAAACTTTCTACTTAAGGAAAAATAAAGTGAGCATAAAAGGTTACTACTGCTATAGAGAGTATAAACTATGCAAACTCTGTTTTAAAAGTATTATGTTCATTCTCCTGATAGCCTTATTTCCAATGGCCCCTCACATTCAATATGTTTAATAAAAACCCAATATATACCATGTCTACTGCAATAGTGGATAAAATGCTCAATGAGACCTTTGTCCTTGTTACTTCATGCCTACCTAGAAGCCCTATCACCAATCTCTCTTCATCACCAAAATTTCTATATAATTACAAGATAAATCTTCCCCAAAGGCTGTTATCATCATAACCTTCCCTTAATCAGGAACCTACAATGGCTCAGCAGAGCAGGAAAAGCAGATTAACTTTCACCCCTACAAAGAGGCAATGGCCATGATTATGTATTAGACATTTTATTTTAATTAAGAGCTAAAGTCCCTCTACGCACTTTTCCGAAGTTCATAGAGAAGCCAGAAACATGAGCAAACTGGAAACAAGATGAGCTCCCTAATGTCACCTAGGCTGTGCAGTCAAAGCAGATAGATAGCCATCAGGTGCTTGTGCAGGAAGAGGAAGGAGTAAAATATCAGGGAATACTTCATTTAAGTGGTCTTAATTTCCTTCATCAAAACTTTATTTAGTTTCTCCTTTGCCCTAGGTCTATACTAGGGATTAGGGTTTCAAAACACTAAAGGCATAGACCAGGACCTTATAGAGCTCAGAAACTGGCAGAAGCTAATTCAGTAATAGTACCCATTTCCTGAATGCTAACTTTGTGACAGACACTGTGCTCAGCACTTTACGTGTATGAAGTAACCTAATTGTCAAAAATCTCTACTTTACACATGGAAAAAACCCTAAGGAACAGAAAAGCTGAATAATTTTCTTAGTTATTCTCTAAATGGTGTAACCAGGCTCTGAACCCCAGAGAGTTTGACCCTGAAGCCCGCGCTTTTGACCATGAAATTCTACTGTAAAGAAAGCTTTGTCCAGAAGTATATGAGAGCCCAAAGGAAGAGTGAACCCAGAAGTGACTTCAAGGAAAAGACAATGCTCCTCTTTTTTAAGCATTTGTTTGTCTCATCCTTATCTCCCCAAAGCCAGTATTCAAATTTAATTAGGCTCTTGTCCATGTTCCCCAGCTAAAAGTTTGCTCTCTCAGGCCAAGATACACCAATCTGTCTCTTTTCTAATACTCTTCCTAGCCCATGCATTGGCTCTTCTATTCCATTTTCTTTACATATAATTCTAGTCAACACTGGTTTTCTCTCTTCTGACCACACAGGAAACTAAACTGACTATATTTCCACAGTTGATTATACTTCAACTCTGTTCTCTAAAATTTTCAAATGCATAGATCATATCACCTGAAACAGATTTTTTTCTTTTTCTTTTCTCCTCTCTTTTATTTTTTCTTTTTTTTGCAGCAAGTAAAAGTATAATTTATTTGCCCTGCTGGAAGAAAGTAAGAGAAAAAGTGGGCCTTTAAGACAGGTCCAGGGGGGTTAGCCCAGGATGAGTTTCTGTTGCCCATTGCTCCCCTGGTTGCAAGTTTCATGCGGTCCCTTAGAGCTTAAGAGAAATAGAGGGGCAAGAAATGCACTCCTGGGGGGAAGAAGGGGGAAAAGGCATGGGCATGCTCCCAGGAGAATGCTGAAACAGATTTTATATAACTTTGTCCTGAATATATTTGCATTTTCTAGGACAGCTAGACCCATGGTAGGCATTTAATAATTACTTATTTGATATGATAGAACTAAATTAAAAAACATTTAAATTTAGGCATGAAAATTGAATAAATAAATTTATTTTTTTGAAACATTAGCCTGATTTCTTTTTCAACAGTTTTTCTCCCCTCCCTTCTATATAATCAGTTTTATACCCCTCCCTGGCTTTTTGGTCTAACTGGTCTAATTTAAAAATCATGGCAGCAACATTTTCCATAATTATCTGGAGTTATGAAGCAGTTATCCAGAAAACTGTATTTGACAGCTAAGTTATTCCTCTACTGAAATTCAATAAGAAATTAGAGAGGATTGTAATATATTTGGTTTTTCTGTAACAACCTTTGCTTCCTCATGGCATCTACTTATGTCATTTTCCCACAGTGGCAAAGGCAGTTGCTTCTAGAAAGTGTGATTTCTCAACACAACCATCCAATATTCAAGTAATCCTTCTCTAAATGTTCCTAAGGCATGTCAGTTCTCACCTCCACCTGCTGGTCACACACCTCCTCTGTCCCAAACTCCTACTGTATTTCTTATTCCATCACTGCCCATGCCCAGAAACTTCAAGAGCCCATATCCTTCATTCTCCCTGAGGGTGTTTTTAAGAATCACTCTCCTCTCATGCACTGAGAGAATATTTGAGAATGTCTATAGGCAGAAGGTAAAGCATCAGCAAACACAGAGAGACTGATGAGTGGAGGGGATCACTTTCAAAAAAAGCCAGCAAGCTTGTTCTTCCATGCTTGAATAGATGTCATAAACATACCAGCAGGAACAGAAAGAAGGTAAGAGTTTCTTTTTTTTCTCTCCTTTTTTTAAATAAGAGGAAGGGAGACAGAAAGATAGACTCTTGTCATGCAACCTGAGTGAGATTCACCTGGCAACCTCCATCTGGGGCCATGCTCACAACCAAGCTATTTTAAGCAGCTGAGGTGGAGGCGCCATGGAGCCACCCTCAGAGCCAGAGGCCAACTCTATCAAACCAATCCAGCCATGGCTGTGGGAGAGAAAGAGAAAAAGAGAGAGATAGAAGGGGGAGGGAAAGGGGGGAAAAGTAGATGGTCTCTTCTCCTGTGTGCCTGACCAGGAATCAAACCTGGGACATCCACATGCCAGGTCAATACTCTCCCACTGAACCAACCAGCCAGGGTAAGAGTTTCTTAAAAGTTATTGTGAGGTGGAGAAAAGTGACCACATGAGACCTAGAGAGTCTAAACATTTCCCTTAAAGAAGCAGAGAGTAAAATCATTGTTTTAGAAAGTACAGTAGATTATTACAAAGACTTGAAACCACCACCATGAGCACCGTCTTTGGGTGTCTATAGAAAGTTAATCACTACCGGGACAGCCCAAAGCACACGTATATGTCTAATGGTGTAGTCCCTGGAACTGTGGAGCTCTCAGGCAATTCTGGACAGGGAAGAGGTAGAAAGCGTAAATAATGGAGCTGATCCTGAAGTCAAGTAATTCTACAGACTGGTAATAAAAGCACTGGCATGGCTTGTTGAAAGGTCCCTGCTTGGTAAGATGGAGGGAACAACAGGAGCCTGATGGGTCTGCACATCACATGCATGTGAGCCACCAAGGGATAAGCATGATGAGAGTGACAGAGCTCACAAGTACAGCCACCCATGGCTCTCTTTCATGCTAGAAGAGCAGGTCAGACTTGACCAAAACACACAACTATGTCCCCAAAAGAGACATTTAGGAAAACATAAAGCAGGGAAATAGCAGTGCTTTTCTCTATGTACAAATTTAGGAGTTTTACTTGAAAGTATTGTGACATCTAGTATTTTTTAAAATGTATGTTTTTCTATTTTCTATATCACTAGTTTACATATTTGTAAAAAATAAAACTTACAAAGCAAATCACTTATCCAAACTAGTAATAGAGCTTGTTACCAGTTCTTTTTGTTAATATCTGAATAACTTGATTGAAAAAAAATCTATTTTCTTAGAAACCATGCTGGAAAAATATATGTAAATCTAATATTACCTAAACTACTTTCTTCTTTCTAGAAGTAGAAATAAATTGTGTGGTTCCCTTAATTTGCACAGCGATGCCTTTCAGAATTTCAATGGGTTATTTCTATTTTCTCCTTTGCCCAAAGGGAAGGCTAAGCTTGCTCCATTTTGGGGAGTTTAAAGAATCCCATTCCTCAGAAACCAGGTGTGTTTATACTTGACTATCTCAGGGTCAGATTCTGGAGCAGGAGAAAAGGTTTGAGTCACAGAAGTCTTAGTTTTTCATTCAGAAATTCCACAGCCTCGGGTGAGTCAGGTAAAAGGATTTGCTTCTGTGCTGGTGAGGGTTCCTTTGCTTCTTAGAGCACTGTCAGGGAAGTGTCTACCCTTGCTACTTTCCAAGGTCATGATCATGGCCAAATGTGAGTGAGAGGTAGATGTAACAAGATGCAAAATTCAGACCTTCCTTTTGTTTTCTATTTCCAGTCTCTAGAATTACTTACCTCTGGGATCAGCTCCATTATTCAAGCTTCCTACATCTTTCCTGTCCAAAATTTCCTAAGTGTTCCAGAGTTCCAGTGTCTGCACCATTATACATGAGTGGTTTGGGCCGTCACTTCACAGATGAACTTTTTATAGATACCCAGAGACATTTCACATGGAGGGGGCTTCTATGTGTACTTCCCAAGCAAATGATCTTACTTTCTGCTTCTATAAGGGAAATGTTGGGCTCTCTGGGGTCATCTTTCATGCAGTTACTATGCTTCAGCTCAAAAGAAAATTAATGTATAATCAATCTGATAGATTGTGAAAGAACAGAAATACCTGGTTTATGGAGTCAAACAGATGTGAGTTCGATACCTAGATTAACCACTTAAGAGGTTAGGAGGCTTCAGGGAAGGTTATTTAACATCTGTGAACCTCAGATTTTTTTACCCGTAAAATGAAAAACATGTACTTTACAAAGTTATTGCCAACAATAAATCAATACATGTGATAATATATTTAAGCACTTGGTCTTATTCTTGGCATCCAATCAATAAGCTGTCACAATATGCATTCCTCATTTTTAACTTAGTCCTTGAAATTCAGAGGCATATTTTGAAAGCAATTGTTTTCGATATAAAGTAAACATGGGTATATTCTCTAACCTTTCTTAAGGAGTCAGAGTTGAAATGTTTACTCAAGGAACTATTTGTCAGTACCCATAGTTCGAAACTCATAGCAATTCTGCTGCAATCACATACAGTAACCCGGCAGGCATGGTTCAGGTATTGTACTAAAAGGAGTCGTAAACTAGGCGGTAAATGATTTTGTCAAGGTTTCAGTCCATTCTTATGAAAGCATGTTATTGTAGCCTATGACAGTCAACATACGTGAAAGATGACAATACCAGGCCTTGGAACCACTGAGATACCTTACAGAGGTGTATTATTAGAAAGCCTCGTGATAGCTGAAGTTTACCCAGGCTGCAATCCACTATAGTTCTGAGCTGGGCAATTTTCTCTGGAAAAAATGCCACACAATTCATCAGGCCTCCAGGGAGCCGGGAAATTACAAATAGACAGAGACTTGGAGAGTGGGTGGATTTTTTTCTTTTCTTCGAAGCAGCAGCTGTTAGGATAAAAGACAATCTTGAGTCTTTAAAAAAGAAATCAAGAAACACAAGGTGTTTACTGATTTCTACAGCGCATTTTATTTTCTTCTTCTTTTACATCTTCTCTCTAAATTCCAATGTTATATTTTTAAAGCAATATTTCTAATTTTTTGTCTTCCTAATTTATAATGGCCCTAGGAAAGAAGTTCTGTCTATATGTCATACACATACCTTTCTCTAACTGTCCTCCCTCCCTCTGCCTTCTTCCTCCTTTCTTTCCTTCTCTCTCTTCCTTGCTTTCTTTTCTTCCACCTAGTTAAATTATTTGACCCTCAAAAGTTACTTATGAAATAAAGAGTAGGTGGATATTAGAGTAATCATCATTCTTATGACACATTACCTTCCTGACATATATGTGAACATAAATTTGAATTTCATGCAAAACTATCACTGTATAATTATTTGAAAGGGCTGATGTAGACAGAATAACTAAATGACTTCTAAGACCCCCTACCATCTTTAAAACTCCAAGATTTTATCATTTCAATAATAAGGAATACTAAAAAATATAAAACTTTTAATAGTTATATAAAAAATTAGGAAAACATTATGGACTCCTTATATAAAACTGAAGTTAAATATATATAATATATGAATGCTGCCTTGAATAAATGTATTGCATGATCATTCTTGCCTTATTTTTACAAATGAAGGGAAAGAACACTTTTCCTAGATGGGATGGCATTTTCATTGGCATCTCTGAGAAAAGTGAGGAGACTCAGAGCTTACAGATGGCTTTTTGGTGAGCTGCTTAGTGAGTGTTTGTTTTGCTGCCTTCCGTCACTTTTTCCCTCTGGCAAACAGAGATTAAAGATCAGTCTGTTGGTCATTCTACTGTCATCAAAAGATAAAACGTTCTTTGCTCTCTTGAGCTTCCTTCTTATCAGCACTAACAGCTTGACCTCATACTCCAATGGTAGATGGGATATACCTGCCTTTCAAAATGTGCGATCTACATTTTATCTTTTTTATCCTTTGATCTGTCACTATTTCTTCACCATGTCAAAAACCTCAGAAGCTGGTCTTGAATGGTGAACAAACTCAAAGGCACACAATTTGGGATCTGATCCTGAATCTACACAACCAGAAATCTTTTCAACTCTTAACTCAAACTCTGCACTTGGTTTTACAAAAGTGAAATGAAGCCATCATGAAAGCTTTTTGAAAATGTACATAATGAGATGATAAATGAAACAGATTTCTTGTATCAATTGCACTATAATGCATGTCCTTTTACAACCCCTTAGGCGTTTAAACACTTTCTTTGCTGTTGTCATTACCCAGAGCACTTGTTTGGAATTTCTTCTTTGCAATTGACTTAAAACATAGGGCCATCAGAAAATCAACATCATCAATTTATTTTCACAGGACATGCAGTTGGCCAAATATTATTTCTTCCTTTAATTTTCTTTTCCAGTGTTTCTCTGCTTGGACTTGTCCCCTTATGCACTCCTTGCCTATAGTTTCAATTCCATTTAATGAACACCCCCTCAGAGATAAGCTCTACCCATGCCCAAGGCTTCCCTGACCCTGTGTTAAACTGCACTGTCAAATACTTCCTCCACCCGATTTCCCAACTTCTAATGAGAAAATACTGCTAATAAAGCCTCTCTCCTTTTCTAAGCTTAATCCTTACCCTACTGGGTAGATCTTATTGTTGTTTTAATTCTTTTTATTGTTTGCATTTTTGAGACATGACTGAAGCCCAAATCTCTATAATCCTAGATTTGAAAGACTGACTTGTATCAATGGACGCCTTAGCAGAAGCATTATATGAAGTGGCTAATTGATACACGTACATCTGATAACATTATGCTCCTGACAGGGTATCATGAACTATCAGAAAGCACTGACCATCAAGTCTGCATTTAAACTATATATTTTTAACATTGTTCCTGAGTACCATGCTTGTTATTTTATTTCCAATTGGACCTCTATTGAATGTCCGATGAGGAATTTAACTCAACATATTCAAAATTAAACAGACTTTCTCTCTGCAGACTCTCTGTTTTCTCTCTCATGGTTATTTTAACTCTAAAACAGTCATCATCTAAAAAATATGAGCTATCCTAGACCCTATTTTATTTTCTTCTCTCTTTAGCCAAGCATTACCAAGAACCTATCTTTCTAGACAGTTCTTAAATAGGCCCAGGCTCTGTCTCTACTGTGATGTCTGTCATAGCATTTTAGGTCTTCCTATTTCGACTTCTCTATTCAATCAACCAATCAATCCTCAATGGGGCTGTGAGAATGCTCTTTCTGAAAGACAAACTATGTTACTTAAACTCTGAAAAGTTTTTGTTGCTTCTTATGGTCTTTGAGATAATTTTCAAACTCTTTGCCATTGCTTATGTTTAGCTAATCCTACCCTATTCTCACTAAATTAACCAAGCTCAACCGAGATCATATTCAAGACACCATCTTCTCTCTTCTTATCCTCAATTTGTTTTGAGAGGTCTTTTGATGTATTACAACAATAACTTGTGATTTTCCTCTATCGCAGTATGATCATTTCATCAATATTCTCTTGAGTAGACTTTACAATCCTTAGGAACAGGGCTATCACTCAACTTTTTTTTTTTTTGTATTTTTTAGAAGGTAGAAGCCGGGGGGGGGGGGCGGGGACGGCGGGGAAGATGGCAAATGGACAAACTCTCACATGGGCCCTACCGTGATCCACCCAGCATTCCCACCAGGGGGCAAAGCTCGGCCCTTCTGGGGTATGGCTCCACTGCAATTGAAGCTATTCTAGCACCTGAGGCAGCAGCCATGGAGCCATCCTCAGTGTCCAAGCCAACTTTGTTCCAATGGAGCCTTGGCTGCGGGAGGGGAAGAGAGAGATAGAGAGAAAAGAGAGGGAGAAGGGTAGTGAAGCAGATGGGTGGGAATCAAATTCAGGACTTTCATAAGTGAGGCCAACGCTCTACTGCTGAGCCAACTGGCCAGGACTTCACCCAACTTTTGATACAATGTTTGTGGTAGACAGAATAATGTCCCCCTTCCAAAGATATTCAGATTTTAATCCCCAGAAACCGCAGATATATTACATCACGTGGCAAATGGCAATTAAGGTAGTTGATGGAATTAAAGTTGGTAATAAGTTGACCTTAAACTAAATAAATTATCTTAGATTACCCATGTAGACCCTATGTAACCACAAGGTACTTAAAATGTGGAAGAGAAAGGCAGAAGTGGATGTCAGAGTAATTCAGTGTGAAAGTTACTCTACTGTTGCTGGCTTGGGAGATTGACGTAGAGGGCCTTGAGACAAAAAATGTGTGGCTTCTGAGAGCTATATAAAAGACAAGAAAACAGAATTTTTCACAGAGCCTCCTAAAAGTAAGTCAAAACTATCAAAACCTTGACCTTAGTTCATTGAGACACATTTTGGTCTTTAGACCTCAGGAACTATAAGATAATAAATTTGTGTTATATTAGCTGGTAAGTGTGTTTAATAACTTACCGAAGCCATAGAGAACAAATAGAATGCTTATTCAGAACATAATATATATTGTTAATATCATTATTAGTAAATAATATTAATATGCTATAAATATATATGTAACTACTATATATTTTGTATGAATACATTTTATTTATTTTAGCTTTGCTCACTTTGTAAATTTTAGTTCACACAAGGCATAAGACAAGAGAGATAAGATATATGTATAAGTTAAAAGTGGAAATGCTTATAAATACATTTCCCAATAATTTTTTTAAAGATGTAAGTAGACAGACATACTGCATAAGCAAAAAATAATAAAGGTAGAGCAACACAAAGAAAGAATAAATAATGGCATGCAAATGGATCACAAGTTATCTGTCTGTTTATTCATTTCAATGACTAAGAAGAAAATCTATTATAGACTTGAAGCCCACCCAAGTTGCTTTTACTGGATGGTTCTAAAAGAAAAAAACTGACAAATATCCTGATATTAAAATCACCTTATGAAGCCTGATTCAATCCCTCTGAATTAGTAAAGATAAGCTAGACTAAAGAAAAAAAATAGTCACCCAAATTCTTTTGTCTTAAAGAACAAAAGAAAATTTTCCTTACATAATAATTTAGGGTTAGTGTTTAGGGCAATGGGACAGCTCTCCTCCATAGAGTCATTCAGGAATCAAACAACAATTATTTGCCTTGCTCTATACATGGCTCTACGGTCATCCTGGTGTTCAATGTCAGTTAGCTAGATAGAGAAAAAGCATGAAGTGTGTGCGAGAGATTTTTATGCTAGACTTCAAGTGACATATACCCACTTCCAAAGAAGGGAACTTGGTGCATGAGCACACTTTCTTACAAGAGAGGCTAGGAAATAGAGTTTAGCCTGTGACCATGAAGAAAGAAGAATAAATTGATGGGCAGCTAGTAGTCTCTGACACAGCCTCATAGTATGAAAAATCAGGTTATTAATGGGGTCTAGTAGGGAGAGATGAGGGTCTAAAGAAATTAGAATGAGGATTAATTTCTGAAATTAGTTTCGGGAAGAATCTCTGACATCTACCTGAAGATATCCAGAGCACTTAGGGGCAAGATTCACTCCATTCTCCAGCAAAAGGCTCTAGTAACCTAATTGTGTGAAGGGTCAAGTCTCCTTTCCACAGGAATACGCCCCCTGTAGGTGGAAACTGAAATTGAGATGACATATGGGTGAGTGGAGTTAGGTCAGCCTACTCATCTTGCAGGCCCTCATGAAGGGTACTTGCCACCTTATTAAAATAACTGTTTACGTTGCTTCCTCAGTAAGAGGTAGATTGAAGGGCTGGTTGTGAGAACTCTCCTTTCTCTCATCTTTTATCTAGAGCTTAGATAAGTAACAGATAAAGAAAATCTGACCACTGCTAGTGGCAGTCAAGAATACGGTGGGAAGGAGTGTGGGAAAGATCATCACAATTATGATCTCCTTAATGAAACCTCCTACATCTCTTCATTTCACGTATGTTTTAAAATTCTGTCAACTGATGATTCCCTTTTACTGTTAACTATGGGCTTCAGCTAACAAGTTTTTCAGATGTAGACTGGCAGCCAGCAAAATGGTCCACAGGTAGGAAACAGAGCCCCAAAGCAGACCTGGGTTTAAGAATGAGTAAGTCAAGCATTGAAGAACCCCATAAACACTAGAAATCAGAATGTCACAGAACCAGAACCACGGTCCAAGAATTTATAGTTACAAATGCTCAGAGGTAAACCAACTGTTTTACTCAAGACAAGAGGATACCAACAGGCCAAAAAGATCAAGCGAATCAGTTTTTGTGTTAACAGTACGCTTCAGGAAACTCTGGACTCATAGGCGTGGGTTACAGAGAGCGTGGTTATAGTGGTCAGCAGAGGCTCCTTAAATAGGTGAATAGGGAGAAAAATGCAATGTCAGGGTGATTTTACATTTGAGAGCTTAAGAAAATTTTACAATTAATCACTTATTAGTGTGAATTACCTACCCAAATTGTGCTTCTCTTAACATCTACCTAAGTTCAGTCACCCTGGGCAACAGTTGAAAAATGAGGGCATTGAAGAAATTGGAGTAGAAAAAATGATGGGTAATGAGAAGGAAAAAAAAAGCATGAATTTTACTGAAGGAAGGGTCTATGAATAAGATAGTACCTTGGCCTCCTGATGAAGCAGGAATACATGTTTAAACAGGTGTCTGGGAGAAGTGATTAACTAAATACATCTATGTTTCCTCTGCACAGAGATAGCCTTCATTCAAGACAAACCTACTCTCAGGGGTAAAAGGATGGGAACTGACTCAGCTGCTAGAGTGAGTTCTCTTTAATGAGACATATCAGACAAGCTTATTATTCACCAAACTGGATCCCTTTCCCTCCGGGTGGGCAGCTACATTTCCCAGCAACCCTTGCGGTTAGGTGTGGCTGCGACTGAGTTCTGGTCAGAAACATGAACATGAACAGAAATATTGCCTGACCATTCCAGGCCTGCTGCTAAAAGACATCCTGATGGGGCTCCCATAATTTCTCCCTACCCTTAGGGACTAGCCAGGAGGAAAGTTCCAGCAGGGGACCATGAAGCCCAAGGGGATGGTCAAGTCACAATGGGAAAGGCATCTGAGTCCTTCAAAACAGCCTGAAGCAAAGTACCCTCCCTCAGTCTCACTCAACTGCATAGACTATGACATTTATGAAGAAATAACCCTTTATCATGTTAATCCACTGAGATTCTAGCAGTTGCTTATTACCACAATTGGTTATCCTGACAAATATGTGCATCTTGGCATATCTATCAGAATGATATACTTAGGTTGGCTCCTTTGTGGATGTGAATGTGTATAACTTAAAGACCTGTTTGCTTAAAGCACATTTTAAAATATGTGCCTGGAAAGAAGCTGAAAGTACACACTTATGCATAGTAAATTCCTATTCCAGAGAAAAAATGATTTGGGATTTTGATTGTTTTAATACAAGTCTCCTATAATCGTCTTTAAAACTGACATTAAGTGGCACTTAAAAAAAGAAATAAAAATCTTCAGAAGCTTATAATAGGGATTGGGGAAAAGAAGGAAATAAAATTAAAAGCTATCCAAAATTATTTAAGTTGATGAACATTCTTGCAGGGAGCTCAAAACGGTAAGTACCTCAAGTCAGCCTTTATTGTCTGTGGGTTCTTTCAGATGAGGTCCATGTTGGGAAGAAGAACCACAGAGAAAATGACAAGAGCAGATGTTTTCTCAAGATGACTGGAGATTTTCTGAAAGCATCAAAGCTCACAGGCTATAAGTTTCAACAGCTGAGCAGGTTGTAGTGCATCACAAACCCTTAGATTTGCATCTTCAAAAAAGTTGGCCTCTCCAACAGTAATCTCATTATCCTCAATAATTAAAGAGTGTCATCTGTGTCTGTGTCACCTTTAACTTAGACTGTAAATAAACACATGCATAATATATGTGATGCATGTATATTTCAAACCAGGGCAACTCTCGTTATGTTGCTGGGTGCAAAGCCCATGCGACAGACCACTGAGTGTGATGATCAGGAGAGCATCAGAAAGTCCTATCTGTGTGTTCCAAAACTTTCCCCACTCTTGTTAATGGCTCACAATTCTTATACTGTTTAATAATATGTCTAGAAGTCAGGGGAACACAAAAGAATTCAATATGATTTACTCCTAGTTGAATGTACTGACTGTAGCCAGAGGTCCGCTGGCTTCTGAACAGAGATGGAATGACCCTGAAGTTCAGGGAGTAAGAGGGGTCAGGAGGCCAACTCATCCCATTTTCCCGCTGGACATTTAAGTGTACCTTCTTCCATGCCTCAGTTTCTTCATCTTTTATATTGAAATAATTCAGGGTGAGGCAAGAGTAGGTTTACAGTTGTGAGTACATGAAACAGTTTATTCTTGTATTGTAATTTATTAATTGTATTATTTTCAATATAAACAACTGCAACCCTACTTTTGGCCCACCCAGTAATATTTTCTCACAGTCTTTTTATGAAAAGCCATGTAATATTAACACACTATAAACACTTTTAAAAGAGCATCTGACACATAGTCCCAACTACCATCATCATCATCATCACGATTACCATCATCACCAGATCATCTCTAAAAGAAAAAAAAATAAAAGTGGCAATCACAGATCTTGCCCAGTGGTGGTTTGAGGGTAGTCAGGCCCTTACATCAGTGGTGTGCCTGCCAGAGTGGCCAGGATGCTACTTGAGTCAACAGTGCTCTGAGATCCTAACCTGGACCCTTCCACAGGCATGTGGATCCAGGCTTCAAAGAGGGCATGTTGCAAATCTGTGCCTGTACAGATGAGTAGTGCCCTGTGCCGCTACAACTTTTGAGCTCTAGGCTTTCCTTAGGCAGGGTAATCTGAGCGCCTCGCCCCACATGACCAGCTCTTTATATTATTTACTACCTCCTCTGGCCCAGGACCAAGCATGGGTTCTGGTCCTACTGTCCTAGTTCTGTGACCTTCCTGGAACCTCCTTTCAGGAACTGGATGCCCTTCCTGCTACTGACTCTGGTCTGGTTTAATTCAGAACAGGAAGGCAGAGTTAGAAAGCACCGGCTCCCACCACTCAGAAGAAGCCTTAGGTTTTTATGAAATTTGAAGTATGCTATTGTAGAGCTGTACAAAGATAAAATAAGTTTATTTTTGTTTTTGTTTGTTTGTTTTTTTACAGGGACAGAGAGAGAGAGTCAGAGAGAGGGATAGATAGGGACAGACAGGAATGGAGAGAGGTGAGAAGCATCAATCATTAGTTTTTCATTGCTGTCGCAACACCTTCGTTGTTCATTGATTGCTTTCTCACATGTGCCTTGACCGCGGGCCTTCAGCAGACCGAGCAATCTCTTGCTGGAGCCAGTGACCTTGGGTCCAAGCTGACGAGCTTTTGCTCAAGTCAGATGGGCCCGTGCTCAAGCTGGCAAGCTTGGGGTCTCAAACCTGTGTCATCCGCATCCCAGTCCAACACTCTATCCACTGCACCACCGCCTGGTCAGGCAAGATAAAATAAGTTTTAGAAAACTCTGTGAGTGTACGCTAGGCAAGCCTCTCACTCAGAAGAGAATTCTGATGACACCAGGACTGGCTCCCCAAAATTTATTTCACAAAGGTTAGAAATAACTAGTTTCTAGTTAGCATGCATGATGTGTCACATGTCATAAAAAAATAATGTCAAGCACTTAAAAAAATACAAACTTATATATCTTCTCTATACCATTTTTCCTTAACAAAGTAAGATTTTCCCTAAGACTTTCCAATTACTATATCATATAAAATCTATAAAATATTTTAAACAATCTATATCACTATTAAGCATACAAACATTTAAATATATTAAATATTTCATTTAATAACAACACTATACAAATATATACATATATAATTATTAAATCACAAAATGAAATAACTTTAGCTAGCATCCAAATATACTCAAATAAAATATTTAAATAATTAAATATATTATCATACATGTAAAATATTTATATATTAATAAGTATTAATATATAAGTTCAAGAACACGGTATTTAAAATATTCTATACATCGGTGTGGCTTTCAGTGTGAGGTATGTGAGTACATTAAGAGCACTTTTTAAAAAACTCTGACCTAAACATTGATATTCATCAATTATATATGAGCTATATAATACAAAAAGATGATCTGATTCAGAATTTTACTGTCTTAGAATAGAATAATACAGATTTTAAAATATAGTTTTGAATCTAAAGCTATTTAAATGAAAAAATCAAGCTTTCCTGAATTGATATGAGTTTAAAAGAAAACTCAATACAATAAACTGTTGTCTAGGTAGATGTCTCAGATACAGAATTTTCCAATTTCCCACTACAATAACTATATACAACATGAAAAAATGAAAAACAAATATAGCCTCTAAATAAAGTACTTAAAAGTAAGCCTAATTCCAGCCTCCAGAGAGAATTTAAGTGGCTTAAAGTGAATTTAAAAGTATACCTGGTGGAGTGCCCAGAAAAGAGAACAGCTACTCAGGATACCAAAGCCCCTAGGTCCTCTGTCCTTTGTTTGCCTTCCCAGACCCCATATACTCACCTCTCCTACCCTTTTCCCCATGCGCGCACACACACTCAACCTTTGAGACACGCCACATTTTTGACAACCTGAAGACCAAGTAGCTGGACAGGGTGGCCAGCTCTGAGGTGTTCAGCAAGTAGTTTCTTATTGATATCATTGTACAGACACTTGAACACAACAATAGCTGAGATTATATTACTGCTTGCATTCCAGTGGGATTTACTAATTCCAAAGGAAAGAGGCAGTGTGAGCTCTAGCACATTAGGAATTGCACAAACCCCCGTAGACCCACAGGGAAGTGGGCTGTTCATGTAGCATCATTTTAAGAACCGTCAGGAGGAAAATAATAATTGAGGAGCTGTCTACCACACAACCTTGCATTTGGATGCAGCAAGACTAATGGGTGTCTGTCACTGCTACCCTGCACCCACCCAACCCCCTTCCCAGCCCCTCACCTCCCACCCCATCTCCAGGTCTTGTATTCACAAATACAATGCCCTGCCACAGAACTCCTCCATCCCTGCCCTTGTCCGCAGCACTGCTCAGGATGCTGTCCATGCATAACCACTTGTTTTCCTTTCTTTCCTACAGAAGTAGGGTCCCCAGCTGATTGGCTCACAGTGGGAGTGGAAGGAAAGATCTCACTGTGGAGCAGTAATGCTGCAGGAAAGAAAAGCTTCTTAGATACTAGGATCTGGGCTAGGAGCTTTGTGCACTCCCCGGGTGTCTCCTCAGGGCACGAAAGACCAAAGGAGCAGAGGAAGAATCACAGAAGCAGCACACCCTTACTGGCTCTGGATAGATGGCCCCTATTATCAAATGTACCAACAAGAAAACAAAAACATGCAGGGCCTCTGCAAAACTCCGTTCTAGAGTCATAGGGAGTGGAGAGCTTTGAAAGCATTTCAATAGGGGAATGGAAGAACATCTGAGAAAACTGGTACCCAGCAGGAGATGAAGCACTAGCATTAGTGATATCAGACCCAAAAATGGAGAAAGACTTACATGGCTTTATGAGCCCTCCCTAAGTCACATGGCCCCTGTCTGCCTCTCATGTTCCCCTGAACTCTCCCTGCTCCAGCCACCCTGGCCTCCTTAGACAGCACCTCAGACAGGCCAGATGCTCCCCAACCTTGATGGTTCTAGCCTATGGTTATCCCTAAGCTCACCTCCTCCCTTCCTTCAGGTCTCCATTCACAGATGCCCATTTCAGAAAGGCTTTCCCCTTTCACTCTTCCTGCCTCCCCCCATACACACACTTTAAAGTAGGCAGACTCTCTCCAGCCCTGAGCACAAAGGTACCTTATCATTGTGATTAAGAGCCGGCATTCAAATCCTGGATTTACCACTTTCTGGCTGTGTGACTTTAAGCAAGGTACCGATGTTCCCTTTGCTTCTTTTTTCACATCTGGTACTAACTGTAGCCAACTTTCTTGGTGCCCCACTCCCTCGGCAAGCACCATGCTTATGTCCTCAGAATGGCTGCACTCTGAAGCCCCACAGTCTTCAGCCAGAAAGCATCCCGTAGTCCAGTGAGCATCCTCAGCCCATAGGCTGAGCAGGCGAGAAGTACCAAGGAGTTAAAATTCCAGGGAATGGGTTCCAACAATAATGAACAAAAGTCTGAATGTAAGTATCTCAGCTTCCTTGGCCCTTGAGTGAAATATTTGAAGCCAGCTCTGTATCAGGATTCTGCAACTGGAATGAGCCTCAGGTATCCATAGACTGTACACCCTATAATGATTTTCTTATTCTCCTTTCCTTCCTAGTCTCAGTTCTCCGCTCCCTTACCAGTCCTTCCCAAGATCTCTTCCCCCCGTAAACTTCTGCACTCAAATTCTAGTCTCAGGGTTTTGCCTCTATGAAATCCACATTATAGAGTAACTGGATAGGTTAAGTGAGTTGATTTAAGCAAGTACTCCAACAGGATCTGGAACAGAATAAACATTCAGCAAGTATTAATTTTATTATTCATTGTGATCTCAGTGTCAGAAACAATGTCTTGTGAAAGGTACATGCTACCTGAATACTTGGAGAAATGAATAATAAGTAGATTTAAAAAAAAGGGCCATAATGTGAGAGAAAAAGGGAGACACAAGGAACAAGGAACCATAAGGAAAAACTATGTGCCAGCTCAATTATAATTCAAATTAAAAGATAGTAAGGGCCTGAAGTAACATGGAGAACAATCATGTTAGTAATGGAGAGGCAAACTCAAGAAGCTATTCCAGATATGCAGAAAAGAGGCACAGAGGGAAAATAGGGAGAAAAAAGGGGGGAAAAATCAAAGCTGCAAATTATAGGTGTTCCAAAAGAAGAAATCCTAAATTCACTTTAGAAAAGGTAATAATAGACAATGAAAAAAATAGGCCTAAATTTTTTTTATGCTGGAAAGGAAGAGAGCCTAAGTGTGGAAAGCTATTTACACTTCTTTTTTATCTACACACAAAAAAATCAAGCACTCATCTGTTTGGATGGAGCCCAAGATATGTCTTGACCACACTTTATTAATGGGAGGAGGCGGTTGGTTCCTGTGCCCTTGTAAAAGAGAGGAAGCCTTAACAAATGTTAATTTCCCACTTCTATGTAGAAAGACCTGGGCCTTTAGAGAAGCAGTCATCTATGCAGCTAGCTGGATGTACAGGCTCTTGTAAGCAAATAACTACACTGAGTCCCACAGACAAAGTCTTTTGGTTTAGAAATGCCCTAGTTGGGAGATACCAAGTGCTGGACCAGCCCTAACTAAAGGAATGCTTCACTTTGCATAGGATTACCTTGTTTCTTCTGTGATTTTTCTGCTCCCAAGACCTCACAGAAAAGAAGTCCAGCCCCAAAATTCCACTGAACCCCTAATGACTCACACCTAGACATCCTGGCAATTACTTTTGGAATTAAAAGGATAAGGAAGTAAATGTCACTCAAGCTTTAAGGCAAAAAAATAAAGGACTTTAAATAAAAAGTGATGGTTAAGACAATCCAACTGTTCTAAGATACTTCTACTACATTAAATGTCAGAAGACAATGTATCAAATCTAAACAGTTCTGCAGCAAAAGTCCAAGACCCAAGGGTTTATACCCAGCTAAGCTTAGGGAACAGAAATACAGTCTTGACTATGTGAGGCCATCTTTCTAGCAGAAAATTTTAATGGGAAAACAAAGTCAAACACACAGACCAAGTGAAAGCTGAATCAAAAGTAAAGAGACAGACAAGGAAGTTGTGCTGTAAGACTAATGTTGGCATCTCTTCTCTTCAGGTAATGATCTAAGGTCTAGGGAACTGGTTAAGATTAGCAGTAGATCCACACATATGTGTCAAAGGAATGATAAAGGCAATAATGCACTAATTTACAAGCAGGAAGAATCATAATAAAGGCTATGTAACTGAAATAGATGTTTTTTAAAAAATAATGAAGACTTGCTTGGCTAGCAAATACAAAATAAAAGTACTTCTGAAGTTGGAAAGTTCCTGAGCAAAGATACAAGATATGGAGTGTCTAAGGTCAATTTGTGCAACAGGGAATGCACTACTTGAACTGGAAATGTAAGAATCATTATAGGCCAGTGGTTCTTAACCTTTTTTGAGGTACTGAACCCACTAGTTTCATATGCGCATTCACCGAACCCTTCTTTAGTGATAAATAAAATATGATTTTTTTCCCAAAATTCAAGACATAGGTATATGTTTTTTACTGGTGCACAAAATGAGCCATGCATGAACATCACCTTGCTCAAAGAACAAAACCAACAAAGTGCATGAACTCACAACAAATTACGGTATTACTTTATTCTGGCCTCTGCTACAGAGGCTTCTTCAAACCCCTGAGACTGACTCATCAAACCCCTAGGATTCTATAGAACCCAGGTTAAGAACCACTGTTATAGCATATTAGAATGTAAGTTTAGAAATGTGAACTCTAGGTAGATCATGGAGGACTCTGAATTCAGGAAATTTGTGTTTTTGTAAATAATGTTGAAGTTATAAAGCTTTGAGCTTCAAAAATAAGAGCACCTAAGGGTCATTAATCTGTGTATCTATGCCAGAGAGGCAAGATAAAAATCCATCATAATAGTTTTAAAATAAGAGATGGGGAAATGTAAGAAATAGTGTGATGTAAAAAACAATAGTTGGTAACTGCTTAAATGTGGAGTTCAATATGAAGAAAGACACTATAATGAAGTTCCAAAAGTAGGATAATTTTGAGGTTAATTAAATTAAAATAATAAGAAAACAGATATTCTAGGTATAGAGCACAGAAAGAATAATGTTATCTATTAACTATGCACATTTGGGGGAAATATCTATCTGAATAATTTATCAAATTTAACTGTCAATAATTATTTATAATGTTCCTTGTCTTTAATATAATTATTTTATAAACACTAAAATATTTTAATCTTTCTAATGAGCATGATTAAAAGTTATAATTTAAATTATACATCAATGCTTATTTTTTAAGAATTCCTTTTAAAATATAATTATTTCCTTAAAGAAACCTCAAAAAAATGAGTTTTAAGGTAACTTTTCATCTTAAACTTTGTCAATTGGAAAGAAACTTGTGAAAGTAAAAACAATTTTATCATTCTTTAATTATGTTCTCTTAATGTTCTGATGGTAAGGCTTAATATTAATTAATATTGATTAACATTGATGAACTACATTGAGATCACATTTGATTAGGTCTTATACCTTGTACATTCTCAGTAGAATCTGAAAGAACTGCTGGATATCCTGAGAACTTGTTGTATAACTAAGGTAAATATAGACCTAATTTGACCTAAAATATTACCCTTGGTTTTGAATCATCTCAGAAGTTTGAAAAATCATTTTATGGGACTTCTAAACCTATTTTCACTTGCTACCTTTCCAGTAATTCTTTAATCCCTAATTTCTAAACTTTTTATAAGAAGAAATTGAAGAAATATTGCCTGGATAGTCTCGATGGTAGTAAAGAGAAGTGAAACAAAGGCCACTCAAAAATCTTCTCACTTGAACTTAGGCATTCTCTGATATTTTATTATCAGTATGGACTATTTCTAGGCATATTGAATCTTCTAATTATGATTTCTTTATTTAATAACTCATAGAGTAATAATTCATAAGAAGAAACATTTTAATTTAGATGATATATTACTAGTATATGCACATAATTATAATCATGGTATTATGATAAATACATACATATTTATATAAGTTATGAATATAAATATTTTTCCAGAGATGATAAGAATACATTATAGTCTCATTTTATCTGTCTACTAAAGTATCTGCACACAAAAAATAGTGGTATAAGGAAAGTACCTGCTTTTTGTTTTATAATCGTTAATTTTTAAAAATGAGAAATTATTGTCTTTTCACATAGCAGCTTTCTATTTTCCGCTGATTCATGATCCTATGCACCAAAAATAGCTAAGGATTATAGAATAAATTTAGTTTTTTTTAAAAGCATACTCAAGCTAAGTCAATTCTGTTTAAAACAGCTCAAGCATCATCATTTTTTCTTCTTCACCAACTTACCTATAAATGATAATGTTCCTTCTGAGAAAGTAAAATAAAATCATTA
Source organism: Rhynchonycteris naso (assembly GCA_037038555.1). Lineage (NCBI taxonomy): Eukaryota > Metazoa > Chordata > Mammalia > Chiroptera > Emballonuridae > Rhynchonycteris > Rhynchonycteris naso. Next base: position 59,294,936 of record CM072995.1, on the reverse strand, counting down.
GAATTATTAAATGAAAGTTAGAAAGATTAGCACAGCACAGATTTTTTGTGCTTTTACTCCATTAAAGTAATTTCTTTGTTATATGCAATATACATGAAATTGACATCATAATATAATAATGTGTATTATGATGTCAGACTATATATTTGGCAATGAGTAGTGTTTAGCTCTTCTTTATTTAAGAAATGATTTGCTATGAAAAATATTTAAAATAATTAAGTTCTACAACTAAACCTCATTTATAAATAAAAATGCAAAAAATTCTTAATAAAATACTAAATATTAAATAATATTAGTTCTAGCACTAAATTAAATATTTATGTGTGACTACACACACACACACACACACACACAAAATACCATATTCAATTACACAGATAAAAGCATGGTTAAATATTAAGAAACAATTACTCAAAAAAAAAAAAAAGAAAGAAACAATTACTCTAAGAAATTAGTTAAATTAAAGGACAAAAATATACCAGCAGTAACATGTCAGCAGGTGACAAAGAGGGCATTTGAAAAAATTCATATTGGATCATGCTTTTCAAAAAGTTTAAATTAGAAAGAGTTGTTAGCACAGTCAACAGTAACTATCAGTGATCAATAGTAAGCTTTATATCCCCCCAAAAAATAATATTGGAGGCATTCTCATAAATCAAAGTCAAAACAAGGATGCTCAGTATTATAATCAGGATTGCCTTGTAATTTTGGGTGTCCTAACCAATGCAATAAGACAAGCAAAAGAAATAAGAGATAAATATATGTTAGGAAGAGACCTAATTATCTTGACTTGAATGTTTTCCTGAAAAAAAAATATCTAAAATTCTATTAGAAGCAGTTAGATAAAAAATAAAAGTGCTGCTTAGAAAATCTTGATATTATTTTAATAGCATTAATAAGTTTCCCTACAATAATCACCTGATACTATTACGAAAAAAATTTTAATTAATAATAATATCAGAAAATATAAAATGTTCATAAGTGAATTTAGTGAGAATTTTTCAGAACTACATTAAAAACTGGTAATACATTACTGAGAGCCACATATAGGCTGAATAAAAACTTTTACATCACTGCTCTGTGATAGAAACAATATTCTAAGTTGATAGGTAAATTTAGCCTATTTTAAAAGAAAATGCCAGTTCATTTTTTGGAAATTGTTTTATAATATGTAACTAAGTACACAAGATTAGAGCCAAATATTTTTAGAAAAACATACTAACGGTAGCAACTTGTTCTATCAGATATTAACATAAACTATACAACTACAATATTTAAAAGAATGATGTATTAGCACTAAAAATGAATAGTCGGATCAGTGAAAGAGAAAATTCATAAACAGATCCAGAAAAATGCAATAATATAGTGTATTATTAAAATAACATTTTTAATCTGAAAAGCAGTGATGGCTTTTTCTATAAATAATGTTGGATGCTGGCTATACATAAAATGAAAAGTTACACATCTATCATATCATGCAATATAAAGTAAAAATAAATTCAATGTTTTATTGTAAAAGAATGAAAGCATTATAAAGCTATAAGGGAATATACTCTTACTAATTCTGAAAGCACAGTATATCTGTTTCAGTCAAGTTTAAAACTAGTTGAACGACCTCAGTGTGAACAAGATGATAGAGAACATAAATTCATCAGATATGAACAAAACGAAGGGGTTTATTGACAACCACACTCTAGAGGCAGTGGTAAGAAAGGAGAAGAATCTCTAACACCAGCACAGAGAAATGTTTTTGGAGTTCAGTCTCCAGTGATGACTGTGTACTAACTGGAGAATGTGGGGAAAACAGAAATGTCATAGAAGGAACTCACTAGGGAGTTGTGTATCTAAGAGAACGGCTGGGTCCATGTCACTAGAACAGCGTCCTATAATAGTAAAGGCGGGAATCAGAATGCACATACCTGTGCATGCTGGTATGTTTCTGTTTGTCTCAGAGAAAAGAGCAGAAGACTGCTTTCCTGCCTCCCAGAGATAACTGAGAGTCACCATATCTCCTGGAAGTTATCAAACATGCACAGGCTAGCCCGCATATACACAAGTGACTCACAATCCTCTGAAGTTGCTTCACTAAAATCAAATCTCATTCTTGTAATACAAATAAACACTCACTTCAATTCTAACCATTGTACTACAATACATTTGCATCAGTTGATGTATAACTTGAGGCACACAAATTCCAAATAATTGAGTCGAGAGACCGGATGTCCCACCCAGCAAATGGTAATATTTTTGGAGAACCCATGCCTTTCACAGAAGATTTTTCATGAGATTGTCAACACATTTATAGACATAACGCAATGACATCATATTCAAAAGAATGAACTACCAAAATAAAGTTGTAAAATATATGCCAGAGGAGTGTTAATGTACTTATTCTAAATGAAATTTTTACAAATCAATAGGAAACAGGATTATCCCAAAAGAAAAAGTCTAAGTAACAGAACAAGCAATTTTCAAAAGAATAGATAAACTGGCTAATTAGTACTGTATATAAAAACTTTCTAGCTCATTAGGAATCAAAGCTATAAATTAAAATAATAAAATTAATTTTCCCTCTGGTACTGAAAAAGACAAAAAATAATAATTCCTGATTTTGATAGATATATAGGAAGATAGATAAACTTATCCACTATTACTGTATGTTAAATTATGAAGGATGATTTGATAGTATCTATCAAGAATTATAAGGCAGCAATTTACATGTCTAAGAATTTTTCCTAAGAAATTAATTGAACAAGTAAACAGACAAAAGATACTACTATATCATTATGAAGATTCTGATGAATTATTTATTTTTCAGAATGCAAAGCTGTTTAGTATTATAAAGACCCTGTCCTCACAGTATACTCAAATCAAAAAAAAAAAAAAAACCACAAAGATTTTTTTCAGATGGCACCCATAATTCAAAAGCCCTAATCACAAGAACAAAAAGAGACACAGAATAAAAGAGACAGATGGAGACAACGTGAGTTCCATTCATGCACCTGCAGGGAAATGGGTTCTCTGGAACACTAAAGAGCTGGAGGCAGAATCAAGGACACCTGGGCACTAACTAGCTTTCCTTCCCTGGATGAGAATGAAGCTAGTAAGGCTTCATTAGTTAGATGCTAAATTCGATTCAAGAACCAGAAGAGCCCGATATTTACATATAATACTTTACACAGAAATGCACAGGTTGTTATTGTTAAAATCTTCCAGAAGGTTGATGTAAGCTCTGGGGACAAAAGACTTGTGGCTCAGCCCAAGTTGAGCATTTACACACATCAAGCTCTACTCTACTTAGTGTGGGCAATATCCAAAGCAATTCTATAATTTATTCAAAAACTAGGAGCAAGAAAGTTCTCTTCAAAATGTGCTTGTTGCCCTGGCCAGATACTTGGTTGGTTAGAGTGTCACCCTGAAGCTCAGAGGTTGATGGTCAGGGCACATGTAGGAACATACATTCCTGTCTCTCTCTCGCTCTCTCCCTTCCTCTCTCTAAAATCAAATTAAATAAACATTTTTAAAAACTGTGCTGTGTTAAATCGAAAACACAACCTAATTTATAACATGTGTAGATATGGTCTCTCTCACAAATCAGAAATGTGCAACACCCTTAAAATTATGCACCTATTGAAATGCTAGCTCATTTTCAATAGCTTAAATTAGGTGTAAACATACCCTCTCCAATAGGGATCAAAATGTACTAGATTTTGTAAACATAACCTGCTGAACCGAGCAAAAGCATTTCCATTTGCCATGTTGGATACATTCAGTCCATCCTGTAATTTGGACAAGGTCATTCATTAATTATGTGTGTCCGTGTTATGATTCTGTAATGGCAATCTGAGTGTTTTTGTAGCCCTCTCATTATGTTTAGAAGATAAAATGGCTTAAATATTTCTAACCTTTGCTACTGTTTATACTCTGAGGCTACAATGATGCCAAAATATCTTAAGAGAAATGAAGAAAGGTCCAGCCTGTCACTACTCTAAAGAGCTTTGCTATAAGGAATCAAATATGCTCATATTTCTAAATATTCAAAGATTTGTGTGACTAGAAAATAGTGTCACTAGAGCAATGCTGTCAAATTCCTTAGATTCAGAAGGATGTTCTAACTTAATACCATTTCAAAAAAATATAGTCTAAAGATAACTGTTCACATGATATTAAATTAACACTTGACCAAATATTCAGTAGCATTTATTGCTTCATTCCCTTTTTTTGACCAATGGCCAGACTTACAGAATAGCCATCCCCAATGCCCATTAATTTTTTCATCACTCAGCAAATGTTTGCTGAATGGTACTTAGCTAAAAACTGAACCAAGCCATAAGAATATAGAGTCAAATAAGTCATGACTCCTGCCCTCAAAAAAATTATAGTCTCCGTACAGGCAGACAAGTAAATTAACAATTCAATTACAGTAAAGTGAGTGTTACCTACTGATTAAGGGGCATGGAGGAGGAGCATTGAAGTCAGACTTGCTAATAAGGATGGGTGGGCTCATGACAGGGAAGACTTTCTAGAGGTGAACTGAGTTTGGAAATAAAAGGAGAAAAAGGTGACATGTCAAAGACAGGAGGGAGAGTTCTCCAGAGAAAGGGAACACCATATGAGTTATCGCAAAGGTGTGACATATCATGATTCATCTACAGAACTGCAAGTCCAGCATAGCCACAGAAAAAGTGCACATGTGGGTGTTGGGGGGGAAGAGCCTTTTTGAGGGAGAATGTGATGTTCTAAGCCAAGAATTCGGGACATGATGCTGAATACTGCTGGGAGCCATTTCACAACTTTCTGTGATGAGTTAAATGTTTGAAAGCAGGCCCTCTGGCTGCTCTATGTAGGATACATGGAAAGGAGTACCAACTAGAGACAGAGAAATGGGATGCAACTGCAATAATCCAGGCGAGAAACTGTAATCGCTTCAATTAAGGTAGGAAAGATTTAGGGGAGAGAACAGATTTGGAATGGATCCCTGTACTAGTGAAACACTGTATGTAGGGAAAGGAGCCAAACTGAGTAGATTTTTGATTTAGAGACCAGGTGATACTGTTTAACTCATTTAGATAGGAAATTCAAAGGAAGAAATACTGTAGGTTTGGCGTGAGATATGATAAACTGAATTTTGAACTTGACGTTTTTAAGGTCCAAGTAGACAAATGCAGAATAGTTGGGTAAATGAAAGGCTGAGATCAGAGATATGGGACTTAATTATATAGTCAAGGTAATTGAGTCATGGGAGTGGTCAAGGTTACAAGGGACGTGGAGGGGTGTTAGAAAGAACAGAGGTGTCAACATAGACACGTGGGCAACTCTAGTCACAGGAGAGAATAGTAAGGAAACTATAAATACTTTGTTGTTAAAGGAGCAAATGAGCAGAAGGAGGAAGAGCATGAAAAGAGATCCAAAGAGGTTGAAGAAAAAGAACTCCAAGATGATAAAGTGTTCCAGGGGTTTCAAAGAGGTCATTTAGGATGAACAGGACAAATCTTTAGAGCCTTTAGCAATGTGGAAACCAAGTACAAAGGAAAACAGTAGGAGAAAAAAGAAAAGTAGAAATAACCAGATTCCAGAAGGCTAAAGAGGAAAATGGAAGGTGCAGACATATAGAAATTTTTCAAATAGTTTATCAAAGGAAGGAGAGAAAGATACAGAGATTTCTTATCAACCACTTATTTTAAATAACTAATTATTACCATATCTAATTATCTTACAGCGCATATTTAGCAACATCCTTTCAAACAGAAATAAAATCTTTTGGAAACAGTTTTAATGGAATAAAATATAAATTTTCCCCCTTTATATATGATGCCAAAAGTTATAATGTAAAAAGCAACAGCAGGAACAGCAGTTGGGAATTAAGAGTGCATAAGTTTGAAGTTTCCTTCCAAAGTCACTTAAAATTGTGTCTGTACAAATACATGCCATTCACACAAAACACAATGTATCCTACTAGACTGTAAATAAATACGTAATATTCACCTCATTGCACTCGCATTTACTTTAAGATTATGGTATTCTGTTTAGTCACCTATGCATTTTAGATTCATTTTTTCCAAGAGATTTAAATCAATTTTCCTTGTGAAATCTCCTCTCACTATTCTTTTCTCCAACTGGTAATTTTCCTACCACCCCTTTGTGTAATTATTTTTAGTCCTTACTGATGTTTGTTTCTAATTTATTATCAGCTATAAAGTTTTAATAACCGTGGTGACTTACATTTATATAGCATTGTTCACTCTGAGAACTCCCAAAGCAACTTTTCAAACTATAGACTGCTCACATAAATAAATGCCAGGCAATGTTAAGGAGGACCAAACAACCCATCACACGATTGGCATGCTGTTTACCTAGCTCCAGAACAGTAAGGATGCTTCACGAGACTCGAGCCAATATCAGTCACAAGGGATGCTCCACTGAGCACCATGCCACAAGCCAATATCATATCTGACTATTAAGATGGCCATTTTTTAATTGACTATGCTCTAACTCCCACCAAGTGAAATCAAATTTGTTTTACCAAAAAGATGAATGACTGCTTTAAAATGTTTGAAAACAATGCAGATACTTTATGCATACATAAAAGAAAATCTTTCTAAAACTATGATTTTACTGCTATAGAGGAACACTGCTTCTAGCTGACATTCAAGGTGGCTTCCAAGTCACAAATCTAGACTCAAGCAGTCCTTCCATGACTTTGAACAAATCATTTACGCTACCTTATTTTAATAGGTTTGGAAGGATAATTCTATTATTTCTTGAACTCAGCAATTTTTTTTATACTGGGAAAATGTATTTGTAATGCAACAGATGAATTTCCTTGATTTTTAAAATGTTAGTATAATTTATTTTAACAAACATTCACAGGGTATGGAAAGGTAGCTCATAGAAAAGAGAAGCACAAGGAGCTCAGTCAGCTTTACTCTTCACAAAATGCCAATCAAAACAATGAGGTGCCCTTTCACCTCAGACTGGGTAAATAGTAAAATTGCTACTAATGCCCACTATTGTTGAGATTAAGAAACATGTATTTATATATATTATTGATAGAGTAAATTGGTACAATTATTTGGGAAGGCAATTTGGCAAGAACTGGCAAATAGTAGCCATATACGCTTTTTTTATTATTTTTTTTATTTTTATTTTATTCATTTTAGAGAGGAGACACAGAGTGAGAGAGAGAGAGAGAGAAAGAGAGAGAGAAAGGGGGGAGGAGCTGGAAGCATCAACTCCCATATGTGCCTTGACCAGACCAGTGCAGGGTTTTGAACTGGCGACCTCAGTGTTCCCAGGTCGACACTTTATCCACTGCGCCACCACAGGTCAGGCATATACGCTTCTTGATGTTACACTTTACGTAGGAATCTACCCTACAGATGCAAGCAACATAAATGTTCATTATTGTAATGTTGGTTAAATAATAGCACATGCATACCATGAATGACAAAGTACAGTTGTTGGAAAGAATTAAATCGATGAATATATGCTGAAATGGGGAACACCAAGACATTGTGTTAAAAAGCAAAGTACATACTAGCATGTATATTATTCTTCCATTTGTGTAAAAGGTGTCGGTCTGACATGCCCTGGGGCAGAAGGGGCAGGAGAATGGAGACTTCAATTTTTGTTTATACTTTTCCATACAGTTTGAATTCTTTACAATGTATATTTTAATTTCATGTTTTTAAAATATCTTTTAGAACTGGATTAGCCATTGATTTTATGTTCCTTGTCCCATAAACCATCATTAAAAGGAATTTAGAGTTATATAAATATATGAATATATATGCATAACTTATATTCTGACATATTCATTGAAAATTTCTGGCAGAGTTTGCATACTATTAACAGTGGTCATCTTCACCAGTAGTTGACTTTCTTTTCAAGCTGAGGGTATTTTTATAAAGAAATAGAGATTTTCATAGTTTCAAGAGCAAATCTGCATAGTTGATTATGCTCACTCACTAGCTAAGGAAACCACTGCTCAGAAGCACATGGTTTGCTAAACATCATGGAAATGGAAGCTGCTCTCAAATATAGAAAAATTATCGTTAGACTCAGAAACAACAGGGGTCAATTTTATTGCGATCTATATTTACAGGAAAGAGAAAACTGAAGTTTAGTAAAGCTAAGTAACGTACTCTAGCCACGTATCCATCAAATGAGACTGAGGTCTGAACAATTCCAAAGACAGCTTTCTTTCTCTTACGACCCAGCATTCCCCAGACAATGCTCAAAATTCTTGGAACTACTTTAATGAATGTTAGTTTTACTATTGTTCTGATTACAACAGAAAATTGTAAAGTCTGACTCCTAGCTTTGATTTAGCAACTAACCAGTTGTAAGGTTTTCAGGTAGTCACTGTAACTTCTCAGGCATTCAATTTCTTCATTTATAAAAATGAACAACTTGGCAGGTTTTTCACAAGCTCCAGGGTCCTAGTAGTCTGTAACAATATTGCTTAAAAGATTCACTGTCAAGATAAGTTGTGTGTGCAATTGTGTACAAGGAAATGCTGCACAGTAATTAAGGGCTGTTGTTTTTTCATTTAATCAGATCAAATGCCCCTCATGCAATTGGATCATAATATTAATGTGCTTGCTAAGTACTTGTGCTGTAATCATTTTAAGAATAAACTTCAGTTTATTCTAGATATAAATCACCCTGACTTTAATAGAACAGGTCTCAACTTATGCTGTTTTACTTAATATTTGAACAATGTATAGCGTTTGTTGTTCACTGTGAGATCCGCAGTAGAACTGTCCTGGGTTTATTCATTGTAGTTATCTTTCTCTTCACGTAAGTCAGGAAACAGTGCCTCAAATTCACAGAGTTGTCTTACCTATCTCTTGATATCTCTAAGTTATCATATTGTTAGACCAGTGCTTCTCAAACCAGACTGTGCAGTATAACTACAGTATATGGGGAACTCAAACCTGGATAATTAGTTGAAGCAGAGAAGCCACCTAACTCACAAAGGTTTATAGCTCATTAGAAAGCTAACTCCAGAGACCCAGCTTCTCACCATTGCACTACACTGCCTCAATCAAGAAGCTTGTCTATATTTTTAATTTTTTTAAGACCTTGATTTTTTTAAAGAAAATGTTTATTTTATTGATTGTAGAGAGAGAAAGAGGAAAAAAGAGAGAGACAGGAATGTCAATCTGTTCATAAATGTGTCCTGACTAGGGATCTAACCAGCAACCTCTGCACTTCCAGTAGATGATCTAACCAACTGAGCTATCCGGCCAGGGCTGAATAATTTCAATCTTGGACATTTTAAAAGTACAATTTCAGAGAAACACACATACAGAAAAATGGATAAATCATAAATCCATAGTTCAACTCATCTTTTTCCAGTCTCTCCTTGCCTCCCTTACTGAACGGTCCTCACTTGGCTGCACTGTGGACTCCTTAAGCAGTTTTATTTTCATAGCTGATAAACTCAGTGATGTCCACTTTACTATCCAGGTCACTATAGCAGCCAAGGAAAGAGAGTACTGGCACCACGTGATACATACTGAGTCAGAATCCCAGGAATGTGTTTGTGTGTCTGTGTGCTTGTGTTCAATGTTCCCAAGTTGATTCTAATGGGGTTGCTTCCAATGCATGAAAATCATGCAACTAGATTACTACATTTGCAAAAACAAAAAAAAAATCCCTCTATATTTGCAAATGGAAGAAATTAGTGCCCAAGAATTTGGGTCTTCTACTGAGAGGACTGTCATACAAAGCTTTGCTTGGTCACAGATGCACTTATGCCTGCAACAGCACACTATTTTGGAGCACCCATTGCTAAAAAATTGTGTGCCAGGATTTTCCCCTGTGATTTTATATCCAAATGTTGGAGAACCAAAATGCCCTCAGGAAGTGAGAGTCATCCAACGTGAGCTGCCAACATGGTGTCATGGAAAGAAGGAAGGCTGTGGGGACACAGCTGACACAAGCTAAAAGCCTAGCTTTGTCATCTTCGGAAGTCTCCAAAATATAGGCAAATTATTTAACCTCCCTGGGCTTTAGCTTCCTTACTTACAAACAAGGGGTATAATAATAGAAGCTGCTTTCACATGACTGTGGGAGGCAGTATTGCCTAATGGTTAAAAATTGATTCAAATCCCAATTCTGCCACCTACTCCTCTAAGACTAATTCCTTATCTGTAAAATGATGATTCTAAGAGTTTCTATCTCAGAGAGTGTGAAGAGGAGTATATGAGATAATGCATGCATTATATCTATTAGTATTGGGATTGCTGCAATGATTAAAATAAGTCTTTGTCATGAAGCTGGCCCAATAGAGGATTTTTAAACATCACTTTCTCAGTTTTTACCCTTATCTCCATGAAGAATGTCGGCAGTAACCATCTGCCTTGGATGTGCTCAGAAACCCATACACCATCAATGAGACTGAGAAAGCAAGGAAGGAGAGCAGTCTGAAGATGTGTTTCAGGATGGTAAAATAGTCCTAAAATTATATCTTTTGTTTTCCCTTAATTTAGGATTTTAAAAAGACTCAGTAGGAAACAGTAGTGATGTTTCTCAAAAAACTAAAAATACAGTGTGTCTGTAAAGTCATGATGCACTTTTGACCAGTCACAGGAAAGCAAAAAAAGACGATAGAAATGTGAAATCTGCACCAAATAAAAGGAAAACCCTCCCAGTTTCTGTAGGATGATGTGGCAGCGTGTGCGCATGTGCGATGATGACATAACACCGTGTATACAGTGGAGCAGCCCACGGCCATGCCAAGTCGAGATGTGGACTGTACAGAGGAAAGTTCAATGTGTTCTGTGGCTCGCTAAATTTGAATCCATGACGAAAGTACAACATGAATATCGGCGCGTTTATAACGAAGCACCACCACATAGGAATAACATTACTCGGTGGAATAAGCAGTTGAAGGAAACCGGCAGTTTGGTGGAGAAACCCCATTCTGGTAGACCATCAATCAATCAGTGACGAGTCTGTAGAGGCTATATGGGATAGCTACCTAAGGAGCCCTAAAAAACCTGTGCGTGTATGTGCTCGATAATTACACCTAAGCAAGACTACAGTTCATAAGGTATTAAAGAAAAGTCTCTGTTTTACGGGGTACAAATTGCGGCTGTTGCACGCTATCAAACCGGCAGATAGACCAACATGATGCATGTTTGCTACAGATATGCTTCATGAGATCGACAATGATGCAAGATTTTTGCAGAAGATTGTGTTTAGCGATGAGGCGACCTTCCACATCTGTGGACATGTTCATTGCCATAACGTCCGAATATGGGCTGCTGAACATCCTCATGCCTACATTGAGTATGAACGTAATACCCCCAAAGTGAACGTGTGGTGTGGCCTGATGCATGATAAGGTGATAGGCCCATTTTTTTTTCACAGAGCAGTCTGTGACGGCAAACACCTATCTTGACATGTTGGAATTGTATGCAGTGCCACAATTTCCAGAAGGTGCCATCTTTCAACAGGACGGTGCTCCTCCACACTACGCCACCATTGTTTGTAAGTTTCTGGATAGAACATTTCCCAGCAGTGGATAGGTAGGGGTTCTGTCAAGCCATGACCACCACGATCCCCAGATCTAACGCCCTTAGACTTTTACTTTTGGGGTTATATGAAGCAACATGTGGACATTGAACATATCAATGACATTAATCACTTAAAACAGAGAATCACAGACGTTATTCACTCTGTTACACCAGACGTCCTTACCTGTGTGTGGCAAGAACTTCACTATCGTTTGGATGTGTGTAGGGCAACAAATGAAGCCCACATCAAACTGCACTGAATAGGTATGAAACTAGGAGAGTTTTCCTTTTATTTGGTGCAGATTTCACATTTCTATTGTATTTTGTTGCTTTCCTGTGACCGGTCAAAAGTGCACTTGTCTTTATGGACACACTGTAGAACTACCATGTGATCTAGCAAATACCCTTTTAGGTATATACTTGAAAAAAACTGAAATCTCTGTCTTAAAAATACATGCACCCCCCTGTTCACTGTACCATTATTACAGTAGCCAAGACATGGAAACAGCCTAGATATCCACTGACTGGATAGAGAAGATGTGGTATCTACAGTATAAACGATGAAATATTATTCAGCTTTAACAAAGGAGACCCTGCCATATATAACAACATGGAGAAAACTGGATGCTAAATGACATTAAAAAAAAACTCATAGAAACAGAAAGCAGAATAGCAGTTGTGACCACGGAATGGGGGGAATGAGTGAAGGTGTTCAAAGGGTCCAAACTTCCATTTAGAAGATGAGTAAATTCTCTGCTCATTATCATAGCATCTGTCACAATAATGCATAATCATGCATGCTACTACTAAAAAGATGACCCTTCCCAGCTACCCCTCTCACTGTGTCCCCTGCCAACCTGACATTCACTGATCAAACATGCCAAGTATTATGCTCCTCAGTACCTATACTTCTGCCTGGATGCAACCACAAACCACATATTCACGGAGAAAAGTCTAACTTACTTCCAAAAGACCTGACTGAATGTCTTTTATCCTTTTCTGAAGTTTCCCAGTGCAAAAAAAAAAAAAATACAATAAAGGAAGGGAGGGAGGGAGGGAGGGAGGGAGGGAGGGAGGGAGGGAAGGATGAGAAAGAGGGAGGGAGAGAAAGAAAGGAAGGAAGAAGGAGAGAGAAGGAGAGGGAGAGAGAGAAAAAGAGGGAGAAAGAAAGAGAGAGAGTGAGAAGGAAAGAAAAGAAAAAAAAGAGAAAAGAAAAAAACTCACGGACAGGGACACCAGAGTGGTGATTACCAAGGTGGGAGGTAAAGGAGGGTATCAGAGGATAATTGGTGATGGACAAAGACTTAACTTGGGGCAGAGTGAACACACAATACAGTGTGCAGAGATGTGTTGTAGAATTGAACACCTGAAACCTGTATAATTACATAAACCAGTGTCACCCCATTCAATTAAAAGAGAGAAAAAGTCTGAACAAAAGGATGTTTACATTTAAGAGAGACTGTATTCAATATAACAAACCAGATTTAAAATATAACAAAAAAATTTTTTAAATCTTTTAAAAGTCAAAATAAAGTTCTTCATCCATGAAATAGAAATAATTCCTCCCATACATACCTCAGAAAATTTTTGTGACATTAAAAAATAAGCTAACATATGGACAAAGGGAGAATAAAAAGAATGCATCAATTATCTCCATTGGACTCCAATAGAATAATTATCTGTGTATACCTCCCTTATTAATTCTAAACACAAATTCATTCTGATATATCTTACTAATTGACAACTCAAAGGACTTGGCTTTCCACTAGATTTAAATTTTCCTGATGGAAGGGAGTTTATTTTACATATTTTCATTGTCTCCCACAGAGACCGAACTGCTGCCTTGCATAATAGTAGGGATTCAATTCTAACTTGCTGAAATAATACATGTGCACTGCCGACCATCATGGTCATGGATGAGACACAAAGCAAAACTCATCCCAGTCATGTGGCACCTGCCATGATGCCTTTAACTCAGTTTATGACAGACACTAAATGAAAGTGTGCTCTGAAAAATAAAGCTTAGTCTTTAATATCTGAAAAGTAGACTAGAGCAAAACTGAGTCTGAAGTATATGTCGTAAGAGTTCAGTGAAAGGGTACAACTATTGGCAGTATGTGTAGGGTGGTCAGTAAGGGGGATGGTCACGTGAGAAACTTAGGCCTGGGACCTTTGACTAGGGCTGCCCACAACTAAGCACGCCAAAAAGAAGCTTCCCAGGAATTCTTGGGAGAAGAGCCACCGTCCATCAGCCAGTGAGATTTCACCATGTCATAATTGCTTGCCCACCGTAGAGGACCCCTTTAAATACCTCTCATGCAGTCTAATTTGCGCAACTCCCTAGCCTCTGACCCCAGGGCTGGGGGACATCGTTGGGCGGGATGTGTGGTACTTAATAAAGCTTTTTATTATTCCACACTTTGTGGCTCCAGACCCTCCCCCCCTTCCTTCTTTCTCAGCGAGGAAAATACCTTACATTTTGGTGCTGAAACCCGGGAATGAACCAGGGATCTTGCCAAAACCCGGGAAGGAGTTAGAAGTCCGCAAGGAACCACTCCTCTCTCTCCTTCCCCTCCAAGAAAGAAACAGGGTCCCAGGACCTCCAACCATCTACCCACTTCGGCACACAGTGCAGTAAGTCCCATGCCTCCAAACTTCCCTCAGTTCTTTCCTCCAAGACTCCCTGTCTGAAACCATAGCTATGTCAGGGAAGTCTTTTCCGTCCAAGTGCATGTGTGCCTGTGGAAACTTCTTGAGCACATCCACTTTCCTTATCTGTTCTTGCCCAGAGCTTGAGTTTTGGGATGTCAATTCTCAACTCTGACCACTCTGAGGACTGGGGGTGGCCATGAGGGCACAGGAATCCCAAAACACTCCAGGAGTTGCCTTATCTGAAATATCTCCCTCCCTAAAGAAGAGAAAACTGTTCTTCTTCTCTGCTGTGGCCAGGCCACGAAACCCACTAGATAATCGGACCAGGTAGCCTCCTGAAAGGACTTTCGGTTTTAACACCCTCACCAATTTAACTATTGCCGAAAAAGCTGGGAGCTGATTGGAAATCCCTTTACATTCAGGGCTTCTAGGTATTCACGTGCCTGTCCTTAATCTCTGTGCTGCCTGTTCTACGCACAGGCCATTTTTGGGCCAGAGAAAACTTCTGCTTCTAATCTTTCCTTCTCTGCGGACTCCCAACTTTCTCTCTCTCCTGCTTGACCGCCGAGGGCAACCTCTGCAGACCTCTTCCACTCTGGTCTCTTCCATCCAGAGAGCCCCCTCCCCTCCCTTCACAGGATCCTGTTTCTCATTCACCTGCAAATACCAGTCCCTCTTTCTCTTCCCCTGCAGGCCAGGGGCCCCTCCCTTCTCCACTGTATTCTTAAACCCCTCCTCTGTCAGAGCATCTCCACCTACCATTGGCTCTTACACCAGTTTACAGGACGCCCAACTTCAATCTGCTTGCAGGAAGTTCTGACCCTGTCCTGCTGCTGGATCCAGCATTTCCAGCTGGATCTGAGGGTCAGGCTCCCTAGGAGCCCTCCTCCTTTTATTCTCAATGCCCAAACCCCTATCCAAGACCTGTGAACATGGCATTTAAAATTTTCAATGGTTGTGGCTAGTAGAAATGGCCAAGGCTGTTCACCAGGCCCGCATGCAGCAGAAGGTAACACTCCAAACTCAGGCACAGGAAGTGCCCGGTCCAAGTCTGGACCAGAAAGAGGAATCCCACCAGTAGCTTGCTTTTAGTGTGGCAAGTAGGACCACTGTGCCTGACAGGGCTCCTGCCCGCTGCTGCCCACTGAGCCCTGCCCTAACTGCAAGCAGCCCAGTCACTGGTGGAGCGATTGCCCCTTTGGGCAGCAGGCACATCCTCAACCTCTCTATGTGGAGGACAAGCCACCCAAATTGGAGGCCAATCCAGCCACGTGAGCCCATCACTCAAACCCCTAGAACACAGCCTGGACTCAGAAAACCCAGAGTATGCTGAAACTATCGGGTAAGTCCATCTCATTTCTTGTGGACACGGGAGCTGCCTTCTCTGTTTTGCCACCACACTCTGTGCCTCTAATTCCCTCACAGGTCTCAGTTATGGGAATGGATGGGACCCCTTCTATTCTCCTTTGCACACCACCCCTGACATGCAGTTTGAACTGAATCCCCTTTTTTTGCACTCCTTCTTAGTTATGCCATCATGCCCTGTACCCCTTCTGGGTCGAGACATTCTTCACAGTCTTGAAGCCACTATCCAGCTGACAGTATCTTCCCACTTACTCCTGCCATTCCTCACTACCAAGGGCTCCCCCATAATCAATGCTACACTCATTTCTAACCATAGCTCTCACCTCAAGCTTGCTCCCATGCAGGACCACTGGCAGTCAGAACCACTGGGCCCTACTCGTCTGCAGCTCACCAAGAGATTGGGTCCTGCAGA
Organism: Rhynchonycteris naso; assembly: GCA_037038555.1. NCBI lineage: Eukaryota > Metazoa > Chordata > Mammalia > Chiroptera > Emballonuridae > Rhynchonycteris > Rhynchonycteris naso. The sequence goes on along the minus strand of CM072995.1, from coordinate 59,278,979 downwards.
CCCTCCTGTTGCTCCTGTCCCTCCACACCAGGAACCTGCCACCAGAGTGAGCTGAAGCAGGGAGCAATGCTGTTCAGTAGGATTGGCCTGATGAAGGAAGCTTCAATCTCCTCAACCGTCTGTGAGAAAAATTAAGCAAAAATCTCTCCTCCTACAACCTGCTTAACTCCTAATGACAGCCACCCCTTCTTACCTGGGCTGCCCCTATCCTAAATCTTCTAATTATCAGTGTACAACTAATATTTTCCCCTCTTTTTAAAAATTCTTACAGAACTGCGTCCGCGAAGTTTCTCAACTCATGGCCAAACAGATGTTCCTCCTGACACCTCTCAAAGCCACCACCGGCCGACCTCCCCTCCTCACGACACTCCTAACCAGCAGGAAGTAGCCAGATGAATAAACAGAACCCTTATTCTACTTAACAAAAAAGGCTGGAATGTAGGGTAGTCAGTAAGGGGGATGGTCACATGAGAAACTCAGGCCCGGAACCTTTCACTAGGGCCGCCCACAACTAAGCATGCCAAAAAGAGGCTTTCCAAGAATCCTTGGGAGAAGAGCTACCATCCATCAGCCAGTCGGATTTCACCATGTCATAATTGCTTGCCCACCCTAATGAACCCCTTTAAATACCTCTCATGCAGTCTAATTCACATGACTTCCTTAGCCTCTGTCCCCGGGGCTGGGGAACATCGTCGAGTGGGACCCGTGATACTTAATAAAACCTTTTATTATTCCACACTTTGTGGCTCCAGGCCCCTCTTCCTTCTTTCTCAGCGGGGAAAAATACCTTACAATATGAAAAGTCATTCTCCAGTATAAAAATATATAGTTTAATGTACTGTAATGCAGATCCAATAAAAGCTCTACCATTTTCATTTATTAAAAACTTTTATTGAATTTATTGGGGTGTCATTGGTTAATAAAATTATACAGGTTTCAGGTGCAATACATTATCTGTATATTGCATTATGTGCTCACCATCCCAAGTCTTGTCTCCTTCCATCACCATAACCATTGAGCTTTCTTCACCTCACCCCTTCTTTCCCACCTGCAATCCCCACACTGTTGTCTGTGTCTATAAGTTTTACTTCTTTGCTTAATCACTTCACCCTTTCAACCAGCCTCCCAACACCTAATGCCTCTGACAGCTGTCAGTCTATTCTCTGTATCTATAAATCTATTTCTATTTTGTTACTTTATTTTGTTCATTAGGTTCCTCATATAAGTGAGATCATATTGTAGTACTAGTATTTCTCTGACTGGCTTATTTCACTTAGAATTTTTAAATATTTCAAGACACATGAGGTAATGTCCCAGGAACAGAAATTTATTTTCAGTGCTATCAAAATTATCTACTTTTCATATCATACCCCGTGATGACCCTTTCGACAAGCTTTTAAAATTATACTAAATTATATTTGAATCATAACCTTATAAAAAATATAAAGAAAGAACATAATATATACCTGAAGGAAAATGGAGAATAGATCAAGCCATGGAGAAACATCACATTTTCTCTATCTTGTCATTCCTTAAACAAATTTTTAAGTAAAATAATATTTGCGGTCCTCATCTAACAGTATCATTTACCTACGTGTTTTTATAATAGTTTTATTTTTCCTTTTTATAGAGAGATACCACTTAGAAGAATTAGTCTCAGTGGAGCCCACAGACCCCTGGAAGTCAAATAAATTAGCAAATAAATAATTCAAAAAAAATTATTTTTCTGTGTCTGAGAGAGACAGAGAAAGGGACTGATAGGAACAGACAGGCAGGAAGGAAAAGATGAGAAACTCAATTCTTTTGTTATTGTTGTTGTTGTATTTTTCTGAAATGAGAAGCAGGGAGGAAGAGAGACAGACTCCCGCATGTGCCCAACTGAGATTCACCCAGCATGCCCACTAGGGGGCGATGCTCTGCCCATCTGGGACATTGGTCTATTGCAACTGGAGCCATTCTACCACCTGAAGCAGAGGTCACGAAGCAATTTTCAGCACCGGGGCCAACTTTGCTCCAATGGAGCCTTAGCTGCAGAAGGAGAAGAGAGAGAGAAAAAGGAGGTGGGGAAGGGTGGAGAAGCAGATGGGCACTTCTCCTGTGTGCCCTGGCCAGGAATTGAACCCAAGACATCCACACGCAGGACCAATGCTTTACCACTGAGCCAACCTGCCAAGGCTGAGAAGCTCAATTCTTCATTGAGGCACCTTAGTTGTTCATTGATTTCTTTCTCTTATGTGCCTTGACCACGGGGCTACAGCAGAGTGAGTGACACTTTCTCAAGCCAGCGACCTTGGACTCAAGACAGCAACCTTGGGCATTAAGACAGTGACTTTTGGGCTCAAGCTAGTGATCATGGGGTAACATCTATGATTCCACACTCAAGCCAGATGAGCCTGTGCTCAAGCCAGCAAGCAACCTTGGGGTTACCAACCTGGGTTCTCTGCATTCCAGGCTGATACTTTATCCACTGTGCTGCCACCTGGTCAGGCTTTAATAATTCAAAATTTTTATCACTTTTAACTTGTAATGTGGATGATCAGTTGATAATAATACACATAAAATTTTTTCTGGCTTCTTAAAAATGTGAAGTATACAAGGGTGCTGGGATTGAAATGTTTGCAGACTGCTGAATTAGGAAATAGACATTAGGAATCTATGGAATATAATAGGAAAAAAATTCTCTGCCAATGCTATTTTTTATTCTGTCGAGTGTGGAAGTTTTCTATACAGATTGAGCAATCGACATGTCATTTATTCAACAACCGTTGCTCAGTCCAGTCCCTACTATAGACAGAAACAACGGGGAAAACCAAAAGCATAGACGTGGGTCCTTACATCAGGGAACTTACAGTTTCCATCATTATCCTTATATTAATGTGCCCATATAATTATTCCCATCTGTCCGCTGTACTGATGCCTGTGTGTGTGTCCTAGTCCCTCCTAAATATTTTATGTGGATGTTGCACAAAGAGCTCTAATAGTTTCAAAGCTGAAATTTCACATTCACTACATTGCATATGCTCAACTGATGATTATTACCCCCTTATGCTTTGATTTTTTTTCCCCTAATATTATCACTAGGCATGAACTATCATTATCTTTTCTTTTAGTTTTGTGATGGAAAATCATAGCTGTAGAATTTAATTCCTTTGATTCCATTCCACAATACAACCTTTGCTTGTAAACCTATGCTCCCCAACTCAAGATTATTGGATTTCTTTCTGTACACTGAATTTTAACAAGAATGTTTCTCTCTATTCAGTGCTTCTCTCCTTCCAAACATGTCATTCTGACAACAAATAGCATTTCAGAATATATTCTCTATACTCAGTATATAGTCTACTTAATACTTTGTTGTAGTTTATTAGCAACTCAGAAACAGATAGTAAATTTACACCTTCTGAAAATTCTCTCATTGATTTGCATACATTTATTACCCTAAGGAAAGCTAAGGGAGTATTGTTTGTTAAACTGGTAAAAGAGCTTTTTCTATAAAATACTACAATAAGAGTTTTTAATGTGCTGATTTAAAATAGGTGAGGTACATACATTTTTCAATTCACCATGGAAAACATCAAAATGAAAATTTAGAAGAACTGAGACATATTTTTTAAATATCATACTCTCCGTGAATTACACAAAAATAATAAAAATTAACCTTCAAAGTATAAACGTACCTATAGAAATACTTCCAGGTTTTAGCATCGCATTTATATTATTAAAATTATCTTAATAAAATTAGAGGGATTGAGTGTTGCCAAGGTTATAGCTTTTTCACAATGTAAGGTTGTAAATTTTACAATATCAAGGACATTCATTCACTGTTTTCTGGGACAGGGAAATGAAATTTTCTGATTTAGATATTATTATTGGGATCACCATTATAACTACTGTCTTAAAAGTTAAAAATTTTATAACTGGTAACAGAAAGCTACATTTAAATTTTTGACATCTAAAATTACTCAAAAAACCCCACAAAATATATTGATAAGCCGTTATTCTTTATTCAAGGCAGATGCTATCTAAATTATGCTTCTAGCCTGACCTGTAGTGGTACAGTGGATGGATCATCAACCTGGAATGCTGAGGTTGCTGGTTGGATACCCTGGGTTTACTCAGTCAGAGCACATTTGAGAAACAATCAATGAACAAATAAAGTAAAGTAACACGATTTGACGTTTCTCGCCCTCTTTCTCTAAAAATCAATAAATACTTTAAAAAGAATAAATAAATAAAATATGTTTCTATTTTTCAGTTTTACAAAGTTAACTTCTGATGCTAGATTGAATCTCTAAACACAGTCCCTTATGCTATCAAATGGTACTACAGATCACCTAAGCTCACCTATTGGCCATTGAGAATGAAGAATTAAAATCTACGCTAGATCACTAAAATTTCCAAATGGCACACAGCACTAAACTGCAACCACATCATGCCTAACTAATGGTGTCCTAAAAACACAGAACATGGATACTGATCCCAACACTATAAAAGTTCCTGATTCTTGCCGCTGTCAATCCTTAAGATTTAGGAATAATAACGATATTGGTAGCAAATTGGCTCTGGAAACATTTACTGAAAATGCCAACCAAAGTTAACATAAGTTCAAAGATCATTTGGTTTACCCAAGTCCCTGTTCAAAGATGTGAAACAAGTCCAAAATTCTACTCTTACCCAATCTCTATGAAGTTACAACATTTATCTTGACATTGGGAAAAAAAACACACCCTTTCTCTCCATCATATCATTTTATATTTTTAATTCCCTTTCTCTATTTCTATATAAAGAGGTATGTGTGCACAACCTCCACTGTAAACTTAAAAGCTCTTGGTATTAGATTTCACTTTCTACTTAGATGTGTTGCAGGACTTAGATCTATTCAGCTGAAATCATCCTTGACTTTGCTAAATGTGTTATTCTATTTTCATAAACAGTTTGTGTGTGAGGTTGCTAGAAAATTTATGGGCTGCTCATTTTCTGCTCCAGTACCAGCAAAGCACATTGCTATCATGCTTAAAAGCCAAAAGATGACTTGAGAGTAATGTTAAAAAGAAAACAACTTCAACATGAAATAGTATTTGTTCATTCATATATTAGCATATAATAGTCCAAAGTGGTTATCATTTAAATGTTGCATCTGTAGCCCACTTTAAAAGCCCAGATGGCTCAAACTGATGAAGTACACAACCTGTGAAGGTATAAAAAGAAAATATTACATAAAAGCTGCAATAAAAACCTCATTTTTAAAAACAATATCTGGTAGTTTATGCCTATGCAGAAAGATCATATTTGAAAAGAAAAACTTTCTCACATAAATCTACTTTATTTCTAGGCATTATAACAGTGGAAAAAATGCCATTCCCCGCTCTCATCCCAAACTAGTTTCTATGTATAAAAAGTTGTTAGGTTTTTTGTTTTCTTTTTTTGTTTCGTTTTGGTTTGGTTTTGGTTGAAATACATTGAGTAGATATACACAACTAATTCATATTTAAATACTACCTGGGAAAAATTTTTCTGAAGTGCCAGTCTGAAGGTTTTGTTTTTTTACAGAGATAAACATAGGGTTTGAAAAATCAGAGAGCACGAATTTTTAGAAATGGGTGCAAGGCGCAATCAAGAATCCCATCAGTTTCATCAAATGCCTGTAAGTACTCTAGCTCTAGAACTCATTGACTCTAGAATTTGCTACTACTCTGATATGTTGTCATTCATTGTCACAGAAACCAAATGTGTTGTCTTCCCTGGCCAAATAAAATGATTATATGCTAAACAGAAAAAAAAAAAACATTTATCTCTAAGTCCTACTCTGTTGTTTTGGATATTTTGGAATTATCCTGGAGAACAACTGGAAGAATATAATCTCCTTTTCTTCAGTGTTCAAGACAGAGATTGATGAAATAGGGCAATTAAGAACTATTGTTTCAACATGCTGATTAAAATGAAAACAATTGTGAAAATACTGTTTCCTAGATAGTAAAATACACTACAGCAGTCATAGCTAATGTTTATATGCATTAATCAGGTGCCCAACATCTGGCCAGAATAGAAGTCCTATGTAGCAATATTTTCAACGGGTAGTTTTTCAACTCAACCTTATTAATTTTATTTCTTTTGTAATATTTTTTTATTATATTTATGCCCCTTTAGTCCCAAAAATTACAAAAAAAAAAAAAAAACACAACAGTGATAGTCTGGCTACAGAGAATGTTTGAATTTACTTCTAGTGACACTTAAACAATTGAGTATATTCAAAAGTCCTTGAGGAATTTTCTAAAATTGTTTTTTCTATAACCACATTCTGAGAGTCATGAAAAAAATAATATCCTAGGATCTCAATTTTGGCTATTAGAAGAGCCAGAATTCAAAATACTTATAACATCAAAATGCTGGCAAGAATGAAGAGCAACAGGAACTCCCATTCATTGCTGGTAGGAAGGAAGCTTTATTCAAAATTGCCTAAACTTGCATCTAAGAGGCCATTCAGTGGGTGAATAAATAAACTATAGAACATCTAGCAAATGGAATACCATGCAGTGCTTAAAAGAAATAAGCGATCAAGTTATAAAAATAGGAGTAAACTTACATGTATATTACTAAGTAAGGAAAAAGCCAATCTGAAAAAGGTTCCATGCTGTATAACATCTACTATATGACATTCTAGAAAAGGCAAAACTATAGAGGCAGTAAATAGGTAAGTAGCTGCCATGGATTAGGGCAGAGGAGGAATGAGTTGGCAGATTACAGAGGATTTTTAGAGCAGTGAAACTATTCTGTATGACATTGTCCTGGTGCATACATGCTATTGTACATGTCTCAAAACCCAGAGAATGCACATCAAAAATGAACCCTATGGACTTCCGGTGATAATGATGTGGCAGTGAATATTCACTGATTGTCACAAACGCACCACTCTGGGTCTGAATGTTGTTATTGGGAGAAGTTGGGGGGTGGGGGAGAGCAGGAGATAAATGGGAACTCTCATACTTAATGTACTTTTTACTTAATTCTTTTGTGACCTGAAACATCACAACAGAACTCTCTGTACTTTCTACTTAATTCTGTTGTGACCTGAAACATCTCTAAAAATAAAGTGTATTATTTTTTAAAATGATGAGAACATAACTAAGACAAGGAAATTCTTAAAGGTAATATTTTCTTTCCCACTTTCTAAGAAGTTGTAAGTATTGTATTAAAAATGTAATTTTAAACCTCATATATTTTAAACCTCATTAAAAGATAATATGTGTTATTATTTCATTAAATAATTCTTAAATTAAAATTTAAATACTGAATATCTTACAAAGTAAATTTCAATAATTGAATCTAATGTTAACAGAGAAAGATAATCATGGGAATGTGCTTCACTTCCTCTTTATCAAAAACTGCAGTGAAATGCAGGCAGACATAAAGGAGCATAGATTATGTCACCTCATTTATATAAGGACAAAAGTAGGCAACCCTACTCTTTGCTGTTTGAAGTCAGGAAAATGATTTCCTTGAGATAAGTGTAATGACTGGAAGGGAGCACAAGAAGGTTTGAAGGTACCAGTTGAAGATTTTGGGGATTAGTAGAGTGTTCTGGATACCAATTTGGATGTTTCATTTTGTGAAAATTCATGGAACTGTAGATTTTTTTGTATTTTTCTGTATATTTCTTTAAAAGTAAAAAAGGGGGCAGTAAACATGGTTCTTGATTATATTTTGACTGTAGCAAAGAGCATATATACTTCTAAGTAAAGACAAGGGCATATATACTTTTACATAAGCCTATGGTTTTATACAGATAGACTTCTCTATCCTTATAAAAACGTAAGTTAAGAGAGATTAGAGGAATGGTTTTTGCATGTATTGTTAAACAGGTTAGCATTTCTTGGTATTAGTCAGGAGCTAATATAACTCATAGGGACATCTGTGTAACCTATATATCTAACAAACATGTCAGATATGGGGATAGTTGGAATTACCTTAGGTCTCACAACCTAACCAGGAATAAGAGTAAGTTAAAAATTAATAAATGTCTTTCTAAGAGACTTGTACTACATTTCTTTTACCTGCCAAAATGTGTCTTTTCATTTCTATTTGAATTACTATACCTTGAAAAATGAATAAAGCTTATGACTTTTAACCAATTCTATTATATGGAATCAACCCTTGTCTGTTGTATGGATACAAATAACCAAATGGGTTGTGTTCTGGTACAACAATTTTTTCTAGTTGAGTTGGGTACAACCTATGACCTCCAGCTAAAGTATTTTCACAGGTCACAGATGTCGTCTTTACAGCTTATAATTGAGTTTACCAAAGAGTTTCTTAATATAGGTGGTGTATTCTAGAACACATTCTCTGAACACTGTTTCAAGCAACAGCCTCTACCTCTTTATCTAGCAGGTCATTTTCCTGGAAACAAAATGGATGAGTGTGTGCTCTATGGCCTCTTATTTCCATAGCTCACCCCAAGATATTAATAAGAAATGAAGGGTTCAGAAACTGGCTGCAAAAGAAGAGAGAAAAGCTGAATTTAAAGAGTCGATTCAACTTTGAAAGGAAATGACTTAAGCCTTGAAAAAACAAGAAATTAATTCATTTCAGACAACAGAGTATTAGTGATTATAAGAGTTTTATCAGATATCTTGAAATCTAAGGTGGGCAGGGGAATGTGTGGGAATGGCTATGTATTTGGAAGGGTGTATAGGTTTGAAATTCAGTAAGCAGATACAGAGGCTTTATTTTTGTCAAGGGACAGAAGGAAAAAATAATAGCTACCACTTATTGGTTATTCACAATGTACAAGGTGTTATGCTAACTGGTAAGTATGAATTATCTCTTTAAGTGCTCACAATAATACTACAAGGTAGAAATGTTTAATATTCCTATCCAAAGATAAAAACGTAGAGGATTATAAAATTTGAGTGACTTACCCAAGGTCTCACAACCTAAGTATGAGAGTTAGAATTCTAATCCATCTCTGTCTCAACAGAAGTTTATGCTCTTAGCCACTTACCATTACCTTGATTACTACATAATCACAAGAGTAAATAGAGAAATATGTGGCAAGTAAAAAGGAAAAAGAAGAGGAAAAAAAATTAAGATATAAAGGAAGATAAAGTAAGGAAAATATGTCTGAAATGAAAGACAGACAAAATATAAATAGCTCAGGAACATAATACAAATAGATATTCAATAACTGTTAAATGAATATGTATACCATACATAAATAAATACTATAAAACAGACTTAACTTTAAAAAAATAAAATTTTATTATTGTTCTCTTAGCTTAGCTACAGACAAAGGGGTTTATATGGTTCAAAAGAAAAGTTATTTTATAGTCATGGTTTTTTAAACACATTCAAAAGACTAAGAAAACCCAAATCCCAAAAGTGGAATAATTAGACAAGTGAATTAAAAAAAATTTCTCATTCATATCCCCCACTTTCAAACTAACTTCTTGATTAAACACTAATGTAATTTTAAGAGTGAATAACCTTAAAGAGAAAAACAACCAAGCGTTCATGATCATTTTCAGGTAGATTCTTTTAGAAGTGAAATAATACAAGAAAATAATTACCCCTAATAACATGGAAGCTATTCCATTAAGTGTTTTTCTTCATTTTTTAAAGAAAAGTATAGACTTTGAAAGAAATAGAAGAAGTAATGAGAGAATGAACCTCACTTGATCTCCTCTAGACCCATCAGATGCCCCCTTCGGCAGTAACATACTCTCCTACCTGCTGAAAATGTTGTAAGAATATGTGCATTCCCTTCTTCTAAGAAGCTGACACAGCCTAGAAACCTTTTGCTTGGTGCCAAGACAAAAGCATCCACTTCAATTTCTGCCCATTTTCATTCCCACTAGTGATCATCGTATGCAGTGCTTTTTAATCCTGTATCTTTCTGAAGATTATTATGTCCTCAATCCCAATCTACCCATCTCATCACCTTTATAAAATGATCCAAGCACAAACTTCATTCTTACTCTATTGATCAAATATTCTCTATATATAACACAGTATGCCCGTCTCTTTATTAACAACTTCCTATGTATTACTATCATCCCCATTTATAGGTGAAGAAACAAGAATTTAAAGAGGTTTTGTTACTCAACCAAGACCTTGATCAGAGTATAAAGCCTGTGCTTCTGATCACTATGAAACACACAAGCCATTAAATGTCAACTACTTCAGGCCCTGGCAGGTGGCTCAGTGGATAGAGTATCTGCCCAGCATATAAACATCCTAGGTGTGATTCCTCATCAGGGCACACAGGAGAAGTGACCATCTGCTCCTTCCCCCCTCCCTCTCCTCTTTCTCTCCCTATTCCCCTCCCGCAGCCACTGGCTCAATTGGCTCAAACATGGCCCCAGCTGCTGAGAATAGTTCGGTTGGTCCCAGCACATCAGCCTCAGGTTCTACAAGGAGCATCAGCCCCTAATGGTGTTGCCAGGTGAGTCCTGGTGGAGGCACGTGAGGGAATAAGCCTATCTCCCCTCCTCTCACCTAACACACACACACACACACACACACACACACACACACACTATTTCAGAATCTGTTCAACACTTCAAATCCTTTCTGCTCCTTTGTCTGTTTCTTTCATCCTCCATTCAAGGCTCTTTGCTGCATCCCCAATTAGATCCAAAGCCAGTTCTAAACCTGCAGTTACTGAGCCTACAGCACCTTCTCTGTTTCTGGGATTTGTGTATCATTCATTCTTAATTTTTTGGCACATGATGAAGAAGTTCAGGAATTGCAAGAATAAAGAATGAGTAAAAGGAAGCCAATGCAGTGGTGAATTGTATAGGGCCCTAAGAAGAACTCAGGAAACTCTGTTGATTTGCCTCAAGCTTTTCTTCAATGCTGGTTCTATTGTGGGAGGAAAGGGAAATCCTGTTCTGTTCTTTGTGACTATAAAAGAAATTAGACTTTAAAAAAACACCATAGTTTATCAACTTACTCGGTAGAAAAGAGAAGCAGGTATAATTATGCTGCTAAATTTCATGATGACTTAAATTGTAAGATCAGAATTTTATAATCAGCCTAAAGTTTCCTCAATCAGAAACTAAATATATCACCTAATTTCACATCAACCTATTTATTTTTCTGTACATATTCAATACCACTATATACATCATTCACTTTTAAAAAAATATGCATAGCTATTTCCAGGAAAAACTTCACTACCTTCAGATCTTTAGCTTCAAGAATAAATCATATAATGTACTGTAAAATTATTAATAATGTTTTCAATTTTGTTTCAAATGAGATAACTATCAAAAAGAATATTTATACTTTAAATTAACAGAGAATCACTTCATCACATTTGACTTTGCTTGATATCTATTTATCAGATAAGTAATATTTAATCACAAGGAAATTATGCATCATTATTTCTAGAGATGACATATTATGTCAGTTTTTCCACATTTTGACATTTTATATCTCATTTTCTATTTACATAAGCAGATAAAACATCATGTCAAGTCAATTTCATCCATAGGATATGAACTAACATACTGAATTAGCTCTACTAATAGAGTTGTCACCAGCAGTTACAAAGAAAAATCATTTGGGGCAGTTTAGATATTTATCAAAAGCTCTTAGTTTCTAGTCAAAGCACAGTGACTAGAACAGAGCCAGGATTCAAATGATTCTGTGTTCCCTTCCTTCATCCCATTTGTGCCTCCATTTTCCCATTTTAGGAACTAGTCACTCTTGGGGACTATTGTAACTGTCTCTTAACTTGTCATGCCTGTCTTTAATATTGCTCCCTTCAGTCTGCAAATCACTGTCATAGTTATTTTTCTGAAACACAGATTTAAGCACTTTACTGTCCTGTTCAGAAAGCTTCAATTGCCTGCTGTGTCACATTCAAACATCAGAGTTTCTAGAGAGTTCTAGTCAAGGTCAAATTCCCTTTGCCACTCTCATCTGCTGGCTGATCCCGGGGCACTCACTTAAACTCTTACTTACACTGTGAGTGTTCAGCTTCCTTACAACGCATGCTCATGCCTCTTGTCCGCTACCATTAAACTGACTTGTCTATCATGAATACCTTTTTCCTGTCTTGTCCATCTGCAGAAGTGTCACTTTCCAATTGTAACTCAAATCAGATTCCATCTATTTATTCCCTGTGGCATTCTTTGAGCCCCCACACTTATGTAGTTTCCTCATCCCAGATTTCTATTGTGTTCAAACATGGCCACGCCTCTATCACATCACTTATCAAACTGGTAACATGTTTATGTCCCTCCTCTGATAAACTATAATCTCTGATAACTCACAGACCCATATTTTATTGATCGTGGTATCCCTCATGCCTAACCTAGAGCTGTTTTATTAGGTACTCTGTGAAAGTCCCAATAAAATGCTTATAGAGTTGACAAGTACACCTTCTTAATAATCCAATCAAAGTTAGAATCCCTGAACTCTGTGGATTTCATGCTGGAACATGGGACTGGATGAGCTGGCTCTTAGTCCCTGGCCTGCCATCTTCTTTTCTACTTCACACTCTGAGGAGATTTGTGTACACATGGCCTGCACATCCCAGCTCTGCCCATATGCCCCACAAACACTTGAGGTTCACAACTGTGCCCCCTAGTAGTACCATGCACCTTTAGCAGGGTGTACCAAGAAGCTTACATGAGTCCTGCCCACAGGTCCAGGGCCCTTGGGACTGTTGCAACTGGGATTCTTTGGGTAACAGGTGTTTGGGCATGTTCCCTTTGTCCCATGGACCCCTTGTGCCAGACTGGCCCTCTAAAGTAGCATTTCTCAATCAGTCATGAGTGGTTTTTTCCCATTTTATTTCCAATCTGTTACAGACCAATACTTCTTTTAATGCAATAAGAACACCTTATGAGTAAAATAAAATAAAATAAATATATATGGGATGAATGAATGATTCATAAAAGATAAAATGAATACAAGCAACTAAAAAAAGCAACAGTAAGAACACAGATAGGCATCTATGGTATTAAAATACACATTCACCTTTAAAAGTATTTGTAGTGAATACAAAACTAGAGGAGACCGCAGAAGCTAGACCATTTTAGTATAATCTTTCCATTTAGAAGATGCTGCTGAGCAGTGGAGATGAATTAAGAACACAGAGGCAGAGCTAGAAGAAAAGACAAGACACAGTCAAGTCATGCCACGTACTACGTGTTATTGATGGGTTTGAATTCAAAATGGAACAGACACTGATGTGGCTTTTTCATGTTTTCAAATACATTTTGTAAATACAATTGTTTCAAAGAATACTCTTAGACTATCTTTCTATAATATATGTACTGAGAAAATATGTTCTGAGAAAATTACAACCATATCCACTCTCACCAAGAGTATTTGGAAAAACCAATATAATTATCACTAAAAAACTACTATTATGATTTTTAATACTTTAAACATTCAGTAGATTGAAAACAGTTTTTCATTGTTGATGAAATGCCTTTTCTTTGACTACTAATGAGGCTTAACCTTTTTTTCAATCTATTATTCATATTGACAGGTTTTGCTTATTGATGATCTCTTGGAGAGGTCAAAATTTATGTCAGTTTTATGTTTGAGATATTATTATTTGACCCAACACCTCAATTTATCCCCTACTTTATATTCGATCTTAAAACTTTATGATAATTTTATACTCAAAAGTGTTAAATATTACTAAATTAAGCATATCTATTTTCACATTATAATTTTTACTTATTTTAAGCTTCCCCATTCAAATCTGATTAACCATCTTCTAGATTTCTTTCCATGTTTCTTTTCATTTTCACTTAACTCCAAAATAAACTTCAAGTGGAGAACACCCTTATATGGGGGAATCATCTTCCTTGATTTTACTCTAAATAGATAATTAATAAAATGTCTTTTCCTACTGAGTTCTAACTTCATCTTTATCAGATTATAAATTTATATGAAGTATATGTATATATGTGTGTGTATGTGTGTATAAACTGATTTATTTATTATCATTATTTATTTCTGGCTATTTCATCTGGTTCCATATAGCATCTGTCTATTCTGGTACCAGTTCCAAAGTGTCTTAATTATAGTAGCTTAACACTATGCTTAAATGTTAAATCTTTGGTAGGAATAACTTTTTCCTTCAAAATCATTTTAGTTACTCATCTGTCTCACAATTAAAACATTATTTCAAATTCCAGAAACACTCCCTTGTCATTTTGGTTGGAATTATACTAAATTATATTAAATCTGAATAGAGGTTTATTTAGAAAATATTAACCTTTTCCTATAATTAGTGTTTCTGTCTACAAACAAGGGATGTCTTTTGATAAAGTTGTACTTGCATAGATCTCTGATATTTTTGGTTTAGTTTATTTCAAGGTATTTTAAATATTTTTTTGCAAAGGAAACAGTTTCACTAACCATCTATTAGTTAATGATTTCTTACTAGTATATAAGAAAGCTCTTAATGGTTTAATATTAATTTTATATTTGATCATCTTCCTAAAACAAATACTTCTAATATATTTTAATTTATTTTTTTTCATGTTTTATCACACTGGTTAAATTTATAAAGTATTACTAATAGCAATAATAGGATTAATCTATCTTCTTAATAGGAATAACTATAAATATATAATTGGTTATAGGCAGAGAGAGATGTGCTTTATCATGTTAAAGTTATTTCATTTTAGTTTGTTTATGTTTTTATACTTGTAACAGAAATGAGGGTTATATTTTAGTAAATCAGTTTTATAGAATTTTATGAGATATTTAGCATTGTTTTATTTGACCTAGTAGTGTGTTTGTCAGACATTTCCTAATAACATATGAAATCACACTTACTTCTTTTAGATGACTTAACGATATTTCATGCAAAAATATTGTTTCAAAATCAGACAATAGTGTTCAGATTCTATGAAAAGTGTTTATTTGGATATTTGGCATTAAGTCCCTGAAATCAGGTTTCTGAAGAAAAGAAGATGCTGATACAACCCATCTCTGAATCAGTCTCTGTGATCAAGCCAGTGTTTCTATTTTCCTTAGACTATCAAGCATTGGGCTGATCAGACTATACCTCACAACTGAGCCTAGAGAGGCTGCCTCACTCCACTCTATGTCAGAGAATTCAATCACAATTAAATTATTAATTCCAGAGTGTTAAATATTCCAGAGCTCATCCCTCTCTCAGAGTCTCACAGATTCTTTGAGATTCTTAATTGTGTCTCCCCTGGCCTAACCAAAACTTCCCCACATCAGAATGCAATAGGACTCAGAGACCACAGTACCCCTCTGTCAGGTTTTTACCTCTCTGCCCACTTTTTAAACCTTCCCCATAAGTCACTTACAGGCAGTTCCAAAATAACCCTTTCATCCACAGGGGGGACCCCATGACAGCTAAGCTTGTACAACTTGCTCCCTGCCACTGTTAATTTGAATGAGGTCTGACATTCGACCTAAGTTTGGAAATTGAGATTCAAGTTTCCAAGAACTTGGAATTGGAACTTTAATATATATATATGATAATTTTATACTCAAAAGTGTTAAATTTTACTAAATCAAATATCTATTCTCCCATTATTATCTTTTACTTCCCCATTCAAATCTGATGAGCCATCTTCCAGATTTTCTATTCTTTTTATTTTGCTTCTTCATTTTCACTTAACTCCAAAATAAACTTCAAAATAAACTCCAAATGGAGAACGCTCTCTTATGTGGAAAGAGAGAGAGATGATAGATAGATGATAGATAGATAGATAGATAGATAGATGATAGATAGATAGATAGATAGATAGATAGATAGATAGATAGATAGATACAGATATATAGATGTGTGTGTTCTGAACAAACAGCACCTAAATACTATAGCCTACAATCTACTACCTACCCTGTGGATCTAAAAGTAGGGATAAACCAATATAAAGAAAACCAAACCAAACAGACAGACAGAGGGATATTTAGATCTCGGACAGGTTTTTAGTTCTTATAACCAGCTCTTTTCTTAGACCCTTTTATATTCTGCTATGAGGTTTCTTGACACACCCTCATAAATCCTTCCTCTTAACTTGAGCAAGTTGAACATAGTTTCTGTTACCTGCAATCAAACAATCCTGATTAGTCTCCATAGCGCCTGTGACCCAACCCCTGGCATGAGCTCAACTATAGAGAAAAGGAGTGGGGAGAGACCTCTAGAATTCTATTCCACACTTTTTCTTTATGATGAATAAGGTTTTCAAAGCAACAGAAAAACCTTTGATTTCATACAAGATGTACAATATTAATATTTTATTCCCTATAGACCAGACCAGAGTAAGAAACTGACCTTGTTGCTTAAGTTCTTGATAAAGCTAAACTCCTCTTCTTCATTTTATGTTTTTCTTTTGATAAATCTTTGGATTTAAAAAATTTATAGAAATAGCATTTTGTTCCAATGGTAGCAATAAAAATAATCCTAAAAGGCAGGTCTTTCTCTGGCTCCCTGGGTAGAGAGGAGAGGTTGAGAAAGTTGTAGGAAACAGATGAATGGGGTCAATGTGCTATGACTCAAGAGGTGCTTATGCTTCAGGTGAATTTCTCTACTGATGAGAAATTTCAGTGTGAGTAATCAAATTCAATCAGAGCACCATTGTTGTTTGCATCTATGATCACAAAAAGTACACTGCAGTTTAATCATTTGACTAAGCATTTTACCTTTAACTAATTGTTTTGTGATAAGTAATCCTGGTCTGAAATATTAATCATTCATCTTTCTAAATTTCAATGTGATCTTCATAATAATAAACAGGAAGAATCATGACCTTTGAAACCAAGTAACTTTAAAACATGGCTTAATTAGGCACACCCACACCTGGTTACAATATCAGCAAGATTGAGTTTTAAACAGTTCTTTTTAATTTTATACCCAGCTCTCTGGCCACGCCACCTCCTGCTGTTGTAGTCTCTCTCATACCAATGACATGGCTTTACCATCTCAAACTAAAAAGGACCACAGGAAGTAATTTGTTCTGATATCTCATTGATGTTAGAAAGAACCAGTTTAATGTTTTCTACACGGAAATTACACTTCAGGGCAGAAACATCCAAAATTTAAATGGGCATTGCTAAATATTTCCATCCAATGGATCAATTTCTTAATTACTTGAGAATGTGTTTTGTAGCTCACTGATCCTGACAGAAAATTCAGAAGACTGCACAGTACAAAATTGACAGCTGCTCTACAAAGATCATTCTTTGACAACTGGTAATAGCTGGGCTAATAAAATTTTTAGTATATAATAATTTTTTTGTTGTTGTGCACAGTAAGCAGCTCTGGGTAGAGTTAAGCACATTCTGAACTCATCAGGATATTCAAAACTGGTTCTAAGGAAACCATGGTTTGGTCAATGACCCCATCACAATGCCAGTCTTTGGGAAGTGGGTTGGCTTTCTCACTAGGTGAGAACACTGGCCGTCACCAACACAACCCGCTACTTGGCATGAAATCAACAACTTATAATAGTGTTAGGTTCCCAAAAGAGAATACATATCTCAGTTATCTACTTTCAATTTCTATGAAATCCCTGGAAGAGCAAGAATATTTAAATCTGTGGATTTGATGCGTGCTCTATATAGCTATTGGGAACATCCAAGATGCCTGCAGGGTCAGCAAGTAGTATAAGGGGAAGTAGAGTGTCCAAGATCATGGCTTCACCTTCAACCCAGCAGTTCTTATTTTAACTAACTAAAATGTTAGATATCTGAGTAGGATTATTTTGAAGATAAGGATTTTAAAAGTAGAGTATAAGGGAAATGCTCTTCATTCATTCCTAATAGAGGATAATAATCCTCCTATTATAAGAGCTCAAAAGAGTTGCAAATCTAGATCAAGTGAGAGTATCCCCTTCTCCTTGCAAACTCTTTTAATGAAATACCCTTCAGCATTACAAGCACTGCATTATTAGCTTTGACTGTGAGTGCATGTGCAAAACAGCCGAAAAGAAAGGCTTCTGCTTTTGCTCTAAAACTTTGTTAAAAAGCATTGCCTATTAGGCTGTCAAAGTCCTGTATGATACATTTCTTTTCTAAATAATTTCCAAGAAAATTCATTCTCTTCTGAAAAATAATTAGGCTTGCTTCTATCATATAATAAAACTTATGGATCCCTTTGATTGTCCCTTTACATTTTGGTTGAGTCGGAAGCTCAGAAGTTAATACCATTCTTCATTCCGGCTACCATACTTGTTTCTTTCTCTTTCAGAAGTTTTGATGGTGTACTTCTATTTAAATAGCTTTACATGTCTTTTTATCATAAACAGGAAAATATTAATGGTAAAGCAACACAAATATTTAAGCTCATTATGAAGTAAAAGAAATTGATGAACATCCTAAAAATTACTGAAAGTCAAGAGAATTAGATGTTTCATGACAATTTGCTTGTGCTCAGGTCTCTTACCCTGAGTCATCAGCTACCGGAACACTGTCAGGTTTTGAGGCATTATCAAAATAAGTCTCCAAGGATCTCAAAGCAATTCCTTGTCTAGTTTATACACTAAGATTCATGAATTTTACATGACCCTTATTCGAAGTATCCTTACTCTTGGATCAGACACAATTCTACCATGCTTCAGTTAGTTACTGTGCTCTTAAGATCAAGAACAAATCTTAAAAATGACCAACATGACATCACATGATCTATCTGGCCTTGCCTTCTGTTTTACCCTTATCTCTGACATTCATCTTCTTTGAATGTCCCCTGACCCTAATTCCTTAGAGTAGGGATGTTTCCCCTGTTATGAACACTCCGTCCAGCACACCTCTCCATGCAGTACTCACTCTAGATTATACAATTATACCTTATGCGAGTCACACCTCAGTTTCCCAAGAAACTCTAAATCTCATGTCTATTTTGACTGTTTTTACCAATAATCTATCTTTAGCCTGTCACAAAGCCTAACACATTCTGTGTGTTTGATAAATATCTTTTGACTGAATCAATCACAGTTTACGTGTGCTCCTCTGTCCACAGTGAATTGAAAGAAACAAATTACAGAAGGAATAAGCCCTAGAAAAAGGTCACAGCAACCCTGGCCAGATGGCTTAGTTGATAGAGTCTCAGCCCAAGCACAGAGGTTGCCAGTTCAGTCCCTGGTCAGAGCACATACAGGAACAGATCGATGTCCCTATCTCTCTCTCTTTTCCCTTTCTCTCTCTCTCTAAAATCAATAAAGTTTTAAAAGCCATAGTAATATCTGTGTGATAATGTAGAAGTGCAAAAAGAAACTATATAAAGTGAACAGAAGAACTCAGAATCATTGGAGTCTAGAGGCAAATTGTCTTAATAATTATTAGACATTAACGTATTTTAATAGTCTTTAATAGCATCATTATATTATAATGTGGTATAATAACTGAAGTCATCAAGGAAAGGTTGGGATTTTATCTATGGTTCAGATAAAATATAAATGGGTAATATACCTTTAAAATGCTTTAATCCAGTTTTATTTTGTTTTTTGTTTTTTTTTTTCTGAAAGATTTCCTTATTTTCTAGAGGTGAGCTTCAGGTTTGAGAAAATGTATTCATTTGCATTCTTCTGCCCACATTCTAACAATTTAAATAAAATGCTCCACAATCTCACATTAGAATAAATAACCTCATATTGTAACATACCTCTTTTAATCAATTTGCTAATTATAGGAAAATTATTTTCAAATTCTTCTCAGGACTGATATTCTAAACAAAAGAATTAATGTTATGTAATGCTTCCCAAAAAAATTCTGCTGGAAAAGATAAATGCTCTGTGTTGAAAGTAATCCAAATTCTGTCTCATGTTGTGTGAACCAGGCAAAAGGAAAACTTTCCACTTGAATTCCAAATTGAAAATGACCTTGTGGTTTTTTTGACAAAGGCTGGCAGCTGAGTTCACTGGAGTATATTATGATGGACAGTGCTTGGAGGCATGTCCATTGTGTGGATTACAGCTAAACATAGAGAATTAGACAGCTCAGAGCATCCTGTCATTTTATGTGAAAATAATGGTCCAAGTAATGGGCCGCAACCATCACAACGTTCATGAAAAAGAAACAGTATTTGATAATTCCATCACTTCAGACAGGAAGTTTAACTATCCTCAGACAAATACTATGGGTCCAGCACATTCTGTATGCATTTTGTGTGACACTCATGGAAGCAGCATTTCTGTTTCTACAAGAGACAAATCCCATCTACGCTGCATTGTACGGAGTTCTATCTTACACAATGCAGCTCATTTCTTCAAATGAACCAAATCATTGAAAGAAATACAAGGAGAAAGATGCAGAAGCTTACCACAGCACTCTGAGAATGCAAATACACAGCCCCTTCAACTCATTCACTGTCCTCAACAACACTCTGTTGACAACGTTTACAATCTGTGTTAAAACAAAATGTCTGCAATTCCTTCTCTAATAACACAAACAACATTTTCCCAAAAATCTAGTCTGTTGTCAATGGTTCCAAATGGGCCTCCTAAGTTATTTCAGCAATAGCGATATTTAAGTAGAATATTTTGATTGATAGAGGCTTATTTTTAATGTCTGCTTCCTTCAGAAGCAGATTACTGGTAGCACAGAACAAAATACATCTGGGATTTAAAAGCAGGTAGGAAAACTAACACTTGATTAAAAGAGGGAACTTCTAATCTTTTGCTTCCCACTCTGCTTGAGTATGTTCTATATAAAGTGTGTGTGTTGGTTGGGGGTGGGTGGGGGGACATACTTGCCTCTTCTGAAGCATTTAGAGACAGAAAGTAAATTATAACTTACCATTAAAATTAACAGCCCGAATATAACCAAGTAGCTCTTTCCCATCAATGGTACTCATTCGTGGGCAGAGGCCAATGTATCCAGGGCAGAGATCTTTGTGCATGTTGTGCAGGGCATATGCCATGGAATACACCGCATCAATTACAAATTGCACCTTTCCTTCCTGTTCGTAAGATGAATCCCGTGCGATCCGCTCCAGCCCTGCAGAATGACAAGGAAAACCATCAACAGGCATGGTTAGATTTCACTGAAAGACCACGGCGTGAGGGCCAACATATCCCCCATTCGAGGCACATTTAATGAGACGAAGCTATTTGATTTTACTCCCGATTATACTAAGTAAGGTTTTTAAAGTAAGTATTAAACCCTTTATTTGGAAAGAACAGTAACTATTTTATTAGCAACAAAAAGATATAAATAAAAGGCATATAGTTTTATTATCTTTATGTCCATCTTATTGAGTCATATGCTACACTCATTCTGGGAATTACGCATAATTTTGGTAGTGACTTTTTCTTTGCATTTACTTCAGCTCCAGAAGCATCATTTAATTAGTGACCCAAAGTCAGGTCTATCCCCCAACCAGTTCTATTCTTGTTTTAAATGTGTTTTTTGTAGATATTACAATATTTCATATTTACCTTTAAAAGAATTATTCAATTAATTTTCTTCTTAAACTCATATTTCTATTTTATTCTACTTTTAATGTTTTCCAGCTTTATTGACACATAATTGACACACAATGTTGTACAACTTTAAGGTATACCACAATGATTTGATATAGGTATACAATGTGAAATGATTACCACAATAAAGTTAATTAACACACCTATCACCTCACATAGTTGCCTTTTTTTTTCTTATGGCAAGAACTTTTAAGATCTAATCTCTTTGTAAATTTCTAGAATGCATTACTATATTAACTATTGTCACTATGCTGTACATTAGATCCCCATATATTGTCTTTCTAACTTTCTATTAAAAAGATGTAGCGCTCACAAAACTGATAACATTCAGAATTGCTCCTGTGCTTAGACACAAGTAGGGCTGAGAATTGCCATTGAGGATTATCAGTTAATATATAATAGAAGCATGGAATTAAAAATAGAAGATATATTTGATGTTAAAATTAGATTATGCACTCTGAGTTATAATCCAACATTCTCTTTTTGAAGACGAGGACAATGACACTCATGGAGATTCACTCAGAACACATGACGGAGGCCCAGGAACCATTCCCAGGTCTCAACTGAAGCCTGATATCCTCTCAGTCCCCAAAGTGTAGATGACAAGAATGTTAGGCATGTAAGAAAAAAGTTACAGAAAGAACACTGGCCCTGACCTGGTAGATCAGTTGGTTAGATTGTCATTCCAATATGCCAAGGTTGCAGGTTGCTCCCCAGTTAATGCACAGACAGGAATCAACCATTGAATGCATAACTGGAATGACCAATCAATGTTTCTCTCTCTCTCATTCTCTCTCAAGTCAATACACACACACACACACACACACACACACACACACACACACACACATACATTGAGGCCTTACAACCGTCCCAAAGGATCTACTATTACTCCCTCATCTCCCCAACCTTACATATCCTGTAACACTTGGAGAGACCAAAATCAAATCTTTTAAACCTTTCTGTGGATACCAGTTAGTAACCTTTGATAAACAAACTTTAAATTCAACAAATACTTTTCTTTTCACTAACACATATACCCTCTAAATTTAGAGAGCTGAATTAAAAAGGACGTTGTATACCTGTTGTTGTTGTTTTTTTTACACTCTGCTAAAACCAGTGGCATTCTTCCAGACAAATGTAGTGGTCATTTCATTCATTTTTATTCATGTGATCATTGAACATTTTTCTCTGGTATCAGTCACTTGTTACACTCTGATTCTACAAATGCTGTAGGGTGGTGCTCTGTTCTCTGCAGGCTGTCATAATGATGAATTCTGTTCCTCCCATTTCCACATGCCTTTGTGAATTATTTTAATGGCTCAACATTCCGTTCCCCAAAATTGAGTCCTCTTTTTTATTTTCTTCAACCTCAGAATCCAGTCATTCTTAATACCTTTACCTATCATTATTTCTACAGTCTAGAAATATAAATAAGATTCTTAAAGTTGGTTATAGAGTCTAAATCAATTCATTTTGGAATCTAGATTTCTGGAAAATTAGTTTTCTAGGACTTTCCTGTCACCTAATTTCCAGGCCACATTTCCAATTACCTGCCATTCCATGCCAAACTCAGTAGATATAAAACCAGGTCATCATTATAGAAAACTACATTATTTCCCTAAAACCTCCTGTTGAGGGCTTTGCAGGTGTGGGGGCACAAATAGAGATGGCAGATCTAACAAAGAACATCTTTGAAGTGCCAAAGGGTATATTGTCTCCTTGAACCTGCCTTTGGTTTATGACCTAAGCTAAGATCCAAGCATATAGGGGCACACTGTCCTCTCCCTATCTCTGTGTGGCACTTTGTGTTTTGGGTCCTAAGACAGTACTGCTTCTTTTAGGGTACTTAAAACAGCCCTTTCAGTTTCTCCCTAATTTGTTGCCCACAGTTTTAACCACAAAATAGGCAATTCATAAATAAATACTGAAGAATGGCCACAGAAGCCAAAATAATTCACTTACTTCTTTAAACATCTTATCTGGTAACCAGTCCCTCTGGTTAAAGAGTTTCTCAGGATATAGGACCAAAACCTGGAAAGTCCTAGAGCAGACCAGCATGTTGCTTAGGAACAAAGAGGCAAATGACAAGAGAATTTAGTGAGAAAAGACTCAAATAACCACTTTTAAGGTAGGTTCCTAGGTCTTTGTGGAGATCCTTGTGGTCCATCTCTTTGTATCACTGAAGTTGATAACCAAAAATGAAGACTATTGTTGGGCAGATAAAATACAGTGTGTCCATAAAGTCATGGTGCACTTTTGACCTGTGACCGGTCAAAAGTGCACCATGACTTGACGGACACAATGTATATATGTAAAGCCAGTAGCCGGGGTCACAATCACAGGCGCCTAACCCACGCAGGTTCGCATTGGATTCGAACAATCGGTAATAAAACACAGGAGCCACAAACTGGTGAGTCATCAGCTTTAATTCTAGCTTGCACCCGGCGGGCAAGCAAAAACACACACTGGGCTCCGAAACCCACACATTCAGTGCTCACAAAGCTACTGACTTATCCGAGTTTCCTAGCATCAAAGCTTTCCAGCTCACCAGACTTATTCACCTCTGTTTCCCATCTCCTCCTGCACAAACTCTTAACAAACTGGCTTCTTCCTCAGCACTCTGCCATCTCGGCTGCTTCTCCTGGCCTTCACGTGGCCTTACTCTGCTCTCTTCTCTAATACTAATCTCAGGAACCCAGGAACCGGGAGAGAGAGAGAGATCAAGCTACTGCTCTCTCCCATTTTATAGCATAGACTCAAAACCTTTAATCCAATTATACAAACAAGGAAGTCTCTGATACAAAGTCACCCATCTGAGGCATAATGGGATTCCTCCCTACATTACCACCCTACATCATCCAATCAGTCAAGGGCATGGAGAAGTGCTTACTCTTAAACTAAGCCTTAGGCTATAATGACCCGACCTGCTTATATTACAGCCTTTCCCCCACACCCATTCCAAGCATAAGGCCAAATAATATCACCTGGGAGACGGGCTTCCATGTGGGCAGCTCCATCTTTAACCAAGTGAGCATAATATATTTTATCTGCCCAACAATATATTATGCTCACTTTGTTAAAGATGGTGCTGCCCATGTGGAAGCCCACTGCTTAGTTGATATTAGTTGTTCGTGCTTGGGATGGGCATGATTATGTTAATATGTGTTGGGGGAGGGCTTTCACGCCAAAAGGTTTTAAAAGGAAGAAAGATCATGTTGTTCTGGGGAAGAGTGATTACGTTCTAGGAGGAGCCCATGCTGTAGGAGAGCAGAGAAAGGCCATGTGGACCAGGGGAGAAGCAGCCAAGATGGCAGAGTGCTGAAGGAGAAGCCAGTTTGTGCAGAGTTTGTACAGGGAGAAGGAGATGGGGAACAGAGGTGAATAAGGCTGGAGAGGTAGAAAACTTTGATTCTAGGAAACTCGGATAAGTCAGTGGCTTTGGGAGCCCTGAATGAAAAGGGAAGTGTGTTTCCCACTGTGTGTATTTCTTGCCCGCCAGGTGCAAGCTAGGATAAAGATGATGGCCCACCAGTTCTTGGCTCCGTTGTTTCATTACCATCTGTCCAAATCAAATGTGAACTTGCATGGGCCAGGCGGCTGTGATGGTGGCCACAGCTACTGGCCATACAGCTATGCATCTCAGAGCCATTTCCATTCTTGGCTCCCTTCTCAAATAGATTCATCACTCCACTCCAGACATACTGAATCAGAATCTGCCATGACAAATCTGTACTTTCCAAACCAGAAATGTATCCATTTTAGTCAGTTTGGGCTGCTATAACAAAGGACCTTAGCCTAGGTGCCTTATAACAACTGGAATTTATTTCTTAATTCCTGACTGGAAGTTCTTAAGGCTGCAAGTCCAGACTCCAGATTCAGCGTGGCTGGATTCTAGTGAAGGTTCTCCTCTGGCCATTTTCTGGTTGTATCCTCACATGGCAGAAAGCAAAGAGAAAGCAAGCTCTCTTATGACTCCTATAAAGGCACTAATCTCATTCATGAGAGCCCCACCCTCAGGAATGGATCTAATCCTCATTACTTCCCTAAGGCCGCACCTCCTGATATTAACCATCACGTTGGAGGTTAGACTTTCAGCATGTGAATATGAGGGAACAGGAACATTCAGTTTATAGCACCAGCATTCCAGGCTATGTTGTTTGTATTGCTACTCTGCAATCCTCCCCGCTGCAGACATACACACCTGCATACCTATGCATATGCAGGCACATCTCTTTTGTGAACATTATTGTTTGCTTATCTAATTTTGTTTTCTTTTATGGACTTGAAAGGAAAAGAGAGGACGTCCATGTCTCCATTACTACACTGTGGAGTGTTGTCAGCAGGCATACAATGGGCAAACAATGTTCAAGCCAAATTGATTCTAAAAAAGTAATGACCATGAGAACACTAAGTAATTTGGAAATTTACCACAAGCCCTGGAATATATGTAAGAGTTAGACATATATAAATATGCCTTGTTTTTAAGCTTACTCTATTCCAAAATAGTATAGATTTAATATATTACAATTTTATTGTAATGCTACTATACCTCCATATCAATCTATAAAGGTATTTCTGAGTGTTGGGCAGATAAAATATATTATGCTCACTTTGTTAAAGATGGCGTTGCCCACATGGAAGTTCGTTGATATTAATGTGTGTTCTGGAACAGGCTATGGGCAGGTCGGGTCATTATAGCCTAAGGCTTAGTTTTAAGAGTAAGCTCTTCTCCACACCCTTGACTGATTGGATGATGTAGGGTGGTGCACTCTCCTGAGGAATCCCATTATACAGAGACTTCCTTGTTTGTATAATTGGATTAAAGTTTTTGATTCTATGGTATAAAGTGGGAGAGACCAGTGTCTTGATCTCTCTCTCGGTTTCTGGGTTCCTGAGATTAGTATCAGAGAGGAGAGCAGATTAAGGCCACGTGCAGGAAAAGCAGCCAAGATGGCAGAGTGCTGAGGAAGAAGCCAGTTTGTACAGGAGGAGATGGGGAACAGAGGTGAATAAGTCTGGTGAGCTAGAAACCTTTGATTCTAGGAAACTCGGATAAGTCAGTAGCTTTGTGAGCACTGAATGTGTGGGTTTCGGAGCCCAGTGTATGTTTTTGCTTGCCCGCCGGGTGCAAGCTAGAATTAAAGCTGATGGCTCACCAGTTCTTGGCTCCTGTGTTTCATTACCGACTGTTCGAATCTAATGCGAACCTGCACGGGTCAGGCAGCTGTGATTGTGGCCGCGACTACTGGCTTTACACTGAGCATTCAATAATTGGGATGAAGTTATGTAACAAATATTTTATAAATCTGAATAGTGATGCCCCAACTTAATAGACATACTCTTTCTTGGATTGTCCTAAAAAATAAAAATCAATTTCAAATATAATGGATATGGATTTATATTAATTCTCAAATACCATACCATCTTACCAAAGGGAACTACTTAAATTTTCACTAGTCAAACTTTTATGTCCTTTATAAACTTCAAGTAGATTTAGTGAAGATTGAATATATCAAAATTTGCACATTTTTCCTTTTAAAGTAAAGGTCAGAAGGCTGTCGAATGACAATTGTCACATGTGTCAATGGACATTACAAGTCTTTTTTCTAAATCAATGTAAGCACATACTGACAAATTAAAAGACTGATGTTTGGCAGATAAAATATATTATGCTCACTTTGTTAAATATGGCGCTGCCCACATGGAAGTTTGTTGATATTAATGTGTGTTCTGGGACAGGCTGTGGGCAGGCTGGGTTGTTATAACCTAAGGCTTAGTTTTAAGAGTAAGTTCTTCTCCACACCCTTGACTGATTGGATGATGTAGGATGGTGCACTCTCCTGAGGAATTCCATTGTGCTTCAGATGAGTGACTTTGTATCAGAGACTTTCTTGTTTGTAGAGGGGATTAAAGGTCTTGAATCTATGCTATAAAGTGGGGCAGACCAAGAGCTTGTTCTTTCGTTTCCTGGGATTAGTATAGAGAGGAGAGCGGAGTAAGGCCATGTGGAGGCCAGGAGAAGCAGCCAAGATGTCAGAGTGCTGAGGGAGAAGCCAGTTTGTGCAGAGTTTGTGCTGAAGGAGATGGGGAACAGAAGTGACTAAGTCTGGTGATCTAGAAACCTTTGATTTTAGGAAACTCGGATAAGTCAGTAGCTTTGTGAGCACTGAATGTGTGGGTTTTGGAGCCCAGTGTGTGTTTTTGCTTGACTGCCGAGTGCAAGCTAGAATTAAAGCTGATGGCTTACCAGTTCTTGGGTCCGGTGTTTCATTACCAACTGTTCTAATCTAATGCGAACCTGCATGGGCCAGGCGGCTGTGATCCTGACCCTGGCTACTGGCTTTACAACTGAATACTACTATCATTTCTAAATTTAAAAATAAATTCTTTGATTTCATTTCAGGTTGTTTAGACAATGTATTTTTCTGTTCCTTATCACTTCAATCTCGTGATGATACTTGAGATTTTACAGGAAATGGTTTGCTCCTCACTTTCTATACCCGTATGTCTCTTTCATCTAAAAAAGGAATTTAGGAAGCTGACAGTGACTCATCAACTTAATTGGCTGTAAAATTTCATTATGCTATAGTTTCTAAAGTTAGCGTTAATGTATTGCTCTAAAGTGCTCAATATTGTCAAAGGCTGTATGTCAGTCCTCCATTTAAAACACTGATTGTAAAGTTGTAATGTGTTTTTAGTGTATAGCTTAAAATTAACAACTTGTAGCAAAGTGTTTTTGTGATAGTAGATGAAGTCAGCCTCATAAATTTTATTGCAAGATTGTTTTATGTTTTCATTAATGAAATCTAAAACTTCTAACAGTAGCTCATGTTCCTGGACACATAGTAAACTCTTATTGGTCCAAACAATGACATGTGTACCTCAGTTAATGTTTTTTACACATCAAGTCTATCTTCTTGGTTTTGGTTCCTTTTACTGAAAAGGCAAATCTGCTCAAGTTTGTAAAGTGTAGTATATATAACAATGTGAGTTCCTAAGATAAGCTTGACATCAATTTTAAATTTTTTGACATAGTTGTTGACCTTTGATTTCTAAGAATTTCTCATTTCTCAAGATAAAGCTTAGTTTTGTAAATTGAGATGTTGGGGTCTATTTTCCTTTTTCTAAAATTATTCAGATAAAGCTTCTATTGTTAATAGAATAATAAATAGCTGGTCAAATCAATGGGAAAATAAAATGAAAGTCATATCGGTTCTTTTATTCCTGGAAAAGCCAACTTCCAATTGGTAGATTATTTTTATTTTTGCTATAGTTTTAACATGTAGTAGAAATAATCCCAGGCTCTAAATTTGTATATTAAAAAGTATTTCTTTTTGTGGGATTGGGGGAGAAAGAGGCAGGGGGACAGGCAGGAAGGGAGAGAGATGAGAAGCATTAATTCTTCATTGATTGCTTTCTCATATTTGCCTTGACTGGAAGACTCCAGCCAAACCAGGGACACCTTCCTCAAGCCAGCAACCTTGGGCTCAAGCCAGTGACCTTTGAGCTCAAGCAGCAACCATGGGGTCATGTATATGATCCCATGCTCAAGCCAGCAACCCCGTGCTTAAGCTGGATGAGCCCATGCTCAAGCCAGCAACCTCGGGGTTTTCAACCTGGGTCTTGTATGTCCCAGGCTAATGCTCTAGCTACTGCCTCACTGCCCGGTCAGACTAGAAAGTATTTCTTTATTTAGTTCATCCTTGATTTCTTCTTAAGTATGCAGCAGCTGTTTTAAATAACTAAATCACTTTCTTGCAGTTGTAGTATAGAAAATGAGAAGAGGAAAGAAGAAAAGTTGTGAGCTGCTATAAATAAATACATTTATGCATATGGAACCAAATATTTCCCAATACCTAACATATATGAACTGACTGCATAGCAGGTGACATTTTTATCAGTGAGAAAACATACCAAGAACTGCACTGCACACTCAATGTAATCACTATCAAGTTAGCAAACATAAGACATCTTTTACTGAATTTAAACTGATTTGGTTTCAAAAAATACAATAGGGGGAGGACGGGAAAGAAACATAAGCATGTTTAATTATACAAGATTATCTCCTAAGCACTAGGATACCCAAGTGAAATGTGTATGTCTCCAAAAATGCACAGGGATAAATATATGAGACCTGTGCTAAGGCAGAAAGACAAACTGACTAATGGAAGCAGCTGGCCAGAGGACAAAGAGGGCTGACCAGTGAGGACTGACCAGGTTCCCAGCTGCACAACTCATAAGGTCTTGGACACTATCCTGAATAAACCTCACTAAGCCTCAGCCTTCAATTGGGAAAGCTGTCCAAAGGGACCTCTGTGATGGGGTGCCCATTACTCTAGCTCAGTAGTTCTTAACCTTTTTTGAGGTACCGAACCCACCAGTTTCATATGCACATTCACCAAACTCTTCTTTAGTGATAAATAAAATATGATTTTTTTTCCAAATTCAAGACATAGGTATATGTTTTTTTACTGGTGCACAAAATGAGCCATGCATGACCATCACCTTGCTCAAAGAACAAAACCAACAAAGTGCATGAACTCACAACAAATTATGGTATTACTTTATTATGGCCTCCATGGCAGAGGCTTCTCCGAACCCCTGAGACCGGCTCATCGAACCCCTAGAGTTCGATAGAACCCAGGTTAAGAACCACTGCTCTAGCCGGATCTGCTGATCCCACCCTACCTCCATCCGCTCTGCTTTTAGATCCTTGAACACAACAGGAGATCTCCAAACCACAGGATCTAACTTAAATGTTCACTCTATAACTTTCTTCCCTCCATCACAAATGTCTCTTTGGGCTCCATGCTTCAGGTAAGATGGCAACTCAAGTTAGGCTGGAGCAGTGATATTGAATGATTTATTTTCAGTTTAGCAGCCCAGATCAGATCAAAGAGCATCGGGAATGCTGGGTTTAAAGACTGAATATTGTTCAGCTGGAAACAGAGAACCAAGACCGGTATTTAAAATCATTTTGGGGAATAAACTGAATCAATCATAAGTTGAATGTAGAGATAGAAATTGATGGAGGCAGGGTATGAAAAGGGCAGAAAAACAGGCTGAAACAATGAAAAAGAAAAATGAGAGGAAATATGTTTCAGATGTCAAAATGACACCTGATTAAAACTGAAAGTAAGGGTTGGAGGCAATCAATAAATACGAGGGTAAGGACTTTTGAGACCAGGTAGTAGGATTCTGGCACCATTAACAAAATCAGGAAAAGCAGGTGAGTAAGAAGGTTCTGTTTACAACAGCTCCCCAAATGCATCAACACTTGTTACAATAGTTGATCTTTCATATTCTGTAGCATTTATTACATCCTCTACCACAGCATAGACTTTATTTAAGTTTGCTGAATTATTTGAAGAATAAAAGATCCAAATATTTAGAGTAATCATGTAACATTGAAATGGTTGATTATTTATCTGTACTGTTGCAAGAGTTTAAACTACTCTATGCAGTGCTGCCGGAAGTCTGAGAAGTCAGAAATCTGGGTTCTAGTTCTCACGCCATGAACAACTGACTTTGTGTTCTTGGTTAATTGGTCTTTTTATTTTATTTTTTTGCATCTGCTTACTTCTCAGAATGAATAAGAGGATTGAGCCAGATGATCAATTAGGGTCCCTTCAGTGTGAAATTCTGGGTTCTAAAGCGTGCTCTTTTAACTCTGTTTCCTCTTTACACTCTCTAAGATCACTTGAAAATTACATAGCGATATAACTGAACACAGACCACTAAGCTCAATCCTCCAACACAGTCTAGAACATCAGTAACTGAGCTACTGTTGACCTGGAAACTTTGCACTTAAAAAAAAGAAAAAAGTCAATTATGAGCCCAGGTTTTTCTTCCTACACTCTCAGTCGGGTTAACTGCATGGCCATGTTTTCATTATTCTTAGACATGAACTGTCTATTGGATCTGATTCCTCACTGTTGGGCAAACCAGTGTGTTTCAAGTGTGAAACAAGTGTTTAGATTTGCCCGCTTGTATTTTGCATTGATGCAGGGCAGGGCAGTGTGTCTAGTGTGTGGAAGGCTGTGGGTGCTTGCCCTCAAGGCAGCAGATTGCCAATTGTGAATTGTCTTCTGCTTGGGAGAGGCTGTTGCTAGCAATTGTTTGCTGGAGAAGGGGTTTTTCCCCCAGCCTGTTTTTGGTTGGGGAGTCCAGAGAGAGAGAGAGAAAGAGAATGCTGAGGGGCTTGGGAGCCTTCAGATTTTGGCCCAGCCTGTTTGGCTGGGGAGTGCTAAGGTTGGTGGGGGTCTATGAGTCCAGGAGGGTCCAGAGAAAGGGAAGCAGTCTTCCTTGCTTGTTTGCTTGCCCTCTGTTATAAGACAGTAATAAAAAAGAATGGCCACCATCCTCCGGTTCCACAGTTCCTTTACCGTCTGCCCAAATTCAGTGTGAACCTGCATGGTCATGGTCACTGGCCTTACAGCCACCAAGGAGGAAAGTTTTCAGTTCTCTTTATATTTTGAACCAATGGTTAAAGAAAAAAAATATATAGAAAATAAGATCAGAGAAGTGTAAGAGAATACAAATAATTAAAATGAGGAGGGCACTTCACAAATAGCATTTCTTTACTCCTAATTTATTATTTATCCCTTTTTCATTTTTATTTTAACATATGAAGCTACTAAGGCTCCAAGACTTGAACAATTTACCTGAGATCACACATTATGGCAGCAAAGGGTAAAGTCAGGTCTGACTCAAAACCCTGGCCACAAATCCTACTCTCTCTCTCCCTTCTGTGAAATTTTCTTTAATTCTTAAAATTCAGGTTTCAGTTTCACTTCTTCAAACTCCTGTTTAACTTTCAGCCACTGGACACATAATTGGCTTGTCCCCTAAACAGTAAATAGTATAAAATATATTTTTTACAGAAACACTGACTAATAATGTTAATTGGATATTTGTGCTGAAAGCCAAAGCTAAAGAGGCTCATAAATTTATATTTATAAATATTAATAGACTATTTGAGCTTTGAAAGGTGAGAATGTATATGTGTGTATATTCAAAACCCTCTAAGATTTCTCTAGGTAAATAAATGAAGTTCAAAAGAGAACTCCACACTTAAGGTTCTGCTTTGCGGATTCTACAGGAAGCTTTGTCAAGGGCATGTATACACCCATGCATTGGACTATGGACTAATTTGAGCCTCAACCTTATCTATTTACAAAGGGCAGAGAAAATGAGAAGATAAGGGTCCTCTGCTGAAAATCACCTGCTCTCTATGTTCTTTGATAATGTAAATGTCCTCTCAAGAAGGAAAGGCTCTAGCAGCCTGAGGACACATCAGAAGACACTTGTAAATCAACCACCAAGGAGTGCTACATCTGCCCACAATAACTTCTCTGCTTTGTGCCTGGCAGGAAATGGAAAATGCTTCCAGCAGGTGCCAGGTGTCCCCTTCAGGTGTTAAATTTTCCATGCAATGCCCTAGGGTTTTAAAAACACTGAAAATCCTAAACTGAGAGGCACAGAAGTTTAAGAATGTATCTCTGGCAAAATCACAACTTTAAAAGACATTCAGGAGAAGAGGTTATATCATGGAAATATTCCTATGTCCCCAATCAAACAAACCCCTTTTTTGATTATATTCAAACCATCACATTGTCCCACATAATTATCTTACTTCATGCATGTTATAGACAAATTTTGATTCAAAATTGTGCATAAAACTGTTGATAAGCAGAAAACTCAATAGTTAGTCATAGAGTTTCACTCTTTCAAGCATATTAAAGTTCCTCCATAAAATAATTCAAAATTTCCCTTCAATAATTCTCTCTTTATCAGCTAAGATTTCTAACATCCCCACCCTAAATTATTGTATATTTATTGTAATTGCTATGACATGGCTTAGGACTTGCCTTTAAATTTAATTGTTTTCTAATTATAAAATTGCCATAGAGTCTTAGAAATGTAGGGGGTAAGTATAAAGAACAAAATAAAGATTATTTATTAGCTCATCATGTTAACTACCATTTGCATCCTGGTCTATTGCTTTATAACATTTCTCTCTCTCTCTCTTCATTTTTAAAAATTAAGATGATTCTGTGTATACTTTTTCAAATGTGCTGTGTTCACTAAACCTTTAGTGAGAACTCCTCTCTATTGTAGGAAAGCATCGTTTGTATGCTTCAGGTGTAGTTCATTTAATGTTTTCAGATTTCTGCATTTAATTTTTCTCTGATACTGATAGTCTAGGTAGTTATCTAGTTATTAATAAACAAAGGAAGAAGAGGGAGTTGGAAGAAGTGAAAGAGTAAGGTTTAATAAAGTTTTTGGTCCTGCTTTGGTAGAAAGTTGCAGCATTCCATTGAGTTACATTTGCTAGGAGGCTATAGCTTTAACAGGTTTATTTACACAATCGAGAAGACCATTGTGCCCTCAACCATGGGGGGGGAGGGATAACCCCAAAAAATGGTTAAGATGAGTCTCCCCAAGATACAACCATCCCTGTGAAAACTGTGAGGTGGGGGTAGGGGGAACAAAGGGAAAATTATCCATTTGGGCACATATGCAGTAGAAACCAGAAGGGCAAAATTTTTTAATGTGCGCAATGTATATCAAGATAGTGCAGGGGGAGAAACTTCTATTTTTGAGACATCTGCAGTAAGAGTTAAAATGGGGATGTTACAGTAACATAATGTTATAGTAAATAAATATATAGAAATATAGAAAAATATAGAAGAAAATGTTGGACCTATTCAAGGGGAAGAAAGATGGTGATGGAGTAGTAGGTGGATGTTCCAATGGCCACCTCCCAGGACCAAATTAGATTACAATTTAATTTAAAAACAATCATCTTGAAAAACCAACTTTGTACTAAACTAAGGAGAATCTATAATCAAGGATAACCAAAGTAACCACACCGAGACTAGTAGGAAGGGCGAAGACATGGGAAGGGCTGCCCAGCTCCCAGGAGCAAGTGGCGGCCCAGAGGTACTCATGGTAGGGTGGGTTTCCCTGAGAGGTGTGGGTCCTCAGCCCCAGGCCCAGAGCCCCAACCTAGAGCCCCAGAGCCCAGAAGAGATGCCCAGACCGCATTTAGCTGTGAAAAGTGCCGGGTTCCTGTTTGCGAGAAAGAGACACAGCTCTCGGATGCAGACTCTGTTTTAAAAGGCCCATGCAAAAAACCTTGTTTGCATTACCCAGGGCTCTAGCAGGGGAGAGCTGAGAGGACTGGAATTGTGGGAGGAGAGTATCAAGTTGGAGGCCCAGGGAGAGACACTGTGGGGGACGGCCACAGGAACCCCTGTGCTGAGTCATTCTCCAGTACTGCAGTCACCATCTTTCTTGAGTGGAGCAATCCCCTCTGAGTGGCATCAACCTGGGAAAAGCAACTATTCTGGCCTCCAGAGTCTTTCCTATTCATCATGGTGATGCGTTGTTCTGAGAGGCCAGGAAGCAGAGGCCCATCAATGGCTCAGTTTTCTGGTGTTGAGACCAGAGCTCACCTGCCACACTATCCCGAGTCTATGACTGGTGCTTCCACCTCACAAGAGACTCAGTTGAAACTGTGGGTGGGAGGACCACACCTCTGGGTCTCAGAGGCCATACCCACCAGACTTCTCAAGCCTCACCCTACTGAGGTCTGTAAAAAAAAAGTTTGGACAGACTGACGCCTTGGGTGAAGGGGAAGAAACACCCCCACTACCCTTCCGAATCGCTCAATTTCCACAGGCTCTAGACTCTAGCAGAGTCTTTTTCAGCCACTGAGCCAAACAAGCAGCCAGCATGCAGGCTGCAGGAGGTGAGACTCAGGGAAACTTGGCCATTTGAGTGGACTTTCCCCCAGGACCAGAGTAGATAAAAGCCAGCCTAGGAGTGCTGCTTGGTATTTCCATGTACACCTGGGTCTAGCAGAGGCAGTCACGAACTCTGAATTGCTTGTAGCTCCAAGAAGGTTGCTGAGGGCCAGTCACGGATAATGTCTCCACTGGTCTACTGCTGGGTTTCTGCTTGGGAGGCCCTGGGCTGCCATATCCAGGGGCCAGTTGTGGAAAGCATTGGTTCAGGACCTAACAACCCTTGCTAAAGTGGTATCCTAAAGAAAAGTTCCTCACACCTGGCCCAGCTGAGGCAACTTCCACTCTCTGTGATCAGCATCAGCACAGCATATCACTGAATAGAGTGGAACTTCACAGTCAGTTTGCCTGAGAGCTGGATATTCTGTCCTGATAGGTTAGATTCTCCAAGGGAAAGAAAGAGAGGCCTGGAGCATGAACATTTCAAGTGTGGGTCCCTGTGAGTATATTGTTCTATCTGGTCAAGGGGATTAGCCACCTTCAGGAGGGGCACAGTCAGCCCCAGAAGAGGACTCTCTCAGTCTTCTTCCCTGAGACCGGGGTCTCAACAGCTGAAAGAACTTCTGAAGAGGGGACTGTCGGTCTCACTCTGTCTGAATCTGTTGCTCATCTTGTTGGGGAGAAATAAAATTTGACTTTTCAGCAGTGGCTGAGGGACCTAGCTCTGGAGTTGGGGCCACATTCCCTGTACTGAGATCCTGACCAAGAAACCCCTTAAGTACAGGGTCCCAAAAACATTGTATTCACAACCTCAGCTTCCCTAACCTACCAAGCATGCAACCTGTAGAGAAATGGTTGGGTGAGGCCAATCAGAACCCACACTACAATCTTACTACAGAAGACTGTGGGAAGACCAGGCAGCTGAAAAGTGGAGACAAATCTTACAGAGCTTGGAGCTTTTTGGAGCTGTTGTCATCTCTGATCAGGAGGAAACCAATACTTATATAAAGGTTGGCCCCTCCCACAGTGCCCAAACACAAAAAATGCAGACAGAAACAGCAAAAAGTGCAGTAGCTGCAGACTGGTAGCCCACAGTGGGGTACAAACAACAGCTGACACCAACCCAAGAAGAACTAGAGCCAACACTACTGGTAGTGGGTGACAGCATCAACCCTAGAATCAACCACCTATATAAGTAGCATACCCAAAGATGGAGTCTAGCAGGCACCAGACACTGTGCAAAATAAATATGCCCAACAGGACAAACATTGCACAGTGTATAATACACATAAACAAGGTTGACCCTTAGAGCCAGCCAGCCTGAAGGGATAACTGTACCCATGAAAGGACCAAATGCAACTAATATTCACAAGCAACAAGAGGGAAAATAGGACCCTGAAGAAGCATTCCTAGATCAAGGAAAACAAATGGCCTGGAGGACAGTACCACCAAGCCCATCTTCTTCATAGATACTACACAAAAATTTCAAAGCCAGACAGTGTTACCTAAAACACAAACAAAATGGGCAGACAGAGAAATGCAACCCAAATGAATCAATAAGAGAAATCCCCAGAAAAAGAACTAAATGAGATAGAAGTAACCAAAATACCACATGCAGACTTTAAAACAATGATTTTTAGGATGCTCAAGGATCTTAGAGCAACAATTGGTAGACATAATGAGCACCTAAATAAAGAGATAGCAAGCTTCAAAAAGGACACTGAAATCATAAGAAAAGAACCAGTCAGAAATGAAAAATACAATATCAGAAATGAAGACTGCGCTAGAAGAATTTAATAGCAGGCTGGATGAAGCAGAAGATCAAGTCAGCAATTTAGAGGACAAGATAAATGAAAGCACAGAAGCAGAACAGCAAAAAGAAAAGAGACTCAAAAAGTCTGAGGAAAGTTTAAGAGTGCTCTGTGACAACATGAAGAGAAACAACATCTGCATCATAGGGGTTCCTGAAGGAGAAGAAAGAAAACAAAGAATAAAGAACCTATTTGAAGAAATCATAGCTAAAAAATTCCCTAAATTGATGAAGGAAAAAGTCATACAAGTTCAAGAATAACAGAGAGTCTATTAAAGAGGAATCCAAGGAGGCCTACAGCAAGACACATCATAATTAAAGTGTCAAAGTTAAGAGACAAAAAAAGAATACTAAAAGCTGCCAAGACAAAAGCAGTTAATTACCTACAGAGGAGCCCGCATAAGGATGACATCTGAATTCTCAACAGAAACACTTAAGGCCAGAAGGGATTGACAAGAAATATTCAAAGCAATGCAAAGCAAGAACCTACAACCAAGACTTCCTTATCTAGCAAGGCTATCGTTTAAAATTAAAGGAGAATTAAAAAGCTTCCCAGACATAAAAAACTCAAGAAATTCATTACAACCAAACCAGTACTGCAAGAAATGTTAAGGTGTGTGCTGTAAAAAGAGCAAAAAAAAGGAAAAAAAAATTGAGAAAAAGATAATTGTAGATTTAAAGAATAAAATGGCAATAAACAACTACATAGCAATAATAACCTTAAATGTAAATGGATTAAATGCTCCAATCAAAAGGCATAGGGTAGCTGCATGGATAAGAAAACAAGATTTGTATATATGCTATCTACAAGAGACTCACCTCAGAACAAAAGATACACATAGACTAAAAGTGAACTGTTAAAAAAAGTATTTTATGCAAATGGAAGTGAAAAAAAGCTGGGGTAGTAATACTAATATCTGGCAAAATAGACTTTAAACAAAGGCTATAGTAAGGGATAAAGAAGGTCACTACATAATGATAAAGGGAGCAACCCAACAGGAGGATATAACCATTGTAAATATCTATGCACCTAATATAGGAGCACTTAAATATATAAAGCAGATTTTGATGGACATAAAGGGTGAGATCAACAGCAATACTATAATAGTAGGAAATTTTAATACCTCACTAACATCAATGGATAGAATGTCCACACAGTAAATTAACAAAGCAGTAAATTAATAGCAGCCTTAAATGACACAATAAATCAACTGGATTTAACAGATATCTTCAGAAGTTTTCATCCCAAAGCAGCAGAATATACATTCTTTTCAAGTGCTCATGATATATTCTCTAGGATAGACCACATGTTAGGATACAAAACAAGTCTCAATAAATTTAAGAAGACTGAAATCATATCAAGCATATTCTCTAATCACAATGGCATGAAACTAGAAATCAACTACAACAGAAAAACTGAAAAACATTCAAACACTTGGAGGCTAAATAGCATGTTATTAAATAACAAATAGGTTAACAATGAGATTAAGGAAGAAATAAAAAATTTCCTTGAAACAAATGAAAATGAACATACAACAACTCAAAATTTATGGGACACAGCAAAAGCAGTCCAGAGAAGGAAGTTCATAGCATTATAGGCATACCTCAAGAAGCAAGAAGAAGCTCAAATAAACAACTTACCCCTGTATCTAAAAGAACTAGAAAAAAAACAAGAAATGAAGCCCAGAGGAAGTAGAACGAAGGAAATAATAAAGACCAAATTTGAAATAAATGACATAGAGAGGGAAAAAAACACAATACAAAAGATCAATGAAACCAAGAGTTGGTTTTTGAAAAGGTAAACAAGATTAATGAACCTTTCATCAGACTCATCAAGAGAAAAAGAGAGAGGACTCAATTAAATAAAATTAGAAATGAAAGTGGAGAAGTAACAACTGACACCACAGAAATACAAAGTATTATAAAAAATCCTATAAAGATCTGTATGCCAAAAAACTGGACAACATAGGCAAAATGGATAAATTTCTAGAAACATATAATCTTCCAAACCTCAATCTGGAAGAATCAGAAAACCTAAACAGACTGATTACAACAAATGAGATTGAAATAGTTATCAAAAAAATCCCAGCAAACAAAAGTTCTGGACGAGATGGCTTCACAGGTGAAGTTTACCAAATGTTCAAAGAAAACCTAACATCTATCCTGCTCAAGCTATTTTAAAAAATTCAAGAGGAGGGAAGACTTCCAATCACCTTTTATGAGGCAAGCATAATCCTCATTCCAAAACCAGGTAAAGACACTACAAAGAAAGAAAACTATAGACCAATATCCTTGATGAACTTAAGATGCTAAAATTCTCAACAAAACATTAGCAAACCAGGTCCAGCAATACATGAAAGAAATCATACACCATGATCAAGTGGAATTTATTCTGGGGAGGCAAGACTGGTGCAAAATTCGCAAATCAATCAATGTGATTCATCACATAAACAAAAGGAAGGATAAAAATCACATGATAATTTCAATAGATGCAGAAAAGGCATTTGATAAAATCCAGCACCTATTTATAATCAAAACTCTCAGCAAAATGAGAATACAGGGAACATACCCCAACATGATAAAGGCCATCTATGACAAATCCATGGCCAACATCATACTCAATGGGCAAAAATTAAAAGCAATCCCCTTAAGATCAGGAACAAGGAAGGGGTGCCCCCTTTCACCACTCTTATTCAACATAGTGCTGGAAGTCCTAGCTACAGCAATCAGACAAGAAGAAGAAATAAAAGGCATCCAAATTGGAAAGGAAAAACTAAAACTATCATTATTTGCTGATGACATGAAACTGTACATAGAAAACCCTAAAGTCTCAGTCAAAAAACTGCTAGTCCTGATAAATGAATTCGGCAAGATGGCAGGATGTAAAATTAATAATCAGAAATCACTGGCATTTTTATACACCAGCAATAAACTGTCAAAAAGAGAAATTAAGGAAACAATCTCCTTCACTATTGCAAAAATAGTTATAATAATAATAAAGTACCTAGGAGTAAATTTAACCAAGGAGGTAAAGGACTTGTACTCAAAAAATTATAAAACATCGGTAAAAGAAATCAAGGAAGATACAAACAAGTGGAAGCATATACCATGTTTGTAGATAGAAAAAGAAATCATTAAAATTAACCAAAGCAATCTATAAATTCAATGCAATTTCTATTACAATACCAATGGCATACTTCAAAGATATAGAACACACATATTCAAAAATTTATATGGAACCCAAAAAGAACACAAATAGCCTCAGCAATCCTGAAAATGAAGAATAAAGTGGGAGGTATCACACTTTCTGATATTAAGTTATTCTACAAGGCCATTGTACTCAAAACAGCTTGGTACTGGCATAAGGACAGGCAGACAGATCAATAGAACAGAACAGAGAACTCAGAAATAAACCCACATCTTTATGGTCAATTGATATTTGACAAAGGAGGTAAGAGCATACAATGGAGTAAAGACAGTCTTTTTAATAAATGGTGTTGGGAAAATTGGACAGGGACATGCAAAAAAAAAAGAAATTAGACTTACACCATTCACAAAAATAAATGCAAAATGTACAAAAGACTTAAAATGTAAGTTGTGAAACCATAAACATCTTGGAAGAAAACACAGGCAGTAAACTCTTTGATATCTCTTGTAGCAATACTTTTGCTGATACATTTCCACGGGCAAATGAAATAAAGAACAGGATGAACAAATGGGACTATATGAAAATAAAAAGCTTTTGCACAGCAAAAAACACCATTACCAAAATAAAAAGACAACCCACACAATGGGAGAACATATTTGCCAATACATCTGATAAAGGGTTAATAACCAAAATTTATAAAGAACTTCTAAAACTCAACCCCAGGAAGACAAACAATCCAATTAAAAAATGGGCAAAAGGACTGAATAGACACTTCTCCAAAGAGGACATACAAATGGCCAATATGCATATGAAAAAATGTTCAAGGTTACTAATCATCAGAGAAATGCAAATTAAAACCACAATGAGATACCACCTCACCTGTCAGAATGGCGCTGATTAACAAAACATCACAAAATAAGTGCTGGCAAGGGTGTGGAGAAAAGGGAACCCTCCTGCACTGCTGGTGGGAATGCAGACTTGTCCAGCCACTGTGGAAAACTGTATGGGGTTTCCTCAGAAAATTGAAAATGGAACTGCCTTTTGACCCAGCTGTCCCACTTTTAGGACTATATCCTAAGAATACTAATTCACTGATTCAAAAGAAGAAATGCACCCACATGTTTATTGCAGCATTGTTTACAATAGCCAAGATCTGTAAAGAGCCCAAGTGTCCGTCAGTGGACGAGTGGATCAAAAAGCTGTGTTACATATATATGATGAAATACTATGTGGCCATGAAAAAAAATAAAATCTTAACCTTTTGTGATGGCATGGATGGACCTGGAGATTATTATGCTAAGTGAAATAAGCCAGGCAGAGAAAGAATAATATCATATGATCTCATATATATGTGGAATCTAATGAACAAAGTGAACTGAGGAACAGAATAGAGGCTAGGTGGGGTCCCAGGGACCAGAGGGACAGCAGTCAGAGGGAAGGAGGATGAGGGCATGGGATCAGAGAAGGTAATGGGATTAGTGAAACTATATATACATAACACAGAGATATAGATAACAGGACAGCAAATCCTAGAGGGAAGGGGGGAGGGTGTTGGGGGAGAGGATGGAAAGGGGGTGAGTATAAAAAGGGATACAGGGGTACACTTGAATCCATGTAAACACAATAAATTAAAAATTACTAAATTTTTTTTTTAAAAAAAGAAAAATATAGAAGATATATAGGAATATGTTAGGATATAATATTAAAAGCCATTAAGGTTGTGGTTCTTAACCTGGGTTCTATAGAACCCTAGGGGTTCGA
The DNA here is from genome assembly GCA_037038555.1 of Rhynchonycteris naso. Taxonomy (NCBI): domain Eukaryota; kingdom Metazoa; phylum Chordata; class Mammalia; order Chiroptera; family Emballonuridae; genus Rhynchonycteris; species Rhynchonycteris naso. The sequence goes on along the minus strand of CM072995.1, from coordinate 59,237,078 downwards.
TGAGTCAGTCTCAGGGGTTCGGAGAAGCCTCTGCCATGGAGGTAAAGACACACTTGTGTAAAGTCGTGATGACACGCCCCGCTTGGCCATCACTTGCTGCAGAGGATCACGTTACGTTGCTTGGCCAACCAGTGCTGCAGGGAATTTAGTGCACGCAGTAGTCAATGGCTGTCATAGTTGTACGTCATGTGGTTTCTTTCTTAATATTTTAATCCATACTAAATATGTCAAGCAAAAAAAGAAAGTGGTCGGATGAATATGTACAACATGGATTCACATGTACCGCGGAATGGGATGGGAGTCAGCGTCCTATTTGCATGATGTGCAATGCCAAGTTGAGCAACTCTAGTCTCGCACCAGCAAACTAAATTTGGGGGAAAAAATCATATTTTATTTATCACTAAAGAAGGGTTTGGTGAATGCGCATATGAAACTGGTAGGTTCGGTACCTCAAAAAAGGTTAAGAACCACTGCATTAAGGCAAGTAAATAAGGCTATGCCCTCTGGGTAAGAGCTAATCTATTGTGCAGAAATATGATAGGCAAAACCATGCTCTATGTGCAGGGCCTAGTTTGTGTGTATGTGAAATTATACGTAGATAAAAAAGAGCTTCCCTGTGAAGAACTCCCTAAAAGTGGCTTAATGTGATAATCCCATAGATTAACACCTGTTAGAAGGCGTATGCCATAAAAGGGTACTAAAGTCAGGGGCCGCAGCTGCAGTCAGTCGTCAAGACTCCAACATTGAATGTGGATGTCTCCATTCCACTCTGGCCAAGGACAGCCAGTTGGGCCCCCTTATGCTTTACCCAGGCACGCCATAGGATCTGTGAGTAATAAACTGCCTGTGTGATTCGTGCAACTACTTGTGTATCAGTAGTGTCTTTTCTCCGGTGGCGACTGATTTGGGTACCAATAAATAGAATTCTCACAGCCGCCTCAAGAGTAATGTCAAAGAGGCTGCCAGCCCTGCCATTAAGCAGGAGTGTCCCAATGTGTGGGGAAGTCAAATCAGGGATGCCTAATTGATAAGAGCTCAGCCTCTATTGGGACAGGGGACATATAGAATATGGGTGGGATCTAGCCTAGGAAAATCTGGGGAACGAACCAGATTGGACAGGGGGCATGAAACCCTGGGAGGTCCAGAAATTAGATTGGTAAGGGGAGGAACCACCTCAATCCTGAGAAGAGTCAATATATGGAGGTTCTTCTGGAATCTCAGCACAATTGCTGCGAGGGCCTGCCTGCCCTCTTTGTCCCCAATGGCTTATTAATTCCCCATAGTAAAATCTTGGCACTACAATTAAACTTCTCCATGCATGTGCCTTTGGAATTCCTATTTCTCGACAACACAAAAAGACTAAGCCATACACATATTCATATACTCTATTAATAAATATGACAAAGGCAATTTACGTCCAGTGATTAGGAACAACCACCCTGCAACCAATCCGTCTGAGTTCACATCTCAACACCACTATTTATTAGTTAAAAGACTTTGATAAAGTCCCTTAAATTCATATGCCTCATTTTCCTTATCTGTTAAATGGGAATGATAGTAGTATTTGTCCATAGAGTAGTAGTCATTGTTAAATGAGTTAAGATAGCTCTGGCCGATTGACTCAGGTGACGATAAATACGGAGAAATGTAACTGCATTTGAGACATGTTAGGAGATAAAACTAACAGGATTTGATAAAACTGAAGCAAAGGGTGCTGCCAAGAATGACTTCCAGGGTCCTGACTTCCCTATCTGGACAGACCCTGCCATTCTGTGTGAGGAGCAACACTGTATAGGCCAGAAATACACTGTCCCACCAGATAACTGCGTATTTGCTGAATGGTCGATCAATATAGAGTGTTTGTTTCTGTTAAGATAGGCCAGGGAAATGCCACTAGCCTGAATCTCCTGGAAATTCTGTCTGTGGGAATGTATCCTGCCTGATTTGTGGCATTTATCTGTTCATGTCAAGGTTCTATCACTGAGTTTGTAGTTTTATTATTAATTACAAACTCCCTAGGATATGAATTACAACCCAGAAACTGGGGAAAGAGATGGCACAGGAATTATTTCCAAGACTGTTATCATTCAAAAACTAAGTTCTGTCATTCTATTTGCAAGTTATTAACAATATTCTGTCAGGTATTTTCTTTTGAACAAATGGCTGAACAATAAAAATGACAGTCTGCATAAAAAATACACACAAGAAATAAAACTTTCCCCCTTTCCACTCTCTTTTGTTCCATCTTCTTTCTCCCCTGCTTTCTCATTCTTTTTGTCTTAAGATTTTTGTCAACAGTGAAGCAATGTTACAATGAGAACACGTTAGAAGATCTAGAACTTGTAATTAATAAAATAGGACTGTTCAAGCTAAAATAACCTTAAAAGTTCTCCTATCTGCTGTTTTTAAATTTTATAACATAGCTTATTAGTGGTTCTTAAAATTAATGGTCACAACCAGAATGTTTTTTTAATTAAAGAACATTGAATTAGCCTGACCAGGTGGTGGTACAGTGAATAGAGTGTCAGACTGAGACACAGAGGACCCAGATTCAAATCCTTGAGGTCGCCAGCTTGCCAAAAGGCTCATCTGGCCTGAGCACGAGCTCACTAGCTTGAGCCCAAGGTTGCTGGCTTGAGCAAGGGGTCACTCAGTCTGCTGTAGCCCCCCCACCAATCAAGGCACATATGTGCAAGCAATCAATGAACAACTAAGGGTCTGCAATGAAGAATTGATGCTTCTCTTCTCTCTCCCTTTCTGTATCTCAGTTCCTATCTCTCTCTCTCTCTCTCTCTCTCTCTCTCTCTATCTATCTATCTCTCTCTTTCTCTGTTTATCACACACACAAAAAAAAAACCCACCAAATTTTAGTGCATCACATATAGGAACAGAAAGTATTGTTTCTTAAAACTTTTTTCAGTTGCAAAGCATGTGTGCACTAGGTTGCCATATACAATAAATTATTTACCTGGAGTGTAGTCAAAAAAGTTTGAAACTCATGGACCTAGTCCAACATTCTTGTTTTACAAATGGTGAAACTGAGATAAAGGAACACTGGGTGATTTTTCCATGGCCAACAGCTCATGAAGAGGCAGGGTCAGGAACAGAACCCCACCCACCTAATTCCCTGACTCTCTTCTCTTTATATCTTGTTGCTTCTTTTAAGCTGCCTTTTCTCTCCCTTTGTAATTCAGTTCCACTGAGGATAAGCAAAAGTTGAGGGAATCACTATATGAGTTTGCCTATGAAGAATGAAAAGATTTTGAAGAATTAATTTAATGAAGTAGAAGAAAATGAATAACAAGAAAGTGCGAGTTTTGGTAAGGATCTCTCTCCTGCTGACTTAAAAGAAACCAACAACATTCAAAGAACTCTTTTGTTGTTGTTAAAATACCAAATATATAAAAGCAAAGCATTTTATAACAGAAACTTACATTTGAAAGAGAAAAGCAGAAATACGTTAAGTATAAGATTCATGTCCTTTTAAATGAAAATGTCTAGGGTATCAGTCCTACTGAACCACCGTGATGAAACATGAAAACAAGCATTACTTCTGTACAATGTGATCAATACTCTGGGTGACTTACTGTGTCTTTCACTTTTCTTCCCAATTTTAGGGGTCACAGCCCAGGCGTGGGTATAATGCCAGTGGCTGATTAAACCAGGTTGTAGTCTGTCTGGCAGAACTCCTATGCCATCCTTCAAAGGGACAGGGACCAGACAAGATGACCTCTTTTGTTGCTTCCCAATTAATTCAATCAGCCTCTGCTTCTATCAGACATCTTCAGGGATGTGAGCCATCCACTCATTCCAAGTCCTCTCCAGGAAATCGGTAAACACAGAGGCTGCAGACTGAGCTTAATGAATAAGCAGGATTCATCTTTCAGTCTTAATTTACAGCTTGTTTCCAAATATTATTCTCTCTCACAATAATCTGCAACCTCATAAAAGACAAGGGTTGGATCGGCTTCCTCTGACTGCCCCTAGAGTCTAGTCCCGTGCCCAAATACATCTTAGGTTAATGCAAATGTTTGTTCAACCTACCGGAACTGAATTTCTTTCTAAAGAAGGGCATATCAATAAGATAATTTCAACTAGCTATGAATAAAACCTCCATCCCTTTTGCTTTACTATTCTACAAAATGCCACTCTAGGAAACTATTATAGGATAAAATAAAGCACAGCTGGAAAAACTTGTGTCGAATAAACCAAAGCTATGCCTTCTACTTTCATGTATAAATAAATGTATACAAAACATAGAGCTGATAGTGTTTCGTGGACTGGTGGGATAATTTTCACAATAGAAAAAAAGAGAACATCTAAGACTAACTGTATTAGACAGTGTTGAAACCGCAGATCCAAGATGAGGTAAGAGCTCATTTCAAACCCTCATAAATCAGGAACCTGATTTCATCTCTTCCTAAACAATCAATAAGACATCAATATTCATTAAGCAGAACTCATACTCACTGTTTCCTGAGATCAAAAATTGTAGCTTTTGACTAGGAGTATAACTCACAATGAAAAAGGAATAGTTTTTTGTTTTTCTAAATTCCAACTAATATAAACTGTAATGTCTTCCAAGATTATAGAAACTAAACTATAGCTCATGATTTAGTGGGGATCTTGTCTGGACCTAGAAAACTTGCCACGACAGAAGGGGAATTCTGGCCCTGGAAGCACTAATTTAACCACCAAGGGTCTGTTCTGGCATCAAGCCCCAGTCTCTCTTTGAGAGAAGGAGCAGGACCCACTGAAATCTCATTACTACCCTCTATGCAAATACAAAAAAAAAAGGAAAATATTTTCATCTTTAAACATTTAATGCATGAAAATGCAAAAGATGAAAAATATTTTCATATTTAAACTTCCATCACATGCTTTCAATATCAAAACACATTTTGTGAGAAAAAGTATAAATAGAAATTTGATATATATATTTAGAACCGATGTGAATATCATAGCCTGAGATGCACTGTACATTTATTTCTAACAAGTCTGCTTTGGGTATTCTCTTTTCAGTGGTCTATTTTTACCATCCAGATTATGTTACTAGCATCAAGGACAGGCACAGAAAATGAGGAGACATAATAAAGGAAACATTTAGACATAACGGCTCAAGTGTACAAATGTTCATAAACAGCCTTCTTTTTAGAAGCTGAGAGGAAGAGACTTAACATTAATTTGAATTTATTATGAAGCAACTACCATGCTAGACACGTTGGATAGATTCTCACATAAACCTTGCAATAACTCTACAGGTCAAGTTTTATTAGTCCCATATATTAGATAAGAAAACTGAGACTCGGGTTAAATAACCTACCCATTATCAAAAACATACTGAGCTGGAAAGTCAATACTCTACACTGTATCTGTCTATTCAAACTGTCTACCTTTTTTTCATTATAACTCAAGTCTAAGTAATAAAGAATGTGCCCAGAAAAAGCACAATGGATCCATATTAAGATATAAACCTGTTACTAGGCCCTTTAACAGACCTGCTTCATTCAACAACACTCCTTTAAACTTCTGGTAAACCTTTTCTAGTTTTACCTACTCATCAGAATAATAGACATTATGGTTTTCTTTAAGTAAATTAATTGTTGTTTATAAAATAAACAAGGGAAATGCTTTTTTAACTTCTCCCTCATCATCCTAGCTTTTACCTGCTGCAGCATACACTTGTGTGCTTTAATAATTTGGTAGACCTTTAAGTTCTATTTTTGGATATTCAATTGCCTCTCTTCTACATTTTTGTAAACCATCATACCCCAATTATACAACTTCTTCAACAAACGTAAATTCTACAGAAATAGAATTTGTAGTAGCTTCCACTAATTTTCAGAGAAATTCCTAAAACTTTCATTGTGTGATCACTTTCATTCTTTTGAACAACAACAACAAAAATGTCAGCTGAAAATCAAATGCAAATGACTACAGGTAAGAGGATAATCTCCACCTAATTGTTTCTATCTGAAAGTTTCGGATTAGAAAATATTTTCACCCTGTTTACTTTCTTCAGTGATTTTTTGGTTGAATCCAACAAAAACAGCAAAAGTCATCTGAAATATGTAGAGCTATGATGTCTTTCAAAAATTTCTTTTAGATATCCTTCACATTTATTTTATCCCTTATTCATAAAAGTGATAGGTATACCTAGTTTTACTGTGTTTTGCTCGACTGCATTTTGTATATATTGTGTTTTCTAAAAATTGAAAGTTTGTAGCAACTCTGTGTTCAGAAAGTCTACTGGCACCATTTTTGCAATTGTATTTGCTCACTTCTTCTTTCTGTGTCACTTTTTGATAATTCTCTCAACATTTCAAATTTTTGAATTATTATTATATTTGTTACGACGATCTGTGATCAGTAATCTTTGGCATTACTATTATAATTGTTTTGGAGCACCACACAAGACAACAAACTTAACTGATAAATGTGTGTGTTCTGACTATTCTAATAGATTATTCCCACATCTCTCTCCCTCTATTTGGGCCTTTCCACCCTCTCAGACACAATACTAAAATTAGGCCAGTTAATCACTCCATCATGTTCTCTATGTATTCAAGTCAAAAGAAGAGTCATACAACTCTCACTTCAAACTGAAAGCTAGAAATAATTAAATTTAGTGGCAAAGGCATGTCAAAAGCTGAGACAGGCCAGAAGGTAGGCCTCTAGTGTAAAGAAAAAGTTCTTGAATGAAATTAAAACTTCTACTTCTGTGAACACACTCATGATAGGAAAACAAAACAGTTTTATTGCTGATAGGGAGAAATTTGTAGTAGTCTGGATAGAAAATCAAATCAGCCACAACATTCCCTTAAGCCAAAACCTAATCCAGAGCAAGGCCCTACCTCTCTTCAATTCTATGATGGCTGAGAGAGTGAGGAAGCTACAGAAGAAAAGTTTCAAGTTAGCAGAAGCTTGGAGTTTTAAGGCTGTGAGGCTTCAGGAAAGAAGCAGTCTCCACAACATAAAGCACAAGATAAAACAACAAGTGCTGATGTAGAAGCTGCAGAAATTTATCCAGAAGATCAAGCCAAGATAATTAATGAAGGTGGCTACACTAAACAACAGATTTTCAATGTAGATGAAACAACCTTATAATGAAAGAAGATGACATCTATGACTTTCATAGCTAGAGAGGAGAAGTCAAAGCTTGAAAGGACAGGCTGACTCCTTTGTTATGAGATAATGCAGCTGGTGACTTTGAGCCAATGATCATTTACCATTCTCAAAATCCCAAGGCTATTAAGAATTATGTTCTGATGCAGTGTGCCAATGATGTTTTGTTGAGTTGCATACCTGAATCCTATACCCCAATGAATTCAATTACAACAAAATCAAAACTGGCAAGAAAAAGGGAATTATGCTAAATCTACTCTGCCTGTGCTCTATAAATGGAACAACAAAACCCAGATGATAGCATATATTTTAGAACATGATTTACTAAATGTTTTAAACCTACTATTGAGACAACCTCTCAGTAGAAAAGATTTCTTTCAAAACACTGGTCACTAACAATGCACCTGGTCACCAAGAACTTTGACAGAGATGAACACTGAGATTGTTGTTTAAATGTTTTCTATCACAATATCTATTCTTGTAGCCCATGGATCAAGGAGTAATTTCAACTTTCACATCTTGTTATTTAAGAAATACATTTTGTAAGGCTCTAGCTGCCATAGATAGTGATTCCTGTGATGGATCTGGGTGAGGTAAATTAAAAACCTCTGGAAAGGATTCACCATTCTTGATGCTATCAAGGACATGTATGATTCATGGGAAGAGGTCAAATATCAACATTAACAGGAGTTTGGCATAAATTGATGCTAACCCTTATGGATGACCTTGAGGGATTTAAGACTTCAGTGGAGGAAGTAACTGGAGATGTGGAAATAGCAAGAGAACCAGAATTAAAAGTGGAGCTTGAAGATGGGACTGAATTGCTGCAGTCTCATAATAGAACTTAAATGAATGAGAAGTTGCTTCTTATGAGTGAGCAAAGAAAGTGTTTTCTTGAGATAAAATCAACTTCTGGTGAAATTGCTGTGCAGATCATTAAAATGACAATAAAAGATTTAGACTATTACATAGACTTAAAATTTTAAAGCAGCAACATGGTTTGAGAGGACCAACTCCAATTTTAAAAGAAATTCTACTGTGGGTAAAATGTTATCAAATATCATCGCATGCCATAGAGAAAATTGTTTATGAAAGGAAGAGTCAATCAATGCTGCAAACTTTATCATTGTCTTATTTTAAGAAATTGCCAGTCACCGCAATCTTTAGCATTCATACTATTCAATCAGCAGCCATCAACAGTGAGGCAAATCCTCCAACAGCAGAAAGATTGGGACTTGCTGAAGGTTCAGATGACAATTAGCATTTTTTAGCAATAAAGTATTTTTAATTAAGGTATGTACATTGATTCTTTTAGACACAATGCTATTTATTACACACTTAGCAGACTTCAGCATAGCATAAAGATAATATATACTTACTGAAAACCAAAATTATTCATATTACTCACTTTATTGTGATATTTGCCTTATTGTGGTGTTTTGTATCCAACCAACAATATCTCTGTGAGATGCCTGTATATGCTTTTTAATATTTTCCATTCTACTTATTGTACATCTTCCTGAACATTTCTCCTATTTCAGAGTCACTCAAATATCCCTTATACCCTAGAATGTGAGAGAAATTGATTTTTTCTCACCTATTGCAATAATAAAGACAATTACATTAAAGGACATGAAGAATGAATTTTATTTTACCCTTCAAGTGAGCTTTATTGTAACAATACAGTTAAACATACAATTAGTAGCAGACCAAGAAAACATTTAGACTAATTAGGCCTCAGCTCTAGGAAACAAGTTCACAGATTATGACTGTGAGACAGCAATCAGATCGACTGACTCAATTTAAAACAAAAAAATAAATCAACTCAGAGACCAAAAAAATAAAAAACCATCAATGGTTTTTGTTTTTTAGTGGACATAAATCAGCCATAATGAAATATCAGCCGTTTCTCACATTGAAATAGATTTCATGGTGTCCAGAGCATATGTGACATCTTTAACTTTGAAACAGGCTTTTCTGAACTATCTATGTGATCAAGGGAGAGGAGCCATAGAACAAAGAACAGAGAGGAATAGCATGAAACATGGTGGGATATACCCAGATGGGAAAACAATATTTTGTTCCCACTATTCACTTCATTTTTCTGCAACATGGTTTATAACATACAATATGATAATCACTATAAACATCTTACAGACATTAGAATTATGTTGCATTTCCTGGTTGCCAAAAGCCATGCTAAAATCTAAGATAGCCTAATAATGTTCCAAAGACTAACAACAACAACAACAAAAATGGCAATGAAACACAACGGAATAATTACTATTTGGTAGGGAGAACAACGGAAGCATTTTTTCTCTAGCTATAATCACTTTATAATTATGGCCCCACAAACAAGGCAACACATAAAGGAACAGCAAGGAACTCCCAGTCAGCTCCCATGTTATAAATTTATGGGACCTTCAAGCTTTGAATCTTCTTTGCCCTGACAGGCAATGGGGAACTCTACAGTTCTTAGGCGGCTGCTCCCTTCATCAAAACCAGCATCCAGACCAGATGTTTAGGTTAATGTTCCACAGGAGCTAATCTTTTTTATGTTAAAACCCCATAGAGCATGACAAATAACACACGTCTAGAACATAAATAACTAAAAGGAAAAATCAGGAGAAAGTCGTGTTTTGTGTGTGACAAGGAACAGGCCTAAAGAAAGATGAAAAATGCTTTTTCTAAAATCTGTGGATATCATCAGACATCATGGCTTGTGAAAACTATTTCATTTTTAGTGGAAGAGAAAGTGTGAGTTGCCTTCTGTTCCTTCAGCTATTTAAATTTTCGATGCAGCTACTTCCTGAATGAGGTTTGTCATATGGATTATGTCATACAGACTCCAAGGTCGACCTATCTGGAAAAGGGAGACAGCAATGACCTTGTTTTAATTCATTCAAAGAGTTAAACCAATAACCAAATTTTCCAACAGGCAGTTGGAAATATGAAATTCACTATTTTATTTATTTAATTCCCAAACTGGTCCTTGCAAGAGCATATTCTTCAAGACACTGTAATGATATTCTACCCTTTTATAAACAAACACAGAAAAATGCACATCACTGGGCATAATCCAAGTGTGTACTGAAATTTATTTTTATTTAATAAATATGGAGATCCCCTACTTCATGGAGAGAAATCTACCTTTATATGGCTCTGCAGATAACAATAGATTATATCCCTATTCACACCACCATTTTTAATTGTGTTCTATATTTGGCTTTGCAATAGTATTTTTTCATGTGGTTGTATAAGCCAATGTATTCAGCCATGGTATCGGCATTTCATTTAAACTATTACTTATTATTTTTCATTAAGGATTATGGTTATAATTCCTAGAAGGGAAGCAGCGATGTTTTCTTATGGTTGTGCCAAGCAAGCAGAAGGTAAAAAGAAACTTGCCAAGTCAAGGACCCCCTCTGAAGCTAGGGCTGTGCTAATGGCAGAACATATGGTAAGAACAGTCCGGAGTCCCAACCAGTGAAGGTGAACGGAGAAGACAGCAGTGAGGCTGAGGAAGTGGAGATGCAGACAGGAGGCGGCAATGATGGGGGACTCAGTGGGTGAGAACCTGGGGCTCAGAGAAGAATGACTTGACATGAATGTCAGAGGGGGCCAACTGCTTTGCTAGATGAAAAAAGATGAGTCAGATGCCTTTCCTGGGGTAGAGTATGGAGGAGCTTTGAGATTCTCCTTAACTTTTTGAGACTACTTGGGTGCCATATGATGAATGACAGTGCCAGCGTTTCAAATGGAGCCCCAGCATCTGCTGGAACAAATGCACATTCTAAAGTCACCAGCTTATAAAAGAGCATTAACCCTGCCCAAAGTATGTATCTAAGTAACAATGATTTGTACATCTAGTATGTGCAGTTATCACATGAAAGAGACAGACAGACAAGACCTGAAAATCTATTCAGGTGTAGCGCACAGCTCTTAACAATACCACATCACTACATTCTTATTTTAAGAAAAAAGAACTTGAGACGTCAGTTTCAGACAGCTAAACATCTTCAGTGCTACTAGGCTTCTTTATATACATTGACTTTGACTTCCATTCATATCACAGGCCTTCTTCTAGAGTTATTATCTTTCTACCTTCCACACTATATTCATATTTTAATATTTATTTTAATGAATATTTAATATTTACTTAATATTTAATATTCATACCATCTTTATTGTTTCATATGAGATAGCTTCCCCAGACCACGCTTTAAAAGTCCCACCGTCACTGGGGTGGCAGCCAGCTCGAGGGGGTGACTCATACATTGAATTCTGCAGACACTTAATTTAAGAATGGAGGAGGAAGAATTCTCTTTTCTGCTTGTTTAGGAGCTCTGCAGGAGAAACCGACCTGTCACGTCGACTGTCCGTTCACAGGAGTGTGTTCTAAAGCATCACCTTTAAATAATCTTTCCAAGTATTTTTTTCTCCTAATTATTATACATTGTCATCAGGTGAAAAATAGCCTCTTGGGCTTAGCTGGTGGGTAAAAGAACCATTGGTAGTTAAGTGAATTCCCTAAAATAAAATACGACTCTAAAACAGATAAATATCAATTTTAATCAGGTTATTAATCACCATGCTGACTTGAATGTGTAATTACAGGGAAACAGGTGTTTTGTTATTGTTGCAGTTTTTTGGAATGAGGGAGAGAGGAAATTAGAGATACTGAACAGGCACAACTGAGCATTTTTTTGTGTTCTTGCTCAAGTGACTGTGGGTTTGCTGATGCTGAGTTTGCTCCAGAAATTAGAGTGCCTGGTATTCATATCCTTCCAAAGGAAGCTCGTAGGATTATAAGTAAAAGGTTTCCATGGTGCTGCTTTAAAATACTTGTGGTGCATGCAAAATGCTATTATTTCCAGTATCTAGTAGTGTGGTACTCTGGAGGGTCAGGTCCATGGCCACCATGTGCCCCTCAGTAACAAGCAACTGGGGGACACCAGGAGGAAGAACCCCGGTTTCTCCAGCCTCGGTTAGCCTCTCCATGACTGACTGTGTCTGCTTTCTTGATGGAAGTTTAAAAGAACTTCACAGTGAACGGTTGTGTTGTGTTTTAACCAAAATCCATTACTCCTGGAAACCAATAGTAATCAAAGCAATGTTTAAACCAGTAGTTTGCAATACGTGGTCTCTGACAGTGACAATAGCCGCACCTTGTTAGAAACAGTAGCAGAGAACTTGTTAGAGAAGTCAATTCTCAGATCCCATCCCACTTGTATTGAATCAGAAACTCTGGGCAAGGGACCAGCAATCTGTTTTAACAAAGCGATTCTGTTTCACCATAAAGTCAGAGACACTGGTTGAAACTGTAAGCAATTAGTATAGTTATTCGATGTTACCCTGAGCTTTAATCATTAATTAATCTGAACCTGGCTGTGTCCCCTGACCTTCTTATCACAGCCTTTACATCTCAAGCAGTTTAAACATAAAACACATCTCAGTGCTAAAAAATAAAGCCACATTTTATAAATCTTTTTTACAAAAAGTCTCTATGTAAATTAGGTGAAATTTCCATCCTACCCACAAATGGTATATTCACTCTATGTTTCAGTGATTGATGGAGTGTTTGTCAACCATCACCATACTTCCAGCCACAGCCTGTGACCACTTTTCCTTTGGCCCCATTGGCACTGCCCCTTGACTATAGAAGATACCAGGTCTTTCTCTGTCCTCATTCTCTCTCTCATCTTCTCCTCTACTGAGATCCACTCTGTAAAAATGTATACCACTGTCTTCTCTGTAATGGAACTAGAACTGCAGAACACTCTTTCATGTTCATCCTAATCTCCTTGTGCCTCCTTGTCCCTCCCAGAAACAGAATAACATTGGAAGGACTGTGTTAGATGTGACCATGCTGCTATATGGCGTCTTTTTTGGTGTGTGTGTGTGTGTGTGTGTGTGTGTGTGTGTGTGTGTGTGTGTGTGTGTGTGTGTGTTTATGAGAGTTTTCCTATCAGCTTTTTCTCAAATCTTTTTTACTTGTTTTCTTTTCTACTTGTGAGAGAAAGTGTCCTCTTTTTCTACTTCCTTTCTGATCAATACTTGGAAAATTAAAGTAAGAGATTTCTTGGTAACAGCTACCCCTCCACATACCACCCTTTTAGCGTGTTTTGCCTGGTTTGGTCTAATAAGAGATGGCTATGATAGAGTGGGAAGGTCACTGCAGGTCAAAAGATCTGTGTTCAAGAAACAATTCTAGCACTCAGAGACATGTCAGCACACACCACTGAAAACTCCAAGCCATAGTCCTCTGAGCTGGAAAATGGAATTAATAATCACCTCTGTCCTACACACTCCATACAACTCTTGAGAAGACCAAAGCTTACAATGAATGTGACATCATTATGAATACTGTAATGAGCTCTATAAACCTGAGTTACCATTGTCAGTGAGAGAACTTATCAGATATAAAGTGAAAACACAACTAGGACTTCAAAGCCATTACAAGTCTCCTGAGCATCACAGTGGCCTTTATAGAGTCAGAATGCCACAAACCATTTAGACAGGTTGATCTGATTAACTACCTAGTGAATGTTTATAATAAAAAGCAAATAGTATTTGTTTGGTATTGCTGAAAAAGTTCTAAGTAGAGAAACTTAGAAAACATTGCCTAAGGTATTTTTAATTTAAAGAAAATTTTAAACCAAAGGAGTCAACCCAGCAAAGACCATATGATCTACCAGAACCATGGAAAGAGATTTTGGTCAACGATCCCATATGAAAATGTTTACTAAATCAAAATAGGCTTTGTGGTTAATCAATAATGCATTAATAGATTATGGGAGAGGGGGGTAATCACGCCCTTAAGAAATTACTCTGGATCATTAACAGTAGTATAGATTTCCAGCAATTTAAATGACCCTTGAAAATGAAGCATAGTATTTACTTGCCTGGCATTCCTTTAAGTCTTAGGGAAAAAAATATTGATTTGGAACTCAGAAATCACCAGAACAAAGAAGCTAAAATAAGACAAAATGCCTTAGCTCTCTTTATTGCTAAAACTATATAAGAAATGATTTAAAAAAAAAAAAACCTAGCAGCAAAACTGCTATCTACATTATTTTTCCTTGTATATAATCTTGAAAAAAACAGCCTATATACTTCTAAAGTGCATTCTCATAGACATTCAGCCCAGCATGGGCTCACACTGATCCCAAATCCTCAGTGTCAATTTCCCAAATTTAGTGTCTTCTAAGGTCACTTTCTTCTGTTACCAAAGATTAGAGTCCTTTAGCAAGGCAGGGTCCTTAAAGAAAATATATTGGCATCAAAAAGACCTATTTTCCAGTTCAGAAGATAAATGTCTTTAATATAAACGTTATATAAACAAACAAAAAATGAGAGAAACATCAGGGCTTGCTAATATGGTCTCGTGTTTTTCAGTGTGTGGCCCATAAACCACTAGTGACAGAATTAACTAGGTTATTAGTTTCATATATTCTTATTTAGTTTCTCAAAAGTATCATAGGATTGAGTATTTTTAAGTGAGGTATCTAATAAATGAAAGGCACCAATATAACACTTAGGTTTTATTTATAGAACAATCTACCTTTTAAAATAAAATATCTTCTTAGAAAATACTAAATAAGATAGGAGCCTCCCAAAGGGCAGTTTCCATGGTCACAGTCTGCAAAAGGGCTTCTGCAGGCACAGCCCCCTTTCCCTGGGTCCCCAGGGGATTCCCAGCAGGGGAGATTCTGTGAGTGACAGATGCCTCTCCCAATGAAAATTCACTCTTTGCCTTGGAGTGATAAAAAACAGCATACAATTAATGCCATTTCCTCAAAATTTACACAAAACTGAATTCTAATCATATTGGAGAGAATCTGGCTTTGTTATAAACCTCTGTGAATTAAAAACAAAGAGCACAATGGATCATGTTGGAAAGGCACATGCCCATTTTAAGCTTTTTTTCTTCCTTGTTTTTAGGACTTTGTCCAAATTCAAATGTCATGGACTTGTCCTAAAAGGGTATAGGTCCAGTAAACACTTAATAGTTATCACCTTACTTCCCAGAACAAAAAAAAAAAAAAAAAAAAAGAAAGAAAAGAAAGAAATTTTAAAGTTATTTTGGTATTTATTAGTATAGTAATTTTTCTACATCTTGAAAATGTGGTGTTTACCAAAGAAAACATAAATGACCAGATGATTGAAATGACCTTCACCAAGTCAAGTCTATGACAATAATGATACATTGGGCCAGCTGGTCATCAACTGCATGACCTACATGTCTCACAGAACATGGTGTATTTACAATAGTAGTATTCAAGATGATCATTTATCAAGGTTCCTGGTAAATTATTTCCCATTAATAATTATAACTTAGCCTGACCTGCAGTGGTGCAGTGGATATAGCATCAACCTGGAGTGCTGAGGTCACCTATTCAAAACCCTGGCTTATACCGTCAAGGCACATACGAGAAGCAACTACAAGTTGATACTTCTTGCTTCTCCCAACCTCCTTTTCTCTCTCTCTTCTCTCTCTAAAAATCAATAAATAAAGTATTTTTAAAAATAAATTAAAAAAATAATTATAGCCAACTAGTTAATAGAAAACTACTGACTTAATGTTTACTTAACTTAAATCCTTTAAATTAAAAATAAACTACATATAAGATGCCACCTCAGCTGAGGTTCATAGTATACTTGCTTCCTCATTTTGGACCTAGGGGGCGCCCGTCTGTTGATCTTGGAGAATGCATGGCATAAAATTGGATGGCTAAAATTCACCTTCTAAAATGCTCTTCAAGAAGAATAACTCTCCTATCATGGACATTATATTCATTACCAGCAAATAAACATTCAATTCATCATTCTCAGAAACATTTTTGGAGGACCAATTGGGTTTGTGGCTCAATTTTTCAGTCAGCCCAGCCCTGAACTCCCATCTCTTACTTTTCTTCAAAACACACCTTCAAGAAAAGAAATGCCCTGTTTTCTTCCCCTGAGGGGGACAGCTAAATTAGATGTTTTAAAATTGTAATTTGTTTAGTGACATAATAGAAATTCAAACTGAGCTCTAGACCATAGAAATAATTATTAAATCTAAAGGTTTCCAACCCACTCCTTATGAATGATTATCAGAATTGCAGTTCATAAATTCTTGAGAAACTCAGTTTATAATTCTAGCTTTTCTGTCTATACAAAGGTTAGAATTTAATCAGTCAGCACGTTAAACCTCTTAATTTTTATAAATACCTCTTCTGTGTTGTGATTAGCATTAGTAAAAATGGCTTAAAGTGAATAGTC
Organism: Rhynchonycteris naso; assembly: GCA_037038555.1. Taxonomy (NCBI): domain Eukaryota; kingdom Metazoa; phylum Chordata; class Mammalia; order Chiroptera; family Emballonuridae; genus Rhynchonycteris; species Rhynchonycteris naso. Next base: position 59,220,689 of record CM072995.1, on the reverse strand, counting down.
TGAGAATGTCATTTGTAATCTTTCATTTATTATTTGCATTTTTTTTACATTTAATCTGGAATTAATAGTACAATGGCACATGTTCTTAATTCTTTATTTTAAATATCAGTCCTAAATAACATTCCTAATTCAATTTAATTTTCTTTTAAATCACATTTTGGATTCTTCTAAATACCAAGCCATGCGCTGTAGTCCATGAATATATTCATTAGGTCTGAAGCCAGTGGTGTGCAAACTTATCAATAACTCGCAAGTAAAAGAACTGAAAGACTGCTCCAATTTGAAGTCTCCTGACAACACTCTGAAGCTAAAATCTTTCAGTCTATCAAGCATAGATTTATTCACGATTTTTGACCTTAAGAGATTTCAGGGAAAAAAGAGCTGAAAAATTGAAGGTCTAATCATCGGATAAAAACTACTTCTAGAACACAGAATATTATTCCAAAATGCATAAGTCGCACCAAGATAGTGTAAAATAACAAAGGAACTCAACATTTTTTGCCCTTTCTCTTCTAATACAAATAATGACATGAATCTTTGGTGTGGCTTGAGCCTAATACTCTATCTAAATACTTTTATGTCCACATTAAAATAGGAATAAAAAGATAAATATTGGCAAGTCTGTTCAGTGCATAAAATTATATGTAACTACCAATAGCATAAGAAAGAACTGCCTTCTCTGGGTTAGATTTACCTCTCCAGAAAATGTACAAGAAGAAAGTGCCTTAGAGGAAGAGCTAGATGATATCATGATACTCTAAGTTCTGCATTAGGGATATCTCAGAAATGTTTTTCCCAATTTACACAGTGCCCAGCCCACTGTCTGTAACCTGGCATGCACTCTATTGGGGTTAGCATCGCAGAGTACTTTCTTTCGTTCTTTGTGTAGTGTCCACCACCTCCATGGATACAGAGGGGAATGGCCCAGGGCAGATTTGAAATGTATATCTCAGGAATAAAGGAGAAAGGCTTTGGCATTTTTATCTTACCAAGACAGTACACAGATACCAGGGGAAATTCAGATAAGTTAGCCTGGAAGTGTAAGGCAAAGGAAAACTGGGTAAATACAGGAATATTTTTCTCTACTTTAGAGATAGGGTTATCCCCACCGCACAGGGATGGGTTGCTTGAATATGTCTCCCTTGCCCACTCCTAGAGTTAATCTGAATGATCAGTCAAGTCAGAAGTAACTACATCGACTGAGCATCGTGTGCATGAGCCCCAGGGATGGTAGAGAGAGCTCTGGCTTTGCAAACAGGGCTGTACAGGTTCCACGCCAATCCCAGCACCTGCCTAGCAGTACACCTGTATAAGAACAAGGAATTAAAGCAGCTCACGTCAACAAGGCTAGTTGTATTTAACTGAAGTCCTCATGTGTCTGAGGGTGAAGCTGCAGGACCTGCTGCCTTGACCCAATGCCAAGGTCAGACAAATAACATGTATATAAATAAAGATCAAGAGACTTTGGGGGCTGGGCTGTTAGAAAAAGCCCTACAGATGAGGTGAGACTGGGAAGGGCCTCCAAGAGGGATCTGTTTTTGGCAAAAGGGGATAAGAAAGAATGCAATGATTATAACTTGAAGTAAAGTTCAGTCTGCGTTCAGCCCTATTGGAGGACTGTCAGAGATGCTAGGAAAGGAGTCATTTAGAGAGCTGAAAAGGGTCGAAAATGCCAGAATAACTAGTGCTGACACTCTCATTCTTTGCTACCCAAGCTGTGATGTTAGGGCTGGCAGCAGCAACACCACACGGGAGCTTATTGAAATACAGTTTTAGGACCCCGTCAGACCTCCTGGTTCAGAATCTGCATTCTGGCAAGATATACACATGGTTCTCGGAAGGGTACTGCTCCATGATTTAACTAAATCACCTAGGACACTAAAGTTGACAGTGAGCTGGGGAATCTCCATTTTCAACAGACATCCCCAGACGAGACAAGCAAGAGGACAGCGTACACCAGGCAGCAGCTCAGAAACATTACTGATATAGATGACTGAATAGATATGAGGGTAAAGGGACAAGAAGTGGTCATTTAAAAGACAGTAACTGTAATGTAGACAGTATTATACCTGGGCAGCAGGGTTAGCCACACCCACTAAAAACTACCTCTTTGTTTTCCAGCTTGGAACACAAGAGTGTAGAATGGATAATATACCAAGGAGTCTTCCTGGACCTCAGGAAATTCATTCCATAGAGAACACCTTCATTTCGTCTTTCTTCTTCCAAGGACAGCTGGAAGCAAATCGCTCAGCCAAGAGAGTCAGCTGCTGGTAACCAGAATGCTGCTTATGTAGAGTACAAGAAACATTGTCTGGCATGTAGTAGGTATTCCAAGAATGTGGTGGTCGTGGTTGTTATAATAAAAACAATTATTACTAATAGCCTGGCTGTGCTTCCTCCCCTAGCCCAGGTGTAGTCAACCTTTTTATACCTACCACCCACTTTTGTATCTCTGTTAGTAGTAAAATTTTGTAACTGCACACCGGTTCTACAGTAATGGTGATTTATAAAGTAAGGAAGTAACTTTATAAAATTTATAAAGCAGAGTTACAGCAAGTTAAAGCATATAATAATAATTACTTACCAAGTACTTTATGTCAGATTTTCGCTAAGTTTGGCAGAATAAATCTTTATAAAACAACTTACTATAGTTAAATCTATCTTTTTATTTATACTTTGCATACATAGAAATTACATTAGTTAATTGAATTATTAGTGGGATCCCTGAGGCTGATGCTGAGAAACTAAATATTGAATATCCGGTTCGATTTTTGTGAGGAACAAACGAATATTTCCTTTCCGAAATATTCAGGTGGTTTCTTTCTTTAGTCATAATATGATTAATAGCACTAAATTCGGATTCCACAAGATATGAGGTAGGGAAAGGGATCAATAAACTGAACGCCATTTTCCACATATTTGGATATAAGACTGGCATTTTTTTATTTTGCCATAGGTCTTTATATCCACCATTGTCGAATTTATATTTACTTTCTTCATCATATCTAATTTCTAACAGTTCTTCTTGGCAAGTTGTATCAGCCTCTTCAATATTTGCGGTAAAAGGATTTTTCATCCAGTCATATACTCAATTTCAAAATATCTTCAAATTGTTTTTTCCAAGTCCAATTTAAGTTTGTTGAAGTGGCTACTGAATCTGTCAATATCCTCTGGAGTTACATCATCTTTTATAGATGATAATTGAGGAAACTGATACAATTCTCTCTTCAATAGATTATGACAAAGTAGTTCAAGTTTGTCAATAAATAATAGCACAATACTTCGGCAACCTATAAGAGTTTTATTAGCTCCTTGAAGCTGCTAATTGACATTGTTAAATCTCTTGAAAATATCTGGCAAGTAAAAGGCATCATCCTTTACTGTTTTTAACTGTTGACACAGATTGGTCTCATTATTACTTTCAAAAAATTGTATGTCACTATCATATAATGCTAGAAATCTAGCCAAAGATGTACCCTTTGACAGCCACCAAACTTCTGTGTGCAAGAGTAACTTAATATAATCTTCATTATTGTCCTGGCAAAGCTGCCGAAACATTATATTATTCTTTGCATTAAATTTGATCTTGTTTATGGCTCAAATTATTATAGTTAATGATGAATGGAGACTTGTACTTAGATGTTTTCCTACAAGATGTTCTTGTACCACACAATGAATACATAAAACATTTGGCACTTCCTGATTCAAATAAGCAACAAATCCACGATAGCAACCTACCATTGATGGTGCTCCATCAGTAGCACATGCAACAATATTATTTAAAGGAATATTATTTTTTGTAAAGTATGTTCTCACAGTACTAAATATAGATAATCCTTTCATATCTATGATGAGATTTATTGCAAATAGCATTTCTTCTCATAATATATTGTTTTCATCAAAATAATGTACATATGCCATCAATGAAGCACCATTATCTGCAATGGTAGATTCGTCCAATTGCATGGAAAATGAAGAGTTTTGGAGAATACTTACAAGTTTGTTTTCAACATTAACTGCCATTTCATCAGTTCGTCGCTTTACTGTGCTATCGCATAGGGACAGTTTTTAAAATTTGAGGTATATTCTGAATCACTACTGTTGAGATAAATTCTTTTATAGAGGGTATAATTACAGTTTCTCCAATATTATAGCTTTTACCACTTTTTGCAATTATTTGTGAAATGCAATAAGTGGCAATTAATCCATCTTCATTCGTTGTATGTTGTTTCTTAAATGACGCAACGATTGTTGAACGATTTTGAAATTTTTTATATATTTCCTGAAAATATTCAATGGGCTTGTCCTTGTCATTTGGATGCTTTGTAGAAAGATGTTCTCGCAATTGACTTGGCTTCATTGCCCCATTGGATAATGTTTTATAGCACAATAAACACATTGGATGTTGTTTATTTGCAACAGATTCTATGAAACCCATCTTCACATACTCTGGCGAATAACCGTGTGTGTAGTTTTTTGTTTTGTTTCTTTTTTTGAGACATGAGCTCATGATATTTCACAATATATTGTTTGAAGCTGTAAGCACATGCTTGCTCTCAGAAATCTAACTACGTACTGACTTTAGTTTCAATTACGTAATGATTTAGCTTCACTCACGTAATGTGAACAAAACTTATACGCTTGAAGTCTGTTGCATGGTTGCGACAAGTGTAGTTGAGTGAGAATTTGTCGAGACGAGACTAAGTCAGTGAGTATCCATGGTTGTGCGTCTTATAAAATTTTATGTAGCAGGTGTTGGTTAATGGCATCACTTCTTAGCGATTCAGGTGAAGTAGTGAGACATCGGCTAGTTTTGGCAGTGCAAGGGGGGGTTCCTAGAATGTCACCCTATTACTCTAAAATCTGGGAATTGAGATGAAAATATGAGTTAGTTGGTGTCTCCATTGTCCGGCAGTTTCTGTCATAGAAAGAAGTGTGAAACCATGGAGTTCTTTGTCTATGGGGTAATAAAACAACGAACTGCTAGTTTTTGGATGACAAGAGTGGTTATAAACTGCCTGCCGGATCGGGCGGCAGGTGTGGATCCGGAGTCAGGTACCTGGCCACTTGTGGATGCGGGCCAGGTGGTCTCAAAAGAGGTCGGTGTGGTCCCAATACAAATGCCCTGTAACAGAGTCTGACCACTGTCCTGATCTTGACTGGTCAACATCAAGATTAGTTGATTAGTATGTAATCGCGGCGTCATGTGGTTGCTCCGCTACCATCCACCATGAAAGCTGAAATACCCACTGGTGGGCGGTAGGGACCAGGTTCACTACACTACCCTAGCCAACCTTCTCCCTGTGTACGGTTGGTTTTTCTGAGTTCATTGAGACTTAAGAACCTCGGTGAGACAAACCTGATTTGAGGCAAACCAGCCCAAAGCTGAAGAACCCAGTCATCTTCTGAATCCAAAGAAATAGAAGTCAGAGAAAGAAACAGATGGGCCCTACTGTCTTTTCAAAAGACACACCTAGAATTAGATGAAGCATCACATGTTTCAAAATCAGAAACTAAAGACATTCTCTTTTTTTCAAGTTCAATAACATGGTCATCCTCAAATACAAGCCCTAACTTTCCCATTGTTTCTGATTTTGTTTTTGTAGATAATATATTTTTGGTTTTTTGCAGATGATGGCAATGACAATAATGATGACTAATGTTGCTGAAAATATTCCACCTTACCAAACTACTTTGTGGTACCTTAAAAACCATAAGCTCTACAAATCTCATCATGTCCTAATGCACTGTTTCATACTACCCAGGAAGGAGAGCAGCCTCTATCATTCATCAAAGTGTCTTCCCTAATGCATTCGAGGTGCCTCTTAGCAGTCCCTCATCTGCGCACCAAACAGGTTTTCTTCTCACTCCTCTGCTACAAAATTACTGCTTTTCGATGTTTCCCCATTTTTCTTATTTAAATATTTATAAGTGCAATGTAGTCATGTCCCAGTTCGTCAATACTAATTCCTCTTCTATTTAATGAGAGAGAAATGCAAACCATTAAATACTCAGTTAATGTTTCTCTCTAACTACTTGCTGACTTGTTTCTTTGACTGGCCTCTGACTTGTTCTCATCATCCTGAATCTGCTACTCGAATCTGGTCCAGGCTATGAGGATGGGGGACTTTCAGGGAATATCCATCTCTCAGAGATCATTTAAGTGGCATCCTAGCCAATGATTTAGGGAGAATCTGTTAAATATTTTTCTCAAATGTACACCAAAATGAATTTGAGATAAATGGTCTTTATGTAAAAAATTTAAAAGTGTATAAGAGAAAACAGAGCGCTAATATGACCTTGACTTAAGAAAAAACTTTTTAAAGCACGATGCCAAAGTCACAGACCTTAAAGGATAATGATTAATATATTTAACTGAATAAAAATACAAAACTTGTGAAAGGCAAAAACAAGCCTGATTTTATCAGCAATATTAAAAGGCAAAGTAAGTATCTGGGGTAAATACTTGTAATGTATGATGAAGAAAAGATGCATCATTTTATATAGAAAAAGTGAAAGAAAAATAAAAAATGTCCAAAATAAATTTTTAAAAATTAAAGGCAAAGGCTATGAAAAGTATATTCATAAAAGAAGAAATACAACAGCCAATATGCATACAAATGTGTTTAGCTTCTTATATCAAACAAACACAAATCAAAGCTACAATATAAGATTATATTATTCATCTATCAATATTTCATGTACTGCTCTGGTAGCATAAGTTGATTCACATTTTCTAGAACTCAACTTGCCAATGTTATTTTTAAACTTTTAAACTGCATAGCCCTGGCCAGTTTGCTCAATGGTAGAGCATATACCTGGCGTGTGAATGTCCCAGGTTCGATTTCTGGTCAGGGCATACAGGAGAAGCGACCATCTGCTTCTCCACCCCTCCCCCTCTCACTTCTCTCTCTCTCTCTCTCTCTCTCTACTTCTCTCTTCTCCTCCCCTCCTGCAGCCATGGCTCAATTAGAGCGACTGGCCCACAGTGCTGAGGATGGCTCCATGGCCTCCACCTCAGAGTTAAAAAATGGCTTCAATTGCAATGGAGCAAGGGCACCAGATGGACAGAGAATCACCCCCTAGTGGGCTTGCCAGGTGGATGCCAGTCGGGGAACATGTGGGAGTCTGTCTCTGCCTCCCCTCCTCTCATTAAAATAAAAAAAAAAACGAAAAAGAAAATTGTGTATATGCAATGCCAACTTGTACAAACATCACAATTAGACATAAGGTTGTTGTTTATTAAAGCAACCAACAATACAGAAGATATACATAATTGAAATACTTTATGACCATGAAATTTTTTTTCTTTTATTTAATTAATTGTGTTTACATTGATTCTAGTGTCGCCCAAATGCATGCTCCATCCCCCATATTCCCCTCAACATCTCCCTTGTCCCACTCCTTACAGCATCCTCCCCCCTTCCCTTCATGTTTATCCCATGATATCATTCCCTTTTCCCCTGTCCTCTTTTCCTCTGGTCCCTTTGATCCCTCCTGTGTCCCAATTTCCTTCCTCAGTTCTCATTGTTCCTTGGATTCCTCAAATGAGTGAGGTCATATAATATTTTTCTTTCTCTTCCTGAATTATTTCACTTAACATAATAGTTTTCAAGTCCATTCATGTTGTTGCAAAAGGTAAGATTTCCTTCTTTTTCATGGCCCCATAGTATTCCATTGTGTATATGTAGGATAGCTTTTTAATCCACTCGTTTACTGATGGACACTTGGCCTGCTTCTAGATCTTCGTTATTGTGAACAGTGCTGCCATAAACATGGGGGTCCTTTTCTTTTTTTCAGTCAGTGATATGATGTTTTGGGGATATATTCCTAAAAGTGGGGTGGCTGGGTCTAAAGGCAGATCCATTTTTAATTTTTTGAGGAATCTCCATACCGTTTTCCACAGTGGCTGCACCAGTCTGCATTTCGATCAGCAGTGCAGGAGGGTTCCCCTTTCTCCACATACTCGCCAGCACTTATTCTGTGTTGTTTTGTTAATGAGCGCCATTCTGACTGGTGTGAGGTGGTATGTCATTGTGGTTTTAATTTGCATTTCTCTAATGATTAGTGATGTTGAACATTTATTCATCTGTCTATTGGCCATCTGTATGTTCTCTTTGAAGAAGTGTCTATTCATTTCTTGTGCCCATTTTTTGATTGGGTTGTTTGTCTTCCTGGTGTTGAGTTTTACAAGTTCTTTATAAGTTTTGGTTATTAACCCCTTACCAGATGTATTTTCGAATATGTTCTCCCATTGTGTGGTTTGTCTTTTTATTCTGTTCATATTGTCCTTAGCTGTAGAAAAGTTTTTTAGCTTGATATAGTCCCATTTGTTTATCCTGTCTTCTATTGCAATTGCCCGTGGAGGTAAATCAGCAAATATATCGCTGCGAGTGATGTCTGTGAACTTCTGCCTATATTTTCTTCTAAGATGCTATGGTTTCATGACTTACATTTAAGTCTTAACCATTTTGAGTTTATTTTTGTAAATGGTATAATTTGGTGGTCTAGTTTCATTTTTTTGCAAGTAGATGTCAAATTTTCCCAACACCATTTGTTAAAAAGACTGTCTTTACTCCATTGTATGCTCTTATCTCCTTTTTCAAATATAAATTGTCCATAAAAATGTGGGTTTATTTCTGAGTTCTCTGTTCGGTTCCATTGATCTATATGCCTGTTCTTATGCCAGTATCAAACTGTTTTGAGTAAAATGGCCTTATAGTATAACTTGATATCAGGAAGTATGATACCTCCCATTTTATTCTTCATTTTCAAGATTGCTGAGGTTATTTGTGTTCTTATTTGGTTCCATATAAATTTTTGGAATATGTGTGTTCTATATCTTCAAAGTATGTCATTGGTATTTTAATTGGTATTGCATTGAATTTATAAATTGCTTTGGGTAATATCGACATTTTAATGACATTTATTCTTCCTAACCATGAACACGGTATATGTTTCCACTTGTTTGTGTCTACCTTGATTTCTTTTATCAATGTTTTATAATTTTCCGAGTACAAGTCCTTAACCTCCTTGGTTAAATTTACTCCTAGGTACTTTATTTTTGTTGTTGTTGCAATAGCGAAAAGGATTGTTTTCTTAGTTTCTCTTTCTGACAGTTCATTGTTGGTGTATAAAAATGCCTCTGATTTCTGAGTATTAATTTTATATCCTGCCACTTTGCTGAATTCATTTATCAGGTTGAGTAGTTTTTTGACTGAGACTTTAGGATTTTCTATATACAGTATCATACCTTCTGCAAATAATGATAATTTTATTTCTTCTTTTCCAATTTAGATGTCTTTTATTTCTTCTTGTTGTCTGATTGCTGTAGCTAGGACTTCCTGTACTATGTTGAATAAGAGTGGTGAAAGGAGGCACCTCTGCCTGGTTCCTGATCTTAAGGGGATTGCTTTTAATTTTTGTCCAATTTAGTATGATGTTTGCTGTGGGTTTGTCATAGATGGGCTTTATCATGTTGAGGTATGTTCCCTGTATTCCCACTTTGCTGAGAGTTTTGATCATAAATGGGTGCTGGATTTTATCAAATGCTTTTTCTGCATCTATTGTTTTTTCCTTCACAGGGACAGGGAGAGAGAGTCAGAGGAGGAATAGATTGGGACAGAGAGACAGAAACAAAGAGAGAGGTGAGAAGCATCAATCATTAGTTTTTCGTTGCCCTCGCAACACCTTAGTTGTTCATTGATTCCTTTCTCACATGTGTCTTGACCGCAGGGCCTTCAGCAGACCGAGCACCCCCTTGCTGGAGCCAGTGACCTTGGGTACAAGCTGACGAGCTTTTTGCCCAAGCCAGATGGGCCCACACTCAAGCTGGCAAGCTCGGGGTCTTGAACCTGGGTCTTCCGCATCCCAGTCTGACGCTCCATCCACTGAGCCACTACCTGGTCAGGCTCAGCATCTATTAAAATTATTATGTGGTTTTCCTCCATCCTTTTTTTATGTGATGAATCATATTGATTGATTTACAAATATTACCATTCTTGCCTCCCAGAATTAATCCCACTTGATTATGATGTATGGTTTTTTTCATATATTCCTGGATCCGGTTTGCTAATATTTTGTTGAAGATTTTAGCATCTAAGTTCATCAGGGATATTGGCTTATAATTTCCTTTCTTTCTTTTCTTTTTGCCTAGTTTTGGAATGAGAATTATGCTTGCCTCATAAAAGGAGCTTGGACATCTTCCTTCCTCTTGAATCTTTTGAAATAGCTTGAGAAGGACAGGAATTAGTTCTTCTTTGAATATTTGGTAGAATTCCCCCGTGAAGCCATCCAGCCCAGTGCTTTTGTTTGTTGGGAGTTTTTGAATAACTTTTCAATCTCATTAGTTGTAACTGGTCTGTTTAGGTTTTCTGATTCTTCCAGATTGATTTTTTTATTAATTTTAATAGGGCGACACCAATAAATCAGGGTACATATGTTCAAAGAAAACATCTCCAGGTTATCTTATCATTCAATTATGTTGCATACCCATCACCCAAAGTCAAATTGTCCTCTGTCACCTTCTATCTGGTTTTCCCTGTGCCCCTCCCCTCCTCCCTATCCCACCCTCTCCTCTCTCTCCCCACCCCATAACCACCACACTCTTGTCCATGTCTCATAGTCTCACTTTTATGTCCCACCTATGTATGAAATCATGCTGTTCTCAGGTTTTTCTGATTTACTTATTTCACTCCTTATAATGTTATCAAGGTCCATCCATTTTGTTGTAAATGATACGATGTCATCATTTCTTATGGCTGAGTAGTATTCTATAGTATATATGTACCAAAGCTTTTTAATCCACTCGTCCTCTGATGGACACTTGGCAGCATTGTTCACAATAGCAAAGATCTGGAACCAGATTGATTTTTGAAAGATTATGTGTTTCAAGGAATTTATCCTTTTCACCTAGGTGTCAAATTTTTTGGCATATAGTTCTTTATAGTATTTTCTTACAATATTTTGTATTTCTGTTGTGTCAGTTATTTCTCCACTCTCATTTGTAATTTTATTTATTTGAGCCCTCTCTCTTTTTTTCTTGGTGAGTCTGGTTAAGGGTTCATTGATCTTGTTTACCTTTTTAAAGAACCAACTCTTGGTTTCATTGATCCTCTGTATTGTTCTTTAGCCTCTATGTCATTTATTTTTATTCTGATCTTTATTATTTCCTTCTTTCTACTGCCTCTGAGTTTTACTTGCTGTTCTTTTTCTAGTTTTTTTAGATGCAGGGTTAAGGTTTTTTTTAAGCTTTTTCTAGCTTCTTAAAGTATGCCTGTAGTGCTATAAACTTCCCTCTCAGTACTGCTTTTGCTGTGTCTCATAAATTTTAAGTTGTTATATGCTCATTATCATTTGTTTCTAGGAATACTTTTATTTCTTCTTAGATCTCATTGTTAATCCATTTGTTATTTAATAACATGCTATTTAGTTTCCATGTGCTTGAGAATTTTTTAGTTTTTCTGTTATGGTTGATTTCTAGTTTAATGCCATTGTGATCAGAGAAAGTGCTTGATACGATTTCAATCTTCTTACATTTTTTGAGACCACTTTTGTGCCCTAGCACATGGTCCATTCTAGAAAATTTACCATGAACACTTGAAAAGAATATATATTCTGCTGCTTTAGGGTGAATGGTTCTAAAGATATTCATTAAATCCATTAGATCTAGTGTGTCCTTTAAGTCTGCTGTTTCTTTATGAATTATTTTTCTTGAGGATCAATCTAGTGATGCTAGTGGGGTATTGAAATCCCCTACTATTATAGTATTGCTGTTGATTTCACCCTTTATATCCATCAAAGTCTGCTTTATATATTTCGGTGCTCCTAAATTAGGTGCGTAGATATTTATAATGGTTATGTCTTCCTGTTGAATTGTTTCCTTTATCATTATGCAGTGACCTTCTTTATCTCTTACTGTGGCCTTTGTTTTAAAGTCCATTTTGTCTGATATAAGTATTGCTACCCCAGCTTTCTTTTCATTTCCATTTGCATGAAATATTTTTTTCCATCCTTTTACCTTCAGTCTATGTGTATCTTTCGTTTTGAGGTGTGTCTCTTATAGACAGCTTATGTGGGTCCTGTTTTCTTATTCATGCAGCTACCCTATGTCTTTTCATTGAATCATTTAATCCATTTACATTTAAGGTTATTATTGATATGTAGTTGTTTATTGCCGTTTTATTCTTTAAAGCTATCTTCCTTTTTTACTATATTCTTTTTCCTTTTTGTTCTGTTTACAACAGGCCCCTTAACATTTCTTGCAGCATTGGTTTGGTTGTAATGAATTCCTTGAGTTTTTTTGTTTTTGTTTTTGTCTGGGAAGCTTTTTATTTCTCCTTCTATTTTATTTATTTATTTTTTTAAAGTTTCAGCAGAACTTATTTCATTTTATTCATTTTAGAGAGGAAACACAGAGTGAGAGAGAGAAAGAGAGAAAGGGGGGAGGAGCTGGAAGCTCAACTCCCATATGTGCCTTGACCAGACCAGTGCAGGGTTTTGAACTGGCGACCTCAGTGTTCCCAGGTCGATGCTTTATCCACTGTGCCACCACAGGTCAGGCTTATTTCTCCTTCTATTTTAAATGATAGCCTTGCTGGATAAAGAAGTCTTCGTTGTAGGCTCTTGTTCTGCATTACTTTGAATATGTCTTGTCCTTCCCTTCTGGCCTCAAGTGTTTTTGTTGAAAAGTTGGATGTCATCCTTATGGTGGCTCCTTTGTAGATGATAACCTTTTCTTTCTCCAGAAGCTTTTAATATTTTCTCTTTATCTCTTGCTTTGGTATTTTAATTGTGATGTGTCTTGGTTTAGATTTATTTGGGTTTCTCTTTAATGGAGTTCTCTGTGCTTCTTGAACTTGTGTGACTTTTTCCTGCATCAATTTAGGGAAGTTTTCAGCTATGATTTCATTGAACAAGGTTTCTATCCCTTGTTCCTTCTCTTCTTTTTCAGGAACCCCTATGATGTGGATGTTGTTTCTCTTTTGGTTGGCACAGAGCTTTCTAGGATTTCCTCAGATTATTTTACCCTCTTTCTTTTGCTGCTCTGCTTCTGTGTTTTCATTTATTTTGTCTTTTAAATCACTGATTCGATCCTCTGCTTCATCTAGCCTATTAATTGCTTCTAGTGTATTCTTTATTTATGATATTGTGTTTGTCATTTACAACTGGTTCTTCTTTATTATTTCAATGTCCTTTTTGATGATGCTTGTAATCTTTTTATTTATGTGCTCATTGTGTCCATCTCTTGTTGTTCTAAGATCTTTCAGCATTCTACTTGTTCTTATTTTAAACTCTGCATCTCGTAGTTTGGTTATTTCCATATCAGTCAGTACATTTTCTGGAGGTTTCTCTTGTTGATTCATTTGGATTGCACTTTTCTGTCTTCCCATTATGTCTGTGTGTTTGGATGTGTTGTTTATAGAGGTGGTTGAGTCTAGAGTTGGTGTTGTCTGCCTCATGACCATGAATATTTATGATCTAAATCAACACTTATTACCTTATAATAACAACCTTATTAAAAACTGTTCATGATACATTGCTATAGTAGAAAAAAGAAAGGTTAGTGAATGACACTTTCATCTTGCAATTTATTTTGTGGAAAATGAAAATAATAAAATGTATGGGTTTGCATAAGACACTAAAATATTCAGCATTAATATTTCGGTGATATTTAGTGGGTTGTTAATCAATAATTTTTTATAATATATATGTGTTATATAATTTAATGCATGTTGATTAAAAAAAATAAATATTTACAATATGTGAAAGGAGAAAGGGCAAGAGACAGTGACAAAACATGCAGACAGGGCTCCCTTTCTTTTTACTAAGTAGAAAGGGCCCTCCTTCAAAGTGACGAGTTACAGAGGGCTGACAGGTGATAGTTGTGTCATCTCCTCCACTCTGAATCACATTCCATTGCTCTCTATCTTTCTCTACTAGTCTAGGAATTATAAACAGTTAAATGTCAACATGGGTTATAATGGACTTCTAGAAGGATTTTCCTGATGACTTATAAAACATTGTGCATCCATCTACCATTGATGCAAGATTTCAAAGGACTGTGCGAGCTCTGAGTTTCCTGTGTTGTGCTGGATGATCTGAGATAGCCTCACCCCTGGCATTTCTCGGGCCAGCCTCTTTGTTTAGCCTGAGCACCTGTTCAGAACTCCTACCCTAACCCCTTCTCCCACAGCCTCTCCTAAACATGGCCTGCTTTTTTCAGAAGCTGAGGTAGATGTGATACTATCACTAGAAGCCATGTGGCAAACCAGAATAAAAATCATAAAATTAAAATTCTAAATTAGAAAAGAAAAACTTTTGTCATTTTAGAATCTAATAAAAACCAATACTTCTTGTTCCAAGGAAGAATGGTGCTTATTCACATAATACAAGTATCATATGAATTAAACTGATAGACTGTGGACCATGAACTAAGCGTATAGACATAAATTTTCAGGGAGTTCTTAGCAGGATTAACTGACCTTGAAGGACAGATCCAAGCAGATATTTATAGAGGCAGGTCAAAGAGATAGGTTTCCAAATGGCCAATTCCCTGCAGCTAAATGAAAATACTCTATGAATATGCTGGTGGTTCTCTTGGTGCCCCAAAGGCCCAAAATTATTTTGGCTTTTCATTGTGAATTGCTTGGATGCCATCCCTGAAGCACACTCACTAACTGTAAGGGCCCTGGAACCTTGTGTCTGCAGTTCAGAGAATCTTCCAGCAGATGGCACTATTGGTTTATTGAGTAATGCAGCTGGTACCAGTCTCCAGGCAGACTATAAGTAGCCCCATTGGCATAGTCTCCCTAAGATAGCTATCTTCATTATTTCTAAACACAAAAACTATTTATGTATGAAGACTATCAGAGGAAAAGAAACCTATAATAATAAATGTAAGTACTATAGAAAGGTTATATGAATTGAGGTTCCATTTTCAAATATAAAATTTAAAAAAGGTCTATAGACACTTTGAATCTCTTAGCTGATATCTTATCAATTAATATTTTTGAATTCCTTAACCAGAGTTTATATACTTTTTTTCTTATATAAGAAGCCGGGAGGTAAAGAGACAGACTCTCGCATATGTCCCAACCAGTATCCGCCCAGCAAGCCCCCTATTGGGTGATGCTCTGCCCATCTGGGGCCAGTGCTCCATTGTATGGCAACTGAGCTATTTTAGCTCCTGAGGTGAGCCATGGAGTCATTCTCAGCACCCTGAGCCATTGCTGTGGGAGGGGAAGAGAGAGATAGAAAGATGAGGGAAAAGGGGGCTGGAAAAGCAAATGGTCACTTCTCCTATGTCCCTGACTGGGAATCAAACCCAGGACATCCACATACTTGGCCGATGCTCTACTGCTGAAGCAACTGGCCAGAGCCCAGAGTTTATATTTTTCTACATTCTAAAACATAGCCTTTGTTGCCCTTCTTCCAGGCTTGCATGTTCTAATTATTGTGAGATTTAACCATCATTTATTCTATGAGCCCTACAACCAAGAAAATGAAATCCTTAATTATCCCTAAGTGACCATGCTGACCACTATGGTCAAGAGCTATGGCCTGGTGTCAAAGGGCCATGGGTTTAAACTGTTCATCATTTACTTGGTCAGATGACTTAATCATATTAAGCCTCAGCATCCTCATCTCTAAAATGCTGTTAACATTTTCCTGATGTATAGGATTCAATGAGAGAACACATGTTTAAAGTACGAAATTTAAAACCCTGTGCCTGACACATAATAAGCCCTCATTAATGCTCTTTATTTTCATTACTAATGATAAGTCTTTAAATGGGCACCTTTTCCTCTGGATGATCTGATGGAAAAATGGCAGCAGTTGACCCCGCCCTTAGCTGCCTGCCTTAATCACAAAAGGATGCAGGGTGAGGCTCCCATATTAACAACTGATTTCAATCTCTTAACTGCCCCTTCAGTCTGGACTCTTTGCAATTACAGCTCTTACCAGCATTGTTTTCTCTTGGCCTGATTTACCAATTCCATGCCATTTTTACCTTCATCGTGTAGCAGATTAGTGTTATTTTTTTCTTCCATTTCTAATACATCAATAAAGTTCTTATTTAGCAGGTCACTTCCTTTAGCTATCTTTCTAAGCATATTCCAAACATGATCAAGACATACTGAAATGACTGTATGCAAGTATTTAATTCTCTGCAAGTCCCCTCCAATTCTATTCCATTTCATTGTCTCTTTCCTCAGTTTATTCTCCTGCTAGAATTGGCCAGGTTAGTGAGCCAGTTGAAGTAAATGTGATGTCATTAACCTCAGAACATTTCCTCCTCCTTTATCTAATAGTCACAGCTTTAAGAAATTTTATTTAAAAATCCATTCAACAAAGAGGCCTGTGTTTATTCTAATTGCAAATGTACTGTTCTGTTTTACAAGCCAGAAACACTGCATTTTGAACTAGAAATAGCAACCCTCTCTATTTCTGCATTATAGCCACTTGGTTGAGTCAGGTGAATTGCCTCTGTGTATTTATAACAAGGCAGGAAAGATGGAATTAACTGAATCAAGTTTCCATCAAGATCCACCCTACGTGTGTGAAGGCTTACCAACAGATTATATAGGTCTTTTAAAATGAATCTTAGCCAGGTTTGTCTTGCTCTACCAGAAATTATTTTACAAGGAGCTCCATCCCCATAAATGGATCAATCAGTCAGTCAACTGCAAGAGAAAATTCCTTGTCCAGACTATGGTCTCACAACTTGATATTCTACATAAACCTATGCTCATTCTCTCCCATTTGAGAACCTCAGCAGACAAACAGACAATGGCCAGACCAGAAATGACAACAGAACACTAACCAACAATTCCTCCAGTAAGCAGCCTGGAAGCCAAACCACAACCTTTGTGGAAATGGGCCCATAGGGGTCAGAACTCAACCAAGTAAATGACTGACATTTTTCTACTTTTTTTTCCTGCTCTGCTTACAACTCAGGGTCAATTAGCAAGAGTGTACGATGTCCCCCAAACCAATCATATAAGATTGATTAGCCTCTCCTCAGCGTCTCCATGCCAAAAATATCCAGTCAGATCATACCTGTGCCCAATTTTAGTGTAAAGTTTTCTCATTTCCATCTTTGAGTCTTTGACAAATACAAGTGATTGTGGCTGACTTCCTTACTACAGCAAGCTCTGAATAAATATACCTGTTTTTCCTCATTTGAGTAGTCTTTGTCATTTTCACAGTGTTCCTGGAATTTGCACTGAGATACCTCCTGTACGGCCGGTTGCTGCTGAGCCTAGGTTTCAATCAGGTGCAGTACCCATGCACATCCCTGGTGCCTTGCCTGACTGTGGCTCATTGAATCTGTACAGATGTGATAAGTCAGAAGAGCTTTGGAGTCCTCCATCTTTTCATGGAGTTCCTCGGCTACTCATTGTGTTTGTGGTACCCGAGTTTTGTTCTCAGTTCACATTTGTTTGACATCCTCTGTACTATTCTTCTTCATCCATGTTCACTCTTTTTATGCTTTTGTCTGTGCTGCTGTATTGAAAAGTATTGTTTATCATAATGATACTCAACAACACAGTGCCGTGAAGGAGAAACAGGGTAGAACACAGGCAGAAGTCTCTTACCTATGTCCCACCCAGCCAGCATCACAGCCCAGGAAGTGTGTGGTTTCTAATCAGACCAGCTTCCATCTAGGTTAACTTTACTGTGGGTCAGCGATAAAACATGAGGAGCTCTTACAGCCATTCAATTTTTTGTTCTGGGAGCTTGGCTTTGCTCCAAGGATAGTGTTATCTTGGCTACTCTGCCTTCTGGGGACAGAGACTGCCAGCTCTGCCTTTATAGTCGGCCAGAAGGGTGAGGTCTAAGACGTGAAGTGCACAGCATCACCTGGGTAAACCACTGTCAGGAAACTCCTGATCGTTCTATGTACTCTCTCCTCAACCCTGATTCTTGGGCCTACCCCTCTATGAGGCATAACTCCAAGGATGACTTGAGCCTGCTAAAGCCACTTTGAGGAACACTAGCATGATCAAAATTGTTCATCTGAGAGGTACTTTAGGGAAAAGGGGGAGCATTTCTTGATTGATGCGTAGAGGCCTTCAAATAATATTCTGACTCAAAAATTGTTTCTGTAAAGGATCTTTTGGACAAGGCTGATGAGAACAATTTGATAAACAAGAAAGCTAGACTCACTTCCCTGGTAAATGCATCCCCCCGTGTCCTCCAGTTGCCTCCTTATTCTTGGGTTTCCTTTTCCCCATCTTATCCTTCTCCCTCTTTCCATCCCTCTGTCATCCCCTCTCTCCACTCACTTCTCCTTGTCCACACTTCCCTATTAGCCTCCTAAAACACTATAATTCCAGTTGCCTCTAGTCATTTATCCCTGACAGAGCCAGGTACAGAGACAACCTTAGAATTTAAAGATCATGTACAAGCTGAGATACAGAGTAATTATAAAGAATTTCCCTCAACTCAGACAAAACCACCAATTATTCATAGAATTTAGAATTCTTCTGAGTACATAAGGACCCACGGATACTTGACCTATATCACCTTAAACACATGTTGACTGGAACCTCAGATGCTAAATGTAAATAGCAGAAACTTACTGGACTGACCCTAAAGGGGAATGACAGGATCGCTCTTTCTCAAAAACTTGAGTCAAAAAAAGAATAAAAAAGTAGGGCAAGGTCTCATAAAAACTGTACTTGCACATTTCCAATGAAAGTGATTGGACCATAATTCAATCATGTAAACAGAAAAGATAAAACTTTACGGCATTTTCAGGATAAACGAGAAAATACCTTCAGCATTGTTTGGGAGTTGGAAAGGTGCTAATGTACTGCAATCATTTCATCTATTTTTGGCAATGGAGTTATACCTGAATTTGGAGACCTAACTTACAAACAAAAAATAGAAGGGGAAATACTGTTTTACCTGACTTGCAACATCCTACAGGACATTTTGAAAGGGTTGGAGGAGGGGAGAGAATAAGGTAGGATTCAAAATAAAGTTAAGGTCCTACAGATCAAATAGCTAGGTAGCACACTCTCCGACTGGTCACCTACTGATAAGGATACCTGTAGATATTGTAACAGAAAGGACGCTAGGAAAAGACTGCCACCCCTTACAAAAAAAAAAAAAAAAAACCCACCAGGTTGAAAAAAATCCCTTGGTTCAGGTAAGTGAGGATGCTCTAAGAAAGGAGAAAGTACCTGATACCTGCCTCACCTTTAAACACTCTGTATGAATTAACTGTAAGTACAGATGGTCAATCTCTTGATAGACATAAGAGCTACTTGTTCTTCATTAAAACCACCACCTTTGTGCAAGCCCTGCTCAGAGTAAACTTACCACACACAGGTAGTGTATTTTCAAATAATGCCACACGTTTCCCCTATTTATCAGTCCTGAACTGTAACCTAACCTGGGGGGCCCTAGAATAAAAAATGTTTCTCCCTGCTCAGTAAAGAGAGACTTACTTTGAAAATGAAATTGTAACACTGAATACAAATGAGAGGGACTATCTTTTGAGGTTCCAGAGAGGCTCCTCTATTCACAACCAAGTTGTATCTGTCCTAGGTATACCTTGACATCCCCATTATATATGATGCTTACCTCAGATAAAGGTCTTGACACATGGATTATTTCTATTTCCAACCACCACTGTAACATATTACATAATACAGTGGCTTAAAACAACAGACATTTGTTCCTTTACAGTCTAGAGGTCCTGCATAAAAAATGTATCTTCCTAGATTAAACTCAAGGCATTGGCAGAGCTGCAACCCTTCTAGAGGTTCCTGGGGAGAACCCATGGCCTTGAGTGTTTCATCTTTGAAGGGTCACCTGAATTCCTTAGTGCATTGTTGGGTTTAAGTTCTACTGAAGTTCAGATAAAGCTGGCCAGTTACCCAAACTTTCCTAACATGCTTTGAACCAGAAGCAAAGAAAGGCTTGCATCCACAGAAAAAAGTGTTATGCCCAAAGGTCTTTTTGTATCAGGCATCAGCTTTTGTAACACTTGTCCTGCCAATAAAAAAAAAAAAAAAACAAGAGAGGAGACACAAGACGGCAGCATAGGCAGACACACAGACTCCCAGCTCACACCACCAAACTGCATTACAAAGTAATTTAGGAACAACCAGCATGAAAAACCAACTATGGACTACAAGAACTGCTCTCAAAAACCAAGGAGCAAAGAAGAAACCACACCGAGCCTGGTGGGGAGTGCCAAGGAGCAGTGAGTCTCCCATGCTTACAGGAACAAAGGGGGGGTGGTGAGGCTGAGAGCCCAGAAAGGCTCTCAATCCAAGGAAAACAGTAGAAAATATCACTCACAGCCACTTGCCTGGGGACCTAGGAACAAGGTGTGTTGAAAAAGCTGGCTTGTTTTCCAAAAGAAAATGGGAGAGTGAGACAGCCGGTGACAGAGAAATGCATGGGAGAACCTGAGCGGTGGACCAATCCAGTACTGGACGCAACCATACCTGCGGGAGGTGCTGGAGGCAGCCATAGCTGGGGGAGAGGTTGATCCTTTCATATAACACAAGACTAAAGTGGTTCCGGGTCAACCATCTGAAGATATCTCTCCAGCTCCAATCAGCACAAAAAAGACACAGCTGAAAACAAGAAGTGGGAGGCAGGGGCAGTGACTCAAGTCTCCATAAAGATCTGAGATACACCTCCCCCTACTGAAGTGGAGAAAGCACCCCACCCCCAGAGAGAGTAACTGGCAGATCAGGTCTTCAGAGTCTCAGGATATACCCACCACATTACTGGATACAGTTTCAAAGAAGCCCCCCTGCTGAGATCAGTAAACAAGACTACCACAAGTTAAGAAAACTGAGAAGAAAACAAACAAGTCAAGACTTCAAACGGGCTCTATTAGAAAACCCAAATTCCACAGTGGATTACAAACAACAGCTAAAGCCAACCCAAGAAAACCTAGAAATAACACAACTCAAAATTAGAGGCAGACAACACCAAGCCTAGATTCAACCAGCTCTACAAACAACACACTCAAACACACAGACATAATGAGAAGACAGAAAAGTGCAATCCAAATGAAACCACAAGAGAATCCTCCAGGAAATGAACTGAGCTATATAGAAATAACCAAGTTTCCAAATGCAGAGTTTAGAATAATGATTGTTAGGATGCTTAGAGATCTTAGAACAACAATGGACGGTCATTATGAACACCTAAATAAAGAGATAGCAAGTATAAAAAAGGACATTGAAATATTAAAAAGAATCAGACAGAAATGACAAATACAATATCGGAAATGAAGACCACAATGGAAGGAATTAAAAGCAGGATGGATGAAGCTGAGGATCAAATCAGCAAGTTGGAAGACAAGATGAACAAAGACATGGAATCAGAGCAGAAAAAGAAAAAGAGACTCAAAAAGTCTGAGGAAACTCTAAGAGAGCTCTGTGACAACATGAAAAAAAATAACATCTGTATAATAGGGGTTCCTGAAGAAGAAAAGAAAGAACAAAAGATAGAAACTTTATTCAATAAAATAATAGCTGAAAACTTCCCTAAATTGATGCAAGAAAGGGTCTCACAAGTTCAAGAAGCACAGAGATCTCCATTAAAGAGAAACCCAAAGAAACCTACACCAATACACATCATAATTAAAATACCAAAACTAAGTGATAAAGAGAAAATATTAAAAACTGCTAGAGACAAAAAGGCGATCACCTACAAAGGAGCCCCCATAAGGATGACATCAGACTTCTCAACAGAAACACTTGAGGATAGAAGGGAATGGCAAGAAATATTCAAAGTAATGCAGAATAAGACTCTACAACCAAGACTACTTTATCCAGCAAGGCTATCATTTAAAATTGAAGAAGAAATAAAAAGCTTCCCAGACAAAAGATAACTCAACAAATTCATTACAACAAAACCTTTGCTGCAGGAAATGTTAAGGGGCCTGTTGTAAACAGATCAAAGTGGGAAAAGAATATAGCAAAAGAGAAATACACCTTTAAAATATAAAATGGCAATAAACAACTACATATCAATAATAACCTTAAATGTGAATGGTTAAATGATCCAATCAAAAGACACAGGGTAGCTGCATGGATAAAAAAACAGGACCTATATATGCTGTCTACAAGAGACACACCTTAAAACAAAAGATGCACATAGACTAAAAGTAAAAGAATGGAAAAAAATATTTCATGAAAATAAAAATGAAAAGAAAGCTAGGGTAGCAATACTTATATCAGACAAAATGGACTTTAAAACCAAGGCTACAGTAAGAGATAAAGAAGGTCACTACATAATGATAAAGGGAGATATCCAACAGGAAGATAAAACTATCATAAATATCTACGCACCTAATATAGGCACACCTAAATACATAAAGCAGATTATGATAGATATAAAGGGCGAGATCAATAGCAATACTATAATAGTAGAAGATTTCAATACCCCACTAACATCACTAGATAAATCCTCAAGAAAAAAAATTAACAAATAAACAGCAGACTTAAAAGACACACTAGATCAACTGGATTTAATAAATATCTTCAGAAACTTTCACCCTAAAGCAGAAGAATATAGATTCTATTCAAGTGCTCATGGTACATTCTCTAGGATAGATCACATGTTAGGACACAAAAGCAGTTTCAACAAATTAAAGAAGATTAAAATCATATCAAGCATCTTCTCTGATCACAATGCCATGAAACTAGAAATCAACCACAACAGAAAAACTGAAAAATACTCAAACACATGGAAACTAAAGAGCATGTTATTAAATAATGAATGGGTTAGCAATGAAATCAAAGAAGAAATAAAAGAATTCCTAGAAACAAATGATAATGAACTCAAAATTTATGGGACACAGCTAAAGCAGTCCTGAGAGGGAAGTTCATAGCACTACAGGCATTACTTAAGAAGCTTGAAAAAGCTCAAATAAACCACCTAACCCTTCATCTAAAAGAACTTGAACAGCAAGTAAGGCCCACAGGTAGTAGAAGGAAGAAAATAATAAAGATCAGAGTGGAAATAAATGACATAGTGGTTAAATAAACAATACAAAGGATCAATGAAACCAAAAGCTGGTTCTTTGAAAGGGTAAACAAATCCATGAACCTTTAATGAGACTCACCAAGAAAAGAAGAGAGAGGACTTAAATAAATAAAATTAGAAATGAGAGTGGAGAAATAACAACCAACACAACAGAAATACAAAATATTGTAAGAAAATACTATAAAGAACTGTATACCAAAAAATTAAACAACCTAGGTGAAATGGATAAATTCCTTGAAACATATAATCTTCCAAAAATCAATCTGGAAGAATCAGAAAACCTAAGCAGACCGATAACAACAAATGAGATTGAAACAGTTATCAAAAAGCTCCCAAAAACCAAAACCCCTGGGTCCGATGGATTCACTGTGAATTCTACCAAATATTCAAATAACTAACTCCTATCCTTCTCAAGCTATTTCAAAAAATTCAAGAGGAAGGAACACTACCAAGTCCCCTTTACGAGGCGAGCATAATTCTGATTCCAAAACCAGGCAAAGACAACACAAAGAAAGAAAATTATAGGCCAATATCCCTAATGAATTTAGTTTTGTTTTGTTTTGTTTTTTTACTGGGACAGAGAGAGTCAGAGAGAGGGATAGACAGGGACAAACAGACAGGAATGGAGAGAGGTGAGAAGCATCTTATCATTAATTTTTGGTTGCCGGCGCAACACCTTAGTTGTTCATTGATTGCTTTCTCACATGTGCCTTGACCGCGGGCCTTCAGCAGACCGATCAACCCCTTGCTGGAGCCAGCGAACTTGGGTCCAAGCTGACGAGCTTTTTGCTCAAGCCCGATGGGCCTGCACTGAAACTGGCGAGCTCGGGGTCTTGAACCTGGGTCTTCTGCATTCCAGTCTGACGCTCTATCCACTGCACCACCACTTGGTCAGTTCCTGATGAATTTAGATGCTAAAATCCTCAACATAACATTAGCAAACCGGATCCAGCAATACATGAAAAAAAATCATACATCATGATCAAGTGGGATTTATTCTGGGGAGGCAAGGATGGTACTACATTCATAAATCAATTAATGTGATTCACCACATGAACAAAAGGAAGGAGAAATATCACATGATAATTTCAATAGATGCAGAAAAAGCATTTGATAAAATCCAGCACCCATTTATGATCAAAACTCTTTGCAAAGTGGGAATACAGGGAACATACCTCAACCTTATAAAGGCCATTTATGGCAAACCCACAGCCAACATCATGATTAATGGACAAAAATTAAAAGCAATTCCCCTAAAATCAGGAACAAGGCAGGGGTGTAACCTTTCACCAATCTTATTCAACATAGTACTGGAAGTCCTAGCTACAGCAATCAGACAAGAAGAAGAAATAAAAGACATCCAAATTAGAAAAGAAGAAGTAAAACTATCATTATCTGCAGATGATATGATACTGTATATAGAAAGGCTAAAGGCTCAGTCAAAAACTATTGGACCTAATAAACGAATTCAGCAAGGCGGCAGGATATAAAATTAACACACAGAAATCAGAGGCATTTTTATACATGAACAATGAAATGTCAGAAAGAGAAATTAAGGAAATAATCCCCTTCACTATTGCAGTCAAAAAAAAAATAAAGTACCTAGGAGTAAGTTTAATCAAGGAGGTTAAAGACTTGTACTCAGGAAATTATAAAACATTCATAAAAGAAATCAAGGAAGACACAAAAAAGTGGAAGCATATACCGTGCTCATGGCTAGGAAAAATAAACATCATTAAAATGTCTATATTACCCAAAGCAATTTATAAATTCAATGCCATTCCAATGAAAATACCAATGACATACTTCAAAGATATAGAACAAATATTCCAAAAATTTATATGGAACCAAAAAAGAACACAAATAGCCTCAGCAATCTTGAAAAAGAAGAATAAAGTGGGAGGTATCACACTTCCTGATATCAAGTTATACTGCAAGGCCAATGTACTCAAAACAGCTTGGTACTGGCATAAGAACAGGCATATAGATCAATGGAACAGAACAGAGAACCCAGAAATAAACCCAGATCTTTATGGACAATTGATATTTGAAAAGTGAGATAAGAGCATACAGTGGAGTAAAGACAGTCTCTTTAAAAAATGGTGTTGGAGAAAACTGGACAGCAACCTGCAAAAAAATAAAACTAGACCACCAACTTACATCATTTAAATAAATAAACTCAAACTGGATAAAGGACTTAAATGTAAGCCATGAAACCATAACCATTCTAGGATAAAACATAGGCAGTAAACTCTTCGACATCTATTGAAGCAATATATTTGCTGATTTATCTCCACAGGTAAATGAAATAAAAGACAGGATAAACAAGTGAGACTATATCAAACTAAAAAGCTTTTGCACAGCTAAAGACAATATGAACAGAATAAAAAGACAAACCACACAATGGGAGAACATATTCGACAACACATTTGATAAAGGGTTAATAACCAAAATTTATAAAAAAAAACTTGTAAAATCAACACCAGGAAGACAAACAATCCAATCAAAAAATGGGCACAAGAAATGAATAGACACTTCTTCAAAGAGGACATACAGATGGCCAATAGGCATATGAAAAAAATGCTCAACATCACTAATCATTAGAGAAATGTAAATTAAAACCACAATGAGATACCACCTCACACCAGTCAGAATGGCACTCATTAACAAAACAACACAGGATAGGTGCTGGAGAGGATGTGGAGAAAAGGGAACCCTCCTGCACTGCTGGTGGGAATGTAGACTGGTGCAGCCACTATAGAAAACAGTATGGAGATTCCTCAAAATATTAGAAAGGGAACTGCCCTTTGATCGAGCCATCCCACTTATAGGAATATATCGCAAGGACTCCATATCACCGACTGAAAAAAAGAAATGCACCCCCATGTTTATGGCAGGATTGTTCACAATAGCAAAAATCTGGAAACAGCCCAAGTGTCCATCAGTCGACAAGTGGATTAAAAAGCAGTGGTACATATATATAATGGAATACTATGGAACCATGAAAAAGAAGAAAATATTACCTTTTGCAACAATATGGAGGGACCTGGAAACTATTATGTTGAGTGAAATAAGCCAGGCAGAAAAAGAAAAATATTATATGACCTCACTCATTTGAGGAATCCAAGGAACACTGAGAACTGAGGAAAGGAATTGAGACAGAGGAGGGATCAAAGGTACCAGAGGAAAAGAGGACAGAGGGAAAGGGGATGAGAGGATGAGATAAACCTGAAAGGAAGGGAGGAGGGCGCTGTAGGACGGGGGGCAAGGGAATTGTGGAGCGGAATATGGGGGAGGGGGGTGCAGTTGGGGTTACCCTAGAATCTATGTAAACACAATTAAATTAAAAAATTAATAAATAAGTAAATAAAAGTACATAAATTTAGTATTAAAATAAAAGTTTTTAAATCAATCAAATTTAATTTGATTGATAACCAAACAAGAAAATAAATAAATAAATAAATAACCAAGAGACAATATTGATTTGCTCAAGACCCTGAAAGGCCATCAACAAACTTTTATCTCTTGCTTCCTGGTACTACCTAACCCAAATACCACGCTGTCATCAACTCCAGTGAAGTCTCTTGCTGCACTGCAGTGTATCACTGAGATACCTTTTCATTGCATCTCTAGACCAGTAAAGTCAATACTGTTATGCCTGCTCCTGAGGGTGATAATACACCGGGACAGATGTGCCTCAAGGATTCACCAAAGCCCCCTCCAATTTCCCCCAGTCTCTCAATGAAGATTTGAAAGTTCTCAATTCCTCTTGTGATCCAACTTTGACTTATTATGTAGATGGTCTCCTACTTTTTTCAGAGGACAGTAAAATGGGTACAAAGGAAGCCTTTCACTTTCTTTGGGCATTAACAGACAAGGACTTAACATTGAAGAAGATGTATTAGTTTTGCCAAAAACAGGAACCAGTATTTAGGATGTGAAGAGGAAAACACACTTTACTGAAAGACTGAAATCAATTCGAACTTATCCTAACTCCCTCATAGAATGAAAACTTATAGGATTTTGAGGTTTAACTCATTTCCAGACAATAGGTGCTAATTTTTTTCTGTGATTGCAACAACTCTAGAAATTGAATAAGGCCTGGGAAAGAGACACTCTCCTGCAAAAGCTAAACATGAACAAACCTTCTGTAACTGAGTTCTATCACCATAAGGTTGCCTTCCTTCAACACCTTCCTAAACAGCCGCTTCACGATCTTCAACCAGAAGATTCTGACTATTGAAAACAGCCATCAGAAAACAATGCTTTTGATTCTTATTAGAAGAGACCTTTTCTACTTCTCTTCACAAAAAACAGCAGTAAAACTATGGAGTCAATCTTTGGTTCATGTTTTACAACTAAAGAAGCAATTCTTAATTGCTTATAAGCAACACAATTGGAAGGCTACTTCAATAGCGGAGCTTAAACTGAAGATCCTCAGAGATCTTACAGAAGATGAAGAATGATGACCCACACCAACAGAAAAAGATTATGAACTCATTTGTCAAAGAATTAAAAATGTGACTTCCTTATGACCCAGTGATTCCACTTCTGAATATATATCCAAAGAAATTCAAAACACTAACTCAAAAGAATATTTGCACCCCTATACTCATTACAGCATTATTTACAATAGCCAAGATATGGAAGCAACCCAAATAGAATATTATTTGGCCATAAAAAAATAAAACCTTACTATTTGTGACAGCATTGATGGACCTAGAGGGTATTACAGTAAGTCAGGGGTTGGGAACTTATGGCTAATGAGCCAGATGTGGCTCTTTTGATGGCTGCATCTGACTCGCAGACAAATCTTTAATAAAAAAATTAATAACATTACAAATATAAAACATTCTCATGTTTTACAATCCATTCATTTCCTACCACTCATTTTCATGGTTACAGGTGGCTGGAGCCAATCACAGCTGTCCTCCGGGACAATACCAAATTTTTATTGAATAATGCGTAGCGTACACGGGTTATTGTGAGATCAGGAAGTAAACTTAATCAAGTAGTCCTTTTAATCAAGTAGTCAGCTAGCTAATTGCAGAAACCTTGTGATGAAGAAAATGACTAAAAGAAAAAAAGATGAGGAGTATTGTACTTTTCAGCAGAAATGGACAGAGGAATTAGCCTTTATGGAGAAAGCAGGTTCTTCAGTGTGTTTAATATGCAATGATAAAATTGCATCGATGAGGGGGAGCAAGATGGCGACGGAGTAGGCGGACGTACCAACTTCCAACTCCCAGAACCAAAGTGGATTACAACTCAATTTTAAGAACCATCACCTGGATAAACCAACTTTGAACAAAACTAAGTGGACTCTTCAACCAAGGAACACAGAAGAAGCCACATTGAGACTGGTAGGAATAGCGAAAACGCGAAGAGGGCTGCCCAGCTACCCGGAGCAAACGGCAGCCCGGAGAGACCCGTGTGGCGGGAGGAGATTTTGGCGGAGAGGGAGGGACCTGGGTCCCAGGAACCAAGCCCCAGCCTGCAGTCCCAGAGCCAAGAAGAGGCGTTTGGACAGTTTTGAGCTGTGAAACAAGTGAGGGAGCTCCCAGGCCTACAGTGTGGAGTATTAGGTCCCTTCCAACTCTGCTGAGGGCTGCTTAAGGTTTTGGGGCGGAAGGACGCTGAAAGGCGGTTCTGTCGGCGTGGGCAGAGGCCAAGCCGGTGGGAGATCGGTCTAGCCCAGAGGGTCGGAGGGGAGGCGCGAGAGCGGTCCGGAAGCTGCGGGCCCGCCTTTGATCCCACTTACGGGGACAAAGCGGGAGGCCAGGAACAGGCAGGCCCTGCGCAAGCCGGCCCTGACCGCGGGGACTGGGCTAGGACCAGGGACGGGCAGGGGCTCGTGGCTGAGCTGACGCTACAAGTCCGCCCCCCCCCGCCCCCCGCCGCCCACCGGAGAAACCGCGGTTGGCCAGTATACGTGCGCGAGCGGGCTCCGAGCGCGGGAACGGGGTGGACCCCGAGACAGGCGGAGGCTCGCAGCTGAGCCCACGGCTGCTATCCCCATCCGGCCGGAGAAACCCCGGATAGCGTTAATACGTGCACGAGCGGGCTCCGAACGCGGGGGCGGGGTAGAGTCCGGGACGAGCGGAAGTACGCAGCTCGGCGGAAGCCAGCAAACACGCCCGCCCCAATAAATCTTGGTTTCCGACCCTGCACAAAGGGCCCTGGCCTCGAGGGCGGGGCTAAAGCTCCTGACGGGCAAAAGCTTACAGCTGAGAGCACGTCAAAAGCCCCGCCTAACCCGCGGAACTGTAGCGAGCAGGCTCCGACTGCTGGTTCTGGGCGGAAGTCCGGAAATAGGCTGGGTCCGCAGCTGAGGAAAGGTGCTCGCCTCTACCCTTGGTGCTAATCTTGTGGCTTCTGTGACAGCCCCTCCCACGGAGGAGAGGCAGAAATCACAGCAAAAGCCACAGTGGGCCGGCGCTGGCAACGCTCATACCCAACCACCCTAGGCGCCGGCAGAGGGGGTGGGGGGCCTGCAGATAGACCACACCTAGAGAACACAAAGGCAACACCTACTGGACTCCAGTGGCCACAACTTGCTTATACACAGAAAAAATGGGCAGGCAGAGGAATGCAAACCAAATGAATCAAGAGAAATCCCCAGAGAAGGACCTGAATGAACCAGATATAACCAAATTACCAGAAGCAGAATTTAGAATAATGATAGTTAGGATGTTCAAAGAAATTAGAGCAACAATGGATAGTCATTATGAACACCTAAATAAAGAGATAACAAGTATAAAAAATGAAATTGAAATAATAAAAAAGAATCAGACAGAAATGACAAATACAGTATCAGAACTGAAGACCACAATGGAAGGAATTAAAAGCAGGATGGATGACGCTGAGGATCGAATAAGCGAGTTAGAGGACACAATAAACAAAGGCACAGAAGCAGAGAAGAAAAAGGAAAAGAGACTTAAAAAATGTGAGGAAACTCTAAGGGAGCTTTGTGACAACATGAAGAGAAACAACATTCGCATCATAGGGGTGCCTGAAGAAGAGGAGAGAGGACAGGAAATGGAAACTTTGTTCAATCAAATTATAGCAGAAAACTTTCCTAAATTAAGGCTGGGAAACACTCCACACATTCAAGAAGCACACAGAACTCCATTAAGGAGAAACCCAAAAAAATCTACACCAAGACACATCATAGTTAAAATACCAAAGCTAATGGATAAAGAAAAAATTTTAAAAGCTGCTAGAGAAAAAAAGACTATCACCTACAAAGGAGCCCCCATAAGGATGACATCGGACTTCTCAACAGAAACACTTGAGGCCAGAAGGGAATGGCAAGAAATAATCAAAGTATTGCAGAACAAGAACCTACAACCAAGACTACTTTATCCAGCAAGGCTAACGTTTAAAATTGAAGGAGAAATAAAGAGCTTCCCAGAAAAAGAAAGCCTCAAGGAATTCATAAAAACCAAACCAATTCTGCAAGAGATACTAAGGGGCCTCTTGTGAATAGTTTAAAGGGAGGAAAGAATAGAGCAAAAGAAGAATACAGCTTTAAAGAATAAAATGGCAATAAACAACTACATATCAATAATAACCCTAAATGTAAATGGATTAAATGATCCAATCTAAAGACATAGGGTAGCTGCATGGATAAAGAAACAGGACCCATACATATGCTGTCTACAAGAGACACACCTTAAAATAAAAGATGTTCATAGACTGAAGGTAAAAGGATGGAAAAAAATATTTCATGCAAATGGAAATGAAAAAAAAGCAGGGGTAGCAATACTTATATCAGACAAAATGGACTTTAAAACAAAGGCTGTAGTAAGAGATAAAAGAGGACACTACATAATGATAAAGGGAACAATTCAACAGGAAGATATAACTATTGTAAATATCTATGCACCAAATATAGGAGCCCCGACATACATAAAGCAGACTTTGATGGATATAAAGGGCGAGATTAACAGCAATACTATCATAGTAGGGGATTTCAATACCCCTCTAACAACACTGGATAGATCCTCAAGAAAGAAAATTAATAAAGAAACAGCAGACTTAAAGGAGACACTAGATCAACTTGATTTAATAGATATCTTCAGAACTTTTCACCCTAAAGCAGTAGAATATACATTCTTCTCAAGCGCTCATGGTACGTTTTCTAGGATAGACCACATGTTAGGACACAAAAATGGTCTCAATAAATTTAAGAAGATTGAAATCATATCAAGCATTTTCTCTGATCACAATGCCATGAAACTAGAAATTAACCACAAAAGAAAAACTGAAAAATACTCAAACACTTGGAAACTAAATAGCTTGTTATTAAATAATGAATGGATTAACAATGAGATCAAAGAAGAAATAAAAAAGTTTCTAGAAACAAATGATAATGAGCATACATCAACTCAAAATTTATGGGACACAGCAAAAGCAGTTCTGAGAGGGAAGTTTATTGCACTACAGGCATATCATAAGAAGCTAGAAAAAGCTCAAATAAGCAACTTGACCCTGCATCTAAAAGATCTAGAGAAACAACAACAAATAAAACCCAAGACAAGTAGAAGAAAGGAAATAATAAAGGTCAGAGCAGAAATAAATGACATAGAGGCTAAGGAAACAATACAGAGGATCAGTGAAACAAGAAGCTGGTTCTTTGAAAAGGTAAACAAGATTGATGAACCTTTAACTAGACTCACCAAGAAAAAAAGAGAGAGGACTCAAATAAATAAAATTAGAAAGGACAGTGGAGAAATTACAACTGACACAACAGAAATACAAAGCATTGTAAGAAAATACTATGAAGAACTATATGTCAAAAAATTAGACAATCTTGGTGAAATGGACAAATTCCTTGAATCATATAACCTTCCAAAAATCAATCTGGAAGAATCAGAACACCTAAACAGACCAATTACAGCAAATGAGATCGAAACAGTTATCAAAAAACTCCCAAAAAAGAAAAGTCCTGGGCCTGATGGCTTCACAAGTGAATTCTATCAAAAATTCAAAGAAGAACTAACTCCTATTCTCCTGAAGCTATTTCAAAAAATTCAAGAGGAAGGAAGACTTCCAAACTCCTTTTATGAGGCGAGCATAATTCTGATCCCAAAACCGGGCAAAGACAACACAAAGAAAGAAAATTATAGGCCTATATCCCTGATGAATTTAGACGCTAAAATTCTCAACAAAATATTAGCCAACCGGATCCAGCAATATATGAAAAAAATCATACACCACGATCAAGTGGGATTTATTCTGTAGAGGCAAGGCTGGTTCAATATTCGCAAATCAATCAATGTGATTCACCACATAAACAAAAGGAAGGACAAAAATCACATGATAATTTCAATAGATGCAGAAAAGGCATTTGATAAAATCCAGCACCCATTCATGCTCAAAACTCTCAGTAAAGTGGGAATACAGGGATCATTCCTTAACATGATAAAGGCCATCTATGATAAACCGACAGCAAACATCATACTAAATGGACAAAGATTAAAAGCAATCCCCTTAAGATCAGGAACCAGGCAGGGTTGCCCACTTTCACCACTCTTATTCAACATAGTTCTGGAAGTCCTAGCTACAGCAATCAGACAAGAAGAAGAAATAAAAGGCATACAAATTGGAAAAGAAGAAGTAAAACTGTCATTATTTGCAGATGATATGATATTGTATAATGAAAACCCTAAAGTCTCAGTCAAAAAACTACTGGACCTGATAAATGAATTCAGCAAGGTGGCAGGATATAAAATTAATACTCAGAAATCAGAGGCATTTCTATACACCAACAATGAAATATCAGCAAAAGAAATTAAGGAAACAATCCCCTTCACTATTGCAGCCAAAAAAATAAAGTACCTAGGAGTAAATTTAACCAAGGAGGTTAAGGACTTGTACTCAGAAAATTATAGAACATTGATAAAAGAAATCAAGGAAGATACAAACAAGTGGAAGCACATACCGTGCTCATGGCTAGGAAGAATAAACATCATTAAAATGTCTATATTACCCAAAGCAATTTATAAATTCAATGCAATACCAATTAAAATACCAATGACATACTTCAAAGATATAGAACACATATTCCAAAAATTTATATGGAAACAAAAAAGAACACGAATAGCCTCAGCAATCTTAAAAAGAAAAAATAAAGCAGGAGGTATCACTCTTCCTGATATCAAGGTTTACTACAAGGCCATTATACTCAAGACAGCCTGGTACTGGCATAAGAACAGGCACATAGATCAATGGAACAGAACAGAGAACCCAGAAATAAACCCACAGCTTTATGGACAACTGATATTTGACAAAGGAGGAAAGAACATACAATGGAGTAAAGACAGCCTCTTTAACAAATGGTGTTGGGAAAATTGGACATCTACCTGCAAAAAAATGAAACTAGACCATCAACTTACACCATTCACAAAAACAAACTCAAAATGGATAAAAGAATTAAATGTAAGCCGTGAAACCATAAACATCTTAGAAGAAAACATAGGCAGCAAGCTCTCCGACATCTGTAGCAGCGGTATATTTGCCGATTTATCTTCATGGGCAACTGAAATAAAAGGCAAGATAAACAAATGGGACTATATCAAACTAAAAAGTTTTTGCACAGCTAAAGACAATAGGAACAGAATAAAAAGACAAACCACACAATGGGAGAACATATTTGACAGCACATCTGATAAGGGGTTAATAACTAAAATTTATAAAGAACTTATAAAAAGCAACACCAGGAAGACAAACAACCCAATCAAAAAATGGGCAAAAGAAATGAATAGAAATTTCTCCAAAGAGGACATACAGATGGCCAATAGGCATATGAAAAAATGCTCAACATCACTAATCATTAGAGAAATGCAAATTAAAACCACAATGAGATATCACCTCACACCAGTCAGAATGGCACTTATCAGCAAAACAACACAGAATAAGTGCTGGCGAGGATGTGGAGAAAAGGGAACCCTTCTGCACTGCTGGTGGGAATGCAGACTGGTGCAGCCACTGTGGAAAACAGTTTGGAGATTCCTCAGAAAATTAAAAATCGAACTGCCTTTTGACCCAGCTATCCCACTTTTAGGAATATACCCTAAGAACACCATAGCACTGTTCGAAAAGAAGAAATGCGCCCCCATGTTCGTGGCAGCATTGTTCACAATAGCGAAGATCTGGAACCAGCCCAAGTGTCCGTCAGAAGACGAGTGGATTAAAAAGCTTTGGTACATATATACTATGGAATACTACTCAGCCATAAGAAACGATGACATCGGATCATTTATAACAAAATGGATGTACCTTGATAACATTATACGGAGTGAAATAAGTAAATCAGAAAAAAAGAAAAACTGAGAACAGCACGATTACATACATAGGTGGGACATGAAAGTGAGGGTATGAGACATGGACAAGATTGTGGTGGTTATGGGAGGGGGGGAGGGAGGGAAGAATGGGATAGGGAGGAGGGGAGGGACGCAGGGAAAACCAGATTGAAGGTGACAGAGGACAATTTGACTTTTGGTGATAGGTATGCAACACAATTGAATGATAAGATAACCTGGAGATGTTTTCATTGTACATATGTACCCTGATTTATTGATGTCACCCCATTAGAATTAATAATAATAAAATATAAAAAAAAAAAAAAATTGCATCGATGAAATGGTCAAATATAAAGTGGCACTTCGACACACACCATACTACATTTGCATCAAAATATCCAGCGGGGACAGCAAGAAGAAAGCATGTCAAGAGCTACTGTATAGAGTGCAAGCTAATCAGCAGTAAACCCATGTTTGGACCCAACAAGGTGACTGGAATTCGGCTAGCTTTGCTGGTGCTTTAGCAATTGTGAGAAATGGAAAGCCATTCACAGATGGGAAGTATACCAAAACATTCATGCTTGATGTTGCCAATGAACTTTTTGATGACTTTTCGGATAAAGACAAGATAATCAAAGGAATAAAAGACATGCCTTTGTCGGCAAGAACTGTTCACAATTGTACCATAATGATGGCAAATTAAATTGAGGCAACACAAATGAAGGACATAAATGCAGCACCATTCTTTTCTCTCGCTTTGGATGAGTCAACAGATATAAGCCATTTATCCCAGTTCAGTGTAAATGCAAGGTATGCTGTCGGTGACACACTATGTGAGGAAAGTCTTGCTCTTTTGTTTATGAAAGAGACAACAAGAGGGGAGAATTTATTCAAGTCTTTCACTGAATTCACTAAAGAAAAAAATCTACCAATGGATAAACTTATTTCAGTGTGTACTGATGGTGCTTTGTGCATGGTGGGGAGAAACAGAGGGTTCGTAGCACTTCTTCATGAACATGAAAAGAGACCCATTCTAAGTTTGCACTGCATCCTACATCAGGAAGCGCTTTGTGCTCAGATGTGTGGCAAGCAGCTCAGTGAGATGATGTCGCTGGTCATTCCAGTGGTCAAATTTATTGTTGCCCGAGCTTTAAATGATCACCAGTTTAAAACACTGCTGGATGAAGTTGGGAATAATTATCCTGGTCTGCTTCTGCACAGAAATGTGCATTGGTTGTCCAGAGGGAAAGTGCTCAGCCATTTCACGGCTCGTCTGAGTGAAATCTGGACTTTTCTTAAAATGAAAAATGTTGAGCATCCTCAGTTAGCTAACACTGAGTGGCTCCTAGAGTTCTACTATCTAGTAGACATGACTGAACATCTGAACCAGCTCAATGTGAAAATGTAAGGCATTGGAAATACAGTCTTATCCCTTCAACAAGCAGTGTTTGGATTTGAAGACAAGCTGGAACTCTTCATCACCAACATTGAAACAGGTCGTTTACTACACTTTGAAAAACTGGAAGAGTTTAAAGATGCATGCACAGCAAGTGACCCTGCTCAATATCTTGATCTCGAGCAGCTAGCGGGCTTCACTTCTAATTTCTTACAGTCATTCAAAACGCACTTTGGAGAATTTCATGAGCGTACTCATCTTTTTAAGTTCATCACCCATCCACATGAGTGTGTACTGGACAGCACTGACCTGAGTTACATCCCCCGTGTCTCCATTAGAGATTTTTGAGCTACAAGTTGCTGACCTAAAAGCCTCAAACATGTGGGTGAATAAGTTCAAATCACTGAATGAAGATTTGAAAAGACTTGCACGACAGCAAGCAGAGTTGGCAAGCAAACACAAGTGGGAGAAATGAAAAAACTTCAACCCGTGGACCAGCTCATTGTCAAAGCTTGGAACTCGCTTCCCATCACATACCACACACTGCAGCATGTGAGTTTTGCTGTACTGACAATGTTTGGCTCTACGTATGCATGTGATCAGTCTTTCTCACACCTAAAGAACAGTAAGACCAACCTATGATCACGTTTAATGGATGGATGTCTCAACTCCTGCATGAAGCTTAACCTCACCACATATCAACCAGACTACAAAGCTATCAGCAAACCCATGCAGCACCAGAAGTCACATTAATGGTAAAAAGCACTTTATTCATCATTGGTTAGCAATAGCATAACAACATTATTAAAAAGAATTCAGAGACTTATTTTACTTTAAAAGTGTTGGTCTTACATAAAATGCACACATTTACTTGTATTTAGTGTTAAACATATTGTATGGCTCTCATGAAATTACATTTTAAAATATGTAGTGTTCATTGCTCTCTCAGCCAAAAAGGTTCCTGACCCCTGCACTAAGTAATAAGTCAGACAGAGAAATGTGAATATAATATGATTTTACTCAGGTGTGGTATCTAAAGTACGAAATAAATAAAACAGAAATGGACTTGTAAATACATAGT
This sequence comes from Rhynchonycteris naso, assembly GCA_037038555.1. Classification (NCBI taxonomy): domain Eukaryota; kingdom Metazoa; phylum Chordata; class Mammalia; order Chiroptera; family Emballonuridae; genus Rhynchonycteris; species Rhynchonycteris naso. The sequence continues at coordinate 59,183,878 of CM072995.1, read as the reverse complement.
TCAGATTAATGGTTGCCAGAGAGGGGTGTGGGGGGGCACTAAGTAAAAAAGGTGAAGGGATTGAGAAGTATAAATTGGGAGTTACAAAATAGTCAAGGGGATGTAAATTACAGCATAGAGAATATAATCAAATAATATTTTAATAACTAATGTATGGGGCAGGTGGGTACTTGAAATATCAGGGAATCACTTTGTAAACTATATGATTATTTAACCATTATGCTGTAAACCTGAAACTAATACAAATCATAATGAATTTTTTAAAAGGTTATAACCTCAGATAAGCAGACATCTTTTGCCTAAGAAATCAGACTGAGACCACTGTCTAATTTCTATTTCATTTTATCTTCTTTGCCTGCAACCATTCTTCTTCTCATTTTCTATAGACTACTGCTTGCCGTCCTCTCAAAATCACCCTTTTTATTTATTTATTTTTATTATTTATATAAGTATAGTTGACATACAATATTATATTAGGTGTAGGTTTACAACATAATGATATGATGGTTATATACTCAATGATATGATAATCACAGTAAGTCTAATAACCATCTGTTATGCAAAGTTATTATGATATTACTGACAATTTTCTTTTCTTTTTTTTTTTTTACAGAAACACAGAGAGAGAGTCAGAGAGAGGAATAGACAGGGACAGACAGACAGGAACATGAGAGATGAAAAGCATCAATCATCAGTTTTTTGTTGTGGCATCTTGGTTGTTCACTGGTCTCCCTCTCATATGTGGGTTGACCGTGGGGCTACAGCAGACCATGTAACCCCTTGCTCAAGCCAGCGACCTTGGGTCCATGCTGGTGAGCTTTTGCTCAAACCAGACGAGCCTGCACTCAAGTGGGCAACCTCAGGGTCTCCAAGCTGGGTCCTCCACATCCCAGTCCAACGCTCTATCCACTGCCTCACCGCCTGGTCAGACATTTTTCTTTTTAATATAAATTACATCCCTATGACTTATTTATCTTATAAATGCAGGTTTGCACCTCTCATTCCCCTTCATTTGTTTCACTTTATTTCCCACAAAACAGTTCTGTTTTGTTTAAATTTTAATTTCACATATAAGTGAAATCATATGGTAATTTGTCTTTGTCTGACTTATTCCACTTAGCGTAATACCATTTATATCACATATTCTTTATTCACTACTCTATCAATAACACCTAAATTGCTTTCATAGCTTGCCTATTATAAATTATATTGCCATAAACATAGGGATGCATATATCTTATCAAATTAGTATTTTCATCTTGTTTGGACAAATACTTGCAGTGTAATTCCTGGGTTGTATATAAATTTTTGATACTGTGGCTGTACTAATTTACAATCTCACCAAAAGTGTGTGAAGGTTCCCTTTCTGCACATCTTTGCCAGCATTTATTTGTCGATTTGTTGCTAAGAGCCATTCTGACACATGTAAGGTGACATCTCATTGTGATTTTGATTTACATTTCCTTGACAATTAGTGATACTGAGCATCTTTTCATATGATCCTTTTCCTTTTCTTTTCTCAATTATATTATTTAAAATCAGAACATACTCATTCTAATGTCAGACTCTCTCAAACAGTAGTCACTGCCCACAATCTTATGGAGTCATGTATGAGTCATCTATAACCAGATTCCTTTGTAAACTAAATACCTGTGAGCAATTTTGGTCTTATCAAATGACACTCTGAAGAATTAAAACTGATGCCAGTTACATTTGCAGCTACATAGACAAAGGACCTTAAACCAATCTGTGACTTTGCTATTGTCTCTCCATCTCAGAAAAAGAACCAATTATTATTATCTATTGATCAAACCCTAGATAATTATAACCTTGAATTCCAGAATCTTTGCTGGACAATGAGCCAATTACTTGCTACCTTGAAATAAGTCACAGGGATCCAAATATGTAACTCAGCTAATTTAAGGCCTTGTGTCCAACCTCCTGTGATGAAAATTTCTTTTCTTTCTTTTTTTTATGGCTCTCCATGTGCCCTACTTGGTTCTACTTCATTTGTGACCAGGATGCCTGATTCTGTTTGCCATAGACTAATACCTCATGCCCTATAAGAATAATATTCCAAATCTTTTCTGTACATGGAGACCCTAATTCTAAAAATCATAAAGTCTTGAAATTCCTACTCAGATATAAGATTCAAAATCAGGCCAACCCTGATTATTCAGACATGCTACCTAAGAGCACTGTTGATTCACTGTTTATATGAGCAGTCAGAGAAGTGCTCCCAACAGAAGAAATCATCTATCACTGAAATAGAAAAGACAGCAAAAAGCATAGTATTAAGTCTAGCAGAAGTTATTAACAATATCATCATTGTCCTTCATATAATACACATCAGTCTCAACTCATTGGTACATGTAGTAAGAAACAATTTCATTGCTTTTGAGTTTCTGTTTGCTAGTCTAAATGGCCCTGTGTCATTGCTAATACTTTTTCCAGTACATGGATCAATGAAGCAAACAAAGTAGAACAATCTGTACTTTGCCTTAAAAAATAAAGACTACCTGGATCTCTAATGTGATCCTCATGTCTTGTGATATTTGTTCTCATGCCCTGAGTTGGACAATTGAGGTTCCTGATGCCAAAGCATCTTACAGAGACTACTACTTGTTCTTTCCCTTGTCATCTATATGACATAGATAAATAATAGACATACAGACAGATAGATAAATAGATATAGATAGATAGATATAGATAGATAGACAGATAGATGATAGACACACACACACACACACACACACACACACACACACCAAGTCTATATGGAAGTACACATAGAGTAAGATAAGCCTTCATGTATTCAACACCAAGCCTCACCAATTATCAATTCATATAAAATCTTTTTCATCCATATACCCCCAATTCTCCCTCCATTTTATTTTATTTGATGCAAACCCCAAACATCATTATTTCATTTTTACTATTCCATTAAGTATATTTTAACAAATAAGGACTCCTTTATAAAATATAACCACAATACCATCACCCTTAAAATTCCTTAGTATTATCCAATACTAGTTGCTTGTACTATGAATCTGTTATAGTAAGAAATTTAACATTGACTTATACACACTTCAATGTTTCCACATTGTTAGGGCTCCTTTATTTTCACTTTTCTTTAAAATTATGTTCACAAAAACAACTGGTTAGTAATTGAATAACTTCTATATTTCGGTCAAGGGAAAGAATTTTGATTAGTAGTGAATTTTGCATCTATTAATTACTATCCTTAGTACCTTAGGTGAGTTTTCTTCAAATTTTTTAATATTTTAATATCCAAGCAATGCAGAGTATACTATTTACTATTTAGTTTATTTTGATACAGTAAAAAGAATTACAGAAAAATGATACCATTGAGAATATGTATGAGTATATGAGGATTTGCTAAATAAGAACCATAAATATTCATTTAAATATTTTCAAAATATTTACTAGTTCCCTCAAAAATAATTTACCTGAGGGATGATGAGTTTTTGCCTGTCTAATTCATTTACAGGGTTCAGTTTATTTACTGAAGATTCAATGCACAGTTACCCATAAATTGAGAAAATATCCTGTAGGTCGCATATTTAAGCAAAGCCCTTTGCTATCATTTATCATCCTCTAAACACATCCTGACCACTTTTTGCCATAATCAGTTTTGAGCAATTGATTTTCAGAGGCAAACATTTGAAGGGAGAGAAAGAAGGAGATGTCTGAGCATTCCTGTTTTTATGAGTCAATAACTAACCTCAATCAAAAAAGAATTAATTTCAACACTGTAAGTAAAGTGTCCTTTTAAAAAGATAAAGTATTTTAGATATATTTTATACAGTCATTTTGTGAGTGGTTCTTTTTCTTTCTATTCCTATTTATTTATTTATTTTAGAGAAAGAGAGAGACAAGAAGGGAGAGAGATGAGAAGCATCAACTCATGGTTGTAGCACTTCAGTTGTTCATTGATTGGTTTCTCATATGTGCCTTGACCAGGGTGCTCCAGCTGAGCCAGTGATCCCTTGCTCAGCCAGCAACCTCAGGATTTCAAGCCAGCAACCACAGGGTCTTGTCTATAATGTCACGCTCAATCTGGCAAGCCAGTGCTCAAGCTGGCAACCTCAGGGTTTCGAACTTGAGTCATCAGCATCCCAAGCCGATGCTCTATCCACTTTGCCATTACCTGGTCACGCTTTCTATTCCTCTTGATACATTCCCCTCCCTTAAACTATAGTAAATGCCACAATATCCCCAAATCTTTACAGGCCTCACAGGGGTGGGTGGTAAAGCAAAACTTAGAATCAGAACGAATTCATCTAGTACAGGGGTGCCCACACTTTTTCAGCTTGCGAACTACTTATAAAATGACCAAGTCAAAATGCTCTACCTACAATAAAAATGCAAAACATAAATTTATTTCTTCTATATTATCATTATTTAAGTTACTATTATTACTATTTAATTTTGTGTATTCTTCTTTCACCTTTCTCCTTCTCAGCTCTCTTTTCGGAGGAAAGTCAATGTCATAGTTTTTATGAACAGTCCAAAAAAGCCGCTCCACATTTCCCTTCTTTGGAATAGCAATGGCACACAGACAGATGAGGTAAATGCACTTAGAATATGACATAGTGAAAAAAATCCCCTCCCATTCTGTATGAAAGTGGTAGGTTTTAGGCTTCTTACTCGGACCAGCTATGGCACTCATTTTTATACCCTTTGTTGTACTTAGTTTAAATAAATTGAAGGCTAACTACGCAGCAATGTAACTGCACAAGTTAGCGCAGTTTAACGCACATGCGTACGGTATCAAAAGTTCAGACGTTAGATTGGCTACCCTATATGTAAATCAAAAGACAAATGTCTTTTTAATGTCATGCGATCTACCCACACTTTCTTCGCAATTGACCAGTAGATCGCAATCAACGTATTGAGCACCCCTGATCTAGTAGATCATGCCTTTCACTCCATCTGAGAAATAACAACAATGATGAAAGGAAACAAAGTCCTTAAATGAGTTTTTCTCAGCCAGATAAAAACAGGGTAAAGGGAGAAGAATAGTCTAAGAAAACTATGACCTGTTTGACTTCTTGATAGAAAACACCTTAATCAAGCATACTATTAACTGAGCCGTCTTATTTTCAGCTGTTGAACAATAAAATTGGCATCTGAATGAGATATTTTCCTTCTACAAGTCTTAGGAGACTTAAGTTGAGATCCTTAGTGTAAGCATGTCCTAAAACCAGTTAAATCTAAATTTAATTTCCTGTGGTGTTAACTTGGGGCTTGATTCTCTTTTTTTATGTGAAAACATCAACTTTCCTGTTAAATATTTCCTAGGAAGAAAGACAAGAAACTGAAGAATGCAAATATAATCTCGTCTTGCTTGTAGCTATTAAACTAACTTTTAGACCCTTAGTGCTGATGGAAAATATCAAATGTCAAATCATTCAACTGTAATAATTCTTCTCGGCTTATTCAGTCAGCCTCAAATAAATTCTGTGAAAAAGATGCTCTCAGTCACTCATTTAAAAGTTAAAAAGCTATATATTTCACCACAACTCTTACTAGAATTAATCTTGGCCCCGTGATAAATTAAGATTAGTAAACTTTCTCCCCAGCATTAAGATACTAGTGGCCTCGGCTCTTACTTCACAAGGAAAACAAAGGCCACCTGAGAACTTTGTCGATCTCCAGCCAGTACGAACTACACCTCTAGGACCTCTCTACTTCTGCTCTGGGCTCCCCCTACTATGATCAACAGTTTCCAAATCTATATTCCACTTATATTCTGGGTTTCACACTTTATTTTCTATTTCCTCTTTTTTCTTGCCTTTTCTACTTCTCCCCCATTTAACAGCCTCTAATGACTCAAGCATTTAAACATGCCCAATTTTGAAGAGAACATAGAGTGCAATGGCTTAAAAAATCAGCTTCAAATCCCCACTCTGCCATGGGCTGAACCTCATTCATGTCTCCCTTTTCTCATCTGTAAAAGTGGAGTAAGAAGAACAAAACAGCATTTCCGTCACAGTAGTTATGAATGCTGCACAACATTTCCACAAAGCCCTTAACAAATATAAGCTCTTAGAAAAAATGATCAATCCTTTTCACTACTATTGCTAATTTTGAACTCTTCAGCCTCATTTCTTTTTTCAGCCATTCCCTATCACTCTATTTTTCTTCAAAGCAAAACTTTATTTTCTAAACTAGTTTTGGATTTACAGAAAGTTGCAAAAGCAATACAAAGAGTTTCTGTTTGCCCGTCATCTGGCTTCCCCCAATGTTAACACGTTACATACAGTGATATCACTGTAGTCCAGTGATCAAAACTAAAAAATTATTATTTGGGCACAAATATATAACCACCCACCCTACACAAGTTTCCCTGGCTCTTTTGCTAATATCATTTTTCTGTTCAAGGACCCAATTCTGGATCCCACATTGCAACTAATTGTTATTTCTCCTTGGTCTCCCGTGATCATCTTTGACTTCAACAGTTTCAAAGAGAACTAATCAGTTATTTTGTAGAATGTCCTTCAATTTGGGTTTGTCTGATATTTTCTCAGGGTTGCAATTTGAAAACTTCTTGCATTTTTGCATGAATGCCACAGAAATAATAGTATGTCATTCTCAAGACATCATGTCAAGAGATGCATGATTTCAATATATCAGAGCAAAACTTTTTGTAAGAATTATTTCCTAACTAATCTTCCTTTATCTCTTCTCTTTTGTTTTTCAATCCACACTGTTCCGTCCCCATAAATCCATTGAAACTACTTTTGTCAAGAACACCAATAACTCTCTAGCTGTTCAATTTAAGAGAAACTTTGGGTTCTTTACTCTCAGGCCACATGGTGTCCTCAACACTGTGAGTACTCTCCTTCCCAACACACACACTCCCCTGTAACAATGCCAAACTCACCTGGTTTATCACTAACCTCTCTGAGAGCTTTTCTCAGTCCTCTGGCCTGGCTCCTTAACTAATACTCTACCTCTGAATGTCAGAGGGCTTATTTATAACTATGTATTCTCCCTGGAAGAATTCATCTATGTCACCTGCCATCCATATACAAATCATTCCTTCATTTATCTCTTCTAATTTATACCCGTCTATACCACTGTATTCCAAACATCTCCAGAAGATAGTCTATAGAAATCATAAACTGAACACATCCCCCAACCAATCCTACCATAAGCCTGAAGTTTTAGTCTTATAAAATGTGATTTATTTTACATTTCAGAAAGACCCCCAAAACCTACTAAACCACTATATAAACTCAACAAAGCAGAGAGTCAATCAGGGATGTCATTGAGTCTTTGAAATAACTTTTATTAATGCGGTCTAAGATTGCCTTAGATTTTGTGGTGGACATATCACATCGTTGACACATATTGAGCTGACTACAAAGAAAAGTCCTTGCATTTTTAATAACTATATTGCTGCAGTTGTTCCCCCAGCTCTGTAGTTATACAGATAAAATTTAGGGCATACTATGTCACTCTGCTGATTATAACCTATCACTCAAGTCTGATCTATTCTAGCATCCTAACACAGTAATTCAATTATTAATTAAATCAAGATTCACTGGGTAAGCACTAAATGTTCAACATTTTGTGAGGCACTGGAGGCAAATTAGTGGGACAAACTCCCACTTGTCACTTCAATCCACCCTTTTCTTCTTTCACAGGACTACAGTTTAATCTGGGTTCCTGGCTATTGGTAGATGTGACACCGTGCAACAGGAATCTAATGGGAGCCACAGTGGTGTTCTCTGTGTCACATTGCATCCCTCACCATCACCTAAGGATATGTAATAGCGACTAAACTATTGAGTCACTGGTGTGACTACTTACAGCAGGGTAAAAAATGCCAGATTTTTCATCATTAGTGGTCAGTGACTTTATAGGATTTCTGTATAGAATATATTTATATCATGTATATGTGTGCCTTTGAGTGTCTGTGTGTGTACAACAAGGGATAGGGGATACACAGGGAACCTGTCTCAAATCTATATTTGCATAAAAAGAAAAGCTCTTTGTTTAGATTCCATGTCATAGATCAAGACAGAAGATGTATAAAAATACTTTTATTCACTTTTATAGACTGAAGAAATTGATAATAAAGATATTATCACTGGTGCTGTTATCATTTCAAGGCTGGGGCGGCCTGTGTTCATCCTTCAGTAAGTCACTTCATACTCTGCAGTGACATGGTCTGGATGAATGAAGAGCAAGGGGATGCTGCAGAGTTTGTTTCAATCATGGCCTTCGCATTGTGCTATGAGTAAACATTGTATTTTTATATATACATCAAGAGCACACATGTGGAAAGAATAAAATTCTAAGTCAATGGCAAATAACAAATCAACAAATAAAACACACTCTAAAAGTTTGCTGATCCACTTCCCAGGAAGTCATTACTGTCTAACAATGGCAGCTCTCTTTGCTCGTTTTTCCCTCATTGTCAATTGGAAAAAGGGTGTCTTGTGAATGGGAAGAGAGCACATGATACACAAAGTGTTGTGCTTGTGACCATGCTAATGTGTCCCATCAAAGAGCTACACTTGACCACAGACTGAGCCTCAGCCTCTGGCAGGCTCGAAAGTATGGGCCAATTTGCCTTTATAGTTGACATGTCAATGTAATGACCACTAATGATGGTTGTCCCAAACATATAGGATTCTTCATAAAACACATCTTGAGATAGCAGGAGTATTTTTAAGCAAAAAATAGAAATATTATTTTCTTTACCATCTTGCTTAGTAATGAAAAAATATTCAGAAATATTTCAGCCTTCATGAACTCTTAGCAACTCCATTATATGACATTGGAACCTTCCTCCTTAACCCATATGTAGTAAAATTAAAAGAAGACAGAAAAGTCAGTTGAATGAGCATTAGGAATAAACAGTCACAAAACTTCTATCTCAGAAAACATTCCCTAGAACCTCTTATTCCATGGGAGAGTAGTTAAAAAACAGAAGTTTTTCCATGTTTTTCTGTTGCTGCATCAGAGTTTACATAGCAACTATCCAAACCTGACCTTCTTTAAAATGTACAACAATTGAATGAGGCATTATTAGTTTTTATGGCTTTTATTATGCCTGACTAATGAATAGGAAACCTGAGGCTTACAGACATTAAACTGCTTGTCTAGGGTCCAGGTTTCTCAATTTGAGTCCAGAGTTCTTGCCACAGATGGCCTCATGAGACCAAAATAAAGGATAAACAACGCTAGACTCTGGAAACACTTACATACACAAGACCCGGTAGAAATAAGAGAAACATGCCTAGAAGAAACTCTAAATGTGTACCCTTAAGTGACAACTTAAACATTTATAACTTAAACACACAAATAAAATGCCCACAGATAAATTCATCCCTTGTGTGTTATGTATTTGGATGGTTGAACTTATTTTCTATTTCATTTTAAGAGTTTACATCTTTAGAAGTTTAGAAAAAATAGATGCTTGATTTTCCTTTGCAGTTGAGAAAACCATCTCAGTAAGTACAGATTTGCATAACCACACAAATCCATGTTCAAGCATGTGCCCTGTACCTGCTATGTGCTAAAATTCCAATGAACCTCACGCTTTGGGCAGACTCATGATTAGAAGTAAGATCATTGCCTCTATTTTGTTCAGAAGTGGGTACAAACACACCATGCTGTCTTTCCAAGATATACCACAGTGAGGGGATTAGACCCCTGGTCCATTCAGGCCTGTGATCTGTCATGACAATGGCACATGTTAAAGTGGTTGATTGGGCCCTGGACAGTTGGCTCTGTGGTAGAGCGTCAGCCCGGCATGAGGAAGTCCCGGTTCAATTCCCAGACAGGGTACACAGGAGAAGCACCCATCTTCTTCTCCACTATTCCCTCTCTCATTTCTCTCTATCTCTCTCTTCCCCTCCCATAGCCTAGGCTCCATAGGAGCAAAGTTGGCCCAGGAGCTGAGGATGGCTCCATGGCCTCCACTTCAGGCGCTAGAATGGCTTTGGTTGCAGTGGAGCAATGCCCCAGAGGGGCCAAGCATTGCCGGGTGGATCCTGATCAGGCACATGCGGGAGTCTGTCTGTCTGCCTCCCTGCTTCTCACTTCAGAAAAATACAAAAACAAACAAACAAAACGATTTATTGTTGAAGTATATCAATTCCATAAAGTTAAAAATAGGCATCCAAACATCTTCCTTTACTTTATTTAAGCTGTTTTGGACCAATTTGTCCACTCAGTATCTAAACTCATCTCCATTCAATTAAAGCAAAAAAAGAAAACCAAACATATAATTAAATATTATAAAGCTGACTTGGAATAATATTAAGTTATTTTTTAATTATAATTTAAAAATTCATCTACATGTTTCACTTTTTAACCTAGATTTATGTGTTTTGTAATCAGACATAGCCATGACATTAACTAAGAAGCTCTTTGATGGGAAACCTTTGTTACAAGGAGGGAGGTGAAAATGGCCATGAATTTTCAATTTTCCAAACTGAACAATGATCCTTCCTAACAAAATTTAGAAAGACGCATGCACATTTGCTACTTTCATTTTCTAGAAAACTCTCCTCTATCTGTTCCTCTTCTCAAGCATCTTGGAGTGATTTCCTGGCTAATTAATGGTAATAACCAAGAATTAAAAGCTGCAGCATATGTTGAGTCACAGTATCACATCATAAATCATATTTACAGCCATTTGTTAACTTGCTGCTTTAATTTTAGAAAATTCAATGACATTTCATGAATTTTGCAAAATCATGGGGAAAAAAATAAGGCCATGATTTTATGTTGAAGGCTAAAGGGATGTTGTTTATTTTCATGTATACTGGGAGGTCACATGATACTATCAAATTTAATGGAAAAGCAAATTCAGTTAATTCTGAGGAAACATAAGGAGTCTTGCACCGTTTCTTGGCTAATCAAGGGCAGAGTAGAAATCAGGACATGTAGTAACTTAAATCCACCCCCTGAGATATGCTTTGATAACTTTTCTGTACCAAATTCAGCTGGTAGAAGAAGCAATTGGAGGGATAAAAAAGGAGGTGTACTAAGACACTTGATAATGAACATTAGTCACCATAGTAAGACTATTGAGATGATCCCTCTATGCAAAAACATATGAATTTAAGAACACAAACAATCAGTTCAGAATATTGGTCATCAAACTTGAGTGTACCTAAGAAACAACAGAGAGATACAGGAGAAATGCAGATTACAAGTCCTGCAACACCTCAATTTTTTATTTTTTTCATCTGAGAGGTGGCCAGGGAATTCTACCGTAAGAGTCCACTGGCTGTACTGTGACAGTTCTGCTCTAGGTTAGCTTTAGGAAGAAGGGATTGCCCACAAGTCCCTGTGCTAAACCTGGAGGAGTGAAAGCAAGTATTCAGAGACTAGACTGCCCTACAGCCAGCTGGAGCAAGAACCAGCATCTAGGTAAATGTCAGCAAAATGGTGTTTGACCTGAGAAATGAATTCACTGTACCATCCCCACCCCCAATGCTATTTCCATGAGCCCTGGAAAACTATTTCTGAGTAGAAGGGAAATTTAAAAAAAAAGAGAAAGAAAAACCTGGATAGTATACTCCTATATAATCTAAAAATGGGCAGTATTGAGAACTGACTGCCAATTGGGGGAATATTTATGTGTGTAAGCCAGTGAGTATAGTTCGGTCAAAGAGAGCGCACCCTGAGTGAGAAGGCATCTCCCTGAAAGTGTAATACCTGGGAAAAGTCTTTTAAAGAGAAATAACAATGATAAATGCCTTTTGAGGATATGTTTAAATACAAAAACTATTTTTAAATTTATTGATTCCATTTGCCTTCTCTGCTGAACATGAGGGGGAATGTATGGTCGTAAATGGTTGAAACAAACAAATGTAACATTCAGAAGTCACAAATAGAACTGACAATTCAACTGGCCTCAAGATCATACAGTATGGTCAGATAATATTCCTGAGTGGACAAGGTTATAATAGAATTCACTGCTGGGGCTTAATTTTTCACACACTGAAATCACAGGTTTAATAGCTTCAAAGTATTTCACAACACAGATATTATTAATACTTTTAAAACTCTTCATAAGCATAGAAGAGAGAACCAAAAGACACAGACTTATAATGTTAAGATAACAAAAATTATATTTTGTGTATAGCATATGTCCTACAAAAGTTCAAGTTGTCCTTCAGGTATGAATAGATGAAACTATTGATGTTTCAAAGAAAAGAAAAAAGAGTGCCTTCATAGTGGTGCCCATTGTTAAATTATTTACACATTGGATTCACTCAAGCTATGTTTTAGTAAAAGAACAAGTGAAAATGAAGTGTAATTCCCACAAGCTTCTCCCTCTTTTAAAGTAAAGACTTCCTCAGTCCCAATTCACCTTGCCTTTCTCCACGACTCTGGAGAAACATTCCAGGTTAAAGGCAGGACTTAGGAAATATAATAACACTGATTAGCCAAGTTCCAAGTCACTAGGACTTTGTTATCAGTAGCACTTTGCAGAGTGGTTTTATAAGCATAGAAATAACTGTAATGATCAGTGATTAATTATTGTCAAAACTCAAGTGAATACTTGTATCTCTAAAAAATTTACTTAATTGCTCTGAAAATGTCAAATTTCCTAAGCCTTAGATTTACTGTGGATTTGGTCTTGGGAGATTTGTAAGTATGTTCTCAAAATGTCACTTGGCACAGAAAGAGATACCCACAGGAAAACAAAAACTGTGTGGATGATTCCATCCCTAAATGCCTATTTAAAACCTTATGAAATTAATTCAAAGAACAGAAGTGCAGGTTGGTTTAATGCAAACAGTTTAAAAGTGAATATGTTTCTCTGATTTTAGAACACACACAAAATCATCAAAGAGGGTTAAGCCATGGTCAAGGTCAGAATAATTGCTCAACCCCTAGAAATAGGCTGCTAAGACTGATGGATAAGAGTGGAGGCAAGAAATAAAGTTGACAATCCATTGAGGGCATCATCCCATATCTTAAAAAATATTCCTTCTGCCATAGCTAGTGGCTCAACGGATGGAGCATCAGCCCAGTGTATGGACATCTCTGGTTTAATTCCCGGTCAGGGCAGAAGAGAAGTGACCATCTAGCTTCTTACCATTCCCTTTACCCCTTCTCTCCCTCTTCCCCTCTGACAGCCAGTGGCTTAATAGGTTTGAGCATGGCCCTGGGTGCTGAGGATAGCTTGGTTCGTCTGAGCAGTGGCCTCAGGCACTAAAAATAGCTCAGTACTTGAGCAATGGCCCCAGACAGGGGTTGCCAGGTGGACCCCAGTCTGGGCACATGCAGGAATCTACCTCACTATCTCCCTTGCTCTCACCTAAAATAAATGAATAAATAAAATTTAAAAATTCTTTCCTTGATCAGCTCATTCCATTTTGACCCAAACTATTATATGCAACCACTTGTTTAATATAATTAAGAAAGTATGTCAAAATCTAAGCCAAATTTCACAGTACTGAAGTGCACAGAGAATGTAACATAGCCTTCCAACAGCCTTATATTAATGTCCTGAATTTCCTAAATTCTATAATTTCTAGAACTATGTTCCTGCAAAAGTTAAAAATAAATTCAGGAGCCAGTGATTATGGCAGCCAACATATCCAACCCCCATATATTGATTTTATATAGGAAAAAGTATTTTTAAACATCTGGAAAATAAAGACAAAACAAAAAACAAATAAGAATTTCACATGAGCACTGCAGGAACAAAAAGGTGGGAACAGTTACTAAACTCAGAAGAATACCGGGTTCAAGTTCAGTTATGACATTCCTCCATTCCCCATGTAGTCTACAATGAAATTAAAGTTCTGCAACATCTGGCAAACCTTGCATGAGCTATTTACATATATATATATTTTTTATTAATTTTCATGGGGTGACATTAATAAATCAGGGTACATATGTTCAAAGAAAACATCTCCAGGTTATCTTATCATTCAATTATGTTGCATACCCATCACCAAAAGTCAAATTGTCCTCTGTCACCTTCTATCTGGTTTTCCCTGTGCCCCTCCCCTGGCCCTCTCCCTCTTTTTCCTCCCTCCCCCAACCCCGTAACCACCACACTATTGTCCATGTCTCATAGTCTCGTTTTTATGTCCCACCTATGTATGAAATCATGTGATTCTCATTTTTTTCCTGTTTTACTTATTTTACTCTGTATAATGTTATCAAGGTCCATCCATTTTGTTGTAAATGATCTGATGTCATCATTTCTTATGGATGAGTAGTATTGCATAGTATATATGTACCAAAGCTTTTTAATCCACTCGTCCTCTGACGGACACTTGGGCTGTTTCCAGATCATCGCTATTTTGAACAATGCTGCCACAAACATGGGGGCGCATTTCTTCTTTTCAAACAGTGCTATGGTGTTCTTAGAGTATATTCCTAAAAGTGGGATAGCTGGGTCACAAGGCAGTTCGATTTTTAATTTTTTGAGGAATCTCCATTGGAGAAAAGGGAACCCTCCTGCATGAGCTATTTTCTGTCTTTCTCTCCAACTGCTAACAGGAGCAGCCCCCTCCCTCCATCTTGGCATCCACTGTCTCCTCCTCAATCACATGACCCAGACCACGCAAGTCACTCCTTAAATTTAGTCTTTGCCCAACCCACATTTTTAATCAAACACCCATTCTCTCTCAGTACTTTTTTTGGAAACATTTACCAATGTGTGTGATTGTCCATTTGTGTAATTATTTCTTTAATTTCTCTCTTCCTCACTAGAACCTAAGATTTCTGAGGGTTTAGGTGTGGTGTTCAGAATGTAGTAAATCCTCAACAAATAATTTTAAACTAATAAAATCAAGTTCTGACACTTATTAATTCTGTTATTTTACACAAGTCATCTAACTTTTCTGAGCTTTAGTTTTCTTAATTATAAATATGGACAATAACACCATAATTCCTATTTGTATTTAAGTTATAGTTACAAAAACATTTGCAAACTTAAAAATGTCATAAAAATTTATGACATTATTATCTTTATGACATCAAGATTATAAATCAAAGTATTGTTTAATTGACTAGTATAGTCTTCATTTAGCTGCTATAACATAATATAGGCATATCCAAAAAGCCCTCACATTTGATATTAATAAAGCTTGGTATTTCAGGAATATTGTACAGTGTGAATAGCAAACAATTATTCTTTATAATTTATATCTGCAGCTGATGCCATATTTGGTATATCAAAATCTTGATTAAGACTATGTCCTTTAATACAGTCTAGGCCAAGATGTCACATACAAGAAATTGATTGATATTTCATAATTGTCCCATTTATCTAGGCAATTTAAGCAGTTAAGAAAAAATACAGGACACACACCACTTTATAACTCAGATATGGCTTGACCTGGACCACTATATAAATGAATATGAAAACTGGAACTACTTTGCACACCCAAATGATATAACTGATCAAACATGAATGGACTTATTGTCTAAGCTATTTTCCCAAGAATAGAGATTCACTTTTTTTAATTTTTTAAATTTTTTTTTTTTTTAGATTTCTATTTATTCATTTTTAGAGAGAGAGAGAGACAGGAAAGATAGAGAGAATAGGGGGAGGAGCAGGAAGCATCAACTCCCATATGTGCCTTGACCAGGCAAGCCCAGGGCTCCGAACCGGTGACCTCAGCATTCCAGGTCGGCAGGTCATCCACTGCACCACCACAGGTCAGGCGAGATTCATTTTTGCTGATCTATGCACAATTCTCACTTCATTCCCTCTTTGAGTGGCAAAGTGAGAAGACATTTGGACTGATAGCACCTTTTTATCAGAGTAAGGGAGCCAACAAGTGCCAGGTGGGACATGACCATAGCCTCATCTTTTCTAAACCTTAAGCCACTGGTCTAATGGCCCTGGACAGTAGAACATTTGTGATGTTAAAAGAATTTGCTCCTGTCTGAATAATTTGGGGATTTGACTCCTGTCAGGTATTGTAACAAAGTCAAGTGATTTCAATTTACTGAGCAAGGACAAGAAATGGTTTCAGGAAAAACCAAGGTGATGAACTATTGAGCATTCAGTTCATTAGCTGTCATCCATCTTGACATCTTCATCTTTCAAGCAGTACTGCAGAAAATCAAAGACCTGTAGTGCTTTCCTTAAAAAAAAATTGAGAAGGAGGCCACATACCCTTTTCAAGTTAAAGGGACCACAAAGGCTATTTCAAATGGATTATGAAAGATAACCATTGTTGCCGCAGTGAAAATGTTAATAGATGCTCAATCGTAAATACTCCCTATGTTCTTAAACATACAACTCTAAAAAATAATATCATTAAAAATATGTACTGCATGAATTGCTGGCATATTTTTAGCTTCTAATTTGATGCAGTTCACATTTTAATATAAAGTAGTATTAATATGAAATAACTGACCTTTTAGAAGTAGCATCTTGGGGCAGGGGGGAAGAACCCAAGAGAAAAAAGTGTTTCCTGAAAAATTAGCCAATAAAACATGGACAATGAGACTCCAGTGACACAGCCAAGTAGTAGTAAGATCACCTTTCTTCTTCTGTTTCTCTGCTCTGCTTGCTCAGCACTGAAGTCCTAAAACTCCATCTTTTTGGCACTTATATGCACAGTTTCCTGGACTTACAGAGTAATATAAGCAACCGAAGACATTAAAGAAGTGGTACATAACCTTCCTCAGCCACCATCCCTTACCACAGGGAAAAAAACTGTCCCATGTCACATGCTTAGCGACCCCTGAGAGAGGAAAATCTGTTGAACCTTTATTTCCCACATAGAAGTCTATTATTGCTAAAAGGCATTGTAATCTTGCACTTGAATTCTTCCTTTCCTGAAATACTCAAGGAAGAGTTCCCCTGACCTGTAGATACTAACAAACAAAATAGAACAAAACAAACACCCTTGCCCATGTCTCCTCTTCCTGAAAACTCCACTTAAAACATCTAAATCAGGCTGAGAGAAAAAATGTTCACTCACATCTAGTATCTTGTAGTGTCTGGACCAGAGGTAAGACATAGACTTTCAGAAGCCTCTCTGGTATTAAGAGTTATCAGAGGACAATTGAGGAACTTTCCAGGTGTTTCTCTGGCCCCGGCAAAAGCCCTAGGTACCGGTGGGTTCGTGGGCTACCTCCCAGGACATTATTTGATATCCAAGATATTTTCTATACCTAAA
This sequence comes from Rhynchonycteris naso, assembly GCA_037038555.1. Classification (NCBI taxonomy): domain Eukaryota; kingdom Metazoa; phylum Chordata; class Mammalia; order Chiroptera; family Emballonuridae; genus Rhynchonycteris; species Rhynchonycteris naso. The sequence continues at coordinate 59,166,722 of CM072995.1, read as the reverse complement.
AAATATTTCCAAGTCCTTCACCCTGAAATTCTCCAATACATTACTAAAACTCTTACTAACACTAGCACCATTCCCACCATACCATGCAAGATCATTGGCCAGGGAAATCCACCAGGTACTCTGCATAAAGCAACTCACGTAACACCTGCAACAACTGTCTGAGTTTGGCATTATTTTCAACTGACAGGCTTGAAGAAACAAAAGTAGGTAACATGATTTGGGTTTTTGCTACTTGAAGCATGGTTTAGAAAATATTGGAAATACAGAATCTCAGGCCCAACCCTGAATGACTGAATAAAAAACTATTTTTGTAGGAATATTTCCAAGTGACTTATATGCATATTAATATTGAAAAGCACTAAAATTTAAACCTGGGTTCATCTTGCTCAAAAATCCAATATATTAAAATAGTCTGCTCTTCTTGATGCTGCAATTACATTTACAGAAGAAAAAGCATTGAGTACACTTACACTTAGGCATGATTTTTTCATTAGCTAACAAAACCTGATACTGAGAATTATAAATTTTGAAGGAGGAAAGAGTAAGCTGGCAACCATAGAGTTAGTAGATACCCTCGGTAGGGGAGCAGGAGAGGACCATTGGGAAAACTTTGGGCTAAACGTACACTTTGTCCATTTCACAGTTTGGCTAAGGGCTGATAGCTGACTCTGCTACTAAAATTGTTCCAGCTCAACTAAAGTCATCTCTGCATCTAGAAACAGGACATCATCAGGATGCTCAAGCAGTCCTTAACTGAAACTGAACTACACACAGGACCACTTTGTTATGAACCACAGCAATCCAGGTCCTATGAATAAGGACCTAGAGACATTCCTTAGCTTAATGTATATCCTTATTTATGTTATTACATCAGACAATAGCCTAATATTGAGCTTTCTAGAAATAGCAGTTACTTCACTGAGCCTAATAAATGAAAAAATCTATATGAATAAGAAAAATTTTAGATAAAATTTTAGTTATTTCCACCATATATAAGAAATAAAACTATATTAACCTAACAAGCATCCATCTGGGATCTGCTTTGATGGAGTTCAAGCCAAAGAGGTAATCAAAATGTTATTTTAATGCAAATTAACATCTGATCTCAAAAAGTTACGTTAAGTTGAGTAAGCATTTCTGCTATAGTCTTACTCACACTGTCACATTTTCTAAGCAAATATTTTGTTTTCCAGATAGAAAGGCAAGCTGTAGGCCATCCACAGGTTATCATAATTATTTAGGTTAAGCTCTATTGTCTTTTCATTAAAAACTGACTGGACTCTATTATTTTTTCCTTCTTTTTTGCACCAGAGTATTTTAGTAAGTGACTATCATAGTATTTACTATAATTCTTTTAATTTTTAAATTTATTTATTGACTTTAGAGAAAGCAAGAGAGAAAGTGAGTGAAAGACATCAATGTGTTGTTTCAATTATTTATGCATTCACTGGTTGTTTCTTGCATGTCAGCAGACAGGGGATTGAACCCACAACCTTGGCACAACAGGATGATGCTTTAAACAACAGAGCTACCCGGCCATGGCTCTAAAGCTATTTTAAAGTGTACTTTTTTCTTGTTCCCATTTTATTGCATTATTGCATCCATATGGTTTAAGGATATACTCACGTTGCAATAGTATCTATGCTTTTAAGTTCTTTAATTAAAAATAATTTTTGGCTACCTGGTTTTTCAAAATAAAAACTTTTCCAGATTCTACATCATAGCATGACTTGCTAATACATTTCCACAGAGGGAAAAAGATGAGTTTTGTGTATGTTTTTAATGCAAATGAAAGGGAATCCAGGGAAACTCAGTTTTAGAAAGGAAGATTATAATTTTTAATCAAACTTTCATTTTAATAGTGGAAAGTATACACTAATTTTATGTCACTGATGAGATTAGAGTGTTTGTTTTTATAATCAATATTTGTTACACTACCCTAGCTCCTATCAGAGGAAGATCCGAAAATTTAATAAAGAAGATATATTTCATCTGTGTAAGTAGCTCTGTAGGTGAAGATTAAAGACACTGGCAGTGTCTGAAAATGAAGTTTTTTATTTCCTGTAGTAGACTACTACATACATCGGCATTGTGACTGCTTTATAGCCTCACAGAATAAGGCTTACCATGTCCTGTCTGATTCCCTTACAGATTTCAAAATTTACTAGGTACTATTCTGGCCACCTCTTACTATATAACAAAGTACCCCCAAATTTTGTGGTTTACAGCAAACACCAATTTGTCATGTACTAGAGGTTTGTGGGTCACGAATGCCAAAAGGGGCTATATGAACAGTTCTCTTGTGTTGTGAGGCATTGGCAGAAGTCACCTGATGGTATTTAGCTGAAGGTGGGGCTGCTCCAGAGAGCCTAAGCCAGCTTCACTTACATTTCTTGGTGGGCATGGCAGGGAAAGTAGGCACCTACGTGTGGCCTCTGCAATATGGCAGTGTCAGAGTCATCACATATCTTACTTAGCAACTTAAGGTTCCTAGAGAAAATATCTTAAGGGTCCTAGACAGGAGATAGAAGTCTTCTTCTATCTTAGTATTAGAAGTCCCAGAATGTCAAACAAGTATTAAAGCCAGAGCAAAGTCAAGGGAAATAGAATTAGACTCAACTTCAAAATAACAGGAGTTGTACAATATATTCAGCCATCTTTAATCTATCACAGCTGAATGCTTAAATCACCTAAACTTGCCCAACCTAGTAAGTGGAACTGGAGGTACAGATAAATAAAAAAGAAAGATGAAGATATATGTATAAAAAAGTATACCACAAAAAAGTATAATACATTAATTTTCAATTTAATACCATTTAAAGGGTGCTTCATTTTCCTAAACAAAACTTCTGCATTGAATCCAGGTCTGGAAAGTAAGTTGACTAAATAATACAATATAGAAAATTTGATTATTCCAAAACTAATCATCTACATTAAAAGCATATACACCCTCCGGCGGACGGCAAGATGGCGATGGAGTAGGCGGAAGTACCAACTTCCAACTCCCAGAACCAAAGTGGATTATAACTTAATTTTAAGAACCATCATCTGAATAAACCAACTTTGAACTAAACTAAGTGGACTCCTCAACCAAGAAACACAGAAGAAGCCACACTGAGACTGGTAGGAAAAGCAAAATTGCGGAAAGGACTGCCCAGCTCCCTGGAGCGAACAGCAGCCCAGAGAGACCCACGTAGCGGGAGGAGAGTTTGGTGGAGAGAGAGGGACCTGGGTCCCAGAAACAAAGCCCCAGCCTGCAGTCCCAGAGCCTAGAAGAGATGTTTAGACAGTATTGAGCTGTGAAACAAGTGAGGATACTGTTTGTGAGAAAGAGACAGTTTTCTCAGACCCAAAATTCTTCTTAAAGGGACAGCGCAGAAAACCTCTCTCACAACCACTCACTCAGGGCTCTGGGGAACAGGGACAGAGGAGAGGACCAGAGCAGCGTGAAGAGAGTGTGGACTGGAAGGCACAGGGAGAAACACTCTTAGGGACAGCCACCCTAACCCCTGGGCTAAGTCACTTCCCTAATCAAAAACGAATATTTCCCCTGGAACTAGCAATACCAGCAAAGGGAGACAGGACACCAGCCAAACAAGCTCTCCAGTGGCACTTAAAGCAGAGCTGCTTAGACCAAAGGAGCTTCCAGGACACAGTATGGAGTGTTAGGGTCTGAGCTGCAGTGCACCCACCCCCACTGCTGAGGGCTTGCTGGAGGGACAGTGGCGGCGGAACACTGAAACACGGTTCTATTGGCGGGAGCAGAGGCCCAGCCGGTGTGAGCTCGGTCTAGCGCAGAAGGTGTGGAGGGGACGCGCGAAAGCTGTCTGGCAGCTGCGCCTGCAGCCCCACCTGCGGGGGGGAAAATCGGGAGGCCAGGAATGGGCAGAGATCTGCTCTTCAACCCTGTACACTGTGCAAGCCTGCCCTGACCGTGGGGGCAGGGCTAGGACCAGGGACAGGCGGAGGCTGGAGGCTGAGTGCACACCAGCATCCCCGCCCGGCCCGAGAAACCGCAGTTTGCCATCCTGCATGCGTGAGTTGGCTCTGACCACAGGAGCTGGGCTAAAGCCCGGGAACAGGCTGGGTCAGCAGCTGAGCAAAGGTGCTCACCTCTACCCTTGGTGCTGAGGCTTGTGGCTTGAGTGCAGTGCGCAACCCAACCTGTGGGGGCGAGGTGAAGGCCCAGGCAGACTGAGGCTTGTAGATCCGGGCACCAGAACACAGCCCCTTCCGTGGAGGAGAGGGGGAATCACAGCAACAGCCACAGTGGGCCGGCACTGGCAATGCCCATACCCAACAGCCTTAGGCAGCGGCAGAGGGGGTGGTGGGCCTGCAGACAGACCATACCTAGAGAACACAAAGGCAACACCAACTGGACTCCAGTGGCCACAACCTTCTTATACACAGAAAAAATGGGCAGACAGACAAATGCAACCCAAATGAATCAAGAGAAATCCCCAGAGAAGGACCTGAATGAACCAGATATAACCAAATTACCAAATGCAGAATTTAGAATAATGATAGTTAGGATGTTCAAAGAAATTAGAGCAACAATGGATAGTCACTATAAACACCTAAATAAAGAGATTACAAGTATAAAAAATGAAATTGAAATAATAAAAAAGAACCAGACAGAAATGACAAATACAGTATCAGAACTGAAGACCACAATGGAAGGAATTAAAAGCAGAATGGATGACATTGAGGATCGAATTAGGGAGTTAGAGGACACAATAAACAATGGCACAGAAGCAGAGCAGCAAAAAGAAAAGAGACTCAAAAAATGTGAGGAAACTCTAAGGGAGCTCTGTGACAACATGAAGAGAAATAACATCCGCATCATAGGGGTTCCTGAAGAAGAGGAGAGAGAACAAGAATTAGAAGCTTTGTTCAATCAAATAATAGCAGAAAACTTCCCTAAATTAAGGCTGGAAAATATTTCACATGTTCAAGAAGCACAGAGAACTCCATTAAAGAAAAACCCAAAGAAATCTACACCAAGACACATCACAGTAAAAATACAAAAGCTAAGGAATAAAGAGAAAATTTTAAAAGCTGCTAGAGAAAAAAAGGTTATCACCTACAAAGGAGCCCCCATAATGATGACATCGGACTTCTCAACAGAAACACTTGAGGCCAGAAGGGCATGGCAAGATATATTCAAAGTAATGCAGAACAAGAACCTACCACCAAGATTACTCTATCCAGCAAGGCTAACATTTAAAATTGAAGGAGAAATAAAGAGCTTCCCAGACAAAGAAAAGCCTCAAGGAATTCATTAAAACCAAACCATTTCTGCAAGAGATACTAAGGGGCCTGTTGTGAACAGTTCAAAGGGAGGAAACAATAGAGCAAAAGAAGAATATAGATTTAAAGAATAAAATGGCAATGAACAACTACATATCAATAATAACCTTAAATGTAAAAGAATTAAATGATCCAACAAAAGACATAGGGTAGCTGCACGGATAAAGAAACAGGACCCATACATATGCTGTCTACAAGAGACACACCTTAAAACAAAAGATGCACATAGGCTGAAGGTAAAAGGATAGAAAAATATATTTCATGCAAATGGAAATGAAAATAAAAACCGGGGTAGCAATACTTATATCTGACAAAATGAACTTTAAAACAAAGGCTATAGTAAGAGATAAAGAAGGACACTACATAATGATAAAGGGAACAATTCAACAGGAAGATATAACTATTATAAATATCTACACACCAAATCCCCGATATACATAAAGCAGACTTTGATGGATATAAAAGGCGAGATTAACAGCAATACTATAATAGTAGGAGATTTCAATATCCCACTAACATCACTGGATAGATCCTCAAGAAAGAAAATTAATAAAGAAACAGCAGACTTAGACACACTAGATTAACTTGATTTAATAGGTATCTTCAGAACTTTTCACCCTAAAGCAGTAGAATAAACATTCTTCTCAAGCGCTCATGGTACGTTTTCTAAGATAGACCACATGTTAGGACACAAAAATGGTCTCAACAAATTTAAGATTGAAATCATATCAAGCATTTTCTCTGATCACAATGCCATGAAACTAGAAATTAACCACAAAAAAACCCTGAAAAAATACTCAAACACTTGGTAACTAAATAGCATGTTATTAAATAATGAATGAATTAACAATGAGATCAAAGAAGAAATAAAAAGGTTTCTAGAAATGAATGAAAATGAGCATACATCAATTCAAAATTTATGGAACATGGCAAAAGCAATACTGAGAAGGAAGTTCATTGTACTACAGACATACCATAAGAAGCTAGAAAAAGCTTAAATAAGCAAACTGACCCTGCATCTAAAAGAACTAAAAAAACAACAGCAAATCAAGCCCAGGACCAGTAGAAGGAAGGAAGTAATAAAGATCAGAGCAGAAATATATGATATAGAGGCTAAGGAAACAATACGGAGGATCAATGAAACCAGGAGCTGGTTCTTTGAAAAGATAAACAAGATCGATGAACCTTTAACTAGACTCACCAAGAATAAAAGAGTGAGGACTCAAATAAATAAAATTAGAAATGAGAGTGGAGAACTAACAACTGACACAACAGAAATACAAAGTATTTTAAGAAAATACTATGAAGAATTCTATGCCAAAAAATTAGACAACCTAGGTGAAATGGACAAATTTCTTGAATCATATAATCTTCCAAAAATCAATCTGGAAGAATCAGAACACCTAAACAGACCAATTGCAACAAATGACATGAAACAGTTATCAAAAAACTCCCAATAAAGAAAAGTCCTGGGCCTGATGGCTTCACAATTGAATTCTATCAAAAATTCAAAGAACTAACTCGTACCCTCCTCAAGCTATTTCAAAAAATTCCAGAGGAAGGAAGACTTTCAAACTCCTTTTATGAGGCAAGCATAATTCTGATCCCAAAACCAGGCAAAAACAACACAAAGCAAGAAAATTATAGGCCTATATCCCTGATGAATTTAGACGCTAAAATTCTCAACAAAATATTAGCCAACCGGATCCAGCAATATATGAAAAAAATCATACACCATGATCAAATGGGATTTATTCTGGAGAGGCAAGGCTGGTTCAATATTTGCAAATCAATCAATGTGATTCATCACATAAACAAAAGGAAGAACAAAAATCACATGATAATTTCAATAGATGCAGAAAAGGCTTTTGATAAAATCCAGCACCCATTCATGCTCAAAACTCTCAGTAAAGTGGGAATACAGGGAACATTCCTTAACATGATAAAGGCCATCTATGACAAACCCACAGCAAACATCATACTAAATGGGCAAAAATTAAAAGCAATTCCCTTAAGATCAGGCACCAGGCAGGGGTGCCCCCTTTCACCACTCTTATTCAACATAGTTCTGGAAGTCCTAGCTACAGCAATCAGACAACAAGAAGAAATAAAAGGCATCCAAATTGGAAAAAAAGAAGTAAAACTGTCATTAATTGCAGATAATATGATATTGTATATAGAACACCCTAAAGTCTCAGTCAAAAACTATGGACCTGATAAATGAATTCAGCAAAGTGGCAGGATATAAAATTAATACTCAGAAATCAGAGGCATTTTTATATACCAACAATGAACTGTCAGCAAAAGAAATTAAGAAAACAATTCCCTTCACTATTGCAACAAAAAAAAAATAAAGTACCTAGGAGTAAATTTAACCAAGGAGGTTAAGGACCTGTAATCAGAAAATTATAAAACATTGATAAAAGAAATCAAGGAAGATACAAACAACTGGAAGCATATACCGTGCTCATGGTTAGGAAGAATAAACATCATTAAAATGTCTATATTACCCAAAGCAATTTATAAATTCAATGCAATACCAATTAAAATACCAATGACATACTTCAAAGATATACAACACATGTTCCAAAAATGTATATGGAACCAAAAAGGAACATGAATAGCCTCAGCAATCCTGAAAAAATAAAGCAGGAGGTATCATTCTTCCGGGTATCAAGGTTTACTATAAGGCCATTGTACTCAAGACAGCCTGGTACAGGCATAAGAACAGGCACATAGATCAATGGAACAGAACAGAGAACCCAGAAATAAACCCACGCCTTTATGGACAACTGATATTTGACAAAGGAGAAAAGAACATACAATGGAGTAAAGACAGCCTCTTTAACAAATGGTGTTGGGAAAATTGGACATCTACCTGCAAAAAATGAAACTAGACCATCAACTTACACCATTCACAAAAACAAACTCAAAATGGATAAAAGACTTAAATGTAAGCCGTGAAACCATAAGCATCTTAGAAGAAAATATAGGCAGCAAGCTCTCTGACATCTGTAGCAGCAATATATTTGCTGATTTATCTCCATGGGCAAATGAAATAAAAGGCAAGATAAACAAATGGGACTATATCAAACTAAAAAGCTTTTGCACAGCTAAAGACAATAAGAACAGAATAAAAAGACAATCCACACAATGAGAAACATATTCAACATCACATCTGATAAGCGGTTAATAACCAAAATTTATAAAGAACTTATAAAACTCAACACCAGGAGATAAACAATCCAATCAAAAAAAGGGTAAAAGAAATGAATAGAAATTTCTCCAAAGAGGACATACAGATGGCCAATAGGCATATGAAAAAATGCTCAACATCACTAATCATTAGAGAAATGCAAATTAAAACCACAATGAGATATCACCTCATACCAGTCAGAATGGCGCTTATCAGCAAAACAACACAGATCAAGTGCTGGCGAGGATGTGGAGAAAAGGGAACCCTCCTGCACTGCTGGTGGGAATGCAGACTGGTGCAGCCACTGTAGAAAACAGTATGGAAATTCCTCAAAAAATTAAAAATCGAACTGCCTTTTGACCCAGCTATCCCACTTTTAGGAATATACTCTAAGAACACCATAGCACTGTTTGAAAAGAAGAAATGCGCCCCCGTGTTCATGGCAGCATTGTTCACAATAGCGAAGATCTGGGAACAGCCCAACTGTCCATTAGAGAACGAGTGGATTAAAAAGCTTTGGTACATATATACTATGGAATACTACTCAGCCATTAGAAATGATGACATCGGATCATTTACAACAAAGTGGATGGACCTTGATAACATTATACGGAGTAAAATAAGTAAAACAGAAAAAAACCTGAGAACCACATGATTTCATACATAGGTGGGACATAAAAGTGAGACTATGAGAAATGGAACAAGGTGTGGTGGTTACGGGGTGGGGGTAGGGAGGAGAGGGTGGGAGAGGGGGCAGAGGAGGGGTACAAAGAAAACCAAATAGAAGGTGACAGAGGACAATTTGACTTTGGGTAATGGGTATGCAACATAATTGAAAGATAAGATAACCTGGAGATGTTTTCTTTGAACATATGTACCCTGATTTATTAATGTCATCCCATTAAAATTAATTTAAAAAAAGGAAAAAAAGCATATACACCCCCAATACCATCTATTTTTTTCTTAATTTCTCTACTTTTGATTTTTTATAGCTGTTCAGCACATTCTTCAGACACTGCTAACAGGCTAATGAGATATTACTTCGAACTTGTTAAGACGGCTAGAATCCAAAAAACTGACAATACCAGTTTCTGGCAAGTATGTGAAGCAACAGAAATTCTCATTCAATACTGGTGGAAATGCAAAATGGCACATTCACTTTGGATGACATTTTTGTTCTTCATTATATTGCCAAAAAAGAGTCTTACTATATGATTCAGCAACTGTTGAATTTACAATGATGATCTGAAAACTATATACACAAAAACATACATAAGACTGTTTATGGTGACTTTCGTCATAGTCACCAAACACTAGAATTAGCAAGATGTCTTTCAAAAGGTAATGGATAAACAAACTGTGGTACATCCATACAACTGATTACTATTCAGTGATAAAAAGGAATGAATTATCAAGTCATACAACAACATGAATGAATCTTAAATGCACATGGATTAATTGAAAGGAACCAATCTACAAGTGCCACATACTGTATGTCAATTTACATGACACCTGGAGAAGATAATCAGTGGTTGCTAGGGGTTTGGGGAGAGGAAAGGGTTGAACAGGCAAAACATGGAGTTGTGAAACTACTCTGCAGATACTGAGGGGGTGGAAACATGACATTATTCATTCATCAAAACCCACAAAAGTTTATCACACCAAGAGTGAACTTTAATGTACAAATTTTAAAAAATCAACCAGAGATCAAAGGAACCCAGCAGCATCTGTAGACCATGACAAGGAAATCTATTGTATGATACAACCTACCTGAAGCGGGTGGAGATAAATAATGGTGACCAAAGTAATTTTGGAAACAACTAAAGACAAAAGCAACTGTACCAAAGTGTTTGTATTCTAGCTGATAAAGTTGTTTTTCATGAGATACAGGTTAATAATCTGAAACTGTTGTATATGGATTGCAGATGGTGAGAGATCACTGTTGGAGTGAAAGGTTACCGAAAAGCAAGAGGGGAAGGCTAGAAGCATCCATGTGCTGACAGATTAGCGTTTGAGATATCAGTATGAACTCATGCTCAGTTTAATATAGATGCAGATAGATAATCAGAGAAACAACTATAGATATATGTGGGAACATAGGTTAGTAAATGCCTAGAGTACAAATTTTGTCCACCAAGAGGATTTAGAAGCAACAACACTGCAGTAGCAATGAGCACCCTTAAGATTCAGATCTTGGTTTCTAATGCCATTCTCTAATGAACAGAGTTCAAGTTCATCTCCACAGTGGTAAGTCATGTGGACAGCATGCATCCTTTCACACTGTGCAGAGAACAGCACTTAACATCCATGGTCTCTCTCTAAAAAGACATCATCAGTCCAGTCTATTATGAGACAACATCAGGCAAACCGAAATTAAAGAACACTCTGCAAATACTCTAATAGTAGTCATCAAATTTTCAAGGTCATCAAAAGAGAGGAAAACTTGTCACCATCTAGAGAATTTAAGAGGACATGATAACTAAAAGCTATGTGGATCCTGGGACAGAAAACAGACACCAGTTAAAATTAAAGACATTAGAATGACATGTGGCCTTTGGTTGTTGTAGTTGTTGTTTTTATGTTACTGGGAGGCATAAATAAGATAATATAAAAGAAAGCTCACATACTTAAAGAAATAGAAAAAAATTAGATATAACCGACAAATATTTTTAACCATTAAACATTCTTATAATTTATTACTGAAAAGAAAGACCACAGTGATCTGAAGGAAAAACATTAAGTGTAATTTATCTGTCTATGAAACGGAGAAAAATATATTCTCAGGAGAGAACCAAAGGTTCTACATGGCAAGGGAAAACTATAGACACACAGCAGCAGACTCAGGAGGAAAACCTTCACAGAAGGTGACCAGAGAAATGAGCAGGAGGGTCGTCCAAAAGATGCTAAGGCAGTGGTTCTTAACCTGGGTTCTATCGAACCCTAGGGGTTCGATGAGTCAGTCTCAGGGGTTCGGAGAAGCCTTTGCCGTGGAGGCCAGAATAAAGTAATACCATAATTTGTTGTGAGTTCATTCACTTTGTTGGGTTTTGTTCTTTGAGCAAGGTGATGTTCATGCACGGCTCATTTTGTGCACCAGTAAAAAAACATATACCTATGTCTTGAATTTGGAAAAAAAAAATCATATTTTATTTATCACTAAAGAAGGGTTCGGTGAATGCGCATATGAAACTGGTGGGTTCCGTACCTCAGAAAAGGTTAAGAACCACTGTGCTAAGGATATAGTTTATTGAAAACCAGTATAGGCTTCATAATCTGTTTACCTGATCATTAAAGCAGTAATCCCTAAACCACAAATTGCTGATGAAAAGAAGCACTCCCACCCAAAACAATGCACTAAAATAAAAAGACTCAGTAAATAACATTTAACCTCTGAAAGCAGAAAGGGAGAGAGAGAATGAGAAAAATGACCCCCAAAGATGCCCACATGCTACTCCCTGGAATCTGTGGATATATTATGTCATATAGGGGAAATAAGGTCGAAGATCTTAATTGCTATTCAGATGGATTTTAAAAAGATTATCCTGGATTATCTGGGTGGACCAGCGATAACAAGGATTGTCTTAAGTGAGGAATAGAGAAGCAGAAGGGCCAGAACCAGAGAGATGTATTCATCTGCTCAGGTGGCCAGGAACAGCACAGCACAGACTGGGCAGCTTAAACAACAGAAGTTTATTTCTTTCTGTTATGGACACTTGAAATCCAAGATCAAGGTTTCAGCAGGGTTTGGGTTCTGTGAGAACTCTCCCTTTGGGCTGCAGACTGCCACCTCTGGCTTCTGTGAGCTCACATGGCCTTTCCTCATGCATGCAAGTGAAGAGACAGAGAGAAAGAGTGAGAGAGAGAGGAAGCGAGAAAGAGAGAGGCAGGGAGAGAGAGAAGAAGCTCTCTGCTGTCTTTGCTGATAAGGACATTAATCCTACCAGATCAAGGCCCTACCCTTATGACCTCATTTAATCTTATTGATGCAAATATAGTCACACTTAAGGTTAGGGCTTCAATATACAAATTTAGGGGTGACACAAACATTCAGTCCACACACACAAAAAAAGTGGCATCATGAGGAAGACTTAGATTTGATTGGGCATTGTTGGCTTCAAAGAGGCAAGAGGACCATGAGACAAGGAATGCCAGCCGTCCCCAAAAGCTGAAAAAGGCAAGAGAACAGGTTCTCCCTTGAAGCCTCCATGAAGAAACACAGTTCAGCTGAGACCTTGGTTTTAGCCCATTGAGACCCACTTCAGACTTGACTGCCCGGTACCATAATATAATGCATTTCTGTTGGTTTAAGACACTAAGTTTGTGGTAATTTGTAACAGCCACAATAGAAACTAATGTAATTATGAAAAATGTTTGGGAGACTTGGTAGAGAAAATTAAAAGCATTTAATTTGCAAACAGTTGTTCAGGGACAACAAAAATGATTCCAGGACTTACAGATACATTATGAAAGAAAATAATCATCCATATCATATAATACTTGACATAACCCTATCAGGTTCACAGCATATGTGCTCCATGGTGTGTTAGTGGCTTTCCGCGCCCCCTCCTGTTTTGGTCAGTGTCATTTTGACAGATCTGGACTTGAGTAACTAGCACAGTGCCTGGTCATAGTAACAGCTCAATAAGGAATAAATTCATTATATAGACTAAATGGGACTATAAAATAACAAAACTTGCTATCACATATGGTTTTTGACACTGGATACATTCGTAAAGGAAGGAAGAAAGAAGGGAGCTAAAATTAATTGCAATTAAAATAGAAGTCAAAGTGAGAGCCAAGTGAATATGCTAATACACTCTTAGTGAGACATTTTTAACCATTGAAAAAGCTTGTGAGTTTCAGCTGGGTCTTCTTAACATCTTGCAAAAATGTATGGCACAGCTACAGCTGAACACCCACCAGCTAAAGCTGGGCTATGATTGTTCAGGCAAACACATTACCCAGAGTAAACATTGTCTTGCACAAAGATGTGAGGAGGTGGATTGGGCATTGTAATTACCATTTGCTGGGTCTTTGGCATTTTTTTTTAAAAGCTTTAATCATTTAGATGAGACTCGGTATCACTAAAAAAGAAGTCAATATTTCTGTTAGCCAGGGAGGGAACAGCACTGATGTTTTCCTTCTGTTCAGCTGATACAACCGCCTACAAAAAAAAAAAGGCAACTTCACCTACTAGTTATTTATTCAAGACAGTGCAGATAAAGAATCGTAAGCAATCATTTCTTTCATTTTTTAACACACTATGTTCTCATATATTATTGATCACAAAGCAATATTTAAATAAGGTAGCGATGTAAAATCACCCAGTAATCTTGTTATAGTATCTTAATTGAGGACCAGCACTCAGCCCCTGTCCTTTGGGGTACATCTAAAGTGTTCACATGCAGATTAGCATAGCCAAGGCAGACTCTATCTGGCTTTCAGAATGGAACTTCTATTCATCTTTTCCTGTTGACTGGCATTGACTGACAGAACAACATTTTGACACACTGATTAGCATACCATTACTTTGAGGTAGGGCCCCTATGTGTGTACAGATCATCTCCAGTTCTGGACTCCTGGGCCCCATAAGAGAGATTCTAATTTGCAAGGTCCAATGTGCAGTTCAGAAACCTATATTTTTAACAAACATTTTAAGAGACTCTGATCCATAAGATCAGGTATATGTAACCAAATCTGTTTACAATCAAATAAAAATTGGACAATGATATGGCCACTCAAATTCCTTTCTTTAAATTGCCAAGCCTTTGCGTACATGATCTCTTTTAGTCTACATAATAATTCTGTGATTTAGTTATTATTATCATCATGACCATTCTGATAAAGAGGCAAAGGGTTAACTCACTTGTTTTCTTAGTCTGCTCACGCTGTCATAACAAAATACTAGAAACCAGTGGCTTAAACAACAGAAATTTATTTTCTTAAAATTTTGGAGACTAAAAGCCAAAGATCAGGAGCCAGCAGGGTCAGGTCTCATGAGAGCCTTGTTCCTGGCCTACATAGCCTACTTCCTGCTGTGTGCAGATATGCCCTTTCCTTAGTGTCTTCAGGGAAGGAGAGAAAGATCTCCATCTCTTCCTCTTCTTAAAATGTCACCAACTCTATTGAATTAAGACCCCACTCTTATAACTTCATTTAACCTTAATTCTCCCCTAAAGGCCCTATCTCTAAAAAAGTTTTATTGGTAGTTAGGGCTTTGATCTAAGAAAACTGAAAGCAGCAGGCATAACCAACTCTTTCAAGATAGTCTGATGAAAAGAGAAGAATAAAAGAATCACTGGAGGGGGAAGTGGGGACAAATTTTGTTTGTTTGTTTTGATGGGAGAAATTGTGATTTTTCCATATTGACTGCAATGATTAGGTAAAGAGGGAAAACTTATGACCCGGGAGAGAAAGATTCTGGAGCCATGTCCTCGTGGGAATGGGGCTGGCATCTATGCACTAGCAGAAGGGCTGGCTAGACAGGACCATGGAGAGTTCCTTCCTGGCAAGGGAGAGGAGATGGCTATGAGGGTATGCAGCCAAATGAGGCAGATGGGTAGGAACCTGAGAAAGAGATTCATGCTCTTCCGATTAGTTCCAGTGCTCAGTGAAAGTAGAAGAAAGATCTCCTGCTGACTCTCAGAGTGAGGTTAGGAGAGAAAAATTGGAGGTTAGAGGTCGAAAGGGAATGAGAAGGAAATAGTGGTAGAGGAGAAAGTAAATGAGGTCTCTAAAGAAATAAAGTATGATTTCAGAGCCGCATGGAGAGTCCACTTGAAGGAAGTAAACTTCATTCATTTACTTAATCTTTCAGCAAATGTGTACATAAACATAACAATCATAATAGTAAATGTAAGACACAGAGCTAAGTTAAGCATTCCTGGTCCCTCCTCTGTTTGCATCTCTCCACCTAGTTGAAAGAGTTCCCTAAACTTCCCTTTTTTCCCCTTTAAATTCTCTTCCTTTGGGATACCTCCCAATCCCATACTTTCAAGTATATTATAGAGTTAGGGAAAGGACCTCCAAGTAGATACTCTCTTATGAAACCTCTCACCAAAACCACACACCAACTACCCAATAGACTTATAATGAGAGAAATGTGTCACTTTAAAATTTTCTAGCAGTCACATTAATAAAAGTAAAAAGATAAAATTAGTTTTAAGAATAATTTTATTTAACCCAACACATCCAAAACATTATAATTTCAAAGAATAATGTAAAAACAGATAATTTACATGTTGGGGGGCTAAGTCTTTAAAACTTAGTGTGTATTTTATATTTATAGCACATCTCAATTCGAAACAGACACATTTCAAATGCTCAAAAGTTATACAGGGTGGGGCAAAAGTATGTTTACTGGAGTGGGTATGTGAAACTGTTGATTCTTGCATCATTATGTATTAATTACTGTATTGTTTTCCATAGGAACAATTGTAAGACTACTTTTTGTAGTCTTACTGGGTAGGTCTAGACTCTCATTTTCAACTGTCTGCAGGACACCTCTACCTCAATAGCTGCAACTTAAAACTTTCAAAATGATACCCATTTTTATTTGTTCCCTTGACTGTCTCAATTTAATTTTTATTTCACTTCCCTCTCCCTAATTCTCCATTGAGAAAGAATTCAGAAGAATTTTTCCTTGGTGTCCTTTCTTTCCATTCCTGTCATCACACTAGTTCTTGCCATAATTAATTCTTACCTGGACAATTGCAATAACTGCCTAAATGGTCTGTCCATTTGTAATCTGTTCTCTAGTCTATAATCAGCTGTTGGCTCTGACATTTCTGTCTACTCACTCATCAGCCTTCATTGGCTCCCCTCTGCCAGTGGAATAAAGCCACAACTCCAAACCATAACAGGAAAATCCCTAATCTAGATTATACCACCTTGCCTTTTATTTCACTACTGCCCTTCATAAATCCCAGAAAAATAAAGGTATCTTCCATCCTTGAAATGGCTTTATATTTCCCACCTTCTTACTTTCACTTGGATAGTTTAATCCGGTGGTTCTCAATTTTAACATAAATCAGAATCAATGATAAGGCTTGTTAAAACACAAATCACTCCAGATTTCTGAGTCAGTAAATCTGGGGTAGAGCCCAAGATTTTACATTTCTAATAAATTCCCAGGTGCTGCTGAGGCTGCTGGTCCTGGGGTCATACTGGTTTATTCTCTGTGGAATGCTGAAAGATCTACTTATCTATATGCATGCAAATGCTACTTTTACTTCATTCTCAAGTGCTGCAAAGTCTTCCCTAGTTACTAAATCTAAAAGAATTAACCTTTTCTCCTCTGGGCTTCTGTACCTAGTTTTACTTTCCTTGGACCATTGCCCAGCTTATACTAGAGTTAATTTGTAAGTGAATATTCCTTAAGAATAATGATAGTGAATTTTATCCTCTACAGTGCATGTCCAAGATACTTAATAAGTTTTTTTAATTGAATTAAAGATGAAGACCTTGACCTCAATAAATTTAAAACATCTCAGAACTAGAGAACAGAGACTCTTTAAACAAACAAACAAACAAACAAAACAAAACAAAAGAAAAAAACTAAGTCATGGGTAAGTTCCAGTCAATATGGCAGGGTAGGTAAACTCTGCACTCACCTCATTGCATGACTACATGAAAATTACAATTCAACTACTGAAAAACTACTTTATTATTGAGAGCTGCCTGAAGTCTAGCTGAACAGAGAGATCCTATAACTAAGAATATATAGAAGCCACATCAGGACTGATAGGAGGAGCAGAGAGGTAGGACAGGTTGGTCCCCTACTCATGTGTGGAGGTTAAAAATCAGAAGAGGTCTCAGTTGCAGAGGTCCCCCCATGAAGTGAGGGGTACCAGCCCCACACCAGGGCCCCTAGCCCAGGGTTCCAGTGTCAGGAAAAGAAGTCCCCATAACTTCTGGCTGTGAAAACCAGTGGAGATTGTGGCTGAGTGAGGTGTAAGGCTGGTACGGGAACTTATTCACTACTGAATGAATGCATAAAAGCTGGACTATCCCAACCAAATTTAATAAAGTGAAACCAGCTCCACCTCATAAGCCCTTTATTCAGAAAACTCACACTCCAATGAATTAATTCATCCTAATGCTGATTGACCAAGATGAGTCATACTTTCCCCAAGCTATTTGCATTTTAATGTTACAAAAGAGGAAAAGATACAGATTTTCAAAATGTATATACAATTAACAGTTTAGAGTTGAAGCCATAGTTTATCCCAATGTGAAAGATATCAGAGATTATCCTCGATGGCATACTCTTTATTTTATACAGGATACCCAACTCGTGTGCATGTAGTATTTTAGGAGGTCATGGGTGCTTTGAGAGTCTGGTGCAAGTTTGGATGAAAATACCTGGAAAAAGCTCACATACACAAAAAATTCACAGAAAGTTTGAGTGATACTTGGGTCCCCTGCACTCTATACATTATACATGCTGAAGACTATGGTCCCTAAATAAATAAATCTTCTATTTACTATGTGAATAACAAGATTACATTTTCACTCATTTTAAAGCATAGGTCATTGTTGATTTTGTTTATAATTCTTCCTTCAGCAACTTGAACTTTCCCATTGCCCTTCCAAATTGAAGAGAAAGAATATGGAAGAAAAAGTGAGAGAAAGGAATACTAACATTTATTGGACATGGATATGTGTCCAGCACTACGCAATACATATTCCGTGGATTTCTTACATTTAATTCTCAAAACAACCCTGTCAGGTCAATAAGCTCCATTTTTGTAGATAGAAAAACTGAAGAAAAAAGAGGTCAAGTAACATCCACATAAGAAATCCACGACAGAACCTAGATTCATATCCAGATTATAGATTCATGCTCTGTGTCATACCACTTATTTATCTTTTGAGTGGCTTATTCATTCTTTCATCCAACCAATGATCTGGGCACTCCCCTTCACTCTCTAACTTCACCTTCTGTTATGCCCACCTTTGATCACTTGATTCAAGCCACATAGGCTTCCTTGCTGTTCCTTAGACTAAGTTCCTTAAACAAAAACAACTATGAGGGCAATTAATACTACTACTGTTAAGTATAATTACTTCTATGTATAAATAAGAATCTAAGCCTTCTTAAGAAACACATTTTGGTAACAATTTTATTTAAAGGATAATTAGCTCAACTAACACACTTGCAATACAGATGTGTTTGTGAAATTAAAGCATAAAAATAACCTCATTAAAAAGTGCTAATTTTTACACAGTTTGTAGATATTAATTTCAATTCTCTTAAACCACAACAGATTTATTTGTGGAAATTAACACATACTGAGTTTAAATGTTCTACTCCATTCTACTTAACATGTGTACTCGCCAAACCATGTATCTTAAGTTGAGAACACTGCAAAAATAGTGCTCTTTTTAAAATATATGGTTTTTTTTATATATTGGTATATTCTTGCTTTTCTAAAAATGAAATCACTTTTAGTCCTCATGACCTGTGAATATAAGTATATAACTGAAATGACTTATAAATAATAGATACTCCATTTGATGTGGGGAATATGTTGAGATGGTTCTATGGTTTGTGACTGCAGCAATTATTATAAATCTTTTATTGGTGAATTTTTCTCGGTGGCTGTCAGACATGTCTTTTTCATTCATACCAGCCAGCTAGTCTCCCGCTGTTTGATGTCAGCAGCTCATAAGAATACCATATACCCTGAGACTTTGTTAATCGGAAACATTCCTAACATGCAAACATTCATAGAGGTTATTTGAAATACTGACATACCCACCACTGAGATTTTATAACCCCCTTCCTTCCTCCACGGCACAACCACAGGATTGAAGTTGCTATATATCCTCTCCCAGCCATTCTTTTTCCTCTTTCTATCTATTCATAAAGAATATAAGTACAGATGTCCCTCAGCTTATGATGAGGTAACATCCTGATAAACTCATCATAAATTGAAAATATAATAAATCAAAAATGCATTTAATATATCTAACCCACAAAACATCATCACTTAGCCCCCTAGCCTTCTTAAAGGTTACTAAGAATACAATACCTAAAAATCTCTGGCAACACAGTACACAATACAGTATCTGTTGTTTGCCCTGGTAATCAAGTGGCTGACTCAGAGCTATAGCTCACTGCTGCTCCCGGCATCATGGAGAATATCATAACACATATCCCTAGCTGGGAAAGTTCAAAATCCACAGTATGGTTTTTACTGCATGCATATCACTTTTACACCAGTGTAAAGTCAAAAAATCATAAGTCAAGCCATTATAAATCAGGGACTGTTTGTATTATGCCATATTTTTCTTTTGTCTTTCACCACTACCCTTTCAAGATTAGCCAGTGTTGTTGCATGAAGATCTAACTCATTTTAAAATATACTGCAATTTATTTATTCTTTCTCCTAGAAATAGTCATTTATATTGTTTTCATTTTTTCACTATTAATATCAATGAAGAAATGAATATCTATGGGCACATATGTGAGAATACCCTATAGTGTATTTCTAGGAGTATAACTGTTAGTGTAGAATGCAAAGTTTCAACACTATGAATATTGCTGAATTGTCCTCTGTGCAGAAGAGATTGCTCCATGGCATGATTACTGAAGGACCTGCCAGCTAGATCCTGGCCAGATAGAGATTGCTTCCCCCAAACTCCCTCAGAGATTGTCTGATCGATCCCTCTACCATGGTTTGAGCTGGTTCCTAGAGCAGGTCATTGCCCAAGATAAGCATATAAACTATTTTCCACTTATCTGGGTGAGTCACAACCTTGAACCCCTATCCATCCTGTGTATCCTATGTAAGTTCTCTTAATAAATTCTCAATGTAATGATGAAAGTGTTGGCTTCTTTCCTGGTCTTTTGGCCTGGGAAATTTTTAATACCATCCCACTCATTTGACTTTCCCACTCATATGATCAGTTTCTTGAGATCTCTATTCTGTTTTGCAATAAAGATACAAAAAATAAATTAATAACTAGGTATCTTATAGGAAGCTAATAGCTATTATTACACCATGCATTTTAAAAACTGTAATAATATTTTTGTTTCTTTAGTATAAAAATATTGTTAAATAATTTTATATACAACAAAATGATTACTTCTAAATCTGTCAGTAAATGCTCAGGAATTTTCTTACATATTAACTTATATTCTACAAGCAATAACTTTGTTACTTATTTTGTAGTCCTTATGTACTGTTCTTATTCTAATGCCTATCTTCTCTTCTTGTCTTACTGCATAGGCTAAGACCTAACAACAACAAATAATAACTGACAGCATACAACCTTGAGGAAGAAGGCAACACTTTTACTATCAAGTCAATATTTTAAACTCTTGTTACTCTATTTAGATTTCCTTTCTTACTATTTTTATATTGGAAACCTATATTTTCTTAAAAATTGTAGTTAATCTAAAATCAATTATTTGAGTTCTTTGGCATTGTATGTCTAGAATATTCTCTCATAATTTAAAAATCTTCACTAAATCTGAAGTTAGAGACTGTTTTATTCCTCATAATGCCTGTATGTGTTTATGTGTGCCCTTTTCTTTAATGGCCAATTTTGCCATGGGCTTTTCTATTTTAAAAGCCTTTCCAAAAAGGCATCTGTAAAACCAGTAGTCAGAGTCACAATCACAGCCACCAACAGAGCCGCCTGGCCAGTGCAAGTTCACATTATATTCAGACAGTCGCTAATGAAACAACGGAGCCAAGAACTGGTGAGCCATAAGCTTTAATTTTAGCTTGCACCCAGCAAGCAAGCAAAAACACACACTGGGCTCCAAAACCCACTCACTCAGTGCTCACAAAGCTACTGACTTATCCGAGTTTCCTAGAATCAAAGGTTTCTAGCTCACCAGACTTATTCACCTCTGTTTCCCATCTCCTTCTCTCTACACAAACTCTGCACAAACTGGCTTCTTTCTCAGCATTCTGCCATCTTGGCTGCTTCTCCTCTCCTCCACGTGGCCTTAATCTGCTCTCCTCTCTAATACTAACCTCAGGAACTGAGAGAGTAAGCTCCCAGTCTGCACCACTTTATAGTGTAGAAATCCAAACCTTTAATCCAATCTACAAACAAGAAAGTCTCTGATACAAAGTCACTTATCTGAGGCATAATCAGAGGATTCCTCATGAAAGTGCACCACCCCACATCATCCAATCAGCCAAGGGTGTGGGGAAAAGCTTACTCTTAAAACTTGCAGGTGGGCAGTGCCATCTTTAACAAAGTAAGCATAATATATTTTATCTGCCCAACAGCATCCTTTGCATCATTTTAGTAATTCCTTTATTGTTTGTGTTTGTGATTTTATTATTTTGTGCTCCTTGTTGAAGAATTTCCTCCCTCCCACTTCTATATAAGTTTTCTGCTATTCCATTATAACTGCTTGTGTTGACCCTTCTTTAGTTTATTTTCAAATAACTTATTTTCTAATATATTACACTGATAATTAGAAACTCCCAACTAGTGATAACTGCAGCCCATGAGTAATTTTAAGTACTACATTCACTGTCATTCAATTATAAATACTGTGTTATATTTATTTTACTTCATTAACTCATGACTTATTGAGAAGACTATTTTTCAATTTCCAGCTATAAGAGAGAGTTTGAGCTATTTTTTTTATATATTTTATTTTATTCATTTTAGAGAAGAGACAGAGAGTAAGAGAGAGAGAGAGAGAAAGAGAGAAAGAGGGGAGGAGCTGAAAGCATCAACTCCCATATGTGC
The DNA here is from genome assembly GCA_037038555.1 of Rhynchonycteris naso. Classification (NCBI taxonomy): domain Eukaryota; kingdom Metazoa; phylum Chordata; class Mammalia; order Chiroptera; family Emballonuridae; genus Rhynchonycteris; species Rhynchonycteris naso. Next base: position 59,144,491 of record CM072995.1, on the reverse strand, counting down.
CTTGACTAGACCAGTGCAGGGTTTTGAACTGGCGACCTCAGTGTTCCCAGGTCGACGCTTTATCCACTGCGCCACCACAGGTCAGGCTTGAGCTATTTTTTATAGTGAGTGCCTAATTTTACTGAATTTATTTCATGGAATTTTGTTCATTTTAATATTGCTGCCATGTGTAATAATACCAATTCACATTGGTCAAATATTTACCATGTGTTAGACACCATTCTAAATAGTTTACATGTTTTCACTTGTTAGAACTCACAAGAAGTCCTAGGTGATATCATAACTTATAATTTACAAATAAGGAATCTAAGCAGTAGCAAGATAAAAGTAACTTAACCAGGTTGCAGTTTGTACACAATGTTGCTAAGATTCAAATTTAATGAAAACTCCCAAGTCTGAACTTACAAACCCCACAACAGACTGCCTTGAATTCAGTCCACTTAAAGAGAACAGCTGCTCACATTTTTTGTGCGCAGTTGTATACACATCTGTGAACTCAACCTTGTTAATTGAGTTATTTAAACTTCTATATGCATTCTAAATATTTTGGTTCAATTAATTTATTAGTTTCTCAGAGACATGTTAACATTTGGATTATAGTTCTATTAACATTTTATTGTGCTTTTTTGCTTTATAAGTCCACTGCATGTCATAAATTGTCTTATCTTTTGATAAATTATTTTTATGAATTTATTTCTCTTCATCTCTATTAATAATATACAATTCATTTCATTTTATCTGTTATAAATATAATTTATTATGCCACCTTTATTCTTTTTATTCAGATTTTCCTGGTATATCACTCTATATATATATAGATCATACTTTAATCATATGATATATATATACAGTTGTATACATATGCATACATGCATATACATACACACATATGTGTATGTGGAATACACTGATTTTTAGTTAAATTTTGCATTAATTTGTTCTGAGAATTTCTGTTTTAATAGTTGAGTTTTATTGTAACAACTGATATTTTGTAACAGTTTCTCCGAAATTATTTTGTATTATATATTTATCATCCTTTTGGCTGTTTCTATTTTTTCTCCTCTTCTCCCTTTCATCCAATTGATCGGCTTTTCAGTACAGAGTGGTGTGTGTGTGTGTGTGTGTGTGTGTGTGTGTGTGTGTGTGTGTGTGTGTGTGTTTGTTTCTAATGATTTCTAAGCTAAAGAGTCTACTTTTATTCTTTTCACTGTTAACTTTATATTCTTAACAAGTCTGTAACAATGTTTTAAAACAATTCATATTTTATATTTTTTCTGAACATTGCAAAGAGTTTAGAAAGGCTTAATTTCAGCCCCTCAAACATAGCATTGTTGTACAACTTTATTTTCACCTTCTTAAAACCAGTGTTAGATACTTTTCGAAAACCATTGCTTCTTATATCCTATTGCTTATTTCTAGAATCAATTTCCTTTTTTAAAGTTAGTAATTCCTTCAGAAAGGAACTGCAAGTAGCAAACTTTCTAATTCTTTATGTGAAATAAAATACCTTCATTTCCTTTTCTTCTTATATGATAGCTTACCTATAGATTTATAACTATTCTTATTTTCTCCTCAACATTTAAAAGTAGTTTTTCTGCTGTCTTCTGACATCTACTTGACTAATAAGACCTCTGTGACTAGTCTTATTGCTGCACCACCTAGGATAATTTGTCTTTCCCCTTTGGCATCTTTAAAGATTTCTTTTTGTCCTAGAATCACAGTCTGGCTATGATGTGTGTAAGTGGGAGTGGCTTTCCCTTCATGTCTGAGAACCCACTCTGTCATCTACCTCTGTTACTCTCTATTGTTATAGTTTTGGCAATTGCTCTCAATTTAGGTAACTCCTGGTTTAGAGTTTCAAAGTTTTAGATCTTACATTTAAGTTTTTGATCATTTCTAATTACTTATTTTATATGGTGCAAGCACAGTGGTGTTTCTTAAGGTGACTACCATCAAGAAAGGTCTTTTCGTCGCCAGTTCAAAACCCTGCACTGGTCTGGTCAAGGCACATATGGGAGTTGATGCTTCCAGTTCCTCCCCCCTTTCTCTCTCTCTCTCTTTATCTCTCTCTCTCTCTCACTCTATGTCTCCTCTCTAAAAATGAATAAAATTAAAAAAAATTTTAAAAAACCTTTTAAAAAAATAAAGGTCTTCTCTAAGCGTGAACAATCTGATGAGATTAGTAAGAAACACAAAAGACTGATTCGAAAGAATATACCCACCCCTATGTTTACTGAAGTGTTGTTTATAATAACCAAGATTTGGATGCAGCTCAAATGGCCATTAGTAAATGAGTGGATAAAAATGTTGTGGTACATTTACACAATGGAATACTATACATCCATAAAAAGAAGTAAATTTTACCCTTTGCAACAGCATAGATGGACCCAGAGAGCATTATGCTAAGTGAAGTAAGCCAATTAGAGAAAGACAAGTACCATATGATTTCACTCATGAGGAATCTAATGAGCAAAATGAGCTAACAAGTGAAATATATACTCATAGATGGAGATCAAGCTGACAGCAATGAGGAGGATGCTGGTTGGGGGGGGGGGTGAAGGGATTGAGCAAAGAAGGGGGAAAAAGGAGAAAAATACTCATGGACATGAGCACCAGTGTGGTGATTGTAGGGGAGGGCAGATGGAGGAGTGTATCGAGATAAATGCTGGTGGACAGACACTTGACTTGGTACATAAACACACAATACAGGTACAGTATAGTAGAAATAGGTACCTGAAACATGTATAATTTCATTAACCATTGTCACCCCAATAAACTCAATCAAAAGAGGAGAAAAATTGACAAGAAAATGATATGATGTGAGGTCACTATTCAAAATTGTTATCACAGCAATATTAGGTGAAATGAGATACCAGCCCCTCCTTGAGATTGTGTTCTCTCAAAAATGCATAGAATTATAAAATCTAGTTCAGAGATAGTGATTCTTCTGTGTATTTCCAAGAGTGCATTATTTTTCCTATGGATAACAGTATTAAGAGGAGCTATCAGGTTGCACTTTTGATACAAGATTATGAGGCAGAACTGAAGCTCCAGAACCAAACTGTTCAGAGAGCTCTAACTAACTAGAGTCATGAGCGTGATGGGTTCTATGAAAAAAAAAAAAAAACTCATTTGCCCAGGCTGACTCCCAACAGTGTCCAGACACAGCCTTGTTCCAAATGCTCACTGCTGCGATGCACAAGAAATGAAGAAAAGTAATAAGCTGAGCACTTTTTTTTAAAACCAAAAACCAGTAGAGGTTTGTTTTAAATTTAAATGTATTGACTGGAGACTTTTTATGAATTTCTGGAAATTGATGTCAATATTTTCAAGTAATGAATCACTGGCAAAGGAGAAAAAATAAAAATGCTTTATAATACGGTAAATCCTAGTTAGTCATTCTCTGTGCTTCTTTCTACACAGCAATCTCAGGAAAAAATAAAAAGAGAAATTAATGGGAGAAGTGAGGAGGTGAAAGATCATGACAAAAAGGGCTGGTGGAACACAAAATGGTCAGAATGCTAACAGAAAGGAAGTAGTGAAAGGAAGAGGAAATCCCAAGAAGAGACAGAAGAACATGGAAACTGAGGTGGAGGGAGAATCCGCATAAGAAACAGAGGGGGACAAAACATTGTCATTCACCTGCATTAACAATAACACAGTTTAGAAACCAGAAACATGATGATCTTAAATGGAATTCAAGAGAAACAATCCATCAAAATACACATAAAGATATTTATAAAATGTGTCAATCTTAATAATAGTTTGCAACAAAAAAATTACATAATCCAGACCTTAGGATACTTATCCATCTTAAAATGTTGATCAGAGAAAAAGTGAAATGTAAAAATAAAGGTACTCCTGCAGAAAGCATGGTCATTAATGGAGTGTGGCCACACCTTCCAACACTCTAGGCCTTGGGCATGCTGAGGTCACCTTGGTGGACAGGACATGCCCTGACACAGCAAAGACACCTGTTCTGCTGGTGACCTCACTGTTAAGGATTCCATGGACCTCTTCTGTCTTCTACTCAAGCTCTGTGGGTAGCTGCTGAGTGCTCACAAGCCCAATGATATGATGTCATTAGGCCAAGAGCACAGCAGGACCCAGAAGAATGGCAGTCGCCCCAAGGCCGGTGGGCTGGGAGGCACCTCAGTTGCTGATGCCTGAAGGGGCAGCACAGTGTAGACTGGGGCTCAGCCACCTCAGCCTCAGGCCACAGAGCCACACAGATCCCAGACCTGGGCTGACGCTATGTCCCTAGTGAACAAGACACCAGCTGGGTCTATCCCTCCAGACTTTAACATTGGAAGAGAAAAGATAGAACAACATCCCATGCTTGGCCAACAGGGAGTTCTCACCAGCTTGGGCAAGATTTACTGGCCACTGCTCACAAAAGTCAGGGGATCAGGGAACGTGCAGATACTCCAGTACTTTCAGCCTTTTGTATAGTGCATTTTCACCAATGAAATAAAAGTTGGTTTTGCATCTCATTTGCATAACTGAAAAACTTTCTTTGACTTGTTGCTTGCTTTTCTGATGTTCTTGTTTAATAAAAAAAAAAAATCAAATGCTTCTTTTTATTTTTTAAAGTGAGAAGCGGGGAGGCAGAGAGACAGACTCCCACATGCTCCCGGCTGTCAACAGAAAATTTTTCAGCTTTTGAAGGCATAATTAACACATAAAATTGTGTTAATTCACATGGATCCACCCAGCAAGCCCACTAGGAAGTGGTGCTCTGCCCACCTGGGGCTGTTGCTCTTTTGCAACCAGAGCCATTTTTAGCACCTGAGGTGGAGGCCATGGAGCCATGCTAAGTGCCTGGGCCAACTTTGCTCCAATGGAGCCTTTCCTGCAGGAGGGGAAGAGAGAGACAGAGAGAAAGGAAACAGGAAAGGGTGGAGAAGCAGATGGGCGCTTCTCCTGTGTGCCCTGGTCGGAAATTGAACCCAGGACTTCCACATGCCAGGCTGATGCTGTACCACTGAGCTGAATGGCCAGGGCCAAATGCTGCTTTTTTATCACTTTATATTCATTTTGAAATATTCCCTAATTTTTGTGAGCAGTATATAAGAAGAAATGACTGCTCTCCAGTTCCCCCATCTTTTTATAGGAAAACACTGTGTTATATCATTGAAACTGGCTGAGAAAATAGAACTTCAATGTTCTCAGCCCCAGAATAATTAATTAATAAATAAATGAGGTGATGGGTGTGTTCATTAACTCGATGAGGGCAATCCTTTCCCAGCGAAATAATAGGTCAAACCATTACGGTGTGCACTTTAAATATCTTACAATTTTATGTGTTAATTATGCCCTCAAAAGCTGAAAATTTTTTTTTCTTATTTTGCTACCTCTGGGCATTCTAGATATTAAGAAATTCTGATGTATGATAGAAAACCTCATGTCTTAAAAATACCCTTTCTAAAGAAGCGGAAGAAGAAATCATAGGAAATAAATGTCTTCTGAAAATAACTTAGAAGTGAAATTTTTAGACCTCCCTGAGAAGAGAAGCCAGACAGGTCCACGTTTGCTCAGTAGGTTAAAGGTGACAGAGCCAAAGGCCATGGAGAGAAACAGAGTGGTCCACTACGCCAAACTGGTTATGCTTAGGAGGCATTTTTATATTGTTTGTTCTCTTACCTGCATTTTACTCTTCACGACCCTCTGGCGAGTTAACAATGCTAAGTACTTCTTTTAGAGAATATTTTTCTAGATACTGTGAAGTGCCTGATTTGTGTTTAAAGTAGAAATGGTAAAATGACATGTTTTATACTTATCCTTTGTTAAAAGTCACATGCATTTTGTTTTTGGAAACAGACTGAGCAAACCACCTCTCTGAGCAGCACGTTGTCCGTGCACTGGTTCAGGCGATGAGGGAGAAGGGAGTGTGACGGGCTCCCTAGCAGTGGTTTCATAGTAGGACAGGATGGACCATTGTCCTGTATGTTCCGTGCATGCTGTTTTACTTGGCTCTGTATATAATAGACAAACGTGTCCTAGCAATATAACGTCTAGTCATTCTCAATGTTAAAGAGGTTGCCAGTGCAGGACAAAAGTGGAGTTAGTAAACTATTTTGCCCATTTTGTGTTAAAATTTACAGGAAAGATTGTTTTCTGAAAGTTACTTGTAGAAGTGCAATTAAATTCACCTGCAAGCATTACAGACACATATACTTGTCTGCACAGTACATGCTAGGTATGTTAATTAAGGGGAAGTGTTCAATGTAAGAGACAATTTTTTGGTTAATTATGAAAGACTAAAATAGTTCTAATAAGTAGAATTCACAACATGTTTTATGTTCATGGATCCAAATGAACCTTTATCTTCTGCACGAAGCCTTTGCCAACACTGCCAGCTCACATGAAAGGACACTCGCGGAGTAAGCTTGCATATATCCTTTAAGTGACACAGGTGGTTGGCCTGTGGCTTGGCATGAGAACCCGCTTCTGATCTCAGTCTCTGTGTTTGCACAGGATGAGGGAAGACAAGGTGCTCGGTTGGTCTTGGGAACTTCAACTCTGTCTCCAGTTTTGAGGATAAGCAAACTCTTCTTTTTCCCTCTTTCTTCTGAAATGCCAGGAAGTTTTGGAAGAGGAAGATCACATGGTTTTGGAGGCAAAAAGCTAGTCCCATTCCATTGCTTCTCTGGCCCAGACCTGCTTAATCTTCTATGGAAGCCATCTGACAGCACCAGAAGAAATACTGGAAGCTTCAGCTCTTACCTACTACAATACTGTTTAGGTCGCCCCAAGAAGCAGCACTCCCACTAAAGAGCCCTCTGGTTTAAAATTAAGGTGATACTTGGTTTAACCTGATTAGTACAGTGTAATTAAAGTTGTGTGGAAAGAAAATAAAAACAAAAACCTTCACTTTCTCTTAAGACCATGTTCACATTCTTGAAACTGCATTATTATTTCAGTAGATAAATCATTTAATGTCAGAATAGGACAAGAAAATACCCAGATTCCCTGCAGTTGGTTTCTGCCTCTGAAACCTCAAAACAAGGCATTGTCAGCAGTGCACTGCCTGTATCACACAGGGACATCAGAGGGTTGGTATTTTATTTTGACTGGATAAATGCAGAATTTTTTAATAACTGAGGGGGGAAAACAGCTGAGCTGATGCTTATAAACTATATATTAGGTATTATCCTGTGTAGTGTATATTATTTAACTCTCACAAACCCTTATAAGATAGGTACAATTACTAGCTTCAGGTCCTTTTGGGGAAACTAACCTTTAGAGTGAAATAACAGTCCGAAAGTTACACAGATGGGATTTGAACCTATAGAATCTAGCTCCAGAGACAAAAGCTCAACCACTATGCTATACACCAGTGGTTTTCAACCTTTTTACAACTGGGGACTAGCAAAAATAGGAGAATTATTTCAGGGACTGCTAAGGAAGAAATCTTCCCAAGCATAAGTGAAATCAACTAAGATCATTGGGTCTATAATCTTCACACAACATCAGGGTAGTTAACACTTTTATGGACCAGTAGAAAATTTCTGGCAGACAGATGAGTAGTTGAAAAACACTACTATGTACTTCAGACTTTCTATGACTGAACACATGTATAAGAGTATAAGCAAATAAATACCAACATCTCAAACTAACTAGATGTAAGTGGAGGTAAATAAGTCATAAACATGAATCTCAGTTCCTGACCTCCTTTCCCAGAGCTGTGTTTTGCCTTGGGCTGTAGGTCCATGCTCTCAGTATGACAGTCTATCTAGCTGAGACATACAAAATTTACCCATGGTCTCAAAAAATAATTGACCTCATCTCTTGTAAGGCCAGTGGCCATGGGCGTGGCCATGCTGGATCACACTGGATTTGGGCAGATGGTAAAGGAACTGTGGAGCCAGAGGATAGTGGGCCATTCTCGTTTATTAGAATCTCATAACGGTGGGTGAGCAAGCAGGCAGGGAAAACTGCTTCTCTCTTTCTCTGCACTGACAAGCAAACAGGCCAGTGGGGGGTTGGGGGTGGGGGGTGGGGGTAAACCACTTCTCTGGCAAACAATAGCAAAAATGGCCCCTCCCAATGGTGGCAGGCAGTCTACAATCTACAATCTGTGCACTGAGGGCAAGCCCCTGCAGCCTTACATAGACTATACACACATGGTGCTGCCCCGCGCTTATGCACCAGTCAGGCGAAGTACAAGCAAGCAAGCCTCAGACTCTTGCTTACCCAACACCTCTTCTAAATATGTCAAAAATATTTGCTAATTATCAGGACAAAAATATGTGCAGATTCAAACTGTTTTCAAAATTTTACATTCCTTCTAAATCAATACGTTGTAAAAGTGTTGCAATTAATAATGAACAGTCTTACTTGAGCATTGATTTCTTACTGATTTACCCCTACTATTTTTAGAAAATAAATAAAACACAAATATAAGTGTGAAATTTTCCAACATACATTTTTGTTTGTTTCTAAGGAAGCATCATTCCTTAAATATCATTTGTATCATTAAATTCCCGTTGTTTTTATAGCTTGGGCCTCTTCCTTGAGTTCCATTTCTCACTGCCTAATGGAATTTCTTATCTGGGTACTTACATGCTTTTGAAATGTACATGTCACCATTCCTGAAGCTTCTAAATCTGTTTAGATTAAATATATTCTCAAAGCTCATAGAGGGGTGCATGAGTCAGCGCAAAATGAAATTTTAAATGATACATTTTCTGATGAAAATTTAGATATGATTCATGTTAGTCATCGCATTCTAACCCCAATCATCAAATTTAGACTGCATTGAATTCACCTGCTTCACTTTCCTGATCAGGAGATTCAGACCCTGAGAGAAAATGTGGCTTGTTCAAGATAATCATGAATTTGTAGCTGAGCTGCAACTGGAATCTTGATTTTGATTTTTCTGTAACCGCTGCTACCTTTGTACTAGATATAGCATGAGCCAGCCACCACAGTGACTGTTTCACTCACATTATCTCATTTAATACTTACCTGTAAGCATTATAATCCCACATTACAAATGAGAGAAATAAAGCTCCAGAAAGTGAACCCATTCATCCAGGTTTACTGGAAGAGTCAGAATCTGAAACCAGTTCTGTTTCATTCAAAGTTCCCTGGCTTTTATCAGCTTCTGTAGACCAATATCCTTCTGTGACAACCACTTCCCTTTGATGAATGCAAATTGCATAAAGAGAGAAATACTTTTGACCATTTTAGCCATTAAACACTTCATGATACAGGGCTTCCCACAATAGGAACAATGTAGTAAAATGTGCTAACAACCACACATTTTACACAAACGTTATGAATCTTCAAATAGTTCCAATATGTGAAATATGTCTACAAATTATAAGGTAGCCAAACATTATATTATGCTTTGTATTCTATTTGTCAATATTGGATGTCATATATATGGAGTCTATTAAAGATGTCCAGTGTCCCTTTTCCTGAGTGATCACAGATATTATCACTGCATATTGGCATCATTCCAACTTAATTTTATACTCAAGGTATATTACAATATTCTAGTGAATGCCAAAAAATCTTAAAATAATTTAGTTCACTTACATTTTGGTAATCTGCATATTCTGTACATTAATTTAAATTTAGAATGGCTCAAGAAGAGATATAAAATAAGTTTTAAAATTATATTACAACTTTAAATAATGATAGGAGGAAAAACAGGACAAAATGTTAAAGGGTCAAGATACTCAGAAAAATTTAAGTAGGTAATAAGCAAGAGCCTCACCTACATAAAATCAGAGTTGAAATAACTACAGAGGCAACTATAAAAATCTCTATATAATCCTTGATTGATGTAGCCCTGAACCAACAAGATAACATTGAAAATCTTGTCCCACATCAGTCCATTTTAAGCAATTATATGTTCCCCATCATGGCCAAATTATATCATGTGGTTCATCTACACAATCAATTGTTCAGCAATCCAATTCATCTCCTAAGACAACCTTAATAAAAGAATCAGGTAAGCTATTGTCTGGTTATGTCATGTACAATAAATCACCAACTATTTCTCAAAAATGTCCTTTTCATACTTCCTTTATGAATATTGCCTTAAGTCAGACAACATCACCTCTCACCTGAATTATTGTATTAATCTTTTATTGTTGTTGTTTTCCATCTTAAAGAATCTCCCTATGTCTAATCTTATCAATCCCACCTGACTCTTTAATGACTTCACATCACCTTGAGAATAACTAGAAACTTTTTTGTGCTCTGATAAATGCCTTTGTCTTTAGCCACACTGACCTCTGTCTCAGGGGAAATCTGTTTTCCAGCCATATTGAATTCAGGGCTATTCCTAGACCCAATATCACTCTCTCTCCTTCCTTTTAGTGTGAAATTTCCCACAGAGACTGCTTCTCTTTCTTTCTATCTATCATTTGGAACCCTACTTTGAAACCTTTGAAACCCTACTCATACTTTATTTTCCCCAAGTAAAGCTTTCCACAACATTCCCCAGGCTGAGTTACTCCTTTATGCTTTCTTTGCTACCAAACCAAACCATTTCGTCTACCATGGAATTTCTGTGTTCTCAATCAGAACAATTTCTTGAGACAGAGACTATCTAACTCATCTTTGTGTCCCAATATCTAGTCAAGTGCCTGGAACATGGAAAATGTTCAAATGACTTTGTTGAGAAGGTAAATAAATAAAATAGAGAAGTCTTTCCCCAAAGAGCCTGATCTTAAGAATCACTTGAATGCTATTGAAAAGGGTAGATATCAACCTAATCTCCTGGAAATTCAAATTGACCAATTTGGACTGAGCTCAAAGATTTTTTATGTTTATCAAATATTCCAAGTGATTTCATAATGATGAATGAGAAAATGGAAAAATTACTGTAGTCATTTAATGATGAGAGATAAGAAAATCTAGGTCTTTGCATAAAATAGCTGTGTCTTTACCTCACCTCCCTTTGAGGTATCCATGGGGACCTTTACCTCTCTTTTTACATGGTATCTGTCTATGCAAGTAAAAAAAAAAAAACAATTTTCCATCATATGAAAATAATCTATCCTTAGTTCACAATATATACTCAGCAAGGGGCTTGGTTATGATTTCAACATTGTTTTTATTTTTTCAGCCAGTGTTTCCAGTGTGGCCTAAAAGTGTCATGACTCAGAGTACTGATTTGTAGAATTGCTTCAAAATGGTCTAAAACACCATAATTCCACATCTGGCATTAAAACTACTTGGTTTGCCTTCAAGAATCCCACCTACATGGTGATTATACAGAACTTGCTGAAGCTAACAATGTGTAATGTTTTATTCTTTAACTCTAGACAGGACTGTGCTCCATGTTGCCACCTACTCAGCATACCTCACTTCTTATTTCTTACAATAATCGTTTCAACTCTGCCACTCAATGGAAACTTGTCAAGATCACTAATAATCTCTGAATTGCCAAACCTAACAAACTTTAGTGGGTGCCTTTTGGCCTCTGAACAAACAATGCAGAACAAACCTTTCTTTAATTACTTATTCCTTATTAAAATCTTTCACTTCTGCTTTTTAATATATTTGGGACCATTTTGGAATCTAAACCTGATGATCTAGCAGTTGAGTTCTTCCAACTTTGGAAAACTTTTCAGGACTTATCACACAAAACTCTTCATATGTCCTATAGTCTAGACAAGCACAAGTCACATGTGGCTTTCAAATTAACTAGAATTGAATAAAATGAAAAATGCAATTCCTTAGTCACACTATTCATACTATTAACCTTCTTTAGTCACACTCTTCACATGTCAATTCCTGAGTCACACTATTAACAGAGTAAGTGTTAAAGACTTGTACAACACATTTGTAGTGCATTCCCATCATGACAGAAAGTCCTGTTGGATAGTACTGGACTACTTGACTTTCTCATCTCTGAATTATAGCCCATTAGATTCCCTCTACCTGGCCGGTTGACCACCAACCATATATCTCCCTATAGAAATTTGACCCTTTTTCAAGATTCATTCTAAATATTTACCTCTCCTAAAAATCTTTACCCATCACTTTAGCTGAAAGTGTGCCAGCTCTATGGTGAACTCCCAAAGTTCTTTGTACCACTGTTATACAAGTTGCTTTGTCCTGTCATTATCAATATAAATGTCTGCTCTGCTTGGCTAGAGATTAAGTGTTTGAAGAGTTGATATTCTCCAACTGTCAATGAATGCTTTTAATGTCCTAAGCTAAACACTGATGTTTCTCAGATACTCTTAGCTTCCCTGAGAAAGCTTCCTTATGGTGTTTACCATATTATGACTAGCAAAATGAAGGTTTCAAGAAGGGAAGTCATTGTTTAGGGCTACAAAGTGGTGAGCCCTGAATCATCCAGGTTGATCTGACTTCAAAGCGCATACTTTTAATCACAGAGAAACACTGCTTCCTCCATCTCATTTAGCATAGTAATGCCCACCTCGTGTGCCTTGTAATACTAGGCATAACTCCATTGGTGAATGAGTGAATACATGAATAATGCCTTATGTGTATTAGGTAATTTACGGTTCATAACACTTGTTGACAGCCATAATTTATCTTCAAATGATTTCCCTACCAGCTCTGAGGCTGCTCTGCAGGGAAACTTATCTCCATTTTACAGAGGCAAAGAGAGTTCAGAGGCCTCCTGAAGTTCATAGCACTGTGCAGTGGCAGAAATAGAACTTGAGTCCATGCCTTCTCTCTCCAACTTCCATCAGCTTTTTTTTCAAACCCTCTGAGGGTTCCAAACTCATCCATCGATAATCAACAAAGACTCAAAGTGTTTTATCTTAATAGACTGTTTTCTACTTGCCCATTTTATTCTTTAAAAAACATGATAATGGGGCTTAACTGTTTATGTCTATGGGAGCGGGAGCGGTAGTTTAGTCATTCTCAGGGCTGGTTAAATAGCCACACATTTAGATCTTTATCATATTGTTCTTGCCCTAACCTCATTAAAATAACTTGCTTGTATTAAACAAAATTTGGGAATGTTAATTAGCAACTTAGATATAAATATGCATGATTATTTTTAAGTCTACTAATAATATGCATGGGTCTTTTATGTAATTATAGCTGTACATTCCTTCTTTCTCTGTTTTCTCTTCAGGAAAGCCATTTAAAATTCATTTGGGAAATATCTTTAAAAAATTAATTCTATTACTCTTATTTTCCCGAGTTTTCTTAAGTGTATTGTGAATATAATAATTATTTTTCTTCACAAGGCAAAGAAATATATGTGACAACATCCATTATCATATGTGTTGACAAAATGTGAGATTTAAGGAATTAATTTTATACCCATCAAATAACAGAGGAACAAGTATAGTATATTTTCTTAATTATGTAAATTTTCTCATATACTTAAACAGTTTTGTATTTCATCTTGTATCTGCAATTACACCTAAGAGAATTCTAATTTATTTAATATTCATCATGTGTTTTGGTTTATATGTAAGGTTAATGGGGGATGATAATGGCAGGATTAAACTCACCTATCTTGAGTGCCTTTTCTCAGTCATGATGAAGATTCTTTACAAAAAATTATTTTACTAATAAGAAAAGAAGTCTAAAAACTAATTTGCCCAAGAAAATCCTGCCACAAAGTGACAAAGGTCAGTTTCAAACCCATGCCTGTCTCTTTTCAAAGCCTCAGACCTTTTCAATAAAATTGACCAAGTGGTCGAATGACTAAATAGTAAATAGAAGACATTTGGGTAAAACAGAAATGTGTCTAATAGCCATTCACTAGAATGTTTATTTGATGAATAAATAAGTAAACAAATGGGTAGATGAACTCAATACATAGCAGCTCATTTACTGCCTTACCAAGAATATTTTCCAAAAAAGACTCAGGAGAAATACAGAATTAGGAAAATGTTTCAGCACTGATGGGGCTTTTATAGGATTGCTTTTTCCAAGTTCAATAGTCTTAATGCACAAGCAATTTGCTTCAAGTCTATAATGCCCCTGGATTTCAAGTTGAGGAGTCTGATCATCTGGAAACAGAAAATCAAGGATCTGCAATACTGTTAAATAAATAGACTGAACTGAAATTAGCCTCTGAGGACTTGAAGTGCTTCCACATAAAGTCCAAGAGCTAGAAACAGAAATGATGCTCACTACAACTAAATATTGCCTTCATTCCACATTTAACTTCTGCAATTTGATCTAATGTTACATCAAGGCATATGGACCCTTCATTTGTAAAGTTTGCACCATTTTAAAACAAATGCATCCCATGGCCAAGACTGCAAACTCAAGTAGTAGTGAGGTTTTTATTTGATGTTTCATTCTTTGTTTTCCATACCTGCAGCTACTATGCAAATCTGTCTCCACTAACTTTATCACTGACTATTTTGAAAAGCTTTGTAACACTTCTCTTTGCCATCAACATTTCTTCCCACTTCCACTCTTCTTCCATGTGGCTATGAATAAAATCTCTCCCAAGACAGCTTTTATCACAAGCTCAAAGCCTATCACAGTTCTCTAAAGTCTGGTAGACAACAGACTCTTAAGTCTACCTTTCTCACCATCTTAGTCTCTCATATCTCCCTGAGGCAGATTCTCCATTTCCTTCTGCCACATCCTGTAGGAAACAAACTCACTTTCTTATCTGTGATTTTCAGCATGCTAGTAATTCTAATTTAGAACTTCTGAATATGCTTCTGAAAATTATCTTTGCCATATTTTCATATGGGTGTATAATCAGATTCTGCATCAGCTAGGGTTCAAGAAGGAAACAGACTTTATTCCAGATGGTTCCAATGAAGAGAGTTTAATGAAGACGTTATTTACCAAATTGTAGACAGATTTAAGGAAAAAACAAGATGGTCAAGCATCCAAAGATTTGCAGCAATGAGAAGACAATACTACTGTTAGGAATGAGAGACAAAGAGAAGGTTTAGCATTTCTACAAGAGCCCAGTTAAACTAGAGACATGGAGGAGGGAAGCTTGGAGGCTGTGATAGCCTGAAAGGACAGTACCACAGACAGGGCACAGGATCACAGCCTGGTGTAGAAGAAACACTCAGACCTGCTCCTCCTTCCAGCCTCCAAAGTTATACTAATGCCTCCCATTGGCCATGCCCATGATGAGGACAGAAGGGAAAGAAGTCCTGGTTATTCAGTCTAGAATGGTCAGTTTCCCAAGGTATAGGAAAGACAGAGAAAAGTGGAGAATGAATGGGGGTGTGACAAGTGAGAAACACCTTGTATAGTCCCCAGCCAAGCTGTCATCTTTTGAAGGCTGGCAATTTCTAAGGTCATCTGAACTGGAGTGAGAAAACAGCTGTAAGACCTAACTGAAATTGCTGCTAGGTGTCACTCTGAGCAACTTAGACTCAGTGTCTTCACCTTTCACATAAGAATAATACAGCACTCATTTTACAGAATTGTTCCGGGCACTGACCAGTTTGCTCAGTGAATAAAGAACATCAGCCTGGTGTATGGACATCCAGAATTTGATTCCCAGTCAGGGCACACAAGAGAAGCAACCATCTGCTTCTCTCTTCCTCCATCTCTCCGTTCTCTCCCTCTTCCCCTTCTGCAGCCAGTGGCTCAAATGATGTTGGCCCAGGGCACTGTGGTTAGCTTGGTTGGTCCGAGTGCATCAGCCTCAGGTGCTAAAAATAGCTCAACTGATCTGAGCAACAGCCCTATGGTACAATAAATACTAAATAAATTGTAATATTGTTGTTGGCTAGATAGAAATTATATTGTTATATTGATGTCCTTATGTCATCTTATAAAAAAACATTTTATAATTAAAAAACAAGGCATCAAAGATAAGAATCAATGACCATTAGTGGTCACCTTTGTAGCTCACCTCTACCCTGATCCTCTTGCCTTAAAAAATATGGTAGGAAAGCTTTAGGACTTGGCAAGCTAACTGTTTTACTTTACACTAGTGACTTGGATGCCATTTCTCTTCCTTCCACTCAGTAACAGACGGTGCCCTGGACAGCAGTGACATCTGCAGCCCCAAGGGAGAAGGGTCAGCACAAATTTTAATTTTGCTTTTGGTTTGGGGCTTTAAAATATAAACAGACTTTTTTCTCTCCCTGTCAGTTTGCATCTAGTTCTGTATCTGACATTTTTTAATGCTTTATGTATTTGAATTAACCCAGAAATTTATACCTCCAGGTTTTTGCTTATTTTTCTTTCTGTCTCTAATTCAACTTCCTTGATTAAAAATAAAAAGTGTAAGAAAATGTAAAAAAGTATTCTAGTCATTTCTGTTATCACTAAGAATGATAGGGAGAGGGCATTCTGCTCTTTTTGAACATCCTTTCTTACAAAATGTAAACATTTAAATATTTTAAATCATAAGAAACAAGAATACTAAAATTAGCCTATCAAAATCTGTAGGTAGGCCTGACCTGTGGTGGCGCAGTGGATGAAGCGTCGACCTGGGAATACTGAGGTCGCCAGTTCGAAACCCTGCACTGGTCTAGTCTAGGCACATATGGGAGTTGATGCTTCCAGCTCCTTCCCCCTTTCTCTCTTTCTCTATCTCTCTCTCTCACTCTGTGTCTCCCCTCTAAAATTAATAAATAAATAAATTTAAAAAATAAAAAAAAAAACCTCTAAAATAAAAAAATCTGTAGGCAATTTGACTCAACTAGAAAAAGAATCTTGAAAGCTCAGAGAACATTTATAAAAATTGAATGACATCTTCACTGGAAAAAAAATAAAATTCTACACTTTTTTCTGCTATGAGAGTACAAATAAATAAATGGATAGATAGATGATACATAGATAGATAGATAGATAGATAGATAGATAGATAGATAGATAGATAGATAAAGGCTTTATTATTAGGAGGTCAAGTGTCTGCATTGGGAACAATTTGATCCTCCTGAGTTCAATTTCAGGGGAATCTATAATAGGAGACTCTCCTGATCTTTGAATGTTATGGCTACATTTGGGGTCATAAAATGTCCTACTTAGGCACTCCACAGAGAAAATGCATCTATCCATAAGTATATAAAATCGTGTCCTCATTACTAAGACACTACCCAACCTCAGTGGCATTTGTAATTTCCCTATGCTTCAGGGCAGTCTTCAAAGGTCAGAGAGAACACTCAAGGCTAAGCTTATAAGATAATTAGATCAAAATAGAACTGAAAGCTGGCCTCAGGTAGCTATTTCTAATGGGAATCAGTCACAGGACAATAAAAACTACGGTTCATGCCCAAATGTTCTCCTTGGTCAAGGAGAGACTGACTGGATAAAATCAAAACTCAAGTGTCAGTTCTCACTGGCCTCAATCCAAAACACCACACCAACATTCAAGAAACTTCACAGACAAATTTACACAGCTAATTTAGATATTTGTATTAGATTATTTGAAGTTCCCTTCATCTTCTTAGGCTAGATTGTTCTAGCTCAACATGCTGAATTTATAAATAGAATATTGAGCCTCGCTTCAACTATATATATAATGGGTAGGAGAAAAAAGAAAAACAAATTGGGTTTTCTTTTATTTTGATGCTCGAAAGTCAAATAGAATGGTCTGCAATAACCACTCAGAATAGTAAATCACATTAACAACAAGTCACTGTGTGACAACTAAATGCATGGAAATTTTGGTCCTGGTTCCTTTCTCTGATCCTTAGACAGTTACTTATCACAATCAATTGCAGGTTTCTAAATAAAAAGAAACACAGGAAAAGAATCTCTGATATTTCTTCCAACTATATAAAAAGCTATCGTTTTATATACCAAGAAGGATAAAAATATGATTCTATAAAATGCAGACCGATGAGTCTATGAAGTGTTCCAATGTGCATTTCAGGTAGATTTGGAGCAGCCAAATACATATTCAAAAACTCTCTAGCCTGACTTGTGGTGGTGCAGTGGATAAAGTGTCAACCTGGGAACACTGAGGTCACCAGTTCAAAACCCTGCACTGGTCTGGTCAAGGCACATATGGGAGTTGAGCTTCCAGCTCCTCCCTCCTTTCTCTCTTTCTCTCTCTCTCTCTCTCTCACTCTGTGTCACCTCTCTAAAATGAATAAAATAAAAATAAATAAATAAATAAATAAACTCTCTAATATCAGATAAAAGACTCAGCCAGATTCATGCCAAAGGTGAAGAATCCAAGTCACATAGACAAAATAAATCCTTTATTTCATCACTTATATCAGAAATTATATTGTTGATGTATTTCACACTCATTTGTGATATTCATATCAAAAAACTGTCTAACAGATAGACAGATAGGTAAATAAATCATCAACAGAGAGATGGAAAGATGACACTTTTCAGCTATATTTTCTAAAAAATAAATAAAAGCTGTATAAAAATTTATACAACCAATGAAAAAAATTAGACTAGAGATAATACAGATAGTTTAGGAAGAAAAGAACAAGAGTGAATAATATCATTTAAGTATATCTGTCATAAGAACCTACAGAGTAATACAATGAGCTGTGATTTTTCCCTTTTTGCTCCCTAGAATTTAGTTAAAATCATTATCCTCAGTTATACTAGTTAGCAATATGATATAACTATTAAATAAATCACTTACTGTTGCTATAATTTAAAAAATTGTATTCAAAATGATTAAGCTATATAGGAACATTTTCTTAAAATATAGAGACATGGAAATGTTTTCCATACCAAAAATTAAATGTCATTCATCAGTGGATTAAATAAAGGAAATCAAAGGAAAAAAATTGAACAGGCAGATTGACTATATCAACCTTTCTCAAAGAAATCTCATAGAAATTTCATGTCTAAACAAATTGCAAGCAACCAAGAAATGGACTGAGTAGCTTAATAGGCTTTTCATTTTATTTTTGTATTTTTTCATCCTTCACCTCTGATTTTTTAAAATTTATTTTATTTTTATTTTATTCATTTTAGAGAGGAGACACAGAGAGAGAGAGAGAGAGAGAGAGAAAGGGGGGGGGGGAGCTGGAAGCATCAACTCCCATATGTGCCTTGACCAGACCAGTGCAGGGTTTTGAACTGGCGACCTCAGTGTTCCCAGGTTGACGCTTTATCCACTGCGCCACCACAGGTCAGGCCTTCGCCTCTGATTTTAAAAACAAGAAACTGGAGCATAGTATTTGTTAAGAGTTTAGGCACATACTGAGTCACAGCCTCAACCTCTTAACCTCTCTAAGTCAATTTAACATTTAGGAAATGACATTGGGGAAAAAAGGGAGATTGCATCCTATTAGGGAGAACTGTCTTCCATTACAGTGTAAACTTACTGAATACACTACATACCATAGTAATATTTTTAGAATGAGCTATTTATTCAACAAATATTCACCCAGTGTCTTCTCAGTGGTAGGCACAGTTGACACAAAGGTCAACAAAAAAGACACACTCCTCGTCCTCAAAGAGCTTTCAATTTAATGAAACAATTCCATGAATAAATGTACCATTGAATGATTATATAAAAGTGAATATAATATAATGCTCTATGGGATATATAGCAAGGTGATCCGACAGTCATCTAAGACCAGTTGGAGGGTTTGTATCTTATTTCTGGAGTCTCACTTAGAAAACAGGTGAAGGGAGTATGTATTTTTAAGAATAGAATGTCCTTCTGGACATGCCATAGTTCCGTCCTATGAGCAGCCACTAACTATATACCTCTATCTTCAAAGTCAACTCTACTTTTCCACTAGCCTTGTTGAGAATGAGTTCAACACGTCATGAGAGATGAACCAACACTCTGGCATGAATCCCGTATCATTCAACATCTTCTTCAAACCAAAGCAGCTCAGCCTTGGTCCTTATCCATAAGTGATGGTTGCAGCACCATGGTTGGCTCTACAGGGACCCCAGTGGGACCCACTGTCTGCTCCTCCAACATATTCTTTTTTTTTTTCTTACAGGGACAGAGAGAGAGTCAGAGAGAAGGATAGATAGGGATAGACACACAGGAACAGAGAGAGATGAGAAGCATCAATCATCAGTTTTTCGTTGCGACACCTTGGTTGTTCATTGACTGCTTTCTCACATGTGCCTAGACCATGGACCTTCAGCAGACCAGGCAACCCCTTGCTGGAGCCAGAGACCTTGGGTCCAAGCTGGTGAGCTTTTGCTCAAGCCAGATGGGCCAGCACTCAAGCTGGCAACCTTGGGGGTCTCGAACCTGGGTCCTCTGCATCCCAGTCCGACACTCTATCCACTGTACCACCCCCTGGTCAGGCATCCAGCATATTCTTAGTGTGACACATAGAGTGGCAATGAATGCATGTACTAGAAGGCTGCATTTCGAAAAGAGAAAGAAACATTCCACTGAAAACATGTTCAGACAAAGCAGACTCATTGAAGAGATTCGGATGATAGGAGTAGGTGGACTAAAATATAGATAGTCTATCTGAGTGTCTCAGAAAGGAAGTTTTCAATCAGGAACCTGAAGTGAAGATGAGAGGCACCTGAAAAAAGGTGGCTTTTATTTATTTATTTTTTAAGAACTAGAGTTAGATAAAAAGAATCAGTAGGTGATAGATACAGAAGACCTAAGAAGTGAACCCAGTAACTAGCTTATAAGATTGTCCAAGGACAGACTGATTAACAAGGCTGTGTGTAGTTAACACATAGAGCATTTTCCTTGATATTTCCTTGAAGGAAATCTATCCTCAAATTATGATTGCCATGTTAAAAATAATACTGAGCCACCCAGGGAGGCATCAAAGGGAAAAATATCCTGGCCACAGAGTTGTGGTTTCTGAGGGACACTGGAATTCATGTATGGTTAAAAGCCATCAATGATGAAACATGTGTGCCTCTAGACCAGTGATAGGCAATCTTTTGAGCTTGGTGTGTCAAAATTCGCCAAAAAACCGAGCATAACTCAGGTGGTGCGTCACTTTGAGAAAAAATCCATAATTTCACGATATTTATAGTTTAAATAACAAAAATGTTTTGGCCTACAGATCTCCGGAACAGAGTGTCTACACTACAGCAAATGTTTTATCCTCGGCTACTGCACCTGGCCATGCAGGAGCCGGGGATGAAACGTCCTTCTCGGCATGTGGCCCCATACTTCTCTGGTATGCGGCCACATGTGGCCACATGTCATCGAAAATGGCTATGCATGTCAGTGCTGACACACATGTCATAGGTTCGCCATCACGGCTCTAGAGGAAGAGAAGGGAGGTTGTGAGAGGGACTGTATTGAGCTTGCCCCTCTTTTGACAAATCTTACTCGCTGCTTATTTATATCAAAATCATTATCATTATCATCATCATCTTCTTCTCCAATACTTACCCACATCTCTTGTTCACATTCCTCCCAACTCTGTCTACATTTACTCCAAATACACACCAAAGACTTGGAAGAACAGACTGTCTGCCCACCCCCATAATCACCTGTCCTACAAGGTCATGTAAACACTTACTGAAACCTGTATTGCAGTGGAAGAATGAGCTCTATGATGAGCACAACCTGTTGAAGTGGTCTTTTTGCCAGTCTCGGGAGATGCAGACAGACCCCCACAAAGAAATCAGTCCACAGGGATACTTTCTGTCACTGGGCAGAGAAGGAAAAGCTAAACAGTTTTCAGGACACTACTGAATTCAACCTTCATGCCAGTTAATAACACCCCTCTCGGAGGAATTGAACCAGAACCCCCAGAATGCTGGCCATGTACCAAAAAAGAAACTAACAACACTCCGAAAAAGAAAGGGTAGGTGCTCATCTTAAACAGATATAAATTGTTTTTCAGCTACTTTGGGTCAACTACACCATTGCTCCCTTTTACAGGTACAGAGACACAAAAGAGGGCTTCTGTTTCATAAAAGTAGCCCAGACAAACAACACTTGTCAGGGTGCTGAACCCAAAGCTGGCAGCCAGCCTGGTCCCTGTGCTTCAGCCGGCTGGTGCTCTGCACTCCCCTGCTATCAGCCCGCCTCAGACCTCTGCCTTCACACTGACAGGGACAAAGAAACCATCACTGTATGCTGCTAATAAGCCTACTGAGAGTCAATGAGAAAGTTTCATTTTGCACCAATAAAAGCCTCCACGAGTTCTATTGAATCAGTAAAACCAAAATGTTTCTGTGTACTCCCTGTCCTCATTTTACATCAGTCGGAGCGGGGAAGCTCAGCAAAACGTGGGACATGATGACCTCCAAGGTTTCTTCTTTCTCTAAGGGCCTCCGACTTCCTCTTGGCTAATAGGATTTAAACTTCATTTAAATAATCACATATTCTGATGGATCCCTGAACCCTTCTTCAGTTTTCAATCATTTCATTATGGTCTGCCGAATTGGCATATTTGAAATCTTGGGTCACTCTTGGCAAAGAATTGAATTCTACTCTTGCCTAAATGTTTAGTTAACATTGCCTATATTCTTTCTGAAAAAGATCAGGGTTGGAGACAGATGTGAGGTACATTACCACTTCCCACAACACGGCCAAGGAAGGCTTTGGTGTTTCATGAACCATGAATAAAAAGAAAATACATGCCAATAGTTAATGTCCTTAATAAAAGATATTAATCATTTTCCCAAATAAAAATCTATAATTCTAACCATTTGACTATAGTGATATAAGCAAATAAATCGATAGCTAAAAGGTTCTTTCTGGGTCAATGGTTTAATAGAAAGTTATACAAGGATGGAATGACATCAACTGTTGGTCAAAATACTCCTTTTTCAACAAACAGCCACACTCCAACTCAGGTCATTGTTGGAACATAGGGGAGACGTGCGCAAAGAAATAAGTACCATTTCTCAAAACAACACAAGTTCTCTGTCAGCTCAATGTTTCAGTCATGGAGCATTTTGGTACCATAAGGGAGAACCAGAACCATTGCAGTGACCTTTATGAAAGACAGGTAGATAGACCAATCACAACCACCATCATCACCACCAAAACCTAGAGACAGGAAAAATCAGAATTTAGCAAGAATTCTTGGAGGTTAAGTTACTTGCCCAAGATCACACAGCTAAGATACAGTGTTTGAGTCTCTAAATAATGAGGCTGATAATTTTACTAGACACAGAAAACATAATAGGAACATGTAGTCTTCTTATACATTATAATTCAGTTAATAAACTTGCAAGCTTTTAAACAGGTTTCTACATACACTGCAAAAAAAAAAAAAGTTTAGCTAATTATTGTTGGTCTGGGTATAAGTAGCCACTACCATCATCTGTAAAATGATATTTTCATAGACTAGGGGGCATGTTGTTTAAAGGAACCCAAGGATAAATACTTTTGATAAATTAAGGCTCATGAACTAATTTGTGTGTTTTATAATTCCACAACTTATATAGAAACATGTCTCAGTGAAGTATTTATGAAAAAATGTATGTCTGTTTAATTTTATGTTCACTGACTGGAAAGTCAGTATTTAAGAAACTGGTGGTGAATCCATCTGATATAAACAATTTGTCTGAATTGCAAATATTAACCTCCTAATTTATTTCAGAATTTTAATTATTTTTTTATATTTTCTTAAAATGAGCCATGTTCATGTCACATTAAATACATCATTTCCATTCATTGATAATACACTGTATTAGAATGCTTTCAGCAGCAAATAATAGAAAAGTCAATGCAAAATGGCTTTTAAAATGAAAGGATTTATTATTATCACATATCTCAAGAATGAAAGGATATTCTAGGCTTGTTAATTCAGAGGTTTAAAGATGTCAGCAATGACTGAAGTCCCTTTTGCTTTTATATGTATTTATCATCAGTGTGATTTCCCTGCTGTAGGTTCAGCCACAATTGCAGACATAACAATAACCAGAAGAATTCCCCAGCCTCCACTCCCCGAAGGATCCTGTAAGACTTTCCCAACTATCTCCTTGACCAGAACTGTATTACAAGTTACCCATTCAACCAAGGCCAGCAAGCAAGATAGGACCACCATGATTGGATCAGACCAATCAGAAGTAACTAGATTCCATGGGGGATACACTAAAACAAAATGTTGTTCTTAGGTCTGTCAGCTAGACCTATGTTGTCCAATAGTATAACCATGAGCCACATGTGGCTATTTACATTTAAATGTGCACTAATTAAAAGTAAATAAAATTTATACTTCAGTTTCTCAATCCCCTTGCTGCATTTCAAGTAACCAACAGTGACGCCTGTCTAATGGCTACTCCATTGGACAATGCAGGTATGGAAAACTGTCTTCATTAGAGGTAGTTCTGTTAGATGGTGCTGAGTTGTAAGAAAGGGGGAATGGCTGTTGATAAAGTAAACATCAGTGCCTGCTGTACTCCCTATGCTTCAGGTAACGAGCTTTCTGCAAAACATCTTCTCTAATCTTCCCCAGTATTACTTTCATGTGTTAGTCTGGACACCAGGCTTCTCGCTAAGAATGGGAAACTTTAATTAGAAGTACCGTGACCTCTCTCCCATTCCTGTGGGAAGGGCACAGTTAAGAGCTCGATCCCAGTCGGGACCCTTTCCATTTGTCAGCTCTGTTCTGTCCATGTGTCAGTAGCATTCACTGATGCCAACTTACTTCCCATCCTCCATCTCACAGCCTCACCCCGAACCTCCAAGAGAAACCAATCTTTCTCCTGCAGTTTCATTTTTAAATATGCCATTTTTAAATATGACTCTGATGATCCAGCTTGGGTCAAGCACCCAGCCTTAAACCAATTGGTTGTAGCTGCAGAGACATTGGGGAAGGAAATAGGGCTGTAGCCCATAGATACATCCTTCAAAGTTCACCCATGAATATTGAGGACAATTCTTAAAGGAAAAAGGTGGAATTCCCATCTCCCTCACCACATTCCCAAAAGTCTGAATCCCTGAAGCTATCTATGACTCACGCCCCATGTAATTTGATCTTCACATACTTTCTGGGTTTATCTCACCCCATCTTGTTTATAGGTTAGTGAGTCCCAACTTTGTCTCTACAGCAAGACCTATTTTCTTAGCTTCAGACTCACATAACCAACAAATTAGATATCTTTTCTATCCATCCACTTTTCTCCATATCCAATACCATCATAACCTGTCACTCTAGAGAAATTACTATAATATCTAACTGGTCTCCCTTTCTCAGTGTTAACACTATAGCCAAAATGATCCACCAAAGTGGGAATCCAGTTATGTCACTGATCTGCTTAAAATCTTTCAGTACCTGTTCATTGCCTTCCAAAAAAATTTTACCTCCCTCATGAGGCATATAAAGTCTCACATGATCTGTCCTTTGACTGAGTCCCTATTCTTCTCTTTTACTATTCTCCTGACCAATTCTCTATCAATGCCATATTGAACTTGCTCAGTTCCTCAAACTGCTATCCTTTCTCTAGTCTAGTGGCCCATGCTTCTGTTTGAAATAATAATCATACTAATCACCTCTTCATCTTGTGTGAATCCTTTCCTAATGCAAATAACTAGCCCTTTATATGTAACTGTTCTGTACTCTTTTTTAGGGGTTAGGAATATCACATTTTCCTAATGTTGAGCCATTTGTGTATTCTTTGTTTGTTTTGTTTTAATGAATTGGTTCCCTCTATTCAAGCTTAATAAGCATCAAGGGAAAGACTATTTTTTTTCTAATGTTTCTGTACTTCTCAATCCACAGCTTCATATTCACTGACCCAAGTCATACTGTGGGTTTTCAAGTAAATGGTGCTCAAAAATGCTTGATTATCAGTTGATTGCCAATAGTCCCATTTCCATTTCTGAGCCCTTTTGTGTAATACTGTAGAGATTTATGGTCATCTAGACCCATGTGAATTTCAACCAGTCAAGCTAATGTCAGAGTTCATTGTAAGCTTTACAAAAAGGGATTCCTAGATCTCTGAATTCACTTTGGCTCTGTAGAATAGGTGTTTTCTCTGTTTTAAGTTATTCCATGAAAATTGCTTATACTTCCACAATTCAAGCAGTATTAGTGCATCTCAGTCCAAAAGCATCAATCTGACCCCCGCAGTAGTCAGGGATCTTCACAATGAAGAAATACTTAACCTTAGATGATCATTGGGAAGACATTTGAGCCACAAAGACAGGGAAAATTTGTAGAAGGGGTTAGTGAAATTCAGTCCCTTGTTGGGAAAGGCCTTCAGAACAGGAAAGGATTAAAGAAAGAATCAAGTGTCAAATCAGATTTTCAGTCCCATCAGAGCCTTCAGGAAGCTTTATACCTTTAGGCAATTCACTCAGGCCAGATAGACCTCAATTTCCTTTTCTGTAAAACTGAAAGAATTGAGTAAAATGGTCTCTATGGACCTTTGCAACTCCTTAACTCCTTTACTTTATGTGCACTTATGATTTACAGTGCAGTCATTTTTTAAATCTTTAGAATATCCTTTAATCTTGACATGACAAACTTTAGAATCTACTTCACAATTTTGGAGGTACAGGTGCATCTGTACACATATCTTTAAATATAGCTATTGAGTTCTCCTCTTCCAAAGTTTTAAATGACGTGGCCCACACATGCGCGTGTGCACACACACACACATTACTGTATCTTTGCACTTTACTGATTTAAATACTTATCGAAGATTATACATACAACATAAGCTTTTGATTATACAGTTTTGCATGTGACAATTTAAAATCTTATTTACAATAGATGATCTTCCATAGGATGACACCTTGGGTTTATCAGTAATCTTTAGCACAGTTGAATATTTACTCTGTTAATTACATGTCAGATGCTTCTGCTATCTTCATAAATTAATTCTAATGACCCCAGTTACTCAAAGTGTGGCCCAGAGCCTGTCCCCACCTATATTAGCTGGACTGGTCAGAAATATAGAAAGCCTCACCCCAGAACTACAAAATCCAAATTTGCATTTTACCTAGGGGCTCAGGTGATTGGTATGCAAACTAAAGTTCTAGAAGTGCTACTATACATTATAGTGCTTCCCACACTGCTTTCAAATAGGTAAAAATAATTTATAAAGAAGCAAATAAATGAGCAAACTGTAATTTAGCAAAGTGAATGGCTATAACACAGTGCCATTGAAATTGGAGTTATAGAAACTTGTAGTTGATAGTTTCTCCACTTTTTAAAAATTTAGTCTTCAATCTACTTGTGTGTGTGTTTGTGTGATAAAGACAAAGAGAGAGAGACAGAGAGAGGGACTAGTAGGGACAGGCAGAAAAGGAGAGAAATGAGAAGCATCAATTCTTTATTGTGGCACCTTAGTTGTTCATTGATTGCTTTCTCATATGCGCCTTGACCAGAGAGAGGGCTACAGCAAAGCAAGTGACCCTTTTCTCAAGCCAGTGACCTTGGACTTCAAGCCAGTGACCTCTTGGCTCAAGCCAGTGACCATGGGGTCATGTCTATGATCCTACACTGAAGCCAGCAATCCACGCCCAAGCTGGTGAGCCTGCACTCAAGCCAACAAACTCAGGGTCTCGAATCTGGGTCCTCTGTGTTCCAATCCGACAGTCAATCCACTGCACCACTGCCTGGTCAGGCTTTAGTTTACTTTTATAAATGGCAGGGGGCCAGAGAACTGGTGAAAAAGTTTATTCTGTTCAAGACCTACTCACAAATGCTATATCAGTGGTTCTTAACCTTTTTAGAGGTACCGAACCCACCAGTTTCATATGCGCATTCACCGAACCCTTCTTTAGTGATAAATAAAATATGATTTTTTTCCAAATTCTAGACATAGGTATATGTTTTTTTATTCGTGCACAAAATGAGCCATGCATGAACATCACCTTGCTCAAAGAACAAAACCAACAAAGTGCATGAACTCACAACAAATTACGGTATTACTTTATTCTGGCCTCCGCAGCAGAGGCTTCTCCAAACCCCTGAGACCGACTCATTGAACCCCTAGGGTTCGATAGAACCCAGGTTAAGAACCACTGATATATTATCATAAATCAATGTGAAGAATATTAAAATATTTACTATTTCCTATAGGATTAAGTAACAATCAATATGTTATTTTATTTTTATTTTACTTTATGGCTGGTAATTTTAAAATTCCATAATGTATTTCTGTCATATATAAAATATAAAGAGAAAAATACTCTTCAGCAATGTGGTAAAAACTCTAACATATATAAATAATAAAATAAATTGAGGATATAAAAGTCAAGCACAAATCCAAATGATACAGAACAGGATTCTAGTTGCAGCTTTGAGACTGTGTGATTTTTGAACAATTCACTGAATCTCTCTGGGTTCCAGTTTCTTCATGCAGAAAATGAGAGGATGATCTTGATTTTACATCCCAGCTGTAAAATCCTGAAATCTAGTATGTCTGAAATCAATGACTGTTTTGTCATCTTATATGCATTTATTGGAATTCAATATGGAATTTCAGAAGTGGCATAAATAAGTCATTCTGGACTTGCTGCTAATTTATTTGCTAAGAACAGAAGTTTCTAGACTAACTGCCACCTCACTGTGCTAATGTAAAGACATTGTCCCAAACAGAGGTTTTAACCCTTTTACACTTGGGGACCAGTACAAATAGGAGAATTATTTCAGGAACTGCTAAGGCAGACATCACCCTGAACATAAGCAAATTTTACTAAGATCATTAGGTCTATAATCTTCATATAACATCGGGATGGTTAATTCTTTTGTGAACCAACACAAAATTCTGCCAGACCAGTCAATGGACTGGCATTTGAAAAACACTGATGGGAGGTAGTTATACCTCAAAAGATACCTAGTTACTCTGGCACTAGAAGAAAACTGATAGGTCTTTTGGGGAGCTAATTATTGAACCTACTATTTGGTTCAGTGACAGAACTGCTTGTTTGTAAGAAGACACATGTTTGTGCATTGTTTTATCCATTACCATTATTTCTATCATCATAAATAAGAATCAATAGGCCATTTCAAGTAGCATCTGCTCACCATCCTTTAGCATCTGAGTATCAGACATGTGCAGCCTAAACAGCAGTTTCCCAGCCTCCTGGCTGATGATTGAAATCCAACAGACAAAGAGAGTGTTCCCGATTCAATACGACAGTGTACATGTCTGTGTGAGCAACTAGAGGGCCAGGTGGTTGGCATGTTCTTTGTATCTATGTCTGTAGCACAATGTTTGGTACAAGGTAGGCTATCCAAAATGAATAAACAAGTGAATTAAAAAAATGGATGGATGGATGGATGAAAAGTTGGAGCAAAAGAAAAGCTGTAACCTGACCAGGTGGTGGCGCAGTGGATAGAGCGTCGGACTGGGATGCGGAGGACCCAGGTTTGAGACCCCAAGCTCGCCAGCTTGAGCGCAGGCCCATCTGGCCTGAGCAAAATCTTGCCAGCTTGGACCCAAGGTCACTGGCTCCAGCAAGGGGTTGCTCAGTCTGCTGAAGGCCGGTGGTCAAGGCACATGTGAGAAAGCAATCAATGAACAACTAAGGTGTCGCAATGACAACGAAAAACTAATGATTGATGCTTCTCACCTCTCTCCGTTCCTGTCTGTCTATCCCTATCTATCCCTCTCTCTGACTCTCTCTCTGTCCTGTAAAAAAAAAAAAAAAAAGTAAAGCTTTAAGGTGCTATATGGAACCAACTAGATATAATGGTTTGATTAGGGGATGTTGTTTTAATAAGGACAGAGACAGCCACAACTCACACTGGTAAAATGAAAGCCAAGGACAACAGTGTGACCAACAGGGAGCCTGCCTTTGATGAACAGGTCAGCTGCAATATTTACTGTTAGGCCTCTCTAAAAAAAATAATAATAAAAACCCATATGATAGCCATTAAAATAGTGTTGAGAGACCTAACCAAAAAAGAATTCTCCACTGTCAGTGAGAGTCTTGTTGAAAAAAACAATGTCAGGTAAGGAACTTATGATCAGAGAAAAGGTTGAAAAAAGAAACATTGAGGTGAAGGGAACAATGGAAGAAGAGTTCAGGCAGAGACCTAAGTGGGGAAAAGAGCATGTGAAAAAATATGGAGGACAGAGAGCGATGATTAAGGACACGATTCTCAAGGGAGAGTGTGCGTGTCTGTCTGAGGAGTAGCATGGTATTAAGTGTGAGAGCAGAACAGGGAGGGAGAGAAGGAGGGGTCAGATCAATTCTATGAAATAATACCCATGGCCACTGATAAGGAGTATAAAAGAATCCTTTCTTCTTCTTGAGAAGACAAAGAGAATTTTAAGTAGGATTAAGTAGTAGTAGCTTTCAGAACTCAGCAGCTCTCAGAAGCAATAATAACTACTGTACATAAATAGCTAAGTGGATGGTAAGAATTACTTCACTTTGGAATTTGGCCAGCATAGCAAAGTTAACAGTAACATCACATCTTTTTGAAAGCTTTCCTGAGATTCTAGGAGGAAAAACCATCGCAGAAAACTGTGCTGAGCTAGTTTTAAGAAAAAGATGCTCCTCACTGCTTGAAGACACTCTATCTCCTGAAAATTGATATGACAGAAGCCCTACCCTGCTGGGAAGCACTCTCTTATCCATGTAAACACATCGCCAGTATTGCCCCCGGTGGAAGAAAATAATTACGCTCACAGACTACCATCGCTTAAGGTAAAATTGTACTCAAAATATAACTCACAAATGATGCCCTCATTGCAGCCCTATGGGTATCCCTTTCACAGAGTTCCCTAACTTTATGACTCATTGTGGATGGTTAAAACATGAACCTTGTAAGCCAAAATTAGAAATGTGCGGGCATATCTGTAAATATTCATTTCTGAATTAGATAGAATTGGTTAAATTGGAAATATAAATAATTTTCACACCCTGGATACTTCTACTCACAAATATTCTGTTGATTTGCCTCTCAAGACATTTGACCATTAAGATGCTAGGTCAATCTTTATTCTTCTCCAAAAACAGACGAAAACTGGTGCTGATGATACTTTGTAGCACAAGTGTTTTCTCTCATTATTTGGAAATAGTCATGTGTTAGGTTTTTTGTTTGTTTGTTTTTAAATTAAGTTAGGATGTTGCATTATTTACTTTTTTCTAGCTAGGAACAATTGAATTTGGATGAAAATCTGCTATTAACCCTGTTTGCCAAGGGTGTGTTTGCCCCAGCACTGGGAGTAAAGACCATTTACACACTTTACTAGAAATAGTTCTCATTGGACTGAGTGTTACAATTTTAGTAACACCCAAATGAATCAAATGGAACCCTAAGCAGCTATGGCATCAAGGCAGGACTTCACTACAACCCAGTACAGTATTTCTGCCTGAAATAAGTGTCCAATACACAGAAGCTACAGCTACTTCAACATTTTTGGAAAATATGAATTTAGAGAAACTGGGTATTCTAAAAACAGTTTGTTAAAAGTTATGTGTTTATTCATAATAAATTTTCCACCAATGTTATTACATGTAATATATATATTGTACATAAATAGCTAAGTGGATGGTAAGAATTACTTCACTTTGGAATTTGGCCAGCATATATATATATATATAAAACTGTGTTTGTCTATTTCATTAACTGGTAGGTTTTCCTTAAATAGGCCAAACAACAGGATATGAACTTATAGATGATCAAATAACAACATTCAGAATTCAGAAGTGAGCACAGTGTAAAATATATCTGAATGAAAAACACCAGAGGGTACTCTGTGCATGAACTCTCCTTTCAAGTTCTTTTGTAAAGGATTGGCCTTATTTCTCTTTCTTTCTTCAAGTGCACCCTTCCTTTCTTCTGCACTCTTCCTCACACATCTCTGTGTCCTACTCTGTATCTTAGCCATGTTGACCCACCCTGTCTCTCATCCTCAATACTCTTTCTCAACTCTTTCTTATTATTAATCACTCACCTCCTCCAGGAAGCTTTGAATTTTACAACTTGAACTTACACTCATATATTTTTAAAAATTCCTTAGTACCTAAACCAGTGGTTCTTAACCTGGGTTCTATCGAACCCTAGTGGTTCGATGAGTCAGTCTCAGGGGTTTGGAGAAGCCTCTGCCGTGGAGGCCAGAATAAAGTAATACCGTCATTTGTTGTGAGTTCATGCACTTTGTTGGTTTTGTTCTTTGAGCAAGGTGATGTTCATGCATGGCTCATTTTGTGCATGAGTAAAAAAACATATACCTATGTCTTGAATTTGGAAAAAAATCATATTTTATTTATCACTAAAGAAGGGTTCGGTGAATGCGCATATGAAACTGGTGGGTTTGGTACCTCAAAAAAGGTTAAGAACCACTGATCTAAACTCTCTTAGTATTTAAACTGAGCATTTAATTATAGGATTCCCCCCTCCAAGTATGTATATTTCTGTATCCTTTTCTAAGGTACAGCTTTTCCAACTTAATCATATTATTTAAAAAATATGTTTTTTCAAATTAATCACACTATATAAAAATAAAAAATGATAATACTTTCCTCTTCATGCCTCTCCTGAAAGGTTCTATCAATATCCTACTACACAGTTAATTTCTCTGTCTTGAGTTATTCTTTCCAAATAAATACTAGGATTATCAGAAAACATGCTTACATGTGCTCTATTCTGAGACATTTCTGCATCCCTGCTGAACACGCATTCTTTCCCCCACTTCCTCTCTCCCAGGTCTGTCTCACAATGTGAGTCTGTTGCACACATATGCCCCAACCACACCTCTCTGCAGCACTGAAACTGTGTGTGCCCCAAGTTATTTCCTGGAAACTGAGAAGACATTGGCTCTAAGTCCATCTCCTTCCCAAACTCACCTGATCAGTTTCCTTTCCTGGCTCCTCCCCTAGAGTCTTTGATTGTCATCCCTCATCACTGCTCCATTTCCAATGGCAACTGCATCTCTGCTTTTGTCTTTAGCTTCCAGGTTTCCACCTGTCACTCCCTAATATGTATTTTTAGTGCTGAATGCTCTGTGGGGTCCCAACCTTATGCTGCCACCTGCTGGGTAGTTCCATGGGGCGATATCAAAACCAGATTCAAATTAGTTCATCCAAACCCACCATTCATTCTGTCTTCTCTGTTAAGGACTTCAGTATTTTCCTAGACCTAGCTGGTAGAGGTTTAATATTCAGAATCTCCATCACTAACTCCCATGCCCAGCGTTAATCACTCACGATGCAGTGTAAACACTACCTACTAGACTTCTGTCCTCTGCGATCTGCCTATAACTCACATGTCCTTGTCTAGGTTGTGACTGCCATCACCAAAACTACTGGAGGGGCCCTAACTGACCCCGCTACCTCCTCTCCCCTGATCTCCTATCTAACTTGCACTTCTGCCACAGGAATTGTCTTGAAACAGGCATCTGAGCAATGCCCTGGATAAAAAGCCTCAGCTAATTCTACTCCACAGGTAGTAGAACAAAGAGCAAACTCCTCAGCTCTGGGGCTTCTAGAAAGAACCTCAAGAACTGGCACGACCTGGCCTCAGCCTATCTCCTTCACTCTGTCTGTCCCCACGCTCCCTCTCATCACTGTCCTGGCTCTCACACCAGCATCCCTGCACTGCTTTTCTGTACCTTGAACAGAAGACACTGGCCCTTGATCCCACAGTGGGCTGCCCTCACAGCTTCACACTACTGACACCTTTTGGCTATTCAGGTCTCATCTCAAATGTCACCTTCTTGGTGCAGCATTTGGTGACTGTACAATCTAATTGCCACTCCCCCTGCCACTAACACCTGGTTACCCTTTCACATTTACTCTGTTGTATTTCCTGTAAGCATGTCTCAGCATCTGGAAAGCTCTGTCTCTTTATACGTTTACTTAGTGTCTGTCTGCTCACACTCGAATATAAGCTCAGTGAGTAGAGTCTCCCTTCCTTCCTCACCCCAGCTTCCAGCACACTGCCTGGTTCCCAGGAAGCCCATAGTCAGACACCCCCCCAACACACACACACACACACACACACACACACACACACACACACACACACACTGTGGCTCCTGTTCTCATATCCCCACCCTCGCTCTGCACTTACATTACATCTTTTATTTCAACAGCTCTTTCCAAAGAAAGTGAGCAGAGCAAAAGGTGAATATTTCAAAATACAGGAGGGAGGGTTGTATATGTATAAAATACTCATTCAAGTTTTGTAATATTCAGTGTAGAGGACTTACACGTTTGTTAACATTACCTCTAACCTTTTACAGCTTCTTGTGATCATGCTATAACCAGTAGTCATTAAATTTCCTTTCCACGTGTTAATTTCTCACATACTATATATGTAAAATAGATTTTTTTAAAGCTTATATTGACCTTGTATCTGTGAGCTTGCTAAATTCACTATTCAGTTCTAAGTACTTTTTAATATTTCATACATATTTCTATGCATACACTCATGACATGCAATGAATAATGTTTTTTACATTTAAAATATGAATGTTTAATATCACTTACATTTTAAGCACAAAATACATAAAATAAATTATCAAAAGTCATAACAGCTAAAGCTATACAAGATATGGTAGACATTAGTATTATAAGGGACATGGATTGAAATAGTTTTTTTAAAATTTCTTATAACAAATTATTATGATCCATGATCTTTGCTGCATTTTACACTTCTAGAGCAATATTATTTCTTGCTCATTTGTGCATAGCCCACCAATCCTAATAAAGTGCTTTGATCAGAGTAGGAATCCAATAAATGTTTTTAAATAGGACTGAAATACCCTAGCACATGGCAATGTCCACTAAATACTTGTAGATTGACGGGAAAAAACGGTAAGTATACCTAAGTTTGTTGAAGGATCAGTGTATGCTCAGCCCTGCTGGGAACAACAAGAGACACAAGAAAATAGGAAATACCTTCATCATTATCCATTTATAAAAACTTCCTTTCTCGGGTAATGAAAAAACAAATGCACCAAGGAAAATGCTTAAGTGGGTACCTGTGCATTTCTTTATATGACTGTTCCTTTTTCCATGGGATCCCAACTTGCATCCAAAATTCTCCTCCCAAAATTCTGCGAACCACACATTTCTTCTATTATTGGCAAGAGTTCGGCTTCTAAAGTATCGATCAAATCCTATTTTAAAGAACAAAGATATGATTTTAGTATTCCTTCGAAATAAAAACCAAATACTATCAGAGCTTTTCAATGGGTATTATGTTATATTGTGATCGTTTATGAAAAAAACATCCCAAAATATGTTAACAAATGGGAGAGAATGGTAAAAGCCAAGGGAAATCAGAGGAGAATATATCTACCTTCACCATTCACTATTCAGGCACCTACTTCCAGAGCTGTGTCTTAGTAGGAAAACCTGCTGTTGGTGTCATCTTGCTACCTCTCTCTCTCTCTCTTCTAGTCTTCCAATGGCAGTGCCCAATATGCAGAACCAACTCAGACTTTTTCATTTTTTTTTTTTTTATCTTTCTCTCCTAGTGTGGTTTAATCTTTCCAGCTCCTATGCTTCTACCCACCTCAAACTTCATCCATCCTCTATGTTCCATTTTCAGCTAATTCAATGAACCAATCAGCACTAATGTAATCTTCTGGAGTCAGGGGTCACGGGTTCAAGTGTCAGCCTGCTCAGGTAATGACCTCACTGAAGGGAGACCACCTGGAAATAATGTCTCACTCAAAAGGATACTGGGATAGGTAGAAATTTTGATCACTGTCAAGACCATTGGCAAAGGCATTCGGGAGACAGACCACCTTTCAGGGATGCGACTCACCTTTTCTGTAGCATTTATTGTAGCCACCAGCTCAGCACAGCCTCATATCATCATTTGCTGTGAGGCAAGCAGTGCCCTCTCAGCAGTGCTGTGACCATCAGACATGCCGATGGAAATGTGCAAACTCAGGGAGCAACCTCATAGCAATGGCGAATATCGTGGAAATATTTAAGGCCAACTATAATTGGCCTTCTTAAAAATATATATATATTCCATAGGTACTCTTCTCATAGTTAAATAGTTGCCGTCTTGGCAATTCTGCCGTTAGAACTAAACTTCTACCCTGAGTCCTCAATAACGGGTGCGTTTCATTTTAAGCGGATACTCTGGCTTTGCCTTTGAGTTTTGATGGAATTGGGATGGAAAATTCTCTATGGTTCATCCTTACCATCAATTGATGCTCTTTTGGGCAAAATCGTCACAGCTCCTTCAGCAATCTCCTCCTGCTGATAAACGGGTGCGATTTTGGATCCCCAACTGTCTGAGCCAATCCAGAGAAAGTGGCCACTTTGGTTTAATTTTTTAGCTGCTTCCAATATCCTCCTACAGGAATAAAGCAAAAGAATACATACCACATGTATCAAGAAACATTCCACTTGGCCCTGGCCTGTTGGCTCATCTGTAGAGCACTGGCTCTGCGTGTGGCTATCCCTGGTTCAATTCCCAGCCAGGAGACACAACCATCTGCTTCTCTATCCCTCCCCTTCTCATTTCTCTTTCTCTCTCTCTCACTCTCTCTCCCCTCTTCTGCAGCCATGGCACAAATGGTTCGAGTAAGTTGGCCCCAGGCACTGAGGATGGCTCCATGGCCTCACCTCAGCATTAAAATAGCATAGTTGCCAACCAATGAAGCAATGGCCCCAGATAGGCAGAGCACTGCCCAGCATATGTGGGGAGTCTGTTTTCTGCCTCCCCATCTGTCAGTTAATAAAAAAAAAACTACACTTATAAATGATACAAGATAGTTAAATCACTCACTTATATACACTCAGCTGGTCACCATTAAAAAATTAGTCAATCATTCTAACTGCATGAGCCTTATCATCTCCTAAAGGAAATACATTGGCAACCTGAGCTCCAGCACCTGTTCATTGGCCTTATCCTAAACCTCATTCACTTTATTCTGTCTACCATCCTTATTCGTCTCACTTCTTTCAGACTTAGAAACTAGACGTCTATGTGTCTCTGTGCACCAGAAGGCAATCTGTAATTGCATGAGAATGTTGCAATTCCTGAAAACTCTCACAAGATTCTGTACTGAACATGAAACATGTTTGGAAAAAGGATGTGAGCATCTGATCCTACATAAAGGAGAAAAGGAACCAGTACCTGATGTCATCTTCATTGGCAAAAAGAATCACTGCCCGAGCGTTAGGTGTTTCTAGCAGGCGTTTGATAATTTTTTCAAATTCTCCAGGTCTTGGTTCACGTGGGATTTTCTGTGACTGAGCAATGCAAACACCACCTATTTTTTAAAAAATAAGAAAGCGATTCAGAAAGTGTATTTCATTAATAAACTTAGTAAGATTAGCTACTTTATGGAAACAAATAATTTGGTTCAGAATATTGTTTCTCAAAACATCTGCCACTCTCACCTATTAAATCACATTTGTTTGAATGATAAAGTATGTCTCAAATAAATTATATCAATTACTGAGTCATGCATCAGGGTCTTTATTCCTCCAAAGTTAAACATTATTCTTGTGGAAGTCTATAAGAAAACCGAAATGTACAAAAAGTGTGAAGAGAGCTAAGGAGCAAGGAAAAAGGGCTGTTTTGATTCATTGAACATAAGTCAAAGGACCAGTGCCTGGTTTTGTAAGAAGCATAAACAAGTCTTTCTTATGCCTGCGACCACCAACAGGAAGGTCCTTTTGCTAGTTTTATATATTAGTAGAGCTCCTTTAAAGTTAATTTCATCTTATCACTCACAATATTGCAGCAAGATTCTTATGCATTAGCATAATGACATGTCATGAAACAAGTGGTCTTCAAGACTATCTGAGACACAGGCAAGTCTCAAAGATTCAAACCTCAATTCCCTAATTGAAATATGTCTCCCCTCTACCATGAAAATCAAAACAGCAGACATCTCATCCCATTACAAATGAACTCTTCTTTCAACTTTGGCCTTTTCTTCTAAGGCAAAGAGAGACCAAAGAGAAAAGTTTAGACTAGATCTCTATCACTGGGCTGGGGTAGAAGATGAAAAAAGAGGTTTCTTAGTTGCAATGGAGGAGAGAAATAACATATGCTGATATTAGGGGGGGAAGCAATATTAAGCAATACATTTCAATTTTATTGCAGTTTAAACAGGCATTTTGAGCCCATTGAGTATTAAGTTATCATTCATGCCATTGCTTTGGTAGGCAAAGAAACGTTTACTTCCCAACAATTAACATTCTATTCAGTGACACAAAAGTTACTCGGTGCCGTTATATGCTATGGATTAGGCTGGACACTGGGAATACACACTCCAGTCCAGGAGTTATTATCCAGTTTGGGAAAGAGGCATCCCAATAAATTGTGATGGAATATGTGACAAATTTTAGAATTAAGATAATATATCATGCATCGGGAGCACAGAAGAAGGTGTAACTAAAATGCTTGAGAGAAATGTATTTTAAACAGCAAATACACAGCTCTATAGAGACAACAGTGGGACATTTCTGAAGAGGCCAAGGTATGAAAAAACCTTGCTTGATCATAGCCTGTGGTGGATACCAGCTGGGATTGAAAAAGAATGGCCAGGCTGAGCTTGAGAATAACCTTGACGAACATGCCATGCCAAATAATTAGGACTTTCTCTTGAAAACAATAGGAACCCACTGGAAGTTCACAAGTGAAAGAAGTACAGGATGGGTTTTATGCTTTAGGAAAAAAATTCTCAGGTAACCAAAGAAATGTCTAACAGCCAGACAATGGGTATCCAGTGTCTTGTGATAGGACTTAACAACATATGGCAATAATGTATGATTAACAGTTCTAGAGTACTGAAGCTTGATTTTTCTTTAACTTAGAACGAAGTCAAAATTATCCCTGCAATAACAATACTCTTTTAACCTTACAATATGATCTTCAGAGGTGGAAATTGCCCATAATCTATAGGCTGAGCCTATAGGTAGTTAGTCCATTGTCAACCAGATCCTGTATGGGGACCATGAGATGCAAAGGGGGATACAATAGAAATGCTCCCTGCTTTCACAGAGTTTAGAAATGTGTGTGAGCCAGGCTTAATGCAAAAAGGCATATATAATGATAAAATATGACAAGTTCTATGAGGAAGGGCAAGGGAATTTACTTTAGACTGAGGAGTGTTCAAGAAAAGCCTCCCTAAAGTGGTGTCACTTTTTTGAGATGATAAAAATAAGAGAGTGGGAGAGAAGAACACGGGAAAGAGCAGGAGGAAGCCAGTGGAGTGAATGGATGACAGGGACATAAGTGTGAGACTCAGGTGAGAGGCCGACAGGGGCCAGGTAAGCATGGCTGTGCAGGGCCTATGGATGATTATAAATAATTAAAATGCTTGCATTCCTCAGTAAATGTTTAGTAGCCCATACAAATATGTCAGGTCTCTGCATTCAATGGAAGAAAAATGGATGAGGCTTGCTGATACAGAAAGCCACCTGGAGTGGAAAGAATAGGAGGCAATGAGCCCAGTTAGGAGGCTATGGGGATTGGCAGAGGAAAGACACAATACAAACCATGCTGAGGACAAGCAGATAGAGCTGTCAGAATTCCTGAGTTAGAATCGATGGGGCTTTGTCCTAGTCTGTACAGCTTTGTTGAAGTATGATTGGTGGATAAGAATTGTTTATATTTGGGTGGTACTAAACAGTAGGAGGTCGTGAGAAAGCACTAAACATGACTCTAAGGTTCTGGCCTTTGTGCCCAGTTTATGGGATGCCGCCATGAAGCAAGTAGAAAAAACAGGAGAGTGAGCAGGTATGCAGAGGAAAAAAGTATGATGTTGACTAAGGACAGGTTGTCCTTGAAGTACTTATGGAATATCAAACTGAAAATGTGGGCCTGGCACTAAGGAGGGAGAAGAGACATGTAATTACAGTTTTTTCAGATGCTGACACAGTAGGCAGGTGGAGCATTGGAAGTAGAGATCACTCACAGGGAATATTTAAGTCACAATAAGGAAAGGTGAATGATGGTTCTAGGAGAACCCACCAGCTCTGGAGAGGGGGCCAGTGAATGAGACTGCAAAGGAGTGATCACATATTTTGAAGAGGAAACTTTTGGGACAAAGTCTAGCAGTAAGTTGAAAACAATGCATTATATCTTTAAAAATCAAATAAACAAATAGATTTTAGAACAATAAACCAAAAAACAAAGCTGTGTTGAATGCAAGCAATAGGTAATGACAGAAATGTAAGTCCGAAACCATAGCACTCCCTAGGGAACAATAGCTATTTCAAAATATAACTGCCCTTTTAATTAAATTGCTGACTACTTAAGCATCCTATTAAAGATATGGCTTACCCTAAGTATCATTCTGAAATTTCTAGTGACTCCATAGCCAGAAGAAATAAAGGCTGGAAAATGTTTATTCTATTTTATATGCGGCAAAAAGGAACTCCAAGCAATCAATGAACAACTAAGTTGCCACAATTATGAGCTGATGCTTCTCATCTCTCTCCCTTCCTGTCTGTCTCTCACTAAAATAAATAAATAAATATACTCAGACATAGACTTTAGTCTGAAATCATTGATTTATTCATTCATTCAGGATGTACTACTGAACATTTTTGATAGTTGAGTTCTTACATAGACTAAATCCATTTTATATATTTTTATTCTTGTGCCTCATCTGATATTTTTCAGCCTGGCCAATTTGTATTTTTCAGGAAGAGGGACTGCCCAATTAATTTATTTCGGCAGAACTAATATATAGAACCTGACCCACGTGGTGCTTGGCTGTTGGATACCTTCTGGATATTTTATGAAATCATGGACTGTATTGCTTCTCAAGTGACTAAAATTAGAAGATTAGGATTCTTTCCTAGCCCTGAAATACATTTACACTTGCTATCTTTATATCTGTCAAAAAGCTAGAGCGCTAATCCATTCATAAAAACTCATGGTCTACTATGCTTCAGGAGCTACAGACATTCAAAGATCGCCTGTCCTCAGCAGTACTATAATTAAATGGTGAAATATACACATTAAAAAGCCAGAGAAACATATAAGATTATCTAATGGTAAAAGATAACAGCATAAAAAATGTGAAAATACAGTAATAACTGATGTCATTCTCCAAAATAGTCTCATGACTTCATTAAAAGTCATTATGTAGTTGTAGTTTGTTTTTTTCTAAAAAGAAAAACAAAACAGTAAAACTTAGTTGAACATATGTTTCCTTACAGTACTCATTCATCTATTGTTTCAATTTTTCAAGAGACTATCTGACTTGATTTAGACTTCCAGGGTGGGTAGGAGGAAGAGGAGTTGCTCTCCATCAAAGAATATGTCTAGTGCATCTGTTTTTCCATATCTCACTCTGAAAGAGGACTGATTGTGTACAATTCCAGGGACAGTAACCTTACTATTCTGCAGGTGTGCTCAGCTCTGCAAGAAATAATTTTTAAAGCTTAGTAATTAGAAAAAGAATGTTGTGTGGAGGAATTTATAGCTGGCTGCTTTCCGGAATTTCCTGATTTTCTTGCTTATGTAGTTTCTTTTTGTCTTTTGATTCTTTAATGACAATTAAAAGAACATTTGTTCACCTGAGATGTGGTGGTATAGTGGATAGAGCATTGACCTGGAATGCTGAGATTTCGAAATCGTGGGCTTGCCCAGTCAAGGCACATATGAGAAGTAACTACTACAGTTGATGCTTCCTGTTCCTCCCCACCATTTCTCTCTCACTCTACCTCTCCTCTCTCTAAAATCATTAAATAAAATCTAAAAAAAAATCATTTGTTCAGTTGAACACTGTAAATTGCAGGTACATCTTACAACACATCATGGCTCCTTCCCAGTCTCATTCACTCTATGAAACCTCACTACTCCTAATAGCAGCACTCTAAGTTTGGTGTCATTGTATCTTTGATGTGGAAACTGAGAAACAAAGATGTCAAAAGCTAGTAAGAAGCTGGAACCCAGGTTCAAAGCCAGATCCATTTGACTTCAAGTCTAAACTCACCCATTAATAATTAACTATACCTGTTGTGTATGCTTTAATGGATACAAATAATTGAATAAGAAAAAGCAAACTTAAATATGTTAAAAAAAAACAGCAGGTCACTCCTTATAAATCTAATTGAGAGCATATAAATATAGTACTTCTATGGAGTATTAATGGTTTAATTAAGATACTTAGCTCTCATGCACATTATGGAACTGACTTAAACATCTTTAGTATATATGTAACCAGTCTCCTCTTAATAATGGACTGTTTTTCACCTAACAAAAATGTGATATAGCCAGCCAACTATTATTTGTTTTTTATAAAGCCATCTTTGGAAAATAGCAATGAGCAAAGCCAAGTAAGTTTTTTAAAAAGATAATATTAACACATTAACTCTTAGTGTCCAGATCCCAATTCCAATTTGATGGGGAGATTTCCCCCTCACCAAGCAATTCTCTGAACACCAACTGTCCTATAATTCAACTCAATCTGATACGATCTACCAACATATAGAGTCAGAATAAACACATTAAAGGTCCAGTTCTATAACACTGCCCCCTCCCCAGGTTGTTACTTTTGGTTTGGGGACAACCAGCCCCATACCTAAATTAGCTAAGAGCCTCCCCAGTCATTTCTTAACATAACAAAAGACACCTTAATCACACTCATCACTTCAGAAATCCCAAGGGTTTTAGAATCTCTGTGCCAGAAACAGAAACAATTTCCAAATATATTTTTATTATTACAAATCACAATATCACAACTCTCCATCCTAATTACCCTTAGCATCATTTCTTTCCATCTTTCTGGAAGCACAAGTAAAATAACAATCTGGCCGAATGCAATTGGCCCATTATTGAGAGTCCAGCAAATTCTGTTGAAAGGTTCAAATAAGTGTCATCACAACTCTTGAAACAGTATTTTCACTTCCTTATG
Source organism: Rhynchonycteris naso (assembly GCA_037038555.1). NCBI lineage: Eukaryota > Metazoa > Chordata > Mammalia > Chiroptera > Emballonuridae > Rhynchonycteris > Rhynchonycteris naso. The sequence goes on along the minus strand of CM072995.1, from coordinate 59,101,951 downwards.
TGGTGCACCTCTGGGACCTCACAGAAAGGTGTGTAAGATGATGGAAGTGAGTGTGTTTATCTGTTTCAAGTGCACTTTGTAAAGAGATATGTCTCATATATCACAGTAAAGAAAAAGTGTTATCTTTCACAACATGGATTTAAAAGAGCAAAATTATACTTAAATCTGTGTTCATTCTCTCTCTCTCTCTCTCTCTCTCTCTCTCACACACACACACACACACACACACACATACACATTTTAAGCTTTTTCCTCTTATCAAATGCCATGTGGACTCTTAAAGGACCCTCAAAAACAATAAAATGAATGAATGAAGCTCCTACAACAGAAGAAGCATGAGCCAAACGCTACTCCCTTCTGTATCCCATGAAGAGGAGAAATATGGACAATCCATTATGAAAAGGACTTGCACAGAGAGCCCTCTCCTGCCCATCTCCATGGGGACGTTCAGATAGACGCTGATGCTCTGGAGGCAGATTGGGCTGGAATAGGCTCCCGGGGTCAATGTCCATACACACCAGGCTTTCTAACTCAGCCACAGCTCATCACAGATCCAAGTGTCTGCTCAGAAAAACAGTGGTATGGTGGTTACAAAGATCATCCTTGGGGCACAACAGCCTGGCCCTTCATTTACTGGCTATGTGACTCTGAGTAAAACATGTGACTTCTCTGTGCCTCTGTCCCTCACCTGAAGATTGAGAAAATGCTAGTATCTTCCAAATGGGATACTGTGAAGGGATTCAGTAAGCACTTAACAAATCAATTTTTTTCCCTTAGAAAACACATTACTTGTAAATTACTTAAAATAAAAATGGACAAACCTAAAACAGATTGGTAACTCACTTTCACCAAGCAATATCTACTTAAACTATTATTTGTAGACACTTTAAAATTCATTCCCCAAATGAACATAGAATAATAACTCTTACTAGAGATTCCAGTCAATGGGGATATTACTGCAGAAAGTTCCACAGTTGGAAGGAAAACTTGTGCCCATCGCAAGCTAGAGCTAACCTTCTGATGTGTTGCCTCTCCCCACTCCTGACCACTGGACATGTCTAAGGAGACAAAAGTGTAGGATAATGAAAACAAGAGTAGAGAGAAGAGTAACTAGAAGCACACTATCCAGACCCAAAGTATCTTTGGAGGTGGACAAAACATGGAGTCTTTATCAGGTCAAAACAGCCAATATGGGCTTAGAAACAGCTGGAGAAGAAACACTTGACTAATTTTAAAAAACTTCTACTAATGTGTTGTGTCCATCTGTATTTATTTGGATTAGTTTCTTAGTACAATTTTTAGAGTGTTTTGGAATTTTTATTTTGTGTCTTATGTTCATTTGTTTGTTTCTGTCATTTCAAAGTTAATTTCCATGTATGGGGGCCAACAATATGACAGGAAGGTTTCAAAAGATAAAACTAATTCCCTGTAAATGCTCAAATGCCCAATATGAACAGACTTTCTGAGAGAAGAGAAATTTCATATTTTCCAGCCCATTGCCTGGAAACGCTATTATGCTCAAGACTATTGGAATCAACGTGAGCATTGTTTAAATTTCTTACTCATTCTGGACTAGAAAAAATAGTATTGGACTTTGAATTAAGCCTATTATAGTTAAAAAAAATAGTATCAGACTTTGAATTAAGCCCATTATAATTAATTTAGAAATTAGTAATTCAATTACAGATTAGGAATTTATTAAAGAATTATACCCATTAAATTAGTGAGGGGAGGGGTGGACATTGATGGTATCTACACTTCTTCAGTCATTCAACAAATATTTATTGAGCACCTTTTACATGTTAAATGCTTTTTAGACACAGATCATACAACAGTAAATAATATAGAGGGGCCTTTGACTTCATAGAGCTCATTTCTATCTTTTAGGTCTAGTGAAGTCTGATACCTATGGGCATTCATTAGATGTGTGATAAGTGAATGAACAAGAAACTCCTACTTCATGATATAGTGGATTGATCTTTAAAGAGGTAATAAGCATTTCCATGTATTAAAAATACCATCATTCAGACAAAGAGAAAGTATCTCTGTATCTATGTTATATCTGTACATAACAAAGGCATTTCAAATACCTTCTGCAATTAGAACACTCTCAATAGCAGCTATCAGAGCTTGCAAACCATGAGTCTTCCTCTATCCAACACAGAAGTAATATCTTATTTCACTTATCAACATTACCTGAATTCTGCCACATGCCGGCTTTCAATCAGTGGTCTTTACTCAAAGCAGCATTTTCAAAAGTGGGCTGACATTCTCGATTTATGAAACTAACAGCTAAAAGATTATTATTATTTTAACTAAAGAACTATTTAAAGCAAGAATTACACTACACCCAATGTACAGAGTGACTCAACTAAGAAACAGACAATAGAGAACAAAAGTAGGCATCAAAAGCACTTAAACCCTCAGTCTTTGAGCAAATACAAGTACTTGTGTTTTTCTAGGTAATACAACATCATTTTCCACAACAAGATTTGCTCCTTGTGTTTGAGATATACAAAGATTAAAAATATAGTTATGTATTTAATTTCTTGGATTCAAATAGAATTGAAAAGAGAAAAGAATTTTTGCTAGCAAGCCATCTTAAATTTTAATTATTTAAAACACTCTTTAAAAAATTTAACAGCTTCATAAAGTATAATCAATATATAAAATAGCTGCATATGTTTAATGTATACAATTTGATGATGAGTTAGAATATACCCATACACCTATGACATTATCACCAACATCAAGGTAACAAATATATTCATCATCTCAACAAGTTGCCTTGTATAACGTATGTGTGTTAAGATCTATTCTCTTAATAAATTCTAAGTGCATAATACTGTACTGTTAACTATAGGCACAACCTTGTACAGCAGAACTCTAGAACAGTGGTTCTTAACCTTTTTTGAGGTACAGAACCCACCAGTTTCATATGCGCATTCACCGAACCTTTCTTTAGTGATAAATAAAATATAATTTCTTTTCCAAATTCAAGACATAGGTATATGTTTTTTTACTGGTGCACAAAATGAGCCATGCATGAACATCCCTTGCTCAAAGAACAAAACCAACAAAGTGCATGAACTCACAACAAATTACAGTATCACATTATTCTGGCCTCCGTGGCAGAGGCTTCTCTGAACCCCTGAGACCGACTCATCGAACCCTTAGAGTTCGATAGAACCCAGGTTAAGAACCACTGCTCTAGAACTTCTTCATGTTGCATAACTGAAGCATTGTACAATTGAACAACAACTCCCCATTTCCCCTACTCCTAGCCCCTGGAAACCACCATTTACTGTTTCTATAATTTAGACTATTTTAAGGTACCTCATATAAGTAGAATCAGAAAATATTTGTCCATGTTAGACTGACTTATAATATTTCACTTATCATGATGTTCTTCAAGTTAGTTCATGTTGTCACAAATATTAGGGTTTTCTTCTTTTTTAAAGCCAAATATCATTCTATTGTATGTATATCTCACATTTTTAATCCATTTATTTGTCATTGGGTATTCAGGTTGTTGACTTATCTCAGATTTTGTAAATAATGCTGCAACAAACATGGCATACAGCTATCTCTTCCAGATTCTGATTTCAATTCTTTGGGTAAGTACCCAGAAGTGAGATTGCTGAAATATATGGGAGTTTTATTTTTAATTTTTTTGAGGAATCTGCATATTGTTTTCCCTAATGGCTGTACATTGTACAAAGGTTTCAATTTCTCCACATCCTTCCCAACACTTGTCATATTGTGTCGTTTAGCTGGATTTGGCGGTGGGGGACAGAGGACATTTTGTTTGTTTTTTGGGGTTTTTTTGTTTTTTTTAATTCATTTTTTTTAAAGAGGAGACACAGAGGGTGTGTGTGTGTGAGAGAGAGAGAGGGAGAGAGAGAGAGAGAGAGTGAGAGAGAGAGAGAAAGGGGGGAGGAGCTGGATGCATCAACTCCCATATGTGCCTTGACCAGACCAGTGCAGGGTTTTGAACTGGCGACCTCAGTATTCCCAGGTCGACGCTTTATCCACTGCGCCACCACAGGTCAGGCCTTGTTTGTTTTTGATAATCGCCGTTCTTACAGGTGTAAAGTGATAGGTCATTGCAGTTTTAATTTGCATTTTCCTTGACATTCGTGATGTTAAGCACCTTGATACAGACCTCCTGAGTCTAACCTCAATAGCCAAGTATATGTTTATACTCTGCTATCTTTTAATAACTGTCCCTTCATCATTAAATCTCAATAGACATAATTCAGCACAGCAGCAACAGGTAAGATAGTATCATCAAAACGTTTTATACCATCAGGACTAAATAATTTAGAAAAAAAATGCTTTTTTTTTCTAAAAATGTCCTGCAGGTTTCTACTCCCCATAATGTCCTGCAGGTTTCTACTCCCCATAAGCCCAGGCATGCCTGCCATACTCACGGAGCATTGACTGAGCTCTTACTACATGCGGAGTGCTCTGTAGTAACCTCAAAGGAGAAGTCATGGTCCCTGCTCTGAAGGCACTCAAAGTAAACAACACAAAATGTAAACAAATAGTACAGTTTGGTGTAAAAAAAAAAAATGCTGCCATACAGGAAAGCCCAGGATCAAGGGACCAAGAGAATGGAATTGAGTAACTGAATTAGATTCACCAGTTCCTGCAGTCACCATGAAAATGCATGATCAGAGAAGTGTGAAAAGCAACTGTAAGGCACATTGATATACACCAGGATCATCAAGTCAGAAAACATTTCTGGAGTGAGCTATGACTGCCTTAAGTAGTCAGCAACCTGCGAAATCTATTTCTAATGGTACTACCAGCCAGCAGATATATTTATATGGTATTTCCCAGGAAAATGTGATTGTCCATAATTTAAATACAATGTAATAAACACCCTGCATTTATGTACTAAAGGGGATTTAATTTTACTTTTCCACAATAAGAAACAAACAACCCACCTTGGGAATGTGTAAGAAACACAGAGAAATAAATTAAAATAACCATTAAAATGGCCACTTGAAGCCCCCTCCGTCTAAGCAGCTCTGCTCTAAGTGCCTCAGGAGAGCATGATTGGCTGGTGTCCTGTCTCTCTTTACTGGTATTGCTAGTTCCAGGGGAAATACTCGTTTTTGATTAGGGAAGTGACTTATCCCAGGGGTTAGGGTGGCTGTCCCTCAGAGTGTTTGGCCCAGTGCCTTCAGTCCACACTCTCTTCCCATGGCTCTGGTCCTCTCCACTGTCCCTAGTTCCTCGGGGCCCCGGGTGAGTGGTTGTGACAGAGGTTTTCTGCACTGTCCCTTTAAGAAGAATCTTTGGTCTGAGAAAACTGTCCCTTTCTCACAAACAGCTCTAAACTTGTTTACAGCTCAATACTGTCCAAATACCTCTTCTAGGCTCTGGGGCTGCAGGCTGGGGCTTTGCTCCTGGGACCCAGGTCCCTCTCTCTCCGCCAAACTCTCCTCCCCACACGCGGGTCTCTCCGGGCTGCCGTTCGCTTCAGGAAGCTGGGAAGCCCTCTATATCAAACTAAAAAGTTTTTGCACAGCTAAAGACAATAAGAACAGAATAAAAAGACAAACCACACAATAGAAGAACATATTCGACAACACGTCTGATAAGAGGTTAATAACCAAAATTTATATAGAACTTATAAAACTCAACACCAGGAAGACAAACAACCCAATCAAAAAATGGGCAAACAAAATGAATAGAAATTTCTCCAGAGAGGACATATAGATAGCTAATAGGCATATGAAAAAATGCTCATCATCACTAATCATTAGAGAAATGCAAATTAAAACCACAATGAGATATCACCTCACACCAGTCAGAATGGCGCTCATCAGCAAAACAACACAGAACAAGTGCTGGCGAGGATGTGGAGAAAAGGGAACCCTTCTGCACTGCTGGTGGGAATGCAGACTGGTGCAGTCACTGTGGAAAACAGTATGGAGATTCCTCAAAAAATTAAAAATCAAACTACATTTTGACCCAGCTATCCCACTTTTAGGAATATACCCTAAGAACACCATAGCACTGTTTGAAAAGAAGAAATGCACCCCCATGTTCATGGCAGTATTGTTCACAATAGCAAAGATCTGGAAACAGCCCAAGTGTCCATCAGAGGATGAGTGGATTAAAAAGCTTTGGTACATATATACTATGGAATACTACTCAGCCATAAGAAATGATGACATCAGATCATTTACAACAAAATGGATGGACCTTGATAACATTATACGGAGTGAAATAAGTAAAACAGAAAAAAACTGAGAACAGCATGATTTTATACATAGGTGGGACATAAAAGTGAGACTATGAGACATGGACAGGAATGTGGTGGTTTCCGGGTGGGGGGAGGGGAGAGAGGGTGGGAGAGGGGGGAAGGGGGGGACACAAAGAAAACCAGATAGAAGGTGACAGAGGACAATTTAACTTTGGGTGATGGGTATGCAACATAATTGAATGATAAGATAACCTAGAGATGTTTTCTTTGAACATATGTACCCTGATTTATTAATGTCACCCCATTAAAATTAATTTTAAAAAAATGGCCACTGGAAACAAAGAAGCAATCTTTAATCAAACCAAGGACTTCAGCTGGGTTCAATAAATTTTCAGCATAACTAATCAAACAGCCATATACACAGCATTATTTATTTTAATGTTAAAATATGTTGGAACTTGTGAGAACAGATTTTTAAAAATGTTATTCCCACTATTGCCAACTGTAAAAATGTTTAAGCCAGGGCAAAATTTCATCATTTCAGTATTCACTATCAAACACTCTTCACTGAAACCAAGAAACTTCTACATCTCCAGTGTTATAAGAACTTGGCAGGTGTGTAATAACATTTTGCATTACTTTATGTCATTTACCTAAAGGGGTTCTTAAAAGAACATTAAGCTTTCAATAATCCTAACATCACAAAACAAAAACTGATCAGACCACAAGTGACAAAAGGATAATAATGTGTTACCTCATAAATTTCTGCAATATAATTTCTACAATTTCTGTTCATGCAGCGGCTCCTTGATAAAACTCATCCTCCTCACAAATGCATTATATCTTAACCACATACAGCATATGAAGAGTTATAAAATGAAAATCAGTTTGGCGTGTGGGGAAAAAAAATCCTGAAATATGACAGTGCCAGAAGCACAGGTTCTATCCTTAGAACAACAAGTTTGCTCATGCTATGACATAATTTTTTCATCCCTCCACTGGACCATGCCCATGTTCCATCCATATGACCCTGGACAGGATCATTGGCCTTTCTGGCTTTCAGTTTCCTCATTTGTAAACAGAAGGGTGCTTGAAAGGATGATCACAAGAATCTTTTGAATTTCAACAGTTTGTGTTTCTATGAATATACCCCATGCACTGCTTCCCATGAGTACTGTGAATTATATAAGTTCTAATGTGGGAATAGAACATCATGTACAATGTAATAAATCATTTTTAAAAGCCTAGGGAGATACACAAGAAAACCTGTTTGATTCAAAATTATGAAACCTGGCTCCATGAGTCAGAGCATGACTAGGAAAATATAAAAACTACTTTTTTTTACAAGAGTATTAGAGGCTCAGTCAGGTGCTTGGGGTCAGGATATCAGTTTGTTAAAGCACTATAATTCCTTGTCAGTTCAATAAAAATAAAATGGGAGTGAGGGTTAGGCATAGTCATGAAGAAGGTGGACATACTTCCATGCTGACTTGTCCATGAATACCTTTCATTACACTATTCAATAATAGCCTCACTTCTCTCATTGTGCAATTTCCCTCTCACTTTTTCTTATCCACCTCCACTTTCCTTTTCTTCTGACTTCTCTAATTCCACCCTCTTCCCTTTCAAAAACCAGAAACAGCACCCTTCCAATTACTTCTGTCTTGTTTCCCTAAGACTCACTAACAGGACAGCAGATGCAAACTACTAAAAAAAAAAAAATACTGTTGTGTGGACAGGAGTTAAGTATGGAAAAGAGACCACATTTGTTTATCTCTACTTCTTCCATACAGCCAACTAAATTGTTGAGTATAAAATGGGGAAGGCAGAAAGTAAGTGCCATCCACATTTTGAAAGCTGAAAAGTAGATGATGACCAAGTCATAACTGTCTTACCAGAGTAGGGAAAACTGAAACTAAAGGCATGGGACTGGGGTTGATGCTCCAGAAATAACAAGTCACTCTACCCAACACCAGAAAGGACTGGACATGGAGGTTCCAGAGACTCCAGAAAGGGGGGTTGAGAGTAGAAATGGGTGGAAGTCTTTGTAAGCCCCATCCTCCAACCACAGTTCCTATGCACAAAGCAGAGGGTCATTTTCTGTAGAGGATGAATTCAAGGACAACAGACACAATGGAGGACTGAATAGATTTCTATAAAGTAAAAGGCTTCCCACTGAATTTTACCCAGTTCTTATTAGACCAACAGCATAACTTTCATCTCCCAGGCAAGCATTTGGAAGAGACATATTTTGGAGAAATTGGCCAAAGGACAATAACATACTGACACTCATATATGAATGTCTCCCAACTAAATGGCCATGTATACCTGCTCATTTTAAAGTAAAGCTACCAGTCAGTGCCACACTTCCCAAAGTTTCCAAACAGCATGTCAGTGCCACATTCTTAACATTGCACCAAACAGAAGTGGTGAACTCAGAACAGATAAATAAGACATGAGTAGAAAATGACTTCAAAAATATTAATATCCTCAGAGAGAAGACCCTAAGTCAATGCAACAAGATCAGGAGGCTATAAAAACACAAACTTTCAGAGAACAAGAAAGAACTAGCAATTGAAAAAGATAAGAAGATAAAAATATTTCAATAGATACGATATATGAGAAAGTAGCTCAGAAAGTAAAACCAATGAGAAATCATCATGAAATCAGATGTTTCACTCAGGAGGGTTAATGTTCAAATCTGAAATCTCAAAAAGAAAATAAAGCAAGGTCATTTACCAAATAAATAAATAAATATTTCTGAGAACCAAAGAAATTAGTTTTTCAGTTGAAAATACTGATCAAATGTCTAAAAAAAAATAAGTGAAGAACAAAGAAAGGGAAAGACCCAGGTCAAGGAACATCAATCAAAAAATTTAAAACATTTGAGTATGAAAGCAGATTACAGAAAAAAGATTAGGGTTCAGAATACCTTCAGAATTCTCAATGGTAATACTTCTAGTAAGAAGAAAATAGAGCAAAGCCTTTAAAATGATGGGGAAAGATGAGCTTTATTCTAGACAAAGATATAATCAGCAAGCTATAAACAAGTGTGTGGGTCGAATAAAATATATTTGAACATGTAGAGATCTAAAAATATATCAACCTCCTATCACCATTTTTAGAAAGATTCTGAAGGATGTACACCATCCAAACAAGGAAAGTAACACAAAAGAAGACTTGAAATTCAGGTAGCAGGTAACCCAACACAGGAAAGTTAAAGGGATTTCTCAAAGTGATGATAAAGAAAAATCAGAGTTAGCAGCTGTGCAACTAACTGGTCTAGAGAACCTCTAGTACAGATTATAAAGGAAAGCAGAAAACTCCAAAATTATCTCCAAGAAGAAAGAAAGAGAACTGAGGAATGGTTTGGTGCATCTGAATGTACTAAAGCATATGTGCAATTCTGACAGAGTTTGAGGGAGAATTCATAATACATATATAGAAAAACCAAGCATATAACAAAGCAAGGAATTATTAATTCCAGGCAAAATAAAATGTTGTATCAGAAGAGGTGTGTGATTTTAGTCACTAGCTAGACAGACTGTGATATCATGTGCACAGTCATGATAGTATAAAAACCGAACACTAATGGAACCAAAACTGTGATCTGATCCTACTGGGATTAGAGAAGTGTATGTGTATCCATGTGCAATTTGTGTGTGGTGGGACAACCTCATTGTCTTCCATAGTAGGCAGACCAGAAAGATGAGTGCTAAAAACTTAGGATAGCAGCATAAACTAGTGGACATTTAAAGACAAATATCAGAATAACAACTAAAGGGACTGAAATAAAATGTTCTAAGGAATCAAGATTCAAAAATGGAAGGAATGGAGTAGGTGATTGTGGCTTTCGTTAAGCTTAGTTGCACTATATGTGATATCATTTAGATAAAATATATGCTTTGGGCTCTGCTTTTTAAAGTTGTAAATTGGACGAAAAAGAAAGTTTAAAGATGGCAAGATAACTTTAATCCTATCTGCTAAGGAAGGCTTCTCTGTAACTAAGTTTCTCTTAATAACTTTTCTGCATCTTTTCACCTTAACCTGTATTCTCTTACCTGATTGAGAGTTTTGTTCATTGGTTTTATTTGTTTCCTAAGTGGCATAACAGATGCCTGTATGCCTGTTTAGTCTTTTTCAAACCAAACCTAGACAATAATGTATTCTGAAAAAAATAAGAAGAATGACATGATGATCTATGTTGCCAGGTTTTAAAACATCAGCTTTCAACTCAACCAAAGCTAACCTGTCCGTATGTTGTTTTATTTCCAATCTCCAAGGATTCTTCTCAAATAGATCAGTATTTGGTTTTAAGGATATAAAAGACCTATCATTTAAACAAAACTACAACTCATACTTTATCTGGATATTTGCAATTTAATACAATGTTTATTGTTATATGTGTGTGTGTGTGTGTGTGTGTGTGTGTGTTTAAAAACAAATGAGTTCTTATGTGAATAAGAATATAATTGTCACCCAGGTAGTTGTTTTGTTTGTTTGTTTGTTTTGTGACAGAGACAGATAGCAAGACAGACAGAGGAGACAGAGAGAGGGACAGATACAGACAGACAGGAAGAGAGATAGATGAGAAGCATCAATTCTTTATTGAAGCATCTTAGTTATTCATTGCTTTCTCATATGTGCCTTGATGGGGGGGAACGGGGGGCTACAGCAGAGTGAGTGACCCCTTGCTCAAGCCAGAGACTTTGGGCCTCAAGCCAGCAATGTTGCGCTTCAAGCCAGCAACCATGGGATCACATCTATGATCCCATGCTCAACCCAGCGACCCTGCACTCAAGCTGATGACCTCGGGGTTTCAAACCTCGGTCCTCGGAGTCCCAGTCTGATGCTCTATCCACTGTGCCACCACCTGGTCAAGCCAGGTAGTTTTATTCAAGCACTTCAAGGACCACAAAAGAATAAAGCTGTGTGTGTAGAAGAGCATACAGGACCCAGAAGTGGTATTTGCAGCTGTGTGCATTGGTGGTGGTTACTCTACTATTGTAGCTTTCAGGTACAGGAGTTTATAATAATTTTAGTAGGCACTCAGTAGTATTTCATAAGAGAAAAGGGTGGGAGTGGGAAATACAGTCGTCCCTTGCCATATCACACTTCGCTTTTCAGTCTCACGGTAGCATGGATTTTTAAATTGTATATATGCAATTTTGTATTGCGGATTTTCCTCTATATTGTGGGATTTTGCAGTATAAAGATATTTTCATACATGTACTATTTTAATTATTTTTGCAGTAAAATAAGCATTTTCTAGCCTAAAAAATTTGAAAACAATATAAAAAATATTAATTAAAACATTAAAAAATAATTAATTGAAATTAAGCCTTAAAATATATATAAATAATAAAATAAATATAAGGTCACTACTTCACGGATTTTTGTGTATCATGGGGGTTCTGAACCTAACCCCCATGATAGACGAGGGACCACTGTGTACAAGTGGTATATAATCCAACCTCCGCCAGACAGGGTTTGAAGCCCTGGTAAGGTTGCTTTCAGCACGATATGAGATGGTGTCAGGAAGGAGCTTCTTGGCAATATTTATGCTAATTCAATGAGAATTAAAACTTGATGAATTCTATTTAGGAAATAAATCACAGATTTCAATAATCTGTGATTTAAATACATCTGCATATATATTTAAATATATGCCATACACTGAAGCCCTGAGAATTAATTGTACCTCACAGTTCTGAAGAAAAAATGTTCAGTAATTTCTTTCCCAACAATACGTAGGTGCCTATGTTTAGAGTACATGGTGAATGAAGAGGCCTCTTGCACTCATTACTTACTTGGGAGAGAGGAGACTCCAACATCAGTATTGGGGAGCAAAGTTGTGCCAAGCATCGTACCAGGCATGAGGGAGGAGAGCCCATACCTGATTTTCAGAAAAATTGACATTCAAGTAGTGAAAGAAATAAAAGGTATTGGATTCATAAACCATTCCATCATTTTAAATTAAAAAATATTCATTTAAATCTCATGGATTTGGTAACACTTCCACTTGGGCATAAAATTAGGAACAACAGTGGAACGCAAAAACATAACTCAAAAAGTGTTAAGTACCCTGGCCAGTTGGCTCAGTGGTAGAGCATCCGCCCGGCATGTAGAAGGCCCAGGTTCGATTCCCAGTCAGGACAAACAGGAGAAGCACCCATCTGCTTCTCCATCCTTCCCCCTCTCCTTTCTCTCTGTCTCTCTCTTCCCCTCCTGAAGCCAAGGCTCCATTGGAGCAAAGTTGGTCTGGACGCTGAGGATGGCTATATGGCCTCTGCCTCAAGTGCTAGAATGGCTCCTGTTGCAACAGAGCAACCCCCCAGATGGGCAAAGTATCACTCCCTGGTGGCCATGCCAGGTAGATCCTGATTGGGTGCATGTGGGAATCTATCGGTCTCCCCGCTTCTAACTTTGGAAAAATACAACAAAACAAAACAAAAGTGTTAAGTTCTTTTCCTGCACTGTGTCACAGTAAAACAGGGATTATACTACAAAATTCCTCCCATGGGTGCGCCAGATACAGTGATTTATGAGAAATCAGGCAGTGACAATGTTTTCTAGTAATGGGCTTTCTCGCCCTCCACCAAACTCATAACTATAATCCTCACAATGGTGATTCTGTCTCTCTTTTAATTTTTTTGCTAGAAAAAGTGGCATCTATGTGGTGTCTTTTTTGTTTTTGTCTTTGGGTTTTTTTTAGGAAAAAGATCACGGATTATCTTAGCCTTTAATGATGTCAATAAGAACAAGATTCTTATTAGGCTCTAACTCGACATAGCATTGTGCAAAGGACATTAACAAACACAGGAGTCTCTCTGAGCTTCTCCTTCATGTGAGAAGTTTAACAGGGAAAAAGACAGAGAAAGAGATCCAAGCCTTTTGTAAGGACCAAATCTCAAGGCTACTTCCTGGTACTCTAGGAAAATAAGTCTCCAGAAGGACTTTGGGACTTGGGCCAGCAAGATCACAAAGCACGTGAGTAAAGGAGAAAAGTGACCAAAGAGGAGAGAGAAGAAGGAAAGGAAAGAGGCTCCAGCATCCAGCTGAAAAAGAGCTGATTCCTAATAACTTCACGTGGGTGCAACATAAGACAACCTCCAGATCACAAAATACAGGAACTCTTCCTTCCTGGTTTCCATTTACTATGAAAAACATGCAAAACAATACTTGGTTGGTCACATTTAGAGCTTAGAGCTCATACTGGCTTCCATTTTTCTGCAGAATGGTTAGCACTCGATTTATTTTTGCATGGGTGCTGGAGCACAGCATGGGCATAAAACTGTGAAACATTAAGTAGCTCAAAAAGTGTAGGTGGGGTTCTGTGGAATTTGCGCTGAGTGAATTTTTAGAAAGCAGAATACAGTACTCAAATAACTGCACGTGTGTTCTATTATTAAATAGCTAACTCTTCTAAATTAGGGAGATAATAACAAGCAATCTTGTGGAAAAGCTGAGAACCTAAACAATACACTTCTGAAACCAAAATAAGACTGGTTTGTTATTTTTTACTTTTATAAAATATCACTGTGGCATCATAGCACAAAAACATAAAGAACATCTGAAGAAAATGAAAAAAAAAAGAAAATAATTTTGCTATACCAGCATTTAAAAATTTTATTTCTGTCTATATCCACATTAACCCCTACTTACCAGCTATCATTTATGTCCATATACTTTTTGTGTTTGATTTTCCACAGAGCATCTTATAATTAATGTTCTTCCGTGTGATTTCATGAGAAGCAGCAGAAAGAGCACTGGGTTTTGAGCAAGAAAGTGTGGTTTAAGTCTCAGCACAAATTAATCCCCTATATAGTCTTATGAGTCATCATGTTCTTAGCTACCCGATCTTTCAGAGAATTGATATAACCAATTTTACGTATTCATCTTGTTCTTGAACATTTTGCTCATGACCAATATTTTATAGGTCTGAAACCCACTATACTGAACACTACCTTGATATAACTCTTTTCTTCTTTTGAAGAATATCCTCAATGTAACCTCATGACAAGATGAACATAATTATATATGCATCATACCTTTTTAATATCCAAAACCAAATTGGCAGCCAAAAGATTTATACCAATTTATACCGTCACCAGCAATATGTGATTGAGCAGCAGCCTTGCCAGTATCAAATATTATATGTTTAACTTTTTGTTAATGTAATATCTAAAAAAGGATGAACCGCCATACTCTGTGTTTGGTGTTAGCTTTATTATATTTTATGATAATTAGCGGAAGCTGTCAGGACTCCTGAAAGTTAATAAAAGTTTATATTATGACCCATAGCCCTATAAAAAATGATGGATATCACTTAATCCAGTCTTTCACCCATGGAGAAATTTTTGCAGCAATATCTTTGATGGAAACCTGGCAATTATCCTAGACTTTTCACTGTGCTTAATTGCCCTCATTCAATGTATTACTAAATGCCATTGTTTCAAACCCCAAATCCCTCTTAAATCTGCCCACTCTTTTCTGTCTCCCCTGCATGGCCTCAGTTCAAGCCCTCTTTAGCCCTCACCTGGATTACAGTAACCTTTCCTATAGCATTTCTGCCTTCATTTCAACAATTGGTGGCATATGTGGTCCAACATATTAATCTGACAGTGATTGTTACTCCTCTGCTTAGATATTTCAATAGTGTCTTTTTATTTATTTATTTTTTCAGCACATAGTATGAACTTCATGGCATGATCTACAAGGTTCTTCATAGTTTAACTCAAGACTTTAGTTTTATTGGTGACAATGGATCCCACACCCACTCAACACCCACAAAGGTCATGCTCTTACAGCCTTTGCCTAGACCACTATTGCCCTGCAAGACTCATGTCAGGGGTCCACTTCTCCAGAAGACTTTCCTAATTCCACATCCTCCAGGGTCAGTTGCTCATTCACAATCTCATCAACAGAGGTTAAGAACCTCTAATCAGAGCATTTATTCTATTGTATTGTGGTTGCCTACTTAGTTGTTTATCATCACAACTAGCATATTGGCTTTTTGAAGTTAAAGACAAGCCTTTCACTCTGGATCCTCAGTGCCCTGGAAAATGTGAGCTCTTGGTGGTAGGGAATAAATGTCTATTGGAGTACAAATAAATGAATGAACGGTTCACCCTCTGCCCAGTGACTTTCGGTAACTATCACCCTACTGTGATAGTCCATCCTGTTCGCTGTGACCTTTAAAAACTAGAGAAACTACTATCCCATTTCTGTTCCATATGGCTGGCAAATGTTCTATTAAAACATACAAGGTAGTGTTAAACATTTTGGTGGCCTGAAAAATACATGAAATTGGTCATCTTAAATGATTTACTGAATAGAATACTGACTAACTTTAACATGGATATTAAATGTGAGATCTACCCTAATAAGACAAACAGATAGAAGGGAAAAAAAACCTCAAAAATTAAAGTAGAAATGCCTTTCAGGACAAATTAAATTAAAGGATGATGCAAAACCTTGGGTCCCATCTGACGGTCTCCATAGGTCCTTCCATGGATCAGACACAGCTGTCTGAAGGAAGCAGTCTGGAAGAGGGCTACCTGAGGTAAAGGTGTTGACTGACACATTTAAGGGGCTCTGGCAGCTGCTTTCACACATATTCAGTATGGAGAGTGAACTGAAGCAAGAGAAAGGGAGAAAGAAAGGAACATAACCAAGTGTATTTGTTTAAAGTAAAGGAAGTAAACAAAAGGAGCAGGGGTAGAGACATCATATCCAAGTTATTCTATGAGAACAAAAACAATGATTTAAAAACAAGATCGTCTTATACTCAAGTGACTTAGTTCATATGATGCCTCCTTTGAAAGGGAATACTGGGATCTGGCCAGTAACTCAGTGGATACAGCACCAGCCCAGCTTATGAACATTCCGGATTTGATTCCCAGTCAGGGCACAAAGGAAAAGCAACCATCTATTTCTCCTCCCTCTCCCCCTTCTCTCTCTCTTCCTCTCCTACAGCCAGGGGCTTGATTGGTTCAAGTGTGGCCCTGGGTGCTGAGGACAGCTCCACTGGAGTGCATCAGCCTCAGGCACTAAAAATAGCTTGGTTCTTGAGCATCATGCTTAGATGGGGTTGCCTGGTGGAATCTGATTGGAGTGTATGCAGGAGTCTGCCTCACTATCTCCCCTGCTCTCACTTAAAAATAATAAGAAAGGAAGAAAGGGAAAAAGGGGGGGAAGAAAGAAGGGAGGGAGGGAGAAAGCAAAGGGAATGGAAGGGAAGGAAAGGGAAAGAAAGAGAGAGAGAGAGAGAAAGAATGAAAAGAAGAAAAGGAATACTTACTGCCTTTTGTATTCTGCTTATTGCTGCCCAATAGAACTTTCTGCAGTCATGGATATGTTCTGTTGCTGCACTGACTAATTATACAGTAGCCACCAGCAACATGTGGCTACCGAACACACAAAATGTGGCTAGTATGACTAAGAAAGGATGTTTTCATTGTATTTAATATTAATATACATTTAAATAGCCATATGTAGCTAGTGCCCATTTGGGCAAAGCAGAATTCTGTACCCCTCTAAGCTTTAAAAATATAAAAAAACTTTTAAATTCAATGAGGAAAAGGACTTCAGGGATAAGTTTACCTGTTTGGGAGATAATGAAGTGCTTTATAGGTCGTGTATTCATTTAACAAGAGTACAAGCTAAAGATGAATGTAGAATCTCCAACAACAGAAGCAATAAGAAAAGAAGCTCAGGGACCTGTGTGCTTGCCTAATTAGAATGTGGTTCCATTGGAGCAAAGACCTGACTGTGCCACATTAGTAGGCTGGGTGCAATAGTGATTGGGAATGCAGGCTCTGGAGCCAGACTGCCTAAGCATCACACCCAGTTCTGTTTTACTAGCTGTGTGACCTTAGTCAACTTAGTTAACTTCTTTGTTTCTTCCTCATCTTAATGAGAACAGTAGTCTATTGACCTCATAGGGTTGATCCCATTTAACACAGGTAAATCATGTAGAGCAATTTACTGGTAAGTGCAGTAAATTGTTCCACACAGGTTAGCAATTCACCAAGGGGTCAGCAGTTCCTCAAATACACAGAGATACATCTTTTGGAAGGACACATTACTCTGGTCTTGACTGATTTTTATTCTGCGATATGTCTCTGCCTTATCAATGTCAGATGTGGTATCAGACAAGGTCCCAGACAATATTAAGCAAATGATAATAGAGGATCTTCAATCAAGTCCTTCCTTCTGATAACCCAGTTCCTTTATCTTCTCAGCCTGTCATTCTGTTTGCATGCTCACTTTTCCTTTTGACTCCTTTAAGAGTTGATCAACTGTAGTTGAGATTATGAGCTGATGGTTCCTATGAATCACTAAATGTTTTCATCTGAACATAGCACTGTTGATGATATTCATAGAATTCTTGAATACTTTCCAACTTGCAACTGGGGTGTACTCTGTAGTCATAATCTTGCCCTTGGTTACACTGGCCTGTTCCTGAAATTTCTCTGTTTTTCCAAGTTTCCACAGTCCCCTTCCATCTGTCACTCATACACCCCTCACCTGTCCTTCCTCCTCTCACCAGTCAGCTCACTGCTTTGTGCAGGTGAATAGATTTTAAAGTTTTCTGAAAAGCTCTCAAGAGCAGTGAAATAATTTGTAAGTACAGCTGATGTTGAACATGTTGGAATGGAGGTGAAATCTAGAATACCTAATAAGAAACGTATTAGTTAATACAGAGAATGACAAAAAAATAATTTTCAGTAGTAATATACAAGATTTTTGAGGTGTCACAGAGCTAACAAGACACAGCATATAACAAGGGCTCCTATAATTGCCAGGAAGGGAAATACAAGAATAAGTTTTATCCACCTCCAAATGAATTCAATGATGGGCTTTGAATCAGTGGAAGAAATACTCAGATTGTGAAATTGCTATGAATAACACTGATCTCTAGGGGCTTTATGAATTAATCCTTACCTGAGGCATGCATCTGAATGCTTATAAAATTATACTGAGCAAAATAGAAAATATAGCATGCAACTAGGTTAACAAGCAATAGACTAATAGTATTTCCTATCAGCCACTGATAACTGAAAAATCAAAAGCCCAAATATTTATTTACCAAGAATTCATAAAACATTTGTTTTAAAGAGAAGGAGCCAAGTTCTGTCCTTCATTTTTAACACTTGGGAAACACTGATGATTTTCCCAATAATTCCAGAGGGCAGAAGTCTCACCAGGACACTTGACTAATGTAAATACATTTCTATCATTCTTTCTTTTCTAGTTTGAAATTAAAAAATTCATAAAAAGGAAAACACAGTCTCCTGCAAAAGTCTGGGTTACTAATGAGTCCATTGCTTTTCAGACAATCTTGTACAATATCTAGACAAATGCTTCAGCCAGTGCTGCTTAGTGACATCAGCTCACATTGCAATATATTATTCCCTGATGTGTGTAATAAATAAAAAATACTTAATAATTTATCATGTTTTCTCTGAAAGCACTGCACAGCACTTAGCATCCAACGCAACAGAAAATAGCTATTGACCCTCTCGTGACAAATTACAAAGGCCTCATTTTCATACTCGCTTTGGTAACATCCCTTTTTTAATCTTCTTTAACTTCTCCTCTAAGTTTCAAAATAACGTCTTGGAAAGAAACTTCAGGGTTATCTGAGATCAAACCTCTCCATGTAGAAATTTCTCTAGCATCTGGGTATAATAATTGTTTACTTTTCCTCAGCATCTCTGAAGCACTATTTTGTTTGTCCATTGGTAGGTTGACAGCTTTGTTTGGTTTGGCTTAGTTGTGGGTCTTTAGAATGTATCATGTTTATTGCAGCATTTGGATCTTGTTTTTAGGGCAGTGGAAATTCAACGTAAAGGCTAGGATTGCCCAGTGTCAATGCTACAGATTGGAAAGCAAAAAAGCCAGTCAATGAACAAATTGTGTATCCTTAGTTAATACCAAATTATAGGGGCTATTTTTAGCTGCAAAACTAAAGTTGAAGTTGGTATCTCAATTGGCACACACAGAAGTCACAGAAAACTAGTAAAGAACAAACACAATATTTGTTATTTAGGGACTCTTTCTTGAGATTTTTCAGTTGGTCAGCACAGAGGACTGTGGAAGAATTACAAAGAAAAGGTCTAGTCCTCACCTCTATAGGATCTCATCGGGGAGCATAAACAGGCACGTGTATAAAAGTGCATTACTGAGTTCAAAGGATATCATGTAAATAGCATACCAAAATGCCTGAAAACTTGTATTAAAGTTTAACAAATAAGTTAATCAAAAAAGACTTTCTTGAAAAGGTATAGGTCTTACAAATTAAAATACATTTTTAAAAAATGGGAATGTCCTGTGTCCAAGAAGAGGTGAATATTAGCAGCTCACATAATGAAGAAAAATTCAAAAGGACTACCAGAAATAAATTTGTACAATGAAATCGGGGAGACAAGAAGGAGTGGTAGAGGTGAAACTCATAAATATTTTAGTATGACTACATTTGCTATGAAATAGTCTAGAAATAGTTCAGGTTCTGAAGTTGTGCAATGTTAAAATGTAGCAAGTTAAGGGGTCTTGTCAGGGTTCTAGGAACTCTTTTCTATATCCAGAAAAGGTCTAGAACCAGGATGAAAATGATTTTGATTATAAAAATCCCAAGATTCCTTCCGTACAAAAAAAAATGTCCTGCAATCTCTTAGACCAATTCTCCCATGATTGCAAAGATGAGGTCCTCAGAATCATACCTGTTCACCAAGTATGCTTCAACATGGAACATGGATCATCCCCCAGCAGGGTGCAATTAATGGAAACACACTTCCCTATCTCTTCTCAAAAATATGTACACACACACACACACACACACACACAGAAAGGGGGCAAGCTTCAAAAGTTTTTAAATGAAAGAAAGTAGAGAGTGTCATTTAGTTATTCACAATCGCATAGATATGAAGGGCAATGCAGGCAAAGTACGCATACTGAAAAGAATTAGGAGCATAGGAATTGATGATTGGAAACAGGTCATCTGGAAACTTACTCTTACTCTGGCCAGGTAAAGGTACAGTTGAACCCTTCAAGTTCTTAAAGGTGGCCCAATCTCTCTTCTGTTCACACTTAACTGGTGACATTGAACCATTTTTCAAGTGTTCTCTAAACTCTCATCTCTTACTATTCCAATTAGCATCTTGTGCTCTTTCTTCTTAACACAGTTTATAGGTTGATAAACCTGTATGTGTTCGTTGTATATGTAAGAGGACAGTGTGCAAGCCAAGACTCTATGCTATGGATATAACGACTAGGGTTCAAATCTTGGTCCCAACACTTACTATTAGTAAATAAATATCTTTCATGTCTCATGATGGTTACTGTAAAGATTAAGAGTTAGTACATGTGAAGGTGGCAGAACAATGTCTGGCATGTAATAATTCTTCAATAATTATGAAGTAACCGGGTCCATGAGAGCAGGGACCTTGTCTGTTTCATCCACCACTACTTCTCTGGGACATAGCAATTCTGGGGACACAAGGAGGAGCTTAGTAAATATATGTGGAGTGAATAAATAATCACTCCATACTTCGTTACTCATTAATCCCATGATATATTTGCCAATACACATTCATTCTGTCCTTGCGTACCAAAGGCAAAACATTATTCTGTTCATATGCCCTGTACAACTGCTCATTATGGTCATACATAAACTTAACCAGGTTCTTTCCCAATATGCAGGAAGTCAAATTTAGAGAAATGTAGGTAGAGGTAAAATCCCCCAAAGTTCTCAACTATACTATTAAATCCTTTTTACATTATAAATGTCTATAAAAATTTATAATTCTAGTATATGTTTAAGAAAGGCAAAGCAATGGTCAATGCCTCTAACATATCAACTGCAAGTCTTTCAGCCACAAAATGTAAATATTTAGCCCATTCATAAAAATGTTTAGTGATGAATCTCCACAACATGCTGTGACTTTTTAAAAATGGATTTTAATAGTGGTATACACAGAGGCTAAACCACAGAGTTAAAATGAACCTACCAATAATTTCCAGGCTAAACAATGTAGTAATACAAAAATAATGAAAGTAAATAAATAAAATGTATCTCCAAATACCTGGACATATTGGAGTCAACAGACAACTAAATAGTATGAGGTTTCTCATAAAGGTCAGGAATAGAAATTTCAGGTCCTTTGTACTTGCAGTTAGGGTCAGGAAGGAGGCAATAATACTCACATGGGTCAAACAAGACAAAGGAAGAGACTAGAACAGTTGATTGGACTGGACCTATGAGTCAGTAATTCAGCGGTAGGATTCTTATGCTTCTGAGAAAGCCTGGCCCTTCACAATAGTCAAGCTATGCAAACATAGATATTTGTCAGTGGTTGAATGGACAAAAATACACACACTGGAATATTATTCAGCCTATAAAAAGGAAATCCTCTCATTTATGACAACATGAATGGCCTGGAAGACTTCATGCTAAGTGAATAAGCCAATCACAGAAAAACAAATGCATACTACCTAATCTCACTTATGCGTGGAATCTAAAATAGTCAAACTCAGAAAATAATACAAGCATATAACTCCCAAAATGTATTTTGCAGTCCTACTAACTTTTCCAGGTACTATGACTATGTTATCCTTTTCCTCACTTCTTTGATAAACCTTGTTCCTTATTGTAAACTTGGAAAGCAATTTGTCTACAGGTTGGTTCGGTGTTTTCAGGGGTAACCAAGATTCAGACTGGGTCAGCTGGCCACTCAGCTCGTTATTTTCACATCTCCAGCCAACAGAACATAAGTATGCTTATTTTATACACACATGACTATTACCAAGCCTGAATCACTCCACTTGGGCTGGCAGCAATGTCAGCATTAAGATGAGATAAATATAATCAAAATCATTCAGCTTGGAATTAGTTATGACCGCACCTTTCCAGACATATGAATATTTTTCACAATGGAATTACAATGTGGTGTGCTAAAAGGAACTCAACAATGATGGATATTTGAACTTAAGATGGTTGATTACTTGTCCTATGGTATTTTTTTCTTAACATTCTATTCATATTGCATTTGTAAGAACACAGGGAGAAAGCTGAATGAACAAGACCCAGGGGACATGTTTCTTTCCTATCATTTTCCATGATGGATAAGGCTCCTTATGAAGGAGAAAGCTTCTAAGAGCAGGCCAGAAATCAAGTCACATTTTAATTTCATTTATTAATCAGTCAGCAGGACAGATCAAGACTCTGACACCCCGGTATTGAGTCTTCTCTCTTCCTTCTAATTGTAAAATCCCCTAAATGTTATTTAGCCCTTTGAGTAGTGAGTTTTTTTCATGCTTGCTGACCCCTGTAAGTTTTTTTTATAAAAAAAAATAAAATTAGTTCCAGTTACAGTTTTATTAACTTAAAATCATGTTTGTTTGATAACCAATTTATGGAAACAAGAAGAACATACATTTGCCTTTTTTTAATGCTGCCTTACGCGTTTTTAAAATAAATCAATCATACTCAGGATAGTCAGGAGGCACGAGGATGTACATGAACATTCGTACTACTCAGAGGGTTAAGGGGTCTTATTCCCACCCCTCTTCACCCCAAGTTTCCAATTCTTCTCTCCTCTTTACACACCTGGGGGCAGGTATTTAAAACAACAAAATAAATTTCCATTCACCTCACATAAAGGAAGAGAGCTTTAATTCTTCCCAGTGGCACCTAAACAGCAACTAGAAATATATTTGATTTTATATTGTTGATAGCACAGAATTGTTTAATTAAAATTTGCTAAGAGAGTAGAATTTAAATGTTCTCACCAAAAATAAATAAATAAATAAATAAATAAGAAGAGAGACTATGAGAGCTGATGGATGTGTTAATTATAATTATTAAGTACATCGGAGAACTCCTTTCACAATGTATACATATATCAAATACTCTTTAAATATCTTCCAATTTTATATGTCAGTTATACCACACTAAAGCTAAAATGTTTTTAAGTATATTTTATTTTAGGCATGGCATGTATATGTATTTAAGGTGGCAGAATTCACACACACACAAAAAAAATTTGTCACAAACAGAAGGAAATGGATGTCTAGTTGATGCTACAGAGAAGTGGTGGCCTATTGTGGACTGCCAGCCCATGAAAAAGAGAGAGAAGGAGAAAGGGAGATAGGGACAGTGGGTAAAGGGGGAGTAGTGGGGGACACGGGTGGGGGTGAGTGTGTTATGTTGAGTGGGACACTTGAATCTATGTTAACAAAATAAATTAAAATTAATAAAAATGAAAAAGAAAAGACTTAAAAATAAAATACATTTTTAAAAAAGAAATAAACTCTATCTTTTGGGTCTCTTTGTTATAGCAGCTTAGCCTGTACCTTCATAGAGAGTTGCTGCCTTTATTATGGGGTGTGGCCATACCCAAACTGAAACTATCTGTCAGTAGCTTAGTGGCCAAGTGGGAGGTGGTGAGGACACAGATATATCTCAGGCTGCAAAATAATGCACCTCCATTTGTAAATACATCTGCTTCCCCAGTAGCCAGCCCAGCTGCAAAGACTCCAATGGTATAAGCATAGCTTTCCCACCCAAGCCCATTGCCTCAGATGACCTCACAATAGAAGTCCTTAAACCGAGGGAGAAAGTTAGGAGTCACTATACACTGAGGCCAGTATGTAAAAAGGAGGCATTTACAACATTAAAACTATAGGCAATAGACTGGTAGCAAATAGACTGGCATTTTTGAGGAAACTGCATGGCCCAAGAAAAAAGCCCAGCTAAAGAAGCCCGTGATTATTTAATCACTAAACCACATGCCCAAATATTTAGTAAAAAATATCAGAAGAGAAAATCGCATAGTGGAGAAGCAGTAAACCTTCCTGGTTAAGGGCTCTGATCCTGCAGGCAGGCAGACTGATTATGCATCCTAACTCCCCAATTTCCAGCTGTCTAACCTTAAACCCTTACCTAGACTCTCCAAGCCTCTACTGTCAATGTTTCAATTTCTTGTGGATTTAATGAGACAATACACAAAGCACTTGGGCAATACCCAGTTCACAGGAAGATTTCAATGAACATTGTCTAAAATCATTAACACCTTATTGTGAAAAGGCTACCATTAGAAGTCAGGTATCTTAACCTTCAGGCTTCTAAGCGACTAACTTCTTTTCCAGGCTGTCTAGCTACAGAATGTTTATTTTAATTGTTGAGTTTCAAAGAGAAGCAGATATCCAATCAGGAATTTGTTTATTTACCAAGTATGCTTGTACCTTAGCATTAAGTGCATGATTAATGTGATAAAATAAATATACTAAGAAAAAAAATCAGATTCAAAGATTTTCTCAAAAACAATTTCTAGCCTCTGGCCAGGTGATTCAGTAGATAGAGCATATTCCTGATGTGCCAAAGTATCGGGTTCGATCCCACGTGAGAGCACGTGGGAGAAGAGACCAATGAGTGCACAACTAGGTGGAACTAAGTGAAACAATGAGTTGATGCTTCTCTCACTGTCACTCTCTCTCTCTCTCTCTCTCTCTCTCTCTCTCTCCCCCCCCATGTCCTCTCTCTCTCTCTCAAATCAATGAAAAAAATTTTTTTTAAAATCTCTCAATTTGAAAAGCCAGTTTTCATTTCCCCATGCTGTGCCCACTAAATAAGAAACAGGATCTTGGAACTGTCATTTCCTAAATGTGTGAAATTAGACAAGTTCCCAGACATCTTTGAGACTCAGTTTCCTCATCTGTAACACAGAGACAAAATATCCCCCTCATGGATTGCTATGAATAGTAAGTGAGATAAGCTTATCACTGTGCCTAGCACACAGGGAGCATTCAGATAACCAACAATGAGAACTTTCTTACTGGTCTAGTTATTGTCACACAAAATAGAGCAGTAAAACAAAGAAAATACCCTCTTAGCATTCAAGGAGCTGATTGGGACACTTAGTGTCATCAGCTCACAACATCCGGGTGCAGTGAGACTTTTCTCATTCACCCAGCATGTGAAAATAAACCTGAAACTAAACAAACATGCTTAAAACTGAAAGGAAATGAGCCTTTTCTTTTCTGGATTAAAATAGAACCTTCTTCCCCCATCTGCAGTTCCAATGCCGCATCCCATTTCTGTCGGGGCTGAAGATACTTAGCATGGCTTCTTTTAAGCCATTGTTTCATCTTTATTTTTAAAACAATCTATTTTTCCCAGGCTAACACATCTGTAGTGTGTTTCCTCTTGCAGGTTTCTGACTATAGTCACCACCCAAGTCTGACCCAATTTTCTTAGCTCACTTCTCAAGGTGTGCGGCTGCTGGCTGAGGATTCATGGTTCATTTGCTTCCATTCCTTAATGCCATGGTTTCTAGAACTGTCTTAGCTACACCTGGTGGGCATTTTGTGAAATGGTCAGTACTGCTGCCTTCTTCACTCAGGCCCTGAGGGAGTATGGGGGGCCAGGCCACATTGCTTAGTGGTGGCAGAACTGAGGCCGGAATCCATCATTTCTGTTGTCACCGTATAGACAAGAGCCTCAGAACCTGTGTAAGTCAAAAAAGAAATTATAGTCATAAATACAGCCATCAGAGGGCAGGGAAGCTAAGTGAAAAAGGTGAGGAGAGTATGTAAAAATCCTCAGGTGCAGACAATAGTATGGTGATTATCAGAGGGAAAGGGGCTGAGGGAGGTAGAAGAGGGTAAATGAGGGATAAATGGTGACAGAAGGAGACTTGACTTTGAGAGGTGAACAATACAATATACAGACAAGGTATTATAGAATTGTTCACCAGAAACCTATATAATTTTATTAGCCAATGTAACCCCAAATAAATTCAACAAAAATAAAATTTTTAAAGACATTAAAGAACTGCAATTGAAGTATTCTGCTGGGTGGCCTCATGTAGGTGCAGCCTGATTCCAGGACTGCTGGCTAGTCTGTGACATCCCCTTGTAAGGTCTTGGCTATCTTCTATTATTGCCGTTCAGGGTCATTTATTTTTTCTTTTCTTTTTCTTTGAGGCTGTTTTCATCTTTGTCCTGTAGGACTGTTTGCTGCTTGGCTGGCTGTCCCACCTAAGTGCCCTGGCAGAAGCCAATGCCCACTGTGTAATCACTGCAGATTATGTGATTGAAAGGAGGGCTTTGTATATCATTATCTGTTGGCTTGGCAAGTCTTCAGGCCATTTGCATCTACCTGAAACAAAGACAATGATAAAGGCATGGACTTTACATGTTTCTGTTTATCATCTCCACAGCAGGTGGTTACCCAGGATGATAATTCATGTTCAAATCCTCCCTGCCTGTCCAAACCAAATTCCATTGTCTCTGCTCCACTGAGCCTCCCTCAGCCCATGCCTGTTTCCTCCTCTGAACAGCCACAGTACTTCTTAGGTCTCCTGTGACATTATATATATATATATATATATATATATATATATATATATATATATATATAATTAGTGGGAGGAGGGAAGATAAAGAGACAGACATGTGCCCTTTCATATGCCTCCTTGGACCATCCAAGCTATCCTCAGTAACCGGGGCAAACACTCATACCAACTGAGCCACTGGCTGTGGGAGAGGAAGAGACAGAGAAGGGGGAGAGAAAAGGGGGAATTAAAAGGGGAAGAGAAGCAGATGGTTGCTTCTCCTGTGTGCCCTGACTGGGATCTAACCTGGGACATCCATACACTGGGCTGATACTCTATCTCAGGGATCCCCAATCTTTTTACACCAGGGGCCAGTTCACTGTCCCTCAGACTGTTAGAGGGCCAGACTATAAAAAAAACTATGAACAAATCCCTATGCACACTGCACATATCTTATTTTAAAGTAAAAAAACAAAACAGGAACAAATACAATATTTAAAATAAAGAACAAGTAAATTTAAATCAACAAACTGACTCCTCAGGGAGCCACATGCGGCCCGTGGGCCATAGTTTGGGGACCCCTGCTCTATCTGAAGGAGGAAGGGTTCAAAGGGCTGACTGAGTTAGTTTGAAAAGTAACAAACCACAGCCAGCTGTGCAGTCACTTTATCAGCTCCCTAAAATAACTTGCAGCACAAGCAAGGAAAACGAGATACGTGAACAATCAAGGACAAATCGTCCAAACCTCCTCTCATACCGCCTTCCCTCCTTGAGACACAAAAGTCACATAGGTCTGTAGACAAAGAAAATCAGGTGCTTTTCACGTGAGAACTGTAAAGGTATATAAAACACAGAAAAGCTAACTTCGGGGAGCTCGTGTCTTGGTGCCTATTAGATGACACTGCTCTGCTGGCTAATAAATCCTCTTCCTCCAAAATGTTGTCTGAGCATCTTTGTTTTCTAGAACCGCTTCCTTTGTTCCTGCAACATATCCACTGAGCCAACTGGCCAGAGCCTCCAACTACATATTAAAAGGTTCCCGTCATACTTGTCTCCCTCCTCAATCACAAGCTCTTTGAGGACAGTCTGCATGCCTGCTTCAGCCCCAGAGCCTTCCCAGACTCCACACTTCCTTCTCCACATGCTCAGGAAACACTGGGCCACAGGATGCATGACATGGCCACTGCATCTCCTCAACCTGAGTAGGAGCAGCTCTAATTCTTCACTTTTTGAAACAGAATCCTGCTATAACTAAAGCAAACAAATTAAAGCCCTTCCTGGGAATGGGCTAATGGAATGGTCTTTATTTCTATTTATTCAGATTTACAATTAGAAGTTCATATAACTTTTGAAACAGTTAATGTTTACATCCATAAAAATCATAAACAATATTTAAACGCAACAGTGATGGCAGAAGCTATAAACTACAAAGTTTGTTAGAGTTACAAATAATCAATATGAAAAATGAAAATTGCATCCACCTAGAAACATCACATTAAAAAAAACAATCTGTTGGCAAGTCTCTGCACTCTTACTTCAGCTAGGGCATAAATATATTTTTCTAAATATGAAGGATAGATGAAAATGTTCCTCTTCTTTAAAAATTTAAATTTGATTTATAATTCTCACGTACTTTGACATATCTTTCTGCAATATTTCCCTCATCTGGGTTCAAGTAAATATGTCACAGAATTAGTAAAGCCTGTAAAAATCTCATGAATTGTTTTCTGGGTAGTGAAATTGAGAAAGTGATTTCTTGAAACTTTAAAAAAAAAAATAGGTTGAAAAACTACTTTCTGGATGACTTGATTATGTGAACTGACAAATCTCCAAACACCCACATTCCCAGCTAATGATAATACTACAGTGGTTTCTCATTGCTATATTGAAATTTCCTGATAATGAAATGGTTAGCACATGGTCAAGATAAGCACCTTGCAGACCTATATGTTATTATTCTTTTTTCTAATTCTGCATGTCTTTTGTCCTTCTATCCTTGTGTCATTTCTCCATTCTCCGACTGCAAAAGTCGCCGGAGGGCTGAGACAGTATCGTTAATAGTTCCCTGTAATTGGAAGCAGTAGGTGCTTAAGCACTCATTACCTGACAAAGAATACTGCAATATAAAGCTCAGTTTGTAGGTCAATGCTAATAAGGCCAAGGTCCTTAGACCATGGCTGGACATTTGCTCTGCTCCATAACAATAATCCAAATCTGTGCTGTTGCTCACCCAGTTTTGGGGAGGGGAGGGTGACCCATGAGGAGTATATGAATGCCCTGGTTCAAGTCCCCAACAGAACCAAAGTTGCGGAGGTACAGTCAAACATCGTGAAACCCAGGTTGTGGTGGTCCAGGGCAAAAGCGGGCACAATGAAGGTAGGATTCACTGGCTCTCGCCTCTGTTTCTTTCTTTATTACACCCAAGTGGAGGCCCTGCTTCCACCAGAGACACAGACTCACGGGCACTGATCATCAAACCCTCTCATTAAGCAGGTGAAGGGGCTATTCTTGATATTTAGTTGGGTACATATTTTCTTTTTAAAATAAAGGCCCTAGTTGATGATGATACCCACTACTGAACTGAAACAGTCAAATGTAGCAGAGAATATGAATCACTTCGGGATCTTATTTAAATGTTCATGATTCAGTTGGTCTGGTATGCATCCAGAGATTCTGCATTTGTAATAAGCTCACAAGCACTGGCAAAGCTGATGGGTTCTTGAACGTCACTATAAGTATCAAGATTCAGGAGTTTCTCAGATTGGTGTACTTACAGACATCCTGGAAGTTGGGAGTCCAGATGGTCAGGAAAGGTTTGAAAAAACTGACAAACAGGAGCAAGATCACAACATTTGCAGGAATCCAAAGATCAAACCCACTCACAATTACTCAGCAGGAGAGGTCAGAAGTAAATTTCAACAAGCACTAAGGGCTCTGTCTCCATTCCCAGACAGAGCAGGCAGTCAGGGGCCTGGGACACAGGGCAGGGGCCTAATCTTGTGGCTACGGGAAAAGAGAAATTGTTGCAGCTGATACTAGAGACAGGTATGCCGGTCCTGATAGAAGGCTGGAGGCTGATGGGAGGTAAGAAAGAAATAGGTACCCAAATCTCACATCCCTGCTATAAGGTGAAGTTCACAACTATACAGCTATTGACCTAAGTTTGGCACACAGCTTGTGAATCATTTTGCACAAAAGTTAGTGGATATTTTGGGCCTTGCGCGCAGTTTTCTCCATCTCAAATATGTTAAGTCATGGCCTTAGACTCCATTTGACTTGAGCAGGGTGGAATTGTTCTGGGGTAATCCAAGGTAAAATACTACCTATTCTTCCCTCTCTAGGTGAGGTGTCTTAGGTAAAAGCTGGCAAGGCAGCTAAAATTAGGCTTATAGAGTCCCATACACAGAAGTGTTAACAAATGAGGGTGAGTCCGCTGTGAGCTCCACAAAGAATAGACAGAGAAATTTATATTCATATACAGATTGATTTAGACATTTGTCAAATATTTGCTAAGAAAGGTTTTCCTTGTCTAAGAAGGGAATAGTCCTAATATTTTTTCTATCTAAACAACTCATTTCATCTACAAGTTTAGTGAAAGTTTACACATGAAATGCCTATAGGCTGCAATATACATGAACGCTTTCTGTATCTGTCCAGATAGCTCAGCCGACCCCTCCCTCAGCTAAGTATTATTAGCATGCAAATAAAACTGAGGTTCTTAGGTTAGTATTGTGCCCAAGAGACACTACTCATCCCATCAGAATCACGAATGGAGCTGAGAAACCTCTCCACAGGACACCCAGCTGCACGACACTGAGCTGACAAGAATCTTCCTCTGACCACAAACACATGGAAAGTTGGACCAAACAAAACCAAATTGAATATCATCCTATAATCTGTACTTGAAGGAGAGATGGAAGATTATCAAGAGTCATAAGTAAGTAGGGAAATCAAGGTCAGGGTTGTGAGTTGGAGCTGGGGCGATGGGCTAAAAAGGCTGGGCTCAGATCTTGGCACTGGACCTTGGACTAGCAGAGACTGGACTGAGCACCTGGCCCAAGAGGGGTGCTTAGGCTTTGGGAAGAGAGCAGGAAAGTCTCCACCACATCCAGGGAGGCTGAGACAAAGCTTAGTCTCTACCCAAAATAGACTTCAATTATTGAAGATGTTAAAGCAATAGTAAACAGAGATTCAGAAGTGACACTTGCCATTAACATCTTCAATTCAAACTGTTCCAGGAAACCAAAAATTATATATACATATTAGTCAAACTTTGGGTGCCCTGGATACTCAAAGGATAACATAAACAAAGCTAAAAGACAAGTGGCAGAGTGAAAGAAGGTAAGTCACTGCACATGAAATGCGGAGTTAGTATCAGGAATATATAAAGGACTTGTAAAAATCAATAAGAAGAAGCTAAACCATCTCATGGCAGGTGAACAAGAGATACATATTGATATTTCATAAAAAATAAGACCTCAAATTCCAGTAAGTATATGAGAAGTTCCTCAATTTAATTTTTTTTGTTTTTATTTATTCATTTTAGAGAGGAGAAAGAGAGAAAGAGAGAAAAAGGGGGAGGAGCAGGAAGCATCAACTCCCATATGTGCCATGACCAGACAAGTGCAGGGTTTTGAACTGGTGACCTCAGTGTTCCAGGTCGACACTTGATCCACTGAGCCACCACAGGTCAGAGAAGTTCCTCAATTTAAATAATAATCAGAAAGAGGTAAAATGACATGGTGCTATTTGTTATCTATCAGGATGACAAATATTAAAAAGTCTGATGCTAGTCCTAGTCAGCTGGCTCAGTGGTAGAGCATCAGCCCAGTGTGTGGATATCCAAGGTTCAATTCCTGGTCAAAACCAAATAAGTGACCATCTGCTTCTCCACTCCTCCTCCTCCTCTCTCTCTCTCTCTCTCTCTCTCTCTCTCTTTCTCTCTCACTCTTCTCCTCCCACAGTCATGGCTCAATTGGTTGAGCGAGTTGGCCTCAGGCACTGAGGATGGCTCTGTGGCCTCTGCCTCAGATGCTAAAAAAATGGCTCCATTGTTGAGCAATGGAGCAATGGCCTCAGATGGGCAGAGCATTGCCCCCTAGTAGGCTTGCCGGGTGGATACTAGTTGGGGCACATGTGGGAGTTTGTCTCTCTGTCTCCCCTCCTCTCACTAAAATAAAATAAAAACAGTTTGATGCCAATGGTAAGTTAAAATATAAGGAAACCTTTTTTCAAGTGAGAGGAGGGGAGAGACAGACTCACAGATGTGCCCCAACCAGGATCCACCCAGCAACCCCATATGAGACCAATACTTGAGCTTTCTTCAGCACCTGAAGCTGATGCTTGAATAAACTGAGCTATCCTCAGTATCCAGGGCTGATACTCAAAACAATTCAAGCCACTGGATGCAAGAGAGGAAGAGAGAGAGAAGGGGGAGAGGGAGGAAGAGAGAAGCAGATGGTCACTTCTCATGTGTATCCTGACCGAGCATGAAACCCGGGACATCCATACTCTGGCCGATGGTTTATCCACTGAGCCAATGGGCCAGGGATAAGGAAACTTTAATATACTTAGTAGCAACCTTTTAAGCAGCATATTGGCAAGATCTAATAAAGGGGAATATGCACATGTCCTAAAAACCAGTAATTGCCCTTATAGGTATTTACCTTAGAGAAACTCGAACGTGTGCGCAGGGAGATGTAAGTAAGATATTACCTGTAGCAACATTTGTAAGAGTAAATAAATAATAAATAGATAAATAAATAAATAAATGCAAACCTAAATGTTCATAGCAAATAAGGAACAGTTATAAGTACATATTGGTATTTTCTATCTGTGGTCTTTTATTTTTTTCCCCTTAGAAAAGAAGATCTGATGCAATAACATCATAAATAGTATACTGCTCAATCAGAAAGGTGTAGATTTTCATTTTTCTGTGTTTTCTTCATTTTTAAGTATGTTATAATTAGTTTTTAAATAAATGTATATTATAAAGTCTATCCAAAGCTATATGTACTATCAAAGGTTATATATACCTAAGACATAGTTATGCATACAACAATGTTAGTTACATAAAAAAATGTTTATGCTATTAATTACTTTGGGTAGAATATGCATGAATAATGTATACATATAGTGTGTAAGTATATATGTATATGCATACATTATACATATGTATATACATGCATACATATAGGCCTGGAAGAACTTTTAAGTGTTAACCTTGAGGAGAAAGTAAAATAGATGAAGAGAGTCAAGATGGTTTTTTTTTCTTTCACTTAATTCTATGTGTTCACATATTAATAAACATGTATTCCCACATTGTAATAGTATATTAATTGCACTGAGCTCCCAATTAATGACCCTTCTCTATCCACAGACTTTGACCTATAATTTTACAGTCTCCTCCCATATGACTCGGGCTGGTCATGTGACTGGATTTGGCTGACAGGACATAAAGAAAATGATGTTGAGCCAAGTACAAGGTTAGGACTTAAATGGCTGGCATATTTCATCTTAATCTCGTTCTTGCATACTTGGGTTTACTTCCTTGTATAAAGCCTGGGTTTGACCATGGGCAGATGATAAGTCAGATGAAGAAAAGTCTATTCCAGCCAACGCTATTCTACACCTACCCACAGACAGTAACCCTTTAATGCATAAGACGACCTAGGCAATCGACGTATCTGCCTGCCTGATCCACAGTGACTGCAGAAACCTAGGTGACACCAGAAGAAATGTCCAGCTGACCCATTCATGAATTCATAAATTCATGAATGATAATAAATACTTATTTTCAGCCACTGAGTTTTGGGTGGCTTTGTTATAACTTAAGAGCTAATACATGTGTTCACCACAAAGGAAATTTTTAAGAATGAAAAAGGGCCCATGCTTTTAAGGAAAGGTGGCCTTCATACCTCAATATATCACATAACAACTCCAAGACTCTATTATTAACATCATCATTAGGTCTGACATCATATTCAGTTTCTCATTTAGAAGATGTTCACTCTATCATTCATTGAGCAGGAGCCACACCAACCTACACTCAAGTGGAATCTTCTAGCAAATCTTCTAGCATGGGTGCCATGGACCGTTCATGAGCCTTCTCTAGCCAAAGAGGGAAAAAAGATAATAAACAAAAAATTGTTCATAAAAAACATGCTTCATTTGGCAGCTGAGTCCAGGCCAATATAAATATAGAAAGAAATCAAATGTCTAATATTCCATTAAGTTAGCTCCAAACTAAATCAACTGTGACACAGAAGCACATCTTAGCAGACAATATTGTTCTGCATCTTGATTCAGTTACACATCAGTGTTTGGTGTGGCAGAAGGGTATAAACCTGAGAATCCACAGGCTGCACCTGCTGCTAACTAGTGTGCTAAGAATGCAAAGAATACCAAGACAATCCATTCCCATGGTGCCCACCGCCCAGTGGAAATGAAGGAGGGAACCACTGTCAGATCCTTCCACCCATGCTAAGTCAGAGGTATCTGTGGGATCCTTTGAGAACCCAGAGGAAGGAATATGTCACTCTACCTGAAGAGACATGAAAAGTTTTGTGGAGCAGGGGGAGGGGGAGACAACTGAGCTGAATTTAGAAAAAGACGGCATTTGTAAGGCATACAGGGCATGGGAGGAAAAGGCAGAGGACAGTGCATGTGCAAAGGCATTTAAAACACACACACACGTTTGGGAAACTGTAAGGATCTGGATAAGCTTGGACCTTGGGTGCAGGTAAGGACTGTGGGAGACCTGAAAGAAGAAATAGACAGGAATAGATAAATGCCAAGGAGAAGAGCTTTGATTTTTGTCTAGAAAGATGAAGAATGAGCTACTTAAAAGACCATGAATCTAAACAATTCTTCTTCGAAACTTTGAAACTTTACTTGCAAATTTTACAGACCATAGTCATGACGGAAGTGCCCACTTTAGAATTGCAGCCTTAGAGGAAGACTGGAGGCTTCTGTCAAGTGTTTTGAATCAAAAGAGTGGGTTTGAAGTTGATGTTAATTCCTTCACTTTGCAACACCAGAAAATGGACCTCACCGGCAAAAATAAATAAATAAATAAAAAGCAAGGAATTAATTCCTTGAATATAACTATATCTTTTCTAGGTAAGTTCTTGGCAAATGATACATTTACAAAAATGTTGGGTTGTTTGAGTTGCAGATACAGGTAATTCAAACACGTACATTTTACTGAGCTTCTTTTATTTAGTGTGTCCAGCTGCTTATCAATTTTGTGTCTCATTTGATTGAGCAAACCTGAGACCAAATGATATAAGTGACCAAAAAATCTAGTCAAGCCTTCTGGTAAGAAAAACAATACTTTAGAAAAACATTTAAAATTTTTTGTGAATAAAATATATATATATATATATATATATATATATATATATATATATATATATATATATATATATAAAATTGTGAATGAATCAGGTATGTGGAATATAAACCACATTGAAGGGTGGGGAATAATAAAACCAACCTAGTAACTATGAAGACAGTATCTTGATGGGGGCTTGTAAAGCTAAAGACAAAACATATACAAATATATGTTTAGCCATTATATATATTTATCACAGGAATATGGGTTCTGAAAGCAATTCAGAAACTACTTGGGTATGCAATCTTGAGACTACTTATACACACTAGACTTAAATAAGTAAATATATTGTAGAAAGCAAAATCAGATTTCTCACTATTGGAGAAAGAAGTTACAGATTAAAAAAAAGAGGAAGACAAAAATGAACTCTGAAGTAATAGTATAAACATGTGGCTTTAACTATATATAAAGACAGATATAGAATTGCATATGTGCATAATTGGTATACATGCACATCATTCCCTAGCTTAGAGAGGGTTTAGTGCAATGACACACCAGTTGTAATAAGCACACCTAGCACAAATATCTCAATTTCTAAACATTACTCTCCAGCAAAAGAAAACTTAGAGAAATGGTTGATTCTGGCAGATTGATTTCTGGTAGGGCAGGGAAAAGACATATGTATATTCTTGGAATATTGTGTAAAGCAAAAAATAAAGAAGTGCTAAAAATAGATATCTAATAGCTATATCCATAACTATAAATAATTGACTATCAAAATGGTGACAAAAAATGATTAAACTTTGGATGATTGGCACACAACACAATCAACAGTTCAAATGCTATAGAGTTGTTTACCTGAAACCTATGCATTCTTATTGACAAATGTCAACACATTAAATTGAATTTCTAAATAAAAAGAAAGAAATAGATTAGAGAAAAAGATAGCTCTTCCTTGCTGTAGAATTTTAATTAATAATTGTTTAAAAAGAGAGAGAGATAAAAAAAATCACCATTAAGCAAACACCAGAGTAACAATCGCTACAGAACTGAGATCCACTGATGTGTGCTAAAATCTGTGGGTGAAAGTTTGAAGAGAATCAGGATTTGCATAATCACAAAGCATTTCCCCCAAAATAATCTGTTAATGACAAGGGAAAAGATAGTAAATGTCAAGTAAAGAAACCCAGGAGAAAACGTCTGAATGAAGTGATCAAAGTCAACACTACAAGTAATAGAACAGATTGACTTTATGAACTCCATGATATCCTGCTTTGAAAAGGACACATTTCTGAGGTATTCTAGCCAAAAATACATAACCTCCATCCAATCATGGGAAAAAAACAGACAAAACCAAACTGAGGCACATATGGCAAAATAACTGATCTGGACTTTCCAAAAATGTAAGGTCATCAAGGTTAAAGAAAGGTGAGAAACTGTTACAGATTTCAGGAGCCTAAGAAGAAATAACAACAAAATGGAGTACAGAATCCTGACTAGAATTCTAGAAAAACAACAATAAGACATTGATGAAAAGACTAGTAAAATCTGAATAAGGTCTTTAGCCTCTGGTATTATATCAACGTTAATTTCTTGGTTCCGATTATTTTACTATGGTTAAGTGAGATTTTAACTGGAGAAGACTATGGCAGAATATGTGGAAACTTTCTGTACTAGTCTTGTAATCTTTCTGTAAATCTAAAAGCAATTCAAGGTCAAAAGTTTAAAAATAAAAAGGTATTGTCTTTACTCCCCAACAGAATTGAAATGTCCTTGAAATCTCTTTTGAGGGGAAAGACCAAATTTTTCACTTTTTAACAATTATAACTTAAGACTCGGTATCAAGAATTCTGCCCCTTGTATGCAACACATTTTGTTTTCCAGTTTCAGCTAAGAGACATCTTTCCCTCCTCCATGCCCCCCCCCAAAAAGCGACCTCAAGTAGCTTTTTGTCATCTTTTAGCTGTTTACAACTTCAACTGCAAAAAGCCCCTGATGCATTTCATTTTCAACCTAAAGAAACCCTGTGGCTAAGATGGACAACTCAGGCAGTTGATTTCCCTTTTGTCATACTTTGCTTTATGACATCATGAAAAGGACCAAGTTTTGTTTATTTCTTTTTCAACCCGTGGCCCAGTTCTCCCCTATGTAGCAGAGTCCATGGAAGGAGAGCTATCAAGAGGCAGCATTGCAAGTTAACCAGTCAGGGCTCAAGCACCCAGGCACTGTTTGTTACAACAGCAAAGGGAATGCAGCATTCATAATAAAGCCTCCAAGCAATACACTAATTCATACTGCTCTCTTCTTTGAAGAAAATGACCCAGTACTGAACTCCAGTAGATTATACAACACTTTAATTTACTGTCTGCTAAAAGGATGACCATTTTATATAATTCATTCTCACCTATTCATGCTCTGATCACACCAGTCGTCATTCAAATTGGACTCCCTAGCCAAGGTCTTAAAAGAAACTCGACTAAGACAAGTAGATATTTAATACAGTACATGCCATTATATTCATGCCTCTTGTTCCTACCAAAGGAGACACCATATGTAAGGAATGTGGCATGTCACCAGCACACAGGAGCAGCAGGAACTTATTGCTTCCTCCTCCCCTCCCTTTACTTCTCCCATGTCATTAGTGACAGTTCGCAAAGATTTGCTTTCCAGACAATTCAGAAAATATGTATAATGTCAACACCCTCAGAGATAATGGGAAATCTCACTTGGTAGTCAAATGAACACCTGCTAAAGAATTAAGAGGGGCAGCTTGGCAAAGTTCTAAGCTTCACTTTGTTGCCAGTCAAAGGAACATGAAAAGATTCCCTCCTGAGCCTTTCCTTCCCTAGACAATAAGGCACTGGAGCTAGATGAACTCCAATGAACTTTCCAGCTCAAAAATGATTCAGCAACTGGTCAAGTGTTCCTAGTGTTGCCAAATTTAGCAAACAGAGATACTGGATGTCCATGTTCTGTGCAATATTTGGGACATACTTACCCTAAACATTATTCATTGCTTATCTGGAATTCAAATTTAACTGGGTGCCCTATATTTTTATCTGGTAACTTCCCTTTCCCATCTAAGAAATAGATGTCATGTTATAATTTAACATCCAGGTCTAGATTTTTCTATAGATCCATGACTTCCTCACTGTGATGCTCAAGCAATTTCTTTAATGTGTCTTTATTTCCTCATTTGTAAAATGGGGTAATAGCAGTAATAACTTCCTTATAGGCTTGTTGTGAGGAATAAATCAATTTAGCGCAGTATCTAACATATACTATGAATCCAGTAAATGCTTGGTTATTACTGTGTACATTGAATAAAATCTTTGTCGGAGGAACAAACAAATCAATAAACCATGTTTCTATTTTATCAGAAAGGTAGAAAATATCTTTACCAGGCAAC
The DNA here is from genome assembly GCA_037038555.1 of Rhynchonycteris naso. Taxonomy (NCBI): domain Eukaryota; kingdom Metazoa; phylum Chordata; class Mammalia; order Chiroptera; family Emballonuridae; genus Rhynchonycteris; species Rhynchonycteris naso. The sequence continues at coordinate 59,063,648 of CM072995.1, read as the reverse complement.
GAAGAGAAAGTACAGGGTCTGTGAGTAAATTGTGAATCCCTAAATTACGCTGGGAGATTTTCCTGTAATCCCTTAATAATAATTACCATCAGGCTTCAGAAGGAGGAAAGCTTACAGCATTTCCTTGCAATGTTTTATACATTTCATTTTTCATTTTCCTTCAGAACACAAGGCAAAAGAATTGGAGTGAAACAACTGAGATAAGACCCAACCAAAAATGAAGAAAAGTGTATGTGGAAATTAAAAAACACACTTATTACTAGCTCAAAAAAAAAGAACTGACAGTAAAATATTTCTGCCTGGAGGCTGGTTTACAATCCCTTGCCAAGATTACCTATGGCTGAGAACAGCCATTATTAAGCCCTTAGAAGTGTCCTATCTTCCTCTTCCACCTTCATTTCCTCAAGATGTCTCCTAAGAACCCATCAACATCAACACAAAGGCTGTAAAATAACATGTTCCTCATTTTCCTCTTGGGTGAATGCAAAAAAAAAGAGAGAGAGAAAGAAAAAAAGAGAATTGCAGAAAGGTTCACAATGAAAATTGTATAAGTCACTATGAACTCATTCTTTTTCTGATTGGAGAAGTGAAAAATAAATAAGTAAAAGAGGTTCCAAGTCTACCATTTCAATAGCACTTTCCAGAGACCAGTCCGTCCCTCTCTCCCAAGAGCAACATAGGTGATTCATTTTCTTTATAATTAATATTCGTAGGTACTTGAGGCTGTGCTGCAGACCCAAATGAGTTCTTTCTCTTTACCTGGCCCCTAGAGATTAATTATTCCTGTCAATTCAAGTCTGTGTTCCTGTTAACAAATCCCAATGCACCTCTTTCCCTACTCAATCAGATAAATTCCAGATTCCAACATTTTGAAATAATTTTTTCTTGCATTACAATGCTGCTTAATTGTGCAGCCTCTAAAGGATAAATGAATCTTTGTAAGATTTCCATTTTCCTCCCCTAATTTCCTTAATAAAAGACCAGCCTGGCCTGACCTGTGGTGGCGCAGTGGGTAAAGCGTCGACCTGGGAACACTGGGGTCGCCAGTTCAAAACCCTGCACTGGTCTGGTCAAGGCACATATGGGAGTTGATGCTTCCAGCTCCTCCCCCCTTTCTCTCTCTCTCTCACTCTGTGTCTCCTCTCTAAAATAAATAAAATAAAAAGAAACTTAAAAAAAAGAAAATTAAAAAAAAAAAAGACCAGCCTTACACCTTCCTCAAGTTCATAAGTACACACTGAAATTTGTTGTGGGAGATTTTCCTAATGATTGTAGAAACTCTGTTATAGACCTCACATTCCCATTCTTAATTAAAAAACAAACAAACAAAAAAAAAAACGACTTCAGGAAGTCAAGCTCAGAGCTAAGTAAATTAAACAGTGGCCTTTGAACTTGTATATGTGACGTATACAAAAGAGAGGGCCAAATTCAGTCAATTTTGGTATATTATCAAGTACTTCAAAATAAAGAACATTTTAAAGCTGGGCAACCAAACGTGTATGTAAAAATATTTTTATAAAAGCTTATCACTACAAAATTAGGATGTTTTCTTTTCCTTATGAAAAACAAAAGGAGTAGAAAGATGCATTGATAATCACCTTTGAGGTCTGATAGCTCCCAAACAGAAAATATCATAAGAGAAAAGAAAATGGATTGTGAAGTTAGATGGACCTGACTCTATTACTTACAATTATTTGCTTTGAGACTTAGTTTCAAGTGTAAAAAGCAAATAATAATGTCTACCTCAGAATGTGTTCTTTGATTTAAAATTATACTGCATATAAAAGCATTAAGAACCTGAACAAGGACAGCAAGATGGCGATGGAGTAGGCGGAAGTACCAACTTCCAACTCCAGAACCAAAGTGGATTATAACTCAATTTTAAGAACCATCATCTTGCCTGACTTGTGGTGGCGCAGTGGATAAAGCGTCGACCGGGGAACACTGAGGTCACCAGTTCAAAACCCTGCACTGGTCTGGTCAAGGCACATATGGGAGTTGATGCTTCCAGCTCCTCCCCCCTTTCTTTCTCTCTCTCTCTCTCTCTCTCTCTCTCTCTCTCTCTCTGTCTCCTCTCTAAAATGAATAAAATTTAAAAAAAGAAATTTAAAAAAAAAAAAAAAAGAACCATCATCTGGATAAACCAACTTTGAACTAAACTACGTAGACTCTTCAACCAAAGAACACTAAAGAATCCACATTGAGACTGGTAGGAAAAGCAAAAATGTGGAAAGGGCTGCCCAGCTCCCTGGAGCAAACAGCAGACTTGCGTGGAGGGAAGAGAGTTTAGCGGAGAGGAAGGAACCTGGGTCCCAGGAACAAAGCCCCAGCCTGCAGCCCCAGAGCCTAGAAGAGGCGTTTGGACAGTATTGAGCAGTGAAACAAGTGAGGATAGTGTTTGTGAGAAAGAGACAATTTTCTCAGCCCCAGGACTCTTCTTAAAGGGACAGCGCAGAAAACCTCTCTCACAACCACTCACCTGGGGCTCTGGGGCAGGGGGACAGAGGAGAGGACCAGAGCAGCAGGAAGGAAGTGTGGACTGGAAGGCACGGGGAGAAACACTCTGAGGGACAGCCACCCTAATCACTGGGCTGAGTCACTTCCCAAATCGAAAATGAATATTTCCCCTGAACTAGCAATACCAGCAAAGGGAAACAGGACACCAGCCAAACTAGTTCTCTGGTGGCACTTAGAGCAGAGCTGCTTAGATGGAAGGAGATTCCAGGACTACAATAGGGAGTGTTAGGGTCTGAGCTGCAGTGCCACTACACACAGTGCTGAGGGCTTGCAGGAGGGATGGGGGCGGCAGGACGCAGAAACAAGGTTGTGTCAGCAGGGGCAGAAGCGCAGCCGGCCTGAGCTCGTTCTAGGCCAGCAGGGGTAGAGGGGACACGCGAAAGTGGTCAGGCAGCTGCTGGCCCACCTACAGCCCCACCGGCGGGGGAAAAGCGGGATGCCAGGAACGGGCAGAGATCTGATGCTGGCCTCCGTGGTTTGCAACCCTGCACAAGCCGGCCCTGACCACAGGGGCAGGGCTAAAGCCCGGAACAGGTGGAGGCTCGCAGCTGAGTGCTCGCCAGCAGTCCTGCCCAGACCGAGAAACCTCAGCTTACGATCTTGTGCAAGCTGGCCCTGACCATGGAGGCGGGGCTAAAACCCAGGACAGACGGAGGCTCTCGCAGCTGAGAGCATGCCAGCAGTCCCACCCAGTTGGAAAAACCACGGTTTGCGATCCTGCGCAAGCCGGCTCTGACCGCGGGACTGGGCAGAAGCCCGGGAACAGGCGGGGTCTACAGCTGAGCAAAGGTGCTCACCCCTATACTCAGTGCTGAGGCTTGTGGCTTCATTGCCATGCGCAACCCCACCTGGGGCGGCGAGGTAAAGGCCCAGGCAGGCTGAGGCTTGTAAAGTCAGCACGAGAACAAAACCCTCCCGTAGAGGAGAGGTGGAAATCACAACAACAGTGACAGTGGGCTGGTGCTGGCACCGCCCATACCCTACCGCCCTAGGCAGCGGCAGAGGGGGTGGCGGGCCTGCAGACAGACCACACCTAGAGAACACAAAGGCAACACCCATTAGACTCTAGTGGCCACAACCTTCTTATACACAGACAAAATGGGAAGGCAGAGAAATGCAACCCGAATGAATCCAGAGAAATCCCCAGAGAAGAACCTGAATGAACCAGATATAACCAAATTACCAGACGCAGAATTTAAAATAATGATAGGATGTTCAAAGAAATTAGAGCAACAATGGATAGTCATTACGAACACCTAAATAAAGAGATAACAAGTATAAAAAAGGAAATTGAAATAATACAAAAGAATCAGACAGAAATGACAAATACAGTATCAGAACTGAAGACCACAATGGAAGAAATTAAAAGCAGGATGGATGAAGCTGAGGATCGAATCAGCGAGTTAGAGGACAAAATAAACAAAGACACAGAAGCAGAGTTAAAAAAAGAAAAGAGACTCAAAAAATATGAGGAAAGTCTAAGGGAGCTCTGTGACAACATGAAGAGAAACAATATTCGCATCATAGGGGTTCCTGAAGATGAAGAGAAAGAACATTTGATTGAAACTTTGTTCAATCAAATCATAGCTGAAAACTTCCCTAAATTAAGGCTGGAAAACGTTTCACACAGTCAAGAAACACAGAGAACTCCATTAAAGAGAAACCAAAGAAACCTATACCAAGAAACATCAGAGTTAAAATACCAAAGCTAAGTGATAAAGAGAAAATCTTAAAAGCTGCAAAGAAAAAATGGCTACCATCTATAAAGGAGCCTCCATAAGGATGGCATCCAACTGCTCAAAAGAAACACTTGAGCTCAGAAGTAAATGGCAAGATATATTCAAAGTAATGCAGAACAAGAACCATTAACCAAGACTACTCTATCCAGGAAGGCTAACGTTTAAAATTGAAGGAGAAATAAAGAGCTTCCCAGTCAAAAGAAACCTCAAGGAATTCATTAAAACCAAACCAATTCTGCAAGAGATGCTAAGGGGCCTGTTGTGAACAATTCAAAAGGTGAAAAGAATATAGCAAAAGAAGAATACAGCTTTAAAGAATAAAATGGCAATAAACACCTACATAACAATAATAACCTTAAATATAAATGGATTAAATGATCCAGTCAAAAGACATAGGGTAGCTGCGTGGATAAAGAAACAGGACCCATACATATGCTGTCTACAAGAGACACACCTTAAAACAAAAGTTGCACATAGACTGAAGGTAAAAGGATGGAAAAAAATATTTCATGCAAATGGAAATGAAAAAAAAGCTGGGGTAGCAGTACTTATATCTGAAAAATGGACTTTAAAACAAAGGCTATAGTAAGAGATAAAGAAGGACATTACATAATGATAAAGGGAACAATTCAACAGAAAGATATAACCCTTATAAATATCTACGCACCAAACATAGGATCCCCGACATACATAAAGCAGATTTGATGGATATAAAGGGCGAGAATAACAGCAATACTATAATAGTAGGGGATTTCAGTACCCCACTAAAATCACTGGATAGATCCTCAAGAAAGAAAATTAATAAAGAAACAGCAGACTTAAAGTATACATTAGATCAATTCGATTTAATAAATATCTTCAGAACTTTTCACCCTAAAGCAGTAGAATATACATTCTTTTCAAGCGCTCATGGTACATTCTTTAGGATAGATCACATGTTAGGACACAAAAGTGGACTCAACAAATTTAAGAAGATTGAAATCATATCAAGCATTTTCTCTGATCACAATGCCATGAAACTAGAAATTAACCACAAAAGAAAAACTGAATAATACTCAAACACTTGGAAACTAAATAGCATGTTATTAAATAATGAATGGATTAACAATGATATCAAAGAAGAAATAAAATATTTCCTAGAAATGAATGATAATGAGCATACATCAACTCAAAATTTATGGGACACAGAAAAAGCAGTACTGAGAGAAAACTACATAGCACCACAGGCATACCATGAGAAACTAGAAAAAGCTCAAATAACCTGACCCTGCATCTCAAAGAACTAGAAAAACAACAGCAAATAAAGCCCAGGACTAGTAGAAGGAAGGAAATAATAAAGATCAGAGCAGAAATAAATGACATAGGGGCTAAGGAAACAATACAGAGGATCAATGAAACCAGGAGCTGGTTCTTTGAAAAGGTAAACAAGATCGATGAACCTTTAACTAGACTCACCAAGAATAAAAGAGAGAGGACTCAAATAAATAAAGTTAGAAATGACAGTGGAGAAATAACAACTGACAAAACAGAAATACAAAGTATTTTAAGAAAATACTATGAAGAACTCTATGCCAAAAAATTAGACAACCTAGGTGAAATGGACAAATTTCTTGAATCATAATCTTCCAAAAATCAATCTGGAAGAATCAGAACCCCTAAACAGATCAATTACAACAAAGATATTGAAATAGTTATCAAAAATCTCCCCAAAAAGTAAGTCCTGGGCCTGATGGCTTCACAAGTGAATTCTACCAAAAATTCAAAGAACTAACTCCTATCCTTCTCAAGCTATTTCAAAAAATTCAAGAGGAAGGAAGACTTCCAAACTCCTTTTATGAGGCGAGCATAATTCAGATCCCGAAACCAGGAAAAGACAACACAAAGAAAGAAAATTATAGGCCATATCCCTGGTGAATTTAGACACTAAAATTCTCAACAAAATATTAGCCAACCGGATTCAGCAATATATGAAAAAAATCATACACCATGATCAAGTGGGATTTATTCTGGAGGGCAAGGCTGGTTCAATATTTGCAAATCAATAATGTGATTCATCACATAAACAAAAGGAAGGACAAAAATCACATGATAATTTCAATAGATGCAGAAAAAGCATTTGATAAAATGCAGCAACCATTCATGATCAAAACTCACAGTAAAGTGGGAATACAGGGAACATTCCTTAACATGATAAAGGCCATCTATGACAAACCCACAGCAAATATCATACTAAATGGGCAAAAATTAAAGCAATTGCCTTAAGATCAGGACCCAGGCTGGGGTGCCCCCTTTCTCCACTCTTATTCAACATAGTTCTGAAAGTCCTAGCTATAGCAATCAGACAAGAAGAAGAAATAAAAGGCACCCAAATTGGAAAAGAAGAAGTAAAACTGTCATTATTTGCAGATGATACGTTATTGTATATAGAAAACCCTAAAGTCTCAGTCAAAAAATTACTGGACCTGATAAAGGAATTCAGCATGGTGACAGGATATAAAATTAATACTTAGAAATCAGAGACATTTCTATATACCAACAATAAACTGTTGGCAAAAGAAATTAAGAAAACAATCCCCTTCACTATTGCAGCCAAAAAATAAAGTACCTAGGAGTAAATTTAACCAAGGAGGTTAAGAACTTGTACTCGGAAAATTATAAAACATTGATAAAATAAATCAAGGAAGATACAAACAAGTGGAAGCATATACCATTTTTATGGTTAGGAAGAATAAACATCATTAAAATGTCTATATTACCCAAAACAATTTATAAATTCAATGCAATACCAATCAAAATACCAACGACATACTTCAAAGATATAGAACACATATTCCAAAAATTTATATGGAACCAAAAAAGAACACTAATAGCTTCAGCAATCTTAAAAAGAAAAAATAAAGCAGGAGGTATCACTCTTCCAGATATCAAGGTATACTACAAGGCCACTGTACTCAAGACATCCTGGTACTGGCATAAGAACAGGTACATAGATCAATGGAACAGAACAGAGAACCCAGAAATAAACCCACACCTTTATGGACAACTCATATTTGACAAAGGAGGAAAGAACATACAATGGAGTAAAGACAGCCTCTTTAACAAATGGTGCTGGGAAAATTGGACATCTACCTGCAATAAAATGAAACTAGACCATCAACTTACACCATTCACAAAAACAAACTCAAAATAGATAAAAGACTTAAATGTAAGACGTGAAACCATAAGCATCTTAGAAGAAAACATAGGCAGTAAGCTCTCCGACATCGGTAGCGGCAATAAATTTGCCGATTTATCTCCACTGGCAAATTAAATAAAAGGCAGGATAAACAAATGGGACTATATCAAACCTAAAAGTTTTTGCACAGCTAAAGACAATAAGAACAGAACAAAAAGACAAACCACACAATGGGAGAAAATATTCGACCATACGTCTGATAAGGGGTTAATAACCAAAATTTATAAAGAACTTATAAAACTCAACACCAGGAAGACAAACAATCCAATCAAAAATTGGGCAAAAGAAATGAATAGAAAGTTCTCCAAAGAGGACATACAGATGGCCAATAGGTATATGAAAAAATGCTCAACATCACTAATTATTAGAGAAATGCAAATTAAAACCACAATGAGATATCACCTCACACCAGTCAGAATGGCACTCATCAGCAAAACAACACAGAATAAGTGCTGGCGGGGTTGTGGAGAAAAGGGAACCCTCCTGCACTGCTGGTGGGAATGGAGACTGTGGAAAACAGTATGGAGATTCCTCAAAAAGTTAAAAATCAAACTGCCTTTTGACCCAGCTATCTAACTTATAGGAATATACACTAAGAACACCATAGCACTGTTCGAAAAGAAGAAATGTGCCCCCATGTTAGTGGCAGTATTGTTCACAGTAGCAAAGAACTGGAAACAGCCCAAGTGTCTGTCAGAGGACAAGTGGATTAAAAAGCTTTGGTATATATATATATACTATGGAATACTACTCAGCCATAAGAAATGATGATATCGGATCATTTAAAACAAAATGGATGGACCTTGATAACATTATAAGGAGTGAAATAAGTAAAACAGAAAAATATTGAGAACTGCATGATTTCATACATAGGTGGGACATAAGAACGAGACTGTGAAACATGAACAAGAGTGTGGTGGTTATGGGGTGGGGGAGTGAGGAGGGGGAAGGGAGTGGAACAAAGAAAACCAGATAGAAGGTGACAGAGGACAATTTGACTTTGGGTGATGGGTATGCAACATAATTGAATGACAAGATAACCTGGAGATGTTTTCTTTGAACATATGTACCCTGATTTATTAATGTCACCCCATTAAAAATTTTTTTTAATGTAAAAAAAAGGAAAATAAAAATTAGGAAATTCAACACTTAGCATTATTCAGATTTCTGGTATTTTGGTTTTAAAATAAAAATTTTATGGGATATCAAATACATAAATAAATAAATAAATAAATAAAGAACCTGACCAAGTGGTGGCACAGCTGGATAGAGTGTTGGACTGAGATGCAGAGGACCCTGGTTCGAAACCCCAAGGTTACCGGCACGAGTGCGGGCTCATCTGGTTTGATCAAGGATCACCAGCTTGAGCCCAAGGTTGCTGGCTTGAGCAAGGGGTCACTCAGTCTGCTGTAGGCCCCTGGTCAAGGCACAGATGAGAAAGCAAGCAATGAACAACTAAGGTGTCACAACAAAGAATTGATGCTTCTCATCTCTCTCCCTTCCGGTCTGTCTGTTCCTACCTGTCCCTTTCTCTGTGTCTGTCTCTGACACACGCACACACAAAAAAAGCATTAAGAACAGTGTCTGACAGCTGCTAATTTCCATTATGTCCTTCTTCAGCATTCCCTCTGGAAATGAAAATATAACTAACAAGGCCTCCACTTGATTTTTTTTTATTACTTCCTAACACACTTGTCATTAACCTGGCAGGGACATAGCCAGGGAGAAGAACAAGTGCCTGGTAGGAAGGGATCAATAACTTGTGATGAGGAGAGATGAGTCTTGCCAAAATTCACCATAGAATAGACCTGGAACAAAGTTTATTCTTAGGTCTGGTTCAACTTGCAAAGTTTGTCTTCTTTTCACTCTCATAAGGAATTCTTTACCCAAGACAGAGCCCATTATTACTATGAAAATGACTCATGAGGGTTGTTGGGCAGATAAAATATATTATGCTCACTTTGTTAAAGATGGTGCTGCCCACGTGGAAGCCCGTGGCCCAGGTGATATTAGTTGCCCTTATGCTTGGGATGGGTGTAATTGTATTATTGGGGGGGGGGGCGCGAGGGCAGGCTGTAAGCAGGCAGAGTTGTTATAGCCCACGGCTTAGTTTTAAGACTAAGCTTTTCCCCACACCCTTTACTGATTGCATGATGTAGGGTGGTGCGCTCTCATGAGGAATCCCATTATGCCTCAGATAAGTGACTTTGTATCAGAGACTTTCTTATTTGTAGATTGGCTTAAAGGTTTGGATTTCTACACTATAAAGTGGGGCAGACCGGGAACTTGCTCTCTCTCGGTTTGTGAGGTTAGCATTAGAGAGGAGAGCAGAGAAAGGCCACGTGAAGGCCAGGAGAAGCAGCCAAGATGGTGGAGTGCTGAGGAAGAAGCCAGTTTGTGCAGAGTTTGTGCAGAGAGAAGGAGATGGGGAACAGAAGTGAATAACGTTGGTGAGCTAGAAACCTTTGATTCTAGGAAACTCAGATAAGTCAGTAGCTTTGTGAGCACTGAATAAGAGGGTTTTGGAGCCCAGTGTATGTTTTTACTTGCCCGCCGGGTGCAAGCTAGGATTAAAGGCAATGGCCCACCAGTTCTTGGCTCTGTTGTTTCATTACCGACTGTCTGAATCTTATGCGAACCTGCACGGACCAGGTGGCTGTGATGGTGGCCATGGTTACTGGCTTTACAAGGGTAGATCTGGGAAAAGGAAAATATTCTATGCAATGGAGGCTCCTCTAATGAGCATGTGTGTCTTTCTCAAGCCTGGATAACAACTCACAGAACGAGAGGCACAGGAATGGGCCATTGTGTGAATAGTTTTTAAAGGTTACCACATGATTTTGGTGCCTGATGGGTTAGACCACTGCGTTGATGGAGACCACTGTTTTACAACCACCAGTCCGCAGACTGTCTGCCAGAAATGTCGTGCTGGTCCATGAAAAAGCTAACCACCTGATATTGTATGAAGATTATAGACCCGGTGATCTTAGCTGAATTCGCTTATACTCGGTGACTTCTGCCTTAGTGGTCCCTGAAATAATTCTATTTTTACCAGTCTCCAAGTACAAAAACGGTTGAAAACCACTGATGTAGAAGGAGCTTGTGCCTTAGACAACTGACCAACAGAAAGAAGGACTAAAAACATGTCAACTGAACAAAAAGTAGAAAACCTATAATAAATTTATTCCCCTGAAAGAATCAGATAATCATGGGATCTCTTCCCTTAAAAAAATAATCTACATGGAAAAGAGTGTTTTTTCTACCTGCCTGCCAACCCTCCATGTCCTGAAATATCAAATAGTCAATACAGGATTCAGTTGACTTCACAAAGAAGTACACTCAGTAAAATTGTCCAATGTCACCAAAACTGTGAGATAATGACCAGCACGGAGAATACACTCAGACTCAAAATTTATTTTATTGACTTCTTGACAAGTCTCCAAAACACGGTGAAATTTAATGTGGGCAGATGGATGGAGAAAAGTAGAAAATGAGATGAGGCACCCTGGCCAGTTGGCTCAGTGGTAGAGCATTGGCCTGGAGTGTGAACATCCTGCTTCAATTCCCAGCCAGGGCACACAGGAGATGCACTAATCTGCTTCTCCACCCTTCCCCTTCTCATTTCTCTCTCTCTCTCTCTCTCTCTCTCCTGCTCCTGCAGACATGGCTCAAATGGTTCAAGTATGTTTTCCCCAGGCACTGAAGATGGCTCTATGGCCCCTGCCTCGGGCACTAGGAAGAGCTCAGTTGCTGAGCAACAGAGCAACACCCTAGGTGGGCAGAGCATTGTCCCCTAGTGGGCTTGCTGGGTAGATCCTTGTGGGGGCACATGCGGGAGTCTGTCTCTGTCTCCCCTCCTTTCATTGAATAAAAAAAGAAAAATAAATAAAAGATGAGACTAGCCAACCTGTAAGAGTAACTTTGGGCAAAGACTCTGAAGGATAGTAAAGGCTGTTTTCTCTAATTCACAGGGGCTCGTCAATCACAGAGCTTTAAAGACTAACTGGATTGATCTTTAACTGAGAGTTAAAACAACACAAGAAGAAGCAGTAGGACAGTACAGACAGGGCTTGCCGGATGCCAACAGACTGCTAACTACAATTGACCAGACCGAAGATGGAAAATCCCCAAACCAAAGCCACATCAGAAACCTACAAGACAGGGAACGATGAAATGCTTAGGGCAAAATGTGGCAAAAGCAAACTTGAAGAAAAAAACAAACTCATTTAGTCAAAGACTACTTCTGATACCTTATTTAAGAGATGAAAACATTGTCCTGGGATTGAGAGAAAGCCGTAGGAAGTTATATCTTCATTGCATTCTGCTTTGAATGAGTGGACAGGGACCCACATGTCGGAGGGAAAGGGTATACTTTCTGGGGCTGAAATATCCAGCAATCTCCAGCATGTTTGTATCCATATCTTTTTTCTCTAAGGCAAAGTTTCATCCATTTTTATCTCATGGCACATATGAACTAATTACTAAAATTCTGCAGCATACCAAAATATATTTTGCTGATCTGAAAATAAAATAGGTATAGTTTTGACTGATTTACAAATATATAATAATAGTAATTACTTACCCTTTTTACTCCAAAGTGACTTTTTAAAAAATTCAGGTGCCTATACTTATGTATTAAGATTCCTGGTACCAAGAATTAACCAATCAGATGCAAATATATTATGTAACGTGACTAATAAGACATGACTCTACTATATGTCCTATATATCTATGGTTCAAGACAAGGCATTATAACAGAAAGCTATTGTTGCATTGGGTGTTGTCATTTTTTTATCTGACAATCTAAGGGAAAAGAGGTCAGTGCCCCTGACTAGTCAGGTACTGTATGTTTTAAAAATTCTTGCAGCACACCAGTTTAAAATTGCTGCCGAAGGGACTTTAAACTTCCTTTGGTCTCCACATCTTCCATGATGCCTAGTAAAATGCCTGGCTCAAATATCTTAAATTTAATGTGATCATAAATCATAATTTGATCAGAAGCCATCTGGTGTGAATTCTAAAGTCAGATAAGCTTAGGCTGAAATCAACTTTATCACTTATTAGCTATATGATATTGAATAAATTAATTAACCTCTCTAAACTCAGCTTCATCATCTGTAAGATCTGATTATTGTAAAAAATTAAGAAATAATGCACATAAAGTACTTACCACAGGGCCTAGCAAACTGTATGCATTTTAAAAATGGCAGTCCTTATTACTTATATTATTGAGGTCTTTATTATTTTCTTTTTATACACATAGTCCATGGTATCTTATGCTACACATATATCTGTCAGCCAGAAATTCAAGTAAATCAATAAATAAGACAAGAACATCAATCAATCATCTAGTTTTTCTACTCTGACAAGATCCTGGCAACTGGTGCTGAGGAGGAATAAAAAACAAACCTTCTACAAAGATGCATCTTTGTCATCAAAACAGAGTCAGATAATGCCAGGGTTAGCAGAAGTCTTTACAGATGAAGACAAAGCTACTGATACCATGCTATTTTATTCTACTTTTTCAAGGACTCCAACAAAAAAATAAATAAATGAGTGAAAAATACTCCCCCTAGAACAATTGAGATGTCTTGGCATTAGAAGGCCTGCAAAGAATAGAAAACATAGCTTTAATTTATGAAAAGTAGATAATGTTTTATTAGAACAGTAATGGAAAAAAATAGACTAATTAATTAACAATATTCTGGGCCCAATGCAAAACTGTTCTTAGAATTGTTTTTTAGAATGGAAAATGAAATATCTTATGGTTTTTGAAGTTCCATACTGAGAGAAGACGGTTATCAGGAGAGAAGCAGGGAAAGGTAATCCTTTTCATATATTTAGGGAAAATACAAAGAAATGTTTGAGTCTTAGACTGGGACCTAGATTTGACTTTATTCTAGACCCGGAAAAATTATTCATGCAGGAGATTTCTCAGATACGTATAAAAAGAAAGAATTGACTTGAAATATGTGAATGGCATTGGACTATGTCACTTCAAGCAGATAAATTTTAAAATCCAAATTATTTATATTTTGGAAACAGGACCATGTAATTTTGTTCTTTTCCAGCTACTTCAACTTTTTATATGAGTTGAGTACTATTCCAAAACCCCCTGCTAAATGGTTTAGCAATCCATACTTAAAATTCAGCAAGAAACTTTCCCACTGCCGGGAGATACCTCTCCCTCATCATTATGGAAGACCGACACATAAACAAGTGTGATGCCTAGAACTGGGACCCATTCTGCTCTTGCAAATATTTACACATCAAACAATTCCCTTTCCTCATTTTCATAAAGACAGCTCTGACCATATTTTCATAGCTAAAGGACAAAGTGTATAGCTCTCAAAACTCAATTGATCTTAGTTATCTGACTCTTACTTTAAATGAAGATAACAGAAATCCTTTCTCTATGTAGAAAAGTTAAGCTTCCAAAATAAAAAAGAAAGATTTTTTGGTTCATTCTAAATAGGCTTTAGAGAAAGAATCGCTAAGTATGAAACTCCTCACTCACTGCAACTCATTGATCAAAGCATTTTGTAAAACAAGCAAAGGCAGAATTTTGAGAGGCATTTAAAGGGCTTGTCTTTTGGAAGTTAATACCCTTTGCTTAATTTATCATTGATTTCCATTCTCCTTTCCTCTCTTATATCATCGCCACATGTAAGGGAATATAACAAGATTCTCATGTGTCTGGAATGAAGCTTCAACTGTTCATGCTCCAGATGCCCATGGGGGCTGTCAACTGCAGGATGTATGTGATCATTTGAATCCTATCAATACTTATGGCATCCCCACTATATGCCTGACTCTGGTTAAGCAGCCTGGTCTAGGCTCTGCCCTTGCCTCTGAACACACACAGAGCAGGCGCTCCCAGCCATGTCTCCAACTCTGCAGTACCCAAGGATGGAGACCTTGTAATATTCTGCTCACCCACTACTTATAAGGCAGCACGTTAAGAGGGTACGAGGATCCTGAAGAAAAGCACTGTCCTGGGCTTGCGGGAGAGGGACCTGTTTGCTTGGACAATGGCTGCTCAAGCACAGCTGAGTCTGCTCCCCCATCAACAGAGGGTCATCCAGCTTGACTACCTCCACACTCACCATTTCTGTTCTTAAGTATCTCTCTGTATCTGCTACAGAGAAGATTGAACTGCCCAATGTCTCCAACTATAAATGGCAAAGCTTTGCTGCTGATGCCCTTTCCTTCCTTCCCAATCTTTTACCCTCTATTCTTCTGCTCCTTCTGGACTAGAAGTAGTAATAATATTCACATATATTGTAAAATAATAATTTTAGTTATAATTATTTTTCCTTATTCTTTCAAGTGAGAATAGTGGAGATAGAAAGACAGACTCCTGCATTTGCCCCAACTGGGACCCACCTGGCAACCCCCATCCTGGAGCCAATGCTCTGCCCAGCTGGGGCCATGCTTGCAACCAAGCTATTTTTAGCACCTGAGGCAGAGGCTCTACAGATCCATCCTCACTCAAACCAATAGAGCTATGGCTGTAGGGGGAAAGAGAGAGAGAGAGAAGGGAGACAGGAGAGGTGGAGAAGCAGATGGTTACTACTTCTGTGTGCCCTGACCAGAAATCAAACCTGAGACACTCACACATCAGGACAACACTCTACCACTGAGAAGTCAACCAGCCACAGCAGTTATAATTTTAGATTACACAAAGATTGGCCTGCTCAGAATGCTTTTCAACCTTGTAATAATATTAATAATATTATAAAAACGTAGCATGTGCTAGGCAATGCATTTTACATTTCCTCCCCTAAACATCCTGGCTAGGTAGGTATTAGGGCCAAGCAAATTGAAGCATGAATAGGTTAAGTAACTTGGCCACGGTCAGGGAGTGATGGAGCTCATATTCAAACCAGGGCCCAGGTCTGTTCAGGTACCACATTTCAGCTTTTTACAATGCCCTCCTGCTGCTTCATAAGGTCAAGATGTTGAGAAGCAAAGTAAAAACAAGATTATAGCACCAGGAATTTGCTGAATACAAATGTATTTCCCTTCAAGCTTATCAGAAACCAAATAGAAAACAGTATTTCATTTTATTTCAACAAAGGACAAATACCATAGAATAAGTTAATGTAGCCTAAACTTTTCATTTGTACTACTGTGCTTAGAACATACAATTGTTTCTGTCTAAATGAAAGCCGGCAATGGAATAGAATATAATGCACCTTAATAGATTTATGGTTACCGTGTCTCTTAATAACTCACAGTTAGCAATTTCTAATTTTAACCAATCCCCTTCAATAACAGCTTGCTCAAAACACTTAACATCGTTTTCTTCGAATGCCTGTGGTTAGTGCAAATGTTGCCCACCATGATAACCCGATCAGCTAAGCCTGCAGTAAATGGTGTACTCCTACCACCACGTATTTGCTCTGCCCAGTGGCTGGTCCTGTAGGTCAAGTTGTTCCTGTGTACTCTCCTCCAAAACTGAGCTTTGCGCTCAGTATTCAAGATAGCTATGTTTTCTAAAGTCTTTAATTCTATCATCATTTCTCTATTCATGAAAACGTTAGGTGTATCTTTGACCTTAACTCTCTTCTTAGATCACTTTTCAACCTTTGTGAACATATGTATATGTTTACGTATGTTTATGTAGATAATTTATTCATCTCTTCTGCATCTAAACCAAATAATTAATTCAGGGTTTTGTTGGGGGTTTTTAAAGACTCTAGTCTGGGAAAAAAATTTTACTAGCCCAATAATATAATTATAATGACAAAAATAACACTCTATATTCTTAATCCCCCTTATTTTGGGCAGTTTCAAATGACCATTTCATTTTCACTAGCTCTATTTCAGTTTTACATATCTAATACTATAGAGTCCCTGGTTTATTTCTGTTTACACTATGAGTATTATTTCTCTCCTTAGCATAGTAATTTCCATAGTCCTTACTATCAATAAATATTAATTAAATCTGTATTATATGTTAAATAAGTATAGATAACTATAAAGAGAAACCATTTGTACCAAGTATTGTATAAGACATAAATACTATCCATTAGTTTGCCAAAAACCATTTAGTAAGTATTTATTTTGTTAATTAAGCCTCTCTTGTCCCTTCCATTCTAGATATCTAAATCAGTGATGATAAATAGAAATATGAAAATAAAAGAAATATTATTTAAGTCATATATGTAACTTTAGTAGCCTCACTAAAAAAGGTAAAAAGAAATAGGTAAAATTAAATTTATTTTATTTTTATAATTCTTTAAAGTATTCATATAAATTAAATAAATTTTATTTAACCCAACATTTGAAATATTATTTCAATATATAATTCCATAAAAATTGACATATTTTACATTTTTGCTATTAAATCTTCAAAACCTGGCATTTATATTTACACTTACACTCAATAAAGACTAGCCACACTGTAAGTACTGGATGCCACATGTGCCTGGTGGCTACTGAATTGGAGAGTATGGGTCTAGAACACCTGTTCTTGGTCTCATTGTACATGGAAGTCACCTGGGAAGCATTTAAAAATCTTGTGCTCCGGCCACTCCCTGAATAATTAACCCAGAATCTCTGAGAGGAAACCCCAAACATCAGTATTTCTTAAAGTTCTGAGGTGATCTCAATCAGCAATAAGTTGACAAATCAGTTTTGAACAATAGAACGGACAATGTTGACAAACATACAAACATCCTCATTTGTCATTGTAATGTCAGGGGATGCAGCAGTGAGTAATATCTAGGAGCTCCTTACTTGTGTGTGAGAGTCAGACATGGTAGCAAGTATTCACAATGCTGTAATAACTGCTTTAACATAAATGTGAATAAAATACAATAGGATAGTGAAGAGGGAAAGAGCAATGAAGCCTGATAAAGAACCAGTACTTGGGCATGGGTCGGTAGAGATTATTATTGCTGTCAGATCAGGAGGGGAGACTGTATTTTGAATGAGTTGATTAGAAGGTTTTCAGTGACCTAAAGCAAAAGGCATTTAGGTTGATACCATACAAACCTCAGTAATCAAACCTAACTAATTCAGATTTTAAAATTTCTGATAGACATTGGGCCAGGCTTGGCTTTTGCTTCATATATGGGGAAGAAGAAAAAAATGGTTTGCTATGGAAAAGAAGATTCTAACAGAAAATTTTAAATTCTTAATACATTATCTAAATTTTAAAAAATAAGTGATATTCACAAATGCAGCTCTTTTAATCTCAGTAAGTTTACTGCTCTGTGTTATTAAAACATTATCAAAGTTATTCAATCATATTTTTAAAAGCATAGCAATTCAGACTTATCTCAAGTTTACATTTTTTTTTGTGAGAGAAGCACAAATTCTTTAAAATCTGTTCTTCCACCGTCAAATATACTTCTCAGTATGATACATTTTTGAGGAAGTTTTTCTGCCATATATCTTACTGTGATTATAAAATAAGAATATGCCTCCTGAGCCCTCCCTAAAGTATTTTGTTGTTGTTTTTTATCTGACTAATATATTCTTAATTTCCTTATTTGTTGAAAAATGTGCTCAGGCCATTGCCAGGTAGCACAGTTGGTTAGAGTGTCATTTTAATATGCCAAGGTTGTGGGTTCAATCCCCAGTCAGGGCACATACAAGAATGCATAAATGCATAATAAGTGGATTAACAAATCGATGCTCCTCTCTCTCTCTCTAAAAAAAAAAACTAAACAAACAAAAAAACAAACAAAACCAACAACAAAAAACAATGAGCTCAGAATGTTCCTCCTTCATGAAGCACTCCATGGTTATCCCTCATGATTCCTCGCCTGGTACAGTGTGGACAAGTTTCTTATTATACTTACTCCCATAAACAAATAAGCACAAGACAGTGAATTTCTTCTTACAAGATTGTGAGCTTCATGTTTTTTCATCTTCCTATCTCAAATCTCCAGTGCAAAGAGTGACACCTAGTAAGTACAAAAATATTATTCAAGTTACATTAAAACAGAGAAACTAGCGCTCCATGGAACCAAATCAAAAGCCAAAATATATTCCCACAAGAACAAATGATAAGGTTTATGTGCTAAGTAAGGGTATACAGAGATTTCTTAAAATTGTTTGTGATTATTTCACCCTAAAAGGAAAGGGAAACAGGAGAAGGAGTGAGCTTGTGCCCTGGAAATTTTCTACAAAATAATATGATCACCTCTGCTTGAAAGAAATTGACATATAGATTATGATTTCTAGACTGAGGGTTTAGGGAGTGAACATGTTTTGTTCTAATAGCAGAAGAACTAGAGCTACTAGTGTAGTGGTAGATGACCCAGCCAAAAAGTGTGTGATGTACTAAACATGTCTTCCTAAGTAAAACAAGAATAATTGAGGCCACTGGAAATACAAATGTGCTGTCCAAGCCTCTCCCCTTAGAGCTTCAGAAGAAATAAGTCAGTGACAAATCAAATTGCCTTTGGGAGACCAGTGTGGCTCTGACCTGCGATGAAGGATGAGAGTCGAGGGGTAGGCAGGGGCAAGGATTGGGGAGAAGGATAAAGCATCCATTGCTCACAGACTGGGGCACTGGATTTGCACTGTAATGTTTTATGGTCACTCCTAGTGCCCAACTCTACCACCCTGATCTCCCTAGGGACTTACAAAGTAAAGCTCCTTTCTGTGAGACTCCCCCACACTACGTCTGCTATTGGAGTCATTCACCCTCGACACAGAACTCCTGGGCCATCAGCACATCTTCCACTGGGACCATCAGTGAAATGGGTTTCACACACATGAAAGAGTAATCCAGACAATTCTGCAAATTCAATGGCTAACGGTAACCTGTGCCAGAATAGGAACTCCACAAACTGAGGTTATCTGCCATCCTCTTAAATCTACCTTCCCTGGAAAAAAAATACAGCAGCATCGGGAGCATTACATAGGCCTTACTGCTTCATTTTTGTCATCTTAGAAAATTATCTCCCCCTGTTTGCTTCCAAAATAAATGTGTCCCTAAAAATGCCTGAAATCATCTTAAAATGTTCAATCTCGTGAAACAGAAAGCAGCCTTCATGTTTACACACTTGCGATCATTCATATGCTATTGCTTTAATCTAATCAGCAAGTCTTAAATAGATCCAAAATTCATATACTGTACAGTCCTAATAAGCTTTGAAATACTAGTCATCTCTTCAAAGAGAAAGTACTATTAATATACTATGGTTAAGTCTAAACTAATAAATAATCAAGTAGATGGAGTTCTTCAGGAAACTGTCTTAAGCTTCCATGACTTTATAGTTCCATATTCAGCACTCATAATAAATCTCAATTCATGTGTGTAAATATATAAATATTCATGCATAGTTAAATGTGTGCCTGTAAATGCACAGGGTATATATGCAGATATAAACATGTTTTATGACTTTAGTTTATAAAAATGTCTTATAGACATATATTGGTTTTGGAGAAACTACCACTTTTGATATCCATTATGTTTTTGCCATCATATAATGCTATTGTATAAGATTTACCCATTAGAAAACTCAGGAGATAGCAAAAGCTCTAGAAATAAAAAGAATAAAAGTATAGAAGGCATTAAACCATGGTCAATGAAGCATTTGTATCAGTCATCATCTACTCCCCCAACTCTATTAAATTTTAGTTGCAATGACTTCAAACCCATTTACCACTATGGGTCTTCCTATACACCAGTGGTTCTTAACCTAGGTTCTATCAAACCTTAGGGGTTCGATTAGTCAGTCTCAGGGGTTCGGAAAAGCCTCTGCCGCGGAGGCCAGAATAAAGTAATACCGTAATTTGTTGTGAGTTCATGCACTTTGTTGGTTTTGTTCTTTGAGCAAGGTGATGTTCATGCACGGCTCATTTTGTGCACCAGTAAAAAAACATATACCTATGTTTTGAATTTGGAAAAAAAAATCATATTTTATTTATCACTAAAGAAGGGTTCAGTGAATGCGCATATGAAACTGGTGGGTTCGGTACCTCAAAAAAGGTTAAGAACCACTGCTCTACACCCTCACTAGTAGAATGACAAGTTGCAAAGATTTCACTTAAAACAGAAAGACCCAGAAGAATACAGCTCTTAGATATAAATCAGGGCCCCTTTTGAGATTCAAGTAACAAATCAGAGAAAAGTTAGAAACATATCAAAAAGGGAGCATTTCATGATTTGAAACAAGGCCCTACACCCTTTTGCCCTATTCACAATGAGTATATACAAGCCCACGGAGGTGGAGACAGGGCCTACAGGTCATTGTAGCCAAATACTAGGTCTTCCGGGCTGAGAACCACTCATGGTTCTAAAATTGCCACTCCAAGTTCCAAATGCTATGCTTCCCTGTTTCCCAATTATCACTATCTTCATTCCCATACAAGTTTATTAAAAAAAAAAACAATAACACATCTACTTAGGTCAGTCATCTGGGAAATGCCATGGATAATACAGTACTGTGGGTCAAATAATGCATTCAAAAACCAGTTCAATTTAGTAGTAAAAGAAAAGTCAAATTGCTTATTTTGCATCATGCAGAGCAAAAAAATTACTATTTGAATGTCGTGCTTTTCAAGTCGTTGTACTGAAGTTGTGTAGACATAATCAGAGTCACCAGGCATCTATGCACTTTGTCGTCTCGGTATATTATTTTCTAAACTGCCTTTTCTTCTTGGAATCAAATTTATTTACCCTATCGGGATGTTTAATTCCTTAATGTCAATCAATTTGTTTTTCACTAAACAAGCAAGTTCTTTTTGTTTTTTTCCCGAGCTAAATTCTTTAATCAGCTTTTGTTCAGAAATGGTTTATTTCTATCTGCATTACACATGGTAGATTTCACCCATCTATTAACCCAAAATAACACAAGAAGGGAAGATGTCAGTTCGTCCTTTACTCTCAGGGACAAAAATACTGTATTCTTTATTTTTGAAGAAAGGAAGTAATAGGATTAGATTAAGATTGAGGACAAGAGGATGTCAGAGCAAATAAAGGCTTCTACTTTTAGAGCTTTGCCATTTTATTCGGGGAGTTGTAATCCATTTGTATTAAATGCTTCAACTATGCTCATTATGCAAAAAACATCAGAGCCTAGTATATTTTGTTACTATAGTTATGCCACCTGGGAACTACAATTAAAGCGCATTTGAGCAAATGCAGTTTTATTTGTTATTAAGCAACTAAAAGCTTATTCAACCTTGTAAATATGACATTATTTTAGGATTACAATACGAGCCAGCCAGCTATCCAATAAACTTTATTAGGCCCTAACTTTATTAGTAGTGCCTCTTATTTCTATTGTAGGAGACTTCTATGCTATATAACAGTGGCCTCCAACTTTAGGATACATCAAAATAATATGGAGTGCTTTTTAAAACACATCAGTGAGCCCTGCTCTCAGACTTTTTATTTCTTAGATCTGGGGTGGGCCCTACAACTTGCATTTCTAATATGTCCCTAGGGAATGTCGATGTGGCTGGTTTGCAGAGCACACGTTGAGACCCACTGCTATATAATGTCGTGGTGAGAGCTTTGGAGGCAAATCTATCTGGCTTCATCCTGGTTCTTCCCCTAACATCTAGGTGTCCTGCATCTCTCTCTAAGCCTCAACTTCTTAATCTACATAGTAGGGAGAATAATATCTACCCAATAGATTTGTTGCAAGCCTGAACTAATATAAAAATATAGAAGATTGCTGAGCCCAGTTCCTGACAAGGGAAAAGTCAATGCAGAGCAGTAATCAGGTTATTATCATTGTTAATTGGACAACTATGCCAACAGCCAGCAGTGTGCATCAAACTCACCTGCAGAGTTTTTGCAAAATTCATACAAAGTGCCATCCTCCCCCTCAGAGCTTCCGATAGAGTCCATATTTCATTGACGCTAAGATGCCACTAATTATAAGATGCCCCATTATTTTATGTGCCAGTGAGAAAGAAAATTCTGCAATTATATTATGATTAAACTAATGGAAAGTATATTCAGATTTTGGAAAGGAGAAAATGTGAGGAAATGTGCATCTTGGAACTGGTAAAATACGGTAGGTACAAATGTGAATCTGGGCTTGCTTCCCAGATTTTTGTGATGTATGATTCTTGCTGAAAAACACTAACCTAGTCAGTGTGATAGCTGCAAGGGGGGTTCAAAGTGCAGATGCTTTGAGGTTGGGAGAGCCCACAGGTTGGAAACCCCATTCTTAGGACTATAACACAGCTTAATATCACACCACCATATAATTCCATAGTCTCTTAATGAAACAAAAAAATACATATTCCACTAAATTTTATCACATTCACCCTCTAAACTTGGAAGAGGCCTTTCCCACTGAATGCAGTTACATACACAATGGGAACAAATCAGTCTGTGGGCAGAGCCAATCAGATCACAGGAAATTGTGGTACAGTCAGCAGGTAGGTGTCAGATCAAGAAAGTTTTTTGTATTTAACATTACTTCTAATTCTGAGATTGGAGGAGCTCTAGGGGACACTTTTTAAGAAAAGCAAAACATGATTTAATTTTGGGGTAGAAGGAATAATGATAGAAGTCACACTCATTACCAATACTTGGCCATAGAAGGTTTTTATTTTCTATCTTGATATTTAAATTGTAATTTGTAAAGTGTTGCAGAACATAGAAAACTGATTCCATATAATCTTATTGTTCTATAAAGCTAACCACAGTTGTAATTTCCCTTCACCCAGGGATCCTGGATGAAGGTGGGAACAGCATATGACATCGCTCAACTGTATGCTAATGCTCACTTCCTAGGATATGCACTGTTTCAGCTGCGCAGCATAGAGCATGGCGCTATTTCCTGACATTTCTATTTGGAAACTCAGAATTTTTAGTAACTTCAATAAATGACCTCTGGCAGTCACCACACATGTGAATTAATCATAACAAGAAAATACAATAATATTCACTTCAGCTTCTGAAAATTCTAAGAATGGAAATATCTAATGAAATGTGGAAGCACAATCATAATTGTATTGGTCAGTTTTCAACTATGAAAATTTTATTTTAACTCATTTCACTCTTGAGACTTCCCAGTCCCTCTTTTAATGAACAAGATCACTAAATAGCTAGTGGTATTTTAGTTAGGATTCAGTCCAAATGAACAAAGATAAGATGTGTAAGTCAGGGAGTATTGGGGTATTCCATAAAAGTCCAAATACTGACAAGTCATTGTAACCATAATTTAAAAGTACATGAGTATGAATGATTTTCTCATTTTCTTATGTATTGAAACCACACACACACACACAAAATCAATCAATCAAACAAACCTATATTTTTAAAAATATTTTTTGTACCTTGGAAATCTTTTTTGGTCCTGGCCCATATTACATTCTGTTCTATAGTTATAGATTCAATATTTACCTGAATAATTTTTAAAAACTGTCATGGTCTTAAATTTTCATGTTTCTGATTACAGAATAAGAAATACAAGATACCATGAGATTCAACAAAAATGTCTACATAATATAAATGTCTGCACATGTAGAATATAATTTAACATAAAATTCAGTCACTTGGCTATAGACAGCTTAGACCAGTCACATTGGTCATAGAGTGTATCAAGCAGTATCTTTCAAGAAAACCAGGTTCAGTTTTACTATAAAAATAGAGGATCTGGGAGGGAAGATGGCGATGGAGTAGGCGGACATACCAACTTCCAACTCCCAGAACCAAAGTGGATTATAACTCAATTTTAAGAACCATCATCTGGATAAACCAACTTTGAGCTAAACTAAGTGGACTCTCCAACCAAGGAACACTGAAGAAGCCACATTGAAACTGGTAGGAATAGAGAAAACACGAAGAGGGCTGCCCAGCTCCCCGGAGCAAACGGCAGCCCGGAAAGACCCGCGTGGCGGGAGGAGAGTTTGGCGGAGAGGGAGGGACCTGGGTCCCAGGAACCAAGCCCCAGACTGCAGTCCCAGAGCCTAGAAGAGGCGTTTGGACAGTATCGAGCTGTGAAGCAAGTGAGGATACTATTTGTGAAAAAGAGAGTTTTCTCAGACCCAAAAATCTTTTTAAAGGGACAGCTCAGAAAGCCTCTCTCACACAACGCACCGGGGCTCCGGGGAACTGGGACAGAGGAGACGAACAGAGCAGCGGGAACAAAGAGTGGAGTGAAGGCATGGAGACACTCTGAGGGACAGCCACCCCGACCCATGGGCTAAGTCACTTCCCTAATCGAAAACGAGTATTTCCCCTGCAACTAGCAATACCAGCAAAGGGAGACAGGATGCTAGCCAAACAAGCTCTCCCGCGGCAATTAGAGCAGAGCTGCTTAGAGGCAGGGAGCTCCCAGGCCTACAGTGTGGAGACTTAGGGCACTTCTAGCCCCCTGAGGTTGCTGAAGCCTATGGTTGGGACAGGACGCCGAAACGCGGTCCTGTCGGTGAGGGCAGAGGCACAACCAGTGGGAGCTCAGGCTAGCCTAGCAGGGGCAGAGGCGACGCGCAAAAGCTGTCCAGCAGCTGCAGGCCGCCTGTGACCCCACTTCTGGGGAAAAATACGGGCAGAGATCAGCTCTGCGACCCTGCGCTAGCCGGCCCTGACCACAGGCACGGGGCTAAGACCAGGGAAGGGCGAGGGGCCCGCGGCTGAGCTCACGTTGCCAACCCCGCCCAGACGGAGAAACCGTGGTGTGCCATCTGTGTGCACAAGCAGGCTCCTAAAACGGGGCGAGGGAGACACTGAGACCAGCGTTCGCGGCTGAGCTCACACTGCTCGCCCCGCCCGGCCGGAGAAACTGCAGAGTACCACCCTACATGCCCGAGCTTGCTCCGAGCGTGGGGGCGGGGTAGGATCCGGAAGGACCGGAAGCTAGCAGCTGAGCTCACACCAGCAAACACGCCCAGCCAAATAATCCCCGGTTTTCGGTTTCAGTCCCTGCGCAGGAGGGCCCTGGCCTCGAGGGCGGGGCTAAATTCTGGACAGGCAAAGGCTCACAGCTGAGAGCACGTCAAAAGCCCCGCCCAACCCATGAAACGGTGGCGAGCAGGCTCTGACTGAGGGGGCTGGACTTAAGCCTTCCGGAAAAAGGCTGGTTCCGCAGCTGAGCAAAGGTGCTCACCTCTGCCCTCGGTGCTAAAGCTAGTGACTTGAGTGACAGCCCCTCCAGGAAAGGAGAGGCAGAAATCATAGCAATAGCTGCAGTGAGCCGGCGCTGGCAACGCCCACACCCAACCGCCCTAGGCAGCAGCAGAGGGGGTGGCAAGCCCGCAGACAGACCACACCTAGAGAACACAAAGGCAACACATACTGGACTCCAGTGGCCACAACTTGCTTACACTCAGATAAAATGGGCAGGCAGAGGAATGCAAACCAAATCAACCAAGAGAAATTCCCAGAGAAGGACCTGAATGAACCAGATATAACCAAACTACCAGAAGCAGATTTTAGAATAATGATAGTTAGGATGTTGAAAGAAATTAGAGCAACAATGGATAGACACTATGAGCACATAAATAAAGAGATAACAAGTATAAAAAATGAAATTGAAATAATAAAAAAGAATCAGACAGAAATGACAAATACAGTGTAAAGCCAGTAGTCAGGGTCAGGATCACAGCCGCCTGACCAATGCAGGTTCGCGTTGGATTCGGACAGATGGCAATGAAACAACGGAGCCAAGAACTGGTGAGCCATCAGCTTTAATTCTAGCTTGCACCCAGTGGGCAAGCAGAAACACACACTGGGCTCCAAAACCCACACATTCAGTGCTCACAAAGCTACTGACTTATCCGAGTTTCCTAGAATCAAAGGTTTCGAGCTCACCAGACTTATTCACCTCTGTTTCCCATCTCCTTCTGCACAAACTCTTAACAAACTGGCTTCTTCCTCAGCATTATGCCATCTTGGCTGCTTCTCCTGGCCTTCACGTGGCCTTACTCTGCTCTCCTCTCTAATACTAATCTCAGAAACCCAGGAACCGACAGACAGAGATCAAGCTCCCGGGCTGCCCCAGTTTATAGCATAGATAATCCAAACCTTTAATCCAATTATACACACAAGAAAGTCTCTGATAATGGGATTCTTCAGGAGAGTGCACCACCCTACATCATCCAATCAGTCAAGGGTGTAGAGAAGAGCTTACTCTTAAACTAAGCCTTAGGCTATAACGACCTGGCCTTCCCACAGCCTGTTCCAGAACACACATTAATATCAACGAACTTCCATGTGGGCAGCGCCATCTTTAACAAAGTGAGCATAATATATTTTATCTGCCCAACATACAGTATCAGAACTGAAGACCACAATGGAAGGAATTAAAAGCAGGATGAATCACGCTGAGGATCGAATCAGTGACATAGAGGACACAATAAACATAGTTACAGAAGCAGAGAAAAAAAAGGAAAAGAGATTCAAAAAATGTGAGGAAACTCTAAGGGAGCTCTGTGACAACATGAAGAGAAACAATATTCGCATCATAGGGGTGCCTGAAGAAGAGGAAAGAGGACAGAAAATGGAAACTGTGTTCAATCAAATCATAGCAGAAAACTTCCCTAAATTAAGGCTGGGAAACATTCCACATATTCAAGAGGCACACAGAACCCCATTAAAGAGAAACCCAAAAAGATCTACACCAAGACACATCATAGTTAAAATACCAAAGCTAACAGATAAAAAATCTTAAGAGCTGCTAGAGAAAAACAGACTCTCACCTACAAAGGAGCCCCCATTAGGATGACATCGGACTTCTCAACAGAAACACTTGAGGCCAGAAGGGAATGGCAAGATATAATCAAAGTAATGCAGAACAAGAACCTACAAACAAGACTACTCTATCCAGCAAGGCTAACATTTAAAATTGAAGGAGAAATAAAGAGCTTTCCAGACAAAGAAAACCTCAAGGAATTCATTAAAACCAAACCAATTCTGCAAGAGATTCTAAGGGGCCTAGTGTGAACAGTTCAAAGGGAGGAAAGAATATAGCAAAAAAAAAGAAAAGAAAAATACAGCTTTAAAGAATAAAATGGCAATAAACAACTACATATCAATAATAACCTTAAATGTAAATGGATTAAATGATCCAATCAAAAGACATAGGGTAGCAGCGTGGATAAAGAAACAGGACCCATACATATGCTGTCTACAAGAGACACACCTTAAAACAAAAGATGCACATAAACTGAAGGTAAAAGGGCGGAAAAAAATATTTCATGCAAATGGAAATGAAAAGAAAGCCGGGGTAGCAGTACTTATATCTGACAAAATGAACTTTAAAACAAAGACTGTAGTAAGAGATAAAGAAGGACACTACATAATGATAAAGGGAACAATTCAACAGGAAGATATAACTATTATAAATATCTACGCACCAAATATAGGAGCCTCGACATACATAAAGCAGACTTTGATGGATATAAAGGGTGAGATTAACAGTAATACTATCATAGAAGGGGATTTCAATACCCCACTAACAACACTGGATAGATCCACAAGAAAGAAAATCAATAAAGAAACAGCCGACTTAAAGGATACACTAGATCAACTTGATTTAATAGATATCTTCAGAACTTTTCACCCTAAAGCAGTAGAATATACATTCTTCTCAAGTGCTCAAGGTACATTTTCTAGGATAGACCACATGTTAGGACACAAAAATGGTCTCAACAAATTTAAGAAGATTGAAATTATATCAAGCATTTTCTCTGATCACAATGCCATGAAACTAGAAATTAACCACAAAAGAAAAACTGAAAAATACTCAAACACTTGGAAACTAAATAGCATGATATTAAATAATGAATGGATTAACATTGAGATCAAAGAAGAAATAAAAAAGTTTCTAGAAACAAATGATAATGAGCATATGTCAATTCAAAATCTATGGGACACAGCAAAAGCAGTTCTGAGAGGGAAGTTTATTGCACTACAGGCATACCATAAGAAGCTAGAAAAAGAGCATATAAGCAACTTAACCCTGCAGCTAAAAGAACTTGAAAAACAGCAACAAATAAAACCCAAGACAAGTAGAAAGAAGGAAATAATAAAGATCAGAGCAGAAATAAATGACATAGAGGCGAAGGAAACAATACAGAGGATCAATGAAACCAGACGCTGGTTCTTTGAAAAGGTAAACAAGATTGATGAACCCTTAACTAGACTCCCCAAGAAAAAAAGAGAGAGGTCTCAAATAGATAAAATTAGAAAGGACAGTGGAGAAATTACAACTAATACAACAGAGATACAAAGCATTGTAAGAAAATACTATGAAGAACTCTATGCCAAAAAATTAGACAATCTAGATGAAATGTACAAATTTCTTGAATCATATAAACTTCCAAAAATCAATCTGGAAGAATCAGAGCACCTAAACAGACCAATTACAACAGATGAGATTGAAACAGTTATCAAAAAACTCCCAAAAAAGAAAAGTCCTGGGCCTGATGGCTTCACAAGTGAATTCTATCAAAAATTCAAAGAAGAACTAACTCTTATCCTCCTCAAGCTATTTCAAAAAATTCAAGAGGAAGGAAGACTTCCAAACTCCTTTTATGAGGCGAGCATAATTCTGATCCCAAAACCGGGCAAACACAACACAAAGAAAGAAAATTATAGGCCTATATCCCTGATGAATTTAGACGCTAAAATTCTCAACAAAATATTAGCCAACCGGATTCAGCAATATATGAAAAAAATCATACACCAGGACCAAGTGGGATTTATTCTGGAGAGGCAAGGCTGGTTCAATATTCGCAAATCAATCAATGTGATTCATCACATAAACAAAAGGAAGGACAAAAATCACATGATAATTTCAATAGATGCAGAAAAGGCTTTTGATAAAATCCAGCACCCATTCATGCTTAAAACTCTCAGTAAAGTGGGAATACAAGGAACATTCCTTAACATGATAAAGGCCATCTACGATAAACCGACAGCAAACATCATACTAAATGGACAAAAATTAAAAGCAATCCCCTTAAGATCAGGAACCAGGCAGGGTTGCCCACTTTCACCACTTTTATTCAACATAGTTCTGGAAGTCCTAGCTACAGCAATCAGACAAGAAGAAGAAATAAAAGGCATCCAAATTGGAAAAGAAGAAGTAAAACTGTCACTATTTGCAGATGATATGATATTGTACATAGAAAACCCTAAAGTCTCAGTTAAAAAACTACTGGACCTTATAAATGAATTCAGCAAGGTGGCAGGATATAAAATTAATACTCAGAAATCAGAGGCATTTCTATATACAAACAATGAACTGTCAGCAAAAGAAATTAAGGAAACAATCCCCTTCACTATTGCAGCCAAAAACATAAAGTACCTAGGAGTAAATTTAACCAAGGAGGTTAAGGACTTGTACTCGGAAAATTATAGAACATTGATAAAAGAAATCAAGGAAGATACAAACAAGTGGAAGCATATACCGTGCTCATGGCTAGGAAGAATAAACATCATTAAAATGTCTATATTACCCAAAGCAATTTATAAATTCAATGCAATACCAATTAAAATACCAATGACATACTTCAAAGATATAGAACAAATATTCCAAAAATTTATATGGAACCAAAAAAGAACACAAATAGCCTCAGCAATCTTTAAAAGAAAAAATAAAGCAGGAGGCATCACTCTTCCGGATATCAAGGTTTACTACAAGGCCATTATACTCAAGACTGCCTGGTACTGGCATAAGAACAGGCACAGTGATCAATGGAACAGAACAGAAAACCCAGAAATAAACCCACAGCTTTATGGACAACTGATATTTGACAAAGGAGGAAAGAACATACAATGGAGTAAAGACAGCCTCTTTAACAAATGGTGCTGGGAAAATTGGACATCTACCTGCAAAAAAATGAAACTAGACCATCAACTTACACCATGCACAAAAACAAATTCAAAATGGATAAAAGACTTAAACATAAGCCGTGAAACTATAAGCATCTTAGATGAAAACATAGGCAGCAAGCTCTCCGACATCTGTAGCAGCAATTTATTTGCCGATTTATCTCCACGGGCAAATGAAATAAAAGGCAAGATAAACAAATGGGACTACATCAAACTAAAAAGCTTTTGCACAGCTAAAGACAATAAGAACAGAATAAAAAGACAAACTACACAATGGGAGAACATATTCGACAACACGTCTGATAAGGGGTTAATAACCAAAATTTATAAAGAACTTATAAAACTCAACACCAGGAAGACAAACAATCCAATCAAAAAATGGGCAAAAGAAATGAATAGAAATTTCTCCAAAGAAGACATACAGATGGCCAAAAGACATATGAAAAAATGCTCAACATCACTAATTATTAGAGAAATGCAAATTAAAACCACAATGAGATATCACCTCACACCAGTCAGAATGGCGCTCATCAGCAAAACACAGAACAAGTGCTGGTGAGGATGTGGAGAAAAGGGAACCCTTCTGCAGTGCTGGTGGGAATGCAGACTGGTGCAGACACTGTGGAAAACAGTTTGGAGATTCCTATAAAAATTAAAAGTTGAACTGCCTTTTGACCCAGCTATCCCACTTTTAGGAATATACCCTAAGAACACCATAACACTGTTCGAAAAGAAGAAATGCGCCCCCATGTTCGTGGCAGCATTGTTCACAATAGCGAAGAGCTGGAAACAGCCCAAGTGTCCGTCAGAAGACGAGTGGATTAAAAAGCTTTGGTATATATATACTATGGAACAATATTCAGCCATAAAAAATGATGACATCGGATCATTTACAACAAAATGGATGTACCTTGATAACATTATACAGAGTGAAATAAGTGATTCAGAAAAAAAAATAATCTGAGAACAGCATGATTTCATACATAGGTGGGACATTAAAGTGAGACTATGAGACATGGACAAGAGTGTGGTGGTCACGGGATGGGGGGAGGGGAGGGAGGGTGGAATAGGGAAAAGGAGAGGGGTACAGGGAAAACCAGATAGAAGGTGACATAGGACAATTTGACTTTGGGTAATGGGTATGCAGCACAATTGAATGATAAGATAATCTGGAGATGTTTTCATTGTACATATGTACCCTGATTTATTGGTGTCACCCCATTAAAGTTAATAAAAAATAAAAAAAAATAAGAAAAATAGAGGATCTGTCTTAAAAGGTTTAGTTGCACCATGCATGCAAACCTTATTTTCCACATAAGAAGACAAAGACTTATCTTGTAATTAATTCTTCAATTTCATCGACCACTATAAAATCAAACTGACTCATTTGTGTTGAGAGATTATGTATCTTATCTATTTTGACCAAAATGTGTGTAAACTTCCAACATTTCATGATTAAGGTATATCAGACGGCTTTAAATATTTTCAATCTTTAGAGGACAAAAGACAAATCTTAAGAAATAAGCACTAGCAGTAGTATGGAGATTCTGATTTGTTTTAACAAGAACATCAATTATTTCAAGTGTTCTGCTGATTAGATAGTATTGGCTCTCACTTGATATGTCAAAGCATTTTGATATTCTGTTTTGCACTTACATAAAATGTCATTATTATTTCTAATGATTATCTTTATGTTCAATTTTTTTCAATATTCTTACCTCAGTCTAATGTGTCTGTTAGGGAATCAAAGGGTGTTTCTTAGGAAGAAATAAGTTAAAGAGAGGATGACACACAGTTTCAGGCAGAGAGAATAACAGTCAAATTACTTTCCTTCTTTGGTATAATTCCTAGGATTATAGAAAATGTAGAGACCTAGCACACATCACATTCAGAGAGACCTTTAGAAGACTTTTGAATTCATCTATGTGGACACAATGGAGTCAGCAGAAGCTGAGTGCATGAATAGAAAGGAAAATTAGTTATAACCTGTTTCAACAGCTATCCCCAGAGGGTGCTAATTAATAGAGTGACATCAAGCTGGCCCTAGATTTTCAGCATCATAGAAGGATACTTTCCTGAGTTCCATTTGTTTCAACATTTTCCTCAATATTCTGATGAAAACATAGAGAGGACATCATAAAATTTGTAGACTGGAGGACCAAATCAGGATTGAAAAAGAAGCTGACTTGCCAAGCAGAGAAAGACAAATATCATATGATCTCACTTAGATGTTGAATCTAATGAACATGGTGATCTGAGGAACAGAATAGAGACAGAGGTGGGGTCACAGGGAGCAGAGGGACAGCCATCAGAGGGAAGGGGGGTGAAGGTATTGGATCACAGAAGGTGAAGGAATTAGTAAAATTACATATACATAACACATAGATACAGATAACAGGACAACAAATCCCAGAGGGAAGAGGGAAGGGAGGTAGGGGGAGGGGGGCAAAGGGGATATAAAAAGGGACACAGGGGTGGGAGGTTAGGGTGTTATATTCCGCAGGACACTTGAATCCATGTTAACACAATAAATTAAAATTAATAAAAATTTTATAAAAAGAAGCTGACACATTAGAAACAAGGGGAAAATGTAAGATGAGAGGTAATAGAAACAAATTTTAAAAGAGGTGATTCAATCCAAAGGGCAGCTGTTTTGTACAGAACAAACAGTGTCAATGGCTTGGTAGCAATCTGTGCAACTAGAGCTCAAAGATTTTAGTCTATAGAAAGATTAATATGAACCAACAGTAAGAAATATGAATGAATAATAGTAGTGTACAATCAGTGGGAGTGGAGAGAAAAAGAGGGGAGGGGAAGAAAAAAGTAAAGAAGGGGAGGAGGGTGAAGAGAAGGAGAGAAAGGAGAAGAGAGAAGAGGAAAGAGAGAATCTATATGATAGAAAGCAAAAGCCTACTTCTCTCTGCGCCGCTCAGACCACCCTTGATATACTGCAGGATAAGAATGGACAAACTGGGTACATTGCAGTGATCTGGGATGTACAACCACTTAAATTACTGACATCCAAGACATTTTTGAGGGTATGAGGAGATCTGATGATCATGTTCAAATATCCTGAGAACTTTCATGGGAAAAAGAAGGGAAGTGGTGTTGTTTGATCCCAATAGTGACAAGCAGGACAAAAGAAGGGAAAGCTCAAAGCAAAAGAGTAGATTCTGTGAGAGTAATCCAGTGTCACAGTTCTCCAAGGAGGGAATGACTGAGCTTGGAAGCTATGGACCGCTCCCCAGAGGTCAAAGCCATGATCAGAAGATCCTTGGCAATGTTTTTGCGAAACTAATTCAAGCATAAAATAGATTTTTTTAAAAAGACAATGAAAACAAATGTTTAGCCTCAGGAAGGTGAACCAAGTCTTCAGGAAACTCTAAAGGACAGAGGTACTGAAATGGACCAACAGAGACACTGACAGATGAGCATTTCCACAGCATGGCAGCCTCATGTCCCTTGACCTCATTTACCCTAGCAGCAACTTCAAAACCAGCACCATTTCAAGGGACATTGGCACAGCAGACAAGTTCACTGGAACTGGGGCTGCTATAGTGTAAGTCAGGGGTCCCCAAACTTTTTACACAGGGGCCAGTTCACTGTCCCTCAGACTGTTGGAGGGCCAGACTATAAAAAAACTATGAACAAATCCCTATGCACACTGCACATATCTTATTTTAAAGTAAAAAAACAAAACAGGAACAAATACAATATTTAAAATAAAGAACAAGTAAATTTAAATCAACAAACTGACCATTATTTCAATGGGAACTATGGGTGTGGATGCATCCTGTGCTTCTCTTACTGACCACCAATGAAAGAGGTGCCCCTTCCGGAAGTGCAGCAGAGGCTGGATAAATGGCCTCAGGGGCCACATGTGGCCCTCAGTAGTTTGGGGACTCCTGGTGTAAGTGGCTGGCTCTGAGGCTGGGGTTGGGACTGTGTTTGGGAGCTTCTTCATTGGTCATGCCAGGAAGCAACAACTCTGCTCCTACACCATTCCGGGCTTTGTCCTCTGAAGACCAGGGAGTCTTTTGCCTGAGGGTGGCCTTTCTCATCTTCTTGTCTATGTGAAAGAACAATCTACACTTCTCAAAGTCCTTTCTTCCATGTCTCATCTGCCTTGTTTGTTCCTTTCTCTCTACTTCTCCACGTAGCTGGGAAAAGTGATTGGCTCAGGGTTCAATAGAGGAAAGACAAATAAATACTGTATGAATAAGAAAAAAATAAAGTAACCTGTCATTACCCTACCCAAGAATTCACCATGGCTCCTTATTAGCTATAAAGTCAAGTTTCTTTTTCATGAACCTATTGCTTTGGAAAGATAAGGCTAACACTGAATAATTCTGTTATTAAAGTGATGGTTTCATTTAGGAGTAAGAATTATAGCGTGTTTGGTCTCTGAAAATGACTTTAGACTTTTCAGGCTGATGTACCTCTTGGATCTTATGACATATTATGTAGCTACATATGTCTCCTCGTTTTTATCTATTTAAAACTTTTCTAATTATCTTCCTCCCACAGTTTCCACCAAACGCTTTTCCCACAATACACACACACACACACACGCACACACACACAGAAGGAGAAAAAAGCTTTTAAAGATAATTTACTAAGTTCACTGACACAAATTGAAGTTTTAAAAAGTACAGAAAACTATTTCAGCATGTTTTGGCCAATTTTATCTCCCTTTCCCATTTTCTTAACACCCACGTGAAGCCTACACTGTCATTTTCCACAGGGTCCTAAGCTCAACAGTTTGAGTGAGAATAACTTCCTACAGGCAACTTTTGGATCAACATCCACAACTTAAAATCAGCTGTGTTTGACCAGAGGATCTAGTAGGGATTAATAACTTCGCCACTGGCCAGGATGATAAAAAAAGAATTAAAATATCAAACTCATACTGTACTTGTTTGTGATCTCCAACTAAGTATTTATCTTCTATGCATTTTAAATGTCCAAAGAGCAAAATTGCAATTTGAATTGATTAGCAACTACAGAACTAATGAAAGATTCCTTATTAGAATGTTTTTGTTACCTTTCCAAAAATACCTTCCCTTTTTCATGAGGGTTAAATATATAAAAGAAATTTTCAGTCTCATTTATTATCATAATGTCTAGCAATCAAGTAAAATGTTTTCTTTTTATCTTTCTGTCATATGTTATTGTAGTTAAATTAATACTTATAGTTATGTCTTTTTTTATTTAATTGAACTTATTGGGGTGACTTGGTTAATAAAATTATAGGTTACAGATGTACAATTCTATAATACTTCATCTGTATATGATATTGTATGTTCACCACCCCAAATCAAGTCTCCATCCCTCACATTTATTACCCCTACACTCTCTTTTACCTCCCTCCATGCCTTTTTCATATATTTTTAACACAATTACACTAACTTATTGATGCTTAAAGTTACTAAAGCCTAATTTTTTATTTCCTATAATAATTACTTTTTCTACTAGCATAAATGTATTAGACTCTAAGAAGCTATGGAGACTTTTTTTAGATCTCTTGAAATATGTTCAAATTATTAATATGCCAACATGTATACATAATATAATATACACTATGCATAATTTCTCTATATGAGAATAAATCCTAACTAATCAATGTTTAACCCATTTCTCAGCATTTCTCAGTACCATTCTACAGAAGCTTCAAGTCATTAGCATTATCTTCATTGACTTGGAAAAATACAGAAGGCACACATTATATCACAGGTCCGCGGCAGATACTTAATTGTGTTCACATGCTTCTGTATCTGTATGGCAATATTGATCATACAAACACTAACTTGCTATGCCAGGCACAGCTCTAAGCCTTTTATAAATGTTAATTCAGTTAGTCTTCATAGCAACCTCGTGAGTTAGGCAGTATCATTATCCCCATTTTACAAATGGGGAAGCTGCAGCATACGAGAGGTTAAGTACCTTACCCAAGTCCCTAGAGCCAGTAAATGGTAAATTCAGAATGTGAACCTAGATGTCTGGCTCCAGACTGTGAGCTCTTAAGCACACTGCTAAGCTGCCTCTCAATATTCAAAATTATTCCTAAATTCGCAATCTAAATTTACTATAAGGATGCTACAGTTTATAATGTAAAAACAAACAAAAAAATTTCCATTGATATCTGAAGGCATTTTGCAGCTGTTCTTACACAAACACCCCAGGTCTCCCTGACCTCTCCCCACTGGCTCAGGAGCCCTCCTGCTGTGCACCTCCCAGCTCAGGGCTTTCTCTTACAGAAACACCTACCATGATGCCTGCACATTAAATACTACCTTCTTTAAGGTCAGGAGTCTGTCTTCTCACAGTGGTATCTCCAACACATTTTACCTGTGTAGATCAAGTGTCATTATAAACCATTCAGCAGCCAAAGAGTTAAATTGTTCTTTTATCAAGTTATGACACCTATAATAAATATCTTCTCTTAGTCCCGGCTGTACATACCCATTCCAATTTTAAAGTTAGCAAGTATGTGGAAATAGGCTATGATTTGAAGGAAATGGTACTTCATAGAAAACAAGTTAATGGATGGTCCACTCCCATCTTGGCTTTCAAAATGGGAGCAGGGGTGTTTAAACTTAAAGGCACGAAAGTCTTTGTTTGAAAAAGTACCAACAGAGCTGCCCTGAGCATTTCAATCTAAAACTCAAGACTATATACGAAGCAACTGTAACAAACCACCTCCATCAAAACCTCTCAGCAAGCAAACAATTGCCAGCTAGCACATTGCTCTCCACAAGAAATGACGTTATGTCATTTTGTGAAAAGGACATCAAAAACAACTTGACAGTTTAACAAAGGATTGAGATACACTATGAGAAGCCTTTCATGTACCACTTCAAGCATTTCCAGAAAAATTGTTAGAGAATCTCTTAAGGCACAATAATTTGAACCAAACTAGGCTTATTAACCAACATGAACTATAACTTTTCTAAAATGTCGACTTCTTTATAGGTAGAAAATAAAACTGTTAGAAAAGACCTACTAGCTCTAGGAAAATAAAGTTCTACATAGAAATGGTGATTTATTTGCTTTCATTCAGCAATATTCACTCGTCAAATTGTTAATTATGTACCTGTAATGTGCTAGGTACTTTATTGGCTGCACTTATAGTAATCATTTTTTCTGTCACTAAAACCATGTTTTCTAATTGAGCTACTAATACTGATATTTTTCTGTTAAATTTAACAACATAAGGTAATGGCACCTTTGCCTACACAACACAGAAAAGCAGGATTTGAGTTGACCTAAATAATTTTATATTTTGTCTTGGAGGCCAGGAACATACATAGGTATGTGTCAGCTTATCCATGTAGACTTAGTGTTCTTCTTACATTTTTGCCTAATTTGATCAGTCAATTCACTGAAATAGGCAAATTGGCTCTGACATTCAAATGGAGCCAGCCATAAGTCCATAAGAGAGCTTAATGGACATTGAAAGACCAATGCCCTCCTAGCCACAGACTCCTGAAGGTGAGAACCATGACTTCTTTAGCTCCAGAGCTCAATGTAGTTATTGCAGAGAACACACATAAATATATGATTATTAATATGAATGAATGACACTACTTAAGCTCTCTCAAACACATGTAACTATACCTCATTTATAAAAAATTCCAGAGATACCAGACATGAAGATGGCTATTTGGTAATTACCATTATAATAGTCACCCTTCCTAAATTCAGAGATCATGTTGACACTCTTAAGGCAAAATAATTTGAAACTAGCTTATTTCATCAAGACAAGCTATAACACTACTAGCACCTGGTTCATTTCAATGAGACTTCCTTAATTCTCTTAACTTTTCATCACTAATTGTTTTTATTACTGTTTTGTAATTTTTTAGGCTATTCTGATTAAGTTAGAGGTTAACAAAATAATAAATTATCGCTCTGCTTCTTGGTTAACAGCTCAAATTCTATTAACAACAAGTGATTACTCAGTCTTATCTCCTTTTTATAATTTTGATGATACTATTAGATGAACTTGGCACTCCCAGTCATGCTGTCCTGTACCCTTTATATGATAATATGTGTTTGCCTTGTCACCCAGCTCAACTGCAAGTGAGAGCAGGGTCCTGGTTCCTCGCCACCCTCAGACACTGACAGCATGCACAATGCTGAATCCATTCCAAAGACGTGTTTGAGATGGATAATAGAGTATAGCAAAAATGGGTAGTAGGAAGCAGAGAAAAGCATCCTTAAAGACCTCTGCTGGAAAACTGAATCAGAGTTACCAAGAAAAGTGAAATCTTCTCGTTTATTCTTTATATCTCAATCACCACCTCTAAAATGTGTTTTTAAATTTCACTAATGCTAGCCTCACAGCAGTGGCACCATGTACCATTCATTATGTTACAACACTGTTGTCTGGCCAACTGAAGAGCCATTCCTGGCCCAGATACCTTTGCCAGTGGTTAAGAACACTACTGCTTATTTTCCCTGCCTCTGTTGCACATGGAGAGCCCAGTGACACAGTCTAGCTGGCAAAAGGTCAGCCAGCCTTAAATAGGTGATGCTTAGACCTGCGCTGTGCCTCTTACAACAATGGAGATAAAAGAACAAAGATGAGAAGCCAACCTGTTGGGCACAGTGAAACAGAGGATAAAATAGCATTACTGAGCGGCTAAACCAGTACAAGCAATCAGATGGCTTACCTTCAGATGGCTTGATGTAAGGAAAAGAAAAGACATTTGTTTGTGGAAGCTACTGTTACAGCCAAATGTGTTTCAACTGAGACACTGGCTAAGAAGACAGTCATGGTTTAAGTCATAGCTCTGCCTTTTGGGCAAGTTAATAAACATTTCTAAACTTCAGTTTTACATGTGTGAAATGGGCATAAGTGCAATTACTACCACAGGATGGCTGTGCATTATTGTGAGAAATATGAGATAATGCATGTAAAGTCATTGGCATCAACCTTGTCACCTAGTGTGACCCTCAAACACTGAAGTATGCATTAATACTAAAATATAAACACTTAGAGATATGTTTTTTCATTTTGTTTTGTTTTGTTCTTTTTGTGGCAGAGACAGAGAGAGTCAGAGAGAGGGACAGATAGGGACAGACAGACAGAAAAGGAGAGAGATGAGAAACGTCAATACTTCATTGCGGCTCCTTAGTTGTCCATCGATTAATTTTTCATATGTGCCTTGACTGGGGGGGAGGGGCAACAGCAGACCGAGTAACCCCTTGCTTGAGCCAGCGACCTTGGGCTCAAGCTGGTGAGCCTTGCTCAAACCAGATGAGCCCATGCACAAGCTGGTGACCTTGGGGTCTCGAACCTGGGTCCTCCACATCTCAGTCTGACGCTCTATCCACTGCACCACCGCCTGGTCAGGTGGGATA
Organism: Rhynchonycteris naso; assembly: GCA_037038555.1. Classification (NCBI taxonomy): domain Eukaryota; kingdom Metazoa; phylum Chordata; class Mammalia; order Chiroptera; family Emballonuridae; genus Rhynchonycteris; species Rhynchonycteris naso. Next base: position 59,024,023 of record CM072995.1, on the reverse strand, counting down.
TGTTTTTAAAGGAAATGTTTCTTTTCCCCAAAAACAGTTGCAAATAAAAATTTAAATATTTAAGGTGACAAAGAATTCAAATTCTTCATAAAATAATTTTCACTCAAAAATATCTTCTAGGCCAAGACATCTACAATTAGCATTAAAATTCACCAAATATATTCATATGTGTAATTATATTAGGTGGTGCAAATATCAAATAATAATTACTATAATTTAAACTTTTATATTGTTCTAATTATTGTCATAGAAAAATATACTATTTCCACAAGCACAAGGATTGACAGAAATAGCTTGTAGGACCCCCAGACTTTCTCTCACCACCTCACTCAGAGACCCAATGCATTGTGAATCTTTTCTTTCATTTATTAGGTTATTTTCAGGACATTCAACCATTTCTCTTGGATCACTGAAGAAAACAGCAGGTCTCTGGGTTTTGTTTTGTTTTATTTTAGTCATAAGCATTTCAGCTTCACTTCAACAAGATCGTTATTCTAATAGTTTCTTTTTAGAAGCTTATCTTGCATGGCCAATAAAGGACTGTGTTCCCAAGTCTAGAGAATTTCTTTCCATTAAGGCTTTCCATTAAGCCTCTTAAAGATAGGTATTTATTCCAATTAAATATTTAAAAAGTAGATGCTTTTATGAAATAGCTTTTGATTAATTCAAAAAGAGATAATTATTTATACTTCTAAATCCTTTCTAATAGGATTTGAGTTGACCTGCAATAAAAGACGTAAATAGATTGATTACTAAAATAAATCAAAACATATGAAAGCACTGGGAAAGAGGCTGTAACTATAAAATTATCACTGTGGTTGTGCACAGAATTTACTTTGACCTTTCAGAAAACTAAGGTAAAAACGGAAATACAGTTGATTAAGCAATTCTCATTACTTTACAGAGTATAACTATAATACTTTAATAAACTAATTGTAAGTGTGGCCCTGGTACTAATTCCAGTAAGAATTTATCTTAGAAACCCTGCTTCAAGGACAACCGAGTTTCATGAAACACAGTATTTTAGTCAATGAGGTTCAATGGCTGCTTTGAGCTTCATTCAATAAGAGTCAATAACATCATATTATACTAGTAATTTTTAAATTACTTTTAGTCATGGAACCTGGAAAATAAAATATTCTGCAATAGCTTAATATATACAATAGATTTTAAAAAAAGAACTTGGCTAATTAAAACAAGTATAAAAAAACACCCTAAAGCTATTGTAATCGTGATTACAGAGTCTGGGTAAGAAAAAGAACTATGTAGCCGATAAACTGGTCATAGCAGATATAAATATAAAAATGTAAATAAGATGTCCAACAGCTAATATCACACAATGGTGAAAGACTGCATGCTCTCTCCATAAGACTGGAACAAGGCAAGGATTTCTACTCATAGCATATCCTTTGGACATTGAGCAAGAGTTGGGGAGAAAACAGAAGACATATAGATAGAAAAGGAAGAAGCAAAACTGACTTTCTTCATAGAAAATGTGATTGACTATGTAGACAATCTTAAGAATTCATTTATTAAAAGCCACTAGAACTAACAAGTTAATTCAACAAGGTTACAGGATACAAGATTAATAGACAAAAAATAATTTGTATTTATAGCTACAATCAGAAATTCAACAAAAAAATACATTTGCAAGAGGACCAAAAAATATAAACTACTAAGAAATCAGTTTAACAAAATGTGTGACAGGTAATACATTTACAACAAAACATTACTGAGAAAAGTTAAAGTAGACTTAGATAAGAAATCTGCTGTGTATAGAATTACATCCTGCTACACTCCAATATAATGGCATTTGGAGAGGACCCTGCAGCAGGTGGTAATGAGATTTAGATGAGATCATGAGGGTGAATATTGAATGTTACTGGTTAATGGGTACAAAGTTTCTGTTTGGGGTGATGGAAAATTTTCGTGATGATGGCTGCACCATATTGTGAATATAATTAATAACACTGAGTTGTATACTTAAAAATGGTTCAAATGACAAACTATGTTATACCTATTTTACCACAATAAAAATCTTGATGTACAAAGAAACTCTAGAATGCTTTTTTCATAGAAATCTAGAAGTTAATTGTAGAAGAACAAGAAAATATAAATGACCCTGGATAGCCAAAACTATTTTGAAAAGAACTAAGATGGAAGAGTTACATATCTGATATGAAGATTCATTATAATGCTATAATAATCAAGACAATTTAGTACTGGTGTTAAGTGTAGATATATAGATCAATGAGAGAGAACAGTGTCCACAATTAGGTTTATATTTGATCAGTTAATTTTTGACAAAGGGCCAAGGTACTTCGATAGGGAGAGGGGTCTTTGCAATGAATGATGTAGAACATCTGTATATGCACATAATTAAATAACCTGTGACCTGTCTTCACATCATACATAAAGTTAACTCAAAATGAATCATAAGCTTAAATGTAAAAACTAAATCAGTACGTCTCCTAAAAGAAGAACACTTTGCAAAAGCCCAAAATTGATAAATTGAACTTCACCAAAATTAAAATCTGACCTGGATGTTCCATTAAGAAAATAAGAAATTAAGCCACAAACTGGGAGGAACTGGAACAAAGGGGTTTATATATATATATATATGACTTCATATATGTATGAATTGGTGTGTGTATGTTGATACAAGGACTTGCATCCTGAATGTAATAACTAACAACTAACAACCTAACAACAAGACAAAAACCCATTAAAAAATGTCAAAAGATTTGAACAGGTACTTTATAAAAGAAAATATATAAATGGCCACTAAGTACATCAAAAATCCACAATTACATTAGTTGACAGAAAAATGCAAATTCATACCACATCAAGATACCATTAGAAATCCATTAGAATGGTGAACAATGAAAGTAAAAACCAAGAGCAAACGGAAGACTCATACAATGCTGGTGGGAAAGTAAAATGCTGCCACTACTTGGTAAAGCAGTTTGGCAGATTTCTTATAGAGTTAAAACACTTCTCTGTCATAATCCAACAATCCCAAGAATAATTAAATCATATGCCTATGCTTACAAGGATACCATAGCAGAGTTACTCATAATAGCCACAAAAAAAAATAGTTTGAGGACAGAATTTGGAGTCATTGGCAGCCCAGGGACAATCTCCCCCTGTGCCCAGCTGGGAAATGCCCACATTCTTTTCCACCACCAGTATACATATCCCAGGCAAACTGCTCTAGAGACAAAAGAAAGAATATGCAGCATATTCCTCCAACAGAAGACAGCTGCTCTCAGTATTGGGTAGTGGACACAGAACTCAGGAAATCTCTGCCATGGCTAGCTCTCTCCAGGGTTATGGAGTTTAATGCACTATTTTATCTGTGAGGGATAAGAAGATGTCTATGCATTGTTGTCATTTTCATTGTCTTTATAACCAGGAAATATCTCTAATTCTCAATCTCCCACCTCCAAGATAGTCCCTTAGAAAATCTATCAGCAACTCTCATTTTCTACCAGAAATGATTTTAAAACATGGAAAATATAACCAACATAGTAGGTTACATTCTTCTTTGAGCAGTAAGAGTTCATTCTGCAAGTTTTCTGAATTTCTCAATAAAGTTCAGGCAACTTCTAATACTAATACCAATGCTAATATTATAGTTTGAAAACATTTCAGGTTCTTAATCCAAATCCTCAGAGGTCTACAATGGGTCTTGAATTAGGGTCCAAAGATCTGCATATTAATTCTTCCCTGGTGATTCCAGTGCAGAGAGACTTCAAACATAGTTGGACACATGCGGCTCTGATCACTGTTTTGTTGCTTTGCCAGAGAAACTTACAGAGACACTTTCCAGTCTTCCATTTAGGTTGGAGTGAGCTGACAAACAGGATAGATAATAACCAAATACATAGTCATGGTCAATTCTGTTACTATATAATTTCTTCCAACTGTCGCTCATGAAAATATACCATGGTTATTTCTGCATGGGGCAACATGTAACTCATTGTTGACCTTGCTTCTGTTAAACAAACTTTAAATATGAAGTGACACTGGTTCTATAAACAGCAACATCCCAGGAAAACAACCCATAAAAAAATCTTTACATTGAACTCCTAGAGAATGGCAGCACAGATTGCTTTAAAAAATATCCCACAAAATAGCTTGCTGTCATTGATTAAACTTCTTCTGAGAATAGGTGTGAACTCCTACAGGTGGCATCCATATGGGGAATTAGTCCCTTCCCACCTACATAAGAAAATCTATAAAACCTCTTCCATAACAGTAAAAGAAAGGGAAGACAATGTGTGCCAAGAAATTTTGCAACTTGTACATGGAAAGCATACGGCAAACTGGGGAGCAATCCGTGTTCTTGTAATGGTGTTGTGTCAAATAGAACAGATAGCTAAACGACGGAAATTGAATTGATGGAGAATATATCAAAGTCTGAACTAAGAACAATGGTAGACAGACGGACAATCTTCCACAATTATATCTGCATTTGGTGTTAAACATGACCAATTGTTCAACATAAGCCCATAGGGCCAGGATGTGATGCCAAAGATTGGTAAGTAGAAGAAAACTGGGTTGATAACAGAGAAAGGATCGCCCACAACCAGCCAGGGAGATGTCTTCTTAGCTCTTATGTTAAGAGTGTCACCGACAATTTAATGAGTGACGTTGACAGTTGATCCCAGAACAGCATGTAGTTAATGCTAGTTTACAAACTTCCAGGAGCTACCCAGGTGTTATCTGAAAGCATCCCCCTTACACAGAGGGCAGGGAGAGATAGAGAAGCTGACAGACCACTCCAGATGGATAGGTGGCAGGTTTAATAGGCAAGGAAACTTACTCAATGAGGTTTGTTTGGACAGTTACAAGATGCGTAGTTTCCCGCACCTGCACACCAGAATCTTAAAAGTTTATATTAAGGACGGACTTAACTGGGTTCAGTTACATATATAGGAGGCCTTAACTGGGTTTAGTCATATGCACAGTACAGACAGTCTCACCACATTACCATCTTAAGGCTGTGTTCTTGAGCAACTTCTTACATAGGGAAGGCAAACAGAGAGCACATTCCAAGCACAAGGAGGAAATGGGGAGCCCCCAATTACCCAGGTCCAGCTCAATGGTCACATCAGGTCAAATCTTGATGATCTTACCCAAGTTATATCAGTATGTAATTCATTTTAGATTTTTCATGCTAAATTAATTAACTATTTAGTTCAGTTTAAACAGTTTATTTTGCAGAGTGTAGCTCCTCATTCTTAGTAAATCCTCCTAAGAACTATAGAACCACATGATTAAGAAAAAGTATTCAAACCAGGTGAATCCAATCAACAACTACAATTACGATCAGATAAGATCGTAATTAGTGGCTCTTTTAGGAAAGATTTTAAAGAAAATTCACTATGAATGCTTTATTCTATATAAAAAAAGATATGGATATGAATTTAATTAAGCTATCTCAAGAACCAGATAATGGAGAAACAAATGAGATAAAAAGAAAGATTGCAGAACTAAGGGAACAAAGTGCGAGTCAAAAGAACACCAATAAATTAGTAATATTAAAGAACTGAATAGACAAGGTTGACAAATTACTCACTAGAAAAAACATTTGAGAAAAATCACTGAATGTGGAGAAAAAGTACAGAAACAATCATAAGAAGAGTAACATATACAGAAAATAATAAAAAGGTAGGGAACACAATAAATATTCTAATATTAAGGGACTAAATAAATCTGTAGATTAAAAGGACATAGGCAATTCCAAGAAAAAATGATAAGCAATGATCATCAGCAAAAAAGAAAGAGCTTTAACTTTTCCTCCAACTTCAAAGATGAAGAAAACCACTTAGTTTTCAATTCTTGCTATCTATTCATCTATATGTCTAAGCATGAAGAGATTTCTAAAATAATAAAATCATAACTATATATACAAAGTGGAATTAGAGTACATTTTCTTTGTAATTTTCTCTATTACTTGTATATTTATAATAAATGTGGGTTATTATTAATATAAAGAAAGGAAAACAGGAAGGAAGGAAGAAAGGAAAGAAGGAAGGAAGGAAGGAAGGAAGGAAGGAAGGAAGGAAGGAAGGAAGGAAGGAAGGAAGGAAAAGTAAAAAGGAAGGAGACTATTGATTTGCCAAAATATTATTTTATCATTTTCCTAGTTATCTACTTATTACAAAAGGAAAAGTAGGAAAAAGAAAAGGAGTAAGAGAAAAAGAGAATAATAATTCACTTTATGTTGGTCATAAATTGTATGTGTGAACTCTTGGGAATATCTGCTTATACCTGATACAGTAGACTGTAATGGTCCATGATGTTGCCTGATATTTATCTCTGACTTGAGGTATCTAAAAGAGAACTCCATGTTTGTAGAGACCCAATGGTGCTACTGATGAAAAGAGATCTGTATTTCATAAATATTTACACACTGCTCTACAAGAGCAGAGAAACAACTCAGTGTGCCTGATGCTTTCCCACTTAAACAGACTCAACAAAACAATTGTGAATCCTTTTCTACATCTAGTTATCTTTCTACCAGATCTTTAGTAAAATGTCAATTCCCTGAAGACATCACCCGTGCTTTCTCTTTATTTCAGATAATGTGTGGGTTTGCATGGGAGAAGTACTAGAAATAAAGAATCAAACTGTAAGCTAATTGATGGTTCTAATGATGATATTATTTCAAACCCCCTAAGGCTGCCTGTGAACTATTTTGACCAGACACAATCTCCATGAAGGTGCAGCTCTAAGTGACTCTGCAGAACACAATTTTGTTTGCAATGAATCTCTTATAATTATGTTATCTCCTTCTAATCACTTACTTGCATTTCATTTAGGTTTTTAGCAACCAGTTCACTGCAGACCTCTCCACCACTATGATAAGCACTATTTTTAGTAAGTCAGATATTTCATCTTCTCTACGTCTCCACTGTGCTCACCTTAAAAGACCCAAACTCTGTTAAAATCCAACTTTCTATAGCACGCCAGCATCTGAAAGTGGCTGGAGAGAAAATTCACTTGAGTTACTTTATCTAGTATAAACTTTTAAGAAAGAAGTTTAAGGAAGTTATTTATTTTCTCAAAATAAAAATATGACCACCAACCTCAAAAAAGACATCACAACCCACATCCTTCTATGGTCCCATAGTAAATTCATTTGCCTACTCTTCCAAAAAATTATTTTACATATTTTCCTCTCACCTTAAACCCTCCCTACACCTTTTCCCCTTTACCTCTCACTTTGGGATGATTGCTTGACTTCTTTTTCACCGAAAAACCAAAAGCAATAAGAAAAAAAGTCCTCATGTCCCATCATCAAATCTTCTAACCTAGTTGCATCTGACTCATTGACGGTCTTTCCTCCTGAAGTGATGGGTGACCTCTCCCTGGTCTCTACAAATCAACCCTCCACAGTACACTGGATGCCAGCCCTTCTCATCTATTCAGAATTTTGCTACTAGAATCCTTCCCTCCTTTTCTGCTCCCTTCTCAGGTTTTCTCTCTCAACTGGACCACCCACCAGCATGTAAAAAATGCTATAAAAAGCCGTTCACCTTGAAAAGCAAACAAGCAAAACAAACTTCCTTGATCTTATTTCCCCTTCAGCTTCTACCCATTTCTCAGCTGCTCCTTTGGGAAACAGTGTTTATGTTTGCTCTCATTCACTCCATAATTGACTCCACTGAGACTGACTCCACCATTCCCAAGGAGCTGCTCAAATCAAGGTCATTAACAACCTCTTCTTGCCACATCTGTCTCCAAACTGCTTAACTTCTGTAAAGTGTTAACTAACTGGATAATAGCTTTGTCCTTCAATACTTCTGTCCCTTGGCTTCCAAAAAATGCTTTTTAGAACCCGTCATTTTCTAACAGATGATCTCAGGCTCTTTGTGTATGAAATTAACATGAATTGTGGGTTTATGTTGATGGATTCAGCCTTTGTTTTCAGTTATGAGAACGGGTTGACATTTTTGTTTGATTACCACTCCCATTTTTTAAAAAATAGAGGATACATTGACCCCTCATAACTGCAGGAGAGGTTTTATTTCAATATGGTGGTAAAATATATAAGGGTTTTTAGTACCATTTTATGCTCTATTTCTTGAAAAATGTTCCTCTTACCATAAGAAAACATTTTATCCTTTAGGGAAGAATCCTTGATTCTCCTCTATCACTTTGCTTTACTTTATATTAATAACTTTTTTCATTAACTTTACTATTAACTTTTGGCTTCTAGCAATGTTTTATCGCGAGTGAATTCTTTCAGACAACCATAGGGTAATATGGTAAGGATTAACATCTTAATAAAGGAGAATAACTTTTTCGCATTCTTACAAAGTTCAAGTCCAAGATAATTTTATTATTTTATTTTTTTAGGTGAAAGGAGAGGAGATAGTGAGGCAGATTTCCACATGTGCCTCAAGATCCTGGCAACCCCCGCCTGGGGCCAATGCTTAAACCAACTGAGCTATCACCAGAGCCAGTGTCACACTTGAACCAATTGAGCCACTGGCTACAGGAGGGGAAGAGGGAGAAAAAAAGGAGAGGGAGGGGAAAAGAATCAGGTGGTTGTATCTCCTGTGTGCCCTGACCAGGAATCGAACCTGGACGTCCATAGGCCCGGCCGATGTTCTATTCACTGAGCCACCAGCCAGGGCTGATAATTTCCTTATAGTCATAGTAAGGATAAGCTTTTTCATGGCTTTTAATTTATTTTAATTTATTGTGTTTACATAGATTCAAGTATCCTACTGAATATAGCCCCCTACCCCCATGTTCCCCTCAACATCCCCCTGCCCCCCTCCCTCCTTCCCTCCAGGATTTGCTTTTCTGCTCTCTATAATGCTGTGTTATTTATATGTAATTTCACCAATTTTAAAGACTTGAAACAAAAGTCTGTCTTAAACTATATTATCAAGTATCTCCTCTACATAAATCCATACACATAGCTATTACTTAAGCAACTCCAACAAGATTACAGGACTCAGATGTCAAAGATGCCCAATATATAGCAGTAAAATTCATTGCAAAAAGGCTACTGTTAAAGTCCCTCATTTCCAGTAGTTTCAGCAGCTGTAACAAAGTTCAGCGCATTGCCAGGCTTCAACATTGCCATAAAACATGTATTTATACCTAACGGAGTCACCTCACCAAATTTTTTAAAAAGTTATAGGCACCTAGTATTTGAAGATCATCCACACTGCTTGTCAGGATTAATTGTTTCTTTCAGTTTAATCTGAAAGTATAAAAACAATGAAGCAAATTAAGATAAAAAAACAAAACAAAACAAAATAATTGAACTAAGAGATACAGTCCCCACCAGTCCTCTCCATTTTTCCCTTTCAGGCAGATGTATTTGAGCACATAATACAAAGCATAAATTGCATTTTGGGGGTTGGGGAGAAATTCCTCATGTAGGTTCAAATATCTAGGTAGGGTTGACTATAATCTTAACATTAACATGATAGATAGAAAAAATTTTAACTGTAATCCTCATCCTAGTCCACTTTGCATCTGATTCAAATAATGATCTTCCCTCTAGAAAACTTTAAAAACATTTGGCCATAAGGGCATGAAGAAAGAAGATAAACAGGTCTAAATTTCAAATTTCTACATTTGAAAGCCAAATTATGCTTATAAATACAGTGCTGTTAAAATTCTCTCTCATGCCTCAAGACCTGGGTACCACGTTGTCCGCAATGTGTTTGTAAAATGTATGTGCTATTTTCTAAATTATGTAAAAGTATTGGCATTTTATGTTGAAATTTAATCTCTTGGTGTTTGTTCAGATTAACTATTAAAAGTAAAACCTTTACCTAAGCCTTGTTTTAGTCTTATAATAGCATTTCAGCTTGATTTAATTTAAATTTGTTATTTTCAAATCAATTCATAGTATAAAAACAATATTCAAAAAGTCTAAGGCCAGTGGTTATAAAACCTCAATAATTGATCGTGATAATATTGTCCATATTTTTGTAGGTTGTTGTCTATGTAGCATAAGTAAAAAGTCTATCTATTGCTTGTCACTCCCTCCAAGAAAAAGCAATTGAAAATCAACTTCTCTGATTTTTCAGTCTTTCAAATATATTTTTACCTACATCAGTGAGATAGATCATTTAAGAAACTCTCATTAGAAAGCATTACATGATACATGTCCCCATTATATCTCAAATTTCAAAATCGTATCTTCCATTTGTTTTGTTTTGTTTTTTTCTTGTCTAAGTTTGCCAGGCTGAGTTTGAGTCATGTAGCTTTTCCTGAAGTGACAGGGGAGACCAATGATGCAGAACTTACACATTTTCCATCTCTGCACAAAATCATTTAACTTTGATTAAAGTGACTGTCCACCAGGGGTTTGACTGAATTGACAGACTTTACCTGTTAAGAAATCAATTCTTTCAATCAACAGGGTAAATCTGATTGTATCTCAGATATGACCTAAAAGTGATTTTTATATCAATGTTGAGATAGCCAATCCAAAGCAATCACTAAAGAATAAAGTAATTAAAAATGTACCAAACTGACACTAACACTTCTTTAACTCATTACCTATGTCTACATTACTTTGGAATCTTAATCATTTCAATTTAATCTCTGTGATTTAGTTCCATAGTACACTAAAGTTTTAATAAAATTTTTCTCACACATTTATCCTAGCTTCATTTTTTTTTATCCTAGCTTCATTTATCATCACACTCCTTATGAAGCATGAATGATACAGAAAGTATCACCTGACGTACTTTCATAGGAAACCTAACCACTGCTTCTACAACCCATTGGGCAGGAAGCAAATTCATGAAAGGAAAACGGAAGTCTCACTCTAATTATGTCCTTAATCTTGTATGTGTCAAATCAAATGGTTTAAATGAAGTTAACAATAAAGAAAATGTTTTTACTTTATCACAAAAATTATGGAGCCCTAAAATTTCACAGATTAAAGCACCCCTTATTTGGAATTGTGATAAATCTAGATTTTTTTTTCTTGTTGAAGTTTATATTGGACTCAGTGTAGCAAGAAGTTATTTTACTTCAATTTTTTTTTCAACTCTTAAAACATGGCCACAAAAAGCTTAGTTCAGTGTCTGTATGTCTAACACTTCTCCAAACATTTGACAAACTCTCTTTATATAGAGAGAGATTTAGTGTATTGATTTGAGAGAGACAGAGACAGAGACAAAGACATGGACCTGTTCTCGTATGTGCCCTGACCAGGGATCGAACCCATAACCTTTGCACTTCAGGACAATGTTCTAACCAACCGAGCTATCCAGGCAGGGTGACAAACTCTCCTTTTAAGAAAATTTATCTCAGGTTCAATCTTTCTCCAGGCAACAGAAGCTGGCCAAAACTTAATAATGTCATTGCCATCACATTATATTTATTTTTATAGTTGCCTTCTGTTTTCAGCAGAGGACACCAGCTTTCTATTCAGAGTATTAATATAAAGTTTTCTGTTTAAATAAATTTAGATTTCAAAGTGAATCAACTTAGAGAAAATATTGAGTAATAACTGTACAGATGGTAAGCAAGTATGTCTAAAAATCATGGAAGTGGTAAAAATGGCTAGATGTTAAGAAGCAAATAATATATATAAAACCATACATTAAAAAATTATGTATGAAACCATAAGAGGCAAACCATCTACTTGAGTGAACAAATTAATCCCAATTCCTTCCTCAGTATTTACCTGCATACCATTGTGTTCATTCTCAATGACTCCTCTTTATTTATTAAAGTGGATCCATACAGTTCTAATGTTATAGAAATGTTTATCTGGAACCTATGTACTCTTATTGATCAATGTCATCCTGTTAAATTTAATTTTCTAAATAAAATTTAAAAAAATAAAGTGGGTCCATCAAAACTATTACTCTACAATATTTTCATAGCTTTTGTTCAGTGCAGTACAAGCCTGAAAGTTATAAAACTGAGCCCATTAGGGAAAAATGCCTAATTTGAAAAGTTTATTCAACAAATGCTTATGAATCACTCATACATCCAACATAATAATCCAGATTTAGGGTAGGGGCAAAAACAGTTATGTGTCCATTCATTATTTAAACTTACTGCTTTAGTCGCTATAATATTTAAAGACACATGTTACATAGGATTTCACTGAAGTAAGAGAAGAAGGAAAAAGAAGGAAGTTCAAAAGGAGGAGGGGGAAGTTGAGGTAGGGAGGACAAGGAAAAGAAAGAAGACAGGGAGAGAAATAATTATTAAGTAAGGATCCTGAACTCAGAGATTACCATCTAGTTCATTATTACTTATTACTGTCCTTGAGCTTTTCTTATTGTCCTCAATAGTCTTTCATTTTCTCACATATTGCTTTTTTTTACAAAGAAAAAGTCAATGTATTATTCAGTCAGAGGTTATATTTAAAAGGCATTTCCTCTGAGTGTCAGATTCTATAAAACTCAGTAACAAATTCGTGGAATACAAAACAGCACAACCTTAAACCTGTAACAACATTCTTTGTGAAAGCAGTGATTGCTGCCCCAGAAAGGAAAGGCCTCAACAAATACATTATTCATAAAATAAAAAAAAAGTCACAGTCCTCACTTGAACATATGCATCTAATATGAAAACTCATATGCAAAGCATGACCTGAGATGTAATTATATAAAGTAAAATTGTTGTAATGAGCTGCTATCCTTTATGGTGCTTCCAATTTCTACTGGATTAGTACATCTCACTTAGGATGAATAGAGTCACGGTGCTGTGATAACATATTTATTAAATGACTTGCATTTATATTCTTTCTCCCTCCTCACTCTGTGTCTGGAGCACATGAGAAGTTCGCCTTCATAAAAAGACAAAATCTATTTTGTTCTAAAGAAAGGTGGTTGTTTTTTAACACAAAAATGGATTTTGATGTTCAATGCCTAAAGGAGATTTTCATTTCTGATGTACTCAAGACAGATTTCCCAAAAACGTTTTGTACCATATGTACTCATACATCACTGTTTTCTAAAAAAAAATTAAAATCTTAAAGATTACAAGACTTTCTTCATACTCTAAATTCTGTATGACAGTATTTTCTGTTCCACCTTCTCATGACATGCCGTCTCAATGAATTTTAAACTTTTTTTCCATTGGTTGAGATGGGGGAAGGGAGAGAGAGAAAAAGAAGCATCAACTTAATGTTTCACTTAGTTGTGTACTCATTGATTGTTTCTCGTACTTACCCTGAGCAGGGATGTAACCCATGATCTCGGTGTGCGGAAACAACACTTTATCCACTGAGCCACCCAGCCAAGGCCCCCGAATGCATTTTTAAGCTGATGATGCAGTTTACCTAAATGGTATGGCTGCTCTCTAATTTAGCCTCATTTGTATTGACTGCTCACCTTTCCCCAAAAGCATTATAAAACAGCTAACAAAGCCAGTAAACACAAAACGTTAGAAAGGAGTAAATCAACTTTCATCATTTCATCACTTAATTTCAACCAAAAGTGTGGAAGGAGAGGTAATATTTGGTATCAAAGAGATTGAACCCCCAACACTGGTCCTACAGGAAATGTGGATGTGGCAATGCAGCCTGCATTCCTCTCCCCTTTAGTCATTTCACCAGATTCTGGGGCCAGTTCTACTCCCCTGCAGCATCACCAGATTCTGGGGCCAGTTCTACTCCCCTGCAGCAAAAGATGGAAACATGGGTCTACATATTAGTGACCCCCCACTTCCATCTGAGAACTATCACACTTCTGGTAACTGACACCGGGGTTCCTTCTGCCCTGGCCCATCTGCACATGGAGCCACAGTCTGATAGCTGCATCTTTTCCTGCCTTTACTTCCCATTCAACACTGATGCCATGCACCAGGCACTGTGTTAGCAATGGCAAACTCAGGAGTGCCAAGAGCAAGAGCACTCATAAATTCCTACAGTTTTAGATATTCTGTCTCCTATGGAAGCTTCATCTAAATTTGCTTCCCATAAAAGTAAAAATATTGTTATTTTTCTTCTCTAATGTGAACGAATTTGCAATATTCCATCATTGCAGCCATTTGGGTCTTCAATTCCACTTAAATAGCATTTTACTGCCTCAGATGTTATAATGAAAGCTTTTGCTTATTCTTCTTGCAACATGTTTCCTTTGCTTCTCACTACAGCTTCAGTGATGTTCTTGGGTTGATGGCTCCCTTAATTAACTCCTCATCATGTAGCATTGCTGGGAGTTACTTGATAATTGGAAATGAATACCTCAAAATTATTATTTTTACCATATAGCTGTGGTTAATATTTCACAAGATACACCATTTCCCTCTTATTTCCTAAACCCTGTCATTAAAGGAAAAGAAGGTTACAACTTCAGGAAAGAGAATAACGGGGCTATCCCAAATCTAGGATCTTCTTGGGTGTTTGGGTGTTCTTTCAGTTCCCTGTTGCTTAGGTCTAACGCAGCCTTCTTGCAGATAGAATGGGAAACACGACTCACATGCTGAGGCCATTGATAAGGCAGTGAACTAACTCGGGACCTCTTATTTCTACACCTTTTGTGGAGTAAACAATAAAGAGCCTTGTGGTTTATACCACTTGTAATCAAGAATTATTTTACAGCTCTGGCTGGTTGGCTCACTGGTAGAGCATCTGCCTGGAGTATGAAAGTCCCCAATTCGATTCCTGGCCAGGGCACACAGAAGCACCCATCCGCTTCTCCACCCTTCCCTTTCTCCTTTCTCTCTCTCTCTTTCTTCTCATCCTGCAACCAAGGCTCCATTAGGGCAAAGTTGGCCTGGGCACTAAGGATGGCTCCATGGCCTCCACCTTAGGCACCAGCATGGCTCCAGTTGCAATGGAGCAGTGGCCCAGAAGGGCAGAGCATAAAACCCTAGTGGGCTTGCCAGGTGGATCCTGGTCAGGTGCATGAGGAAGTCTGTCTCTCTACCTTCCTGTTTCTCACTCAAAAAAATATAAAAAAGAAAAAAAAAGAATTTTTTTTACCTGCACACCTAAGCATCTGGTTGCAATCTCAGAGATCTGTACAAGCATGGCTGGACCAGTTTGCTGGATCTATCAAGGATGGGTGGAGGGACTCAAGATAAAGCAGGGAAGAAGTCAGACTTCTGGTGATGCCTGTTCTGAACTTCTCAATCAAGTCTTCCCTGATAGTTTCCTTTAGTTTGGCTGTCTACAGTGAACGTGAACCGTCATCTTCTGCTCTGTGGCAGGAGAGCAAAGACATGCAGACTGCCACAGTCACCTCAGATCCACTCTTTTCCCCTGGCATGGACACTTAGGCCACACCAAGTGCTAGCTAGTCCACAGAGGAGAAATAAGGGCAGTTACCTGTGGACCAAAAGGAAGGCTGTAAACAGGAGTGTGCTGGCAAACTGGCTCTCTGTAGTAAGAGTGGATGAAGGGGAGTAGATGTGTTTCCAGTTTTTATGGCATACACAATCCCAGCAGAGATTTCAAACTTCCCACAGCTTGACTGCCAGCTAACAAAATCCCCGAATATTTAACAATCAATTCTGGAAAGTCAACGCCAGATATTAATTTAATGAGCTATCTTCCCCCCCCCTCCTTTTTTTTTTCCTGAGAAGCCACTGTGTACCAACAGGAGGCATGGCTGAAGGAAAATCAAGCATATAAAACTTATATTCAATTCTTCTGTTTACAGATTTTATAGCCTTGCTGCAAAGTTCAGGAACACATATAAGAAAGAACCAAAAATCACTTCTAAGGCAACATACTTGCAAGTGAAAATAAACTTAAAGCAAAGTGATGTGTAAGCACCCACAGGAAAAGGAAAATGATTACAACAGCCCATCTCATAGGGTGGTTGAAAGGTCCAATGAGATCACAGATGAACGGCTTTTGGTGAGGCACAGGCCACCACAGAAATGTAAAGGATTATTCCTCATTGAATAAAATGAGGCTAATCAAACAAGGCAACATCTGGGTCCCCAGAACATGGCAATTGATGATGACAAGGTCAAAGATGGAAAGGCAGGATGCCTAGGGGTACTGGGAAGACTGGGCAGCAAAAAGAGCTCTGTGACCATAACAATAGTGCAATGACTTGTGTTCACAGAACCAAATTATTTTCTTTCACACCATTTTTTCAATCCATTTATTATACAACCATACCCAAGACCTTAACTCTAATGTTTCAAAATCTGCACCTTCAAAACTGTCCTCAAGGGCTGTTTTTAGGACACTCAGGATAAAGACTTCATGATCTTCAGAACAAGTTTCCCCAAATTCAAGAACCGACTATGGATGGCTTAGTAAATTAAAAGCGTGGTCTTTGGGACTGAATTCTGGCTCTGCCATTTGCTACCTGTGTGCTTTGTGCAAGTAACTTAAGCTCTTGATGCCTCAGTTTCCCTATCTATACATGACAATGACAGTTTTTAACTAATAATGTGGTTTTATGGATTAAATGAACTAAGGCATACAAAATATCTAGTGCAATACCTAGCACATGGTAAGACTTCAATAACAGATGCTATAATTATTGATTTTAAAAGCATCACGTACAAAATTTGAATCAAAGTCCTCTTAAATAAGCAGTAAAGATATTATAGACAATTAAATAGTTTCACCACCTATCCTTTAAATCAGCGAGGAGCTTACCTTCTATGACTTAAGGTTTCAATTTCACCCTCTGACTGGCCTTCTTGTGATTAAAAGTCCACTAACCAATAGCAAGAAAGTGGCTTAATACTTTGTGCACATCCAACATGGAAGGGAACAAAGAAAAGAGAGAGAGAGAGAGACCCTAGGAAGAAAGAAGAGTAGTCTTTCTGACCCTCTGACCCATGTCTCCTCCTATCGGGTCACCTGATCATCCTGAGACCACATCCTGAGGTCACTTCCTGTGACCAGAGTGTTAGGTCACAGCACATGCTGATTCACTAGAGCTGGGATGTTTGGGAAATTAGAGGTTCAGGTAGGAAGAGCAAAGACAGGAGGTGGATACGAGGCATACAACATACAAATGGCCCCTATAATTTCAAAAGCATTTTCTTATCTGTTAACCTCAAACCACAAGATAAAGGCCATTCAACAATACATGTGATTTGAACTTGGACTACTTTTTGTTCTAGTCAATACCATATTACACTGAAAACATGATGCTGGCTGCTATTCACTCTTCCCCTTGGTTTTTCTATCTCCATAAAAATGGCAGAGAAAGAGGAAGTTCTTTAGACAAAATACCTTACTAACTTCAGTTGTAGTTGTTACTGTATTTTTTTATAGAGCTAATTTCTTTATTTCATTATATTTATATATATATCAAGGTATAGATGGATATAGAAATACACCAACCCAACCAGCTATAAAGAAGAATTCACTCAAACAGTTTCATTGCTGAACAATGACAAATAATTTGAATGATTTAGTCAAATCGACTGCCAGAATTATAACCACTTGTTTTGAGACATCCATGAAGATGAACCCCTCCCCCCATAAAACTATAAAGCATATATTTTTGGTACCTCTTGCATGCCTTTTACTCACTCTTTTTGTCATACAAACCAGCTTAAGTTTTTGAATTAGCACTGTCCCAGTTCTCAAATCTCATGTTCCTCCTTATAACAGTAGCTTTCTATAATTATAATGAATGAAAGTCTGAATTATGTCTACTCTCGTCTACTGGACAAAAAAAAACAAAAAAAAAACATACAAATTTCTGGAGAAGAAAAAGCTATAAATGTAATAAATGAAATCCCTCCCACAATAAAGGGAACTAGAGCCTTGACCCCTGCTCTCTGTTTGGAGCACTACCCCTCCAATGGGTGTGAGACCACAGCAGAAATCTAAACACAGCCTTAGTTCACACATCCCAATGCTAGAGACATTGAAAGAACCAGAATTAGCTAAAATGAAGTCGAAAGAAAACACATTCTTCATGGATCCCACATATGACACACTTCTCTTTATATAATCCCCATAATCAAATGGATTCTTGAACAACAAAGCCAGGGAAAGGTGTAAAGTCAGGGAAATTGAGAGTGATGGAAGCCTGTTATTCATACCAGCTGTGCTGCTTTGCCTCTGTGCCCTATGTAGCTACACATCTATCTATCAAAAGAAGATATCCTAAAGAACAGCCTGATGGCAGAGATGAATTCCAATCTGACAAATTCAATGAACTAAGAAATGAACTATACTATAAACCATTGCTCTTTCTCAATCCAAACAGAGAAAGAAAAAGGAAAAGAGATCCTGAAGAAACTTACCTTCTCTACAGGAAATAACTAGGTAATGTGGGAAGTGTTTACTGAATTTCTGACATCATCTCTGGGTAATCTAAAACCATGTAGAAATTAAGCCTTTCACAAAATGATTTTAAGAGTTTTATGTTAAAATGTAGCTTTGTTTGTTCATGGTGTTTTCAAACATGAGGCGTTTTTTCCCCCAACAAATAATGAATTTTAGACTGCAAATCCTAAATAGAAAGTTTCTCGAAATTTTCCACTTTTCAACCAATCGTGTGATATCGTGGAGACACTGCCATATTCATTTATTCATCTACTCGATGCATGGGATTCACTATTTTTCTGTAAAATAAAAATGTACATCTTGATTAATGAGACAATCTGAGAAGCAATTGTTCTAACTTTTCTAAATTTCATACTTATTAATTTCAATAAATTTTCACTAATTTCTGCATGGTGAAATTGATTGAGTGGAGATATCTCATCTGTCTTACAAAAGCCTTTATTACTACAACTGTAATTAATTGTGTTTTTAATATCATTTTGTGATCTTTTCATTAATACCGCAAAAGCTGTGCATACCTACCATCACAAAATGTAACACTGCTTTAAGTAGCTAATCTCAAATTTTACTGCAAGGTATCCCAGGTTATCAAATTGATTGTGTCATGAGCCATGAGCCCAGAATATGGCATTTAAATGAGTGTACAGCAGTGTGAACTGACAAATCTCCTGCTCTGCCCCATGCTTGCTGGGGAGAGTACTTGGTCAGTTGATTGCTGTCACCTTTGCCCTTGCCATTTGACATGTGCAGGCACCCAAAAACCTACATCTTGTGTACCAGGGCAGCAGCAATAAAAATGGAGAATAGCTAGAGGTATTTGTAAAGGTAAAGAAAACAGCCAACTTCATGATATAAACAAATGATGCCATAAATGGCATCGAGATTTCAAACGTAAGCAATGAGAAAAAGGTGTCATCACTTTCAGAAACTAAAAAACTGAGGTAGGAGCTGATGAGCATCATTTGAAAATTGCTGGGTATGGAGCCCCAGAGAGGCAATCCAGTTTAAAACTAGTAAGCAACTGGCCATAGCACAGTGAAACCTAAGCGAGAGAATGGGGGAGCAAATGTAGAGTTGTGAGTAAAGATAACAGCCATCTGAAGAAGAAGAAGAACATCCAGAGAAAGAGGCTGGGACAGAGAAAGCAACATGAATGAATGGGTGAACATGAGTGTGAGGGCTTAAAGGATGCTAGAAGTTAGAATAGAGCAGGAGGATAAAAAGGGATGCAGGAAAAACACAAGGAAGAACAGCAGGGTAGAGAAGAGCCTCCACATACATGCATTCATTCTTAATGCATTCAGCAAAATATTACTGAGGATCTACTCAGCGCTGGGCACTCTGCTAGATACTGGAGTGGAGGGCACAGCCTGGTGCAAAGAAACATGACCTCTACCCTCATGGAGTTTCTAGTCTAGAGTGGAGAAGAGAGCAAGCCACCAGGCAAATACCAAAACTGCCCTTCCCCCTTCAAGTAACTATAATTGCAATAAATGATCCAAAAAGAAGGCAGGCAGGGTTCAGGCACTGGGGGCATACATATACAGTGTGTTTGTAAAGTCATGGTGCGCTTTTGACCAGTCACAGGAAAGCAACAAAAGACAATAGAAATGTAAAATCTGCACCAAATAAAAGGAAAACCCTCCCAGTTTCTGTAGCATGATGTGGCAGCATGTGCGCATGCGCAGATGATGATGTAACACCGTGTATACAGTGGAGCAGCCCACGGCCATGTCAGTCGAGATGTGGACAGTATAGAGGAAAGTTCAGTGCGTTCTGTGGCTCGCTAAATTCAAATCCGTGAACAAAGTGCAACATGAATATTGGTGTGTTTATAACAAAGCGCCACCACATAGGAATAACATTACTCGGTGGGATAAGCAGTTGAAGGAAACCGGCAGTTTGGTGGAGAAACCCCGCTCTGGCAGGCCATCAGTCAGTGATGAGTCTGTAGAGGCTATACAGGATAGCTACCTAAGGAGCCCGAAAAAAATCTGTGCGTGTGTGTGCTCGACAATTACACCTAAGCAAGACTACAGTTCATAAGGTATTAAAAAAAAGTCTCTATTTTACGGGGTACAAATTGTGGCTGTTGCACGCTATCAAACCGGCGGATAGACCCACACGATGAGTGTTTGCTACAGATATACTTCAGGAGATCGACAATGATGCAAGATTTTTGCAGAAGATTGTGTTTAGCGATGAGGCGACCTTCCATATCTGTGGACATGTTCATCACGTTAACATCCGAATATGGGCTGCTGAACATCCTCATGCCTACATTGAGTATGAACGTAACACCTCTAAAGTGAACATGTGGTGTGGCCTGATGCATGATAAGGTGATAGGCCCATTTTTTTTCACGGAGCAGTCTGACAGCAAACACCTATCTTGACATGTTGGAATTGTATGCAGTGCCACAATTTCCAGAAGGTGTCATCTTTCAACAGGACGACACTCCTCTACACTATGTCACCATTGTTCATGAGTTTCTGGATAGAACATTCCCCTGGAGTTGGATAGGCAGGGCTTCTGTCAAGCCATGGCCACCACGATCCCCGGATCTGATGCCCTTAGACTTTTACTTTTGGGGTTATGTGAAGCAACATGTGGACATTGAACGTATCAATGACATTAATCACTTAAAACAGAGAATCATAGATGTTATTCACTCTGTTACACCAGACATCCTTACCTGTATGTGGCAAGAACTTCACTATCATGTTTGGATGTGTGTAGGGCAACAAATGGAGCCCACATTGAACTGCACTGAATAGGTATAAAACTGGGAGAGTTTTCCTTTTATTTGGTACAGATTTCACATTTCTATCGTCTTTTGTTGCTTTCCTGTGACCAGTCAAAAGTGTACCATACTTTACGGACACACTGTATAAAAGGTAACTGCCTAATTGTGTCTGAAATGTTAGAAAAGGTTACTCGGAGAAAATGACATTACCTGGCAGATGAGTAATAAAAATGGAAAGAAGAAAGGGGCAGTGAGGGTGGGCAGGGGGAGACAGAAAGAGAGAAGACAGTGGTCAACAAAGTCAGAGGGAGCAAAGCTATCACCGCACTAAGGGACAGGAAAGAAAAACAGTGCATAGCAGTCAAGAGTCCCACTTTCCTTGTTATCTTTTGCACTTTTCATATTCTAGTCTCAAAGCCAAGTATAAGTAAGCAGTTCAAGGTTGTGACTGTGACGCAGTGAACACTGCCCACTCTTTACCCAACATCTGTTTCACCAGGTCTGCCTTACTGAAACAGAAACCTAAGTTTTCTTAGGGTGGCCATGAGCCCTGCTGGAGGACTAATTTTGCTGGCCTGCCTTGCAGCTAGGGTTGACTGCAGGACATTCCTGATCAATAAGAGAGGCAGAATGCTGCAGGGAAAGTTTTGCTTTCTGGATAGCAGCACAACTCCCTCCTTTGTAACACCTAGTTCTCTTTTTCTTACCTGGAATGAGGTTGTGAGGCTGGGAGTGAAGCAGCCATCTTGTAATGGGAGGCAGCAGTAAGAATAAAAGCCACACAGGAAGAAGAATGACAGAACCAAAAAACAGATGGCACCTGGGATTTTGGTGACATTCTGGAGCCACTACACCAAGTCCAGACTCTCTGCCTTTTAATTATGTGAACAATGCTAACTCTTATTTGGTTAAACCAATGTAGACCAGTTTTTATTACTTTCAGTCAAATATAATCCTTAATTAATACAAAACTGTCTTGGGGTGTGATGAGGCATTATCACTGTGAAAGGTGATCAAAGTAAAGATGTCACTGACATAAATATGAACAGACAATCATTTCCATCCCTGTTTACAACATAGACACTGTTATTGTCACAAATACAGAGGAAAACCAAGCTACACAATTATATGTGCTCCCTTGTTTAGGATAATGCTTTAGAAAGGTAAAAGTTATCCCCAGACGCTGTTTAGCTTTAAACCACAAAAAAAAACCTGGTATATTTAAAGACATCTAGTTGTCACATCATAACATTTTCTTTTAAAAAATAACCAGTTCCATTCCTGAACGTTAATAAAGACCATCTGAGAAGGTAACGTAATCTGAAGACTAGACTCTGCCATGTGCCGCAGCAGGTGGTGGACCCTTCCATGGCATTATTTATCATAAGTAGCATCTAAAGGAGTATCTCAGATTCCAAAAATGTATGTCAATTTGGCAGGAGACCAGTGCCTTTTTTTAGTTATTAAAGCATAACTAAGTTTCCAACATTTTCCTTTTTCTAATTATTCACATTGATTCGTCATGACACTCACATTTTGAAGAGTATCTGAAGTTAGCTCTGGGCAGCTTGACCAAGAACCTGTCACATTCTATAACGCTGTCGACAATAGCACTAATTTTACTGGAAAGTGTGTCCAGTCTGATGTAGCTTTGAAGCCCAGAACCTCAGGGTTTGAATCCTGCCTTTGTCACATGCTAATTGTGTCACCCAAAGTAGGTTGCCCAGTCTGTCTGAGCTTTGGTTTTCTAAACACGTATATTTGTAAGAATCAAAGGAAATCCTTTACAAACAGCACAGTGGACACAAAGGTCTACAGCACAGTGAGCTCTCTGAAAACATTATTATGTCCTTTCTCCTTTGACCATTCCTACACTGAATCTCACTTGGGGAATTTTCATTACAGGCATCAGAAACAAAAGCTAGCAAGATCTGTTCCTATGGAATAGATCCCAACCTAATGAGGTGTAACATGAGAAAGGGTTTTTACTTAAATGCTGAAACAAAGATTATTAACATACAGAGGGTGGTAAAATCAATTGTGCCCATTATTGGAACATCATGCCGACAGAAAAAGAATATTGTAAGTACTGCTTCTATTTTCAAAAGGCTGTCAGTATTCTGTAATCACAAAGTACCAACCACAAGTCACAGAAAATAATTCTGAAGACTTCTTGTCCTATAGACTTGTGATGGGGAATATACCTGGGTCCGGTGCTCAGCATAGAAGGTTGGGGATCATGTGACTCTTACATTCACAGTTGTCTGTCTCTCTCAACTTGGCCCAGCACAGAGTTATAGCGGATATTTCCCCTAGGAGAGCAGGGAACAGCACTTCCCCCAATCTCACCTCCCTGGTGGGTCATCTCTCTGATTATTTCACTCTAGTATTTAGAGTATTCTGACAGACAAAGAAGGGACAGTGACAGCAAAACACTTGTAAGGGGGATCCTAGTGATAAAATAGCAGTAATATTTATGAATACTGAGAATTAATATTTTTCTTTACAGAAACTATTAATGCTAACATTTCTTTGGCCAGTCTCCAACATCTCAATTCATTTGTTCGTTAATACAAATGTGTTGTATCCTTGGTCTCTCATAAGCCAAGGGATTGAGGAGAGAGAGGAGAACCATCATTATTGCCTTGTAATTATCTAGGGATGTTTCATTTTATTTTATGTTAGAGTGGCCAAATTTGTATTATTCCTCTGTTGCCCTAATCATCATAAATCAGGAAACGAGAATTTCAACATCCAATTACCATTCAGCACAGACACAGGAAGAAAATTAAAGCCCTCTTTCTGAGTGCAAGAAAGGGCAATTCCACAGAGCTCCGTAAGGGAATATGCACTGTGCTGAATGGTACATTAGTGAAAAAGAGACAAGCAATTCCATAGTGTACGAGTGCCAGCGCTCTCGAGCCTCTCGACTTCGGTTCTAAATGCTTACAAGGAATATATCTTCACATTTTTCAAAAAGCTTCTACAGGAGAAAAGCCACTTACACGCACTTACATACACAAGTATTGCAAATACAGCATTTATTATTTTAAGAAGAGAGACAGAGGCCCAGGGAAACCGAGAGACTCAAGTCTTGGCTTGGGGATCCCAAGCCTGCTTCCTTTTAGGATCTCAAGCCAAAGACTTACTGCAGAGAGAGATTTTTTTTTAACAGGTATAAACTTCTAAGAAATAAAAGCCTGAACTGTTCAATTATTTTCTCTCATTAGTCATTTTATTTTTCTGCTAATAATGGTAGCAACTAAGTAATACTAACTTCCAGCAGGTCAATTACATATTACTAATCAATTTAGTCACAGCTATATAGCTGTGGGTAGTATAAAAAAAAAAGAAAAAATGAATCAATCCAGTTGTTAGAACAGTTCAATCAATGAATCAAAATGGTAGATCTTCTAGGCCTGTGAAATTATGCCTAAAGTAAATATCCCTGAGTAAACTTTATTTAGACAAAGGCCACATCCATATGTAATGACACTAGAAAAATCTGCTATATCTGCTGCTTGTCATATTTTAACACAGGGACATCAGCTATTCAAAATTTTTTTTTGTTTTAGAGAATAGATTAATTCAGCCACACAGTTAATAACTTTTAGTTATTCTAGTTATTAAGTTTGCTGAACTAAATTCAATCAATTTTGAAGGTGGTAAATACGTTATGAGATTAGAATCTGATCAGAAAGAATTCTCCAGAACACAGTGAACGATGTGGGCAATTTTTATCTCTCTGTCCTTTGAAGTCTTTAAAAAACATTCTTTTTGTTTCCTTCTATTCCTGCTGCATACTTGAGTTGAATTCTGGAATTCTGATTTTTAAAAAAAGTATGTTGTGCAAACCTAAGTCCCATGTGTTAGGCAATTAATAATTGGCAGTGATATTAAAATTGTACTTACCAGTTCTACCTTCCCGGTCTAGGAACTAGCTGGCTCATAGGCCACACATGGTAGTGATTTCGTAGTTTATATTTGGATCTTCTTAGAATCATAGCACTTCCGACCTTTCTCTGCATTAACAGTATGTATTTTCATAATATAAATTTTACTATGGCTGCATTGGTCACTGCCTGACAAATATGTGAATTTTAAAGAGTAGTTCTTCAAGTATAGTTCCACTAAAGCCTACATAAATTTTCTAGATGTTTGAAAAGTGAATCCATTAATCATTTTAAAAATGGAGCAAAGTCTATAATCGAGTTTCTAATGTAAATGTCAATATCTACTGTTAAATCAAAAGATGAAAAAGTAAATGTAAATGACTGCAATGACTATCCAGACCAAGGCATCATAGATTGTTCCCCTCCCCCTCAGCAGGGGGGACAACTGAGGCATTTGGGCAGAGAGAGCAGAAGATTCAGCCACTGCCAAAGGTAAGTACAGTAGATCAAGCCCACAGTTTACATGATCATTTCTTCTAGGAAGGAACATGTAAAACAGGAAAGAAAGACACCAGTGACTGAGAATTTCTTTTACTACTCAATAAAAGTCCATTGGTCTTAATACAAAGATATTATGCCTTTCGGTATATTTTATTTCACCAATCACATAACTTTCACAGGTTTTACAATACCTAAAAGACATTGTATAAAGTACAGTGATCTGATTTCAAAACCGAACTCACCCACTTACTTGTTCTAAACCTCAGTCTCCCCATCTATAAAATGGGACTGGCGCTACCTAATCATAATACATTTTTAAGTGACTTGCTAAAAAGCCTGACACAAGGTAGGCCCTCAATTCATGGTAATAGTATAACATATTAAGCATGAAAATATTAACTGACTTTCTAGAAACATCCTGTGTCCTTTACAGCACGTGCTACATTTGTGAGTAATGATACAGTTCCACTTACAGGACATGTTTCTTCTCTAACCCTCTGAACACATACTTCTTTTATGTTTCCCTTTCCAAGCTATTTTCTTCATAACAGGTTTTCTCTGCTTTTATCATGGAAGGGTTTTTTTTTTTAATTTTTAGAATAAAATTAAAATGTTTTGAACTTTATCTATTCCTCCGTCATTTATAGTTTCTTATCATGGTGAAATGTATTTGCAAGTCTTCATTATCAATGAGTGGCAAGCACCCTCACGCTTGTTAGTGAAATCACAAGGTACCTGCAAATAAACGCTGAGAATAGTTTCCTCCGGCACAGAATGGAAGCTGTTTAATTTCCAAACCTGGAAACTGGAAAAAGGGATTTCTCTCTCCAAATATGCACAACGGGTGATATTCTGAACCTAAAACCATGATTATTTCTCCTTTAAGTTTTAAACTATTAATTTTACATTTCAAAGGGATGTTGGCTGAGAAGAAAAAGGCTTTGATCATTTTATCAAATAAAAACTGTAAAATTGAATTCAAGGGGACAGACACTGCGTCCCAAAAAAATCTCCTTCGTTGACAAAAATTCCCAAATTTAAACCCATGATCATCCCTCATTTAATATTTGCACAGCTCCATGAGATTCTGTTTGCTTATTAAAATGAGGCCCTCCATAAGCAGTGGAGTCCAAGGTGATGATTCCATGTGTTGTAAAATTTTCTGAATATTAAAAACTGTAAGATCCGAAGGGCATTTTAGAAAAGGATCGGGTGTCTTTTCAAGAGATGTATTCCTGACAATGCCTGTGACTTCGAAATATCTCTGAAGCGAGGGAGGAATTTTTCAAGTGTTCTTTTTGATCTGAAAGTCTTTTCTCCAAGGGTTAGCCTGTAAATAAAGTCATTTTTAGAAAAGATGGGATTTAGTCAAATATGGAATTGGTTTCAAACTACTGCACAACCAATCAATTGACTTGACTAAGTTGATAGCTTGTCAATTTGTTATTGACAGCTGCCACCTCTGCTATAGCATTTCTGGTGCAGATTTTCACGAGGATTT
This sequence comes from Rhynchonycteris naso, assembly GCA_037038555.1. NCBI lineage: Eukaryota > Metazoa > Chordata > Mammalia > Chiroptera > Emballonuridae > Rhynchonycteris > Rhynchonycteris naso. The sequence goes on along the minus strand of CM072995.1, from coordinate 58,997,153 downwards.
AACAAGGTAAGATTAATTAACATGTCCAGCACGGGGCATGGCATATAATAAACACTCATAGCTTGGTAACTGTTGATGTTTTAATAGCAATTATTTAATTATTTTACAATGACTATTAAACTGAGGGAGAGGGAGAATGACCTGTTCCGTTCTAGCCAGCAGGAGTTTCCACTGTTTTCCAGGACATTTCTTTATTCATCACTAATGATGACAACAACAATTGAGATTTAATTTTTTTTTCTATTTTTAACTGGGAAAATAGAGCTAATAGCTAATAGCTGCTGAATTGGCCTCCATGTTTCCACTCTTGCCTGCATTCTTTCCATTCTCCACAGGTCACTCAAAGTCATCTAAGGCATACAACAGACCACAGCCCTCCCCCGAACCTTCTAAAGACCTGTCTGCACACCGAGAATCAAATCCAACTTTGTCCTGTGGCCTCCAGGCCTCAGGGAGCCAATCCCCGACCTCGTCTCATGCCACATCTTCAGTCACACCAGCCATCTGTTTTCTTTTTTTGGTGTTGTTTTATAAAGATTGTTCTGTGATTTCTTTAAAACTTTGCTGAGTTCATCATTTTGAAAAGTCACTGATAGCAAGTCTCTTTTTTTTTCAATTACAGTTTACTTTCAATTTCATTTTGTGTTGGTTTCAGGTGAATGGCTTAGCGGTTAGACAATCACATACCTTACATAGTGATCCCGCTGAAATTTCCAGTACTCACCTGGCATCATACCTAATTATTGCAATATTATTAACCATATTCCCTGTGCTGTACTTTAACATCCCTGTGACTAGTCAGCAACTACCTATGCTATCTGTACTTCTTAATCCCTTCCCCTTCTTCACTCAGCCCCCCCCCCAATCCCTCTCCTCTGGCAACCACCGGTTCGCTCTCCGTGTTTATGAGTCTGTTTCAAGTTTGTTAGTCCATTAATTTTGGTCTTTAGGTTGCACAGCTATAAAATCATATGGTACTTATCCTTCTCGGACTGACATTTCATTGAGCATAATACAACCGGCCTTTCCTATGTTCCTTGCCTTGGCCAAGCCTGGTCCCTCCTCAGGACCTTAGCATCTGCCATTGTCTTTGCCTACAGAGCTCACTGCTCTTGTCTTCCTTTCTTTCAGGCAGATTTTAGCTCAAAGCCAGCCTATTCAGTGCAAGCTCATCCATTCCCTCACCTAGAGAGCATCTCCCTCCTGTAATCCCACCGCTACTTCCTCATGCTCTGTTACATACTCTATTTCCTTCACTTCTGCTATGAGACTTTTTCTATGGAACCCATTTTAAAGAAATATCCACTTACAGGACATAAAAAGGAAACACCACCCCGAAAAGTACCATCCAACTTCCTTTCTCCAGAGGAAGCAGGTTCTTTACGGCATCTCGGCCAAACTGCACAGCTGGCAGCTGAGAGCATTCTCATTCTCATATTGGAAACTGGGTCCTCTTCATTTTCAAATACCCATCTCAAAGTCACATCAAAACCTCTCTCTCCCTCTTCCTCACCACATACCAGACCTTAGGATTTTTGGTAGAGAATGGAGTGAACTCCACTGTTAAACTTTCTGCCCCTCTTCCCTCAGATGCTGGACTCTCAGAGCACCTCAATCTCCCCCAGCCCATGCAGAAAAAAGGCTGCCCAAAGGAAGATAAAGAAGAGGAAGAGTCTCTCTCTCTCTCTCTTTTCTCTCAAGCCTCCTCCCCATCAAGTATGATGTTTTAGTTCACTTTCTAGTGCCACTATGTGCTGCTAGTGTAGGAATCAGGAGCTCCCTTGTTTCAGCTCAAGAGCTGGTTTGTTCACTCATTCGCATGAGCCGCCATGTGTCAGGTGTTTGGTACAAGCCAGGAGCTCTGGCCAGCCTATGTGCAAACATGGTTCAGACTCTTCTGTATCTACAACAGTCACATCTCTCTTCTCTTGCAAGTCATGTACAACTCACTGGCAGTCAATATCCTGTCCAAAAACAGTAGCAAGATAGCTGGCCAGGAGCAAACTCTATTATCTTAGTTTAGCTAAAGCTTTATAGTTCTGAAAAAATAAAAATAGGGGAGCTAGCCTTGCTCTCAGTGGAAATACCTAGAGCTGCTTTATTTTAACAATTAAAATCCTATCCATTCTAGACAACTCAGAGAGGGAGCTTCCTTGTCAGATAAGCTATCATTTTTATTAGATTTTACAGCAGTTTGAGGTTCCCAGTAAAATTGTGCAGGAAATATAGAGAGCTCCCATATGCCTCTCCCCCACACAGGCACAGCCTTCCCAAGTTTATCGAAGAGAATCTTTTGATGCACCTGAACACCCATTGGTGGGAAAAGGTTTTCTGTGTCTCAGTCTGATTCATGACGGTGCTAAGGGATCTGCTGAGATGAGCAGCAGGGTTTTCTAAGGGAAGCACCCCCTGTACCTTTCCAGGGGAGCAGCCATGACACCTTTGCCTCTTCCCAAGTTAAGAGCCTCAAGAATTGGTCCAGCCCTCGCACTCAGCTCCTCCCCAGGTGTCTGAGACAGAGCCACACTACCCACTGGAGTCCCCTTGGATCCCTTTCCCTTGAGGGCTGCCAGTAACCAGGATGGTCTAAGGACTATCTTCGAGGCACACCTCTGCCCTGGTTCTGCCGATGGACCTGCAGACTCATGAGACACGTCTCTTGGGAGCGCTTCTTTCCTGTTAATGCAGCTTAACCCTGCATTAGGATTCAGTCATTTGTTGTGTGGGGTTAATTTTCCAGCAGAGAAGCCACATTGCTGCCTCACATTAAATGTGTGGTCTACAGCCTCAGATTTTCTTCATATGAACTGCTACCAAGTCAGACCGGTATCTCCCACCCTGGCTGAAATGCCTTTGTCAAAGATAAATGTTGAATCTTATATTTAGCTCCATTACATATCTTTCTTCTGTTTTTATCCTTTTGTCCCAGTCTTCAGAGGATTTTAAAATCTTGCTATCATATTGAGATATTAAATTTGTCATTATCTGCAAGTTTGACACATCTCCTGTAATCTTCAGTTGTACACATCAAACGCTCACTCCTTACTCTCTTTAAAGAGGGGTCAGGGATAGAGCCTGACTGCTGGGTTCCAACAATGCTCTCAAAAGCTCTGCCCCACTACTTCATGGCTGCATCACAGGAAGCCAGTAGATCCCACCAGGGAATGAGATCTGAGTCTCTTGTTCCAGTGACACCCCCAATATTGGTTCACGCAGGACCCTGCTCCCTGGCTCCAAGGAGGAGAAGGGGTCTCCCTCCTCTCCCTTACAGGGAGGGAAAGAAACAGCCATGCTCTGAGAACACCCTCCCCCAAAGGCTGAGTCCCCTCCCCTCCCAGCCATCTTCTCATGTTGACTGGTGAAGGTGGGTTTAGTGACCGAGCTCATTCTGACTCGGTACCCCTCAGTAAGCACTGCAGGAGAGCCGTTCCAGTGTCCGGCAACATCTTGAATGTAGAAGCGGACAGAATTCAGGGTCTTTGGCTCTGAGCCCAAGCCCCAATGCCAGGTCTAGGGTGAGGGAAGACACCAATGCCATGTATTGCTTTATTCTCTGTCCATCTTGGCTCGTTCCTTTCTTAAACTTCACCATCTTAGACTACCCTCAGAACCTAGAAAACTGTTTAACACAGATTTATTAAAAGAATCCTATTTTGAGCTTTTCTAAATCAAGGAATTAACTACATCATAATGAAGCTCATAACATGCCAAATGGTCCTAGTGATTTAAAAATCAAAAGAATCTTTATTTTCGATTAGCTATAATGTATATCCATTTCATTGTATTTCTGCCAAATACAACAATGGAATATCATTTTTCTCCTATGTACCCTCCTTCTTAAAGGTTCCGAGAAAGAAATGGTGACCCTGATTCTTTTTCTTCTTATGTCACATGGTTTTCAGACCCACTGACCATCCTGGCTGTTTTCATATGAACCATTAATATCACTTTTAAGATGTGGTCTACCAGTGGAGAGCAGAGGACTGTCACTTCCTCAGAGCTGACACACCTTTTCTGTTAATGCAGCTTAAACTTGCATTAGGACTCAGTCATTTGTTGTGTGTGGTTAATTTTTCAGCAAAGAAATCACGTAGTTGCCTCACATTAAATGTGTGGTCAACAAGCCTCAGATTTTCTTCATATGAGCTGCTGACAAGTCAGACCGGCACCTCCCACCCTGGCTTAAGTGCCTTTTTCAAAGATAAATGTTGAATCTTATATTTAGCTCCATTACGTATCTTCCTTTCGTTTTTATTCTTTTGTTCCAGTCTCCAGAGGTTTTTAAAACCTTGCTATCACATTGTGATACTAAATTTGTTACTATCTGCAAATTTGACAAACATATTTTTCATGTCTTCATTCAAGCCACAATTTTTGTTCAATGCTCTGCAGAGAACTGAGCCAAGTTGGAGCCCTGGGGTGTTTTAGAGGCTTCTGCTTAGACTGGCTCTTTTTGAAATGCTGCCTGTCCAAATGCAAAGCCACCTAATCTACCTAATGCTGCCCTCAGGCAGTCCACAGTCTAATCTTGCACTTTCTATTTCTCTCTTTCTTTCTTTGTTACAAAATCTGCAGCTTTTAAGAAATGCTCTGGTGAAATAAAAATGCATCTACAACAGACCCATGATTTAAATCACCTTATCCTCAGAGATATTTAAATTAGTATGATATATGTATAGTTAGCTTATTTTCATTTAAAAAAATATTTTCTAGATTGTCACAAACTATCTTGATTAAATCAATATTTATTCTGATTTTCCAAAAGCATTTATACCTTTTTCAAAATCTGGGTATCTGTCCGTCTTCAGACTCCTCTTAAGCTCCAGAAATGTCTACAGAACACCACATTTCTTGGGCCAAATCTTCACATTCCTTTAATATTTGGGAAGTTCTATGTCTGAGCTTAAAGCACTAACAATATCTAGATGTTCTTCTATTATCTCCTCATCTAAATAAGGTTTTGTATGAGTCATTGCTACTTGCCATGACAAAACACTACAGACTGGGGGTCCTAAACAGCAGATGTTTGTTTTCTCATAGTTCTGGAGGTTGAAAGTCCTAGATCTGGGTGCCAGCAGGTTTGCATTCTGGTGAGAAGTCCCTTCCTAGATTGCAGACGGCCTTCTCACTGTGTCCTCATGTGGCACAGAGAGGAAGAGCCACAGCAATCTCTCCAGTGTCTCTTCTTATAAGGGCACTAATCCCCTCATAAGGGTCCCAGCTTCATGACCTTATCTAAACCTAACTATCTCCCAAAGGCCTCATTTCTAAATGTCATCACACTGAAAGTTGGGACTTCAACCTATGGATAGTGGAGGGATACAATTCAGCCCACATCAGGAATTAACTAATGTTCAGATTTTTACATTGTTGCCCTGCCCTTTCCCAACTTTAAGATCTTTTAGAGCAGGGGTGCTCAATACCTCGATGGTGATCTACTGGTCGATCTCGAAGGAAGTGTGGGTAGATCGCATGACATTAAAAAGACATCTGTCTTTTGATTGGCATACAGGGTAGCCAATCTGACGTCTGAACTTTTGATACCCTACGCATGTGCGTTAAACCGTGCTAACTTGTTCAGTTACATTGCTGCGTAGTTAGCCTTCAATTTATTTAAACTAAATACAACAAAGGGTATAAAATGAGTGCCGTAGCTGGTCCGAGTAAGAAGCCTAAAACCTACCACTTTCATACAGAATGGGAGGGGATTTTTTTCACTATGTCATATTCTAAGTGCGTTTGCCTCATCTGTCTGTGTGCCATTGCTATGACAAAGAAGGGAAATGTGGAGCAGCTTTTTCGGACTCTATCATAAAAACTATGACATTGACTTTCCTCCGAAAAGAGAGCTGAGAAGGAGAAAGGTGAAAGAAGAATACACAATATTAAATAGTAATAATAGTAACTTAAATAATGATAATATAGAAGAAATAAATTTATGTTTTGCATTTTTATTGTAGGTAGATCATTTTGACTTGGTCATCTTATAAGTAGCTCACAAGCTGAAAAAGTGTGGGCACCACTGTTTTAGAGCTACAGTTTATGCTTTCTGTGAGCACTGCTGACACCACTGTGCTCATCCCAGAAAATAAATCCACACAGACCCACTCCAACAGACCTTATGCTTTCCGCTTTGGCATTCCCCCTAATCTTGCATCAGTATCGCACACAAGTTGGCTGCCCTGAAACCCTGTCACATTCAACACACCTTCTTCGGTGGTTGGCTGGTCTCCAGCAGCATTTCAGAAAATGCAGCAGTCTACCTCTGCCCACTGCCCACCCAGGACACCCTCTCTGGGATGCCCAAGTTCTGCAGTCTACCACCAAAGAGCACTGCTACCTTCCCAACTTTCTAGCAATGCGCCTTCAAGTAAATTAAAGCTATGTGCTTTCTAAAGGTCCATTTACTGCCTCTGTTTGGGGTACTTAAAAAAATCAATACCAATTTTAATTCCCAGTGGAGATGAAGAGCCCAACTCTTTAACTATGCATGAATGTAGGAAATGTAAGAAAATATCAAAAGACTGGTTAGCTTTCAAATCATCCATCCCTTCTCAGAACTCCACTTTTCCCAAACTGGATGGCATCCAGGTTTGGGGGTAAGAGAAAGAGTTTCTGGTTTTTCTATAAGGCAAAGAGGATAAAAGTTTTCTATTTTTAACTTTTGATTATGCTTTTCTGTCTTTATTTATTATTATTATTATTATTATTATTATTATTTCTACTGGAGGTTAAATTGAGAAAGATCTTTTGCTGTACAACCTGGAGACTTTTTCTCAAAGACTAAACTTTTCTCAAAGACTATTCTAAATATCATTCATCAGTGGATCTCTAGATATTATGTTCTTTTCTTGATTTGTGCCAATATGGTTTCTTGTTTTAATATATTTTCTTGACCATAGTGAGGTTAAGCATTTTTTCACATTTGAATTAACTATGTACATAGTTTTGGGCTTTTATCTGCCATATTTTTCTTAAATTTTTATTTATTGACTTTAGAGAGAGATGAAGGGACAGAGAGAGAGAGAGAGAAAGAAACGTCAATTTGTTGATCCATTCAGTCATGCATTCATTGGTTGATTCTTGTACGTGTCCTGACTAGGGATCAAACCCACAACCTTGGCATTTCAGGACAATGCTTTAACCAAGTGAGCTATTCAGCCAGAGATGTTTTTTAACTGAATGTAGACAATATTTATATATGGGAAACCTCTGTTTGGCATATGTGTCCTGATTTTTGTCTCCTAGCCTGTTGCTTGCCTTGGGGCTTTTCTTTTCTTTAATGATGCCTTTCCCATGCAAAAAGTTGCAAAAATATTTTATATCAACTTCTAATTGTTTTAACCTATAGAAGTGAGTAATGTATGCTTTTATCAGAATGAACAGCAATGTTCTCTTTCTTCAGCTACATCTTCTTTGGTCTAAAAATCTTAAATGTTTTTTTCCCAGGTTTTCCTACAGTTCTATATTTTATGCCTTATATCATTCTTGAGACTTATAGCAAATATATTCTGTGGCCCTTATGTCAGGTTCTTATACCCATACCTCTAACAATATCTAAACAGTTACTGAACACTTATTATGAACTACAGACGTCTCTGGTTATTTTACTTGCACCATTTCATTTGAGCCTTACAAAACTCTACTCCAGCCTGACCAGGCGGTGGCACAGCAGATAGAGCATCGGACTGGGATGAAGAAGACCCAGGTTCGAGACCACAAGCTCACCAGCTTGAGCGCGGGCCCGTCTGGCTTGAGCAAAAGCTCGCCAGCTTGGACCCAAGGTCACTGGCTCCAGCAAGGGGTTGCTCAGTCTGCTGAAGGCCCATAGTCAAGGCACATGTGAGAAAGCAATCTATGAACAACTAAGGTGTCACAACGGCAACGAAAAACTAATGATTAATGCTTCTCACCTCTCTTTGTTCCTGTCTGTCTGTCCCTATCTATCCTTCTCTCTAACTCTCTCTCTGTCCCTGTTAAAAAAACAAACAAACAAATAAACAAAAAACTCCACTCCATAGATGAGGGACCTTATGAGTAAAGAGGTTAAGTAGTTGGCTCAAGGTTGTACAAGTCATAAAGACTAGAACCAGAATTCAAGCCTGAAAACTTCAGTTTTCTGTCTACAAAACCATCATGATGGCATTTTATTGACTATGGAAATAACTACGTCTATTTCTCCAACAAACTTCTGGCTAGAAGGCACTTTCCTAACCATTAAAACACAATTTCTAGGTTTTAAAATATATCAAAGATCTAGAATATATAATACTATATATACAGTGCATATTTATAGTATATAGATAATATTGTATATATAACATATATGTGTGTGTAAATATAAATATATGTGTGCATACACACATATACATACCCATATGGTCTAGTACTGAAGACCCACAGAACAATCTTCCATATAAATTCTTCATGCATACATTTAAAAGAATAGACTCCATTAATAATGAAAGCTAAAATCATGTGTAAACACACTGCTTTTCATCTATTCAATTATTTTCCCATAAGCACTAACTATGCATCACAAATTATGCTGCCCATAAGACACACCACAGAACTTAAACCTTGGAAGATTCATTTCCATGGTCTAATGGAATAGTTTTTACAGAATGAAAATTCTGACTCTCCAAGATTAAACATCCCTAGCTACTGTTTCCTCATTTCATTAATCAAATTGAAGATGGGCACAGGAGGCAAACTACACAGACACACCACTGCATAATTAATCGGCACATCTCTTCATCGCTGACTTGTAAATCTATTCTACTCACAAAAATTAAGGGATATTTCAAAATGAATATAAAGTGATAAAATATCCCCTAATTTTTGTGAGCAGTATATATTTTTTCCTATGCACTTTAATTCAGAAGATGCAAACTGGTAGAGCTCAGTGGACTAAATCAGCCTACAGAAAAGCCTTCACTGTTCTACACAAATGAGTATACACTTCTCCAGGTTGCCACAGGCAAGACTAGACCCTGTTATATCACACCTGACCTGATGTGATATAAATTTATATAACCTGGCCCCATCTTTATAGGCATTTGAGTTTATGATCCCTGGATAGATCATGTGATTGTGAAGGCAGCAAGACAGGAAGAAGCCTGTTACAGAGACTTTATCATCTGAGCGTGCTAGAGATACATTGCTCCCCAGACAAATTTAAGGGGAAAAGTTACTCTCCCACCATGCAGTTAGCCAACAGCTGTTCCGCTCTCCTAACCCTATTCTTCCTACTCCTCCTTTCCCTCTCAGTACTAACCCCTAAATGACAAGACTTATAGCTGTGCTTGTGGCTACTCAAGTTCAGACCAGGATGCTGCAGCGTCAGATTACAAAATTGGTTTTACAATCTACGTCATGGGGGTATATCCTTGGCCTTCCACAAATCCAGTGTTTTCATTGTGTCTTGCGTGGTACAAGCTCCCAGGGATAAAAGCAAAACTGCACTCACTCCGTCCCTCAGATAACCCTGAATGCTGCTGGAGACTGGATCATGGACACAAAATTGGGTTATTGTTTTTTGGGAAAGAGAAAAGAACTAAAGATTCTGCTTTCCAGCTTTAAAATAGCTCTACTGTAGGAAAGCCCATAAAACTCAGAACTTTTATTCAAGGCATTTGAAAAGTGCTTGGTTAGGGTGGGCATGGAAAAAAATTCAATTCACAGAGCTTTAAAAGCCAAACCCAGAAAAGTGGTTATGGTCATAAACTCAAGCCACCTGGTTTATTTAAATCACTTCCTAGCAAATGGCTATGCAAAGAACTTTTAGCCTTCAAAAAGAGTTTTAACTATATTTTTTTAAATCGTAGAAATAATGTCCATGTTGGAAATATCTGCAGAGCTTTGTTTTAAACAGTGAATGATAGTCTATAAAAAACAATGTTCTTCTCACCATGGGTCAGAAAGTAAAAATAAATAAATAAACAAACAAACAAACACCACTAGGAGTCCAGATTCCCTGAAAAGTTCCATCAAATTATCTCAGAGGCAATAGATTATAGTCATGTTTGCAATGTTAAGGCTGTGTCCATAAGATGCAGGCAGATACTTGATAAAGTTGACACACTCAAGTAACCAGTCAACTTGGTCAAATGTTTACTCAAGCCCATGTTGTTTGCCTATAACCAAGTGATTGACTGACTTGTTTGACTGGCTTGTCACTTGGCTCAAGCTCATCTGCTCTCCCATATCCCCTCTGGACACGTGCAACAGTCACACACAGCATTCATTTCCCATTTGTGCATTCTGCAGGGTAATTACCTGTCCACAAGTTTCTCTTTCTCACCAACCAGGGAGCTCCTCCAAAGGCAGAGGCAGACTCCTGTCCATTTTCCACCTCCAGCACCTTATTGGGGTCTGCAGAGTATGGAGAACCACAGAGTACGGTGGTCTGCAGAATATGGGGAACTGGTCAATGGCATGGTCATCAGCAAGCCGCCTACGTGGTGTGATGGGAATTCATCACATTTCTTAATCCCTAAGTGTTTCATTGTTCCATCCTATCTGGAGGGCTTTATTAAAAAGGTTAGTTAAGCGCTGCCCCAAAGGTGCCCATATTTTCCCAACTCTACATGGCCATGCCTGCCTATCTATCGCCAGATGGCTTCTCCATACTGCTCTCTTTACCCGAGCCTTTCTCTCTTCCATTTTCACATGCCACACTTTCCACGGAGCATACCCTGAAAATGTTACATCCTCACAATCCCATCCAGTTCTTTTTTCTCCAAGTACGATCTTTTGCTGAGTCTACCAGCCCCAGCCTCAGGCCCCAACATTGTGCTACCTCACAACCTCAGTGGTGAGCAGAAGTAAGCAAGAAGCTGGGTTATCAGAACCGTGGAAGTGAGGAATAGTGGGGAGGAATAAGAAGCTAGCAAAAGCAGAGACCAAGGCAGAAGGTACCTGTCTCTAAAGAGCATAAAGATCCCAAGAAACCACGGCTAGATAGATGCTAGATTCAGGCGGTATATGTGTGTGTGTCCGTGCATGAACACACATGTGCATGCGTGTGTGTTTACAATTACATTAGTACCACCAAAAACCTGACAACTCTAATGATCTTAATACACACCTAAGAATTTTAAAAAAGAAAAACTAAAAATATGGTCTGACTGTGTAAGAGAAAATGGCAAGTACAGTTTCACATGAAATATATTTACATTTAAGAGTAATTACCAAATGTAAAATAACTACTATGGCAGTATACTTATATATCAATACTTTTATTATAAATGGCATCTGTGTTGCATGCTAAAGTTGGCCCCTTTCAGTCGGCTTTCCAGCTTTGCTGCTCACAATCTCCAACATGGAAGGAGACAGTGACAGGAATCATATCTTATACTCCTTTTGTTTTTCCCTTATCACCTGAACAACAGAGCAAAGGATGCTTGGAAACTGATAATCTTGCTTTGGGACAAGATTTTGCACACATTTGTGAAACCACTAAAGAAAACCCCAAGATAATATGTAAGAAGGTTACCAAACATTTGATTTACAGCTAAATGGAGGTTACAATAATGGCTCAAAGAAGGTACAAGACAAATGGGGGTTTTAAACTTAACTTTTAAAAAACCTACGATATGAATTTGTTAGCAGGGCATTGAAGTCTGGGCAAAAAAAAAAAAAATGTTTTTCATGATATAAAAGATATTTGAAATTTTAAAGAACTCTTTATTTCATATTAATGTAAAATGAAGTAAGACAAGCTTTGAATAAACTCTTATGAGAACTTTAAAACATTACTTTTATTTATTTATCTAGAGAAGTATTTATTCATATCTTGCCCTGTTAGTTTTAAAAACATGAAAAATCCAGAAGCCATAAAGTTGCCTATAAAGCTTAAATAATAGAAAGGATTTATTGTAAAAATGGAAAGATAAAATCAACAGTGGATAACACAACCAGAGTATATTCCTTGTCTTAAATGGAATAGTAGGTTGAGGAAAGGTATTTCTTCAATTTCTCAGTTTGAACCTACTAAAATAATGACTATACTTGATCAGATAACAGCTAAGATTAACAACAGTTGTTAGTCAACTCATATAATCACGAAAACCATAGCAAAATGTATTACACTATAAATGGCAAAAGCATGTGAAATGTTTGAAGGTCTGAGTTAAAGGGGAATAGTTTGGAAACTCACCCAAACAGCTCTTGGGCGAGGAGAGTGCTCACTCCACTGGTTCCACTACCCCAGAGGCTGGGTCAACTCGCTGCATTGCAATCTTAACTGGAGACCACCTCCAGAGGCTGAGTGCATTGGCTCACATATCTCAGACAATAACACCCACGCAGGAGTAAACACAAAAGATATTGTTAGGCATTATAAGCTGATTTTTGCAAGCCCCCACCAAATGCATACGTTGAAGTCCTAATTCCCTGTGCCTCAGAATGTGACTACATTTGGAGATACAGTCTTTAATAACTGTAAAGGGTCTTAAATAGATACTTAAAAAGTATCTAAATTAAAATGTGGTCACTGGGGAGGGCTCTAATCCAATAGGACTATTGTCCTCAAAAGAAGAAGAAATTAGTCCTGGCTGGATAGCTCGGTTAGTTAGAGCATCGACCCAAAGTGGCAAAGGTTGCCAGTTCAATCCCCCGTCAGGACACATGCAGGAACAGTTCAATGTTCCTCTCTCTCTCTCTCTCTCTCTCTCCCTCTCTCTTTCTCTCTCTCTCTCCTCCCCCCTTTCCTCTCTTGCTAAAATCAATAAATAAAATAAAATGTTTTAAAAGAAGAGGAAATTAGGACACAGACAGACACAAGGTAAGACCACAAGGAGACAGAGGGAAAAGATGGCCATCTCCCAGACTACCCTTTGATCTCCAACTGCCAACCACCAGAATTGTGAGAAAATCAAATGTTATTGTAACCCACTGTGTCTGTAGAGTTTGTTAAGGTGCTCTAGCAAACTAATGCATTACAGGAGATGCCTGTGAGAGAAAATGAGGAGGGGACCGGGGGAGGCTGGGAGAAACAAGACCCCACAAAGCTGGGCTGACCCAAAGTGAAGGAGAAAGAGAAGGAAGACAGAGAGGGAGGAAAACCGAGTCTGTAGTGCATGTCTAAGGCAAGCTTGGCCACAGAGAGTCCAAGGTTGCCCAGGAACGTGCTGCCTTGGCACCCCTGCCATGCTCATCACTGGCTGAAAACTGCTCACTGGCACACTGGGGATGGGTTCCAGAGCCCAGTTGCTGGAGTTGCCAGTTCAGTACATGCCCTCCATCAGTAAAGCTGAGAAGTGCTTCTCACAGCTGTCCCCACTGGAGGACCTCCATGACTCTGGACAGTCCAGGAGGGGCTGGCTGTACAGAACGACACAAATGCTTATAGAAATGTCTATGGAATGAACCAGTTTTCCAACTTGGCTACCATGTGAAGCTACAGAATGCTCTCATTTTCCTTCAGATACAAATATTGTTCCAAGCTCTGCAGAGTCAAAACCAATGTAGTTAGACCCCACAGACTGAAGAATTCTGGCCATATGGAAGATAATTATCATGCAAATTATATCTCTATTCTCATATGAAAGGGACAGATTAGCCATTCAAATTAATAATGTAAATGGACCCCGGCCGGTCGGCTCAGTGGTAGAGCGTTGGCCCAGCATGTGGATGTCCTGTGTTCAATTCCCAGTCAGGGCACACAGGAGATGTGACCATTTGCTATTTGCTTCTCCACCCCTTCTCTCTCTCCCCACCTCCTGCAGCCATGGCTCAATTGGTTCGAGCAAGTTGGCCATGGGAACTGAGGATGGCTTTGTGGAGCCTCCATCTCTGGTGCTAAAAATAGCTCAGTTGCAAGCATGGTTCCAAACGGGAAAAGCATCGGCCCCAAACAGGGGTTGCTGGGTGGTTCCTGGTTGTGGCACATGCGGGAGTCTGTCTCTTTATCTCCCCTCCTTTCAACTTGGAAAAAATAAATAAATAACGTAAATGAAGACAGTGATGACCCTGCTAAGGAGCCCCTAAAGCGAGAGCTACAATGGTAAACCTAGCTTGACTGACCCTGGACTTGGAAAATGAAAGGTAGTTTTGGGGGTTTGGCCCCAAGATCTCAGACTCACTCAGCCCCAACCCTTCTGAGCCTGCCTTCTTTCTTGTGCATGGAGAATCAAAATGTCTGGGTTTTAGTTTTTGTTGTTGCAGCTGTTTAAGATATGAGCTGTAAAACATGTTCTGTGAACAAGAACAAATAGAGAATCTGACAGATTCAAATCAAAACCAAAACGCAACCAAGTTAATCTGACATGCAGATTTCAGTCTTTGTGTCTCCAATACTAACACGTGGCTGAGAGTAGATGTTCAAGTCATGTTAGAGGAACACAGAGCACATATTGAATTATAGCTTTTCACGGTGATTAACAATAAATAGAAGTAGTTCCTGTAAATGACTGTAATTAGTATGTCTGTGGTCAGGTAAGTAGGGGGTAAATTACCCAGAGCAGAAAGTTGCACTGAGTCTGTTCTGAACTCTCCAAAATCCAGAGCCAACGTCCAAAGTAGGGAAACAAACTGGGGTACAGACAGTGGTCTGGGATCAGCAGGTTTCAGGGCAGGGTCACATTCCCAGGAGGGAAGAGGCTGAGGCATCTCATTGTACTTCACCCCATAATGCCAGTAACAGTGCAGTGCCATATTTAGGAAGAGTGCTGAAATATATGACACACAAGCTCCCCCAAACCAGCCTCATCTCTTTGTCTCCTTGAATCTGATAAAATGGAAGTTATTTTTTCCATTAATTCTTTTAGTGCCAAGAATCAGAAACTATGCTGTGCACTTGGAAAACATAAATTAAAATTAATAGAACATATTCTCTAGTATGGAAGAGGAAATTAAACAGGCATTTATTGTACAATGTGTGAGAGGTTATGTATAAAGAGCTTCCAGAGCAAAGACCAGGAAGAAGTGACCACTTGGTAAGGAATGGGAATCACAGCAGGTTGACATTTGAGCCAGGCCCAGGGGAGCACCAGCGAGCAAGGAGGCGTATTCTGTCTACAAGAGCAGAGAAGTAGCAGCTGCAAAGACATAGAGGAGCCACAGTTTTGATTGAGATGAAATGGGAAGGTGTAAGGGGCAATAACACTGTGCAAAGGGAAAGAAAAAGAAACAACTGTAAAGATGAAATTCATTACAAAGAGGTAGCTCCAGAGTCACCTGACCCAGGGGCTGGTCACCAGGGCCATGGTGGGGCACTGGACTTTTGGAAGAGCAGGGACCAAGAAGTTGCAAGAGATGGGGGACACAGGTTCCTAAAAGAAGAGTTGGGAAATACCAAAGACAAGCTTGACTTCTTTGTCTTTTCTCATGTCAAGTTTATTTTTCTAGGCTCTTCTTAGGATCAAACCCCTTGCTCAGAATAGACAGGTGAGCAGTGGCCCTGTGACCTTGTGAGGGTCCGTGTGAGGAGGGAAACCCGCCACTCCCCAGAGACTGCCCACGGCAGCTGCACAGGAGGGCAACTCTGCCCAGAATCATCAACTCTCTTCTGACATCTCCCCCTGGGAGCCATGCCCTCCCCCACACACATACACACACCCCTCTTTAGAGTGGGCAGCCCACCTTCCTCCCAAACCCATGTGCCTGCTGACTGGCAGGAGAGGCAATCTATAGAGCTAAGATACCTAGCCCCGAGCGATCAAGCTGAGGAAGAGACACCTCTTCAAGTGGGACTTCAAATGGAGTACTTTAAAAAGTCCTACAACAATTTAGATATTAAAAGTAATTAAAACAAGTCTTTACTAGCCCTGTATCTAAATTATTCATACAGTTCTCTTTTAGAAATCGAGTTTAGCTACAAATCATGCCGTCACCATGGACTTGAATTTAGGTAACCAAGATCAGCTCAAAACTCCACATGGTTCCATATCGAGGATGGCAGCAGAGCTAATTCAGTGGGAAGATCCAGCCAGGACCAGGCTCAGGCAGGTGGAGGGCTGTTTAAGGCTGCTGTGGCCAGAGAACTGAGCAGGAACAATACTGCAATGACAGCAGCAATGACCAATGTTTACTGACTGCTTCTGCAGTCAGGCATTTTCTTATTTAACCATTTCTTTTCATTTTCCAAAGAGTACATAAAGAAAGGGCAGGAACACATATCACCCACCATTCAAAATTCACAAATGCCATTTTGTCATATTTGCTTCAGATATTTTTTATTCTAAAAATCTTACAAATAAAGGAATTTATATTTCCTAAATCCCATTTCCCTCCCTCTGTCCTCAGTCAGCCACTATGCTATGAATGTGCTGCATATTCAGTAATATTTTTATATTTTACTATATTTATATGTACCTGTAAATATTATAGACTATTTAGATTTTATTGCCTGAAATGTTCTTTTTTCAGCTCAAACGTATGTCCTGATTAGTTTGCTCCAGGACACTTATGAACTTTGACCATGCTATTAAATTTATTCGTTTGCTTTATTTATAATATGTTGTCTTCTTATCATTAGACTATAAAAGAAGAATTTTCCTGCTTCATTCAATAATGCATCCTAAGCGCATAACCAGTGCCACATAGGTGTTTAACAAATATTTGTTAAATGAGTAATATAAATTCAGTTAATTATTTAACTTCCAGAACATTTCACCTTATACATCTTTCAGAATTTATTTATCCTTTTCTGTCCTAGCGTTATTTGGATTATTTCTAATGTGTTGATATTGCAAACAGTGTTTCATGAAACCCTTGTATACACATGCAAACATTTCTCTGAGGCATGTGTTACCCAGAGCAGAATAACTAGACAATTGAATATGTACCTTAAATTTTACTGAATATTGTCAAGTGACTCACCAAAGAGTAACTCTCACTGATTTCCTACTTGGACATTAACACTTTGTATGTATCAATTTTTCCCCCCAATCAGAAGAAAGTAAAATGGTATGTCGTGTTCTATTAATTTAGAACTCCCTGATTACTCACTAGTATGATTAAATTATAATAAATTTATGTCTTTATATAAGATCTTCTTTACCTGCTATTAGGAATGCCAGATATGTATGCTAGAAGAAAATGTATACCCCATTATAATGGCTTTTGAACTTCCATTTTCTTATTTAATTTCAAATTTTCACATATTAATTAAAAATTATAACACTGCCTTAGACTAGTCCATTACCAATAGAAAAATGTATAGTTTATTCATTATTATTGATGAATTAAGAATAAATAGCACCAAAGCTGGTCTATTTAGTCTACATACTTAGTTACCAATAAAATTCAGTAAAGAACTTTAACAATTTCATTGAAATTTTGAAAGCTTTTCTGCGCTGCAAATTTTCCTCAGCCCTCACTTTGGCACTCGGAATAGCTTCAACAGCATTTTCCATATTTTTCTTTGGCTTCAAATCAGTATCTAATATAATATGTGCTTTTAAATAGGTAGTTAATGCAAAAGGCCAGGAAAAACAAACTTGTTTGCAAATTGGACTAGCTTAAAGGTGGGCCTCAAAGAGATTTATATGTTGACGACGAATAAAATTAATAGTTAAACTGGAACAAATAGGAAACAGATGTTTTCAAAAGCTTCAAAGAATTTTTTGTTATTGTGTCAGGTTAATTTAAATTTATTCTTTCACTATATATAGTTTGCTTTTCATTTCAAATTGCTTTGACTAATGTCTCATTTTAGCAATTCGTTTGAAAATTTAACACTTTGAGGAACAGCAGCTGAGGATGAGCTTTGCCCCAGTCCCAAACAAATGTACAGTCTCGTGCAGCCTGAGCAGATTTCTGGAAAGCCATAAAAGTGTCTTTTCTCCAAAGACTGCTCCACTGCCTTGCTGCTCACATCTCTGACAGCTCTTCTCTTTCCCTTACCTTCCTGACTTCTCCCTTGACTAGTTATGCACTGTCACTCCTCCCTCCTTCAAACCTGACAGAGACCCTGCAACTAATACACCAAGTGAGAGAAGGTGAGATGTAGATACTCTGGCATGTGCCCCGACCGGGATCCACCTGGCAATCCCCATCTGGGGCTGATGCTCGCAACTGAGCTATTTTTAGCACCTGCGATGGAGGCTCCACAGAGCCATCCTTAGCACCTGGGGCCAATGTGCTCGAACCAATAGACCCATGGCTGTGGGAAAGAGAGAGAGAGAGAGAGAGAGAGAGAGAGAGAGAGAGAGAGAGAGAGAGAAGAAGAAGAAGAAGAAGAAGAAGAAGAAGAAGAAGAAGAAGAGGAAAGAGGAGGAGGAGGAGGAGGAGGAGGAGGAGGAGGAGGAGGAGGAGGAGGAGAGGAAGGGATGGAGAAGCAGATGGTCGCTTATCCTGTGTGCCCTGACCAGAAATTGAACCCAGGACATCCACAGCTAGGTCAATGCTCTACCAATGAGTGAACTGGCCAGGGCACAGAAAGCATTTCAGACACCTTCTGTTGCTCTGTTTCTAAAGCCTAGCTTTGGAGGTCAACAGCAGACTCCTCTCCCATCTTTACTTTCTTATCCACTTTGATTCAAAGCCATGTACCTGCTACTAACTTCTCTTCCCCAGCTTTCACCATTTGGTGTCCACTTTAAAATTGTTTTAAAGATCCCTTTAAAGAAAAAATGTTTAATCATAATCTTAGAGATGCCAGTATAGGTAACACCATTTCTCATCTTTAAAAAGAAAAATATAGAAATTCTGCTTTGTGCAAATTTTAAAGACAAAGTTAAAATAAAAGTAAAATCAGGTTTATCCTTAAGTGATCACAAGATGATTCCTCTGAATTTGGGGGGGAAATGTTCCATATAAAATATACTTGTGGTTGTGTGTGCGCAGCGCTCTGCAGCAACTTCCATTATATTTCCCGTGAAAGAAAGACTGCTCCAAAGAGATTGTTTTCTTTTGAACTTCATGGTTTTAAAATTGAAGATGAAGACTAAAAAACTCATGTGGCTTTAAAAGTATTTAGAAACATTACTAAAAAAAAAAGAAATAAGATGTTAATGTTTTCTATGGATGAAATACACTTTTTAAAAGCCTGTATATTTTCAGTAATTTGACTTTTCTACTGACTTACAAACAAAACTAATATATCTATATACACACACACACACACACACACACACACACACACACACACACACACACACCTTGAGAAATTAGCTAAAGAAGTTGATGAAAGTAACTAAAAATTTTTTATTTAAAATGAACATTTTAAATGAAGTAATTTGCATGTCCTTGACAGGGGAAATGTCCATTGGTGTTTGACCCAGTCATGGCAAAGACAAGCATGTGTTCCAGACACCGCTGACAACCAGTAAACCTGACAGTGAGTTTACTAAAATCCACTGTCTTCCCTGGGTCTGCAGATCAGCACTGCCCAATAAAAATTAAATGCAAGACACAAAAGTAACCACATATGTAATTTAAAAATTTTTAATAGTCACACTGAAACACAAAAAATAAACCAAAATTAATTTTAATAATATACTTTATTTAAACCAATATGTTAAAAAGTATTTTTTACCATGTGCTCAATATATAATTACTGAGACAGTTTTTATTCTTTTCTGAGCTATGACATCCAGTATGTATTTTATACTTATGAGACATCTCATATATCAGCCTAACTCTACACGTGCTCAAAGCCATGTGTATAATGGCTTCCCTATCAAATAGCATAGCTCTTCTACTTATCTCTAATTTTCAAGTGCTCCAGATAAATCACTTGATTAAAAATTTACAAGTTATTTCCTGCACAAGCATATAAATGTAGAGAGATGAAAGAATATAAAAATAAGAAAATTAAAGATCTCTGTTGCTGAAGTAAACAATAGATGCTATTTTTGGTTAAATATAATAACCATTATTTTATTTCTAATTTTATAACATTAAATTCTTGCACAATGCCACTGTGATTCTATACCAAGAAGATTATCTACTTTCCAGTGGTAATTTGAAGAGTTCCTGAAGTACACTATTTTGTATAATTTCCACCATAAAAATTACTATCATTCTCAAACAACATTTAGACCATGTTTAAGACAGGTACATTTTGTAATATAAAAAATAACAGAGAATCTAGATTCCACAGTTAATAGGTCAGCCTTTTAATTAGGAAGACTTAGAAATCTTATATAATAGCTGGCAGAAAGAAAGTCAACCATCTAAAGAGTACTTAGAGTAACTCATCAATCTGTATTATAGCTGTCTGGTCGATTAATTTGGTTGTAGCATGCCTACATGTTATGTTCAATTAACTACTGACTTCCTGCAGACTACTTAATTTATAAATACTTTTTCTTTGGGTTTTCCTATTTTTCATTTCTACTCTTTTAGGGATTCTAACTAACCTTTTATATTGGTATACAGCTAGTATACAGTTGTCCTTACAGAATGAATTGGGTAAATAGGCACAGTATTTCTGTGTTTATTTAGATATCATTAAGCTATCTTATCCAAAATTCTGTGATCAAGTCATTCAGTGCTTTAAACATTATTGATTTGGGATTCAGTAAAGTTAAATAAGTAGTAACTTACAGATGCCAGCACTTGGTGGTGAAGCGAGCACACACAAACATACATACACACCTCAGTGGTAAACAAAAAGGTTAGAAAACCTCTTGATATATAATATGTAGTCAAAAAACATATCTATGAAGCTTCATGAAACTGAGCATTTTACTGTTCTAACACTCTGTTAAGTCAAAGACTACTATTTCCACATGATTGAAATGACTGATAAAATGTGTCCCATTGTGCAAAACTAAATAAGGGAAAACAATCTATTAGATGTAGTGTGATTTTCCCCTTTTAAATCTGATTATCCAGGTCTTTCCATGGCCACACAAAACTTATTTTTGTCAGGCAATATCATTTTGTTCATGATTTAATTTTTCTTCCCTTAAAGTGCCATTCAGCCTAATAAAAGCAACAGGGGGCACAGTGCCTTCAGTGATGGAGACAATAGTTCTATACAAATTTAATATGAGCTATAACCCAAAGTACTTTAAATGCTGTTTTGAAAATATTTTTCCGGGGTATTTCTGTTACTTTTCATGTCTGTTTCTTTGAAAATCTCTGGCCTCTGGGATCCTTGGGAAGGTGCCAAGGGGCATGCAGAGCTGGTGCCCAGGTGGGGTGAGTTCCAGCAACTGGGACCTCCATGGACCTCAACAGTCTCTGCATGGTGACCCATCTGGTGCCAAACACCTACAACCTACAGGAAAGAGTCCCAGGCCCCAGGAAGTCCACGTGGGGCTGGCCAACCATTGGGGTGACACACTTCACCCTCTGCCCTTTCTCCTCATTCACAAGACTTGCCAGTGCCCACCCCAATTTCACATGCCCCACCCCCAAGCAGATTTCTATGTGACATCACAAGCACCTGGCTAAAGTTAGGTCCATGCCAGCCAAACCTTGAGAGGTGTGGGAATGGAGGGAGAAGCTCTCCCAGTTTCTACTCCATTGTCAGATTTGTTTTGGCCCACATACATCCCTAGATGGGCAATTTCTTTCTAAGTTTTGTCTGTTTTTCTACCACTATCATCCCTTACCTGGTGGCCATTACCTGGTGGTTTGACTTGTCCATTGTGACGATGACCCACCTGGCCAGGACCACCCCACTGCTCCTGCATCTGCCCCCTGCCCTGGTCTCAGGCTGTGCCACTGGGGTCATGTGTCTTTACCATCTGGCCTTTCCATTCAGGTAGGGAGGCAGTGTCCTATCCCCCAGATGATGTGCTGTCCTCTGAGGAGCCTCCCCTTGATGAAATGGAGGACACTCCAAAGGTGCTCGTGCTGTCTGCTTGTAATTTCATGATGTTCAGACTCTTGAGAACCATCAATATCCCTCCTCCTGGGAAAATATTTTCTCTCCCATGTTCACCATCTGAGCAGGTAGTCAAGGCTGTGAGCCAGGGCCATCCAGTACCATCCACTACCTTGCCCAAAGGAGATGGAGATGAAGGTCCAAGAAGAGTCCCAAAAAGGATGGCGAAAAACAAAGATAATCAGGTACTAAACGACAATCAGCATGACCAGAACAGCCCCATAACAGTGAGGTCTACCACTGACATGTAGGCTCCTGAAGACCAGGGAGTCCTCATGTCCCACAAGTGCAGTTCTGGGCCTCTGGACCTCAGTCCCAAGCACCCACAGGACAGCTTGAATAGGGTCACTCAGTTGTCTTCCATCTCTGCCTCCAAAGGCCAGGGGGTCACAAGCTCATTCAGCCCTGTGGGAGCTGTCCTGCCTCCTCTGAAGGCTGATTCAGGAGTATCGGTGCTCTCTGCTGGTTCTGCAGCCACCGATGCTCCAGGAGAAAGCACCTCTGCAAACATCAGCCCTGCCATTGATGGACATAACTCCTCCTTCCCAGCTGTCCTTTTCCATTCCGCTCCTGCCTCCAGGGGGAATGAGACTGAGGCTATGAACACCACTCTTCCATCCCAGGTTGTTCTTTTCCATCTCCCCCACCCCACTGTCTCCTGGGTGAACCACTCCTCATTGTCTGTGGCACCTTCTAATTTTGACAACACACCACCCAGTGGCAGCATTCCCTTAGCTGGTGTCTCTACCCATCTATCTAAAAAGAAGTGAGCAAAAGGGCCAAGTTTCCAATCCTTCTTTGGACCCAGGAACCTCCCCTTAGCCCATATCTGGGACCAGTGATGGGCAGCAGCCTTTAATGTTGGGAAAAGTGATCGCACGGCTCAAGGCGTGGGCTAACTTCTCCTGCAGTTCCATCAGCAGGGGCAGCATAATGCGCTTAGGTAGTGCAGGCTTGCAGTTGCCAGAGTCAACATTTGACACCATTGGCAACACCTAGCTGGTCATTAATGATGACCCTGGTATTCTCTCTGTTGACACATCCACTACTGATGGTGTTGGAAGTTGCCACCAAGACGCCCAACACTGGGGACAGTAGCTCACTATTTGCAGATCATCTGCAGGCGCACTTATGATGATGGGTCCTGCAGTGCCCATGGATGGTGGGAGCTGGAGGCCAGTATGTCCACCCAGGCCCCACTCACTCACAGGAACCCAGAGCATCAACGTCAGAGGTAGACTTAGGAAGTCATGAAGCTGCTGGACACAGATCCAACAAATGCCTGAGTTAAATGGCAAAGTGACCATTCTGTTTCTAAAAAGTAAAAAGTGAGATGTGCAATTCTATATTATTTTTTCTTTCTTTTTTTTTACTTATCTCTCCTAATTTTTCTATATTGAATGCAAATTCCTCATATAATAAAAAGGTTTTATGTTTCTATAAAATGACAAAAAAGATAATGTCCTGACCTAAGAAACTCTACCACTGGAAGTAACAGCCACACTCCAACCTCTGCTGGTCAGCTCACCTCTACACACTATTCTGATATCATACTTTAATGGAACTGAGTTTTTATCATGAATAGATCTTAATATAAATACTATATATTTTTCCTAATTCAGTCCCCACATGGTAGCTTACCCTGAACACTGAGCAATAATATACATTGGACCAGGGGTCAGCAAACTATAGACTACATAATCTGTTCTATAGAATAATAAAAATTATAAATATATAGTTTACAAGAACACAGTCACACCCATTTGTTTACACATTATCTGTTGTTGCTTTCAAACTGTAATGGCAGAGTTAGACAGTGGACAGAGGCCAGCAGGCTCACAAAGCCTGAAACAGTTACCATCTGTCCCTTTACAGAAAAAGTTTCCCACCCTGACACCCATTATATTAAATCTCTCCTCTTAAAACTTTCACTCTGCCAGCAGGGGAGAAGCAGGCAAATATGCTTTAGAAAAAGGACATCTTTTCTACCTCCCTAACCTCTGTTCCTTCTACCTTCCTGCTGGTCTGTGTTCTTTCGTCTCTTGTTCCCTTCTCGTTATTTTTTTTTCAATTTTGTTATACATTTTCAAAACAACAATGCAATATCTCTTCCTCTGATTAAATCAAAAGGAAATTTAAATTCCCAAGTTACAATCCCATCTTGCTGACTACAAATCCTGTCTTCTGTAATATACTGGTGGGAAAATAGTCATAAAGAAAGCTTTGCTGATGAAATGTTTACACTGTGGTGACAAATTGGATGGCATCAGCCACTCAATGTAAAACACAAACACCAAAAATATAAGTTATATAAATGTGATCTTTGGTCTACTGGTGAGTTTTTAAACCAGGCAAACTGACCCAGGTTTATAGGTAAATGCCATTAAGAAATTTAAGTGTATACATGTGTCTATAATCAATATATAGAAATGCAGTCTAAAATTTAACTCAGTCATTCCCAGACATTTGTCACATTTTTTGAGTGGTCTCAGGCGCTACCTCAGACCCTGGGGATTCAGTGCTAAAAGTAAAAGGACCAGGACTTTGCTCTCATTATGTTTACAGCCCAATAGGGAAACCATACAATTAATACTTAATTAGAAGTATTAGGAGAGCCATGAGGGAGGAGAGAGGGTACCAGACTGTTCTTCACATGGGATCAAGCCCCCAGTGTTAGAGAGGACTACCCAAAACCTGCCCTGTGGAAGTGATGTCCCAGGGCACCCTGAAGGACAACAGGTTATTAAGAAGGGCTAAGAGGTAAAGGAAAGAACTCTTCAAGTAAAGAGAAGAGTCCGTGCAAAGGGCTTGATACAAGAGTGAATCTAATACCTTGGAAGGGGGGAGAAGTCCGGCGTGGAGAAAAGGGTGTGTTTGGCTAAAACATTTGGTTTTGACTCTAAGAGCAGAGAGAAGACAATGGCGGGGGGTTGGGGGTAGCAGTGGAGTGACATATGCAGTTCCCACTTGGGGAAGGTCAGTCTGGTTCCTGTGGGAAGAATGGCTCAGAAGAAAATGAAAACAGCGAGTACTTAGGAGGCTATTGTCACCATCCAGGGGGTTGAGCGGCAACATGGAGGAAGGTGTAGGTAGTGAAATGGATGAAGGAGAACAGATCAAACCAGTAGGACTGGGTGTGCGGGATGAGTGAGAAGCAGGAGTCACTGATGAACCCTCACTCTCCAATCTCCGACTGGTGGATGTTAGGGTCATTCTCTAAGATGGGGCCATGAAGGACATGATACTTCCACCAGATATAACCCATTTCAAGAGGGTTTTGGGGGTGGAGGTCCACTTAAGCAACACTTCTCTTCCCAACCTGAATGGTTGATAGTAAAAGATTTTATTTCCTTGGTCCCTTTTCACCGAGTGTATATGTAGCATGTTATCCTTGCAAATGCAGAGAAACAGATAACTCCCAAGAAGGTCAGGGGAAGAGACAGAAAAGTTCTGAATAAAGAGCCTTTCAGAAGACTGAACGCTGCATGGGATGCAACAGTGGGGGGAGGGGGGGAGAGGAACCAGAGTGGACAACATGAAAGATGCCACTGACCCAAAGAAGGTATGCACAGAGGCACATTCTGATCACTCCACAACTTTGCTGAGGGCTGACAACATCCTAACAGAAGCATCTCCCTTTGTGCCTCATTTCTTAGTGAATGGGTAATGCACCTATTGATTACAAGGTAAAGATAACAGGACAAGGAAGAGAGGACCTCTTTCCTCATTCAATTGTCTTTTTAAAGCCATCCCTCTGGGTCTAAACACATAAAAGGAAATGCAGACTTTGCAATTGTGGGGAAGGTGTTTCTGAGTATGAGTAAATGTTCTTTCTCCCTCTTTCACACAAAAGCTTGAAAATAGTACTAAATTGTTGGATTATAGGAGCATATTTTTATTTTAAAATTATATTGTAGATTATATGATACACTAATTATGATCAAATAGTCTGCAATAATACAGAAGCATGTGAATAATCAATTGGAACTTATTATGACCTCCTATTCAGCTCCTAAATATATTCTCTAGTGGCTCTGAAATGTGAACTCTAGATCACAGACATTCGCATCACTTGGGATTCTGTTTGACTGCAAATACATGGTCCCAGGACAGGCATACAGAATCAGAAATTCTGGAGGTGGAGCCCAGCAATATTTTTAACAGCCCACCTGGTGATTCTGACACATGATAATATTTGAGAACCACTACCTTTGAACAGCGCTTCCCAACCTATTCACATCTTGGCAAAAAAGGGAAATGATGGTGTTTGTACAGTACCCCATGTGAAGAGGATGACACTGTTAGAGATCTGAAGCCACCGGCCCCAGGCCCAGTTCTGCAGTGCTGGCCCAAGCAGCTCCCTGTGCCCTTCCATAGCCCACCAGCAGGGGGCCTCTACCCTGGAGGCACTCACTCCAGGACCAAAGGAAATCTATATCAATACTCACTACAGTGGTTTGGTTCAGTGCTAATAACCAAAACTCAGGGTTCACCGGGATACGTATCCACAGAGAAGAGTGGATAAATCGTGGTATGCTTCTCTATTGGCATTCTATTCACAGTTAAATTCATTGCAGCTACATGTTTCAACACAGAGAAATCTCAAAATCAAGATGAGGAAAAACAAACAAAAAACAGATTACAGACAAATAAATAGTTTGATAATGTTTATAACATGCTGAACAATATTGAGTCTTGTTTGTGGCATGTATACATGGAGAAAATACAAAGCTATGGGGGAACGGACCTGAAGTTAGTTCTGCAGAAAGATGGTGAGAGGAAAGGAGTTAGGGAATTGTACCAACAGCCTTCAACAATTTTATTTCTTAAAAAAGATGTCTAAGAAAATAGAACAATAAATTAAGATTTGACATAGGGGGATGGCACACATGTTTCTATTACTATTTTTATTCTTCTGTATACTTGAAATGTTTCCATTGGACTCCACTATCAAACTATTCAAGTTTTAAGATGGACTGTGATTATAATAGATCTTTGGAGTTAGGCAGATGACTTTCTTGCTCTGGGCCTCAGTTTCCTCATTTGAATTACAGAGGAGGTTGAGTTCAGCGGCCTCTAAAGTCCACTGCCACTTTCACCCTTTGTCATCTAGTTTGGGCTCAAATGGAAAGTCACCACCCAGCTCACTGCTTTCTCCTCTCCACACATGGGCTACATGCCCCTCTGCTCAGGTTTCTAGTCCAGCTGTCCACCCTACTGGCCCCATGTCTACAATGTCCCTGGGATGGGGTCTAAGAACATACCACAAAGGAGAAATCATAGAACCTGTAGTCTAAGATCAATTTTAAAGTGAAAAGAAAAAAATAAGAGCAGAAAAGTTTGGAACAAAGACAAGCTGTGTGGGATTTTAAAAATGACCTTGAATTTGTAAGCAACCTTTCCTTGAAGGGCAATCTTACCCCTAAGCAATGGATTTCGCCAAGTGGAAAAGAATTTCGAATCAGTATTACAGCCACAGTACAGCAACTTGACTCTGTTTTTTGGGCATCGTCACCACCTCCTTATCCCCACCTCCACATCAGATATAATTCTGTACAACTCTGTCTCCTTCCTGGAAGGAAAGTTCCTTATTTTCCATTGATTGTTTTTTCAGCTCCCATGAGGCTGTGCCTTATATGGGCAGGTCCCTTTTCAAATAAGTTTGTTTGTTGATCCTTTGCAATCAGTCATTGAAAAACATGAACATCATATTGATGAACGATCTACAAAGGGGGACCAATTCTGACGATTTACTATTTACCACAAAATATTGCAACTGCACAAAAAAGTGTACCCACCACCAAGGGTCGTCCTGTCTTTTTAAGTTTTTGCTAATCTGCATATTCAAATCAGCAGGCCAGGTTAGGATGGCATTTCCCACCCTGACCTGTGAGATTTTCTATGATTCATTGTCATAATAATGTGCCTTTCTGTTGACTAGAAAACAAAGCTAAAATTATGGAGCTCAATGAGAATTGGTCAGTAGATCCTCCCAGGGTTTATTTCCTTAGATAAATAGAGCTGATTTTTACTGACTTGTGAATGATTTACTATATGAATTATCTGTAGTACCTAGTCTATCTTCACCAAACTTTTTTTTTATTTATTTTAAGTGAGAGGAGGGGAAATAGAGAGACAGACTCTTGCATGCACCCTGACCAGGATTCACCTGACAATCCCCATGTGGGGTCAATGCTCTGCCCATCTGGGGCCCATGCTCACAACTGAGCTATTTTTAGCACCTGAGGTGAGGCTCCACAGAACCATCCTCAGCACACAGGGTTGATATGTTCCAATAAATCAAGCCATGGCTGCGGGAAAGGAAGAGAGAAAAAGGGAGTGAGAGAGAGGGCAGCAGGAGGAGAGGAGAAGCAGATGATCATTTCTCCTGTGTGCCCTGACCACGAATTGAACCCAGAACTTCCACAT
Source organism: Rhynchonycteris naso (assembly GCA_037038555.1). Lineage (NCBI taxonomy): Eukaryota > Metazoa > Chordata > Mammalia > Chiroptera > Emballonuridae > Rhynchonycteris > Rhynchonycteris naso. Next base: position 58,968,937 of record CM072995.1, on the reverse strand, counting down.
GTTGAGTCAATGCTCTATCCTGAGCCAACTGGCCAGGGCCAAGTTAATTTTTAAATGTTAAAAAGTTTAGCTTTTGTGTGAACTGAGCATTTCACAAGTTTAAATTGGGCCCCATTAATTCAAGTTATTTAGGGAACTCTTTTGATGATACATTGCGTTAAGTTCTTCCTGATGACAAATAAGCAAGAACTGATGATAAATCATTACTAACCAAAACAAAGCAATCATAATCGAGGGAGAGAGAAAAGTATTATAAGTGGTCCAACACTTATCTTAAAGGATCCAACCAAAGCTGGAGATTACACAGACTGACCACAAATTAGAGAATCTGTGAGTCAGCACATAGGACCCAATACTGTCAAATGCATTAACTGGTAAGGCCATGAGGGCATGTGACCTGTGCATTGCATAGGGCCCTGAACTCAGAATGGTTGCACACTTGTTGTTCATAATTCAATGTCTTGAAAGTCTTACTTTTTGAACACTGGGCTGAACAGATTATGTGGGTGGTCATGTAGACTGAGATATGAAAGGCATGCAAACGCAATGCATACACACTGGCAAATCTAAAAATATCTCCATTTATTAATGAGCAACAATATCTTGTAATCAAGACACAGCCTGTTGGTTAAAGTTATGAAGAATTATTTTGCTTGTTGACTCTGTAAACCAAAGCTAATTAACAAGTTTGCTAATTGTTTTGCACTGCTGCAGATGTGAACTACCAACCAGTGGAGCTTGTGTATTCAAAAGTAATCAGCCACCATTTCAAACTCCCTCAAAAAGTCATGTTTCACTTTCAGAAGGCACAGAATTTGGGTACATTTTTGCTGGAATTGCATGATGCAAGTGTGAATTTTAAGACAACAAATGATCACTTCACTTCACGATGGAAAATGAGAAGTGGCAAAAAGCCCATGTAGCGTGTTTGGCTTCCTCAGTATTGTGGATTGTGAACTACCAAAGCCACATGTGAATGAATGAATTTTGAACCTTTGTTCAAATCTTGAGGTGGGTTGTAAAGCTGCTTTCACCAGCGAAAAACATATAACTTAAATCTACATTTACAGGACAGAAGGAATGTCTGCACTTTATCACAAATAAAATCTTGTGTATATCACTATCTTCTTGACTTCAGAGCCTAGTTCATTTCTGAACACATAAATCTAGAAATGACACAATCAGAAAAGAAGTCAAGATAAAGTATCTAATATGAAAACCATCTTAGTTTTAACTTAAATTTTTCCCTACTTGATTTCAAGTTCATAGAGTCTATATAGGTCTGGAGAAGATATATTATAATTCCCTAGATTTATATAACAATATTTATTCCAAAGAACACAAAGAACATTCACAAACAGCATATGATTTGTCCATATACTATCCCCACAAATATCAGAGGGAAAAAATAGTCCTCATTTTTTAAATGGTAGCAGTGAAACACAAAATGGTAAAAACTTGCTCAAGAGCACACATACACACAGAGTAAACCATATTTTATGATTCGTTTCTCCTTTTTAATATTTTTATATTATTAGAATCTCAGGGCAAGATTATTATTGTAAAATATTTGCCTACAAAATGTATTAGTTACAATGTAATTTTAATTATAAATCATTTTACCTGCAGCATTATTAGGTACTAAATTATTTTTAACATATATATATAAATTAAGAGTAGATTATATTTTCTTAACCTCATTCTGAAATTATATTTAAATTTACCACCAGCTCATATTTCACAGACAAAAGAAAACTAATGTGATAGGAGCAGTCTATTAATTAAATTATACTCTGATTTCTCAACCTGCCTTTCAAGAACAGGGGTGATAATTTCCATTAAACCCATATACAAATTTTAAAAGAGCCACACTTCATGCAAAGAAACATTTTCTAATCTAAAACTCACAATTCAGTTGGCTCACTACTTTGCATTTCAAGCCCTTCATCAAGTAATTGTACATCGGCTGCTCAATTTTAAAAGCCTCCTGGAATCACGTCCTTAAGTGGCGTTGTGACGTCTTACGTCATGATGTTGCGTCACCATGTGATGACGCTGTGCCATCACACACATCATCGCATATTGACACAATATCATGGCATAATATCATCAAATTAAATTCATCAGCCCTCCCTCAGCCTGGCCCCGGGAAGGGCAAGAGAGATGAAAAGATTTTCTTGGCTCTTGTCAACATTCCTGGTCTGTAGGCGAGTGCAGCAGACTTCACAAGTCATTTCCTCAAATTAGGGGTTCTTGAAGAAGTCAAGGGAGACTTGCTGGGGATGGTTTTCATGGGCATGGTTTTCATGAGTTGGTATTTGCTCAGCTCTACAATAACACTTGAGTCTCATCTTAGAGATAAATATGCACATATGTTAGTCTCCTTTTTTTTTTCAGGTTATATGTATTATAGGATAATGTTGGGAGGTTGGTAAAAATAAATAAATTAAAGACATCTAGTTCTTTGGCTCCTTATTTGTTGCCCTCACCATCCACTTTTTTCTAATTCTTTTTCTTCCTCCCCTACATTCTGAAACAGCCAGTAATGGTAGGGTAGGAGGCTGATGCTTTCAAGAGTTTTGCCTAGAAACCCTTATATAACAGGAGGGAGTATTAAAAGCTGTGACAGGGACCTTTTGCCATCACAACCTTGGTGACAAGTGGAGTCTCCCTATTAGCAGCCATTATACACGTGGGCCACTTTGATGAGGCAGATCTCATCCAAACATTATCCCAATGGCATCTAAATGCTATCTGGATTTACTTACACATTCTTCTGAAAAGATATAGTTACCAGTTAATTAAACATAGCATTCAATTTGTCCTTACTGTCACTGCCTAGTATCTCTTTTGTTAACTGAGTCACTGTGTGCCAGCACTGTTCTAGGTTTGAGAGCTCCAGTAGAGCAGAAGAAACAGTCACTCTGAGGAGTTCCCCAAGCAGTGAGGGAGACAGGTGAACTACAAATTTCAAGACAATCTTCTAAAGGCTCTAATGACGTTAATACAACATTCTGGAGACTCAGAAAAGGAAAGGAATATCTGGAGTACCCACAAGGATCTTACAAGGGAGGTAACAATGTTTTTGAACCTTGAAAAATGAAAAGGCAGAGGAGAAAAGAAATCTCAGATTCAAAATTTTTAAAGTGGGCATATGGGAGACCCCAAAGTATCAGATTAAGTCATCCTTTGGTAGATGTTTTTTCAAAATTATTTGTTCATATAAATGCTACTTTGAAGGGTACTGACTCACACACTAGCAGCACCATAATCCTTGATGATAATTACAAGCAGCTTCTAGATTACTCTTAAAGACATCAATGCAGTAGAGTTTATCTTTTAGAAGAATTTTCTATCCATAGGCTAAATATATTATTCTCTCTTTGTAACCAAATATAAAGATAGAGTACAAAAATCCGGGCTGATGATTCACCTTTTTAAAATGGTCATTGGAGAATATTTGTTTTATATGCTTTTATATGCTGTGGAAGAGACACCACAGGCCAGTCAATGGTGAATGATTACACATCCTAACATTTTTCCACACATCAAAGTCACTGGTAGGTATTTTCTACTGTTACTATAATCCTCTAGAGGTGTTTAAAAATGAAACATGACAAGAAAATAAAACTCCAGGGGATTTTAGCCCCAAAAGACTTGCTGCATCTTCTGAGAATTACATGATGTTGAGAGGCAAGTTTTGAAACAAGTTTCTAAAATGTCATTTCCTAGCTAGACAGCCACATAGCCTTTTGGAACTCAGCAATTTTTCATATATATCATATATATATCATATTCATGTATATCATATATATGATGAAAAGCACCTAGACTTCTAAAGACATACAATACATAATAACTGATGAGAAGAGAAAATTTCCATATACCAATTCTCCCCTACATATAAAACATGCAAATTTTGATCATGAATTGGATAGTAAAGAAACAAGATATAATAAGAAATTTACTTGAATAAGTGATTCATTTTAGAAAACAAAGTATACAGAATGAGAGGGGAAAGATCTGAAGAAGATGAGCTACAATTGTAGCCTATGGAGTTAATGAACTTCTTAAGACTTGTTTCCTTAAGAATTTTAAATACATCTTTTTTTATATAATTCCAAATCCAGAAAACAAAAATAGTAACATCAATAATTTCTTGTGTTTTCTTGCAGATTTGTTCAGGCGGATATTAATGTACTTTTCATCTAGACAGAATTCATTTTATGCAACAGATACACATGGCAAATATGTTTTTACTTGATCTTTATCTTTTAGAGCAAAGAATCTTTTGTAGCAGAATGATCACCCTAACTTGCCCGTTTTAAAAGTTTAGAGCTCCACATGCTAGCCTTCTCTAATTGGGACTCATGTTCACAAATTCAACTCAGTTATATAGTGATGGATTGAGCTCGGGAGTGGAGGCCGGAAGTGTTCTATTGAGCCTGTCTGCCTCCAGTCTACACTTACGTTGAGATGTATATTCCACACCTACATCTGAGAGAGGTATAATGAATACCTATAACTCATTCTTTCTCCCCCTGAACCTTTTCTTCTACTTCTTGAAAACTTTTCAGGCTCCCATGAACTAATGCAAAACAACCCAAAGGGAGATTTTAAATTCTATTTACCTATGTGAATAATGTTCTTTAAATTAGTCATTTCAGGAAAAGGGAAGGGTAAAAGTACTCCCATTTATTAAGGACCTACTAGCTACTGGAAAGCATGCCTGGTGCCTTACACATGTCATTTAATTCAGCCACATTTTTAATGATCTTGAAGAGGAACATGCTTATTAACCCATACAAACTACAAAATTCAGCTATTTGAATTCATCTGATAGTTCATCATTTTGTAACAATAGGTATATTAACATTTTCAAATGGCTGTATGATCTGAGCACTGTTATTTTTACATCAACCCAACTTATTATCATTTTCCTGCAATTTCTAAGGGAGTAGACACAGATCACATTACCAGTTTGATTTATAATATCTGGCTTTGGGGTGCCTCTATGAAATACTCAACCCCAACACCATCTTTCTCTAACCTTCCTCTTGCTAATGCTTGTGAAAATTCAAGTTCTGCTGTGTCTCTCAGAACCTACCATCTGAGGTGTTTGCTGTCATTTCTCTGCTACCCTTCCTGATGACATGAACTTGATTGGTGCTAGCCTGGCTCCCATCTGTTCACACCCAGAGGTCCAGGCTACAGATACCAGTGTTGGGAAGAATGCTTTCCCCACCAGAACAGAAATGCAACCCACCCTTCCCTACAAGATGTACTTACTTTTTCACAATAGGGAGTAAGGGTCCCAGACTGACAAACTAAAGAAGCGCAAATGGAAGTTGAGGGTTAGTGAACCTCCATTTTTGAAATACCTTCTGATCCCCCTATTTCTGGCCTTTCCCAAGGTCCCCACAGGGAGTTTAGAGAATTGAAAATAATCAGAGTTTGTGGCTAAATTGGCTAAGCCCAGGTATGCAGGAGCCCAGTCCTAGCAAATCTGATGAAACATACATGCCAAAATAAAAACAAGAGAAGAGTTGGGTTTGATGCAGCACTCAATACAGAGACATTGCTATTTATGCAAGAAGTGACAGTGATGAAAGTGGTATTACAGAAGGACCCAGGAGAAATTAGAGGAACCAACCATTGAAGTCAGATCAGTTATGATACTGCAAGCATGAAGACTGGGGTCAGCTGGTGGCAGGGTCCATGGGGGAGTGAGGGTCCAATTGGAGACATTTTTAGCAGTATAACAATCAGTAGTTGTGAATATTGAAAGATAAATATAACTCCAAGGGCATGGGAAAGGTGGGGATGTTGGGCTACTAACAGAAATGGGGATGTCAAGGTCTGTGGTCATAGTGATGGTGAAGGAGGAAATTAGTTTCGTGGATGGGATCAGTTTGAGATGACACAGGGTAGCCAAGTAGAATTCTCATGTTGATTGTCACTGCCACAGTTCCAAGAGCTCACAGGAGCAGTCAGGGACAGAGATGGTAGGGTGGGGACAGAGACACCTACTTCCCAAGAAGAAGTTACGCACAAATCTTTTCAACAATTAAAATTCCCAACCAGAACAAACCAAACCCATTCATTCAATCATTTAATAACAACAAGAAAATAATGTGTCTTTCCTCATGAAAAAGAAATGTATTTTTTTTCTTATTCAAAACTATTCTTCAGATAATGGCTCAAATCATTCACACTCTGAAACTTTTACTGAGGCTTTGATTGGTTGAAAGAAAAATGACTTGAAAAAAAGAGATTCATTCCTTTAACACTCCAGTCTGTAACTTGATGACAGTTTTTCACAGAGATTCCATTAATTGGATTTTCTTAGCATTTAATGGTAGCAAAGTCATTGCACTGAAGAAACCTTATGTCATTCATCAGCCACCTCTCCAGGGCCCTGAGAACACCTGCCGATGATTTCAATCAAACTGATCATTCACTGAACACATCATCATTAATAATTTAGTAGAGCAATAGATCTATTATTTAATACAGTGCTAACCTTTTATGATGCTTCTACCCAGAGAAAGGGCTAATACCTGTGTCACAGAATAACTTATATCAGGCCTTATCTTTTGGAGGTAATGCTATGATTCATAGAACATCTAAATGCATACATTAGGGGGAAATAGTTAACCTTTGTGCAGCAGTTAAGAGTTTTAAAAGTACTTTCTCAGTCTTTAACTCATATGATGCTCAAAATACCCTATGAGAAAGTATGATTAACCCAACCAATTTTAAAGATGAAGATTTCAATGCACAGAGAGGGGAAGTGGTCTGCCTAAAGCTGCCTAGCTATCGAGTGGCAGAGCTAAGATACTCCCCCTAAAATCTGTGCTCTGTCTTCAGCACCACGGTTCTCTTGTGTTGTGAAAAAATACTGATACCAACAACCTTTTCAAAGCAGGCTATAAGAGCCCATGCATTCTCTATTCCAGGGGTCCCCAAACATTTTACACAGGGGGCCAGTTCACTGTCCCTCAGACCGTTGGAGGGCTGGACTATAAAAAAAAAACTATGAACAAATCTCTATGCACTCTGCACATATCTTATTTTAAAGTAAAAAAACAAAATGGGAACAAATACAATATTTAAAATAAAGAACAAGTAAATTTAAATCAACAAACTAACCAGTATTTCAATGGAAACTATGGGTGTGGATGCATCCTGTGCTCCTCTCACTGACCACCAATGAAAGAGGTGCCCCTTACAGAAGTGCAGCGGGACGAATAAATGGCCACAGGGAGCTGCATGCGGACCCGCAGGCCATAGTTTGGGGACCCCTGCTCTATTCGCTCCCCTCTCTGTCTTCCTTGGTCACCTCCCACTGGTGATTAAGGGTTCTCACGTGAACTCCTGTTAGAGGAGCATCCTAAGCTAACATTTCTAGGGTCAAACCATTTCCTTCTCATGAACCAAATCTCATGCAAGAATTTCTGCAATGTGTACCCATCCTCTCCATAGCCAAGGGAGTCACACATCTGGTAGTAATAGGTGCTGTGTTCATTCTGTTTAAAATGATTCCTGCCATGTGACAGTTCATGGAAACAACAAACAGAATTCTACCCAATCAAGAATTACTCTTTATTTCAAATTCTTAAAGGAGACTTGCCTTACTGTAAGCTCATTTTGTGAGAGTGTGTTTTGTCCATTCAATATTTATCTTAATTTGAGAAACTCTTTGCTATAGTCTTTATTAGGTTTCTCTCTTTCTCTAACCAAGATTGCCTATGATGGAAGGCAATGCTTTCATTCTACAATCTGCTCTTAAGAGTTCCTCATTATGCTTAAATGTCTCCCCTTTGTTTAAAAGGATATTATCTTGCAAAGATACAAGCAATTAAAAGTGTCATTAGGTAAAACTGACATTTCTTTTATAGCAAAAGGAAACTCAATCCAATTTAGAGTTGTATGTCGGGTCCTTTCTTTACCAGTAACATAAATTTAGTTACAATAATCTTTATTTTCATCTCAATCATTATTTAATTTTTTTTTTTACTTTTGTTAAGTATAACAACACTCTGAGGACCATGTAAAACATGCTTTTAGACACAGACAGGGAGTGATGCCGTGGTAGAGATGTGTTTGAGCGCTTGGTCTGCTCCTGGCTGGCCCACTGAGAACAGGGCTGAGGTTTTCCAGAGCAACGTTGTGCTCATTTATGGTCCAGAGTAGCCGCATGCTCTCCAGAAATAATAGGATCTGCTACCAGACAAAAACTCAGTAAACAAAACAAAATACCAAGAAGTGGGGGGAGCAAGATGGCGACAAAGTAGGCGGACGTACCAACTTCCAACTCCCAGAACCAAAGTGGATTATAACCCAATTTTAAGAACCATCATCTGGATAAACCAACTTTGAACTAAACTAAGTGGACTCTTCAACCAAGGAACACAGAAGAAGCCACACTGAGACTGGTAGGAATAGCGAAAACGCAAAGAGGGCTGCCCAGCTCCCCGGCCCAAATAGCAGCCCGGAGAGACCCGCGTGGTGGGAAGAGAGTTTGGCGGAGAGGGAGGAACCTGGGTCCCAGGAACCAAGCCCCAGCCTACAGTCCCAGAGCCTAGAAGAGGCATTTGGAAAGTTTCGAGCTGTGAAACAAGTGAGGGAGCTCCCAGGCCTACACTGTGGAGTATTAGGGCCCTTCCTACTCTGCTGAGGGTTGCTGAAGGTTATGGTGGCGGCAGGACGCTGAAACATGGTTCTGTCAGCTTAGGCAGAGGCCAAGACCGTGTGAGCTCAGTCTACCCCAGCAGGGGCGGAGGGGACGCATTAAAGCAGTCCGGAGGCTGCAGGCCCGCCTGTAATCCCACCTGCGGGACAAAGTGGGAGGCCAGGAACGGGCAGAGATCTGCTCTGCGAACCTGCGCAAGCCGGCCCTGATGGTGGGGATGGGGGTAGGACCAGGGATGGGCAGGGGCTCGCGACTGAGCTCACGCTACCAGCCCCTCCCGGCCGGAGAAACTGAGGTTTGCCATTCTACGTGCGAGAGCGGGCTCCGAGCATGGGGGCGGGGTAGACCCCGAGAGGAGCGGTTCCGCTCGCAGCTGAGTACACACTACTATCACCAGCCGGCCGGAGAAACCACGGTTGCCATCCTACCTGCACAAGTGAGCTGCGAACGCAGGGGCAGGGTAGAGTCCGGGACGAGCTGAAGCTCGCAGCAGAGCAGAAGCCAGCAAACAAGCCTGGCCCAATAAACCTTGGTTTGCGACCCTGTGAAGAAGGGCCCTGGCCTCGAGGGCAGGGCTAAAGCTCCGAATGGGCAAAGGTTCACAGCCTAGAGCACCGCCCAACCCGCAAAACTGAGGTGAGCGGACTCTGACAGCGGGTTCTGGGGGGAAATCCAGAAACAGGCTGGGTCCGCAGCTGAGCAAAGGTGCTCACCTCTACCCTTGGTGCTGAGGCTTCTGGCTTGAGTGACAGCACCTCCCGTGGAGGAGAGGCAGAAATCACAGTAAAAGCCACAGTGGGCCAGCGCTGGCAACGCCCATACACATACGCCCTAGGCAGTGGCAAAGGGGGTGGTGGGCCTGCAGACAGACCACACCTAGAGAACACAAAGGCAACACCTACTGGACTCCAGTGGCCACAACTTGCTTATACACAGACTAAATGGGCAGGCAGAGGAATGCAAACCAAATGAATCAAGAGAAATCCCCAGAGAAGGACCTGAATGAACCAGATATAACCAAATTACCAGAAGCAGAATTTAGAATAATGATAGTTAGGATGTTCAAAGAAATTAGAGCAACAATGGATAGTCATTATGAACACCTAAATAAAGAGATAACAAGTATAAAAAACGAAATTGAAGTAATAAAAAAGAATCAGACAGAAATGACAAATACAGTATCAGAACTGAAGACCACAATGGAAGGAATTAAAAGCAGGATGAATAATGCTGAGGATCGAATAATCAAGTTAGAGGACACAATAAACAAAGGGACAGATTCAGAGAAGAAAAAGGAAGAGACTCAAAAAATGTGAGGGAACTCTAAGGGAGCTCTGTGACAACATGGAGAGAAACAACATTCGCATCATAGGGGTGCCTGAAGAAGAGGAGAGAGGACTGGAAATGGAAACTTTGTTCAATCAAATCATAGCAGAAAACTTCCCTAAATTAAGGCTGGGAAACATTCCACACGTTCAAGAAGCACACAGAACTCCATTAAAGAGAAACCCAAAAAGATCTACACCAAGACACATCATAGTTAAAATACCATAGCTAATGGATAAAGAAAAAATTTTAAAAGCTGCTAGAGAAAAAAAGGCTATCACCTACAAAGGAGCCCCCATAAGGATGACATAGGACTTCTCAACAGAAACACTTGAGGCCAGAAGGGAATGGCAAGATATAATCAAAGTAATGCAGAACAAGAACCTACAACCAAGACTACTTTATCCAGCAAGGCTAACGTTTAAAATTGAAGGAGAAATAAAGAGCTTCCCAGAAAAAGAAAGCCTGAAGGAATTCATAAAAACCAAACCAATTCTGCAAGAGATACTAAGGGGCCTGCTTTCAACAGTTTAAAGGGAGGAAAGAATAGAGCAAAAGAAGAATACAGCTTTAAAGAATAAAAGGGCAATAAACAACTACATATCAATAATAACCTTAAATGTAAATGGATTAAATGATCCAATCAAAAGACATTGGGTAGATGCATGAATAAAGAAACAGGACCCATACATATGCTGTCTACAAGAGACACACCTTTAAACAAAAGATGCACATAGACTGAAGGTAAAAGGATGGAAAAAAATATTTCATGCAAATGGAAATGAAAAAAAAGCAGGGGTAGCAGTACCTATAGCTGACAAAATGGACTTTAAAACAAAGGTTGTAGTAAGAGATAAAGAAGGACAATACATAATGATAAAGGGAACAATTCAACAGGAAGATATACCCCTTATAAATATCTACGCACAAATCATAGGAGCCCCGACATACATAAAGCAGATTTGATGGATATAAAGGGTGAGAATAACAGCAATACTATAATGGTAGGAGATTTCAATATCCCTCTAACAACACTGGATAGATCCTCAAAAAAGAAAATTAATAAAGAAACAGCAGACTTAAAGAATACACTAGATCAACTTGATTTAACACTATGGTGTCGGGTGAATTTCCTGCCAAAATGGGTATGAAACGGTTCGCATACGCAGGTAGGTATCTTTGTGAATGGCAAACAAACAAATATTTGGTAATACGCAGTTACAATCGGCCCGAGTTTACACGTTTCCCGCACTCCACCACAAATCTATATGAACCGAGTTAAGACGGCTCCCGCGGAGTACGCGCAATTCACGCGAGCCGACTTAACTCGTTTCCCAAAAAATAGATATCTTCAGAACTTTTCACCCTAAAGCAGTAGAATATACATTCTTCTCAAGCGCTCATGGTACGTTTTCTAGGATAGACCATATGTTAGGAAACAAAAATGGTCTCCATAAATTTAAGCAGATTGAAATCATATCAAGCATTTTCTCTGATCACAATGCCATGAAACTAGAAATTAACCACAAAAGAAAAACTGAAAAATACTGAAACACTTGGAAACTAAATAGCATGATATTAAATAATGAATGGATTAGCAATGAGATCAAAGAAGATATAAAAAAGTTTCTAGAAACAAATGATAATGAGCATACATCAACTCAAAATTTATGGGACACAGCTAAAGCAGTTCTAAGAGGGAAGTTCATTGCACTACAGGCATATCATAAGAAGCTAGAAAAAGCTCAAATAACCAACCTGACTCTGCATCTAAAGAACTAGAAAAACAACAGCAAATAAAACCCAGGACAAGAAGAAGGAAGGAAATAATAAAGATCAGAGCAGAAATAAATGACATAGAGGCTAAGGAAACAATACAGAGGATCAATGAAACCAAAAGCTGGTTCTTTAAAAAGGTAAACAAGATTGATGAACCTTTAACTAGACTCACCAAGAAAAAAAGAGAGAGGACTCAAATAAATAAAATTAGAAAGAACAGTGGAGAAATAACAACTGACACAGCAGAAATACAAAGCATTGTAAGAAAATACTATGAAGAACTATATGCCAAAAAATTAGACAGCCTAGGTGAAATGGACAAATTTCTTGAATCATATAACCTTCCAAAAATCAATCTGGAAGAATCAGAACAACTAAACAGACCAATTACAACAAATGAGATCGAAACAGTTATCAAAAAACTCTCAAAAAAGAAAAGTCCTGGGCCTGATGGCTTCACAAGGGAATTCTATCAAAAATTCAAAGAAGAACTAACTCCTATTCTCCTCAAGCTATTTCAAAAAATTCAAGAGAAAGGAAGACTTCCAAACTCCTTTTATGAGGCGAGTTTAATTCTGATCCCAAAACCGGCAAAGACAACACAAAGAAAGAAAATTATAGGCCTATATCCCTGATGAATTTAGACGCTAAAATTCTCAACAAAATATTAGCCAACCGGATCCAGCAATATATGAAAAAAATCATACACCATGATCAAGTGGGATTAATTCTGGAGAGGCAAGGCTGGTTCAATATTCGCAAATCAATCAATGTGATTCATCACATAAACAAAAGGAAGGACAAAAATCCCATGATAATTTCAATAGATGCAGAAAAGGGATTTGATAAAATCCAGCACCCATTAATGCTCAAAACTCTCAGTAAAGTGGGAATACAGGGAACATTCCTTAACATGATAAAGGCCATCTACAACAAACCCACAGCAAACAACATACTAAATGGACAAAGATTAAAAGCAATCCCCTTAAGATCAGGAACCAGGCAGGGGTGCCCCCTTTCACCACTCTTATTCAACATAGTTCTGGAAGTCCTAGCTACAGCAATCACATAAGAAGAAGAAATAAAAGGCATCCAAATTGGAAAAGAAGTAAAACTGTCACTATTTGCAGATGATATGATATTGTATATAGAAAACCCTAAAGTCTCAGTCAAAAAACTACTGGGCCTTATAAATGAATTCAGCAAGGTGGCAGAATATAAAATTAATACTCAGAAATCAGAGGCATTTCTATACACCAACAATGAACTGTCAGCAAAAGAAATTAAGAAAACAATCCCCTTCACTATTGCAGCCAAAAAATAAAGTACCTAGGAGTAAATTTAACCAAGGAGGTTAAGGACTTGTACTTGGAAAATTATAAAACATTGATAAAAGAAATCAAGGAAGATACAAACAAGTGGAGTTATATACCGTGCTCATGGCTAGGAAGAATAAACATCATTAAAATGTCTATATTACCCAAAGCAATTTATAAATTCAATGCAATACCAATTAAAATACCAATGACATACTTCAAAGATATAGAACACATATTCCAAAAATTTATATGGAACCAAAAAAGAACACGAAGAGCCTCAGCAATCTTAAAAAGAAAAAATAAAGCAGGAGGTATCACTCTTCCAGATATCAAGGTTTACTATAAGGCCATTATACTCAAGACAGCCTGGTACTGGCATAAGAACAGGCACATAGATCAATGGAACAGAACAGAGGACCCAGAAATAAACCCACAGCTTTATGGACAACTGATATTTGACAAAGGAGGAAAGAACATACAATGGAGTAAAGACAGCCTCTTTAACAAATGGTGTTGGGAAAATTGGACATCTACCTGCAAAAAAATAAAACTAGACCATCAACTTACACCATTCACAAAAACAAACTCAAAATGGATAAAAGACTTAAATGTAAGCCGTGAAACCATAAGCATCTTAGAAGAAAACATAGGCAGCAAGCTCTCCGACATCTGTAGCAGCAATATATTTGCCAATTTATCTCCACGGGCAAATGAAATAAAAGGCAAGATAAACAAATGGGACTATATCAAACTAAAATGTTTTTGCACAGCTAAAGACAATAAGAACAGAGTAAAAAGACAAACCACACAATGGGAGAACATATTCGACAGCACATCTGATAAGGGGTTAATAACTAAAATTTATAAAGAACTTATAAAACTCATCAACAGGAAGACAAACAATCCAATCAAAAAATGGGCAAAAGAAATGAATAGAAATTTCTCCAAAGAGGACATACAGATGGCCAATAGGTATATGAAAAAATGCTCAACATCACTAATCATTAGAGAAATGCAAATTAAAACCACAATGAGGTATCACCTCACACCAGTCAGAATGGCACTCATCAGCCAAACAACACAGAATAAGTGCTGGCGAGGATGTGGAGAAAAGGGAACCCTTCTGCACTGCTGGTGGGAATGCAGACTGGTGCAGCCACTGTGGAAAACAGTTTGGAGATTCCTCAAAAAATTAAAAATCGAACTGCCTTTTGACCCAGCTATCCCACTTGTAGGAATATACCCTAAGAATACCATAGCACTGTTCGAAAAGAAGAAATGCGCCCCTATGTTCGTGGCAGCATTGTTCACAATAGCGTAGATCTGGAAACAGCCCAAGTGTCCGTGAGAAGACGAGTGGATTAAAAAGCTATGGTACATATATACTATGGAATACTACTCAGCCGTAAGAAATGATGACATCGGATCATTTATAACAAAATGGATGGACCTTGATAACATTATACAGAGTGAAATAAGTAAATCAGAAAAATAGAAAAACTGAGAACAGCATGATTTCATACATAGGTGGGACATAAAAGTGAGACTATGAGACATGGACAAGAGAGTGGTGGTTACAGGGTTGGGGGAGGGAGGGAAGGGTGGGTTAGTGAGGAGGGGAGGGACACAGGGAATACCAGATAGAAGGTGACAGAGGACAATTTGACTTTTGGTGATGGGTATGCAACACAATTGAATGATAAGATAACCTGGAGATGTTTTCATTGTACATATATACCCTGATTTATTGGTGTCACCCCTTTAGAATTAATAATAATAAAATATATATTTAAAAAAACATGCTTTTAGACAAAGCTCCAGCAAAAAATGGTTTGTTATTTAGGGGAAACAGCAAGATGAGATATGATTATAATTTCCCATATTTAGGTAACTTTATGTGCCTGACCCCTTTAGACCAATAAAAGCAAACAACAGAGCTAAAGGCTTTCCCACTAAACAGAGCATTTACTCTATTGAGTTTCTCCCACCCTTTTCACCCTCTCATATTAGTCAAGGGTAATTTCTCAAAATGCCTAGTATTAACAAAACTCTCTTATATATCAAAATTTTAATCACTTAGAATTCGTGCTCAAAAGGCATAGGTAATTATTTTTCAATTTTTCCATTACAATTGACATACAATATTATATTACTTTCCAGTATACAACATAGTGTTTAGACTTTATATATCTTACAAAATGGTCACCCTGGAAAGTCGAATACCCATGTGACACCATACATAGTTATTATAATATTATTGACTATATTCCCTATGTTATACTTTACATCAAGATGTAGGTGTTTGCTAATCAAAATCACATTCTTTAGGGAAACTTGATGCCAAAATCCCAAATTCAATGTATTAACAAACTTGGCAATAACTAACGAGTGTTTGAGCAATTCAGTCTGAGGTTTCAAACTTAGAAAAAAAACAAGAGCACCAGGCTTAGTGCTGGGGAGATTCTAGGTACATTATCCCTAAGGAGGGCTTGTAGGGTGACTGACCATTCCAGGATTCCTGGGACTGGGAGGTTTCCTGGAACATGGGACTTTTGGTGCTAAAACCAGGGCAGTCCCAGACAAACCAGTTTGCATTCCTTAGGTTCAGGCTAAAAGAAAAACCTCCAACAGGAGCTGGAGAACTTGCTCCTAGGATCAGGGCAAAATCCGCATCACAGAAGCCAGAACACAAGGTCAGAGCTAGACTAGAGGCTTTGACGTAATGTCACAGGAGTATTAAACTAAAGCCTTTTACTGACCCCCAACTAAGGACAAGATTAGCCCTGGAACAGGAGACAGGCTGAGTCTGCAGGTGGAGTTCAGATGGCCACACAATGGAGCTTGGAGCAATATGGGAAAAGACACCCAGAAGCCCCACCCTTGACACCTTGCTTTTTTTGTACTCTCCTGCTAGCCTGATGGGTCAGTGATCTCCTGCTTTCATTTAAACCAGGATGCACCACTTTATACTTCAAGTGGGTCTTAACCTGGGTTCTATCGAACCCTAGGGGTTCGATGAGTCAGTCTCAGGGGTTTGGAGAAGCCTCTGCCACGGAGGCCAGAATAAAGTAATACCATAATTTGTTGTGAGTTCATGCACTTGGTTGGTTTTGTTCTTTGAGCAAGGTGATGTTCATGCACGGCTCATTTTGTGCACCAGTAAAAAAACATATACCTATGTCTTGAATTTGGTAAAAAATCGTATTTTATTTATCACTAAAGAAGGGTTCAATGAATGCGCATATGAAACTGGTGGGTTCTGTACCTCAAAAAAGGTGTTTTCACACTGTTATACTTGTGTGGATAGAGTAGAGCTCCTCCTGTCACACTGATGTAAGAATCACACCAGTGTTACAGGGCTTCCTTGCTTTTGTGAAGGAAACATCTCTCTCTGTGTCATTAAAAACACAGAAACTGAAAACTTAGTTTTGAGTTTCTGTTATATGGAAGCACTTTCCATTGGAAAGCAATCTGAGTTCATTTCTACTTTCTTCACAGGCAGCCAGTGTACACTGCTGCATCTGCTATAAACAATAGTAAGAAACCTCCCACTTCTGCTTAGGAAATCTTCCCTCCCCCGCCCAAGACAGGAACCTGAGAATGTGACTGGCTGCTTGGGCAGCGGTGTACAGTTGTGTCAACAGATAAGAGAACCCAAAGGGAAAAGTAGAGCTGTCAACATTCATCTCTTCCCACCAGAAGGTTTCTCTCTCAAACCAAACATTAGTGATACTCAATACACTGGTTTACTCTTCCCTAAAGGAAATGACAACATTTCTCCACAATGGAGCAGCATTATGATGTCATAATTAAGAGCACCCATTCCCATTTGTTCCATTGTTAAATGTAGGATTGTGACTGTTTTTTAACCTCTTTGACACAAATTTTCCACGTCTGAAAAATGGGCAGCACAGCTCACAATTTACAGAGCTTTTATGGGAACTACACAAAATAACAAATATAAAATGCTATGTTGGACACCAGTAGACATTCAGCAAATGTTAGTTATTGTCCTTTTCCTTTACCCTGCCAATATCCTGTGTGTAAGGGAACAAATAGGTCACTCTCAAATTTGGAAGAAATATTCATTATTACCATTTATTACCAACCTCAGTAGCAGCATAATGGGAACTAATTCCGTTCAGTTTCTTTGTTCTTTTACACTGATCTTAGTGTTCAAAATCTAAATGTCTCTTTAAAATGCCATTTGTCAGAATAAATGCATATCTCATAGAGACAACCTAATATTTTCTCTTAAAAAGTTCTAAAATGCACTTGGACAATCAATTCATCTACTCACTTAGGCATGTGTTATGTCTACAAGCAAACTTCTTTTTATACAAGATCCTTACAGACAAGCTCCATTCTGAGCAGCTCCCTGGATTTGACTGTCCTCAAAGTAAAAGCATTATTTTTAGGCACAATGGTGACTACTACACTTAAAACCCTCTGAAGTTGATTTTTACTTATATCACCCACACATGCATCAAGTAGGAGATGACAGAGTTCACCATAATTTTTGAACAATAATAAAAATGACAAAAACCAGTTCTATCTGTAATAAGGTATAAAAGTCAATACGCTCCATAATTCTTCCCATACCTCGTCCAAGTCACCATAAAACAAGATGCATCACAGGAGCTTGCTGGGAAAAGGGAAGCTAGCGCAGGGTTATTTTCCATAATTTTGATGTATATTACTACTGAAAATTATAAGTTATTACCATATGCCAGGGACTAGCCCAAGCACATTACATATATATAATGTTTGTATATTTATCAGATATACTTATTATATATGTATACACTTATCATACATATGATAAATTGGTTCATTGATTCAACACTCAAAATAATTCTATGCTGAAGAGACTGTGAGATAGAAGAAGAAACTAAGACTTGGGGAATACCCCAAGGTCTCAGAGCTGATGACAGCAGAGGTAGGACTTGAACCTGTTTCTACCAGACTTCAAAGCCCTTACTCTATAGTCATTAAACTGTATCACAGAATAAAATAAATGTTTCTCCTTTGTGATAACATTAAAATTCTAACTAAAAAGCTTATTGAGATGCTTAATTTCATCTTAAGATTCCAGGAGTATTTAATAATATATCATAATACGTACCTTGGTTTTAACTTCCAAATTGTTCTTATAACAGGATCTGTAGACTGTGTTTTCTAAGAATTTCAGGCTCTGGATCATGCTTACTATCCTACAGAAAATAACATCACTTCTTTCTCCAAACTAACTTCTCAAATTTGTTGTAAGTTGTTTAAGCAAATATTCTGAAATGTTCTCTCCCTCCTGGCTGGGGAAAACCTAAAAACCTCTGGGTTTTATTCACTTCAAAGCCTCTAAAGACTTAAAAACATGTTCTGTTTTCAACTAAACTTGCAACAGTTTCCAATGGTCAATTTGCTGTCCTAGAGTATTCAAAGTATCCCTTAATGAGATAAAAAACTGGATTTTTTTCTTACAGGCTTCGAATAATGATCTAGGACCACCTCATCAGGCCTTCTCTGGCCATCGATATAGTTAGGCTCACTCCTAGTCAAGCATGAAGGTGAACAGATATTAGTTTAAGACCATTTAGAGCCATGTTCTCAGCATCAACCACAACAAATCTCCTTTATTAGCCACAATGGGGCCTTCTAGTTGGAACAGATAAAAAGCTCGGTGGAAATAACCCTGCCTGGCAACTCACACATCTCCCCTGTCCCCCTCCTTATTTGACAGGTCAGTTCAGAGATAATGGGCAACATCATAACTCAAAAGAAAACATCTTGGAATGTAAATCAAATACTTTGATGAAAAATATAGTGACAGTTGAAATGTATGGTTGAATTTTTTTGTACTGTTTTCCTATTGGCAGAAGAAAATCAACTGGCCTCTTCTCTGTTCAACATAACTCCAAATTAACTGTCAGACCCCAAACTGAAAATAAGGGTGATAAAAATAGAAACACTTGCCTTTTTATATCAATATTTCCCCCTTCCTGTCCCCAAGTGCCCAGCTTTGCCATGAACAAAATGCCACTGATACTGATGCTGAATATCCGCTGGATGTATTAACTTCTCTGTATTCCCTGTGATCACTCAGTTCTTACCCAGGCAGTCTTCAGTGGCTGCCACACCACCCACTGAGACATATGCTCTGTTTCCAGGGCTTTTGCCCAGCTGTCCCTGCTCTGTCTAATGTACTCACGCCTCCCCACCCACGCTCACCTGCTCCATACCCCGTGCACTTCAACATCACCCTGTACAATCTGTGTCTACCAGATCAATCCCCTCGTCTTAGCAAGGCAAGCATTTCCCCTGCCGTCATTGTCATCACACTTGCACTGGAAAGTCTCAGAAGGCTCTCTCTCCCTCTGAACAGGCTTTTCATTCACATGGTGCTGAGCCGCTGCCTTCACAGCACAAAGAGTTCTGGTGTGCTCATCTCATCCAGCAAGACGCTTTGAGAGTGCTCATGTCTTTCCAAAAAGTTTCCCATTATCTGTACAATAAAGGGCAATCCCTGGAGCCTGGCATTTGAGATTTTCTGAGGTCTAGCTGTGTCTGTGGATTTTTCTCCCACTCCTGATTATACTGATCTTTTCTCTGAAACGTTTTAGCATTTATAGCTGTATCATTTCTTCTTGAACTAAATGATGCACTTCCTTGCACTGTCTCATAAGGATTTGATGCGTGTTCCTTGCCAGCAACCAAATGTTGAACCCTTATATTTCTTTTCTAGTATCTGGCTCAACATTTCACATATCATAGGCACCCAACAAATAATGATTAATTTGGCTAACTAAATGAATGAATGAAAATACAGTGCTACCCTGAAACATAAAGAAACACAAAGAATGTTCATAGGGAGGTAAAAAGTACAAGTGAGGACAGAAAGCTCTCGGCATTTTTCCAGCTCACATGATATATCTTAAACATTATTTTTAGGCAGATCTTGAAGAAGGGTGAGATCAGGTCAGATGCTCTTTCCTTCTTTTATTTCAGCCTGGGACCAGAGAAGGTGAAACCAGCCCACCAATAACTTGCAAATAAGCCATACATTTTTTTTTCTTCATGCTTCAAAAAGTAGTATTCTACAAAGACAGCTCCTAGAGGAGAGGGAAGGTGAAGGGGGAATAGAAAGAGAGAGAAGGTAGTCATTCATCACTGCCACAGCTGGAGGAAGGCAGCCTTTTTCTGTGCAGAAGGCGGGAACAAATTATCACTGCATTCCAAGCCATTGAGCAGACCTTTGCAGGGATTAAAACTTCCAGGGACTGGAGGGACCTATTAGGGAAGAAATCACTTAACAGCTGAAGAGGGTCAGCTATACAAAAGGCCTTCAGGGTGAAATCCCAGATGTCTCTGGGTCAGTGTGACCACATGAACCAGAATAAAAGAGTAATGAACCATGACTCCAAAGGGGGCAGATGAGTAAGCACAGAGAGACAGTCTACATCCCGTCAGTGAAACTCTGAAGGTGTCTGTTCACGATGTTTATGATGGCAATGGGTTTTGAGAAGATGTGCACTTTTAAAGGGGTTCAAAGGTTGCTGTTAGCTTTGATATTTTCACTTACTGTTTCAGAAGTGGAAGTATCATCCAAGAAACCTTACTTTGTCTAATTGTATAGGCTGAATAGCCTGGTTTTCCCAAAGTCTATGAAATTAAAGCTGACCCAGCAAAGATTGGTTTTAATAGAAACAGCATCAAGGCCTTTTGAAGTCAAGCCTTATGAGCTATCAGGTTCTCAGCGGTCACTGGGAAGGGGCAATTGACCCAGTCAGGGATCCAAGTACAGACCCAGTCCAGGTTCTTAAACATAAAATCTTCCCCACACATTTTTTTATGCATATGATAATACTATGCTTCTATACTAGGCAGAAAATCCTGTTGAGTATGAGTCACCAGCTCTTAAGTAATTTAAAGTTTCTGTAACAAATTTTTGTCCTTGAAAAGAAGCTGTAGATAGGACTGTAACATTAATAAAAACCTTATGTAATGAAAGGAGTAACTTTAATTTGACTTGTGTTTTCAATATTATAGAAGTTTTAGTAATGCCAGAATGCCTCACATACAAATTGCTGTAATGTGTTTGATTCAGTAAGACTTAGAAACGGAAATAGCTGCTACTTCTAAGCCTAGATAGCAATACAATGGAATGCTGAATTAATCTGATATTCCAAACACTACTGGACTCTTTAAATAATAGAAGGTAACAATAAAATAGCGTTCTGGTTAATTACAACCCAGAGTACAGGCACCATTACGAGTGTGGGGAGGTTTTTGAGACTTCAATGTAAAACTCAGCCTTTATGCCATTTATGAAATTTTAATTCATATAGTCCACTTCTTACATTTCCAATTCTTATTCACACATCATATCTGAGCATGAAATTGTACAGTATAGGCAAAGGACAAAGAAAGCAGAAGGTCACAGATGTGTGCATTGTAAGGGAATGAGGCAGATGTCCTCCTCCTCTGGGAACAGACCTTCCAGGATGTCCCCATTTGCCCTGCTCCGGGTGATGTTCACCAGCCTTGAATATCCAACAACTTTGTTAAACACCTGGAATTCCTTCACACTAACCAATGTTTACAAACTTCACTCTCATTGGAAATGAGAAGATGATTTTGAAACACGCTTCTTAAAATAACATAAAGTATCCTTCCCATTATACAAGTTGCCTTGCCCCTGGGGTCGTAAGATTCCATCCAGGCTACTGGTCTTTCCTCCTAATAGTACTGGACACACACTAACTGCCTTCTACACATTCTCCTCCAGCCTTTTAAACATTGCACTAACTCCATCTTCTGTTGTCACCTTATTCTATTGAATGTTATCTCACATCACATGTTTGAATCCATTGTTTTAAATCCATTGTAGGTCAAGCAATCTAGGTCACTATCTACGCAAGCTTTGTCTAGGGTGATACCCTAATCTCTTGATTGGAAATCCTAAAATTTTAGATCCTCTTCAGGTGTCCAATTTATAAATACTCTCCCAGGTGAGGTGTTCCAACAAAAGGCTAGCCTCACTCTTTGTGTATTTTTGAAATTCATTTCATTCTCAGTATTATAGGTGTATTTCCTTCACTCAGATAGCCACACCTAATGTAGGGACCCCTAACCATTCTGTATGAAGGTTGATTTAATGTCCCAAAGGTTTCTGGAAAAGGAAATGCTGCCCTCAGTCAATTTTCTAGTAAAGATCTAAGTGGTAGAGATGAGAGAAACAATGGTGGCCGCCAGCATCATCCATTTTCACTGGGGGAGGCACATTATGGGCAAAAATATTGTTTCCTACAGTAAAATATATCATATCTGGAGTTAAGCTTTAAGTTCATTAGAATTAGATATGCCCCACATAACATAGCTAATGGCTACACTGCAGAAAATGTGGTTGTACTGGTCATTTAGTAAAATAAAATTAATTTATTAAACTAAAATTGGTAGAAATACAATAATATATTTACTTGATAAATGCAGTCACAAATTGTTTTTGTTTTTGTTTTTTTTTGGAAAGCAATGTGAAAAATGTTATGATAAAAACAGAAAAATCAGAAACCAATAGGGTTACTTTTCTCATCGCCCATGAGATAAATCTGCTTTCTTGGTTTCTGGGTGGAGTAAACTGAAGGAGGACAGCAATGACGTAGAGAGTCTGCCAAGAATTTGTTGAATCTAATTTACGAACATAGTCCTGTCTCATTTTTGAGGCAGTCACCGAAAAGACTCTTCCCATTATTAGGGGACAGAGGCAAGGGCACGTGGCTAGCCACTGACCAACTGATTGGGTCAATACTCATAAAGAAGAGGCAGTCCACCTACACCATGGACTATGACTCAGCCGTAAGAAATGATGAAATACTGCCATTTGTGACAGCATGGATGGACCTGGAGAATGTTATGCTAAGTGAAATAAGTCAAACAGATATAGCTAAGTCAGACAGATTTCTCTCATATGTGGGATATAAAGCTGAAACTCATAGACATAGACAACAGTATGGTGGTTATCACAGGGAAAGGGTTGGGAGTAGTAAAGGATAAAGGGTGATGAAATATGATTTGACTTTGGGTGGTTGGCATACAATGCAATATACAAATCATGTATCATAAAGGTATGTACTTAAAACCTATATGATTTTATTACCCAATGTCACCCCAATATATTTAATTTTTTAAAAATACTGACAAAAAGAAGTGGAAAATAATCGACTCACCCACACCTACCTCCCAAGCTCCCACAGGAGTTCCAACTGAAAAGGGCAGCAGGGCACCTTATTCCTTTTTCTATAATGCAGTAGCACCTGGCAAAACCCTTACACAGAGAAAGTGCTAAGATGTTTATTTAACTGAATTGTATGGTGGCAAACACCATGCTTGAAAGTGTTAAAAGACGGTTTGATACACTTAGTCAAGTCAAAAACATTGTATATAAGAGACAGAACCTTGGAAAAGGGGATTGGGAGGAAGCCAGACTGGCTCACAGACAGTCTGAGCGTCTGACAGCTGCGTTAAAAGCAGAAGTTGGTAAACAGCTTTCCATAGTACTGTGGTAAAAGGTTCATTAAGGCAGCTCAGAGCCCCAAAGAGGGATGGAAAGTTGAGTGAAATCAAAAAAGAAGGCAAGTGGATTTTTTAAAAAATGAACTTTATTTTCTGAGAATAGTATTCAACTCACAGCATAATTGAGCAGAAGGTGCAGAGATTCCTCATATACCCCTGCTCCAACATACATAGCATCCCTGTTATCAACGTCCTCCACCAGAGTGGTCCATTTGTTACAATGGACAAACTACTCTGACACACCATCACCCAAAGTCCGTAGGTTAAACTGAGCTTCACTCTCCATGTTGTATATTCTGTGGTCCTCTAGACAAATGTATAATGACAGGCATCCACCTAAAATACCATACACAGCAGTTTTACTGCCTTAAAACTCTTCTGTGCTCTGAGCACAAACAGACTTTCAACGTTTTAATAAACAACAGGAAGAGAAACCCTCTACTCCTATTCCACGTTCAGACCGATCTTGAAAGCACAGTAAAGAGGGAAATCAAGAGGTCAGTTTTGAGTCATCATTATCAACAGGAAGGAATAGTGAAAGAGGTGCAGATTCAAGCCCAGGGTAACAGAAAGAAAAGGGAGATGCATAAGGTGGAGATTAAACAGGAGCCTTAGAAAGCACAAGGACACCCAGCTCAGGAGGTTTAGCACCTGCTGCAGAAGCAGCTTCCATTCTTCCTGTGCTTCCCCCTATGACACCACCAAAATCATAATGCCCTCTAAGGAGCTCCTAAAAACAAATTCTAATGGAGACCCTCCAGGGATCTGGTGGCTGATTGAAACCTCGGGCTGAAATGGAATCCTTTGCCTCACACTTGGACAGAGTGACCGTCCCAAACCTGGCTTTGGCATTCAGCAAGCTGGTCTGGCTCAGGCACTATAAACAAATGTCCTGTTCAAGTGGAGACCAGGAGTCACATCAGCAATGGTTTAAGTTTCCCATGGATCCATAGGAAGTTACAGTAAGAGAGGTTTATCATTAGAAAACAGTCCAACCAAAGTCTTTAAGAAGAAGAAGCCAAAGTCCAGATGGGTGATATGATTCTCAATCACATCACATGGAGAATTAAAGGGTGAACAAGGAAAGAAGCCCTGTCCTTGACTCCCTGCCCAGTGTTCCAATCACCATCTATATATCGCACTTATGTGCTCTTCTTCTTTAAGATAGCCTTTGTTACTCTGTCCATACTATTTTTCCTAGTCCACATTGCTGATGAAGTGTGTGCCTATGCACATGTGTGTGCATTGAGCAGAGTGGCTGTGCTGGTAAAAGAGCATGCAGGGCTCTTGGGAGTGTCCATGTGCTCACTCTGGCCCTCTGGTGTTTGGCCAGGCCAGATGCTCTCCATAAGGAACATTTCCCAATCTGGCATGTTCTCCTATACAACCCAGATCTCAGCCAGAGTTGCTCCTCTCACCTTGAGATTTAAACTATATTAGTCTAAACTTCCATTTTATTCTCTGTGGTTTCCAACCTTATGGTTCTAGCTTCTTTTCTAACAAGCAGTTCTAGTCATGGCTTAGTTACTAGTTGGGGAGGGGAAATAGAAGTATACAATATTGCCTACTCTACACTGTATGTGGAAATCAAACTCCTTTCAAATACTCCCCCCAAAATACAACCACCTACAGAAGATCACCATGCATATGAGAAGCCTTGGGTTATCCCATTTACATTAAAACAAAGTAAACCATGTCAAATTGGCCAATAGACATACCTATGTTTTTAAATTTCTTTCTACAGAATTTGCTTTCTGGCCAGGCAAACCTTCTTGGTAAATTCATCTCCCTGCTGCCTTTTTATTATCCCATCCCATTCTTTTGTTCTCCTTTCCTCCTCCTTCTAGGATTGCCTGGGATTCTGTCTTCTTTTCATTCTATTATCAAGAACAATGGTTCTAGACTGGGGATTGTTTTGACTCACAAGGAGTATTTAACAATGGCTAGAGACATTTTTGATTGTCATAAGTATGGGGGCCCTGCTGGCATCTAGAAAGTAGAGATGAGAGATGTTGCTAGCATCTCACAATGTGTGGGACAAGCTCCCACAATATTGAATTATTCAGCCCCAAATGTCATGCAGTTGAGGATCCTGAGGGTTGAGACTTCTTTAGCCAGAAGAACTTGACTGTAACCAGTTTCATTCCCACCACAGTTCTAGGCTTATCTAAATTCCTTTTACCATCCTTAGAATGTGGCTATAGATTAAAATTGCACATTCTTATTTCAGTTGCACTGACAAGATCCAAACCAATTGTCACCTCCTTTTGTGGCTTTCCCTGACTGCACTTTCCACTCATCAACCGTGTTTTCATGGAAATTTTGCAAACTACCATTCAATCATCCATTCATCATGTTAGACCATGGATGCTTGGCAGCATAGATCATTTCCTTTTAGTCCCCTGACACAGACCCTCACATAGTCTAGATCAGGAGTCAGGAACCTATGGCTCGCGAGCCAGATGTGGCTCTTTTGATGGCTGCATCTGGCTCACAGACAAATCTTTGATAAAAAAAATAATAATGTTAAAAATATAAAACATTCCCATATATTACAATCCATTCATTTCCTACCACTCATGTTCATGGTTGCAGGTGGCTGGAGTCAATCACAGCTGTCCTCCAGGACAACACCAAATTTTTATTGGATAATACGTAACATACACAGGTCGTTGTGAGGTCAGGAAGTAAACTTCCCTCCTTTTAATCAAGTAGTCAGCTAGCTAATTGTAGAAACCCTTTTGACAAAGAAGATGGCTGAAAGAAAAGAAGATGAGGAGTATTGTACTTTTCTGCAGAAATGGACAGAGGAATTCGCCTTTGCAGAGAAAGCAGGTTCTGCAGTGTGTTTAATACACAATGATAAAATTGCATTGATGAAATGGTCAAATATAAAGTAGCACTTTGACACACGCCATACTACATTTGCATCAAAATATCCAGCGGGGGACAGCAGGAAGAAAGTATGTCAAGAGCTACTGTGCAGAGTGCAAGCTAATCAGCAGTAACCCCATGTTTGGACCCAACAAGGTGACTGGAATTTGGCTAGCTTTGCTGGTGCTTTAGCAATTGTGAGAAATGGAAAGCCATTCACAGATGGTGAGTATGGCAAAACATTCATGCTTGATGTTGCCAATGAACTTTTTGACGACTTTTCGGATAAAGACAAGATAATCAAATGAATAAAAGACATGCCTCTGTCGGCAAGAACTGTTCACGATTGTACCATCATGATGACAAATCAAATCAAGGCAACACAAGTGAAGGACATAAATGCAGCACCATTCTTTTCTCTTGCTTTGGATGAGACAACAGACGTAAGCCATTTATCCCAGTTCAGTGTGAATGCAAGGTATGCTGTCGGTGACACACTATGTGAGGAAAGTCTTGCTGTTTTGCTTATGAAAGAGACAACAAGAGGGGAGAATTTATTCAAGTCTTTCACTGAATTCACTAAAGAAAAAATCTACCGATTGTTAAACTTATTTCAGTGTGTACTGATGGTGCTCTGTGCATGGTGGGGAGAAACAGAGGATTCATAGCGCTTCTTCATGAACATGAAAAGAGACCCATCATAAGTTTTCACTGCATCCTACATCAGGAAGCGCTTTGTGCTCAGATGTGTGGCAAGCAGCTCAGTGAGGTGATGTCGCTGGTCATTCCGGTGGTCAACTTTATTGTTGCCCGAGCTTTAAATGATGACCAGTTTAAAACACTGCTGGATAAAGTTGGGAATAATTATCCTGGTCTGCTTCTGCACAGAAATGTGTGCTGGCTGTCAAGAGGAAAGGTGCTCAGCCATTTCGCAGCTTGTCTGAGTGAAATCTGGACTTTTCTTAAAATGAAAAACGTTGAGCATTCTGAGTTAGCTAATACTGAGTGGCTCCTGAAGTTTTACTATCTCATGGACATGACTGAACATCTGAACCAGCTCAGTGTGAAAATGCAAGGTATTGGAAATACAGTCTTATCCCTTCAACAAGCAGTGTTTGCATTTGAAAACAAGCTGGAACTCTTCATGGCCAACATTGAAACAGGTCGTTAACTACACTTTGAAAAACTTGGAGAGTTTAAAGATGCATGCACAGCAAGTGACCCTGCTCAACATATTGATCTCCAGCAGCTAGTGGGCTTCACATCTAATCTCCTGCAGTCATTCAAAGCACGCTTTGGAGAATTTTGTGAGCACACTCATCTTTTTAAGTTCATCACCCATCCATACAAATGTGCAGTGGACAGCGCTGACCTGAGTTACTTCCCTGGTGTCTTCATCAGAGATTTTGAGCTACAAGCTGCTGACCTCAAAGCCTCAGACATGTGGGTGAATAAGTTCAAGTCACTGACTTGCACGATAGCAAGCAGAGTTGGCGAGTAAAACATAAGTGGGGAGAAATGAGAAAACTTCAACCTGCGGACCAGCTGATTGTCAAAACTTAGAACGCACTTCCTCTCACATACCACACACTGCAACATGTGAGTATTGCTGTACTGACAATGTTTGGCTCTGCGTATGCATGTGAACAGTCTTTCTCACATCTAAAGAATGTTAAGACCAACCTACGATCACGTTTAATGGATAGGAATCTCAATGCCTGCATGAAGCTTAACCTCACCACATATCAACCAGACTACAAAGCCATCGGCAAAAACATGCAGCACCAGAAGTCGCATTAATGGTAAGAAGTACTTTATTCATCATTGGTTAGCAACAGCATAACAACGTTATTCAAAAGAATTAACAGACTTATTTTACTTTAAAAGTGTTGGTCTTACATAAAATGCACACATTTACTTGTATTTAGTGTTAAACATATTGCATGGCTCTCACGGAATTAAATTTTAAAATATGGGGCATTCATGGCTCTCTCAGCCAAAAAGGTTCCCGACCCTTGGTCTAGATACTTAATAATATCTGTGGAATTGAACTCGATGTTCATAAAGCAGTTCCCCCAATCTCAGTATCAAGCCTGACAGAACGGTAAGGACTGTTTTGGCAGCAGAGGGCAATCATAATTCCTGTTAGACAAAGAAGCCACACGTGCCATGTGAATGACTATATGGTGATATAAGGTACAGCCTTAGTTGAAAGACCACACTTAGTAAATAAGTTAAAAGACCTCTTAGTAAAAGGATCTAAAGATGGCCCTAGCTGGATAGCTCAGTTGGTTAGAGTATCATCCTGAAGCACAGAGGTTTCCAGTTCAATCCCCAGCCAATGCACATAAAAGAATAAATTGCTATTCCTGTCTCTCTGTGTCTCTTTCTCTGTCCCTCTCTCTCCCTTTCTCTCTCACTAAAGTCAATAAATACATTTGTAAAAAAAGATCCAAAGATTACTGAGCATAGCTATCAGAAGTACCCATTGTCCAAGGAGGATACCAACCAGATGAGATTGTTACTATTCCAATTTTCATTGATGTCATTGCAACCAGAACTATTTTAAAGAAAGGGGTGTAACAGCCTATCTAAATATTGCTAGAGCACATATAAATGCCCATTTTTCTTAACTGAGTAATGGTAAGTGGTAAAATTATCTTAGACTTAGCAATAATTTTCCAAAGCTTTGTGAGTAGTTTATGAAGTAATGGAATTTCAAATGGTAACTTCCAGATAAACAATTGGTTATTGAAGAAGAAAAAATGATACCTATACAGAAAGAAGAGCAGCTATAAAAGAAACACGGAATTTCACAATAACACTTCTAATCAACCATTCTGATCTCATTTTTCTAACACTGTTACATCAAGTTGTCCAACCTTGACACAGCAAAGCACAATGGAAAGATTGTGCAATATCATTTATATATATATTAAAAGTCAGTGACAATCAAACTTTGATGATTTCCAACAACAGCTATTTTATCATTTTATTTAAAGATAAAATAAAAACAGTAGAAAGAAAGAGCCAACTGTGGCAGAAACCATCTGGATTTTGCCTGACTTGATCAGGGATCACCCTGCCAAAGTTACTGGCTCTCTGCCATTGCCCAATTACTGTTACCCTTTCTCTGACTTCAGCTCCAGACCACTTCCCTGGAAGTGTCTTGCTTACTTGTAAATCTAAAGCTATTTCCTCTTCTTCCTTGCTAGTGGATTGCTCAGGTAGCACTGGCCCTTTGCCTCAGGGCACAGTGGACCCTCCAGAGCCCCACTGGTGAATTTTTGTATAGTTCATCTAACTCAGTATTTCTTAACCTTCTTTAGCTCATAGTTCCCTATGGAGCCTTTGCAGACATTTTTTTTCTTCAACTACTCCCCAGCATCTTCCCCTTAAATTTTTAAAGATTTTTTTAATGTTTATTTCATTGATTTTAGAGAGACAGAAAGGGAAAGAGGAAGAGAGAGACAGGAACATCCCTGACTGGGGATCAAACTGGCAACCTCTGTGCTTTAGGACAATGCTCTAACCAACCAAGTTATCCAGCAAGGGCATCCTCCCCATGAAATTTTAATACCACATCTGTTTGTGTACTATGGTCTTTTGGAGGAAGACAAAGCATTATAACATCTAAAAATATTTCCCCCTGTGGTGGACAGAATAATGGTCTCCCAAACATTTCCATGCCCTAATCTCTGGACCCTGTGAATACATCAGGTCACATGTCAAAGGGGAATTAAGGTTACAGATGGAATCAAGGTTACTGTTCTGCTGAACTTAAGCTGGGAAGATTATCCTGCATTGTCTTGGTGACTCAATATAATCACAAAGGTCCTTAAATGGGTAAAATGGAAGCAGAGGATCAGAAAGAGAAAGAGGGCATAATGAAAGACCCAACTGGTCACTAATAGCTCTGAATATGGAGGAAGGGAGCCATGAGCCAAGGAATTCAGGAGGCTCCTAAAGGAGAGAAAAGGCAAGGAAATGCTTCCCCCCTAGAGCCTCCAGTAGAAACACAACCCTACTTACACCTCAATTATAGCCCGACAAGATCCATTTGGAGCTTATGTGCTCCAGCACTGTAAGGTAATACATTAGTATTGTTTTTAAGTCACCAAGTTTGTGGTATTATAATAATAGCAGCATTGGACCCAAACCCCTTCTTATACCAAACCAATTTTTGTCACTAGGTGACAATTCTGTCACCACTGAGAATGAATGTTCTACCTCTATCACTGGATTTCCATTTCCCTACCCCAGCACTGAGTTAATAATAGGCATGTAACAGAATCTAGCCAAGAAGACACAATGGGAGGTCTTCTGCAGGTTTCTGGGGAAAGCTATATTTTGCTCTTAAAAAATGAAGATATCCATAAAGAGAAATGTCCATTTGCTTCTCTATAGATGTTGCCATCTTACATATGATATCTAGACCCACTACAATGAGATGATGAGAGTAGAAGGATGAAGAGAAAGACCCCATGCTAAGGAGAGCAGAGCAGAAAAACAGAAAGACGCTAAATCTTTGCTGCCTTCATTGAGAATTGACATAACTAACCATTGAATTGACATGCCTTCAGCCTTCTTGTTATGCAGGAAGAAAAATGCACTTACTAGCTAAGTCAGTCTTGGATTGGATCCAAGGCTTGCTATCAAAAGCAACCTTTCTTCCCTTTACCAGAAATGAATTCATTCTGTAAAAAAACAGCCCCCACCAGGTATCCCCTCATTAGGTAAAACTTAATATGATGAACAAAAATATTTAAAGTAAAAAGATCACTTTTGTTTGAGAGATTATAAGAATCAGATGCTAATTAGAGATGGTGAGCAGACAGTTTAAAAATAATTACCTGAAAATAGCACAGAAGATCCTACTTGAGTTAGCCTTTGCCTAGAGTCCCACTCTATTCTCTCTTACCCCACCCCCACCCCAACCCTGACCTTGAACTCTCAGTCATATCAAACAATTTATCACTATAAGCACATGCTTCTCAATCTTTGTGCAACTGAGCAGAATGGTCCCTGGAGTTCTTGCTACCTGGCTGACACCTTCTATTCCTTTATTTTTAATTTTAAAAAACTTCTTCAATTACAGTTTACATTACATATTATTTTGTATTAGTATCAGGTGTACAGCATAGTAGTTAGACAAACACATAATTTACAAAGTAATACCTTCTATTCTTTACAATTCAACTCATATTGGCCTCATGAAACCAATCCTGGCATCTGCCCCCAACAGAAAGAATTAAACATTAATCATCTAATTTTACTGGTATTCCTTTAGACTCTTAGACACATCCTCATGTGCACTTTTCAATTTGTTAGCATAGCTGTGATTGTGTGGACAACATCTGTCTCTCCCTCCAATAACCTAGGCTCTGAAGGAGAAACCTGTGCAGCCTTCACTTATTGAGTCCTAGGAAGAGGGGCAGGAGAAAGGAAGGGAGGGTGGATATAAATGAGAAAGTGTGGGTATGGAGCTTGGATGAGACATCAGGACATTAGATATCATTAGGGGAGTCATCAGCACACAGACGATAGTTGAAAGTGGAAGCTTGAATAAGATTGCCAAGAACAGATCCTTCAGAAACACCATTGGGGTGGGAGGAAGGGAAGGTGCCAAGAGGAAAACAGGAGAGGGAGTTCTGCCCTCTGTTAAAGGAGACAGTTCCCAGAAGAAGAAGAAGGTAGCAGCAGAAGTGGATGGTTCAGAGAGGTCAAGAAGGAAGATGGCTGGGAGAGACCTTGGACTTGACCTCTGAAAAATCACCTCCAAGAAAGAAATTTCACAAGAATGAGTAGAGGACAAGTGGCAGGAGGTTAAGGAGAGAGTAAACAAAGAAGCCATGTGCTACACTAAGACTACCTTCCAGATGTAAGTGCTTGACCAAAAAAGAACAAAATAAGGGACTCTTTGACTTCTTTTGTTCCATATCTATATAAGCTGATAAACCTAAAAACACTTTTATGTAATTAAAAAAAATACTAATGCTCTTTCCTATTTTGGTCCATTCAGGGATAAGCCCATTAAGGATTTTACCAAACTGACCACCAGATCCTATACTTTGCCACACAAACAAGGGTATAA
This sequence comes from Rhynchonycteris naso, assembly GCA_037038555.1. NCBI lineage: Eukaryota > Metazoa > Chordata > Mammalia > Chiroptera > Emballonuridae > Rhynchonycteris > Rhynchonycteris naso. Next base: position 58,936,284 of record CM072995.1, on the reverse strand, counting down.
AATATAGTCTGCTCTGCCCGCAGCTGGCTTGGAAGCTGGAGATTGGATATAGGGTGTGGTTTCAGGGTTAGGCCCCTTGCCACAAGAAGAAAGGGCACTGGACAGGAGCCAGGACACCTGAGTCCCAGTACTAGATTTTCCACTAACTCACTCTGAACTTTAGTGAATCATTCCACTCTCTAGGACTCAGTTTCTCCTTTTCTAATCTGCTGTGATTCTCTGAATCTACTCACTGGCACTAGAAAATAATTCAACCATTCAGTAAATATTTACCTATCAGTTTAATGTATAAAGCATTAAGCTAAGAGGGCAATTCTTCTGATGGATACCTCTGATCCCTACCATCACATACATTCTTCCTGGGAAGGATAACAATCTGAGCTGGTATTAGTCATTTACACTGATGTGGAAATGTTCCCTTGGTTATTATAATATTGGCAAAAATTTCTTAAGAGCTTACTGCATGCTATACCCTAAGCTTAATACTTCACACAGCTTCTTTCTCTTCCAATCATCACAAAACCCACACGGGTAAAGACCACTCTTACCCTCAGCTAACAAATAAAGCAAGTGAGGGTTGGAGAAATGAAATCATTGGGCAATTCCAGATCAATGGCAGCATGGTTCCAAAACCTATTGATTAGTCAGGGTTCTCCAGAGAAACAGAACCTTTATATACTCTACAGATTTCTTTTAAGAAATTGACTCATGCAATTATGGATGCTGGCAAGTCCAAAATCTACATGGTAGACCAGTAGGCTGGAGACCCATGGAAGAGCTGTCAATGGTGTGATTCAGGTCTGTATAGATTTTCTGTTGCAGAATTCCCTTTTGCTTCAGGAAAGATAATCCTTTGTTCTGTTTAGGCCCTCAACTGATTGGATGAGGTCCACCCACATTAGGGAGGGCAATCTGCTTCACTCAGTCCACCAATTTAAATGTTAATTTAATTCAAAAAAAACTGTCACAGATATTTGGAATAATGTCTGACCATATATTTGGGCACCATGGCCCAGCCAAAGTGACCCATAAAATCGACTATCATACCTGCACACTTAGAGTGAGGTATTTAATAATATTGTTTTAAATATTAGTTCACTCCAAAACATTTCTTTTTATTTTGCTCATTTGGGGTAATGACAGAATTATCCCCATAGGTGTCCAAGCCAGAAGTTTGAGAATTATCCCTGACTCTTTCATCTCTCTCCCCCTCTATATCCAGTTGCTTGCAAAGACCTATTGTTTCTGTTTCCTAGCAGTGTCCCTATTTGTCAGCTCACCTTCATCCTCGCTACCACAGTTTTATTTAAGGGCTTGTCACTTGTTGCGGGGACTAGCGCAATAACCTACTAACTCATGTTACGGCCTACAGACATATGGACTCGCTCTGTTCGTCTTTCACCCTACTGTCAGAGGGCCTCTCTAAAGCACAGATGTGGTCAGGCTGCTGCCCTGGTTTAAATCCTTCAGCAGCCCTATCTCCTTCGTTTGGTGACAAGGTCCTTTACAATTCTGTCCTCTTCATTTTACAGTTTTATCTCCTGTTATCCCCGCCACCCCTGCCAAAGCTCCATACTCCTTGTACCTGCCTTACAAAATCATTCACATTCCCTTAAAATTGCCATACCTTTTCTTGGTTCTAAACTTTTTCATTTGTTGTTCCCCTCTGCCTCAAATGCAATTCCCCTTTCCACCCAAATCAGCTCAAGCATCAACATGTTGTGAAAGCATTTCCTGAGATTTCTGTGCAAATACTCTCAGACCAGCCTTCAAAGAGCCTCTTACTTCACCAGCCACCATCACTAACTTCCCTTCAAGAGTGTGAATCCCTGAAGACAGCGCCAGGTACTGCTCATCTGAATGAGCCCAACACCTATCAACATGGTACCTGAATATATGAGACCAGGTATTTTATAAATGTATTAGAGACCTTCACAGAAATGTGACCTAGAGATCACATTTGTGGTTTTTCTGCCACAATTAGCGAAGAAAAAGTGCCGATCATCTCATAACAGAGTATAGGGTTTAAAAACCACGGAAGGTACCTAGAAATGGCAAGTAACCCCACTTTTTCTTGGCAAGAAGTATGAAATATCTTTTGTCTTTCAAGGTTCAAAAAATTGTTTCCCAGTCTCTACAGAGAATTGGTAAGCGAGGAAGGAAGGAATGTAAGAACAGTGGAAAAGGGCAGAGCCAGACTGGGCTGCTCTTGCAACCATAAAAATCTGCAGACACAAAACAAATTAGGGGGCAGATTCTTTTAAGGAGACAGGCTGAACTACAGTCTTCTTGCTGTCTCCAGCAGCCATGCACTTGGGTACTGAACTATGGGAGTAGGCTGGGAAACCAGGTGTCCTCTAGACCATGCTTGTTATAGCAAACAACACATGAAGCCAAAGTCTTCTTCGTTATAGAAGGAATTAGCTTCACAGTGCTTGATGAACACAAACCATAGATAACCTGAGGGACCTGAGGGACTTGAGGTTGTAACACACCTTAGAGTATATAAGTCATTAAAATAAAGCCATAACATTATTGTGTCACATCTACAGAAGATATCTTTTGAGGGATACAGTGATTACAGATCCCAATCACTGGGACCAACCCTGAAGATAGTAAGAAGTGTTTCTGTCCCTTCACTAATTTATCCACCCATCCTGATTCCTGTTTAGGAAATGCTGCTTCTGAAGGCTAATGAAGAAAACACCACAGTTTCAATGATATTCAGACCCGTACATGTTTCAGGATGAGAAGAGAGTCACAATTGTTTATTACCATAAACACGGTAAAGTTATGCCAAGAATGTTGGAAGCTCAGAAACATAAAGCCTATCAATGGAGCAGGTTCTTGATCATGAAATTAAGGTGAAGAAATACAAAGGCATGTGTGCCCAAAGAAACAAACTAATTGTTATATAAGTGAGAATTTCAAAGCAATCTTCTGCCTTCATCAATGGAAGTCTTCAACTCTACAAAGCACACATTGTTTGAAATGCTAATGTCTGTTTCTCAGATCTCCACCTGTGCGTACCTCCTCTTCCTTCAGTACCTAGCCCAATGTTTCCTCTCCATAACACCCCCCTGCAATGTCACAGGCTGGAGCCAACCACCTCACCCTCCGCACGTTCCCAGCTCATGACCTGCCCCCCTCTCTAGCAATGGTCTCCTGTCAGTTTGACTCCTGGCTCCTGGAGTCTTACAGCTGCACCACATCCATCTTTGTGTCCCTCCTCAGTGCCTATCACAGTGCCGAGCCTATGCCAGGGTGCAATACATCTTACCCAGTGTGACCAAGGGACATCTCTTGTCATACCATAAATTAAAAATAAAAAAACAGAGTCTGCTCCTGGTCCACCTTCATTAATCAAGTCCTACCTCTAACTTTTTGTTTACAAGCAAGGGAGAGAAAAGCTGAACTCACAAGTTCATGCCGCTGAGATCAAGACCCAAAGCATATGCCAGCCCACGTGGGGAGGGCGGAGGGGGGGGGCCCTCGATGCCAACAGCCAGGGAGAAAACCAAAGTTTCTCCAAGGATAAAATAAACAGGAGACAGAAAACGTCCTCAGTTAAGGACAGGCACTGTGGCCACGGCACACCAGGAATACCTCTGCCGCTGCTCTATTAACTGCTAGAGGACCAAAGTGGGAGCAAAGATGTAGTTGATTGGACCAGACATTTTTGTAACTAAAATAAGACTTTCATTTATTTAGAAGTGACTAAAGGACTACGAGTATGAGGCCAAGAAATCCTCCAGAGTGGGGTAATAAAGGAGCTCGATCATCAGATGTGAACAATCAGTAGAAAGAAAATAAAAATGTTGCTTAAAATAAAGAAGTTGCAATTTTAAAATAAAGAAGTGATACAACAGAGTATATTCAATGTGGCAATTATATTTACATCTGTTAAATCAGCTCTCAATAACAGGGCTTTCCCAGAGTGCCTTGCACCCTTCAGAATTCATAGGATACACGAGGCTTCCACACTTCCTGACATCCCACTGAGAATTCAGTTTTTTAAATGAAGACATTAAATAGTCATTGATTTGAAAACCACAGAACACTGAAAATGTCTTCTTTAAAAATAAAAGATTCAGCCATGTTAATGACAAACAAAATGTTCTAGTCCTTTCCTTCTGACCTGGGCTCCCCTGATTGCTTTCCCATTAGCTCATGGTCAGAACTGGCCCATGGCTGAGAAGCTCTTTGGGGCAGCTCCTTGGTTGTTGTGTGGTAGGGGTGGATGGGCCACATCTTGCTACAGACAACTACTGGGTGAGTAGACATGATTTCCAATCCATTAGGGCTAAGAGAAGCAGGACAATAAGCAGATCCTTTTCAAAGCTGAGGAAAATACCCCAACATTATATTTTTGACAAAAATTGTGATTCACAGTTACATTTAAATCTTGGTTTTGGGAAATTTTAGCTACTGCAACTTAATTTAACATATGGTAATAGAGCTCTATCATGCCCAGGCACTGATGAATAAATAAGGCCAAATTGTTGCCACCCCTGAGAAGGTCAGGGTCTAGGTGGGAGGCAGAGACATCACCAGGCTGACATCACATAGTGTGTGCAGTGGACATCTGCATGGTTCACCTGCCCGGCAGGCTTTTCTTCTTGTTCTAGAAGACAACCTTAATTTAGCTCTAAGGAATGATCCCTCCTTGTAGCTTTGACCATGTGTTTCAAGTGGGGCTCACCCACCTTCCTCTCCCAGCTCCAATGTGACCCATGTCCAGCCAAACCCAACAGTGCCTTCCCTGGACCACAGTAGTTGCTTGAGTGATGAAGTGTAAGCCAACATGGGGCAGTCAAGCTTGGATCTCTGCTGGAATAAATAGGAGGGAAGCACCTCCTTTCCACTACCATTGCTGTAGTGGGTTGAATGGTATCCCCCTAGAAGACGTGTCTGTCAGAAACTTCAGAATAAGGACCCTTATTTGGAATGAGGGCCTTGCAGATATAATTAAAATAACACAAGATAGGATCATTCTAGATTAGCGTGGGCCCTGATCCAATGACCAATGTCTTTATAAAAGACAGAAAAGAAGACACAAACACCAAGAGAGGAAAGCGATGTGACAATAGAGACAGAGATTCGAGTTATACAGCCATAAGCCAAAGAACATCAAGAATGGCTGGCAGCCACCAAAAGCTAGAAAACAGGACTGGAACGGATTATCCCACATAGCCTCCAGGAAGAGCCAACCCTGCCAACACATTGATTTCGGACTTCTGGCTCCACAATCGTGGAAGAATCAATGTGTTTTAAGCCACACAATGTGTGATAATTTGTTAGGCAGCCCTAGGAAACCAATACATTTGCTGAACTGGCAGTAGGCAAGCCCACAGCTGCTGGTGGCCACCTTCCCACCACGTGTACAAAACCTGACCGTAAAGCCAACACACAAGTTGGCAAAGCCCAGAGCTGGAACGTGACATATCTCTGTTGACTTCATTTTAAAATGTGGAACTAAACTTACCTGAGGTCAGATGCACTCCTAGACTTCTTACATTTCTGAATACCACCCCCCACACACACAATTTCCTCACTGGTCTAAGTCCTGACAGAGATAGTGAAATAAATGCTTTCTTAACTAAAGGTATGTACAAAGGGTTGCAAGTCAAGAAAAGAACTCAACTAGTGCCACTCAAGGGAATCCAGGAAGGCTTCTCTAGGGAGGCATCTTTAATACTGGGTGTTAAAGAATGAAAAATCTCCAGGCAGACACCTGGGATGCAGCCTGTTCAGGAGATGGAAGAGGAAGCACACAAGTACATTAGAAAATGCTCAGGTCATGAGATGCAGCATAGATCACAACAAGTGAGAGCAGAAAAAAAGGGAAGGGATAGGCTGTTTAAAAAGCATTCCAGGGTTAGGGTTAGGGTTAGGGTTAAGGTTAGGGTTTAGGGTTTAGGGGTTAGGGGTTAGGGGTTAGGGTTAGGGTTAAGGTTAGGGTTAGAGTTAGGATTAGGGTTAGGGTTTAGGGGTTAGGGTTAGGGTTAGGGGTTAAGGGTTAAGGGTTAGGGGTTAGGGTTAGGGTTAGGGTTAGGGTTAGGGTTAGAGTTAGGAAAAAGGAAAAAAAATTATAAAATAAAAAGCATTCCTCCTTGTCCTCCCTGCAGCTTGGCAAAGCAAAAATGGGAGCCATTACAGCAAAAACCAAAGTCTGTAACCTCAAAAGAGAAATAGCAGGATATAGTAAAAAGAACATGAACTTTTAATCAGAAAACCCTGGGCTAGTATCCCATGCTACCATTTACTAATCAGGTTCCCTGGGGCTGTACATACGTTGTTTGAGCCTTGGTTTTCCCATCTGTAAAAGGGGATAACATATGTCTCATGGCATAGTGAAAACTCAATTAGATGGTACATGCAAAGTAAGTGCACTAATAAGTATTAGGGTCCTCTCCCTTCAATGAATTATCTGAGGAGAATCTTGGATTTGGGGAGTATAAGAGAAGGAGACAGACAGACAGACAAATGACAGAGTCCATCTTCCATTAAAGCTTTACTAAGAATTTGGCCAACAATCTCATTTAATAAGATATGGTGTATGTTAGAATTTACAAATGAAAAGTAGTGTGTTAGGTTGGATCATAATTTTACATACTTTAAATGACAGATTCACAAAACCTAATTTTTAGAGGCCAAAGTGTCAAATCACACATTTCTCTCACCCTTGGCTATGTAGATCTAGATGTGTTTGCAGAATCACCATTGTATTGAGAGAGCCCACACATGCTCATGACACTGCAGGATAATCAGTGAGCCTTCCAAATGAATCAGGAACTCAGGGGTAAAAACACAACAAGAAATATGATTTAAGAGGAAAATGTTTCAACCTATGAACAAGAACACTCTAAATTTCAGAGCCTTCTAGAAACCAAGAAATATAGCAATAAAGATCTCTAAATGGTTTTGCTAAAAAAAAAAAAAAAAAAAAAAAAAAAAAAAGTAACAACAAACTGGGGGAACACTCACTTGTTTACACCTTTTTCACCAAAGCATTAGATGGAGTGAATTTTGCCAGAAAATAGCTCATTTAATTCTCCACCCCTGAATTCTCCATATAGGGAAGTCACAGAGTCATCTGGGACACAGCCAGCCCAATCTAAGGGTTCCGGGACATACCCTGCTGTTGGCCAACATATCTTAAAGGAGTCTTGATTCAATGGCTTAAATCCCATTGCATCAAGTCACCCCAATCCCCAGACCTAGGATTTGGATTCTGTTTGTGCCTATACCAGTTCACACACCTCTGTGCCTTCACCTCCACTCTATGCCCAGCCAACCCATGCCTTGCCTGAAATAAATTTCTAAAATAAATTTCTAACTTATCTTCCACTCCCATCTTGCCTGTGTAATCAATCATACCATGCCACTCTCCAAATCTAACACCTTCATAGGCTGTCCATTACTTGATAACAAAATCTATTCTTCCTGCCATGACCCACAAAACTAGCCAATCACTGCTCTTCACCTCTGCTGCCACCCACTCCCTGGGTGGTTCTAGTCACATTGTCTTCCCGTCTGTCTCTCAAATAAGCCATAACCATGCATTTGTTTCTGTCTTAATAAAACATGGCTTATGCTTGTTAGCTTCAAATTATAATTACTATCTTATTTGTTTTCTTTTCAAATCAATCTCTTCACTAAAACCTAAGCCCCTTGAAGCCAGAGACCAAATCTGTGAGTTCCCAGCATCTAACACACTTTGTGGAACTTTATATGGGCGTTAATCATTTGTCAAATGAGTCATGAATAAACAAACTTGAGTCACACTTTTCTCCTTCCTACGTGCCCCTGAACTCTGTCTGTCCCTTAATCTGAGCTGTGATAGGTGCCAAAGAACTATAAAACTTAGTATTAGCAATGCCATTTTAAAGAGGAAAAGTCAGGCCCCCTTACCCCTCCTTTCTGTAGAGTGGAAAGAGAGGAATGCAGGAGCTTCCTGGCTTACAAGGGAAACTGGGTCACCTCGTCATAGTTTAGCTAATTCCTAGAATTCTCTGAAAGGGTTCATGGGGCCACTTGCCACACAGAGCAAAGAAGATAGAATTTATCTAAAAACCTTAGAAAACAATGTTTATGTACCTTAATCAAGAGTTCCTGTACTTGGACTCACCCTGGAGTCATGAGAGTGACATATACCTCTAGACAAAGGGATCGCGAGCCCCTCCTTACCTACCTCAATCAGAATGTGATTTGGTCTATAAAATCAGCCACAGAGTTATGCGAACTTCTACATGATTTGGGATTGTGTCCCGTGTAGCTAGCTGGCTAATTAATAAACTCCTCAAAATTTCTTCTGTATCCTGCCTTGGTGTCTCTATGTAACCTACAGATTAAAGTACATTACTTTACAACAAGCAAGCACTGAGAAATGGAACATGTCCTTTATTAGTGTCCCTTGGGAATCCACTGATCATAGCAGGACACTGTCCTATCTGTTCCACTGGTCCTTTTCCCTTTGCCCACCCAAACTTCCCTTGGAAATTTTCCATTAAGCATTTGTTTCCCCTTCCAAACATGTAGAAGAAAAGCATTTTGTAGGTTCTCACTATTACAATAGTCTTTCTTCTGAAAAGTCTCTCTTTATCTACATCTGGATTTGTTTTTATGTGAGAGAACACGCAGAAGAGAAAACTAATTTAGGGGTCTCTGGAAGGAGAAGGGGGTGGCAATCAGAGAAGGCTTCCAGGAAATAATGAGAATGGAAAGGACAAGGAAATGTTAATCAGACCAACATGGGGTGGGCAGGAATTCCAAGAGCAAAGACTGTGTGAGTGAATCTATTGCCACTTGCCAGCAGGTGCAAGTTACCATATTACCCCATGTATAAGACGCATTTTTTTTCCAAAAAATTTTGGGTCTAAAAATTGGGTGCATCTTATACAGTGGTTGTAGATTTTTTTTACTTACATTCCCGCTTTTTTGCACTTGTTTTTGTGCTCACTGGATTTTATGATGAATAAAACTTGAGTTCAACAACTTTATGTAATACATTTTTTTTTTCAAATTTCTGACCCAAAAATTAAGGTGCATCTTATACATGGGGAAATATGATCTCACCACTACCATAATGTCTGAGCCATGCTCCTTGGATGGCTCAGTGGAGGTCCTAGCCTCACCTACATCTGGTGTTCCCAACAGCTCTAGCCGGTGAGCTTCCTCAGTCCAGGTCCTTCCCCTGTGTGTGCCCCACACACACAGCTTTCATTCAAATATGTGCCCCTCCTCCTCAACATGCCATGAGCACCTCAATAGAACTCTGCCATCTTCACCACACCCAAGGGGTCAAGTTGATCCAGGCCCTCTCTTACCATCTCATGGACTCCTGGACCACAGTGTCACACACTGAGGGCTTAAAGTGAATTCCCATAGCCTTGAGATAGCAGATTCAAAGGGCACAAGAAATATAGGAAAGGGAAGCTTAACTGGAAATCCTCCAAGGGTAGGAATTGGGTCTGACTCATCCAGCTCCTTATCCCCAACCTCCAAGAATGGGGCCCCAACACACAGTAGGTGCTCAAATATTTGCTGAATGAAATGTCACATCAGCTACCACCAATAGTTCCACCTAACATAGGATTGCTTATGGCAATCACATCGAGCCTCATTTTGAAGGGGAACACGGTGGTTGCCTTCCATAACATCAAATACAAAAGACTAGCAATGTACTCTGCGTATCTCTCTTTCCCTTAATAGCCTTTCATGTGCATGACACATGGTGTAAATGTGGCCTCAGAGTCACATGGCCCTGAGTACCTCCACTGCCTTTGAAGAGGATCTGAGCTGCTATAAGAGGCATTATTTTTTTTTCACTGCTACAACTGCCAGGAGGTATGTTTAAATCATTACTTAAAATTTCTTTCCTGAGCAAGCCTCTTCCCAGCACTGTTAATGAGAAACCAAATGTGCTGACTCGAGCTTCACGTCCTCTCCTTTCTCCTGCCTTCCTCTGGCCGGGCCCCCAGTGAGTCACGAAATGACTTGAGTCAGGTAACATTAAAAGAAGACAAGAAAGCAGCCCAGTATCTGTCAAACATGCAGATGTTGGAGGACAAAGCTCATGCGGCACAGCTCTGCCGACAAACACAACCCTTAAAATAATTGGCACCTCTTTCAATAAACTCTTCATCTTACAGCCGCCTTTTCCAGCCAGTGTTCTCAAGGAAACTATAATTATTGTTTAGTTGATAAGTGATGAAGTAAACCAGGAAAACACACTAATTCTCAGGCCAATGCTTTCAGGACCTCCAAAAATGACATAAACGCATCTGCTGTTGCTTCATTTCTGCAGAAGGGTGGTTTTATATTATGTTCTTCTCTCAACACAGTAGAGTACTGATTGCACTGTAAACCTCTCATCTGGTTCTGGAGTTTCCAAACAGAAATAGCTTTAACAAGAAAATGACTTTGGAAAGGGAGATAAGAGAATGCACTTGGGAGGGAGGAGAGCACAGGAGAAGCACAATCCTGTCATGACTTGGGTGTTCAGTTGTGAGGCATGCACTGACCAGCTGCCAAGGTCAAGAAGAGTCAGGGCTGACTAACCTGGTCACAGATGCTGAACCCCAGGACTGACTGGGTAATCCAAGACCTAAAACCTATCTCAAAGACCAATGCAAACGTGGGTTTTGTTCAGACAAGACTCCATAAATCAAGGCTCAAGCCAGCAGTTATGTTTGGTGTTATGGGCTGAATTATATCCTCCAAAAATTCATATGCTGACGTCCTAACTCCCAGTAATTCAGGATATTACCTTATTTTCATTGCAGATGTAATTAACGGTCAATACAGATGTGATAAAGATGAGGTCACACTCATCTTATATGAGATACTGGATTAGGATGGGCCCTAATAAAAAGGAGGAATTGGGCCCTGGCCAGGTAGCTAAGCTGGTTGGAGCATCATCACTACACACCAGGGTTGTGGGTTTGATCCCTGATCAAGGCACAAATAAGAATCACTTAATGAGTGCAACAGCAAATTGATGATATTCTCTCTCTCTCTCCCCCCCCAAGTCAATAAATTAAAAAAGGAGACATTTAGGTATAGACACACCCACATGCAAGTGCACACACACATGACAGAAACAATGTCATGTGAAAATAAAGGCAGAGATCAGGATGATGCTTCTATATGCCAAGGAACACTAAAGAGTGTCAGAAAACCACCAGAGGCTAGGGGAGAGGAATGGGACAGAGTCCTCTTTACAGACCTTATAAGGATTAGCCCTGACAACCTGGAACTAGCCTCTGTATGACACAATAGATTTATGTTGTCTGAGCCACCCAGTTTGCTATACTTTGCTATGCAGTCCTCAAAAACTAACACATTTAGCAGTGAGAGTTAGATAATAGAAAAAAATAACTCAAAACAGGGACCACACTATTGATATGAGATATCATAGCCCTTTCTAAGCATCTGCATAGAAAACTCTGAGAGAGAAACTTGAAGCCTCACCGGAGACTGCACTCCTCCCTTATTCTAGGGATGCAACACTAAAAAGACATGAAAAATGTGAAAGCAACAAAGACAGAGCCAGGACCCCAGTACCAACGAGCGGCTCAGTAGGTAGGCAGGGCTCTCTGCTCAGTGACTTCATGCATAATCAGACTGCCACACTTGTGTGAGGGCAGAAGGCAGAGGGCCAGAAACCTCCCCCAGTCAGGTGAAGGAGTTGACCAGGAAGAGGCAGTGTGTCATGGCCCATCCTTTGAAGCCAGAGTCTGAGTCAGAGTCCACGTCTTAGGGATCCAGAGTGTGAGTCAAGGGTGAGACAACACTCTAAGTCTGACATGACCTATAAAGGGGCTCAGGGATCACCCCAGGACTACCAGGTACAGGGTCTATCATGGCAAAATCATTCCAGAGCCTAGGACCTTGTGGGCTGAGGTAGGAGACAAACTAGTGGCCCTGAATCTGACTCAGAAACTGAACAGAGTTGAATCAGCTTCCAAGGCTATGTGTGATGATGGGTGGAAGTGATCAGGGAGAACAGGGGTTAGCACTGTAGGGTGTCATACACTGTCTATAAGTGAACCCATCACAATAGTCATCAGCAGAGTGAGGAAACAGGACTGTCAAAAACTATATATATTACACAAATTAAACATTTCATAAATATATACAACACAACAAAGTTGGCATCATATTCTATATTCAATTTTTGATGCTGCCTCTTGTTCTCAAAAATCAATGTTTCTGTTGAAGTGATCTACATTAATTTCACTCACATCACATGGCATACTCCATTCGAGCTTCAGATTTACAAACTGCCACCCTGCACTGCCTGATGTCAGGTCCCTTTGTCACATGAACTGCAGTATGTCCTCTCCTAGGCATGGTGTCCTTGGGCAATGCCTATTAGTGATGGTCACGTCCATGTGTAACTGTCTGCTGCATCTCTGCATTCTCTGACACACAGTGACCAGCTCAAAAGCAGAGGCTACAACTCACCCCTGTATCCTGAAAGCCTAACACAGGTGTGACCCGATACACAGGAGAACACAACAAATGCTGGCTGAATAGGTCCACATTTATAAGGTTCAAGAAAGACGAGGAGCAAGCAGTATCGGTGAGCTGACACTGACTAATATTTAATTAATGCACGCATTCAAGTAGGTGCCAACACTATTCTACATAGTGTATTAGTCATGCTGAAGAAAAATAGTAATAGGTCTGGTACAAAGCAAGTTTCAGGAATAGGGACTATCAGCTACACTTATTTAGGTTTCACTCTGCCTTCTATTTTTAAATGTATTGATTGATTTTAGAGAGAGAAAGGAAGAGAGAGAGAAACATTAACCTGGCTCACTCTGCCTTCTCATTTGCTCACTGAGCAAACTGGACAGAGGCTCAGGGCAATGAGACCACTCCTGAGTCACCGTGGTGATGACGGGCTCCTAACCTCATGCTATGAGTCAGCATTTGTTTTGAGCGCTTACCATGAGCCATGCATCATTATGGTGATTTCTTTCAATTATTATAGGTGTTATTCCCATTCTATAGATAAGGCAATAGAGGCATATGATTATGTAATTGACCCAAGGGCTCATAGCTAGATTATGACATGTCTAGAACTCAAACTTGGCTGGTAGAAAGCTCCTAAGCACAACACTATTTGGCCTGAGGCATAAGGGGTACAATAAACCTACAGATCACAGGCTTTGGTGTTTTCCAATAATAAAAAATGAATTCTAAGTGTTTTAACACTATGAAAGCCCCTAGAGGTTCCCATGTAAGGTACACATTAGCAAAGAAAATGCGTAAGCCATTGCTGAAAACATCTCTGCTTTCAGTTCCCAGGGCCTGAGCACGCCTGACCGCCAGGCCCACAATACCAGCACAACCAAGAATCTGGTGACAGTGGCCATTCAACAGAAGTTCACAAAGCACCAGTCACATGCCAGGCACTCGGCTGCCTATGGGGGGTGGGGATCCTTCCACTGAGAAAAACAAATTCTGGTGGGAGACATTATCAGAGGGACTTGTAGGAACACCTTACTAAGGACAAGGCAAGGTACCCAATTCTTTTCCTGATCTCAACCCTTTTAAATGGCAGTTGAATGATTAAACCCAAGTAAAGACAGCTAATAGGTGACAGGATAAATAATTTTGACCACCAGGAATGACAAGATTAAGACACAGGATCGATAGGGTATCTACCACAGTGGTTGCAGAGAATTTAGTAAGAAAAACAGAGAGGGTAGGTGGTCAGGAGCCACTTACAATCCCCTCTGACCTATCAGGCAGAATATGACTAAAATTGAAAGTCATTAACAAATCAAGCAAAGCCCTCTGGCTATTTATGCCACACACCAGGCAGTACATCTATGACTCATAATACTATACAGCTTTGCCACACACTAAGGGGCAAAAATCCTTATTTGCCCCATTCCTTTCCCTGGTAATACCTGATATCAAATAGCACATTAGAGTTATGAAGAACATTCACAAGCATTCCATCAGTTGATGGTCCCTCCTGTGTAACAACAGCCAAGGAAATTCATCCACAAAGTCTCATACTTGAAGAAGGATTTAAAGAAGTTCTTGACTAGGTTTCCCTGCATCAAACTGTGGCTGTTTACTAAATACTTAATGGCAGGAGGAGAATCTTAGGTTTGAAAGCATTTGTTGAATGCAGTTTGCTGTGTTACATTAACAGCAGCTGCTGCTACTTAGCAGTGCAGAAGTCCTAAATATTACGAAAGACGAGAGGTAAAGAACAGCTTTGAAATGACACTCTATTTGATCAGGTTCTGCAGGTTTATTAAAATCGCACACACTTTTCTCTGGATCCCTATAAAGCTTCTGCAAGATCACTGCACCTGCAGTTTCAACTTACAATTTCCTCAACCCTCCTTTGAAGTTATTCTTGCCAATTACCTGGTGTTAACATTAATTAAATATAATTTGCAACTTGAAACGTGCTGTTATCAATGGAACTCAGCTGTAGAATATAAAGTAAAATTTTCAATTGAATTAAAATGTGTCCTTTCATTCATGGTATTTTACAACATTAATACTTCTGTCAAATTGATTTTTGCCTGCTGGAAGTCATTTTTCCAAAGCACTGAACATCTGAAGGAAAAAGCTGCTCTTTCTGTATTCTTTCCTCTGTATCATTGAAAATACTTTGTTTTAATCTTGAAATGAATCCATTTCAGTTAATAGAAACTCGGTTCTTGTTTATAACCCGAGAGGGAAAGAAATGCCCTTTTTTTTAAATTGTACTAAGATAGTTTAAAAATATAACCAGTGGGCACTCTTCAACTGCATAATAGCAATGAATTTTCCTTATATTATTGTTTGACCCTCACCAAAAACAAATCATTATTAAGCATTTTGGCAAGCATCAGTCATTTTTTATATATATAGATATAAATGAATTAATTGAGTTGCTCTATTGCATTAACATTTCAAACTGATTGTGTCAATCCAATGACCTCTGTGGTCCGTTCCAACTCTGAGATTTTAAGATTCTGAACACATGCCAGACAATAGTTAGAAGCTTCCAGCATTTGCAAATTAGGGAGGGGAAATGTCACAAATGGTCGAAGATTTGACAGAATCAGGTCTATTCTGCCCTGTAAATGTGCGTGATGGCAACTTACAGGCCTGTCATCTTCAATAAACCATTCACAAGCATGACGACTGATTAAAGGAGGTATGTTGCCACACTGTGCAAATCGACAATGAAAAAATATCATGCTTTCACAGATTCCTTTTATCTTCAAAGATCAAGCTTTAGCTCCCTTGCCCCTTATGATGATACTGGTTGAATTAACATTCATTATCCTGTCTTCTTTTTAAAAATAATATAACAAGGGAAGACAAAACAGTGAAAAAACCTGTCTAAAGACTCAGGGAAGTCATAGTTTGAGTCAGAAGCTACAAGCCCCAGAGCTGATGATAGAAAAGCATGAGCCTATATTATCAACCTCTTTATTACAATATCAATGAAAACATCATACCAGATAATTAAAACAAGACAGAATATTGGACTATGGTTGTAACAACTGAGGGTGTGGAAGATGGGTGATAGCTAAGCCTTAACATCCAGCAGCAAGTAAGGTATTTCTTTCCCTCAAGCCAAAAGAAACTAAAGAGATAAAGAAAGATATATTAGTCCAAAGAAAGGACTCTCTGGATGTCAGTAACTTTTCAAGTATTATAAAAAATTACAACATCTTGGAAATACACAAAGCATGGGTTTGAACAGCCAGTACGCTCCTGTATAGGAGGAGGTGCTCACTGCTATCCTACTAGGAAGCTCTTGACTAGGATCCTGGGAAAGTCAGACATAGGATCCCATTACTCCCCCAGTCTGGAACCTTGAATTATCCATTAGATAACCCCATCTACCCATGTAGTCAGAATTGGGAGAATAGAATTCTGTAATACTCCAAAGGAACTTGAGAACTGGTTATATTATGGGTTTCTCCATTAGCCAAATTTTGTCTTCTTAGCACCCTCCCCATCCTTACTACTAACCTGTTGTCCTTCTGGTCCACCTCCCACACCTCTTACTGGAAATTTTCCCCCTAAGTACACTCTTCTTCACTATAACCCTTGTTAATGGGCATTAAAGTGTGTCTCCGAACAAGACATGCTGATATCTTAACCCCAAAAACTCAGCATATGACCTTATATGGAAATAGGTTCACCACAGACATAAGTCATTAAGATGAGGTCATGCTAGGAAGGGTGTAGAAGGGGTCATGAGTAGGAGAGGTCTTTAACCCAACATGACTGGCATCCTTACAAGAAGAAAATACACAAGTAGGGAGAAGATAGACATGTGCTGACAAAGGAAGAAATGGGAGTGATAAATCTACTAGCCAATGAACATCAAGGATTACTATCAAACACCAGAAGCTATCAGAAGCAAGGAGGAATCCTGCCCTACAATTTTCAGAAGCAGCATGGTTCTTCTGACACTTTGTTTCAGGTTTCTAGCCTCCAGAATTGTGAAACAATAGATTTCTGTTAGTTTAATCCACCTGGTTTGTGGTATTTTGTTATGGAAGTACTGGAGAACTAGCATACCGTCTCTCAAGAATACTACTGCACCATACACATAGTCAGCTATTCATGCTCATAAGAGCTCTAGCTCTTTTATGAAAATCTTCTCAATATCTTTGATTTTTCCTCATCTACCATCATGGAGATATTCTTCAAAGGAGACCGAGGGCCCTCCCATGGCCATAAACCTCTGTGCCTAAGTCTAAGCCATTATTCCCATTTTTTTTATACCAATTTTATTTTTCCAGCTTTGTTGCAGTTTAATTGACAAGTAAATATTATATAAATTTAAGGTTTAAGATATGTTGTTTTCAAACACATATACATTGTAAAAAGATCACCACAATCAAGCTAGTTCACCTATCCATCACCTCATATAGTTACTATTTTTTGTGTGTGGTGATAACATTTAAGATCAACTCAGTTAGCATATCTCAGGTCTACAGTACAGTATCATTTACTATAGTTACAATTCTCCAGAGCTTATCAGTCCTGCATAACTGAAAGTTTGTATGCTTTGTCCACCATCTCCCCATTTCTCCCACCTGCCCTATATTGGTCCAAGACTGATATTGCAATGGCCTCTCACTGGCCTCCTTACCTTCTGCTTCCCATTTGTACAATCTTGTCCACATCCTGATGGATCCCTCGCTCCTGAGAATTTCCCTCCATGGCCCATAGAAGATAGAAATACCAACCTACAGGTGAAGTAATCAACTACGTGTCCATGTCAAGCCTTCTTATTTTGTCTCCCATATCTCATTACATAAACTATGCTTCAGTCAATTGTGCTATTTGCTGACCTCAGATATTTTTTTTTTTGCCTTCTTCAGAAAAAAAAAATCCTTCAGTAAAGGATGCATTGGGATGAGACTATCACAGTGAGGATACTAAGAAGCTACTTGTCTTTATTTTATCAAATAACTCCTGTCCCTGTCTCCCTCAGAAGGATCTTGACTAGAGAGGACTGTCACTGACATCTCTATTCATGGCCATCTTTTGCTCATCAACTTCATTCTTCAAATTTAGAAAAGACACTTTCCCAAGTTTCGAATTTTGTTAAAATAAAAACATTCTAATCAAACCATACAAGCGATTTATCACTAAACAGATTTTCATTTCATTACCATTCCATTATGATCTGTCTAAATTAATCAGACCTAAAACATAGGAAGCCTTGACTTACATCGAAATGTCTTAGTAATGAATGTTGCTAGAGAGAAAAATTGAGAACAGAGTATAGAAAAATTTATAAGAGTTGGGAAACATGTAATTTTATTAATAGGCAGACACTCCAGAAAATAAATTTATTACTTGACTCCTAAGTCATAATACTAAAATTTAAGAAAAACACACACACTACTAACATGGTGAGAGAGATGTCATCAATATTATATCAAAAAAAGCAAATGCTACAAAACTAATGAATTTTCATGAGAGCTACCAGTTCACTTCAGAATGGGTTAAGTTGCTACCATTCCCCATTCCTATTAACATCAATGTCATGTAAAAGGTTTAATTTTCAGCTATTTTTGTTCTAGATAAAAATCTTTGTCATTAAAATGAGGAATGATTTTGATATTTAATATATTCCATGGCATACACTAGTATGGTACTAATTTGGCCTTTTCAGTATTCTGCATATTAATTGACAGTCTAGCCCTCCTCCATTCCCCAGATAAATGAGAAGGGAAATAAAATGGACAGCCAATCAAATCACAGAATACTGAAATGATCAACATAGAAGAAACTAAGAAACATGTCACACTAATCAGGAGCATACACATGGCACTAAAATTATTTTCTCCCATGAAAATGACTAATATAGAATCAGGAATAATGAATTGTACCACCTGAATCCTTTTATGTGACTATATTACTAAAATACAGCCATGCTCCCTAAAAAGTGAAACTAGTAACTCTTATTTTAGTCAAAACAATAAAACTCCACTCTCACTTAACATTAGGATGTGCATTTTATCAGATTCTAAAACAATTGGGAAATCATGTCCTGTATTTAACTTTTCATAGTCATCTGTTTCATGCACACAAAATGTGTCCTCTGGTTGAAGAACAGAAAGGGTCCTACAGAAGATGTAAAATTAAAATGCACACTCTATTCATTGCCTTCTCTTGTTGAATTATCATTCTGTTGACAACTGACATCAGCTGCTTAAATAATGCATTAACTGTAATTCCAGAAGCTATTATTCTCACTGCAGTGACCATTTCCTCTAAGGATAAAGATGAGATTCTAAACCAAAAAGGTAATATAGTTTGCCCGTAGTTAAAGTGTTTTGAATCACTTTTATAGCAATAGTGATATAATTTTAAATTCCAAAGAGCAAACATTATGGCATCGTGGACACTTACAACAAGTGTGAATAGTTGTCCAATTCAATCAGTTAACCCACTCTGTCCGACAATGCCAGACCTTTTGCTCCTTTTCTAGGTTATATGTAACAGCACAGCACTAGAACAAACTGTAAACCTACTAAATATTGTGTGAAATAAATTTCCATGCCCTATTGTATGCAAAACAGATCCCACGCATCTGCAAATCTCTCAAGAGAAGACCTTACCCCAATAAATTATTCCAATAACTCTTTGTCCTTGCTAATTATGGAAAAGTCCAAATCACTCTCATGATCTTTTCCTGAGTTGATATCTCCAAAAGAAACAATATATTATCAACATAATTTCTTCCTCCAAGAGGAAAATTACTTTAAACATCCAATAGCCACTTTTATTTTCCCAGAAAATGTATGCTTACAGAAAAAGTACATAAATTTCATTCAGTAATTCTTAATAAGAGTAATAGTATTTGTTAAATAGCAATAATGTCTCCTTTCATCCACAAGCTTATGTTGTTGACCAATCAGTAATAAGTTGTGTCCTCTAAGTCATTTTTTGTTTTGTTGGGGTTTCTTTCCTACATAGTGGAATGGATTTATAACTTCATAAATAAACATGCACCTGCTGAAATGCCTACAGAGACTTGGATAAGCCCCCTTGAAAAACGTCCAGATGGATTTTATCGGTACCTTGCTCTAATGAAGTTTATACATTTTTTTCTTCATCTCACTGTAAGCTTTAATGTTCAAGGTAAGAATAAAAGTACAAGAAGAATATCCTTTAAGCATAGCCTTGGGGGCTACTTCAGTATTGTTTTAAAATGATTACTGGTCTTCATCCCTCCAGAGCCGAATGTAAATTCGGCTGCCTTTTTTTTTTTTAATTTAATGACTTGTTAATGTAAACTTCCATCCAGAACAATAATAAAATACATCACTTATTCAAATTTACAGTGGCTCTAATTTGCCAGCAGACTCCCTCATCAAAATAGACAACTTTAAAAAATGTCCGCCCGAGTCAGGAGCTCAATTTCCTAAATTAGCACCGCAGTGTCACCTTGCTAGACCATGAACAACACAATCATTTATAATAAACGCAGCTTCCCCCTAGAGTGGACAGCCTGGGTCAGGCCTCTGTAGGAGCTGCAATTATTCCATACAGAACAGAGAGCGCTTGAAGATGCTAAGACTTCCACAACACAATCATCTGATAGATTCATGCTTACCGATCTCCCTCGAAATCTGGGTGAATGCCTCTACTCCACTCTCTCCATAGTTGCCCTCAGAAGCCAGAGTCGACACATAATTCCACCCCAGTGCCGTCACAATGTCCACCATGGCTTGCGCTTGGTAGGAGTCAGGCGGGACCACTCGAGAGAAGAAGTCATACCTGGTGTTGTCACTTAGCTCAGGGGCTGTGGATGCATAGCTGATTTGAGGTATCTGCAAAAGAAATGACAGGACATTTCAACTCACGAGGAATCATGTGGAATGATGGATTGTCACAAGAGTCTGAACAGCCTGAACCAGATCAGAAACCTAGGTGCAGAAACTTGAGGCTCAAATGAGGTTTTATGACCAACAATTTAATTAGACTGTGTTCTATAATGCCCAGTAGGCTTTCAATGCACATTTCTAAACAGTGATAAGGAATTCAGTTTTATTTCAGCCTCCATTGTTTCTGAAAGCAAAGCAAAATATTTATGCTTGTTGTTGCTTTTTTATTCTGTATGTGATAAGTTCTGGTGTAGAAATGAGGCAGAAATAAAGGTATAATGCATCCATGCATCAGAAAAGGTCACCTCTGAAACTGTCTTTGGCTTTAGGACATAAAGCCTACACCATGATGAACAGAGATTTTTTTTAATTTATTTATTTATTTATTCATTTTAGAGAGGAGAGAGAGAGAGAGAGAGAGAGAGAGAGGAGGAGGAGCAGGAAGCATCAACTCCCATATGTGCCTTGACCAGACAAGTGCAGGGTTTTGAACCAGCGACCTCAGCATTCCAGGTCGACACTTTATCCACTGCACCACCACAGGTCAGGCAAACAGAGATTTTAATATGAAATTATTTTGCACTTGATACCATTTCAGTTTTAGGATTTATGTTTGGTAAGTTATCTTAAATATATAGTTTTGCAAATTTAGTCTCTGATTATTAATATAATGATTGAGTTCCACAATAAGATTTGGGAAGAGGCAACTATGCATCTTCTAATAAAAACATTTTCCAACCTCCGAAAAACATCACAAAACAGAAATCTATGCAATAATTTCTTTAGAGAAAGAGATTATTTTCTGACATTAAGGGGGTGAATTGCTAGAAAGTTTTCAAAACTAAGATCCTATGTCTCTTCTCCTAAATATATTCAAAATGAGTAACAAATTAACTACATGTCGCAAGTCTCCCCCTAAAAAACCCTTTTGGTTTTTTTTGTATTTTTCCGAAGTTAGAAGCAGGGAGGCAGTCAGACTACCGCATGCACCCAACCCAACATGCCCACCAGGGTGCGATGCTCAGCCCATCTGGGGTATTGCTCTGTTGTGGCCAGAGCCATTCTAGAGCCTGAGGCAGAGGCCATAGAGCCATCCTCAGTGCCTGGGCCAACTTTGCTCCAATGGAGCCATGGCTGTGGGAGGTGAAGAGAGAGATAGGAAGAAGAGGGGGAAGGGTGGAGAAGCAGATGGTCATTTCTCCTGTGTGCCCTGACCAGGAATTAAACCTGGGACTTCCACATGCTGGGCTGATGCTCTACCGCTGAGCCAACCAGCCAAGTTCCCCCTAAAAATCCTTTTAAAATGTAACATTCACTCATATATTAATGTGAGGACTCTTTTAAATTTTTATTTATTTTTATTCATTTTAGAGAGAAAAGAAGGGAAAGAGAGAAACATCCATTTGTTGTTCTACTTACTTATGCATTCAGTGGTTGATTCTTGTATGTGCCCTGACCAGGGATCAAACCCACAAAACTTTGTCATATTGGGACGATGCTCTAACCTACTAAGCTAACTAGCTGGACCCAAGTGAGGACTCTTAATCTAAGGTAGTTGCTAAAGAAGTAGCATGAAAACACAGAAAGTCCAGACAGGGCACAAAAAATGCAGGGAACCTGGCAAACAGGACAGGAAAGAACATTGCAGTCATAGGGAACTACATATCCAAAGATACAGAGTCAAGAAAGGGCATGGCAGACTCCAGGAACTGCAGCCCTTCAGATGACAGGGATGTAGGATACCAAGGGAGGAATGTCAGAAAATAAAACTGCACTGCTAGACAAAAACTAGATGATGAAGGAATAAAAGGAAAGGTATAGAGCCTATTAAGTATCTAAAAGACAAGGAAAGGTGTAGGTGAAGAAGAGCAAGGTGGACTGACTCTCAGTTCTAATACTTTGGTAACTAGAATAGATGATTTTCACTATTTACCAAGATAGATTTTTAAAAAGAGAGAGATTTGTCAGGAAAAAAAATGATAAGTTTAACTTTTGATTTGCTTCTTCTGAAATGAATGAATGAAAGCAACTACGTAGGGGGAATACTATTGGTGGATCTGGAGTTGAAGAGCATCTTTCAGACTGGAGGTGAAGAAAGGTGAGACCATAGTAGAGGTGGTAGTTCAAGCATGTGATCACCCAAGAAACGTACAGAGAGAAAGAAGAAGGGAAATTTGGGAGGGTGAGCTGTGCAACTGTGGGGTGAAAGTTCAGAGGTCAAAATGACTACAAGATGCCCTAACTCAGACTACGTAGTTGTAGGTGCAGGTTTAACTTGCTCTCTATCAGATCCTGCAGCTAACGTCAGCATTGTGATGTCAAAGAACCTGCAGTTCTCTCTTCCCTTATAGGTCATCACACTTTGTAGGATCTGACTGTCACCCACTACCCCCTGGCCAAATGATTGCCAATCTGTGAAAAACCCTCAGCATAACATCTGGATTTCCTAGATCTAGAGTCCTACATCATACTGGTGGCCAGGGAAATGACACTGAACTTCCCAAGATAAAAAAGCCCCTGTTATCCAGGAAGCAGAAGACTGTGCTTGGAGCTCTCCAGGGTGCTGCAGCATGCATTCGGCTTTTGTACAACCTGTATCTATCTACATTGACTGTAACAATAAATTAATCTGTTTACTCTGAAATTATTTCTGGTCCTGTTCGCCTAGTGGGACCATGTTAACCTGCTTGTTAACATTATGGGCCCATAAAAACCAATCTGACCTGCCTCCTTCCTGTCCCTTTGTTTTATCTGCCAGACACACAGGTCAAGTCTTGGCAGATTTTTCCCTTGATCAGGCTTCGTGTCTTTGTAATACATGACTACTGAGCAAGGACACGCCCCCACATCTCTAACTACACACCAAACCTTGGTCTTTTGCACCTTTTCTTGCTTACTTCTAAAGGACCTGGGAAATAGACAATAGGTGATTCGGTAAGATCTACCCTTTCCTAGTTAGAAGTTTCCCAAAGATCAAGAGCATGTACATTCCTATGTTCCAATGAAAGATGGTCAGCAGCTTGACCTTCACTTTGGAAGGAATTCTGCACACTATGAACATGGTGTGTGACTGTGTTTGTGTGTGTAGGGCAACACAGTACAGCAGGTGATGTGGCACATTTCCTCACCCTATTTGGATATGCAGTAATCCTCCCGCTGAGGATTACTCAGAGTTCAGTAGCTGAGGAGCAACTCAGAGTCCAGCAGTAAACTGCCTTACACAGCACTCACTCTGCCTATAATAATGAGCCACCCCTTTCTAAAAATGAGCACAAAGTGTGAAAATTGAGTGTTTAAAACCAAAATTAATTATCTCAAATTACTACCTTCAGTCAGTCACTTTCCAGGCTGTTTAATTAGCAATCAGCATCATGTTTAGTATTAATTAAACAGGTGTAAAGGATGTATAAAATAAAAGTGCAGATAGAAAGTGGTTGACTAAGTGGATAAAGGACTTTCTCCCCAAACTCTTTTTTTTTTAATTTATTTGTTTTTACATAGATTCTAGGGTAACTTTGACTTCATCCCCCTCCCCCATATTCCCCTCAACATCTCCCTTACCCCCCCTCCCTACAGCGCCCTCCCCCCTTCCCTTCAGGTTTATCCCATCCTATCATCCCCTTTCCTTCTGTCCTCTTTTCCTCTGGTCCCTTTGATCCCTCCTCTGTCTCAATTCCTTTCCTCAGTTCTCAGTGTTCCTTGGATTCCTCAAATGAGTGAGGTCATATAATATTTTTCTTTTTCTGCCTGGCTTATTTCACTCAACATAATAGTTTCAAGGCCCCTCCATATTGTTGCAAAAGGTAGTATTTCCTTCTTTTTCATGGCGCCATAGTATTTCATTGTATATATGTAACAAGGCTTTTTAATTGACTCATCCACTGATGGACATTTGGGCTGTTTCCACCTCTTCACTATTGTGAACAATGCTGCCATAAACATGGGGGTGCATTTCTTTTTTTCAGTCGGTGATATGGTGTCCTTGAGATATATTCCTAAAATTGGGATAGCTCGGTCAAAGGGCAGTTCCCTTTCTAATATTTTGAGGAATCTCCATACTGTTTTCCACAGTGTCTGCACCAGTCTGCATTCCCACCAGCAGTGCAGGAGAGATATTTTAGAAGGTTGACCCAGAACCACTTTAGTCTTGTGTTCTGTGGAAGGATCAATCCCTCCCCTTGCAATGGCTGCCTCCAGCACCTCCCCCAGGTATGGCTGCTTCCCGCACTGGATTAGTCCCGCTGCTCAGATCCTCCCATGCATTCCACTGTTTGTCACTGGTTGTCTCTCTCTCCCCCTTTCTTTTTGGAAAACAAGCCAGCTCTTTCAACACACCTCATCCCCAGGTCCCCAGGCAAGTGGCTGTGAGTGATATTTTCTACTGTTTTCCTTAAATTGAGAGCCTTTCTGGGCTCTCAGCCTCACCCCCTGTAAGCAGGGGAGGCTCACTGCTCCTCGGGGCTCCCCACCAGGCTCGGTGGGTGTGGCTTCTTCTTTGCTCCTTAGATTTTGAGAGCAGTTCTTGTAGTCCAGAGTTGGTTTTTTCACACTGGATGCTCCTATATTAATTTGTAATCCAGTTTGGTGGTATGAGCTGGGAGTCTGTGTGTCTGCCTACTCCACTGCCATCTTATGTCTCTTCCCAAACTCTTGAAGAGTTTACTCTTTGCCTATCAACTCGCAGAAAAGTAATGTGGGAGTACATGTTTGTGTTTGCATTTGCTCCACATTTGCTAGGTCGCCATTTGCAATAATAGACATCAAGGTATGTTGATCGTATTTCAAGACAACTTTTCAAGTTGTCACAAAGTCACACCTTATCTTTATTTTATTGTGGTCAACCACTAATCATTGGCTCATTAAGCATTTTAATTTCTGTTCCAGCATCCCCAATATTCCTACCACCCTTAAATTAAACCCCTACTGGCAACTGAAGTAGGAATTTTTTAAAACCTGGGATGTTTTCTTTTCTTTTCCCTTACACTAAATCCATCCTAATTAGTCCCTTTACCCTGGAGGTCTCATCTACCAGAAACAACAACAACACAAAAAAAGGTGGTGGATGGGGAAGAGAAGTAGAGAGAGAAATGAGAGGGAAAAGAAAAGAAGGTATTAGGGAAAGCATCCCACATCAGCTCCCCCATCCTTTGGAATAAGGAGAATCCTATATAAACCTCTGGTGACTCCCACATGCCCAGGCAAAGGATTATATCCAAACTTCAGTTTGGCTCATGAGGTCCAGACATCAGACTTTGCCCCATCCTTAGTCCAACCTCATGTCTTCCCTGCCATTGTGACAGCATTGGTACCCCTGCCCATGCTGTTTCCTGCGTTGATACTTTCTTTTCTCCTCCACTTGGTAATCCTCTGCTCAAATGCAATGTCTACCCCCTGGGAAGCTTCCACTAACTCTCTCAGGCATTCCTTGCTCCCGTAGCTTCCATCATCTGACATTAGGACCACAACAGTATTCTGGCTTATGAATCTTGGGAACAAAGTCTCTGTTCATTTATTTGGCATCTCCAGCACCTGACAGGAAGTTCTCAATGAATGTTTGGAAGCCGTTAATTACTTAAATTGGGGCAGGAATTTGAATACAGCCTCTTTCCCACAACCTCCTACCCTGCACTCCACCAAAGTACTGTGCAGGCTCTTCTCTAAGTGTCCCTCTCAGTACTTCTCTGCCCTGCTGCATGTCCTTGGAGGCTTCTTTATGCCTGTAGCACCTGGGTCCCTTGTCTCAGGCTTTTGGTTGAGTTTGGCCAGTGAGAGACAATAAGAGATGGGAGGAAAGGAGTAGACAGAAGTCAAAGCAGTGATTTTCTCAATTTCCCCATCTCCTTCCCCTCCAACCCAGTATTTCTCTACCTAAATCCTCAGCCACAGCTAAAGCTCTTGGTCCAGGTCTAGTGGACACTCTCTACACTTATCCCTTCAGGTCCTGCCACTGTTGCTAGTACCTGACTGCTCCCTCATCCTGGGTTGGTTCCTTTCACTGTGCCCACATCTTATAGATTGTCCTTTTGTTAACCCCTCTTGAATTACCCCCTGAGTGTGCTGGAAGCCTAATAATATAGTCTCTCTTCCAGGTCTCTGCAGAAGGGGCAACCACTGTCAACCCTGTCCCAACCTCCTAGCCTTTCTCCATCCACTGTCCCATCCAGCCTTCTCTGCACCGTCATCCTTACGTGAATTTTTCTTTTCTTTTCTCTTTCAGTGCACTAAAGCATCAAATCGCATCATTTGAAAATACCTGACATTTTGCTCTTTTTTCCATCTTAGTTTCCTTGTGCTGAGATTTCAAAATATGATGTGTGCTTCAAATAAAGCTATACTTCCCTTACTCTGATAAAGCATATTTAAGGCAATTAATTGCACAACTCAAGATACTCAACACCATACCCTCCCTAAAACGATGCTTTAGCCTTTTCTTTTTCAATTGTTTCAGTTATGAAAAAATCCTTGTTTTCTCATTACTTTGTCACTTCAGCCCACAGAAGAGGAGATTCCTTTAGCCCTCTTGGGGAGTTCTAGAATGCATATTTTCTATACAGATGTCCACCTCTCTTACTTACTCTTCTCAAAGAGGAGGAGAAACAAAGAGATCAGAGCTCTATATTTATTGGACAAGAGTGCCGAACAGGCTCTCCCTTTATTCTCTGACCTGCCCACATACTGTAACAGCTCTTTTCTCTGCAGGGTAGGGAGACCAGGCAGGGCTCCCCATCTCAGAGAGGGACCCCACCCATCCTCTCCAGGTCACTGGTTAAAATAAGTACACTTTGAGTCTTCTGCGGAGGCACAGATGGGTCCAAAAGTTGAGATGTGGTGTGGGAGTAGAAAGCACCATTTTGAGCTCAAGTCCACACTAAATTCCCTCTAATCCTGTTCTTAAAAGACAGCCACATATCTGGAGAGTTATGTGGTGTTTGCTCAGCTGTTAATAAAACCAATTGCTTGATCTGCATTTAGCTAGTTATTCTTTGAAGTTTAGGCTTACAAACTCTGAGTCCAAAAATCTGACCAAAGCTCAAGGAAGCAGTACTATTTCAAAGGAGATAAAGTCATTTACAGACACTTGGATATTTTGATAAAAATCAAAACAGCCCCAGCCAGATAGCTTGGTTGGTTAGAGCATCGTCCAATAGCATAGAGGTTGCCAGTTCGATTCCCAGTCTGGGCATATACAACAACAGATATATGTCTCTCACTCTCTTCCTTCCTCTCTCTAAAATCAATAAAATAAACATTTAAAAAATAAAAGAAAATATATATTTGCCATAAGTATAAATTTTAATACATATACACACATATATATGGGTATATATACACACATATATAAATGTATACTTGACAAGAATATATATTTTTACTAAAAGTTAGCAGAGATTATTATCCTCTACTGTCTACTTCTTCCAGGAAGAACCTAGATTTTTACCTAGGACTTGGCCACTCAGCAGGAGATTACATTTTCAGTCCTTTTTTGCAGTTCTCATCATTAACAAAAGTATCCTTAAAGGGAAGGGGTATGCCTCTTCCTGCCTCTCCCTCTTTCCTGCTTGCAAGAATGTAGACATAATGTCTAGAGTTCAATCAGCCATCTCAGGCCATGATCTTAAAAAAGAAAAATTTGTTCATACCAAACTGCTCAAAGCATTCCATCCATTTCTCCATTGCTCTTAAAATTGTGGAAATTTGCTTTTAAAATAAAGCCCAAACCTCTTGTCACAGGATCCTTGAGATCTGGCACCTGGCCTAGCGCCCTGTTTTCCTCCCTGATCTGCTCACCCAATGTAGCCAGACTGGCTTCCTCTCCTTCCCTGATCTGGCCATGCCCCTTTTCTATTTCCTGCCTCTTGCCTATTGCTGCATATGTTTTCCCCAATCCTCCCAGGCTTTTCTCACTCTTCAACCTCAGCTCAGGTGTCTACTCCTCAAACAGGTCTTCCCTGGTCACCCCATCTGACCCGGTCTTCCCACTGCCATTAGTCACTCGTCACCCTACTTATTTCCTTCATTACATTGATCTCAACCTGTCTTAATTTGTGTATTTCCTTACTAAATGTAAAGTCTACAGGACTCTTCACTGTGTTGTTTTCAGATGTGACACAGGCTTCTAGTACATAGGAGTTCAATAAACATCTTTTAAAAAATTGGTTCACCCATCAATCAAAGACCCCTTTTATTATTTTCCTCCTTGCATTGCAATTTTGAAAGACTTTTCTATAAAACAATTTAAGTAAAAAGTCACTTATTTCCCATTTCTGTGTTACTCAAAAAGCTATTCCTTTGCAAAAGCATCTGATCAGCATGAGATATCTGTTGTTACCAAGCTGAGGTGATGGAATTCCAGGCCAAATCAGCTAAGTGCCATTTCAGTCCCATCCATGCAGACACATCATGGGGAGGCACAGTTTCCAAGGAGCTCTTTGAAATGCTGACAAGGGCCATGAAAACCTCACAACTATCTTGGCAATCATTTTGACATCTCACAAACTTCTAAAAAAGAATAAAAATTACATTTTCAAGGACCAATTTTAGAGATTCTTTAATCTTTTGCCCCTTTTTACTTATCTTTACCCATAAGATGGACATTCTATGCAGAGCTGAAAGTTCCTGTGTCTCCCTCACACAGCCTGTGTCTCTCCCTATTGCCACCAGAGTATGGCTACACATGACAGTGAGGATGAGATGGGGTGTAACTGAGATAGGAAGGGGCTGAGGGACGTGTAAACAGCATAAATACTATTCCAGTGCCCAAAAAATTTACAGTTACACTCCAATAGCCTTTGTAAGGCTTCCCACTGTTTGCACATCAAAACACTGTAGTAAACTTGAAACTATTTTGTGTTTGCTCAAAATGACATGAACTTTGCATCCTTTCCCCCAAGAATCTAGTTGACAAAGATCTTAAGGAAGCCAAGACACTCCTGATGTACCATTAGCCACCTAAAGCACAGCTTAGAGGAAGCCCCTCAGAATCAAGAGTCAATTTAAATCTTCCTGTAAGAATCTTGCACACATCTGAAGACAGGTTTGCAGATGGAAGATAGATCAAGAACTGAGTCACACACATCTTCGCCATCAATTCCTGCCCAAGAAGTTTTTTTATCTTTGCAAACACAGCTTAGTTCATTGATTGTCAAACTCTCTGGTGGAAGGTGGCAGGGTGGGACCTTTGTGCTGTTCAATAGCATCATTGCATTTTGCCAATGAAACATCAGCTTGAAGCTGTGTTCTTCCCCCAGGGGGTAGTGCTTGCCTGAGCACTCCTTCAATGATGCTGGCCTTCGCAATAGCAGCTGTCACTATGAGAGCTTCCTGCCACCTGGTCTTGGGATAGATTTGCTGCCACTGCAGAACCAGGTCCAGAGAACATAATGATTATAGTCACTAACTTGTCTTTTCAGACTTGACTGCTCTCCAGTATTAAAACTACTAGTTGCATGTGGCAAAACAAAAGAACTGGTTAAAAATCAGATAAAAATAAGGAGTCATGCTATCCACCTCCAGGTGAGAAAGTTGCAACATTACTTTTCCTCTCCCACAATACCTCACGCTCTTCCTTTCCAACGTTGGCCCAGCAGAATGGCCCCTGCAAAGAAAGAAGGTTAGAAGGGCAGTTCTGCCATCAACAAGGTGGTGACCAGAGGATACGCAATCAACATCCACAACCACATCCATGGGATGGGTTCCAAGAACTGTGGCCCTTGGACAATAAAAACATATGGAAATTTGTCATGAAGAAGGTGGAAGTTCAGATGTACACATTGATATAAGGCTCGAAAAAGCAGGAATGACGAATGCCCCACACCGTATATAGGTGCCATTGTTCAGAAAATGTAATGAGGAGGAAGTTTCACCAGACATACTCTATACATTGGTTACTTTATGCACTTGTCACCACTTTCAAAAATCTACACAGTTAATGTCAAGGAGAAGTAAGTGCTGATTGGCAAAGTTATAAAACTGAGTCAGGACTAGAAGTCAAGTTCTAGCACTGACCCTTCCCTTCCCACAGTGCCCTGAGCTTGCATGCGCCCCTCAGCTTCATGAAAATGGAATGCAGAGAGGAAAAAGGAGAAAGGAAATATAATGCCAAAGAGTAGAATAATAGAGTGATGGCTATTCTGAGTCTGCTTCCAAAACCATAAAGAAGCACTCTGCCCCTCCCAAATCAGACCTGCCCAAAGCCATCCTGTCTGCACAGAGGATAGCAGGCTTCTTTTTGGTAAAAGTTAGTGTCAAGTGGGAAGTTCGGTCCCTGTCTTCTCAGATGCATTCCCACAGTTGATCCAGGGAAAAACACAAATTTTTGTGTTTTGAAATGGGAAGTTTTGGAAGTCATGGAGGAAGAGATAGAAAGAGACCCTTTCCTTGTACTATGTTTTTATTCTTCTTCCCAACATCAGCTGATTCAGAGTAAGCTAACTCTCCGTACCCACACTGAAAGGGCCTATGGTCAGTTGACATAGCTGCATATGGCATTAGGTTATTAGGTTTAAAGTCACAGGTTTAATTCCATTATGGGCCAAGATGTAGACTGTACCCCCGACCAGAACCTTTCTCCTCACAAATGCACAATACCAATACCAAAGCCAACCAGAGAGAAGAGAGACAAGGTTAATTCATTCTCGTAACTAGATAAATAAATCAAGGGTGGCTTGCTACTGATGGGAAATCTGACATCTCAACAGCAATTACAAAGAAGATTGAGTCACAGAAGGCACACTTCAAAACATAAAGTATGCCATTTTGTGTACATGTACACCTGAAAGTATACAAATGCATTATACTAACTTATAAAGTCATCTCTTAGCTTCAGATAATCCATTAAATATTCCACTGAACTGTGAAAGGAGACATTTCTCACCACTTTTTCAGGGGAGATTGTATGAGTCAGAGAAATGGTGCATTCAAATTAGGGTAACTCAAGGAAAGGTCATAAAGGAACTATTTTTAAATCAGGGGCAGTGTACAGGAATGACAGTAGAAAGCGATAATCTAGTAAAAGTCATGGGGGCAGAGGAGATGGGGAAGAAGTCATGAACAGAAGTCATCTTGAGAGAAGTGACATCCTTGGAAGCACAGAGCAAGCCCCACTCAACCACACAGGGAAAAGTCCAGAAATATATATTTATGAATGACTGTGAAAACCTCCTATATTATATTGGGGTTTTTTTGTTTTGCTTTGTTTTGTTTCATATTTTTTCTGAAGTGAGAAGCAGAGGTGAGGCAGACAGACTTCACATGTGCTGGACAGAGATCCACCGGGCATTCCCACCAGGGGCCGATGCTCGACCCCTCTGGGGCATTGCCCTATTGCAGTCAAACCCATTCCAGCACCTGAGGGAGAAGCCATGGAGCTGTCCTCAGCATCTGGACCAACTTTTCTCCAATGGAGCCTTGGCTGTGGGAGGAGAAGAGAAAGACAGAGAGAAAGGATACGGGGAAGGGTGGAAAAGCAGATGGGCGCTTCTTCTGTGTGCCCTGACCAGGAATAGAACCTGGGACTTTCACACGCTAGGCCAACACTCCACCGCTGAGCCAACCGGCCAGAGCTGGGGGTTTTATATATATATGTGTGTGTGTGTGTATATATATATATATATTTATTTATATATATAACTTGATGCTCTCTATTTGACAGAATATCTACACTAACACATTTTAGTTTGGCTATTGGAAATTCCAACCCTAAAAGCAGACCATCTAATTAGAATTTCTTTTGGAAAATAAAATAGTATCTTGTTTTTTTAAAAAAGAAAGTATAATGATTTTAATCAAATTAGTAATGACATTTGACTATTAATCTATTTATTTGAAATGAAAGACAAGTAATCTGTAAACACGAAAGAATTTACATATAAACAACCATAATTATACCCAATAAGATTAATGAACTTTTTTTTTCATCTGCTAATTACATTTTACAATGAGAAAGCACAGCAGCTCCTTAGGGAAAGAGTTGTTATAATCAATCAAGTCACTAGTAGTATGGGAATTTTTAAGTTTAACTACTCACATATATTCATTCAAAAGTTCTAACAGCAAGTTGGATTTAACACAATGGTGAGATTCAAATAATGTGACAACTGGTTCTCTGCCCTAATGACCATTTCAAGTATAAAAATATGATATACCAAAAGGTAGTGTATTATTTCATGCATTTAATTCTTAAATAAGAACAATAAAACACGCATACAAAACTAGATTATGTAATAAGAAAGAGATGTAAAATATTAATGAAAAAATATTAAATAATATCTGACAAAAAACAAAACAGTTTTTTAAGATATTTCCATATTGCTTCTTGTTTGGCATCCTCAGTTGCAATTTTTTTCATCTATGGATGGAATGAAATCACTTTGGGCACTTAGAATATACTGTTGGGCAAATAAATGTTAGAAGACGGTAAGGAATGTCAATTTGTGATTTCCACATTGAGTGGCTGCCCAGGCGCCCACCTTTGAGAGAACCCTGATGACCAAGTGCCATTTTAACAACCAGTTCACAGAGCTCAATAAAAAATTAGATATCAGTTCTGCCGAACTGGTGTGAACCAGCTGAATCCCACCACTGATTTGAAGCCTTTACGTTTTAAGGAAAGGACTTTAATATTTCAACTAGTTCTATAGCTTCTCTAGTTTATAGCATCTCCTGATTGTCAAATTTTTCTTTTTTTAAAAAAAAAGTGAACATTATTTTTTTCTATTTTCCTGCCATTTTAGAACTCTGATTTCTAGAAAACGATAATGAGTGCACATGCAATATCACACCCAAATTAAAAAGGCTAATTCAGTACACGCACTTTTTCCGATTAGTGATTAACTTTAATTTAATGTCTTTTTAATGGTTACTTTTTGATGAGTTCATTCAACAAATTAGCTCCCACTATGTGCCAGACACCATGACAGGCTCTGCAGATAGGGCAATAAACAACACATGGTCTTCCCACCCCCAGCAACCATATGTTCAGATGGAAAAGACAAGCATAAACAATTACCCAAATAAACATTTAACAGCAATTGTAATGAGTGTGAAGAATAACAGGGTAAGGCATCGGGTCTGGGGGAATGGAAAGGTTTCCCTGAGGAAATGACATACACTGGCACATGAAGACTGATGAACAAAAGGAAATGAACATGGAACCCCAGCCTCACTCTGCCTGTCGTTTCTGATTTCCTTCACAAGTGTAAACTGCCCAATTTCTAGAAGTAAGGAGGAGGGGCAGGTGACTGACAGGTATTTAATCTGAGAAATGGAATAATATTAAACCAAAGAACACCTGTCCCTATGCTTTGTCCACACACAGCATTTTCAAATAGTAGATGCATAATGTGGATTCTTTCTTCTTTAAGCATATAACTGTAATTATCAGCAGGAGATTGCATTGTGTTCTCATAGGTCCTGTAGTTTTCAAAGGTCAGAAGAAAATGAACAAATGAATGGACAGAGGGAGTATAAAAAAATGAATGAGTCCAGCAGAAATTAAGCCCATAGCAGAGAAACAACTTTAACAAGTAAACGTCTACTTTACATTGCCTATAAGCAATTTGTTTCCTTAGGAAAGCGAAAATGTGATTGAAAAGTACAAAGAAACTCTTCATTTTTACTCAGGTGGTGAAGGCTTCGGGATAGAATTTCAAAAGACATGAGAAGCAGGTTAGAACTAACCCAGGAGAAGAATAACCTGGTCCCCCCCCCTTTTTTTATATAAGATAATATTCTTTCTCAGCACCGCTCATGAGGAGGAGAGGGAAATAAACGGATCTGTCCAACTCCAAAATCTCTGCTCAGTGACAGCATCCCAGAGAGCCGAGGGGAATAGCTTTGGCTGGTTTCATTATTTCTAATGACTACTGCCAGGACTCAACTGCATTCTGGTATAAAGATACTTCTTTGATACCTTCTCAAGCAGGTAGGACTTTCAAAATGATATCTATCTCTAAGTATTCTTTTACACAGAAGGTAGGGAAACTGCAATGACTTGCTTAGGAGAGTCAAAATTTTCTGTGGAGGCTTTTTTTTTTCACCTGAGTACAAAAATACAATCAATTACCATTTGTTATAATAGAAAAGAAAAACAACAACAACAACGATACTGTGACATTTTCTTATCATCATTTGTTAAATCACTTAAAAATGTGCCTCTCCCACCCACTCATTCCTATCACTGCTGACTCCAAACTAACACCTAGCCTTTCGTGTTTCTCTTCTGTTGATTTCCTTGCTGTGCACTCACCATTGTGGTTCCATTTTCCCCCCAAATTAGTAATTATAGCCAACAAATGAAGTCAACAAAACCTAAGCTGGCAAATACTCCATTGAGACCAGCATTTTGCCACTCAGTAATGCCTGATTAGAATCCTAAAAATAAGGAAGAACGTTGGTAAGGATATTTGTTCCCAGTTGTTAATTTCTTAGATTTTGGGGGATTATCTGCATGCATTGACACCTTGGAGTGAGACTGGTTCTTTTTCCTCCAGCTGGCATCCAGGTACTGATGCTGAATACCAAATACCACTGGAAATTTTGATTTCCTTTAGCTTGTCTAAGCTCAATAGTTAGAAAAGGGAACATATGAGATTAAAGGTCTTAATTTAGAGTTCCATGACCCAGAGGATAAAGAAAGCACTCCATGTCCAAAGACCAAATAGTTAACTTCATAAATAGCCATCACTGGACAATAGGCAAAGTAGATGAATGTAAAGGACTCAGATCCCATCATTCCACAATATACTCATCAGAGTCCAAAGGGCCACAAGCTAAGTTTCCCCGAAGTGGACTGATTAGCCCCTTTCTGCTCATCTCTGCTCCCTCCACAATACCTTCCTGAGGAGACTAGTTTTCTGTTCTTGATAAACCTCATTGATGAATCACAACCCATCTGCACACACCTACCTTATGAAATACTGTGTGTGCATACACACCTATGCATGTGTCCGTGTGCATGTTTGGTTGATTTTTCCAACATTTCTTTAACATGTTGTGTTGGCCAACTACTGTGTGAAGTTCTGTCTCCCCATTTTATGGATGAGAAGAGCAAGATATGGAGAAGTTCAGTAACTTTCCTGAGGCTGAATAATCTGTAAATGTCAGAATGGGATTCAAACCCAGATAGTCTGACTCTCAATTTATCTCTTAAACACCTCTACCCTCCACTAACTCAGGTCCATTTTACAATGTTCATTCTTCAGTGGCTTTGTCTTTCATGAGTGCTCAATGTCATGAGGAAGCAACCACAGCTCCCTGTTCTTATTTCTTGGACAGCATTTGATTGAAATAAACATATGAAAGAATCTATTTAGGGAAAGCAAGTAATGCAATGGTCTTGGTACAAGGTGTTTGTGAGACCAGCTCATGGTTTTCTGTTTGTTTTTATTTTGCATTTCAACAAGCATTTGCTGAGTACCTACTACATGCCAATATTGTTACTTGGCTTCTATGAAGACTCACCCTCCCAATTTTCCTCATAAATCTCTATCTCCTTCATTGGCTATTACTCTTTTGATTCTTCATTTAAGTGTTGGCATTCGTTAGCATAAAGCCTAGGCTCTCTTTTCTTTTTATGTCACACCCACTCCAAATCTATACATCCAGTCTAAGTCTCTCACCTGAGTTCTAGACAGATGTCCTACTTATTTGAAAGCTCCACTTGAGTGTCTGTTAGCTATCTTTAAAACTGCCCAAAACTTGTCACATCTTCCCCAGCATTAGCCAGAGGCCAACTGGTACATCAAGAGCTTCAAATCACAGCAAGCCAATCAGCCTGTCTCCAAAACTGTATGCATGCTCCCTACATTATCATGCATAACAGTTCCTAACTCCACAGTGCTTTGCTTTCTGAAGCTATATGACTTTGGTCTACTTTGACTGGCCCTCATCTTTCCTAATCTTTTATTGACCAGTGTAACCACAATAAATGAAGACATTTTAAAAATTAAATTTGGGTCCTAAAGTTTCCTAGAGAGGAAAATAATTAGCTGTGTGCTTTGGTAGAAAAGACATATTCCCATCATGAAAGAACAGTTTGCCAGCACTGACTACGGTTTCTGTAATAATGAGGTTTCCTCTACAGCCTTGATGCTCAATGTTGCCAGCAAACCCACAGCATCAGTACCACCTGGAAGCCTCTTAGAAATGCAGGACCTCTGGCCCCACCCAAGCTGTACTGAATGAGAATCTGCATTTGAACAGGTGAGTCATGTGCACAGTCACATTGGAGAAGCACTGCTCGCATCCAAAGCATTGAATGTACACTCAGGAGCCCGGTATTATCGTTTGAAAAATTTCCATATCGTGCACAAAAGATTTAAGTGCAATCATTGCAAAGATTATTTTGGTAGAGCTAGATGTTGTCATCATGATGCAATGCAAGTTTCAAGTTTACTTTATGATGAAGTTGGTGCCTTGAACGTAATATTCACTTCTCCTAAGGTGAACTACATCTCCTGATAGCTGGACATTTCTTTTCAAAATTATTTTGCTACTCAAAAGTTATAGCCCTGGCCTGATAGTTTGTTTGGTTACAGCGTCATCCCGGTATACAAAGGTTGCTGGTTTGATTTTTGGACAGGGCACAGACAAAAATGGATTGATGTTTCTGTCTCTCTCTTTCTTTCTACTTCTTCCTCTCACTCTAAAATAAATATTTTAAAATTATAATTACATATTAATTATATTATGTTTCAATTCTTACACCAAATGCTGGCGTGAAGTTTATTTTTAGTGTCATGGTGAATGACTGGATATATCACATACAGTGTTAAGTCAGTAAGAGGTTTTTTAATACATTTTTTACTTATTTAGAAATAACATATGACTCTGAAAAATAAATTGACAATGGCTGCGTGCTTGAATATCAAATATAAGATGCAATATACCTTGTCATCTGTATATTTCCCACAGTATTCAGATTCAAGATAAATAAGTGAGATACTCATTTTGATGATTCTTGTTACTCTTGGAGACCCATGAAAAATTTTTTCTTGTTTGTATGTGTGTGTGTGTATGTGTGTGCCCTCCACAAGAGCCAACAGCCTGTGTGCCCTAGAGAATTCTGAAGGCTCAGCATGTAGACACACTATAGCTGAATTATCCATAGAAGAGGGATTACCCAAGATTTAAGGAGAAGGGTTTGTAAATGGAAATGGAGAGAGAATGGTGCTCTATCAGAGAATGGAAATGGTGTGATCTTTGTTTTTCCTTTGTTCCAGTGCCTGAGAACCCACGACCCTCTTCAAATAAGCCCCTTCCCCATACTTGTCATGGAAAAAAAATGGAGTCACCTCCTTTCAGTAGCCCATGGGGGCTGCAGCAAAAATCTCTGTAGTACATATCTCTGCAGCATTGGAAACCATGATCGAGATTCTTGGCACTCTAGTCCACATGGCTCAGTGCCAGAGTTATCTGCTATAAGA
Source organism: Rhynchonycteris naso (assembly GCA_037038555.1). Lineage (NCBI taxonomy): Eukaryota > Metazoa > Chordata > Mammalia > Chiroptera > Emballonuridae > Rhynchonycteris > Rhynchonycteris naso. The sequence continues at coordinate 58,898,471 of CM072995.1, read as the reverse complement.
GAGAAAAGTTTCTTGCACTTGAGTTTTGAAGAGCCAATTCCTTCCTTCCACCTACTTCCTATCAGAGAATAGACCTGGGAGTTAACACTGGTACACTCTGCTATTCTTCAGCCAATGCCTGGAAAGGGCTTTGAACATAGTAAATGATTACATGTGCTGTTGATTCACTGCCTCCCAGTGACAGTACAACAACTCAGGATTTCTGGCTTTTAATATCTGCACACTACCTGGTAGAACTGCTTCTCAAATGCTTTCCACATTTTTAGGTGCTTAAACGAAAATATACTTTGCTTTTTTATGAAGAGCTAACTCCTTTTTCATAGACCATAACTTAGATAAATGATGACATTTATTGTCTCTCCAATTCTCTCTAATTTTCTAAATAGTCTAAATATGTAAATGTTTTCATAATGGTTTGCCAGAGACTGTATGTAAATATCATTGGGCTCCCCTTTTCTTAAAAAAAAAGAAGCAAAAAAGAAACAAAACAGAAAAACCCTTTCTGATACTTCTGTTTTTAAAAAATATACTATTTCAAACTTAAACTTGATGAGACTTACTCATCCCTCTTGAGATTCCCTTTAAGTTTTTAATTCTAAGAAATAAAATTTGAGAAAATTTAAAGCAGCTCAAGATGGCATTTAAGAATATAAGCTACCTTAAATTAGGATGAATAATACTGAAAATGTATACTTCTTTCTTTTGTAAACAAACAGAGAGTGGGACAACAGTGGGATTCAATGTGGCTCAAAAAGGGCAAAAGAAAGGCTCTGGCCAGTTGGCTTACTGGTAGAGCATCAGCCCGACATGTGGATGTCCAGGGTTTGATTCTAGGTTGGGGCACACAGGAGAAGCAACCATCTGCTTCTCTACCCCTCCCTCTCCCCTTCTCTATCACTCTCATTTTCTCTCTCTCTCTCTCTCTCTCTCTCTCTTCCCCTCCCACAGCCATGGCTCAATTGGTTCAAGTGCATCAGCCCAGGCACTGAAGATGACTCCATGGAGCCTTCCTCAGGCACTAAAAATAGTTTGGTTGCAAGCATGGCCCCAGATGGGCAGAGCATCAGCCCCAAATGGGGATTGCCAGGTGGATCCCAATTGGGGCCCAGGTGGGAGTCTATCTCCCTTTCTCTCACTTAAAAAAATGGGGTGTAAAGGCAGAACAAACATATAAGAAGAGGAGAATTTGGAAATGCTGGAAAATGGGGGGAAAGATTTTTAATAAAGAGTAAAGAGACTATTTTCAGGAGAGAGGCTCAGAAGAGTAAGAAGAGGTTAAATACTGGGTGAGAAAGCAGGATTAAAGAAATAAGGCCAAAGATTGAGGAGAAGAGGATAGTGGAGACAGGAGTGGGGCTTGAGGATTGAACATCAGAAACAGAAGAAATCTGAAAGCTGGAGAGAGAAGCAGAAGCTGTTAACAAGAAGAACAGAGAGAAGCTATGATTTCTTTTCAGTTTTTCATTTTTGCTGATCATCTCCAGTCATCTTGCTGGACTGGTGTAGACTTGGTACAGGATGGTTTCATTCTACACATACTAGTCTCCTGGGTCACTGAGTCCCTTCCTGACTAATCATCACCCAGATGTTATCATCAAACAAGTCTGGGCTTACAGAAACTTAATGGCGGTATTCTGTCCATGGTTTCTGATTAAACTTTAGCAAATTTTCTTTAAAAATCCTTCAGATCTATGTCACTAGGAGTGTTAGTTCTCAACCTCCTGGGAAGCTGCCTGGGTATAATCTGAAACTGTCCCCATACACAAAGGGCAGGAAGAAACCACAGAAAGAGGCAGGGCACTCCAGGTGTTGATACACAAGAGAACCTACAAGGCTTATCTTGGGAAGCTGAAAGATGAGTCGATGGGAGCCATGAGATGCCAAATCTTAAAAGTTACAAAGGCCTTAACTGTGTTCAGTCACATATAGTGTCCAGATGGTCTCAACAACACAATGCATCTTTCTCAAGGTTATGCCTCTGGAAATGGCTCCCTGTGTGGAAATAGTGGGGAGAAGAATCATTCCAAGCACAGGGGTAGGGTGAGGAGCCTCCAATTGTCCAGTCCAGTTCTAGAGTTAACTGACACATACTCTCTATTACCTCCTTTAGCAATGGGGCAAGTATTTTTCAAACATTCTGTAGAAAGCATCTTTTTATTCACCGTAATAAAGACATACCATCAGTTAAAGATAGTTCTCAATTTCCTACCACCATATTGACAAAGCCGACTTCCTAGACACCATCTTTCTCCTCTTCTTGTTACATAAAAGATATCGTGTTGTTCCTAAGATCAAGCCTCAACTAGCACACACAGCAGCCTTCCTACTCTTGACACTAAAGGTTATTGCCTTTCTCGCAAATCATCAACCTCATACTCTAAACCAGGGTCCTTCCACTAGCATCTCCATGTATACAAGCCTCTCCTATTGAAAAAGAAAACATTGTTTTCAAAGAAAATAATTGAGACCATTTCTAAAACTCACATCTAGCTTTTACTCTCAAGCTAACGTTTGCCTCTACTCTACAACCAAACTTTGGATATCTCAGTTGGTTTGAGCATCCTCCCAACATGCAAAGGTTGTTGGTTCAATCCCCAGTCAGGGCACATACAGGAACAGATTGATATTGATATTTCTGCTTCTTTCTCTCTCTTTTCCTCTCTCTCTAAAATAAATAGATAAAATTTTTTAAATGATCTAAACTTACTCTCTTTATCATCTTACCTCCTGCTCTCTTTTCAGCATAAAATATGGCTTCTGTCTCAACGCACTACTGAAACTGTTCTGGGCAAGGTCAGTAAAACTTTCAAGTCACAAATCCAATAGCCAAATTGCAGTCCTCACTTCACTCAAACCAATCCTTTCCCTAGCTCTGCACATGCTCTCCTGCTGTTTTCCTGCCTCTCTAGATGTTCTTTCATTGTCATCTCTTCTAGGTCATCAGTCTCTGCCGAGAATTCAACAGTGACGTTCCTTGAGGCCTGACCCAAAACCCAATTTTCTTCACATACTTTCCTTCTCACAGGGTAATAACACTCAATCAAGCTTATAACTTTGATTACTACTCATATTACTAAAATACCCAAATTTATCTCTTCAACCTGTATTTCTTCTCTAAAACACAAATCTAACACCAGCTGAATAATGGATCCCCCGCCCTTTGAATTTGCAAACGTACATTAAATCCAATATGAGCAAAACTGAATACACGGGCTCATGTTTCTGGCCATGATGGAACAAATGGTACCATACATACTTGCCCCCAACACTCTGCAAACAACTAGACACCTGGATAAAAGATATTTTTTAGACAACAGGCAGTTCAGGACTGTGATCTCTGAGTTGAGCCTAGTGTTTCTGCTGGCTTTTTTTCTGAAAGCACCTTCAGAACTGTGGAGTAGGGAGGATCATCTCAAACAGAACAAGGTGCACCTTCTGACTTTAGAAAATCAAATTCAGAGAAGTTAAAGTGACCGTCCATTGTCAAAGAACCAGAAAAGAGGCAGCAATGCAAAGAAAGGGCTTCCAGATTCTACCCAGCTTCCCCCTTGACTCTGTTGCAAAGTACCAAGTACATTGTACACTTTAGCTGTATTACAATTTTGTTCATCCATTATACCTCAATAATGGTGAAAACAGAAACCTACTTTGACATAAAAATACAGAGAGGTTACAAGTAAAAGGATAAAAATATGTAGATACCATAGAAACACTAATCAGAAAGCTAAAGTAGCTCTAGCTAAACAATGCAGACTTCAGAACAAGGAATATTTTCTGAAATAAAGACAGGTATTTCATGATAAAAACATAATAAGAAACATCATCCTGCATTAGTATGAAACTAAGTATAGAATATGAAAATACGTGCAGCAAATGACAGACCTCAAAGGAGAAGCATGCAAATCTATAATTATAATTGGAGATCTTACCACTCCTCTTTCTAGAATCAATAGAATATCAGTTCTAATATAAAAGATCTGAATAATACTATCAACCAAGTTGGGTTAATTCATAATTATAAAACACTTTTCTCAACAACAGCAGAACACATACTTTTGAAGTGCATATACAATATTCACTAAAATGGACCGTATGTTGGGCCATTAAATGTGTGGGATATAAAACGAGACTCATAGACTAAAGTGAAGTGGTTACCAGAGGGAGGGAAGTAAAGAGGGACAAATATACAGTGACAGAAAGAGATTTGATTTGGGGTGATGGGAACACAACACAATCAACAGTTCAAACACTATAGAGATGTTTGCCTGAAACCTATGTATTTGTGTGTGTGTGTGTGTGTGTGTGTGTGTGTGTGTGTGTGTGAGAGAGAGAGAGAGAGAGACAGACAGAGAGAGACAGATAGGGACAGACAGACAGGAAGGGACAGAAATGAGAAGCATCAATTCTTTGTTGCACCACCTTAGTTGTTCATTGATTGCTTTCTTATATGTGCCTTGACCATGGGGCTACAACAGACTGAGTGACCCCTTCCTCAAGCCAGCAACCTTGGGCTCAAGCTGGTGAGCCTTGCTCAAACCAGATGAGCCCATGCTCATGCTGGCGACCTTGGGGTTTCAAACCAGGGTCTTCCATGTCCCGGTCCAATGCTCTATCCACTGTGCTACCACCTGGCAAGGCAAAAACCATGTATTCTTATTGACCAATGTCACCGCATTAAATTTAATTTTTAAATAAATAATAAAAAATAAGGGGTTAAATAAATAAATAATTAACTCTTAGCAAATTATAACCAGATAGAAACCTCCTCAATACAAAGGATGTCTATTAGAAAAATACACCTAACATCACACCAAGTACTGAGAGACTCAATGCTTTTCCTCCGAGAGTGTATACAAGGCACAGATGTCTGGCTCACCACTCCTTTCAACAGTATGCTAAAGTCCCTCAGACCTCTGCTCAAACACCACTTCCTCCAGGAAGCCTTCCAATCTCCATCCTGAACAGGTCAGAGCCCCTGGCACAGCTCCTCACAACACTCCGAGCTCCTCCTCTACTGTGCCAACTTCTACTGGAATTGTTTTATGATGTGTGCAATTTATTCTTTAATGTCCATATCTCCTGCAGAATTTAAACTTCACAAGAACAAGCAGCCCTGTCCATCTCACTCCACTGTATCCGCAGTATCTTGTATTTAAAGGCTCAACAAACATGAATAAATGAATGAATACAGACTACAATAAGAACAAAGTATAACTGAGTGAGTCCACAGTGATAAAATGAAGGGACAAAAATGACTTTCTCTGAGAGCAAGTGGCTTCTTTAATCACTGACTAAAGGAAGGAAGGGAGGGAGGGAGGGAGGGAAAAAGGATAAGAAAAGAAAAAAGAAAAGAGAGGGGAAAAAAATGAAAGGAAAAGAGAAAAAACTTTATAGACAGACAACAGTATGGTAATTACCAGAAGGTGAGGAGGTTGGGATGAGGTAGGAGATGGTAAAGAGGAGAAAAAATGATAATAAAAGGAGACTTGACTTGGAGTGGTTAACAAACAATATAATATACAGATGATGTATTATAGAATTGTACCCCTGAAACCTATATAATTTTATTAACCAATGTCACCCCAATAAATTCAATTTAAAAAAATTAAATACATAAATACATATATAGAGTCCAGAGGGAACCAGACCTAAGAGTAGAATAAACAAGCCTATAAAAGATGACTGTAATTTTATCTTTAAGGGATTATCCATTTAATCTCTATATTTGAAAATCTAAAAGAGATGGACTTGCCACCTGTGATGGGACAATGTGAGTCAAACAGAAGAACTAAAATGAATATAAATATATGAAATGGATAATTATGCATAAATTTATAATAACATTCAAAAATTCATTGGTCACCATGAGAAGCTACTTAGGCACCAAATTATTACTCTGAAAATTCATAATAAACAGAGAAAATATTGTTATCCAATTCTCCTTTTCAGTACTCCAGAGCAATTAGTGAATGAGGAAAAGTTATTTATAGAGAATTCCATCTAATAAATGCAGGAGAGATCTTTTCTATATGGTGATATGATACCCAAGTTTGTTTACTACTTTGAGCCTAATCTGACTTGGTCTCTCCACAAGACATTTCAAATAGACCATCCCATTTGGCAGAGTAAGGGAAATCTCTCTGACCTTCAAGGACCTTCCATGATGCCAATGGACCAAAAGGCCAATGAGCCAGTAGGCTGGGGTGTGATGTGTCTGATGAGAAATTCAACACAGAGTTAAGTTTGGGATTTTTGGGGGGTATATTGAAGTCCAGCACAGAGAGTTTGTGCTTAATTCAGTAGCTGATGGGAAGCCACGGGAGACTTTTTCAGTGATGGTGTGACATTATCAGAGCTGTGTTCTATAAAAATAAACCTGGCAGCATATATTAAAATAGACCAGAGAATGGAGGGATCAAAGGTACTGAGAGAGTTGTGAAGTTATTGCAAAATCTAAGGAGGTTGTCATAACAGCCTAAAGTGGGAATGGCGGATTCAGAAGCCAGAGGGGAAGTTGAATTAGACAAAAGCTAACCATTATGATGAAAAAGGGAAAGCAGAGATGTATGAAACGATACCCACAGCATAATGATTAACAGAAGATTTGTGATAATGATAATAACAACTATCAAGATTCAGTTTGCAGCTCTAAGCAGTCAAAAATCCACAGCATTCTGGTGATGAACTAAAATTTTAAATTATTAAGCAACACTATTACATCAGAGCCCAACCAAGTAATATAAACCACTTGAACATTTAAAATGAAGAGACTATCATGTAGGGAATTAGTTATCCAGGTAATAAGAGAGTTAAAAACCCAGAGGATAGTGAGACAACCCAGAGATTAGCACCAAGAAGAAGCTCCCACCTAAGCCAGGAGACAGTGAACACCAGAGCCAGGGGCCAGCATCACCCAATGATAGTGAAAATGGCAGGACAGCACATGGGAGCTGAGGTTTCAGAGCAGACAGAATATTCTCAAGCCAGAGACAAAAAGGCAGAAATAACTTGAAATCTCTCTCCTTCCCATATGCCAATTTCCTTCCAATGCTTCCCTCAAAAGATAAGCTGGAAGCTAACTGACAGGAGAATCAGGGAAATGCAGACTGTCTGGGTCAATCTCCTAGAACACAGGGCAAACCAGAGGATGGGTGAAGAATACATATAAGAGCAGATAGACCAAGGCCCAGAGCAACTCTCTATGTTAGGGTGACAGCATTCAAATTTTCAAGGTAAGACAAAGAAAACAGAGAAAATCCCTTTGTTTTTAAAGTATAAAACCAAGCAAATTAAGTAAAAAATCTATAACCTTAAACCTGAGTTAGAAACATTAGTCTACAGTCATTCATATTTTAATGTGTTTTTTTAACCATAATTCTTGAAAAGGTAAAATGCCAAAACAACACAGTAGCAATGAGCTCTCCTAATGCTCAAATTGTGGTCTTTAAATACCATTCCCCAGTGAAATAGAGCAAGGCTCCTTCAAGAATCACTGATTCTAGACATACAGCAAGGTGAACCAGGCACGTCTTGTGCCAAAAAATAGGATCTTGTCAATAACTAACAGGTTTGTGTCAAAAGAACCAGAGCCAATATGAAGGAGTTCCCACTGACCTGAAATGAAATGAGACCATTTTCATCAAGAAGAACAATAATGGCAATGAATTAGAACACATTAAAATATAATAATCCATAAATAAATTGAATATGAATAGAATCAAGCCTTTATATCAAATTACCAGTTTACATTAAATACAAAGGTAGAGCAACAAGTTAAATGACACATAAGAAAGCAGTCAAATCCAAAAGGTGGAATCTTTCATAGCATGAATGACACAATGCCTCCAACAAATCAATGATATAAAAATACTTAAGGGGCCTATTAACCAAAGACAGTATATGGACCTTGTCTGGATACAGATTCAGACAAACCAACCATAAAAGCCAAAACAATGTTGTCCCAGAACAATGTTGTTAAGGCAGGTATTATCTCTGTTTTATAGGTAAGAAAACTGAGACATAGAAATTAAATAATTGTTCTTTGATTATGTATAGCTAATGATAATAGGGCCAATGTTTGAGCTAGATCCGTTTGGTTCCAGACCACATTATTTTCACAATGCTATACAGCTTAGCTTCCTTCGAACAAGCAAGAGAAAGTATGTCCTGTCTTATGCACTGCTTTCTTTACAACTACATTCAGAATTTATTCTTCCCCGATCAGCCTGTGAACAGCAGCTGACACAGCAGAAGACCCAGCAAAGGACTGAACAATAACTAATATCTGAGTGAAACAAAGGAAAAAAATGACAGAAAGAAAAAATCTCATATGAATTAAGGTCCTATAGTAACTGTATTATCAACATCCATCATATGACCTCAGAATGACTCCTTTTTCATCATATCTGGCCTAATAAACTAGAATTATTTCTTCCTACAAATAAACGATATGTATAAATGTCCAGAAGTTTGCCAAAATTTCATGCATGATGTATTTCCTAACAGGAACCAAGGTAAAGTCAACATTTTCAAATCCAGACATCTTTCATAAATCTATAGAATCACAAGCATAAACAAAAAATGATTATGCGTTCAGTTGAAGCATAAACAAGACTTAACACTTTTATTGACCATCTCCTGCTGCAGCTATTAGCTAATAGCCTGACTTTATGAAAAAGATATTCATTTCCTCTAAACTGCTTTCCTCCACATCAAAGCAGAAGTAGTCGATATCTCTGAGAAACAAAATTGCTGGACCTCAAACCAAACTCCCTGCTCTTTAGTACAATTTTAACACTGAAAACTATATTCATCATTGGTCCACAGCCTTGGGAGTTCCCTGGGTAAAAGCTGAAACTGGCCCCAGTACACGGAGGGCAAAGAAAGACTGAAGAGGCAGCCCGCCTGAGATTTGTCACTGGCAGGTGTAATGAGAAACGGAACTTACATATCGGGCTTCTCTGGCCAGGGTGGCTACAAGATGCATAGTTGTCTGTACCCACATCAGAATCTTAAAGGTTTGTGGAGAGGCCTTAACAGGGTTCAGTCACGTACACTATCCAGATAGTCTCGACATTACCTTACTTTCTCTAGGCTGTGTCCTTGATACAGCTCCTTTTGTGGTAATGGTGGGCAGAATTTATATTCCAAAAACAGGAAAGGGGGTGAGTAGCCTCTGATCGCCTGAGGCCAGCCCACCAGTCAAGCAGCAGTCACATCCAATATCTCCTCCAACACATGTAAATTAAATGTTCAAAATAACCAAAAGCAAATTTCCAAACATTTGTTTTTTGGTTTTATTTTTCATCTTTATTCAGACACACCAAGGAAGAGCTGACCAAGAGACTAATCATCTCAATAAGTAAAAATTGCTCATGGTGGAGATTGAATTCCCAGCCAATATAACAGGTGTGAGGTGGTATCTCATTGGAGTTTTGATTTGCATTTTTCGAATAGCTAGTGAAGATAAGCATCTTTTTATATATCTGTTGGCCTTTTGTACGATCTTTTGGGAGAAGTGTCTGTTCAGATCATAACATTAGCATTTCCTCAGTACTTCTTTGAAATTGATTTTTAGTTCTATAGACACAGTCTTTATCTAGTAAAGAAAAAAAATATTATATCATGATGGATTGAATTGTGTTCTCCCAAAGAAGACACGTTGGTGTCCTAACTCCCAGGTCCTGACCCCAGGACCTCTCAAAATGTGACTGTATTAGAAGACAGGGTGTTTATTAAGGGAATCATGTTGACAGGGTCTTTATTAAGGTAATCATGTTAAGTGGAGGTCATCAGAATGAGCCCTAATCCAATAGGACAGGTGTCCTTATAAGAGGAACAGAGCCAGACACACGCAGAAGAAGATGATTTAGAGATGCACACATGGAGAAGAGTAGTACATGCTGAGGAGAGGGGCTGGAACAGATCCTTACTCTCACAGCCCCCAGAAGGAACCACCCTTGCTGACACCTTGATTTTGAACTTCAGGCCTCTAGAACTTTGAGATAATTTCTGTTATTTAAACCACCTAGTTGGAGGTACTTAGTTATGGCAGCCCTAGCAAACATTATAATACATGATTCAATCAACTTCTGAATTTTAAATGCTCTGATAGCTAATCAGGACAATGTTGAAGGTCCCTGATCTCCCAATAATTTCTTAGCAACATGATTTGGTGATGGGATAGCAAGTTCAGTTTGGGAGCTAAATTATAAGAGTTCTTAATTGTCTGAGCATGTGTTATTCAAGTCCCCTCAGTAAAGGGATTGTATAGAAAAGCAAAGTTGTCATAACATGAAAATACTCACTAACCCACTAGCCTTTGACCTTTGGGACAATTAGACCAAGTAACAACTGCAGACAACATGTACACTTCAGAGGAAATTTGTTTCATAAAAGTTTTTTATTTTAAAAATAAAACTCCAATCATATGGGTTTTTTTGTTTTACTGTTGACCTGGGAAAGTTGGTTCCCATTCCAAATAGAACTACATGTAAGGGCCATATTCCAGGGCCAGGGACCTTCCGTTAATGAGTGTTTCCTTATGCATGTGCTCAATCTTTACCAGCCCAAAGTGACATTGACTTAAGGCATCTCACCACCCCAAGTTCCTGATTTTCCTCATATCATATTTGTACAATAATTATTTGATTTACATATTTTAGGCTATCAATTTGCCATAAATCTCATTTTCTGTGTTTTTTCCATCCAAGATTTAAAAATGGAATTATTGGCGCTCATTTTGGCAGAACAGATACTAAGAATGGATTGACTGGTCACATCCACAGTGATTTTTGTGGTGAGAGATTTCTCAAATGTCTACTCTTTCTTGCCATAGTACTGTTATGATTCAACGTTTGCTCCTTTTATCCCTTGTTTCTTGTTATGTATGTTTAATTATGTTTTCCTTCCCAAAACTATGTAGCTCTGAACTCTTAAATAAAGAAGAGGAATCTGAACAGTGCGAACTTAATTTTTAACTCTAATAATAACATTTTTCAAAATAAAAGGCAGTACTTTAAAACATTATTTAATTTGAATTCTGTAGTCTTGGAGGAAAAACAAATAGGGACAAACTATAATTCATTATGGCAACAGATCAGTTTTTTTTTTTGGAATAAAAGACTTTTATTTTATTAATTTACTTTAATTGAAATTATTGGGGTGAAATTGGTTGGCATAATTATACAGGTTTTAGGTGCACAATTCTATAACACATCTTTGCACACCGTACTGTGTGTTCACCACCCCAAGTCAAGTCTTTGTCCATCACTATTTAATCCTCTTATACCTCCAACCCAACTCCACCCCACCCCCACCAACAATTACCACACTGAGGTTTTGTTTTCTTTTTTCCTCTTTTTGGCTCAATGCCTCCAACACCCGCACTCAGCCCCTACCCCCTGCACCCCACCAGCTGTCAGCCTGCTCTCTATCTATGCGTCTTTATTAACTATGGTGAGTCACAAATAGCCCTCTCTGAGATAAAACAAATCTGAGGCCTGAATTTTGGATCAGTGTTTTACCTTGTTAAAAGAACTACCAGAGACACAGCTGGTTGTCGTAGGAAGAAGTTGTAACTCCCTTGTTCAGTTTCCAAAGAGAAAGGCAACTGTGTACTTCACATACTAAGGTAGAAATCCTGCTGCCCCCACCCCACCCAGTGGTGCTCCCCATTCCAATGCACTCTGCTCAGGCTATAAACTAAAAAGTTACTTTCATTGCATTGTTGTTCCTCTCAACCATTTTTTTTCTCTCCAATATTTCCTATTCATTCATCCTTTCATTCATTCATTCTTCAAATATTCAGTGAGCACCCAATTAATGTATGCTACTCTACTCAATGCTAGAGACACAATGATGAGACAGACTTGGTTCAAGAAGCTGAGTCCAGTGGCAGATACAGAGACAAATCAGAATAGCTAGTGAAAGTATGACTCAGGAATAGATGGTGTGGGAGAGATGAGAATGAGGCATCTCACCTTAGCTGGGGGCATCAGAAAGGGCCTTTCTGAGGAGTTGGCATTTAAGCTGAAATGTGAAGGACAAGAAGGAACCTGGCTTTGCAAGTATCAGACAGAGAGAATTCCGAGCAAAGGTAAGAACTGGCATAAAGGCCCCAAGGAAGGACAGGGTCTGAGTCCTCTGTGAGTGCAGTGGATAGAGTGACAACTTGAGTCCTGGGTGTTCACTAGTGAAATCAGACACACAGCATGATTGGTCTGCAGCCCCACATTTCCTAAGGAGGACCCTTGAGTAGAGTTGTAGCTGACATAGTGTCAAAATGTAACTCCCCTCATTTTGCCAACTTTGACAATCAAATCAACTGGCATTTTGGTTCTACTCTTTTTGGTTTGTTTTCTTTTATTCTCTGCAATGTGTATGCTAACAAATAGCCACACAGACAAAAAAGTCAGCATTCCCTTCTAATGCTGTAAAGAATTCAAGCCATTTTTCAGTCTTATATATTAGGACCTAGGACTTCCTAAAGGTTCCTGGCTGGCTAAGGAAGGAGGACTTCCAAAGAAAGTAGCTTTATTGAGGTAGATGTGAGCATTAAGTACATGGATTTTGGCATCAGGCAAATCTGGGTTTATAGCCTACTTCTACCTCATGTTATTTATGTGAATTGGATATTATCCTTATTCATCTTCACAGGGTTATCCCTTAGCTTCCCCATTGGTTTAACTTTGAAAAAGAAATGAAATAATACATATAAAACATTTACTACAGAGACAGGTACTGACTAGGTATTAGCTGCTTTTATCATAATATCATTTTATTAGCACACAGTCACTCTATTAATGATTCAACTGGCAAGCAAATCAAGAACTCATCATTAAGTACATTTGTACTCAGAAAGTTTCCTCATTTGAGAAAAATAAAAGGGTCAGATGATATTTATAATGTTACAATAGATAAAGTTATTTAACACTTAAAATATCAATTTAAAACATAGTCATATTTTGCTAGAGATCTCACCTCCATAAAATGCCATCTCAACTTGATAAATTACCATCACATAAATTCCAATGGGCCCAATTTAGCCTTAAAACCTGCTATTAATTCAATGAAGGAAGCGTGAGAACTAAATGGGATTATTTCAAGAATAAATTAAAACATTTTGCTACCATAGGGAAAGATAGCCAAAATAAAATTTGGATTATAAGAAAGTCAAAATAATTTTTAAAAGAAAAGAAATAATAAAATGCAATATTATTCAGCCTCCTATCATAGTATTTTGAAACACTGTAACTGTCACAGTAATGCTTATGACATTTTCTGGTCTGTTAACTGATAAACATTTTCTTACATATTAAAAAAAAAACCTTAATGTTATTAGCTATAAAATGTAGACAAACATGTATCTTTCACATATATAAATTATTTTAGCTAAGTGAAGAGTCTATCCAAATTTCAGCAAACTTTCTTCTAGGTCCTTTAATCCTTGGTTAAAGGACTCCTCTTAATTTAGTCTTGAGTGGTTATTCAGGATGATTTTTCTTAAATATAGTTGTAACTCCAGTTTGGCCCTGGAAGGAGGTGAGTGTAACATTCACCTACTCTGCCACCATCTTGGATCTCTCCTCCTCTGGGTCTAAACTCTCACAAAAACCTTGTAATAGAATAACATTTCTGCAAACTTCAAAGCTGATTTTAAATATTAAATGTATGATTAATGGGGAATTTTGTGTGATAAAAATTTATAGGCAAGGGGATTTTTATATTTAACTCACCATTGGTACCACCTGTTATATTAAAGGAAATCATTGGTTTAGATTAAATATGTTGGGTTGAGTTGATGTTTATCTTTTCGTCATCCAATTTTAAAAGAGAAGTTTACACATTAAGAATTTTAATTAATAAGATGGAAACATTTTTTAGAAAATAGTACTTAACCCATTCAAAAGAAGTAAAACTATTTTGAGGAAACTAGGTATGCCCATTTCTTTATAAATATATGTGAATTAATTATAAGTAAAGTTTTTTAGCTATTTAATCTCTAACCAAAATATTCCAAGCAAACCTTTTTAGGCATTGCTTGAACTAGTACAAATGTCTGAAAATACTGAAACTAAACTCTAAAGTGTTCATAATAACAACTTTTTTTATCTTTACTAATTCCAACTGAGTTTCCTCACCCTCCTCTCCAGAAGCAGCTTTGTTCTGCAGTTCATGGTGAGAATGAGCCAGGGAAGAGATGAGAAGAATTCACTTCTAAAGTCAGAATTGGGAGATAATGAATTAATGGGTAATCTATTTTTTATAAAAACAAACTAGTTGTAAGACTTTTAAAGTAGTTGGGCAAAGAGATTCTATTTACATTCATTTAGTAGTGTTATACTTATTCCCAAAGAGAGTATAAATATGATAAGATGCACCATTTTTGCTACCTGGCTAGCTCCAAGGAGTTGGCCCCTCTCTGAGAAAATAACAGGAGAAATGCCAGTACAGAACGCTTGCCTATTATTATCTCAGTAGGGAAAAATTTCTAGAAAGTGAGAATTAGTTCTTTTTCCTCTTCAAATGAACTATATCTTGAACAGTGTTGTGCACGTTGTGGGAATTCCTCAAAAGTTCAATGCATTTCATTAAAACTAAGATTATTCACTAATCTTAGATCTTCAGTGTCAAAGCATAAAAATAAAGTTAGATCAGAGCACTGAATTCTGAACTACTTCAATACGAGTCATAAATTATGAAGTACTCTGACCAATATATGATTAGGTACAGGTACCTACATAATTTTCAAATGATTTAATTATTAAAGGACAAAATAACACAAATGTCATAGAATTTCCAAAGGAGCTTTATAATTTGTGTAAAATGCTAGATTGGGGTTATCAACTCTAATATAAATAGCTTTCATCAAATTTGAACTTAATGAATACAGTTGGGAAATGGGAAAATATTCAATATACTGCAAACTACCCAACTCTTAATTCATTCCACAGATAAGATTTATCCCTAATAGCCAGAAGCATCACTTCTAACAGCTCATGTTATGACAGAATGGATTATGTTGTATTCAGTCTACATCCAGGAATAAAGCTAACATCTAGAATAATAGCATTCAACTGTGTATTATAAAGCACAATCCAGCAAAACCTTTATAACATAAAATGTGAAGATATTTAAAACATAAATTTAATTCATTGTAGATCAGACTTTTTTCTTCCCACTGACGAATATTATTGAATATTTTTGATTTAAATATTCCAAATCTTAGTACCTGAGATTGGCTGCAGAACTTACCCAGGACTCTGAAAAAAATGTGTCAACCTCTGCTATGCACTTCTGAGAGTCAACTCACTATTTCTATAAACATGTTTGTGCACAGACAACAAACATTTCTACAAAGAACAAATTTATTGTTCGTTTAACGTGAAGGATGTGTCTGCGTTTGAAAATGTAATGGGCACTCACATTTCTGCCTCCAGAGAAATGTGTCCTACTCAGTAAGGCTCCAGGTTAGATGCTGTGAGTTTTAGATCTCCTTTTGAACATTTCACTCCTGAGAAAATCCCCCATCATATGTAAGTAACTTCTAAAGTATCTGCAATCTAAAGAGAATTCCAGATCTGCCTGGAAAAATGAATAACTGCATCGTAGTTGACAAAAAGATACAAAAATTCAATCAGAGGGTAAAATTCACATTATAATGCAGAGGTTGCAAGGTCATTCCAAACTCCAAGTTCAAATCTCAGTTCTGATAAAGACTACTGACTTTAGACAACATAATCACCCTAAGCCTTGATTCTTTCATGAGTAAAATGGGAATAAAAGTAAGACTGTTGAGGTAGTTGGTGTTTACACACACAGAGATATGCACACCCCATGTAGATCAATTCTGCAGCACACTCCCACACATTAGGCACTCTATGAACTGTAGCTATCCATGCATAATAATGTGAGGACATCTCCATTGCCCCATTGCTCCATCTCCCACATTATATAAACATTATCTGCCCATGTTCCCTCCTCCTCCCTACATCATGGGCCATTACAGGCAGGAGCTATGTCATACTCAATTCTGTAACATCAAGATGTAATACGCCTGGCCTATAGTACAAACCAGTCAACTGCTACTTATATTTGGTGATGGCAATTAGCTTCTCCTACATGTTAACAGGTTTTACCACATAAGTCAAACATAAAATGAAGAGTGTTAATGCCCAAACTATTAATTTTCTCCCTATATTTCTGTTAAACTTATGTTGGTAAAATACTTACTTAGCTGTGACAATCAGCTGTTGTTTTTCTACTTAAACTTTGAAATTTTAAGTCCCCCATGTTTTATCATCTTTGGGTTCATCTAGGTACTTTACAAAAGTTTAATTTGCTTTGCTATTAAAAAATAATAGCAGAATTATGGGTCATGAATATCAGCTCAGTTTCTTTTTTTATTCAATATGTAATATGTTTTCTGGGCAAAATTTAAATAACTGATTTCTATCTAGTGGCAAGATTCCTGTTTACAATTTATATATATAAATTGTTTTTTGCCAAATTGTAAACTCAGAGGGAAGTGACAGATTAGAGTCCATACTAATCACTCAGCTCATTTCCTTTTTTAAAATGAGATCCTAATTTTTAACAACTCCCAAAGATTACAGCATCCACAGCAGCCTGTTTGACATAAATCAGATTATTCTCTCTCTCCCCCTCCTTTCCTCCCTCCATCCTTTCCTCCCTCCCTCCATCTCTTTCCTCCAAATTGATGGCCCAACCCCAATCAGAAATACAGGCAGCAACTCCCCATCTCCTCTCTACTGTGTCCGCCAAACACAGAGAGCACCGAAGAGGTTCCACAGTCCTTAATCTGAACCTTTACGATGCTGCCAGCACAGAGCTGCAAAGCCCCTTCTTCAATTTACCTTTTCCAAACAAATGAACCATGTCCTCTAATCCCCGCTTTGCTGACTCACACCCACTCTCCTTTTGAAATATTTTTGTAGATTTTACATAACTCAGCCCCCATACCCAGAGGCTTGCATATTTCCTATGCACTGCATTTGTTAGAGAGTCCCATCAGCCAGCAACCTGCAGAACCCTGACATTCCCTTCAGGGAGCCAGGAAGCTCAGTGGTCACAGCCCTTCGGGGGATTCTGATGTGTACTCCCACTGAGAACCATCCTAACTCTTCTACCTGGAGCCCAGCCAGCCACATTTTCTTCATGCCTTTTCCTTGTTAGAAACATGCTGAGTACTTCCAATCACTGATTTCAGGACAAAGATTTGAATGACTTAACGTTTATGCACAGCTCTGAATGGAATCACATTCACATTTCATAGCAACTAACATTTGAGTGAATAAAGCATTTGTCTCTTGGATTTTGAAATACATCTCTATAAATAATTTATGATTTTTATGTATAACACACATCCACACACACCAAGGTAATTTAAAAGAAACTCCAAAGGGAAAAAGCAAAACATCTATCTTTAGTGTAAAGGGCACTAAAAAGTGTCCAATAGTCCCACCTACCTAAAACCCAAGCCTCTTCTCTCACTTTCTTCCTTTAACAATAAGAAAGTCACAAGCGAGTGTGTGCGTGGTTCAATGCAATTAATAGCAGTAACAATAACAAATATTTTACATGAATTTCATTCTTACTGACACAGGCACTCTGTCAAATGAGCCACCATGTGTATTATTTAATCCTCACAATAATTTTCCCCATTTTGCACATAAGAAAATTGAGTCACAGCGATGTTCAGCCACACAACCATGGTCTTAGAGATCTTAAGTAGAAGAGCTGGGACTCCAGCTTGGGTATGTCTGACCAGAGCCCACGGACTCTAACCCCTTGTCTGTGCTCATTTCAGCCCCTCAGCCCAGACTCAGTGGATGGTAGGAAAGGAGTGTGTTCTCATCATTTCTTGATTGTGGGTTATCCAGAAACTGCTCCCATGAACTAGCATCCTCCACTTTGGATGCTAAGTTTGTCAGTGCCTTGAATGTCTCACAAACCTATCCAGGGGCTCATTTTCCTCCTCTCCAGGAGACAGATAACAAAATATAATCTGAGGACATCCGTACACAAGGCAAGCTTTTCCGATCATTGTAACTCACAAGAGTCACATCCATGTGGTACTATCTTGAATAATGGAGCCAGTCGTGAAAGCAATATCAGAAAAGAAACAGTAGTGAGCAAACCACCTGATAATCAAGTCAAAATAGACTTACTGATTGAGAAATAATCCTGGATAAGGTCTTCAGAATATTCACTGACTCCAGAACAACAAATTTAAGTTTCAGTTCTAGAAGCAGTTGCTTGTTTTCAACCCCACGTCAGCATCCTCCACTGAAAATGCTTCATCACTATTATATTTTCTGTCTGCAGTAAATCTCTGCAGTTCATGGAAAGCCCTTGTCAGAGTAGACAAAGTTAGGGCTACTGGGAAGAAGTGTTGAAAAAAAAGAATATGAGTTTTTAACTTTAGGCTCTTAAACATCAGCAGTTACAAAGAGGGCAAAAGTTATAGTGACTGGGAAGGTTGAGTGACCTCTAGCAAGCACACTACACAAAATCCCATAGCCGCCAGGCTACATGGAGGACAGGTCACCACTCACACTGGAGCACAGGTTCTCTCACAAGCAGTGCTCTTCAAGCTGCAGATCATAACCCAGAGGACTTGAAAGAATGACCTGTTAAGGTTCTCTCTCCCGTGAATGCACTGAAATTAATTTAGTATGTTTTGGCTGCATCTTTATGGAACGGAATAGAAAGTTTCAGAATGCATGGCAAGCAAATAGTAAGTGTAAGAATGTTCCATGAAACTTTTTGCCCTAGATAGATGATCTATGGAGTGACAGAGATACAGATATTCAACAACTATT
Organism: Rhynchonycteris naso; assembly: GCA_037038555.1. Classification (NCBI taxonomy): domain Eukaryota; kingdom Metazoa; phylum Chordata; class Mammalia; order Chiroptera; family Emballonuridae; genus Rhynchonycteris; species Rhynchonycteris naso. Next base: position 58,879,626 of record CM072995.1, on the reverse strand, counting down.
TACCAAGCACCTACTGTGCACCAGGTACACTTCTAGGCACTTAGATACATCAGCGACTACAGCACGTAAAAATCCCTGCACTCATGATGCTTACATAACAGTAGACTAGATAGAAATGTAAAATGTATTTCTTGGTGTGTCATGGATTTTTTTAAAAGTTTGAAAGCCATTATTTATAGTACAGAGATGCTGAAGCATAGCATTCTTTCCATGTACTCTACCAAGGGCAGACCCACCCAGTAATCGCCTGCCACATTGGGAAGCCCTAGCCAGGGCTGAAGTAGAAAGAACAGTCCAAGTCATTCCCCCTCACCCCTTCCAAGCCTGCCTCCAAGGTCCAGTGAGGCTTCCTGAAGCCATATTCCCTTTGTTCTATTTTACATCTTCCTCTTTAATTGTGTCTCTTTCCTATAGTTCTAATAGATAAAGTTGTTGAAAGGGAAGGAAACAGCCAAGTTAACTAGCTCTTGGTGGTTATACCCTGGTAGTCTAACAGATGGAAAAGTTTCATTTTAATTTTTAATAAATATTCACTGTGCTAGTAACCGGCAAACCATTGAAATTGTAGTAGCCTATTCTCTTAGGCCAGTTAAACAACAATTCTACAGATAGTCTTCCTAACTCTCTTCAAAGATATCCTAATAGGTGTTAACTAATGTCCAATTCGATACTACTCAACACAATGATTTGCATATTTAATTTGGAGCAGCTGTAGCTCACACTGAGTGGGTTTCTATATGCACCCAACTCTGTGCTGTGGCCTTTGTCTATCATCTCCAAACGACCCTGTGAAGGAAGAATTATTATCTGCATTTTGTTACGGAAGACATTAATGCTTATAGAGTTAAGTAATTTGTCCATGATCATCTGACGAGTAAGTGGCAGAGCTGAAATTCTAACAAATGTCACCTAGTTTCACAAAGCTACTGATCTTTTATCCCCTTTAAGGGGAGGTTCATTGTGTGTGAAAAACTATTAACTCTTAGAAAACTTACTTTACAAGCCTATGCTTCCGCTTGTTTGCTCTTAATCACTCTTTAATACTTTAAGGGTCATTGAGAAAGACTATAAATCAACCACTAGGCTTAGAACTGAAGGGTCAACACAAATGCTTTCTTTGCTGTAATGAGTTTAAATATCTGGTTACTCAAAACAATTTGATACTTTGATATTTCTTGCATTAAACCCTTATAATATTGGTAAGAATAGTAGAGGAATAAGAGGACAGACTCTGGGCCCAGGATGTCTGCTCTCAACTTCCAGCCCCACTGCTTAACAACTGCATAGCCTTAAGAAAGCTGTGCCTCAGTTTCCTCATCTGTAAAATGAGAATGATAGCATTTAGCGGGTTGTTTTGAGGATTAGATGAGATATTACAAGTAATACACTTAGAACAATGTGAACACTAAATAAACACTATATGTTTGTTATCCTCATTATTACTACTTCCTAAGAAGCACTAATTCACTTCATCCCACTAAGCAGGAAAGTCTTAGAGTCAATCAAGAAACGAAGAGAATGAGTTCTGTTGAAATAAAGAAATTTTTAAACTCAAATCTCTGTAAAGACAGAGAATATCTATTGCATCACTGTCCCTTATTCCCCAATTGCTCAGAAAACCGGAAGTGGTTGCGACTGCATTAACTGGTGCTGTTTTGGGAAAGCATTGTACTTCATGAATTACTTGAAAAGGAATTCATGTTGTTTTTAATGCTGATACATGACATCTTTGCTTTGCAAAATGCAACCAGCATGTTTATTTACTGAACAGAGGTCAGGCCATAGGTTTGAATGGAAAAAAGAAATCACAACCATTGTTAAAAGAACATTCAAACCAATTTTGCAGCATAGGTCAACTGACTCAAATGTTTGTCAAATCAAAAAGGTCAAGTGTACATCAATATAAAAAAAAATGTAAAGGTTTTCATCATCTTTTAGCCTGTTCTCTTAGTGAGGCAAGTAGGTCATCTTGTAACCAATTTTTTACTTAAAAATGTCATTCTGTGTGGACATTTTACAGCTGATTAATTTTTGTCCCTTTTTCTTCTTTGCAAATATGAGTCCAAAAAGCACACTTTTCCTTTCTGCTGATTAAAATTATGATTTCCCCCAGATCTGCTGCTTTCTACAGCCCCTAGCAGGAAAATGATCTTTCAAACTATGCTCCTATGTGGCTAAAATATATTCATCTTTTCTCCAAAATATTTAAGTGAAAAATTAAGTATTTGAACATAGAAGGTAGAGAACATTGCCATTGCCTTTGTCAAAAACTCAACCCATTAAATATGTTTCACTTACAAATGTACTCAATTAACAGTTTAATCAAGAAAAACAAACAATAATTAAACAGATGATATTTTAATTAATTTTCTCAACTGTAAATAACCTGATGTAAATTATTATTAAATCTGATTTAAATATTTGTCCTTGAAAAAAACAGTGACTTCAAACTACCCACGATCCGAAACACCTCCCTTTTATGCATTTACATAGTCATGTCATATCCAGTGGTGGGATTCAGCCAGTCCACACTGGTTCAGCAGAACCGATACCTAATTTTTGTTGAGTTCAACAAACCAGTTGTTAAAATGGCACTTGTAATCAGAGTTGTCTCTAAGATATGTGCCTGGGCAGCCGCCCAATGTGGAAATCACAAACTTAAATTCCTTCTTCTTTTTTTTAATGTTCATCCGTCCAACAGCATATTCTACTTTTTTTATTTTATTTTTTGGTATTTTGCTGAAGTAAGAAGTGGGAAGACAAGGGACAGACTCCCACATGTGCCCAACTGGGATCCACCCAGCAAGCCCACAGGGGCGATGCTCTACCCCTCTGGGGTGTCAGTGCATTGGATCCGGAGCCTTTCTAGTGCCTGAGGCGGAGGTCATAGAGCCTTGGCTGCAGGAGGGGAAGAGAGAGATAGAGAGAAAAGAGAGGAGTAAGGGTGGAAAAGCAGATAGGCGCTTCTCCTATGTGTCCTGGCTGGGAATCAAACCCAGGACTTCCACAAGCCAGACCAACGCTCTACCACTGAGCCAACAAGCCAGGGCCGCCAATAGCATATTCTAAGCACCTGTAGTAAGATTCATTTCATCCATAAGTAAAAAAGTTCGATGGAACTATGCTTGTAGTATTTATTTATTCATTTCAAAAATTCATTATACCTTTGATGAAATACTACATTTTAATTCTTTCATGCTTTTTACTTCAGTAAACAAACATATAACATAAAGAGAAAAAGTGCCAACCAACCAGGGGGTGACAAGCTGTTGTTGGAAATAAATAACATTTTTATCATTTTTTGTCAGGTATTATTTAATATTTTTTCACTATATTTTAAAACTCTTATAATCTAGTTTTGAGTACCTCTTTTATTGTTCTTATTTAAGTAATATATGCATGAAATAATAAAATACCTTTTGTTATATTGTTTTTTTATACTTAAAACGGTCATTAGGGCAGAGAACTAGTGGTTAAATTATTTGAATCCCAGACTAGTCATATCCATAAGTGAGTTTCCAAGTTTCTCAATGTTATGAACTTCTTTATGTGGCATGCAAGCAATAGGATAGTTGTGTAATAATTACATTTCAAAGAATTTGTTTATGTCTTATGCAAAAAACATAGTACTAATGTACTTAAAAAGACTCATGCTTGGTCATTAAATCCAGATAAACCCTTTTGCCAAGCTTAGCCACACAATTCCATAATACCCAGTTTTCACAGTGCCAAAGGTCAGTGAGACCTGTCCCTGGTTTTTCAACATGCTGAGGTAACTAATCTAGCCATGTGGCATTCACTTCTCAAAGCATAATTAGATTTAGTCCATTTTATTTTTGACAAAATAAAAGGTGAGCTATTTGACATTTTGAAGCAGAGTACAATGATAATATGGAAAACGATGCCTAAGATATTAACAGACATTGAATTGTCAAGGAAACAAAATAAGCCATGTTCTCAGGGTTGCCATATTTAGCTTAGATGATGATAGATGATAGATAGATAGATAAATAGATAATAGATAGATAGATAGATAGATAGATAGATAGATAGATAGATAGATAGATGATAGATGATAAACAGATACAATTTTTGGGTTTTGCCCCTTATTGGTTGCATGGACCGTACTTATACTAAACAATTGTTCATTATTTATCTGAAATTTAAATTTAACTATGGAAGGTGACCTATATTTTATTTAGCAGCCCTACCTTCAAAAGTGCGGTGTCTGTAAGATAAATTCACCTTGACAAACAGATTTGGTCCCTGATGGAGAGTAAGCTATGGCAAAAAAAAGGAGACAAGTGATGGCAGATGTTGGGCAGATAAAATATATTATGCTCACTTTGTTAAAGATGGCGCTGCCCACATGAAAGCCCATCACCCAGGTGATATTAGTTGCCCTTATGCTTGGGATGGGTGTAATTATATTATTGGGTGTGGGGGACAGGCTGTAAACAGGCCAGGTCCTTATAGCCTAAGGCTTAGTTTTAAGAGTAAGCTTTTCTCCACACCCTTGACTGATTGGATGATGTGGGGTGGTGCACTCTCATGAGGAATCCTCCCATTATGCCTCAGATGGGTGACTTTGTATCAGAGAATTTCTTGTTTGTATAGATTGGATTAAAGGTTTGGATTTCTACACTATAAAGTGGGACAGACCGGGAGCTTGCTCTCTCTCGGTTCCTGAGGTTAGTATTAGAAAGGAGGGCAGATTAAGGCCACGTGGAGGTCAGGAGAAGCAGCCAAAATGGCGGAGTGCTGAGGGAGAAGCCAGTTTGTGCAGAGTTTGTGTAGAGAGGAGATGGGAAACAGAGGTGAATAAATCTGGTGAGCTAGAAACCTTTGATTCTAGGAAACTCGGATAAGTCAGTAGCTTTGTGAGCACTGAATGAGTGGGTTTTGGAGCCCAGTGTGTGTTTTTGCTTACCTGCCGAGTGCAAGCTAGAATTAAAGCTAATGGCTCACCAGTTCTTGGCTCCATTGTTTCATTACCGACTGTCCGAATCTAATGTGAACCTGCACTGGCCAGGCGGTCCTGATGATGGCCTTGGCCGCAAATACTGGCTTAACAGCAGACAACACTGAGCGGGGGAAGCTGAGGGCCCTTGGCCACCATCGAAAGAATGTATCCAGAAGACAAACACTGCTATTTAATCAGTCATACCTGGAGTTAACAAGTTATTGATCTACTGTTTAATCTGCTTTGCCTTAATTGTTTTTTAATTGTGAGTAATAAATAGGTCTGAGAGGACAACAAGCTGGTGGGGACACTCTGTCACTCCAAGGTTTCTTGGGGGAAACCTTTGGAAGACAATGCAGTTCCCAGAGAAACACCTTGACAAGACTATCAACTGTACTCCAGAGCAAAAGTGGAAACCTCAGATAAAAGAGTGGGGGTCTCGTGGCTCAGGGAGACAGAAGAACAAGGAGACAGAAACATTCACACACTGAGAGCCCAAGAGAGGAGAGAGGGAGGAGAGTAAATCCCAGCTTTGGAGAGTGAAGGTGTTTCTTACTAGCTGAAAATTCCAAAGGGATATGAGGATCAGGACATCATCTCCTTAAAATTCCTATCTTTTTAACAATAGGATTAGAATTGAATATTCTAATTTGATTATCTAGGTATTTCACCAGAGAAAAGTTTTAGTTCCAATAGGACATAGCCAGGAGTAGTAATCCTCTCTCATTTAAAAACATCCCTCTGTTTTCCTCCAGTTACTCAAAATCCCATTACTTCATTTTGGAATCACTCATTGTACAGTAACTCTTTATTCCACCCTACCGCTGCAGTGCCTAAAGCTCTTGAGAGAAATCTCCATGGCCTGAAAGGGTCTGCAGCTTAAAAGGGGATGGGGGGTAACTGGGGGAAAATAAAAATAGAACAGAAACTAGTAATCACTTAACATCACTATCTACCTGCAAGAAGGTCTTGGGCAAGTATGGGGAAAGCAGCTGTCTCTACGTTTTTGTATGCTATTGTTATTGTTAATATTCAATTGCAAGCATGCTATTAGGATACTCCTGGCAGGAAGTTCAAATACACTAGGCACTCAATTCAACAATACTGAATGGATGAATGAATGAACCAATGAATAAGGAGAGGCAGTGCCAGAGCTGGACCACGCACTCCTCCTATGTTACCTCCTTCGACCACAGCTATAAAAGATAGTGTGATTATCCTGACGCACAGACGGGGAAACTGAAAAACCAGGAAAACTGTGAAACTCATCCAAGAAACACCACTGAAAGTGATAACAAAGAACCTAAAACAAGTCAGGCCCTGCGTGCTCTACTGCCTCCTTCTGTTCAGGTGAGCAAAATGCTAGGATTTTCACTACTTAGTAAGAACTCAGTCATTCCAAAATGCACAGTTAACCCTTTGGTTGCCTGTGTAAAGTGTAGACATGAAGAAGCCCTCCAGATAGTGTTAGATACTCACATCTGAAACAAGTAGACCTCACCTCAAAGACAAAGTCACCATCACGGTGAGTCAGAGGAACCCAGTGTTATGAAATGCCATCCTCACAAGGTGGGTTATTTTCTTTCTCAATTGACATCTGTTATACATTACAATGAACATCAGGTTTTATCAAAAATGAAGCACTTTTCCTTCCCTGGGGAATAACATATGCTGGCATGACTAAGTATGTGGCTACTTGGTCCCTTTGTGGGAGTCACATCTGATGAGGGCAGCACAAGAGACTATATTCTGAAGGTCTCTCAGCCTAGCTGGGGGGTGTGGGGGCATCTATTTTAGTCCTCGGGGCCTGTGTTACCCCAGACTCTTCTCCAGTTTTGGCCAGCCTAAAGAAAATTATATCTGACACACTTCTACAATTACCTCAACCACCCAAGGGTTCTGGTCACCCCTGGGTATGTAGACCACTCATCTCCAGAAACTTCTTCACAAGCAGCACCCTGGTGAGAAGTAACTTATCTCTTCCAAGGATCTGCTTGAGTCATAAAAGAAAAAAACAAAAATAAAACACCTAAAATCCAATGACAGAGAGTTGTGAAAAGCGCCATGAAACTAAAGCATCATCAACAACATTTCCAACAGTCAACATCAGGCAATCTCCCGAAAGGTGTTCAATCTCGTTGCAACTCCCGCCCTTCATCATTGTTGTCAGCCATAGTCCTTGAGGCTCTGAGTTTATAGCTCTCCAGCGGGCTTTTAGGAATACACACAGAGAGGCTTCAAAAGTTGAGCTTGTGTGTTTATAGAGAATCTCAGGGAAATGGCTCTTCAGTGTGATAAGGAGCCCAGAAAGCACATGGAGGAAAAAGCTGTGTCCATGTAGTTACAGACAATAAAACTGAAGGGATCTCTAGAAAGCTAGGTGCTACCCTTTCCTTCCCTCCTCGTGGCATTAATAAATGTAGAGTATAGCTTAGATTCTGAAGGTTAATCGGTTTCTCATTTGCAGTCCAAAGCCTTTTAATTCTATGGATAAAAAAAAAAAAAGTTTTCATATCAGGTGTTCCTGGGCCACTTTTAAATTACTCTATTTCTCACTTGTTAATTGCTGAAATATTTTCTTCTAATTGCTGAGTGTTTATGTTTCTTTTTAATCTTGAAAACAGAGAAACTGCTATGTCTCCTCCACTACACCTCACCTTAGGGAAAAAGTGGACGAATGTGGCGTAGGAACTACAGGAACAGGTCGCAATGGTGTGACTCAGAGAGGAAAGGGGAGGGAACAAAGTAGATATTTCTAGTCATTCAGTTTCCAGTTTCCATGCAGGGTTTACCGACTTATTGAGGCAAACTGCACAAGTTCATCAATCTCTATGAACTTTCTTTTTTCTATTTTTAAATGAATTTATTGGGGTCACGTTGGTTAATAAAATCATATAGGTTTCAGGTGCACAATTATATAATTCGTTATCTGTATATTGTATCGTGTATTCACCACCGCAAGTCAAGTCTCCTTCCATCATCCTTTATCCTCCCTTTACCTTCTTCTACCTCCCCCTATATATACACTACTGTGTTTTTAATAAATTTCTTTCCCTTTTCCAATCACCAACTGTTGTCTACGTTCATGAGTTTTTTCTCTATTTGTTAAATACGCATAATACCACACAAGGTTTGTTTAAGGCTGAGACAATGGAGGTAAAGCACTTAGCACAGTAAAGAAATTAAAATTATGAACATGGCAGTGGTGGTGGGGACAAAGATGGGCAAAAATGACAAGACAGAGCAGAGAAGGTAATGGTAGCAAAGGGGCAAAACAGCACTGGCTACAGTTTATCCTAAAATCAAAAAATGATTGTGAGGGAGTACTTAGAACAAAGGAAATACTCTACCAGTCTGATGAACAACTTGATTCTGTTTTGAAAGACTTGAGTTAAATAGTAAATTCCATTGGGATCCAATCTCTACATTCAAACTCACAGTAATCACTAACTGATCCCAGGGGATTGGTGACAATTTCCTTTGCACGTTTACTGTTGAGCTCTCTCTTTACATGAACGTAGGTATTATAAGCCAGAATTATTTCTCCAAGTTGGAAGCACAGCTGATGACACTTGGAGAAAACAATTAGAAGATCCCTGAAGAGATTTTTCCAAAAAAGAAAAAACATGAATAAAATGACTTTTCAGACATATTTCATAGAACTAGAGTACAAACGCTGTGTGTTATGTTCTTAACAGTTTGGAACTGTTTGTCAGTCAACAATTAAATGGTAGGCATTCTATTTGTGGAATTAACAAATTAGATAATCTTATTAGCAAGAGTCACAAAAATCTCTATAACGATTTTGGGTTTCAGAAGGAGTTTAGCACCTCCCATTTTCTCAATGTGAATATCAGTCCCCATTAATCACAAAATCATAGCTCACTTCCTTAAAGGGTGTTATCACATAAAAGGTTGTGCCACCTGCTGTGAAATTCTGCATCTTTAATATTTGGATCACTTGGGAGATTGGAAGGAAGAATTCACTAATGAAATGTGAAACTCGTTCTATTTATAGCTCATGGGAAAGTCATCTCTTATGACCATAGGAAGCAGTTCTTCAGTCCAGAAGTCACAGTTAACCCAAGTGCCATGCAAAGTTACAGCAAGACCAACTTGGAGACTCTGGCAGTCAGAACCACAATGAAAGAAAGAGAAATTCTTTCTTTTTTTTTTATAGCAGAGAAACTATGAGAATGTGGGAGAAGGTCAAATCTAGTCCACAGCTAGAACTTTCATAGTAGGGACACCTTTGCCACCGTGACAGAAAGGCGGCTTTGGCTGTAGGCTGAATTTTGGGTTGGTTGACATCAAGATGCTCCTGGACAGATACTGTCTATGCTCTCTGTGAAAGAGTGGAAGGCTTTGTTGAGAGGTAAGAGGTGAGGTGAGTGGTGATCTGAAACAGTCGCTGTGGGCGTTGCAGAGCAAGTTAACTGGGACACAGAGGACTGCCAGGCAGTTTGGTAGGAGCTGAGAAGAGCCGCAAACTCCTGAGGCCTGAATTGATTTAGCGCAGTGGTTCTTAACTTTTTTTGAGACATAGGTATATGTTTTTTTACTGGCGCACAAAATGAGCCGTGCATGAACATCACCTTGCTCAAAGAACAAAACCAACAAAGTGCATGAACTCACAACAAATTACAGTATTACTTTATTCTGGCCTCCGTGGCAGAGGCTTCTCCGAACCCCTGAGACTGACTCATCGAACCCCTAGGGTTCGATAGAACCCAGGTTAAGAACCACTGATTTAGCGTCACCAGCACCTAGCACAGCTCCTGGCACAAAGCAGTCAGTCATCCATGTTATCGGAATTTAATTAGATATAACAGATACCTGAGTTGCCTGTGCATAAACAAACTTTAAACACTAAAATTTTTTAAGTTTGCAAACTACAACTGATTTGTGAGTGAAGTCCAACATACTCCTGCAGGAACCCCGAGGCCTGGCCTTTGCACTTGGGGTCAGTTAGTGACATAAAGGAGGCCTGGGGAGAAGAGCTTCAAGCTCAGAGCATCTGGGGAGCAGGCATGTGCAGACTGATGGCTGTCCTTTGCCAAGAGTCACCTTGAGAGAAGGCAGCAGGTTTTCCGGTCCCAAGATCAAGGAAATTGTAGCAACTTCACGTAACCCTGGTTCTCCAGGAAAATTATGCTGAAAGTTGGGAGAAAAGCTTTGAAAGAAACCCATCACTCTGACACTCCTGCTCTCTAGCTTTATAAGGAGCATTCATTCCCTAGAACTCAGAAAAACAAGAGTGCACGTCTAGCTCTCTTTCTGGGGATCCGACTCCAGCCGTGGGATCCCACCCTTTCAGCTCCTTCTTGATGCTTCCCACCCAGCATGTTACGTTCCAGCTAGTCCAAATTATTTCCTGGTTTAAAATGCCACTTTTTTTTAAAGTCCCAGCTTTGTACAGGATGTCCCCTCCTCCAACTGGAAAGTCTCTCTCTTCCCATCCCATCCATTATAAACTCTGCAAAGGCTGTCCTTCCAGGAGTAGAAGAGTCTGCCCCATCTCAGTTTTTGAACATAACCCTTAAATATGGAAAAAACCATGTTTGAATCAACCTTTTCTCCCAGGGACTTGAAATAGTAGCACACTCGTTCATGTTTGTTCAGTTGAGTTTTACCATTCATCTACTATTGCAGACAAATGGAGATTTCTTAAATATCTATTCATTTGACATTTCCTTTTTCCAACTCATGCACTAAGTCATTTTGCTCCTTAAACTGATTTTAGGACCCCCTCCTACATATACACTCTTAGGTTTTAAATAAATTCCTGAAATATAAAAATATTTTAAATGAATAGTGATTTCTCTACTTTGTTCTATGAGTTTTATTTTTAACTCCAACAGTCTAGAAACAGAAGTTTGGTATTGATTTAAAGATGCCTCAAATATTACCAAGATATGGGAGGGTTACAGAAATAAGGTTGCTCTAAATTCTCTAAATTCGGGACTATTAGAATTAGAGGCACTCCTGAAAGCCAGAAGAAAGTAGCTGTAGAGTTGATAAAAGGGAATGCTACTTTACACAGCAGGAGGCAAACATGAAACTCTTTATCCTGAGAATTGGTGCAGACTTGAAAATAGAAGGTGATTCCAAGAAAGACTTCGCTATAATCTAGTATGATGGTTCCAACATGTCACTGAGGAGAAATTAGAGCTACTTACCTTGTCAGTGGGGTGTACCCATCTCTCACTTTCCCACAAAGTGCCATTAGCATCCTTGTCACAGCTGTTCTGATGACCAGGATACATCCAGTTTGATCTGATCTAAACCAGCATGACATGTCTGGTGCTTTCTTATGCTCAGATCACAGCTCAGTTGTTTGGGGAAATTTACTATCTTAGAATGAGATGCATTTCATTTTTTATTTCTCCTATATGACATAACTGTCATCAATCATTTAAAAAACAAATATCTTCCGATCCTACCCAGTTGGCTCAGTGGTAGAGCATTGGCCCAGTGTGTGGAAGGTCCCAGGTTCAATTCCTGATCAGAGTACACAGAAGAAGTACCCATGTGCTTCTCCACTCCTCCCCCTCTCGCTACTCTCTCTCTTCTCCTCTCCTCCTGCAGCCATGGCTTGATTAGAGCATGTTGGCCCTGGGCACCAAGAATGGCTCCATGGCCTCCACCTTAGGCGCTAAAAAAATGGCTCCATTTGCAAAGGAGTAAGGGCCCCAGATGGGCAGAGCATCGCCCCCTAGTGGACTTGCTGGGTGGATCTCCGTTGGGGCATATGCAAGAGTCTGTCTCTCTGCTACCCCTCCTCTCACTAAAATAAATAAATGAATGAATTAATGAATGAATGAATGAATCTATCTTCCAAACTAATTATTTCATTGAAGAAGAACCTGAAACAGGTCAAAAAAAGAGTGCACCCCAGCCATGAGCTAAAAGTCTTTTTAAACCATCTATAATTGGGGAGGGAAAACTGAGTCACCACATGCCCCAAAGTAGGTATTTGGTATGCTTAGCCATACTTTCCCATGCAGGAAGTAAAAAGAAAAAGCAGAAAGCTGTTATCTAGAACCAAATGTCAAGTTTGGGTCACATAAGTTTAATTTGCAAATTTTGTCCTCAACCCTTCACTCCATAAACAACATGTTTGTCAAACCTCATACAAATGGCTGGCATCCCATGTCAGGAATATTTGAGGTAGTAGAGAAAGACAATAAAATTAGTTGTCTTTTATGCTCATTTTAATTTAACATGGGATCTGTGCCATTGGAAGAAAATCAAGGGCTTTCTTGGCTTGATAACATAGGTAACAATAGAAGGTGGACCTAGTAGCTCTACACTGGAGAGGAGGGTGGTAGATGACCTGACACTGAGCCTCGATGGCTAATTCTAGCAAAGCTTACTCGTGTCGTAAGAGGAATTTCTGAGAAAAAGTAAACATTTACTAAGATTTTCCACCTCTCACAGACAAAGTCTTGTATTGGCACACACAGTTCAGGAGTTTTGTGAAATGCTTGTCTCTAGATAACAGTTACTATATGTAAACATTAACGAATTTTCTCCCAGCGTACAAGAATTGAATTCTTCCCCTAGCCCAACTCAAGAGAAGCCACCAAGGAAAAGAAAAGTGTATGAATCTGAAGATCTAATATAACGACTATGAAGAACACTCTAGGGAGAAAAAAATTGGTAGCAACCAAGTAAGGAACAAAAATGGCAGCCTGCATAGAAGATGGAGGGGCAATGTATGGACAGATAGGCTAGGAGTTGCATATAAGTTCTGCCCTTTCACTCTGCAGAACTTCACCTGCCCCTTACCACTTGGGCAGAAGAGCAGCGGTACCAGTACACCCTGCAGCAGCCATGGGTAACTTCAGGGCAGAGCGACAGTCTGGCTGGTGCTGGAAGAAGCTGAAACCAAATGCAGGCTGCTTAGCCTGCTCCTGAGTGGTCCCTCCACTGTCTGTCCCCCATATATCCCAAGCTTAGGACCAGACAACCAAGGTAGAAGAGATGTAGTAAGAGAGAAGGCTCAGAGCAGAAGCACAGAGAAGTTCACCCAGGGGCAGAGTTTCATAGGGGGAGTAAATGTGAAGCTCGAGTCCAAGTTTTAGTTCTATGATCTCTCTATTGTGAGGCACACCATCAATCTCCCCTCCTTAGACTCACCAGGATGACACAAGCTAGGAACTGGCTTTGGTCAGTAATATATGTTCTCCATTATTAATGATTAAAAAACAAGGTTTAATGGAAAGTGTAATAACTATTGTAATTTTTAACCAAGCCACAGACAACCCACAACAAACATGCAGCATGAATAAGAAACCCTGTGCTGTTGCCAACACTCAAATTTAGGGGATTGGTTGTACTTGCAGCCTAAACAAATATTAACGATACACACAGCTTCATGGATACAGCTGGAAATAAAAATAGGAAGCAAAGCAAGAGTCATAGCACAATACCACTGATGCAAATTAAAAACATTCACATGCAAAACAACACCACAGACTTAATAAGGGTACACACATATTTAAGACACCATACATTTAAGACCTACATCAAAGACACCAGAGCAAATGCTAAGGGAGAGAAGGGGATTGGAACAGTGATCAGGGAAGAAGAAAGAGAAAGAAAATAACAGAAGGGGTCTTGGCACTAATCAAAGATGATGGTGATGCACTATACACTGAAGTGTAAAAGAGAAATCCTACCTTTTCTGACAGCATGCACGGACCTGGAGAGTATTACGCCAAGTGAAATAAGACAGTCAGAGAAAGACAAGTACTGTATAATTTCACTTACATGTGGAATCTAATGAATAAAATAAACAACATAGAAACAGACTCATAGATACATAAAAAAGACTGACAGTGCTAAGAAGGGAGAGGCATTAGAAGGCTGGGAGAAAAAGATGAAGGGATTAAGCAAAAAATAAATAAACAACAACAACAATTCATTGACACAAACAGAAATAAGATGATTACCGGGGGAGAAGGGGTTGCAGGGGAGGGAGAAGAAAGTAAAGAGGGGCTAAATGGTGATGAATGGAGATTTGACTTGGGGTAGTGAACACACAATATACAGATGGTGTACTATAGAATTGTGCACCTGACACCCGTATAATTTTATTAACCAATGTCACCCCAATAAATTCAATAAAAGATTTTTAAATAAATAAATCTTGGGATCAGAAGGAGAGTATGAGACTAATCCTTGTGAGATACCGTACTATTTAACTTTGCTGCTAAGGTACTATATCCTGAGGTTTTATCAGTTACATACCAGCTTCAGCAGTTTTCAATTGTATTAACCCTTTAAATATAAACCATTTTGCTATTCAGACGCATAGTTCAAAATTTATTTGATCTAATATTTTTAGTTAGTCATGACTCAAGAATGTTCCATTCAACTCTTTTATTTTTTTCTGACTAAAAATGCTTTTCATTGTGCCATGCAAAAATAAATAAATAAATAAATAAATAAATAAATAAATAAATAAATAAATAACTTAATTCTCTTTACCTAAAAGCTGATTAAAACAAGCAGCACCAATCATTACAGATGATTTGAGGTTGAAAGTAAGAAGTAATTGGCACTTATTAGAATAGTGAGAAAAAGTTAAGAAAGTGACTAAAGAGCTTATACAAATGAACACAGATTTTGTCAGGTTTAATAGCCCCAAAATTCTGTTTTCAGAGATGTCCTTACCCCATCTTACGAGAGTATGAATGACATCTAGAGCAGGTCAGGGATAACAACCCAGTGGACTGGAAAAGATATAGTCAGTACTCAGAACTGGCCTCTCAAAGGCTGGTCACATGTATCTCTTCCAGCTCAGATATATAACAGCCTCACTGTTCACTTTCTTGTCAGTGGAGCCCAGGGCAGAATCAGGAATCCAGGGGTTGCCCAGACATCTGGGCAAAGATAGAACATCTCATCCATACCCAAAAGATGGCTATCCATACTCTCCTGGTCTTTTCACTGCCCCCTAGCTGTAGGTGGTGGTAATAAACAACTGGTTGGCATCCTCCCTTCTGTCTCTCTTGCTAGCTGTGTTGCAGCCTCTCTGAAGGGCTCTAAACAAACAAGAGTGACAGCACACCAAACTCTCCAAACAAGTTCTCTCTGTCCCCAAACATGCCATAGAGCATATTTCACAACAGAAAGGCCGTATGGAAATAACGCTGACACACACTTCCTTGAACTCAGGTCTGGCAGGAGTCGACACTCGCCTGAACACATGCGCCCAGCAGCTAGCTGGAGCTGACCACAGAGAAGGGAAGTGGACCCCTTGCTTCCGGCTCACCAGGGTCTTGTGAACCAATAACAGATCTGCTCTACATACAAGTTGCCTTGTCTAAAATAGCTCATCTGTTACTAAAACAGTCTTTCAGCCACTGTTTGATAATAAGATGCCAGATAAAGTACGTGTGAATACAGAAAAGTAATAGAAGGAAACATGAAGTGTCTGCTGTGTTTAGCCACCAGAATCTATTTTTATAAATAACTTAATTAGTTGTTACATAGACTATAGGGAGAAAAAGAACAAGGGCAAAGCCTTTAGACAAAACCACCAGTAATTTTAAATGTATGATTGTTAGAGCCATTCTACAAGAGCTTATGGCATGATTTTAATACAGTTGTCATGCATGCCAAGCTGAAGACATGAGAACAGAGAACCAGTTAAGTCCCCGGGGGTGGAAGTGGGACTGAAAACTGAGCATGAAAAAAAAACTTTTAGTAATTATTAATCTGTCTGTATCTCCTAACGTACTCCCCATTTAATAAATCAGATTGTAATTATTTTGTCACAGGTTTAACCCCTCCCCCCAATCTGTACTGGCATGGAGAACCATTGGTTTATACACTGTTTTTTTTTCTTTTTTGATGAGATAACGTTATGAAATAGCAAATAGATCAAAGATAAAGAAAGCTTGCCTTTTCTTAAATGAGAGCATTCTAAAATTTAAACAAAACCCCAATGCTGGATTCTCCCTGAAGGACTGACATCGGATGTCAGGACATTAAAACATGCTTGAGTGGCTGGAGCATACTACTGTATTATTTTTGCAAATAAAAGACGATTCTGAAAATTGATTTTACTTCCACAGTTGGAAAGCAAAGCTAAACGTAAGAACAAATATTCTAATGGAATATAAAAGAACATATTTAATAGAGAGATTCTCTAAAAGCATTGGCTAAGCATGAGAAAACTAGAAAGTGGTATTTTAAAGCCTATTCTAATGTAATACTAATTCTCACTTCAAAAAAAATACTAATCTAATGCTATAGCAAGAAAGTGGCATATACTCCCCTTCTGCTCAGATAGAACCTGGCCAGCAGCAGACCGTCTGAGATACTTGCAGCTCAGTCTAGCTGGAAAGGGGTCGTTAGTGAGTTTCCCAAACCCACACCAACATGGTCATGGAAACCTGCCAGTAAAATGTCCAGGTCTGAATGACAGAACAAACTGGCTCATGTCATTTCTCTCTACTCACACTGAATGAAACACATCTAGTTAAAAAAAAAAAGAAAAGAAAAACAGAAACAAAAACAAAAATTGATCAACACATGGCAAACAAAGACAAGTCCACAAGCTATAGCCATTACTTTGGAAATAGAAAAAGAAAGAGGATTTGGGAGTGCAACAAAGTATCACTCACTGTGTAAAAAGATTCAGCCCCCTACGCCCACACACACACACAAACACACACACTTCCTCGTCGCCCTCACATCAGAGAGCTGCAAAATCTTGAGTTGTCACATCAACAATAAATCAGAAGAAAGCCAAGCTTAGCAGGCTGCCCTAATTTTCCGCTCACTGGGGAGCTAAAGAAAGGCTGCTGGGAGAGAAAGGCAGTTCTCTGGACCGTAGGATGAACTGGGGAAGGGTGTGAAGCATGTGAAGAACCCCTCCCCTCTCCTGGGAAAGGAGCTCACCTCCCAACCAGGTAGGCACTTAGCATCACCGTGCTCAGAGGTGAAAGTGGAGTCCAGAAAATCTAACAACTGCACCCACTCACTGAGCCCGCCTGCCCCTGCCACATTCTCAGGAATTAAGGTGGATTCAAACCAAACACAAGCAAAACCTGAGCTGTCTTCTCTTAGTAGAAATAAGCTAGTCTCATACACAAGGAAAAGGCAGTCAAGTGCAGTGGCTATTTCTGGATGATGGGATTGAGGCCATTGTTTTATTTTCTTCTCTATACTTTTCTGATTTGCTTAGTCTTTATAATGAACTTGAAAGTTTTGTATGAAATAAAAACAGGTTTCTTTCTCTCTAAAAAATAAAGTGCCTGACTAGGCAGTGATACAGTGGATAGAGCATCGGACTGGGATGCGGAGAACCCAGGTTCGAAAACCTGAGGTCACTGGCTTGAGTACAGGCTCACCAGTTTGAAAGCAGGGTCACTGGCTTGAGCATGGGATCATAGACATGACGCCGTAGTGGCTGGCTCGAGCCCAAAGGTTGCTGGCTTGAGCAAGGGGTTACTCGCTCTGCTGTAGCCCCCTGGTCAAGGCACATATGAGAAAGCAACAATGAACCACTAAGGTGCTGCAATGAAGAACTGACGCTTCTCAACTCTTTCCCTTCCTGTTTGTCTGTTCTTATCTGTCCCTCCCTCTGACTTTCTCTCTGTCTCTGTTAAAAAAAAAAGAAGAAGATAAAGAAAGAGAGAGAGAAAGGAAAGGAGGGAGGGAGGAAGGGAAAGAAAGAAATGAAAGAGAGAGAGAAAAGAAGGAAGAAAGATAGAGAGAGAGAGAAAGAAAGAAAGAAAAAGAAAGGAAGGAAGGAAGAAGACATGACTGCGGAACGTAGCTCAGCACACAGATCTTTAAGAACCATGAACCTGGGGTCGGGGTATAAAAACCATATAATGTTCCTATCTTTAGCAAATAAACCCAACCCATTTGGTACTTTGATCTTTGAGCAAAAAGAGAAGAGGAGGGAAATATCAAGGGTTCAGAAATAAAGAAGAGCAAAAGGGGGAAATGATCTGTGTAAGCCGATTTTAGCGCCACTGGGGTAGATAAAGTCTGTCAACCGGTCCTGGCTTTTCCCTCTCATTCCATACTCCTCCAGGTGACACTTCCCTTTCCACAGTCATCACCAAGCCCTGTGATGTATTCATCTGCAGTTATCTACAGGCAGGGCAGCGATCAGAGAGGGCTGAAGTGAGAATTAGGTTACTGTGAAATACGTGTGTGTGCGTGTGTGTGCGTGTGTGTTCTGCTTAAACAGTACAAATAGATTTATTCTGAACATGAACAGCTAATAAGAAAATATATAGTTCTTTACTCAAGTGTACATTTTTCTATCAAAAAAATGTATGTTAGTAATTTAAATTAAATAGCTAATCTCTGTAAGACGTGAACAAACACACATCTTAATAATGAGCAGGTTTAAAGGGAGCAGAGAAGAATGATGTGTCCTGTCACTGATGGCCACTTTTCACTGTCTTGCAATGCATCACTGATTAAATGATGCGCCGTCATTTCATGTGCCATTATGAAAATGTTATCACACAAACTGTAGCTCAATACCTTCTTAGCACATCAACTGCACCATTCTGATCACAGGGATGTGCCAATGTAGCTCTCGGAGCAGGTGAAATGAAGTATCCCTCAGCCCTCACACGCCGTCGTTAGTGGTACAATTCTTGACAAATCCCTTAATCTTCCTGGTTTGTTTCTTCAACAGTAACAGCGTGTAGGACTTTCATCATTTGTATCATTGGTAAGATTTCTTTACACTGTAAAAATTCTATGGTTCCAGATCTCCAGCTTTCTCCCCAAATTAAGATATTCTGGGGCCCTGCGGCCATTTGGGCTGTGAGGAGCAGGAACTCTGGGTGGGTTTTGCTGCTTAGAGAGCCTTGGTGTCTCTAAGCCTTTGTGGGACCCTCATCTCAGCTCCAACGGGAGGCACTGGTGAGGAGGCAGCCATCACCCCTCAGCCCCAACCCCTCTCTCACCAACACCTCCATCCAGGGGTGATCCTCCCTACTTGCTGTGTCCTGTTATCTATGTCCAGGTCCCTTGTCTTGCATGCCAGAGAAGAGAGAGATGCAGCAATGAAGACTTGAGGTCTCTTTCTTCTATTTAATTAAGACTCCTGGATGACTTTCTTCAAGTTGGGGGAATGGTTGCCTGAGTAACCAACTATTAACAAGAAGTAATTCCTATTCTTTTTGCTAAACTAACCATTCTTCTGAATCCTCCCTCCTGTCTTACTGGGGAGTTAATAGTAAAAGGATTTATTTAAGTCCATTCTTTATTTTATAACCCCTGCCAGCTTCCAAAACAAACTCCAAACGATCTCTTACTGAAGGCTTGTCTTAAATGAACCAGAACTATTTTTTCTCATCTAAATATTTTAAACCTAATTGGAACACAGCAAAGCAAAGTTCAAAAAACAGTTCAAGTAGCTTCCGTGTGCCTTGATTCATCACTCTCTGGGGCTGGTATGGTTTATAGGAGCAAGATTGGCTTGAAATAGGAATGCTTCGGAAGGGAAAACAGAAAGGACTTTAACAAAATATCTAAGCCCACTGGCTTATCAATGTTGACAGAGTAGATTATTTTCTTTAGTTCTGTGGGTGGTGGGTGGGGTGCAAGGTGACAGATCCAGGATCTAGGGTACAACATGTCTCAAAGGTGTGCTTAGAAAAAGGTGTGTGGCATCAAGGGAGATAGGCAACACTAAGTGGGAATGAACTGTAGTTTCAATTCCATTCTCTGCCCTTCCCCATCTGTTGTGTGCCTAGGAGAATAGTTTCTATGAACCACACAAGCCTGCCCTTGCCCTCTGGCTTTCTGTTGAGTTTAGTCAACAGCAAGGACATGCAGAGATGAGAAAGTAGACACAGAGTAAATGTGGTTGGCAGCAGCTATTCCTCTGCCCATAGCAACTTCTTCTGCCAGACAGACCTCAACTACAGCTATAGGTCCCCATAGGCTTCAGCAGTCTCTTCAAACCTAGAGAGAGGTGGTAGTGACTCCCCACTATAGCCAGCCCTTGGGTGCTTTGCTGTCCTTGTCCAATTCTTTCCATTTTTAGCCCTTTAATCACAACTTTCTTCAGAATCATTAGTTTCTTTGAAAACGATAATAATATCATACTTATACCTTTTTAATTTTTATTAATTTTTAATTTATTGTGTTTACATGGATTCAAGTGTCCCACTGAATATAACTCCCTCACCCCCACCCCCATGTCTCTTTTTATACCCCTTTTTCCCTAACTCCCTCCCCTCTTCCCTCTAGTATTTGCTGTCCTGTTATCTATATCTCTGTGTTATGTATATAGTTTCTCTAATCCCTTTACCTTCTCTAATCCCATCCCCTCATCCCCCTTCCCTCTGACAGCTGTCCCTGTGACCCTGCCTCTGCCTCTATTCTATTCCTCAGTTCACTTTGTTCATTAGATTCCACATATATGTGAGATCATATGATATTATTCTTTCTCTGCCTGGCTTACCTCACTTAGCATAATAATTTCCAAGTCCATTCATGCTGTCACATACGGTAAGATTTCCTTCTTTTTCACAGCCACATAGTATTCCATTGTGTATATGTACCACTGCTTTTTAATCCACTCGTTCACTGACGGACACTTGCGCTGTTTCCAGATCTTGGCTACTATAAACAATGATTATATTTAAATTAGCCTTTCTCTTTGAGAGACCCATCCTAAAATATTTAGGAATAAACTATATTTAAATGATGCATCTTTCACCATGTATTGATAATTGCTGAAGCTACAAGATTAGCAAATGGGTTTGTGGGACTTATTTATAATTTTCTGTTCATTTTGTATATGTTTGAATTTTTCCACTGTAAAAAGATATTTTAATAGAAAATTGAACTATTTTTAATCACCTGGTTTGGGTATAGTATCTATTCTGCATAGGGACCACAGGAGTAGAGGAGGGGTGAGCAGGGAACATTAGCAAGTTGAACATGACCTATTATATAATTCTGCCTGAATCTATCACCCAAAAGCCAAGGCTCCAAATACAGTGTGTGTGGTTCTTTCTAAATTGGGAACACACAGTAAAACCTCACTAATTCACATTAACTAGGAGGACAATTCAATCTGACTCAGAAAAGATCTATGGAAGAAATTTTATTTTTAATTTTTTTAATTGAGTAATTTATATACTTTCAATTTCCGACTGGCCTTCACACATTCAGCAGTTTTACCTCACAATGTATCTTTTTTGGAAAACTTTATGGGAAACTTCTTTTGTAGCCACCTTAGACAGAGTTTCCTCACGCTAACACAGAGTTGCTGGCCCTCTATTTTTCACTTTCCAACTCATCCCTGTCAAAATTTAGCTTTGTTAGACCTCTTCTCCAAAGACTGGTTCTTGTTTTGTGTCCTGAAGATACAAAAAACAACAATATTAAGTCCCTGCCCTCATAGAGCTTGTTTTTTGTAGCAGAGACAGATGGAAAAGACATAAACAGATAAGTGTTAGGGTTTCCAATAATACTAAGTGCTATGAAGAAATTAAAACACAGTCAAAATGATGGGAGATTTTTAGATAAGGTGATCTGAAACGGCCTAATAAGGTGACATTTTGATGAAAAGGCACACATGGAAATTAGTTTTTAAACCGGCCTCATTGCCTAAGAAAAATCCCTTAGATAAATATTTTTAAAAACTGCAAATATTTGAAAACTATATGTTTTCTCTATTAAGTAGCAATGATTATCCTGAATCCCAACCTGGATTGATAGACTCGTCAATGGATAAACTCACATTATAAACCTACTATCTATTCCTAAGATGTGTTTCACTGCCGCGTTGAATGTTATCAACTTCTCATCTAGTCTTTTTCATACTGACCTAGTTTTTCAGACACAGTGCTCTGTCATCACAACTTTTTCACCCTATTGACAGATTCTTCTCTTGCTATTTCACAGGCTTGGCCTTTTAATTTCTACACCTTTAATTGTTGCCTAAGAAATTGCCTTTGGTCTGAATTACACCCTTAAGCTGCTTTCATGCCGCAGCTCACCTGTTTTCCTTTTATATCTGAGTCACTGCCTCTGAATTCTTTCATCCTCTACTCTCTTACTCTCTCCTCTTTATTCTCTTCACTCCTCTATTTAGCCAAATGGAGAGGAGACGCTAAAATCTGCTAACCTGGGGGAAGGGAAAGGGAGGGAATAAGAGGGGGGTGGTGGTGTTGGAGGGAGGGGTATGAAAGGATGCACTGATGGGAGCGGAGACACAGAGAAATAAGACATGGATGAGAAGAGGTAACATCAACTGAGCAACCCACTGTCATTTTTCTGACAATTTCGGGATCTCAACATTAATAACATGATGATTTGTATTAGAAAGCATCAGGAGGTCCCGGAAAATAATCATGATGCTTATTCCCAGGTAACAAGTGAAATGACAATTGTCACCTTATGAGTTCTTTGTAATTGGGTTGATGGAATACATCATATATATATATATATATATATATGTATTTCTAGCTTTAGCTTTATAAAACAACAGTGGACTGCGGGCAGCCTGAGTCCTTGAGCATTCCTCACAGGAAGCATAACCACAGGCAAACCTTCTTCTTTCCCTCCTGCCCCGCTGCTATGCTTTCCCTGTTCTTCATACACAGGGACACAAGTCACTCAAGAATAGGAAACATAAAAAAGCTTAAAAATTAAATTCTTAAGATGAACTTGCAAGGAATTTGCCAAAGACCGCATAAATCTGGAACCTTTTCTGGCCAGGAACTCAACTCAGATGAATGTTACTGCTTTCTGATGTTGTGATAAACGAGGTCCACACAAAATCAGCCTGGGTTTCATACTGCCACATGTCCCAGTGAGTGCTGGGCTTGAGCAACCGTCCAGAGATTGGCTCAGGCCTCAGACATCTCCAGGTACCAGGAAAGGAGCAATGTCACGTCTGTGTGGGTGGCGTGCCAGCACATGCTACACTGAATGGTCTACACATAATAATAATAATAAATAACAAAGAAAAGACTACTTGCTTTTCCACAATAATAAAAGTACAGTTCCATTTTCTCCCAAGTTAAAATATCACAGAGAAGAAAAGACACCAAGAGACCCAGCCTTTTGCTCTCACACGTCTTTACATACAGATTTCCCTCATAAAAATACCCTGAATTGTCCTAATTTAAATTTTCAAAATAAGATTGCTATAATTCTTCTTATGTGACATGTTAAAATTTATATTACCTCACCTTCAAGTGGCCTCTGGTTGAACGCATGCTAATCTTCCAGACAATTCTCTACCTTGATCAAAGGGAAGGATTTTTTCTCTCTCTCTTTTTGTGTTTGGATTAAAAATTATAATCTGCAGGCATGAGTTGAATGAAATTGAAAGTTTACTTTACTTAAAGAGGGACCTCATTAACTCTGAAACATCCTTTTAAAAACTGAAAATTTTTAAAAAGAGCTAGTGTTTCCAGTAGCATGCTGAAAGTGGGGGAGGAAGACACTGACAGAAATGAAGGCAAACAGGGGAGGGGCTGTCTGTAGAAAATTTTAGAATAATAATTAAACTGGCTAAAAATTGGTCTTCTTTTTTATTATCACATGCCAGCATTCTTTTTTACTTCTTCTTCTTCTTCTTTTCTAAGTGAGAGGAGGGGAAATAGAGAACCAGATGCCTGCATGGGCCCTGACCAGAATCCACCTAACAAACCCTGTCTGGAACTGATGCTCTGCCAATCTGGGGCCATGTTTGCAACAGAGCTATTTTTAGTGCCTGAGGCAGAGACTCCATGGAGCCATCTTAGCACCAGAGCAATGTGCTCAAAGCAATCAAGACACAGCTTTGGGAGACGAAGAGAGAGAGAAGAGAAGAGAAGAGAAGAGAAGAGAAGAGAAGAGAAGAGAAGAGAAGAGAAGAGAAGAGAAGAGGGGAGGGGAGGGGAGGGGAGGGGAGGGGAGAGGAGGGGAGGGGAGGGGAGGGGAGAAGAAGCAGATGGTCGTTTCACCTGTGTGCCATGACCAGGAATAGTATCTGGGACATCCACATACCCATGTGAAGCTCTAACACTGAACCAACTGGCCAGGGACCATGCCAGCATTCTAACTAATGTAAGTGACAAAATACTCCTAAAAAATTATATATATGCACTCTAACAATTGTTATAGTAATAGCTGGAGTTTAATACGTGCACACAAGCTTCAAATTAGCACATTTTACTACTAATCTTTTCATATACATCATAGTCCACAAGTAAGTTAATTCAGAAAACTCCCAGTTATGTAGCTAACTCATATACATGCAGTCTCAGATATACATGTTTATTCCACAATAAGTTTATGAAGATTCAGGAATCATTCCAACCCTCATTATTTCTGCATTCCTTCATTGAAACAATAGATTTAAAATAAATAGCAGCAGGATATTGATTTTAAAAAAGAAACAAATATGTTCATTTGAGTCATCATCCCACTGAATTTTTATTTGTGTCAAAATGTAAATCATGAAAAAGAACAACTGCAAGATGTAGTAGTTTTGATTGGAATGTACAAGTTTTAATTTACAAATTATTTTAACTAAGTTTCAATCATAGCTTTAAAACTGAAATATTCTTTTCAATGATCCTTATTTCTCATTTGATTGATACTGAACTCTAATAATATTCATTATTTCCAGAGACCAGTGAATAAGTAAAGTCTTTCCCCTTTTCTTAAAAATTTATATTAATATAATTAATTAAAATGTATCAATCTTTTACTTTTATTTGTAAATAACATTTTATTTTTTATTGTTCACTATTTTCTGGCAAAAATATATATAAATATGAGCTCCAATAAAAACATTTCTATCATCTGCATTTCTCTTATGGCCATGATTATCACACATTTTATTTCATATGATATAATTTTAAAGATAATTTTGTCATAGGAGCAGGGGGTCAAAAAAATTACATGCTCTGAGTACAAATGTACTATGTACACCACTGGCTTTCTGGAGTGTTCTATATCACTCTCTAAACCTTTGTCTGAGTCTCAGTTCCAACACAACTTTGCATCAAAATTGTGCACCGGCTTAGAGTGGTAGATTCTAAGATTACTAAAAGAAAATAACTCCAATGAAGGGATAGAAAGGAGAGAAAATGACAACCAAGATGTGCATTTATTCTTTCTTTCCTTCCTTCTTTCTTTCTCTCTTCCTTTCTTTCTTTCTTTTATACATTCCATAATGAGCTAGCAAGCTCTGGCACTGTGCCCAGCACTAGTTTAGGCACTGAGAATACAGCTGAGATATGTGTCATACCCCTGAGAGCTTAGACTGTAATGCAAAAACATAGACAATTAATAAACATAATGAACAGGTAAATTATATCATATGTTAGAAGGCAATAACTGCTATGGAAAAAATAAGCACAACATGTTATGGGAGATCAGAAATGCCAGGAGGCTGTAGTCTTAAATAGGGGGTCATTGGTAACATGACTTTTGATCAAAGACTTGAAGGAGATGAGAATTATAGTGTGCCCTTCCTTGCCCCTGATCCTCATCCACAGGGAATGTGAGTCCAGGATGCCTCTTTGTAGGCTAATTGATCCTCCTGGTCCCTGAACTCTTTTTTTTTTTGAGACTATTATTATATTTATTCTGCTTAGATCTTTTCTCAGTAAAATGTCTTAAGATTTCTTTGTCTCACTGGAAGGCTTTTAACTTCTCAACTCTATTTTGAAGTATCCTTCAAGAGTTGCACTGTCAGCAGCAAGGTGGAAAGAATCAAGGTGGGACCAATTTTTACCCACATGGCCCACTTAAAGCTGAATTTGAGGTCAGGATTAAACAAACATAAAAACATTATTTCCTAGCAATGTAGAAAAATCTGTTTAAAAGTTTTCACTGGCCTAACGAGGCAGTGGCACAATGGATAGAGCATCGGACTGGGATGCAGAAGACCCAGGTTCGAGACCCCCAGGTCGCCAGCTTGAGCACAGGCCCATCTGGCTTGAGCAAAAGCTCGCCAGCTTGGACCCAAGGTCACTGGCTCCAGCAAGTGGTGGCTCGGTCTGCTGAAGGCCCGCGGTCAAAGCACGTGTGAGAAAGCAATCAATGAACAACAATGGTGTCACAATGGCAACAAAAAACTAATGATTGATGCTTCTCATTTCTTTCTGTTCCTGTCTGTCTGACCCTATCTATCCCTCTCTCTGACTCTCTCTCTGTCCCTGTAAAAAAAATTAATAAATAAAACATTTAAAAAAAAAGTTTTCACTGATATTTGCTAACACTGAGTATCTTGCCAGTGCTCAGAGCTTTGAACTGGTCATCTCCCAGGATGTCCATCCATACTTCAGAAATGCCAATTTAAATGCATGTATTACAAATGCCTTCTTCCCCTTAAGATAGCCAGCTATGGATGCACAGCAAGCTTTGTATTGCATATAATATATGAGCTCTTGACAGCTCCTACCCCAGCAAGTCCTAGGAGAAGCAAATGGTATCTCCCTACTTGACATAATTTAAGAACACTACAAAGCTTGTCTTGACTCCATCATCCACAAAGTTTCCCCACCCAAATTCTGATGACTTAATATTATTAATATGGGGAAAAGATTATACAATAAGAGTTGATTGTTAAAATGTAAAATTCATACACATGGGAGATTGTTGCTATCTGGTCAAGATGGCGAAGTAGGTAAACACTCTTCTCTCCTCCTCCTAGTTAAACAGAACTCCTTTGACTAAAGGTATAGAGAAGAAGCCTCTTGAAGACTAGTAGGAAGGGCACAAACAAGGAAGGGGATGACCCCACACCCACATGTAGCCATTAAAAATCAGAAGGGATGTTTCAGCTGCAGAGGTCCCCCCTTAAAGAGTGAAGGAGTCTAGCCCCACACCAGGTCCCCCAGCCCAGGGTTCCAGTGCCAGGAAAAGAAGTCTTCATAATATGTAGCTGTAAAAACCTGTTGGGCTTGTGACTGAGTAAGACAGAGGACTGCTAGAGACCAGGGCGTTCCTCTTAAAGGGCCCAAGCACAGACTTACTCTCTGACACTCACTCATTTTGAACTCCACTGCTGAGGAAGCAGCTTGAAAATCATTATGTGCCAGGAGCATATGTGGCAGGACCTGAATTGTCTGGCTTCAGGACGAAGCTGGAGGGGCAGCTCTCTCCCAGACAGAAGTCTGGCAGAGGTCATTGCTCCTTTGTTGAGGCCTCCCAACACCAAGCCTGCAGGCCACGCAGGAGCCAAGTCTAAGTCTCCATCACCTGGCTATCAATGTTCTTTCTGCCTTGGTGATTCCCTAAGATCAACCACCCTGCCCAACTTGCAGGCTCTCCCAAACCCCTTCCAGTAGGAGAATTTCTATACAAACAGTCTGTGTTTACTCCTCCTAAACACTTTACTAAAATCCATCAAAGGTTCAGAAACCCCAGACAAGCACTGTCTGTCCTCAGCATGCCCTGTAACTCTTGCTAAGCTGCCCAAGTCTGGCACTAGTGGAAACAAATTTGGATTCACAGCTTGGCCTCTCCCAGGCACCTCCAAGCCCAGCACAAGCTGCACCATCTGCAGATCACTTTGTAGCTCGCATCAAGTGACCCCTGGCAAGGCACAGGCAGCATCTGACCTTGGCCTGCACCAGAGTCCCTCCCAAGAAACCCAGAATAAACACAACCAATAGCCACCTTCAGCCCACAACAGAGCACTATCCAACCAACTCCACAAACAAAACATACAAAGGAAAAATTTAGCAAATATCACAGCCCCTCTAAAGCAAATCCTGCTCCCTTGGGTCAGCCCACACACAACAGCCCCTCTGCTATAGCAACAGACAGTCCTCAGACAATCAGCCTGAGGGTCAATCCCTCCCACTGATGTGCCAACAGCAATCAAAACTCAACTAGAACAGGAAAGCACATACAACCCACACAAGGAACACATCTGAAGCACCCAAGTCAGGTGACAAGGAGACAGTACCACAGGGATCCACAGGACACCTACTATATAAGTCCACTTTACCAAGACCAAGAAATATAACAGCCCTACCTACTACATAGAAACAAACACAAGTAAAAGCCAAAATGAGGAGACAAAGAAACATGTCCCAAATAAAAGAATATAACAAACTCCACAAAAAGAACTAATAAAATGGAGACAATCTCCCAGATGCAGAATTAAAAACACTGGTTATAAGGATGCTCACTGATTTTAGAGGAACAGTAGATGAACTCAATGAAAACTTTGAGAAAGAGATAAAAAAGAGGGTGGCAAGATGGCGATGGAGTAGGCGGACATTCCAACTTCCACCTCCCAGAACCAAAGTGGATTACAAATTAATTTTAAGAACAGACATCTGGAAAAACCAAATTCAGGCTAAACCAAGAGGAATCTATAACCAAAGATCACTGAAGAAGCCACACTGAGACTGGTAGGAAAAGCAGAAACGCGGAGAGGGCTTCCCAGCTCTCAGGAGCAAGAGGCAGCCCAGAGGGACTCACAAGCTGGTGGGTTTTACCAGAGAGGAGAGGGTCCTAGGCCCTAGGACCAAAGCCCCAGCCTACAGACCCAGAGCCTAGAAGAGGCGTACAGAGAGTATTTCACTGCAAAACAAGTCAGGATATTGTTTGTGAGAAAGAGACAGATTTCTCAGACCCAGGATTCATCTTAAAGGGATCGTGAAGAAAACCTCTTTCACAACCACTCACTTGGGGTTCTGGGGGACGGGGAGAGAGCTGAGAAGACCGGAGTAGCAGGAAGAGAGTGTAATCTAGGAGGCACAGAGAGAAACACTTTGAGGAAACACCTGGGCTGAGTCACTCCGCAAATCTAAAGTGAATATTTCTCCTAGAACCAGCAATACCAGCAAAGGGAAGCAGGTCACCAGACAAACAAGCTCTCCTGCTACAGTCAGAGCAAAGTCGCTTACAAGCAGGGAGCCTATCAGGGATACAGTATTGAGTGCTGAGGTCTGAGCTACAATGCCACCCCCACACAGCTGAGTGCTCACCAGAGGGAGGGTGGCAGGCGGCGCCGGACGTGGGAACATAATCTTGTCCACAGGGGCAGAAGCTATGAGCCGGCTGTGGCCCAAGCATGTGAAAGCAGTCCCGCACATGAGGGCAGGGTGGTAGCTGGGGAACATACCCAGGCTTGCAGCCCAGACCATGCCACAGCAGTCCCCCATGTGGGGGCCAGGCAGAAGCTGGGGGCCAGCCAAGGCTTGCAGGTCAGACGCATGAACACAAAACCGCCCAAGGGTTGCAGCCTGGAGGCATGAAAGCAGTCCCACCTGCGGGGGGCAGAGGCTGGGGGCCACCCAGGGTTTACAGACCAGGCACACCCATGCAATCCCACCCACTAAGGCAAGGCGGAAGCCACATTGGCCGTAGCTGCAAGCCTACGCTGACAACACCCATGCCTGAACAACTGACCGAGGCAACAGTGGTGGTGGCAGGCTTGTGTACAGACTGCACCTCGGGAACACAAAGGCCACACCCATTGGACTCCTGTGACCACACCCTTCTGAGGGCTTAAAAGAAAGAAAAATATAATATAAAATAAAATAAGGTTGGATAGAACAATACCTGAGGCTAAGGGGCAAGCCATATCCAATACCTTACCTAACCCCTAATTTATAGTACTGAGCCCAACAAGTAGCCACCAATAAGAGGTGGCAGGAAGCGTATCTCAGGAACCCAAACATTTAAATTAACAGCCTACAGGCCAAAAGTAGATAAAAGCCAACCTAAGTTGATATTAACAATGACAACTGGGCTCAGCAGAGGATGCCACAGGATCTGGATCGCCTGTTGCTCCAAAAAGGTAGATAAGGGCAAGTCATAGGCAGGAACCTCCACTGGTCTGCACCAGGCTCTGGCCAAGAAGGTCCAGGGAGGGCAAATCCAAATGCCAGACATGAAGAGCATCAGTTCAAGACCTAACAACCCTTGTTAGAGTGTCTTCTTAAGGAAGGGCTCCTCACACCTGACTCAGTTAAGATATAGAAAATGGAAAAGAGGTTCTACTAGTTAAGGAGACCACAACTCAAACAAGCCTGCAAAGCACAAACAGAAACAATGGGAAGACAGAGGAACGTAAGCCATATGACTCATAAGAAAAATTTCCAGAAAAAGATCTAGATGAAATGGAAGTAATAGATTACCAGATGCATAGTTTAAAATAATGATTGTTAGGATTCTTAAGGATCTTAAAGCTACAATGGATGGACTTAATGAGCAAATAAATAAATTGTAAGCATCGCAAAGGACACTGAAATCATTAAAAAAAATAAAAACAGAAATGACAAACACAATATCAGAAATGAAGACTACACTAGAAGGAATGAAAAGCAGGCTGGATGAAGCAAAGGATCTAATCAGTGACTAAGAGGACAAGATAAGCGAAAGGATGGAAGCAGACAACAAAAAGAAAAGAGTATCAGAAATTCTGAAGAAACTCTAAGAGAGCTCTGTATCAACATTAAGAGAAACAATATCTGCATAATAGGGGTTCCTGAAGAAGAGAAAGAACAAGAGATAGAGAACCTGACTGAAGAAATTATAGCTGAAAATTTCCCTAAATTGATGCAGGAAAGAGTCATACAGGTTCAAGAAGCAGAGAGAACCCCATTAAAAAAGAACCCAAAGAGACCTACACCAAGATACATTATAATGAAAATACTAATGCTAAGAGATAAAGAAAGAATATTAAAAGCTGCAAGAGAAAAACAGTCAATAACCTACAAAGGAGCCCCCATAAAAATGACATCCAAATTTTCAACAGAAAACACTTGAGGCCAGAAGGGAATGGCAAGAAATATTCAAAGTAATTCAGAACAAGAGCCTACAACCAAGACTTCTTTATCCAGCAAGGTTATTATTTAAAATTGAAGGAGAAATAAAAAGCTTCCCAGACATAAAAAACTCAAAGAATTCATCACAACAAAACCAATGCTGCAAGAGATGTTAATGGGGCCTACTATAGACAGAATTAAGTGGGGGAAAAATCTATAAAAGAAGAATGTAGATTTAAAGAAAAAAAATGGCAATAAACAACTACATATCAATAATAACCTTAAATGTAAATGGATTAAATGCTCCAATCAAAAGACATAGGGTAGCTGAATAGATAAGAAAAAGAACCTGTGCATATGCTGCCTACAGGAAACCAGCCTCAAAACAAAAGATACACATAGATTGAAAGTAAAAGGATGGAAAAAAATACTTCATGCAAATGGAAATAAAAGAAAAACTGGTGTAGCAATACTTATATCTGACAAAATAGACTTTAAAACAAAGACTATAGTAAGACATAAAGAAGGTCATTACATAATGATAAAGGGAGCAATCCAACAGGAAGAGATGACTATTATAAATATCTATGTACCTAATATAGGAGCACCTAAATATATAAAGCAGACTTTGATGGACATAAAGGGCGGGATCAACAGCAATACTAAAATAGTAGCGGATTTAAATACCCAACTAACGTTACTAGATAGGTCCTCAAGAAAGAAAATTAATTTAAAAAAAGCAGAATTAAGGGACACAGTAGATCAATTGGATTTAATAGATATCTTCAGAACCTTTCACCCTAAAGCAGCAGAATTTACATTCTCTTCAAGTGCTCATGGTACATTCTCTAGGATAGACCACATGTTAGGGTATAAAATGAGCCTCAACAAATTTAAGAAGATTGAAATCATATCAAGCATCTTCTTGGATCACAATGGCATAACACTAGAAATCAACTACAATAGAAACATTGAAAAACATTAAAATACTTGGAAACTAAACAGCATGTTATTAAATAATGAATGGGTCAACAATAAGACCAAGAAAGAATTTAAAAGTTTCCTTGAAACAAATAAAAATGAACATACAACAACTCAAAATTTATGGGTCATAGCAAAAGCAATCCTGAGAGGGAAGCTCCTAGCACTACGAGCATGTCTTAAGAAGCTAGAAAAAGATCAAATAAACAATTTACCCCACATCTAAAAGAACTAGAAAAAGAACAGCAAGTAAAAACCAGAGGAAGTAGAAGCAAGATGGCGACGGAGTAGGCGGACGTACCAACTTCCAACTCCCAGAAGAAAAGTGGATTGTAACTCAATTTAAAGAACCATCATCTGGATAAACCAACTATGAACTAAACTAAGTGGACTCTTCAACCAAGGAACACAGAAGAAGCCACATTGAGACTGGTAGGAATAGCGAAAACGCGAAGAGGGCTGCCCAGCTCCCCGGAGCAAACGGCAGCCCGGAGAGACCCATGGGGCGGGAGGAAAGTTTGGCGGAGAGGGAGGGACCTGGGTCCCAGGAACCAAGCCCCAGCCTGCAGTCCCAGAGCCTAGAAGAGGTGTTTGGACAGTTTTGAGCTGTGAAACAAGTGAGGGAGCTCCCAGGCCTACAGTGTGGAGTATTAGGTCCCTTCCTACTCTGCTGAGGGCTGCTTAAGGGTTTGGGGCGACAGGACGCTGAAACATGGTTCTGTCAGCGTGGGCAGAGGCCAAGCCGGTGGGAGAGCGGTCTAGCCCAGAGGGTCGGAGGGGACGCGCAAAAGAGGTCCAGAAGCTGCGGGCCCGCCTTTAATCTCACTTACGGAGACAAAGCGGGAGGCCAGGAATGGGCAGGCCCTGCGCAAGCCGGCCCTGACCGTGGGGACCGCACTAGGACCAGGGACGGGCAGGGGCTCGCGGGTGAGCTGACGCTACCAGCCCCCCACCCCCCGGACCGGAGAAACTGCAGTTGGCCAGTATACGTGCACGAGCGGGCTTGAGTGCAGGAACGGGGTAGACCCCGAGACAAGTGGAAGCTCGCAGCTGAGCTCACACTACTATCCCCACGCGGCCGGAGAAACCGCGGATTGCATTTATACGTGCACGAGCGGGCTCCGAACGCGGGGGCGGGGTAGAGTCCGGGACGAGCGAAAGTACGCAGCTGAGCGGAAGCCAGCAAACACGCCCGCCCCAATAAAACTTGGTTTCCGACCCTGCACAGAAGGGCCCTGGCCTTGAGGGTGGGGCTAAACCTCCGGACGGGCAAAAGCTTACAGCTGAGAGCACGTCAAAAGCCCCGCCTAACCCGTGGAACTGTAGCGAGCAGGCTCCGACTGCTGGTTCTGGGCGGAAGTCCGGAAATAGTCTGGGTCCACAGCTGAGCAAAGGTGCTCACCTCTACCCTTGGTGCTAAATCTTGTGGCTTCAGTGACAGCCCCTCCCTCGGAGGAGAGGCAGAAATCACAGCAAAAGCCACAGTGGGCCGGCGCTGGCAACGCTCATACCCAAACACCCTAGGCACCGGCAGAGGGGGTGGGGGGCCTGCAGACAGACCACACCTAGAGAACACAAAGGCAACACCTACTGGACTCCAGTGGCCACAACTTGCTTATACACAAAAAAAATGGGCAGGCAGAGGAATGCAAACCAAATGAATCAAGAGAAATCCCCAGAGAAGGACCTGAATGAACCAGATATAACCAAATTACCAGAAGCAGAATTTAGAATAATGATAGTTAGGATGTTCAAAGAAATTAGAGCAACAATGGATAGTCATTATGAACACCTAAATAAAGAGATAACAAGTATAAAAAATGAAATTGAAATAATAAAAAAGAATCAGACAGAAATGACAAATACAGTATCAGAACTGAAGACCACAATGGAAGGAATTAAAAGCAGGATGGATGACGCTGAGCATCGAATAAGCGAGTTAGAGGACACAATAAACAAAGGCACAGAAGCAGAGAAGAAAAAGGAAAAGAGACTTAAAAAATGTGAGGAAACTCTAAGGGAGCTTTGTGACAACATGAAGAGAAACAACATTCGCATCATAGGGGTGCCTGAAGAAGAGGAGAGAGGACTGGAAATAGTAACTTTGTTCAATCAAATCATAGCAGAAAACATTCCTAAATTAAGGCTGGGAAACACTCCACACATTCAAGAAGCACACAGAACTCCATTAAAGAGAAACCCAAAAAGATCTACACCAAGACACATCATAGTTAAAATGCCAAAGCTAATGGATTAAGAGAAAATTTTAAAAGCTGCTAGAGAAAAAAAAGGCAATCACCTACAAAGGAGCCCCCATAAGGATGACATCGGACTTCTCAACAGAAACACTTGAGGCCAGAAGGGAATGGCAAGATATAATCAAAGTAATGCAGAACAAGAACCTACAACCAAGACTACTTTATCCAGCAAGGCTAACGTTTAAAATTGAAGGAGAAATAAAGAGCTTCCCAGAAAAAGAAAGCCTCAAGGAATTCATAAAAACCAAACCAATTCTGCAAGAGATACTAAGGGGCCTCTTGTGAACAGTTTAAAGGGAGGAATGAATAGAGCAAAAGAAGAATACAGCTTTAAAGAATAAAATGGCAATAAATAACTACATATCAATAATAACCTTAAATGTAAATGGATTAAATGATCCAATCAAAAGACATAGGGTAGCTGTATAGATAAAGAAACAGGACCCATACATATGCTGTCTACAAGAGACACACATTAAAACAAAAGATGCTCATAGACTGAAGGTAAAAGGATGGAAAAAAATATTTCATGCAAATGGAAATGAAAAAAAAAGCAGGGGTAGCAATACTTATATCAGACAAAATGGACTTTAAAACAAAGGCTGTAGTAAGAGATAAAGGAGGACACTACACAATGATAAAGGGAACAATTCAACAGGAAGATATAACTATTGTAAATATCCATGCACCAAATATAGGAGCCCCGACATACATAAAGCAGACTTTGATGGATATAAAGGGCGAGATTAACAGCAATACTATCATAGTAGGGGATTTCAATACCCCTCTGACAACACTGGATAGATCCTCAAGAAATAAAATTAATAAAGAAACAGCAGACTTAAAGGAGACACTAGATCAACTTGATTTAATAGATATCTTCAGAACTTTTCACCCTAAAGCAGTAGAATATACATTCTTCTCAAGCGCTCATGGTAAGTTTTCTAGGATAGACCACATGTTAGGACACAAAAATGGTCTCAATAAATTTAAGAAGATTGAAATCATATCAAGCATTTTCTCTGATCACAATGCCATGAAACTAGAAATTAACCACAAAAGAAAAAATGAAAAATACTCAAACACTTGGAAACTAAACAGCATGTTATTAAATAATGAATGGATTAACAATGAGATCAAAGAAGAAATAAAAAAGTTTCTAGAAACAAATGATAATGAGCATACATCAACTCAAAATCTATGGGACACAGCAAAAGCAGTTCTGAGAGGGAAGTTTATTGCACTACAGGCATATCATAAGAAGCTAGAAAAAGCTCAAATAAGCAACCTGACCCTGCATCTAAAAGAACTAGAAAAACAACAACAAATAAAACCCAAGACAAGTAGAAGGAAGGAAATAATAAAGGTCAGAGCAGAAATAAATGACATAGAGGCTAAGGAAACAATACAGAGGATCAATGAAACAAGAAGCTGGTTCTTTGAAAAGGTAAACAAGATTGATGAACCTTTAACTAGACTCACCAAGAAAAAAAGAGAGAGGACTCAAATAAATAAAATTAGAAAGGACAGTGGAGAAATAACAACGGACACAACAGAAATACAAAGCATTGTAAGAAAATACTATGAAGAACTATATGCGAAAAAATTAGACAGCCTAGGTGAAATGGACAAATTTCTTGAATCATATAACCTTCCAAAAATCAATCTGGAAGAATCAGAACACCTAAACAGACCAATTACAACAAATGAGATCGAAACAGTTATCAAAAAACTCCCAAAAAAGAAAAGTCCTGGGCCTGATGGCTTCACAAGTGAATTCTATCAAAAATTCAAAGAAGAACTAACTCCTATCTTTCTCAAGCTATTTCAAAAAATTCAAGAGGAAGGAAGACTTCCAAACTCCTTTTATGAGGCGAGCATAATTCTGATCCCAAAACCGGGCAAAGACAACACAAAGAAAGAAAATTATAGGCCTATATCCCTGATGAATTTAGACGCTAAAATTCTCAACAAAATATTAGCAAACCAGATCCAGCAATATATGAAAAAAATCATACACCACGATCAAGTGTGATTTATTCTGGAGAGGCAAGGCTGGTTCAATATTCGCAAATCAATCAATGTGATTCAGCACATAAACAAAAGGAAGAACAAAAATCACATGATAATTTTCAATAGATGCAGAAAAGGCATTTGATAAAGTCCAGCACCCATTCATGCTCAAAACTCTCAGTAAAGTGGGAATACAGGGATCATTCCTTAACATGATAAAGGCCATCTATGATAAACTGACAGCAAACATCATACTAAATGGACAAAGATTAAAAGCAATCCCCTTAAGATCAGGAACCAGACAGGGTTGCCCACTTTCACCACTCTTATTCAACATAGTTCTGGAAGTCCTAGCTACAGCAATCAGACAAGAAGAAGAAATAAAAGGCATCCAAATTGGAAAAGAAGAAGTAAAACTGTCACTATTTGCAGATGATATGATATTGTATATTGAAAACCCTAAAGTCTCAGTCAAAAAAATACTGGACCTTATAAATGAATTCAGCAAGGTGGCAGGATATAAAATTAATACTCAGAAATCAGAGGCATTTCTATACACCAACAATGAAATATCAGCAAAAGAAATTAAGGAAACAATCCCCTTCACTATTGCAGCCAAAAAAATAAAGTACCTAGGAGTAAATTTAACCAAGGAGGTTAAGGACTTGTACTGGGAAAATTATAGAACATTGATAAAAGAAATCAAGGAAGATACAAACAAGTGGAAGCATATACCATGCTCATGGCTAGGAAGAATAAACATCATTAAAATGTCTGTATTACCCAAAGCAATTTATAAATTCAATGCAATACCAATTAAAATACCAATGACATCCTTCAAAGATATAGAATACATATTCCAAAAATTTATATGGAACCAAAAAAGAACACAAATAGCCTCAGCAATCTTAAAAAGAAAAAATAAAGCAGGAGGTATCACTCTTCCAGATATCAAGGTTTACTATAAGGCCATTATACTCAAGACAGACTGGTACTGGCATAAGAACAGGCACATAGATCAATGGAACAGAACAGAGGACCCAGAAATAAACCCACAGCTTTATGGACAACTGATATTTGACAAAGTAGGAAAGAACATACAATGGAGTAAAGACAGCCTCTTTAACAAATGGTGTTGGGAAAATTGGACATCTACCTGCAAAGAAATGAAACTAGACCATCAACTTACACCATTCACAAAAACAAACTCAAAATGGATAAAAGACTTAAATGTAAGATGTGAAACCATAAGCATCTTAGAAGAAAACATGGGCAGCAAGCTCTCCGACATCTGTAGCAGCAGTATCTTTGCCGATTTATCTCCACGGGCAACTGAAATAAAAGACAAGATAAACAAATGGGACTATATCAAACTAAAAAGTTTTTGCACAGCTAAAGACAATAGGAATAGAATAAAAAGTCAAACCACACAATGGGAGAACATATTCGACAGCACATCTGATAAGGGGTTAATAACTAAAATTTATAAAGAACTTATAAAACTCAACACCAGGAAGACAAATAACCCAATCAAAAAATGGGCAAAAGAAATGAATAGAAATTTCTCCAAAGAGGACATACAGATGGCCAATAGGCATATGAAAAAATGCTCAACATCACTAATCATTAGAGAAATGCAAATTAAAACCACAATGAGATATCACCTCACACCAGTCAGAATGGCACTTATCAGCAAAACAACACAGAATAAGTGCTGGCGAGGATGTGGAGAACAGGGAACCCTTCTGCACTGCTGGTGGGAATGCAGACTGGTGCAGCCACTGTGGAAAACAGTATGGAGATTCCTTAGAAAATTAAAAATCGAACTGCCTTTTGACCCAGCTATCCTACTTTTAGGAATATACCCTAAGAACACCATAGCACTGTTCGAAAAGAAGAAATGCGCCCCCATGTTTGTGGCAGCATTGTTCACAATAGCGAAGATCTGGAACCAGCCCAAGTGTCCGTCAGAAGACAAGTGGATTAAAAAGCTATGGTACATATATACTATGGAATACTACTCAGCCATAAGAAACGATGACATCGGATCATTCATAACAAAATGGATGTACCTTGATAACATTATACGGAGTGATATAAGTAAATCAGAAAAAAAGAAAAACTGAGAACAGCATGATTTCATACATAGGTGGGACATAAAAGTGAGAATATGAGACATGGACAAGAGAGTGGTGGTTATGGGGTGGGGGAGGGAGGGAAGAGTGGGATAGGGAGGAGGGGAGGGACACAGGGATAACCAGATTGAAGGTGACAGAGGACAATTTGACTTTTGGTGATGGGTATGCAACACAATTGAATGATAAGATAACCTGGAGATGTTTTCATTGTACATACGTACCCTGATTTATTGGTGTCACCCCATTAGAATTAATAATAATAAAATATATATATATATATATATAAAATAAAAAAATAAAAAACCAGAGGAAGTAGAAGAAAGAAAATAATAATGACATAGAGACTAAAAAAACAATACAGAGGATCAATAAAACCAAGAGCTGGTTCTTTGAAAAGGTAAACAAAATTGATGAACCTTTAACCAGACTCACCAAGAAAAAAAAAGAGAGGACTCAAATAAATAAAGATAGAAATGAGAGAGGAGAAGTAACAACTGACATAGCAGAAATACAAAGTATTGTAAGAAAATAATATGAAGAACTATGTGCCATAATCCACTCGTCCTCTGACGGACACTTGGGCTATTTCCAGATCTTCGCTAT
The DNA here is from genome assembly GCA_037038555.1 of Rhynchonycteris naso. Classification (NCBI taxonomy): domain Eukaryota; kingdom Metazoa; phylum Chordata; class Mammalia; order Chiroptera; family Emballonuridae; genus Rhynchonycteris; species Rhynchonycteris naso. Next base: position 58,840,934 of record CM072995.1, on the reverse strand, counting down.
TGTGAATAATGCTGCAACGAACATGGGGGCGCATTTCTTCTTTTCGAACAGTGCTATGGTGTTCTTAGGGTATATTCCTATAAGTGGGATAGCTGGGTCAAAAGGCAGTTTGATTTTTAATTTTTTGAGGAATCTCCATACTGTTTTCCACAGTGGCTGAACCAGTCTACATTCCTACCAGCAGTGCAGGAGGGTTCCCTGTCTCCACATCCTCGCCAGCACTTATTCTGTGTTGTTTTGCTGATGAGCACCATTCTGACTGGTGTGAGGTGATATCTCATTGTGGTTTTAACTTGGTACATATATACTATGGGATACTACTCAGCCATAAGAAATGATGACATCGGATCATTTACAACAAAATGGATGGACCTTGATAACATTATATGGAGTGAAATAAGTAAATCAGAAAAAAACTGAGAACAGCTTGGATTCATACATGGGCGGGACATAAAAGTGAGACTATGAGACATGGACAAGAGAGTGGTGGTTATGGGGTGGAGGGAGGGAGGGGAGGGTGGGATAGGGAGGAGGTGAGGGGCCCAGGGAAAACCAGATAGAAGGTGACAGAGGACAATTTGACTTTGGGTGATGGGTATGCAACAAAATTGAATGATAAGATAACCTGGAGATGTTTTCGTTGTACAATGTACCCTGATTTATTGGTGTCACCCCATTAAAATTAATTAAAAAAAAGAACTGTGTGCCATAAAAATAGACAACCTAGGTCAAATGGAGAAAGTCCTCCAAACATATAATCTTTCAAAAATTAATAGAAAAGAACCAGAAAACCTAAACAGACCAATTTTATCAAATGAGATGGAAAGAGTTATCAAGAAATTCCCAACAAACTAAAGTCCTGGGCCAGATGGCTTCACCAGCAAGTTTTACCAAATATTCAAAGAAGAACTAACTCCTATCCTTCTCAAGCTATTTCAAAAAATTCAGGAGGAAGGAAGACTTCCAAGCTCCTTTTATGAGGTGAGCATAATACTGATTCCAAAACCAGGTAAAAACATTACAAAGAAAAATAACTATAGACCAATATCCCTGATGAACATAGATGCTAAAATTCTCAACAAAATATTAGCAAACCAGATCCAGAAATATATGAAAAAAATCATATATTATGATCAGGTGGAATTTATTCTAGGGAGACAAGGCTGGTACAATATCCACAGATCAATCAATGTGATTCAACACATAAACAAAAGAAAGTATAAAAATCACATAATAATATCAATAGATGCAAAAAAAAAGCATTCGATAAAATCCAGCACCCATTTATGATCAAAACTCTAAGCAAAATGGGGATACAGGGATCATACCTCAACATGATAAATGCCATCTATGACAAACCCAAAGCCAACATCATAATCAATGGGCAAAAATTAAAAGAAATACCCTTAAGATCAGGAACAAGGCAGGAGTGCCCCCTTTCATCACTCTTATTCAACATAGTTCAGGAAGTCCTAGCCACAGCGATCAGACAAGAGGAGGGGAAAAAAGGCATACAAATTGGAAAAGAAGAAGTAAAACTATCATTATTTGCTGATGATATGATACTGTACATAGAAAACCCTAAAATCTCAGTTAAAAACCTACTGGATCTGATAAATGAATTCAGCAAGGTGGCAGGATATAAAATCAATATTCAGAAATCACTGGCATTTTTATACACCAACAGTGAACTGTCCGAAAGAGTACCTAGGAGTAAATTTAACCAAAGAGGTTAAAGACTTATACTTGAAAAATTATAAAACATTGTTAAAGAAAATCAAGAAAGATACAAACAGGTGAAAACATATAATGTGTTTATGGACAGGTAGAATAAACATCGTTAAAATGTCTATATTACCCAAAGTAATCTATAAATTCAAAGCAACTCCTATTAAAATACCAATGACATACTTCAAAGATATAGAACAAATATTCCAAAATTTTATAGGGAACCAAAAAAAAACACGAATCGCCTCAGCAATCCTGAGAAAGAAGAATAAAGTGGGAGGTATCACACTTCCTGATATCAGGTTATACTACAAGGCCATTGTATTCAAAACAGCTTGGTACTGGCATAAGAACAAACATATAGATCAATGAAACAGAACAGAGAACCCAGAAATAAACCCATATCTTTATGGAAAATTGATATTTGACAAAAAAGGTAAGACCATACAATGAAGTAAAGACAGTCACTTTAACAAATGGTGTTGAAAAAATTGGACAGGTACTTGCAAAAAAATTAAACTGGATCACCAACTTACACCATTCACAAAAGTAAACTCAAAATGGATAAAAGATTTAAATTTAAGTCATTCAACCATAAACATCTTAGAAGAAAACATAGGTCAGGGGTCGGGAAACTCTGGCTTGCGAGCCAGATATGGCTCTTTTGATGGCTGCATCTGGCTCGCAGACAAATCTTTAATAAAACAAATAATAATGTTAAAAATATAAAACATTCTCATGTATTACAATCTATTCATTTCCTACCGCTCATGTTCATGGTTGCGGGTGGCTGGAGCCAATCACAGCTGTCCTCCGGGACAACACCAAATTTTTATTGGATAATGCGAAAAGTACAGGAGTCATTGTGAGGTCAAGAAGTAAACATCCCTCCTTTTAATCAAGTAGTCAGGAGCTAATTGCAGAAACCCTTTTGATAAAGAAGATGGCTAAAACAAAAAAAAAAAAATGAGGAGTATCGTACTTTTCAGCAGGAATGAACAAAGGAATTCACCTTTGTGAAGAGAGCAGGTTCTGCAGTGTGTCTAATACGCAATGATAAAATTGCATCAATGAGACGGTCAAATATAAAGCAACACTTCAACACACGCCATACTACATTTGCATTGAAATATCCAGTGGGGGACAACTGAAAGAAAGCATGTCAAGAGCTACTCTGCAGAGAGCAAGCTAGTCAGCAGCAACTCCGTCTTTGGACCCAACAAGGTGATTGAAATTCAGCTAACTTTGCTAGTGCTTTAGTAATTGTGAGAACCAGAAAGCTATTCACAGATGGGGAGTATGCCAAAACATTTATGCTTGATGTTGCCAAGGAACTTTTTGATGACTTTTTGGATAAAAACAAGATAATCAAATGAATAAAAGAAATGACTCTGTCAGCAAGAACTGTTCACGACCGTACCATCATAATGCAAATTAAATTGAGGCAACAAGAGTGAAGGACATAAATGCAGCACCATTCTTTTCTCTTGGCTTTGGATGAGTCAACAGACGTAAGCCATTTATCCCAGTTCAGCATGATTGCAAGGTATGCTGTCGGTGACATACTACATGAAAAAAGTCTTGCTGTTTTGCCTATGAAAGAGACAACAAGAGGGGAGGATTTATTCAAGTCTTTCACTGAGTTCGCTAAAGAAAAAATCTACCAATGAATAAACTTATTTCGGTGTGTACTGATGGTGCTCCGTGCATGGTGGGGAAAAACAGAGGATTCATAGTGCTTCTTCGTGAACATGAAAAGAGATCCATACTAAGTTTTCACTGCATCCTACATCAGGAGGCACTTTGTGCTCAGATGTTTGGCGAGCAGCTTGGTGAGGTGATGCCGCTGGTCATTCAGGTGGTCAACTTTATTGTTGCCTGAGCTTTAAATGATCACCAGTTTAAAACACCGCTGGATGAAGTTGGGAAGAATTATTCTGGTCTGCTTCTGCACAGCAATGTGCATTGGTTGTCAAAAGAGAAGGTGCTCAGCCATTTTGCGGCTTGCCTGAGCGAAATTCAGACTTTTCTTGGAATGAAGAAAGTCGAGCACCCTGAGTTAGCTAACACTGAATGGCTCTTGAAGTTCTACTATCTTGTGGACATGACTGAACATCTGAACCAGCTCACTGTGAAAATGCAAGGCTTTGGAAATACAGTCTTATCCCTAAGCAGTGTTTGCATTTGAAAACAAGCTGGAACTTTTCATGGTCAACATTGAAACAGGTCGTTTACTACACTCTGTAAAACTGGGAGAGTTTAAAGAGGCATGCACAGCAAGTGATTCTCCTCAACATCTTGATCTCCAGCATCTAGCGGGCTTCACATCTAATCTTCTGCAGTCATTCAAAACGTGCTTTGGAGAATTTCATGAGCACACCTGTCTTTTCAAGTTCATCACCCATCCACAAGAGTGCGCAGTGGACAGCGCCAACCTGAGTTACATCTCCTGTGTCTCTGTCAGAGATTTTGAGCTACAAGCTGCTGACCTGGAGGCCTCATACATGTGGGTGAATAAGTTCAAATCACTGAATGAAGATTTGGAAAGACTTGCAGGACAGCAAGCAGAGTTGGCGAGCAAACACAAGTGGGGAGAAATGAAAAAACTTCAACCCGCAGATCAGCTGATTGTCAAAACTTGAAACGTGCTTCCCGTCACATACCACACACTGCAGTGTGTGAGTATTGCTGTGCTGACAATGTTTGGCTCTACGTATGCATGTAAGCAATCTTTCTCACATCTAAAGAACGTTAAGACCAACCTACAATCACGTTTAATGAATGAAAGTCTCAATGCCTGCATGAAGCTTAACCTCACCATGTATCAACCAGACTACAAAGCCATCGGCAAAACCATGCAACACCAGAAGTCGCATTAATTGTAAGAAACACAATGTGTCCATAAAGTCATGGTGCACTTTTGGCTGGTCACTTTACGAACACACTGTACTTTATTCATCATTGTTTAGCAACAGTATAACAATGTTATTAAAAAGAATTCAGAGACTTATTGTACTTTAAAAGTGCTGCTCTTACATAAAATGCACACATTTACTTGTATTTAGTGTTAAACATATTTTATGGCTCTCACGGAATTACATTTTAAAATATGTGGCATTCATGGCTCTCTCAGCCAAAAAGGTTCCTGACCCCTGACATAGGCAGTAAACCCTCCAACATCTCTCGTAGCAATATTTTTGCTGATTTATCTCCACGGGCAAGTGAAATAAAAAACAGGATGAACAAATGGGACTATATGAAACTAAAAAGCTTTTGCACAGCGAAAGACACCATTAACAAAATAAAAAGACAACCCACAAATGGGAGAATATATTTGCTAATATGTCTGATAAGGGGTTAATAACCAAAATTTATAAAGAACTTGTAAAACTCAACACCAGAAAAATAAACAATCCAATCAAAAACTAGGAAAAAGAAATGAGTAGACACTTCTCCAAAGAGTACACACAGATGGCCAATAGGCATATGAAAAAATGTTCTACATCACTAATCATTAGAGAAATGCAAAATAAAAGCACAATGAGATATCGCCTCACTCCAGTCAGAATGGCACTCATCAGCAAAACAACACATAGTAAGTGCTGGCGAGGATGTGGAGAAAAGGGAACCCTCCTGCACTGCTGATGGGAATACAGACTGCTGTAGCCATCTTGGAAAACAGTATGAAGATTCCTCAACAGGTTAAAAATGTAACTGCCCTTTGACCCAGCTATTCCACTTTTAGGAATATATCCTATGAATACCAAATCACTGATTCAAAAGAAGAAATGCACCCCCATGTTTATTGCAGCATTGTTTATAATAGCCAAGATCTAGAAACAGCCCAAGTGTCCATCAGTGGAGGAGTGGATTAAAAAGCTGTGGTTCTTATACACAATGAAATACTATGTGGCCATGAGAAAGAAGGAAATCTTACCTTTCGTGACAACATGGATGGACCTGGAAACTATTATGCTAAGTGAAATAAGCCAGGTAGAGAAAGAAAAATACTATATGATCTCACTCATTTGAAGAATCCAATGAACAAGGTGAACTGAGCAATGGGACAGAGGCATAGATGGGGTCAAAGGACCAGAGGGAGATTGGTCAGAGGGAAAGTAGAAGAGTAGATGAGATCAGAGGAGGGAAAGAGATTAGTGAAATTATATATACATAACCCAGCATTATAGAGAACAGGACAGCAAATCCCAGAGGAAAGCGAGGAATGAATTGTGGGGAGGGGGCTGAGGGGGAATAAGGGGGTGGGGGGAGATATTCAGTGGGACACTATGTAAACACAAATTAAAATCATAAGTAAACAAAAACAAAATAAAAGAAAAAGCAAAAACTGTGGGACAATTTCAAATAGTGCAACATACATGTAATTGGAATACCAAAAGGAGAAGAGAATGGAGCATAAGAAATATTTGAAATAATAATGGCTGAGTACTTTCCAAAAATAATGCAGATGGAAAACCATAGATCCATGAGGTGCACCAAGCAGAATAAACATCAAAAATTCTACATTTTTATGTCATATTCAAATGGCAAGAAAAAAAATACATGAGAAAATCTAAAAGAAAGCTAGAGAAGAAAAAAAAAAAAACCTTACCTATGGAGAAATAAGATTAAGAAATACAGCATATTTCTCATCAGAAACCATGCATGCAATAGAAGAGTGGAATTAAATTTTAATATGTTGAAAGACAAAAGTTGCCAACCTAGAATTCTATATCCTGCAAAATAATCCTGCAAAAGTGAAGAAGAAATAAAGGTTTTCTCAGACAACACACCAGTTAACTTCAGAAATATTAAAAGAAGTTCTTCAGGGAGAAAGAAAACAATACAGATCAGAAACTTAAATCTATATATATAAAGGAGGACAATAGAAAAAGAAAAATAAGATAAAATAATTTGTTTTTCTTATTCTTAATTGATTTAAAGATAATTTTACTTAAAGAAATAATAGTAACAGTGTGTTGGGTGATTGTAACAAGATAGATAAGTGAAATGAATGTCAGCAATGACATAAGGAATGAGAGGAAGGAACCATAAATACTGTATAAGTAGGTACCTGCTGTATACATGGAGTGTTATAGTATTATTAGAAAGTAGACATGAATTAGTTTAAAATGTATATTGCAAACTCTAGAGCACTGATTAAAAATAATTTTATAAAGCATAACTGCTAAGAGAAAAAGTAAAATGAAATCACACAAAATGGTCAGTTAAAACTGGAGAAGGCAAAAAAAAAATGGGGGAAAGTGAAAAAAGAAAACAGTTATAAAGATAGTAAGCATTAATATACAACTATATCAGATATCTCTTTAACTTTTAATGTTTTAAATACCCAAAGTAAAAAACAGCAATTGTTGAGGGAATAAGAAAGCAAGACCCAACTATACATTGCCTACAAGTTACCTACTTTAAATAAGAACAATAAAAGTTCACTGAGTGTCAGGAGTTTGGGGGCTCAAGGAAGAAAGATTGAACACAAAGTGCAATGGATTTTGGGGGGTGGTTAAACTATTCTGTATAATATTATTTTTGTAGATACATGACATCATAAATTTGTTAAAAATCCAATGGACTTTACAGCAAAAAAAAAAAAAAAAAAAAGGAATCATGAACTACACAAGGTAAAGTTGAATAGCAAACTGAGTTTAACTTTGGAATAACTACCCTGCCCCTCTTTAAGCATCTAGTGACCTCATTGTTGAGGTAGCCCAGTTTCCCCCAACACATCACCTAACCCAATCTACTGTGACCATGCCCAGCAACTCTGCTTTCCTGCTCATCTATCAGAATTATCTCTGCCCTATTTCTTCAGAACTATATGTTAATAATGGCAAGGCATTCATAGTTAACTGTTAAATTGTTCAAGTTATTATCAATTCCTGAGATACAGGAGCAGGACTCCTAAGCATAAAACTCTGACCCAAAGTGGTGATCGCTTAATGTTGGTGTTCACAGTTGATGGTAACAACACAGAATGAGAGGATGTTAGAAGAGATATCCAGGGCTGAGTAGAAGCTGGGTGTTTTCCATTTCTTCCTTCAAATTTTCATTGTGCAGGAGTAAAAGGCTAAAGTAGCCACACCATACTGGACAGTACATTGCCAGGGATCCTGGATCCCCTCCTACTTGGAACCCCCTAATAAAGCAAGACCTCTTGAACAATGTTGGCTCCTAATCATACTTCATCCCATTCCATTACCCAGGTGGCCACCCATGCACTGGGCTCGGACAAGTTCATCAGCTCCAAGAATAGGTGATCCCAATAAGGATGTATGTATACAACGTGGTGTGGGTATTTTAATCTTTCACTCCTATACACATGAAATTTTTACCCATTTGATCATCTTAATAAATTTTTCTCTTATCATCTTTCTCATTACATATGCATTACTATCTATCTCACTGGGGCATTTTGAGGTTTAATTAATAATATGCACTGATTTGAGCCTTAAGGGAAAAAGAGCTAAAGAAAATGCCTCGTGTGTATATCTGTACTATGGAGGATATAGTATCATGATAAATAGGCTACAACAGCATAAAATGAAAAGAGCTCTGGGCCAGACCAGGGAAGGGGATAATGTGGGGAACAGAGACATCAAAATTATACAAACCATGGTTAAAGAGATTAAGTAAGAGAAATATCTGCGCAAGAAAAATTAAATGTTATAAATAAGAAATATTTTAAATTATTATTATTTGGGGGGGGGACACAACCCTATATTTTCATTAGACAAGGCAACATATGAAAGTTCAAACCAAGAAACCTAACAGTAGTCATGCTAGATATTTTTCATTGTCTCTCCAAATACACTCTCCACCTCCTCCACCCTGCCCCAGGGGTCCAACCTTTATGGTCTACATTAAAGGGTGCCTTCACTGTGGCTTCTCAGAAGGCAGGAGAAAAGTGAGACAAGAGTAGTTATTTTCTTAGCTCCCTCTCTGCTGCGCTGTGTGTGGGAAATGACCACATTCCTCTAGCAAATGTCGTTGCTCCTGGCCAATCACCATCTCTTACACCCCCTCCTCAGGGGGCTTCAGTTATAACATGGCAGGATTCTATGGCTTTGCACCATTGCTGTTGGCTTTCTTTACCCTGTCCACATCTTTGAAACAGTCCCTTTGTTTGTTTTTGCTATCTGTTATTTGCCTAGATTGATTGATACAGGTACTATACACACACACACACACACAAAAATACTATAACATATATATTAATTTTCTGACAAGGACTTTCCAGTTTTAATGAAATAGATCTTACTTGCACAAAAGAGGTATAACTAGGATCCTCTTCCTCTGTGGATTCTCAATCGCAAGAGTAGGTAATGACTTTCTCTTCATTCTCCCTGCTCATTATACATGGCATACAATTATCATGGGATTATGGTGAGCCACATCTGGGGAGAATGCCATGAAGTGAGGGACTTGAGAAGTACAGGAATTCCTTGAGATCTGACAGTCACAGTTATGTCAACTCAAGCCCCTATAGGTGGCTTCCCAGTTATTCACAACCAAGAGATACAGTGTGACACACTTCAGTGGGGCCTCTCAATACCAAGAGGGGAGTTTGCATGATCATCCCAGTTCTAGCCCATTGCTCAATAAACACCTGTTGATCTCCTACTCCAGTTGAGAATACACAAGAACACAATCAGCCTTTATTAATGAACTCAGAACTACCTTCTAAGTTGTATTTCCTGAAAAACACAACCATTTAAAAGAACATCATTTAATATCAAGACATGTAGGTTACAATAACCCCAACATAAGGTACCTTGAAATGCTATACACAGACACCTGTTTTTTCCATTGCCAAGACCAACTAGTTGAGAGAGTTTTGTTTGTTTGAGAGAATGCTCAACTCAAAGCAAGCAGGAGTGGTTCTTTTACATCCAATTTCAAAAAAAAGAAAAACACCTGCATATCTCTCTGTGAAATCAAAGTGAGTCTTCAACCTGTGAAGTCAGTCGGAACATCACATTTAGGATTTTCCATATAAACAGCAAACAGGAGTGCACCCAGATGACCTTCAAAGCCATCAGCTAATGGACCAGAACCGGCACTAGACCCCTTGTCATAACTCTGCATTCGGTGTTCTCCTCTTTTCTCTTTGAATCTTGAACTCCTAGATCTTGCTCTTCATGATTCTTAAACATGTCCCTCCATCATGACACCATCTGTGCTGTGTCCCCCTGCCACCAACCTTGTAGCCCACAGCTTCTGCCCTCACTTCCCTGACTCTTTTCATCTCCATACTCAAGCCCAATTTTTCTCCTGTTGCCAAGTTCAAATGGCTCAGATCAATATGAGTACTCCAACCTGTTGTCTCACCTGTAAAATGAGGATAGAATAAAACTAAGCAGTATCAACCAGCTCTTTGAGTTCTGGTTTTATTATTGCTTTACTGCACTCCTCTGGTCTCTGGTAATAATCCTCTACATTTGTCCCCTTGGCATTGGCCAGACTTCAAACATTCATCTAACAACAGTTACTGAGTGCCTACAATGAGAAGAGCATAGTGCTAGGTTCTAAGAATACAACAGTTGTCCTTGCCCTTAACCTGTAATAGTAGTTACCACTTCCAAGCAGTTTCACATGCAGTGTTTAAATAGGGCTCATTGTATCCTCGTAACAACCCTATGACAAAGCACTACTGATTGATCCCATTATACAGATGAAAAAAACTGAGACACAGAGGTTAATAACATGGCCCAACTCACATAACTGGTAAGAGGCAGAATCCCGAATCAAATCTTGGTAGTCTGGTCCTAAGTGTTCAATAGTAACAGTGAAAAGTTCTTAAAGATATTAATAAAATACCAAACAGAAAGTTCTTAGCTCTGTTAAGATTTTCAGGATGAGCGTTTACATGAGTTCCAACATGCTTTCCACCCCCACCCCGTGTCAATGTCTTGGGCCCATTTGGAGCCATCATCACATGCTTTCAACCAAGTCATTTTTACCTCCAGCACACTGTGTGAAGGCCCAATACTCAACTCCAAGGAGCCACCATCAGTGAATCAACTCCTATCTTTGCTTTATTATTTTCTACATAACAAGATTGTTAGTTCATACAAATACTCCACCTGACACCATATTTTTCTAACTCGTTCTCATTGTCATGTTTAATCTCCCAACCAATCCTTTATGGGCACCTCCTGCCAAGGCCTGGTACAGCACATATCACACAGCAAGCAAAGTTTGTTAGTAACTCAAAAAATTTGCTTTATCCAGGGAGTCCACCAGAAATCATCCAAACTGGTCTGAGGACACTCACTCACCTTGATGTAGCAGAACCTCCCCCCATCAACCCCCGAGGGCTGAGTTGACAACATTTCTCCAATCAGCACACCGCACCCCTATCCCCTTCACTTTTATCTTGTCTTAAATGATTATAGAAACACCAAGCCTCTAAGGTAGTTAAAGTAACTTTTATTTTCTCATGGTTTCCAGCCCAGGCATTTATATTATCTTGTAAATTCAAAACTTCCCCAACAGTTAGAAGCTTTAAAAGTGCCTTTATAGGAATTCAAAATGCAGTCAAACTTCTGCCTTCAATGTTCTCTTTCCAGGGGAGGAATTTCCTCCCAGACTACCTGCTTCTAGTGCCCTGGGCATATCAGAAGACCTGCAGACCTAAGCAGGTTTGGGCTATTGTTCATCACTCATCATTGGAAGCAAGTTTGTGTTTTAGCTGGAGGTGCTTTCTGTAAACAGCAGTATTCTCAAGTGCCTTATCATGAATGCAATGATTCATCGCAAGGCAGAAAAGTGGCTTTATTTAGCACTGGCCAGGGGAGGAAAGACATCCTTTTACTCCATTTGCTAGAGAATCCGCAAAATTCTGTCTTGTTTGCCCCATGCAGCACTTCCAGTTATTCCTTTTCCTTTCTCCTCCTGTAAGAATTACATGCCTACATATTAAGGAAATACTCTCAAGTTGATGCTTTACCTGAATGATTTCTTCTTAATTGGTTCAAATGAAGTGCACTTTACCCCCCTCAGTCTAGTCTGCATGGTCCCCCAATAACTGATACATAGAAGATATTAACTAATTATTTAATTAATTTTGCTGAGTAATAAAGACAAAGAAAAAATAGCAGCAAGAACGGAGGGAGGTAAAGTTGGTAACTGCAAATGAAAAGCAATCAAGGTCATAGACTACATCTCTGTCTGGTGCATGAGCCACTGAGCCTTGCAGGTTTAACTCCTTCCTGTGGACTCAAGTGCTAATTACTGCCTCCCTGGCCATCAGCCTCTTGAGTTTTACCATTAGGAAATCTTTTAGAAAGCAGCAGCTTAGAGCAACTCACCTCCACTGCTGAAAAAATACAAGTCAACATACTTTGACCTCTGACAGTAGGTCAGCATATGTAATATATCAACTATCTACTGCCATAACAGCAGTGCATACCAAGCAGCTACACAGACCCCAGTAGCATTCAGTGATAAGCAGTTATTGTTTATTCTTGGGTCAGCCGGGGGTTGGCTAGCTAACTCTGCTCATCTTGGCCAGCTTTACTCACATGTCTATAGTCACTGGCTGTTGGTGAAAGCAGCTGGCCATAATTGGGATGACTGGGATGAGTTAGCTCTGTTTCTTGTGTCTCTTATTCTCTAGTAGCAGGTCATCCCAGGTATGGGTTCAAGGCAATGGAGGAAGAGCTTGCCATCAGAAATACACACAGACTTTTAAGACCTAAGCTCCGAGTTCAGGGCTCACCTCTACCTCATTCTATTGGCCATAGCCAGCCATGTGGCTGAAACCAAGAACAAGGAATCATGTCCTGCCCCTGGAAATAGACTGTAAGGTTAAATGACAAAGGGAGCGGTATAGGGGGAGATGGAAAATTGAGGCCAATGATTCAGCCTACTACAAATAAACTCACATAAAAATTAAAACTATGGTATTTTTAATTTAAAAAATTGAACCCAGACATATTTACAAGTACTAAACTAGGAAATCCATCTGAAAGAAGATGGTTATTTTTCTAATAAATGTTTTTCTAATAAAGTTTCTATTTCACATATTTTAACTCCACTCTTACTGTTATTATAATCAGTTAAATATTAGCTTGGGGTAGGTAACATTTCTTCTGAGAATGAATTAATCTCCTTCCTCTACGACCATTCTTTATTCAACTGGCCTGGTAAGACATCTTTATGAGTAAATAAAAGCTTTAAACATTATTGTGAGTCTCGGAGGATGGCAAATTTCTCTAATTTTTAGAGAGGAGAATTGAAATATCTCATGTGATAGAACAAAAATTATAAATAAATTAAAAATCTATTTCAGTATTTTATAGTAAATACCTTCATTTAACCATTTGACAAGGCAAATGCAAAAAGGTATCTGATTCTTAGATTTGTATTTCTCATCTGGTTCAATTAGGTAAGTTTATATTTTGGAAATATCAACCCATTTGTATCAGGACCAAGACTAAATCACTCTGCAATATCAGAAAACGTTTCAGATTAAAGGAGGTACAAATGAAATCACATCTCTACAGAAATCTGAATCGCTATTTCTGGGTTCACTGCATTTGACGGCTAAACTACCTACATTGTTTTTATCATACAAAAAAGAGACTACTTTAATTCTACATCCCTTAACCTTCTAGCAATGAAATAGTTCTAGAGAACATAATGAATATGAAAGGAGTCAGTGTTCAAATCACATTCATTTATAGTTAATTGGAAAGTTTCCTTTGCTGTTGAAGACCAGGCCCTTTTGACCTATCTATCAGCTGGTAGCTTTCACTCTGATGCCTTAATCTTCAAGTGGACATTCCCTTGATTCAATACAATTATGGTGACCCATGAGTAAATGTAGTCCCATAAGAGATATGCCATCATTACCCAGACTTATGGGTAGAACCACATCCATACATTTAGATAGTAGCTTGTGAACTGCCAGCCTCTTTTGCATGTTAATATAAATAATATTCTCAACATTAACTACCAAGAGGACAAATTTCTCATAACCGACTTTGTACTTCATTCTGTCAGATAATCTTCTTGCGATTTGATGACGATTATATGGTGAACAGCTTCCTCCAAGCTTTGTTTTTCTAGTGTGTTCTGCTGAAGGAGCTCAATCTGTTGTTTGTTTGGGGTGGTTACCACATTACATTGATTTAGGGACACCATTTTCCATTCTTCTGTCCTCCATGCTCTGTTAACTTATGCTGCATTTATTAAAACTCTTGGTTTTGCAGGCATGCTTCAATTTGTGGTAGCAAACTGATGAAACACGTATCTCCCCACTTCTTGTAAAACAGTGTCTAAAAACCGCTGCTGCTGTTAGCACGTCACCACACGACCAGTCAACTCCACATGAGAGGGTCTGCAGAATATTCCGATCAGGAAACACTACCCGAGGCACAGAATATATGTGAACTACCTTTTCAAATACAAACATGGAGGAAGTAAGTAGGACAAATGCATAAAAGAGGAACATATGTTTTATGCTACCAAATTATGCATCATTATTTTGAATAGCTAACCAAAGTATCTTATAGGTACTAAAGCTTCATTTAAATTTTAGTCCATTTGTGGGGGTTTTTTCAAATTCCCAAGGTCGGGGTGTGGGGGGAATAAAGCTGAACTTGAAAATCTGTTTCTGGGAGATACTGCAAACCATGGCCTCAGATTCCAGACAGTTCCAAACAAAACTTTCCAAGCTCCTGTACACTAATTTATGGTGTATCTGCTTTCACGTGCGAGGTCTGTGCTTTATTACAGGTCTCAGTGAGCCTATCAGGGCTTACAAAGGAAGGAAGTCTGAGAGAAGTTAAAAATACTTGACACTAAGCCAAGGAGCAATTAGTTAATATACAGAATAAGAAGACCCCCTGGAACTGCTGAAAATGAAGGTCATGGTCTGAACAAGTATGGGGACTGAAATGCCATCCTCAGAGTCCTCATGTTAAAACAAAATGTCTGATCCTACTTGAAGTTTCCCAAAGCCTGCATTAGAGAAGAGGTATCAGGTTCAGACACAGACAAGTACATACCTCCCAGTTTCACCCCCACCTCCCCTAGGAGCACGAAGTACTCTGTCCAGACTGACCTACATAGTCCTCGCACAGATCTTGTGCTTCTGACCTTCAAACCTCTCACACCTAAATTTTACCTATATTTTAAAGTCCAACCCATTTCTCACCTCCAACCTTCCCTGAATACTCTGATTCAAAGCTAGAGCTCTCCCTATAGAGAAATTACAGCTCTTAATTTTCTCTACCATCCATATACCTATCCTATGACTTATGTAAATATTCACTATTCCCCTCACAGGTTATACATTTCACAAGAGTAAAACCATGTCAGAATGTTCAACTCATCCTCTAAACTGCTAACAATGAGCTTTATTCAAGGTAAATCCATGACACCAATTTGTTTTTTATGCTTTTAATGTTTTATATGTTGCTTTTGATATTTTTCTTCTTACAAAAATAACACAGTGTCATCAATGCATACTCCCTTCAAATATAAATGGGAACATAAAAGCCATAACTTTCCTCCATGCCCATGCAAAAGTGCTTAGTTAATCAGTAGAAGAGGAAGAGTTTGTACCATTGACCCAGGTAGGTGGTTCAGGCTGTAGTGAAGTTTGAAATTTCCATATCATTTGTTGGAAGACCCAATTCAATCAAAACCTACTTTCCCTTAAAGGAGTGTTTCCCTGAGTGAGTGAACTCCACAGGACAAAACTTCAAAGAGAATGTGAGATGAAATAAGTCCCCATGTCAACTCTAAATTGAAGTCACACTCCCAGGGCATTTCCAGAGACTCCAGGTCCTCCTGAGGATTCCAGAGTGAGAAAGTAGCTTTCCTGAGCAACTGTTAACACTTTGGGCAAAGAACAGTGGTTATGGAACCTATCTATCCTCATAGTCACCTCAAACATTACAATCTTGCATAGAGGATGGAGGGAAATAAACCATCATGGTCTATAAACATCTGCATCTCTAAAATTTAGAGCCTAACCCATCTGAAAAGCTTTCTGCAACAGCCATTTTCAGGAGACATTTCCATCACGGATGCAGAAAACAGAGAAAGAATACAATTTAATTAAAACCCCAATAGTATTAAATACCATCCCTGTCATAACAGAAAGCGTGAGAAAGCCACAAGAGCCCCCATCTCAAAGATGAACAACCCCCAGTAGTATGAGAGGGCATCCCGGGAGGAACAAGACCAGCCTTGACCTCCAGCTGACCCACAAGCTCAGAGTTCCCCTCAAGGACTCTCAGTCCAAAGATGTAGCTTTTACCCCAGTTCTGTAAGTAAGTAGTCCTGTGCTTTTAGTAACAGCTCTTCTCTGCCTCAATTTCCTACTGTATAATATAGCATTAGAGGCTAATAGCAGTGAATATGCATCTTAGAATGGGAATTCACTAACCCTAAATTCAAACATCATCATTGACATTGACTTGCTATACGACCTTAGACAGGTTAACCAAACTCTCTTTGGTTTCCTCATCTGTAAAATGAAAGTAATGTCCATGGGATTATGGTGAAAATTAGGTAAGCTCATATATGGGTGGCAATAAACTTTAACTGTTATATCATCAACATTAGCAGTATTGTCATAGGGAGTTAGATAAGATTATCTTCTAAATGTTCATTTTGCTTCTAAGAGTTTATGGAGTAATAGTAGCAGATTTTAAAGAAAACCTCCATTTGATATCTAACTTTCACTGCCGTAGAGATAAATTTTATCATTCTGGACCACAATAAAAAGGCAAGACACATTTGTTGACTTTGGGGCATCACTGCTCAAGTATCAAGTACATTTTATTTTTAAAATTAAGAACATAAATAAGACTGAAAATGAGCCTATTTCAATGAAGTCCTTAAGAGTTCCTCTAGCCTGACCTGTGGTGGCGCAGTGGATAAAGCGTCGACCTGGGAACACTGAGGTCGTCAGTTCAAAACCCTGCACTGGTCTGGTCAAGGCACATATGGGAGTTGATGCTTCCAGCGCCTCCCCCCTTTCTCTTTCTCTCCCTCTCACTCTCTCTCACTCTGTGTCTCCTCTCTAAAATGAATAAAATAAAAAAAAGAAAAATTTAAAAAAAAAAAAAGAGTTCGTCTATTAGTGATCCTAACTTTCTCATTTAACTAGCTTTACTGATAGACTGATTATATGGGATCTAAAAGATGTGAATACCAAGTAGTGAGACAGATTTTGGCCTGTCTTCCAGGGAAGTCAGCAAAAAGTACTCCTTCTCACACTTACAGAAGGAAAATCATTTTTAAAAATTTTATAGCAAAAGGATTAATAACAAAAGTCAAGCCATGTTTTTCAGGGAGTCTCAGTTAACATGGTGATGTGTACACAGGTGTCTAAATCTCCTTCCCTCCTAGGTCCCAATAGAAATAATAAATGAAATGTAAAAATGTCAAAATAAAGCTTTACTTTTGACTTGCCTAATATTAGGCCTTCTAGTTTGGGGGATCATATAGTGATCTCATTGTAGATAGTTCCCACTTGTGTCTTTGGCATATAGCTTTTCCATCAGCCTTGATAATTCTTGCTTCTATTTCTTTGCTGTTATTTTCACAATGAATGCTTCAATCTTCATCCCATTCATTCATGTTTATCTCTTTTTTCAGCTTTATTGAGGTATACTTAATATACAAAAAGTTGCACATATTTAAATGCATACATTTTGATGAGTTTGGACATATGCATATACCTGCAGTACTATCACCACAAACAAAGTAATAAACATATCCATTACCTTGAAGAAATATCTTTGTGTCCTCTCATTTATGTATGTGCATATGTTTTAACAACACTTAGCATAAGATTTACCTTCTTAAGTTTTTAATCACACAGCACCATATTAACCATAGGCACTATATTATACAGCAGATCTCTATAACGTATTCATCTGAGTAGCTGTAATTTTATGCCAACTGTAAAACTACTTTTTTCACTCTTCCCCCATTCCTTAGTATCTACCCTGTGTTCTCTGCCTCTATGAGTTTCTATTTCTATTTCTATTTTTGATACCTCATATAAAAGAAATCATAGGTATTTTCCTTTTATGACTGACTTATTTCACTTAGTATGATGTTTGCCAGGTCTATCAATATTGCCACAAATGGCATGATTTTTTTTTAAGGCTGAATAATATTCCATTGTATGTATATACCCCCATTTTCTTTACCGATTTGTCTCTTCATGTACACTTGGGTTGTTTCCAAATCTTGGCTGTTGTGAATAATGCTGCAATGAATATGGGAATGCAGATATCTCTTCCAGATTCTGATTTCAATTCTTTGGCTATATGTATATCCAGAAGTCAGATTGCTGGATCATATGGTAGTTTTATTTTTAATTTTTTGAAGAACTTCCATACTGTTTTCCATAGTGGCTGAACACTTCAAAATATTCACCAACAGTGTACAGGGTTATAATTTCTCCATATAATCACAACACTTATCTTTTGTTGTTTTGATAATGGCCTTCCTATAGGGTGTCAGGGGAGATCTCATTGTGGTTCTCATTTCAATTTTTCTGGTGATTATTGATGTTGAGCACCTTTCCATATACTTGTTAGTCATTTATATGCCTTCCTGGGAAAAATATCTGTTCAAGTGCTTTGCCCCTTTTTTTGTAATTGAGCTATTTATTTTTTTGCTACTGAGTCATGGGAATTCCTTATGCATTCTAGAGATTAGCCCCATAGTAGGTCTATGGTTTGTAAATATTGTCTTCCCATTCTCTCAGTTGCCTTTTCACCTGTTGATCGTTCCCCTAGCTGTGAAGAAGTTTTTCAGTGTGTTATAGTCCCACTTGTTTATTTTTGCTCATTTCTTGTTCTTTTGGAGTCAAATCCATAAAGTCATTGCCAACACCAATGTCATGAAGCTTTCCCACTCATTTCTTCTAAGTTTTACAGTTTCAGGTACTATGTTTAAATTTTTAATCCATTTTGAGTTGATTTTTGTGTGTGGTATAGGATAAAGGTCCAATCTTGTCCTTTTACATAGAGTTATCCAGTTTTCCCAGCACCATTCCTTGAAAATACCTTTTCCCCATTGTGTATCCTTGGCATCCTTGTCAAACAACAGTTGTTCATAGATACATGAATTTATTACTGGACTCTCGATTCTATTCTATTTGCCTATATGTTTTTCTTTATTCAAATACCATACTATTTTAATTACTGTAACTTTTTAATATATTTTGAAATCAAAAAATGCTGTGTACTTCCTGATTATAAAATACATCACATTTTAGAATATCTAACTCAAGGATTTTTTCCTCATATAAAATCCTTGCCTTGCTGTTGCTGTCCACCTCGCTTTACTGCCCTAGAATATTGTCCCCAGTATTCAAATTGCACAACAGTGAAAAGTTTAATATCAGTGACTGTGCTCACATATCGTTGCAGTTATCTTCTACTTCAGTGTGATTTTCTCCCCCAACAGAACTATGCCTTTTAAGGATTAAAACTTTGCAGCTTTTTTAAGACCTCCACAATGTTTTCAACATTTCTTTGGATAAAGCAATTAATTAATTAATTAATCAAAGAATAGATGAGACAGCTACATATTTTTCCTCTATAACAGGCAATTATTATGGTGATAATGAAACAATGCTCCCCAAGATTAATTTTTCAGTTCACATTATGTAAATTTTGCATGTCAAACCAAAAAGAGCACCATTATTCTCAGCATACTGTAGTGACAAAAAATAAAAAATTCTAAAATAATTAAGACAAGCAAAATAATGGTCTCTGGAAAAGAAAATCAATGAAAGCCTTTTATAATGCTAACACCAGGGTTCAGATTCAACACCCACCTTGTAACAGAACTATGCTCAACTGAGATCCTATCATGAGTGGGGTTTTTTGAGGAAAGATACACTCTGACCTGTGATAGATCAGACTCCATGTAATAATAATGGATGGTCCCAGAAGTGAGGTTAATTCTATGGTTGTTGATTCTACTACACACCACATCTCAACACCTACATTAATCTTGACTTCCCAGAGGTCAAAACCATCCTTCTCAGAGCAGACATATGGGGCTTAGGGATATGGTGGGTCCTAAAGCCATCACGAAAGACCATGTGGTATCCAAGACGCCAGCCAAAAAAGAGATATACTCCTGAAAGTAGATGTTTTTCAGTTTGTGGAACCACCCACAAAATGGAAATGGTCAATTCATTTAGATAGGGAAGAAAATAGCTTCTAAACACTCTCTTAAAGAGAAAATAAAGTCAATTAATCAAATTTTTAAAAGTATAAATCTAATGTTTTAGATTTATAAATGGGTAAAAAGCAAACAAGTGTATCCTTTTATTTGGAGTCAAATCCTTTTATCTCGTCCAAACTGATAATGTGTAATTTCTCTATTAAGACCTGGGAAATGGAGCCTGACCAGGAAGTGGCTCAGTGGATAGAATATCGGACTGGGACACGTAGGAGGCAGGTTTGAAACCCCAAGGTCACCAACTTGAGCACGTTCTCATCTGGTTTGAGCACAGCTCATAGATGGAACCCAAGGTCGCTGGCTTGAGCAAAGGATCGCTAGCTTGGCTATAGCCCCCCCAGTCAAGGCACATATGAGAAAGCAATCAATGAACAACTAAGGTGCCACAACAAAGAAATGATGCTTCACATCTCTCTCTCTCCCTGTCTGTCTGTTCCTCTCTCTCTCTCTCTGTCTCTGTCACAAAAGAAAAAAGACTTGGAAAATAGAGACACTGATGAATAGTCCCTTAATAATGTGTAGTTTTCATAGATGACTTCAGAGATAAAGTGGTAACTTCTTAATTAATATATAAGGCACTAGAGCAGAGGCATTGATTTAGTTCTTTCATTTATCTTACACTTATCTTGTGTATCATTTATGTTCTGATGTATTGGCAACATTAATTGTAAATGATGCAATCTGATCTACTAAGAATAGTCCATGGAGTATGTCTCTTGGGAAGACAGGATTCCAAACATATTTTTATAATATTATTCTTTTTCTTTTTTTTCATTCTAATGGTGTGACATTGATAAATCAGGGTATATATGTTCAGAGAAAACATATCCAGGTTATTTTGATTATGTTGCATACCCATCACCCAAAGTCAAATTGTCTTCCATCACCTTCTATCTGGTTTTCTTTGTTCCCCCCTCCCCTCCCCCCACCCCCTCTCTCTTTCTCCCCCCCATCCCCGTAACCACCACACTCTTGTCCGTGTCTATGAATCTCTTTTTTATGCCCCACCTATGTATGAAATCATATATATATATATATATATATATATAATCTGTTGGCCATTTGTATTTCTTCCTGGGAGAAGTATCTGTTCATGTCCTCTTCCCATTTTTTTATTGAATTGTTTGTTTGTTTGTTTGTTGTTGAGTTTTATGAGTTCTTTGTATATTTTGGATATTAGACACTTATCTGAGCTGTTGTTTGAAAATATCATCTCCCATTTAGTTGGCTGTTTGTTTTGTTGTCAGTTTCTCTTGCTGTGCAAAAGCTTCTTAGTCTGATGCAGTCCCATTCATTTATCTTTGCCTTCACTTCCCTTGCCTTTGGAGTCAAATTCATAAAGTGCTCTTTATAACCAAGGTCCATGCATTTAGTACATATGTTTTCTTCTATGTAATTTATTGTTTCAGGTCTTATATTTAGGTCTTTGATCCATTTTGAATTAACTTTAGTATAAGGGGACAAACTGTAGTCGAGTTGCATTCTTTTGCATGTGGCTTTCCAGTCTTCCCAGCACCATTTGTTGAAGAGGCTTTCTTTTCTCCATTGTGTGTTGTTGGCCCCTTTATCGAAAATTATTTGACCATATACAGTGTGTCTGTAAAGTCATAGTGCACTTTTGACGGACACACTGTATATGTGGTTTTATTTCTGGGCTATCTATTCTGTTCCATTCGTCTGAGTGTCTATTTTTCTGCCAATACCATAGTGTTTTGATTGTCGTGGCTCTATAATATAATTTGAAGTCAGGTATTGTAATGCTCCCAGCTTTGTTCTTTTTCCTTAGGATTGCTTTGGCTATTTGGGGGTTTTTATAGTTCCATATAACTCTGATCATTTTTTGTTCTATTTCTTTAAAAAATGACATTGTAATTTTGATGGGAATTGCATTAAATTTGTATGTCACTTTGGGTAATATAGTCATTCTGACTATATTTATTCTTCCTATCCAGGAAGAATGACTATTTTTCCACTTCATTGTATCTTTTTTGATTTCCCTTAACAATGCTTTGTAGTTTTCATTATATAGGTCCTTTACATTCTTTGTTATTTTTATTCCTAGGTTGTTTTCTTTTTTTTTGCAACCATGAAGGGGATTATTTTTTTGAGTTCATTTTCTAATGTTTCCTTGTTGGCATATAGGAAGGCAATGAACTTTTGTATATTAATTTTGTATCCTGTGACCTTACTGTATTGGTTTATTGTTTCTAGTAGACTTTTAGTGGAGTCTTTGGGGTTTTCAATGTATAGGATCATGTCATCTGCAAAAAGTGATACCTTTACTTCTTCTTTCCCAATAAGGATGCCTTTATTTCTTTCTCTTGTCTGATTGCTCTGGCTAGAACTTCCAGCACTACGTTGAATAAGAGTGGAGAGAGTAGACAACCTTGTCTTGTTCCTGATTTTAGGGGAAAAGTCCTCAGTTTTATGCCATTTAATATGATGTTAGCTGATGGTTTATCATAAGTGACCTTTATTATGTTGAGATATTTTTCTTCTATACCCATTTTGTTGAGTGTTTTAAACACGAAATTGTGTTGTATTTTATCAAATGCCTTTTCTGCATCTATTGATAGGATCATATGGTTTTTGTCCTTTGTTTTGTTGATATGGTGTATTACGTTAACCATGTTATGTATGTTGAACAATCCTTGTGATTCTGGAATGAATCCCACTTGATCATGATGTATTATTTTTTAATGTGTTGTTGTATTCGATTTGCTAGTATTTGTTTAGTATTTTAGCATCTGTATCCATTAGTGATATTGGTCTGTAGTTTTCTTTTTTTGTGTTGTCCTTGCCATGTTTCAGTATAAGAGTTATGTTGGCATCATAAAATGTGTTTGGAAGTATTGCTTCTTCTTCAATTTTTTGGAAGAATTTGAGTAGAATAGGAACCAAGTTTTCTTTGAATGTTTGATAGAATTCACTAGTATAGCCGTCTGGCCCTGGACTTTTATTCTTGGGGAGGTTTTTGGTAGTTGTTTCTATTTCCTCCTTGCTTATGGGTCTGTTTAGGCTTTCTGCTTCATCATGATTCACTCTAGGAAAATTGTATTGTTCTAGGAATTTATCCATTTCTTCTAGATTTTTAAATTTGGTGTCATATAGTTTTTCATAGTATTCTACAATAATTATTTATATATCTATGATATCTGTGGTGATTTCTCCTCTTTCATTTTGGATTTTGTTTATTTGAGTCCTTTCTCTTTTTTCCTTAGTGAGTCTTACCAAGGGTTTGTCAATTCTGTTGATCTTTTCAAAAAACCAGCTCTTTGTTTTATTAATCTTTTCTATAGTTTTTCTGTTCTCTATTTTGTTTATTTCTGCTCTGATTTTTATTATTTCCTTTCTTCTGCTGATTTTGGGTTGCCTTTGTTCTTCTTTTTCTAGTTCCTCAATATGTGAAGTTAAGTGATTTACTTGGGCTCTCTCTTGTATGTTCATATAGGCCTGTAGTTATATGAACTTCCCTCTTATTACTGCTTTTGCTGCACTCCATTCTGATTCTGATATGTTGTATTGTTATTTTCATTTGTCTGTATGTAACCTTTGATCTCTGCTTTTATTTCTTCTTTGACCCACTCATTTTTAAAAGTATGTTGTTTAGTTTCCACATTTTTATGGGTTTTTTTACCTCTTTTTTGCAGTTGAATTCTAGTTTCGAGGCTTTATGATCAGAGAATATGCTTGGTATGATATCAATCTTTATGAATTTGTTGATGTTATTTTTTGTGGCCCAACATATGGTCAATTCTTGAGAATGTTCCATGTACACTACAGAAAAATGTATACTCTGGCACTTTGGGATGAAATGTCCTGTAGATGTCTATCATATCCAATTGTTCTAGTGTTTCGTTTAAGGCCAATATTTCTTTATTGATTTTCTGTTTGGATGAATAATCTAGAGCTGTCAGCGGTATATTGAGGTCTCCAAGTACGATTGTATTTTTGTTGGTTTTTGTTTTTAGGTCAGTCAGAGTCAGTAGCTATCTTATATATTTTGGTGCTCCTTTGTTTGGTGCATATATATTAAGAAGTGTTACATCTTTTTGATTCAATGTCCCATTTATCATTATGAAATGACCATTTTTGTCTCTAATTACATTTGCTGTCTTGTAGTCAGCATTATTAGATATGAGTATTGCTACACCTGCTTTTTTTTTTTTGGATGTTCATAATATTATTCTTTCTCAGTATATGCACAAGTTTTCTATGCTCCTATCACAAATTACCACAAACTCAGTAGCTTTAAACAATAGAAACTTATTATCTTTCAGGTCTTGAGGTCAGCAATCCAAAACAAATCTCACTGGGATTAAATCAAGATGTTGGCATGGCTGTGTTTCTCTCTGGGTGCTCTAGGAAAGAATCTGCATCCTTGCCTTTTCCAGCTGCCATAGACCCACATTTTTGGGCTCATAGTTCACTTCCCCCATTTAAAAGCTAGCAACTTTGCATCTCTTACCCACCTTCAATCTCTCCCTGACCACAGCCAGAAAAAGTTCTTTGTTTTTAAGGACCAAGGGGGTTACACTGGGACACCAAATAATCTCCCATATAAAGACCCTTAATCTTAATCACACCTGCAATATGTCTTTTGTCATACAAGGTAACATGTTCATAGATCCCAGGGATTATGACATGGACATCTTTGAGGAGTCATTAACCTGTCTAGTAGAGTATGTTCAATGGAACTCATTAACAGTTCCATTGTCTGTTGCTTATAAATCCAAAATAAACTTTAAAAGAAAATTTTTGATAAAAATAAGAGACGAAAATTTAGAAAAGACTTAACTTTGACTAGGTAAAAGAACAAACAGTAGTAATGGCCCAAAAACAGGAAGTAGACAGCAAGTCAGAAAAAAGAAAACTTAGGCTGTAACAGAAATAGTCTCACCAATATGTTACTAAAAAACAAACTAGAAACTAATGTCAAAGCTGACTATATAGTCTTTAAAGTTGATATGTTTTCTATTACTGTTTAAATATAGAGATTAATAAATAGATAGCTGTAGGTAGATGTTAGATAGATAAATAGATAGCACAGAAAACTTTTTTTTTTAAAGTTGCTCTTCTTTTTGTTTTTATTTATTCATTTTACAAAGAGAGAGAGAGAGAAAGGGGGAGGAGCAGGAAGCATCAACTCCCATATGTGCCTTGACCAGACAAGCACAGGGTTTTGAACCGGTGACCTGAGCATTCCAGGTCGACGCCTTATCCACTGTGCCACCACAGGTCAGGCAGAAAACTTTTTTAAACACCGTGCTTGACTTCTGCTATAACCACATCAAAATTACAACTAAACTACAGAACAACCATTATTGAGAAACACCTGCAATCTAGCTTAACAGAATTTTTATAACTAAGGATATAAAGAAGAAGCCACTTCTTCAAGACTGTTAGGAGAAACAGAAACACAGAAGAAGCTGGTGCCACACCCACATGTGGCAGTTAAAAATTGAAACCCAATTCAAAAAGAAAAGGTATAAATAAAAAACAGAAAAAGAACCCATCAGATATGAAGAATACAGTAACTGAAATGAAGACATTAAAGGGAATCAACAGTAAATTAGATAAATCAGAAATTAAACCAGTGATTTAGAAGACAAGGTAGTAGAAAATACCCAATCAGAACAGTGAAAAGAAAAAAGAATTTTAAAAATTAGGATAGTTCAAAGTTCCTCTGGGACAACTTCAAGTGTACCAACATTGCCTCACAGGTGACCAAAAGGAGAAGAGAGTGAGCAAGAAACTGAAAATCTACTTGAAGAAATTAGCCTGAAAACTTCCTTAACCTGAAGAAAATCCAAGACATCTAAGACCAGAAAGTGCAGAGAGCCCCAAGCAAGATGAACCCAAAGAGGCTCACACCAAGACAAATCAAAATTATAAGGCCAATGTTTAAAGATAGAGAATCTTAAAAGTAGAAAGAGAAAGTTAGTTATCTACAAGGGAGCTTCCATAAAACCATCAGTTGCTTTCTCAACAGAAACTTCGCAGATCAGATAGGATTGGCAAGAAATCTTCAAAATGATGAAAAGCTAGGACCTACAAGGCTTACTCTACCCAGCAAGGCTGTCATTTAGAACCGAAGGACAGATAAAGAGCTTCCCAGACAAGAAAAACCTAAAAAAAATTCATCATCACCAAACCAGCATTACAAGAACTCTTTAAGAAAAAGAAGGGAATAAAATAAAAACTACATAAATAATAAAATTGCAATAACTACATACCAATCAATAATTACTTTAAATGTAAATGAATTAAATGTTCCAATCAAAAAATACACAGTGGCTGAATGAATAAAAAAAACAAGACCCACACAAATGCTGCCTTCCAGAGACCCACTTCAGATAAAAAGACACACACAGACTGAAAGGAAAGAAATGCAAAAAGATATTTCATGAAAATAGAAAAAAAAATTTAGAAGGCTGGGGTAGCAATATCTATACCAGACAAAATTACACTTTAAAACAAAGACTATAACAAGAGATATTGAAGACCAGGCAATTCCACTTGTGGGTATTTACCTGAAGAAACACAAAACAGTAATTCAAAAAGACATATATGTCCCTGGGTTCACTGCGGCATTATTTACAACATTCAAGATATGGAAGCAACCTAAGTGTCCATCAGTAGATAAATGGATAAAAAAGAAATATGTGTACATACAATGGAATATGACTCACCCATAAAAACAATAATCTTGCCATCTGCATGATGGATGGGCTTAGAGGGTATTATGCTAAGTGAAATGAGTCAGAGAAAGACTAATATGACATGATTTCACTTATATTTGGAACTTTTAAAAAAGCAAACTAAATGGATAAACAAAACAGAAATAAAGTCATAGATACAGAGAACATTTTAATGGTGGTTAGATGAAGCATGTAGTCAGTGATGCAAAACAAATAATTTTGTCATTTCAGAAATTCTATATTTCAGATATGATTATAAGTAACTCCCTGAACAAGAGCAAATCTTAAGTAAGTATTAGTCAAGATTGGACACAACTAGTTAACCTTATAATTCTGCAAGGCTACAGAATTCTACTCCATGGAGACAAACATTTTGGATTCAGCAATCCACATGGGACTTACAAAATACTCAGTCTTCATTGTGGCAAGTTTTCTCTCCCACATACATTTGTATTTTTACCTCCCTCATCTGCCTATCTGTAATGCCCCTCCCCACCAGCTTCCTGTGACCACTTCTTATTCCTCCATCCACATTTAACTCGGGCTGCCTTTTCTCAGACCCTTTCTATGAGCCCAACCAGAAAAGGTGAGGTAACTTTCCCTGTACTTTTGCCAAACTCAGAACATCTCTTACCTTTTGCGACAGCATGGATGGACCTAGAAGGCACTATGCTAAGTGAAATAAGCCAGTCAGAGAAAGACAAGTACCATATGATTTTACTTACATGTAAAATCTAATGAACAAAATGAAGTAACAATATTGAAACAAACTCATAGATACAGAGAACAGACTGACAGCTTTCAGAGGAAATGGGGTAAGGGGGCTAGATGAAAAGGTGAAAGGATTAAGCAAAGAGAAAAATTTTATAGACATAGACAATAGTGTGGGGATTGCAGGAGGGAAAGGGGGAGGGTAGAGGTGGATAGATGGTGACACAGGGAGATGGGGCTAGAGGTGGTGAACACACAATGCAGTATACAGATGATATCTTGTTGAGTGTGCATCTAGAACCTGTGTAATGTTATTGACCAATAGCACCCCAATAAATGTAATAAAATCTTTTTTAAAATATGAGTAATGAGTGCTTTAATATAATTTAATCTGCTTTAATTTATTTATTGATGAAGAAATAATATGATATTTAATTTTGGGGAGAAGGCAGAATTTCCACCTCTTGAAACTACCAGTTTGATACTGTATAATGCTTTTCAATCCCCCTACATACAAATATTATCAAGAATTTATGTATGTATGCAACAGCCAAGTATTTGTTACCAATTAACATAGTACATTCTTTGTATATGGTCCACATTATCACACTATCTTCATAACTGTCATCTATAGTATTGCCTAATAACCTGTCTAATTTATCATAATTTGAATGCAATGAAGTGAGTGCTTAAAAACAAAACCTCGAGCAATACTGCCCAGTTTAGAATTCTAACTCTATCCTGTTGTAGCTGTTCGACATTGGACAAGTCACTTAACTTCTCTGTGCCTCAGCTTCCCCCTCTGCAACACAGGGATAGTAATAATAGAACCCACTTTATTAGGACTTTTTAAGGAGTAAATGAGTTCATGTAAAGTGATCATAAAAATGTTTGATATACAGTAAGCATTACAAGTATTTGTTTTATAACAATTACTACTGTAATTATGCGTTCATGACTATTACTGGTCATTTGGGTTATTTCTAGATTGTTTATTTTTATCACAGAAGACCTCCAAGTATATGAATTCAAAGATATTTGTCTGGTTCATGAAATGGTTTTACTTCAATAGGATGATCTCTTAGAACAAATTTCCAGAATATTTAGCCCATTTCCAAAAGGACTTCTAATTCAATTTTTAAATGCTCAAATGTAAAATTACTTGATTTTCTATGTCTACTTATAAATTATTTTTTAAGAAGATATTTTCACAAAACCTCAAAAATCTGTGCAGATAGACAATTGTCAAAGAAATCGGATAGACGCAAAACACTGTTTTTTATTTCACACTTTTCATCTCAAAGGAATCATTAATTAACCATATCTATGCATATCTGAAAGAGAAATAAAGAGATAGAGAGAGAGAGAGAGAGAGAGAATTGTGACCTAAGAAACAATACTTATTTCCTACCATACTTCACAACTCAAAATTCATTAGTTTATATATGTATTTTGTCATCCTTTGTTAGGTTTGTTGTTGTTTTATTTTGTTTGCTGTCACTAAACAAAAAGTTTCTTTTATCTCCCTCAGTGAGAAAGAAAACATTTCCTCAAAGCAAGAGGAAAAGTAGCGAAGGGAAAGTCTCACTCAGAAGAAAGAGAGAACAAAAGAAAGGGAAGCGAAGAAACACACCAGGCACTTCCTTGATGTCTCCAGTTTATTTGTAGAAAGCGAGAATGGACTAGAACACTGGCATACCTAAAGGGCACATTATTAACTTGTCATTGTTTGTATTTCAGATGCATCTAATATGAAAATATTTGGGGCACAGGAAGTGAGCTAATTAAACCTGTTTACTCTGTAACTATACTTTCTCTGTGCAAAAAACACGTGGGCTCAGTACCATTTCTTTAGCAGAAAGAATCTGAATTTCAAACTTCAAATCGTGCGCGTACTACTTGTCTTTTGCTTTCTCAATGTGGAATCACCGAGGGCAGTGTTTTTGTTTACCTGTGCATTGAGGTTTTCCTTGATTCTTGACAAAAAAAAAAAAAATAGGCAGTTTGTTTGACCAATATTAATGCTACTTCAGGCACAGTTCACAACTTAATGCATGCAAACAGGACAAAAGTCACCAGGTCTTTATGTTGCAATGAGCACAAGGATGTGTAGTCAGACAGTGCTGAATTTGAAACCTATATCTTCTCTGTGGCCTTAATCTAGTTTCTAAACCAACTTGAGCAGCCATATTCTATAAAAGTAAAATAATAGCAATACGATAAGTGTCCTTGTATAGCTTCTGAGAAGGCTAAATAAACTACTTCTTGTGAAATGCTCAGTGCAAAGCCCATAATACATGCTAACTACTGTGATTGTTTTCCTCGTTGAAATACTATGTAGATGTTCTCAATCCATCATCTCATTTTAGGATTTGACCTTTTGTTTATATTTCCCAGTAGTAAAGAAGGATGCTATTTTCTATTTCATATTCTCTGCTGGACTTTCCACTCAGCCATGTTTAAAGACAATTGCTCCTGGATAACATGTCCAACATTATTAAGTAGAAATCTCAAATAAAATGAAAACATTATAGGTGAAGAAAGTCAAGCCTATTGCAAGTTTACTAAAGTGACAAAAATACAGTGAAGACCCCACTGATAAACAATCCCTTCTCTTCCAGATGTAAACCCCTATGTCACATGACAAGCAAGGCCTTTTTAGTCCTAGCAGACTTCACATGTGATGGAAATCAGATTCTGCTGGCTTGGATGCTGAACTTCCATTCAGGATGACCACCACAGGTAGTTCCAGGACACATTATGTGACAACAGAGGCACCCAAGGACAGGTTTTCTTTCCATTCTGTCCTCAAACCATCCCTCCATCCTTTAGCATCCTTCTCTGAAACCACACTGCCTATTGTTTAAAAACAATGTAAAATGTGCCTCTATTTAGAAAAGGACGGACTAGTGCCTGTTTTTCCCAAGTCTGAACACTGCACAGGATCTAAGTTAGCCAGAACACAATGACAATGGTGTGGGTGCCCGTTTTAAGCTGAAAGATCCTCTAAACTCAGTGAGAGAAAGGCTTCAGACAAAATACCATTCAGTTCATTATACTATTCGTTTTTAGAATATTTAACTTCAGCTTTGCTTTCTCATAGATATAAGTCAGTATACTGGGAGTACTTTAAGTCAGACATTTTTCTTAGAGATGAGAAAGAAACAGCTGTGCTACCAACTAACCACAGCCCATGAGCCTGAGCCTGGAAAAACATGGACTGACTATAAGATTTAAACCTCACCAAAGCCAGTGCATTTCGTTGGCCTCTACATTGAGTTAAAACTGAGCAGGAATTGAAATATTCTGGATGTGAGGTTCAATTTCCACAGTAAGTATCAGCTGAATTCAGTTGCCATTCCCTGGACCCAACCACACATTGACTCAACAAATGTTCCCCAAGGGGCTAGGGGAGGCCCTACACTTGGTTTAGAGGGTATAATATAGCAAAAAATAAATTAAATCCCTCCCTGAAAATGCTAACATGGTCACAGGCTAAGCTAGCCTAATTTCTCAGCCTTTTGCAGCCTACAGGAAAGCCCAAAATTGTTTGGAAGGTAAAACAGAACCTTCGGATCAGTTCCGTGGCTATGGTCATGACACCCAACATGATTTTAATTTTTTTAAAAAAAGAATTCTATTATGAAAATCACCATATCAAGTTTTATTAGATTCCCCCCTATACCCCACCCTTTCTGGTCTATATAAGTTTACCTGGTTAGCAAATGGATAGGACTTACTGACCAGAAGTTCAAAGCTTTGCCCCAACTCAGAATTCATCCTGACTTCTTTGGTGCAAAGTTAATCAATACTTTGGGAACTATTACATATAGATGTCAGATTTAATTTCTATTTGCAACGGGTCTGCAGTAATGTCTAAGACCTCTTACTAATCTGTATTTTCAAGCTAAAGCAACATCTAAAATCCATTGCCAGAAGATGACATCTTGAATCTGATGTCTTGGGAACAAATTCTGGCCGAGAATGTGTGTTTTTGTGTGTGCTTCTGCATGTGTGGTATGTGTGCTAGGACACTTAATCATCAGTTCTATCTCACAAATATTATAAACATGGCTATAAAAACAAAACCTTCAAGGTCTTAATATATGCCATTTTACTTGTTAGCAAACAAATATTGCGAGTAGCAACCATCTATCATATTTTCTGGCTACCAGAAAAAGTGCTTTCTGTATATATTCCTATTCTTTACAATAACCCTAAAAGGATTATAATTAATCCCTATGTTACCAATGTGGACTCTGAGTAGTCAGTCATTCAAGGACAAGTAAATCAGATGAGCCAGAATCTGGACTCAAGTTCACATAACTCTGAAGTCTGTGTCCCCACAAATAAAATGTTCACTCATTCATTGATAGAAAATTGTGAGTATCCATACTGTTTGAGTATGCCCTGGGTCATCCCAGCCTTCTTAAAATTTAATCAGCCCTTCTCTTCTTTTGAAATCCCTCTGACCTAATGGTGAGTACCAGCCATAGGCTCAAGCATCCTCATCTCAGAATCCGTTTTTCTTTCCAGCTCAATAAAACCAGAGCTTTTGGAACCTATACTATTCCAACAATGTCCTCACTTTCGGTTAAAAGACAAACCTAAAACTTGTCTTAGAGGCCAAATGCTACATAGCAGGTGTTTACCATAAACTATGGTTCAGAAGATGCAGTTCAATCCACATTATAGTTAGACATCTAATAGAGCTCCACGTTATAAATAAAATTACATTTAACAATAGGTATATATTCCCAAGTGTATTTCTACATTTTTGTATTAGATAAAAAATATTTAAGAAAGAGGGTAATTAAACTTGAAATTTTAGAGGTTTAAATTGTGTGTGAATCGTTTTAAAGGAAAAAGGAGGGTAGGGCAGACAGAAGAAGAGAACGAAAAAGAAGAAACTCCTCATGACTACAAAAGGGATGTCCTAATTATAGAATTTCGAATCTTTATTTTCATAACATTATTTAAATGTATGTTATTCAAATAGAGAGGTATTAAATGGAATGTATTTTAAAATATTACATGCTAAATATGACTCATGGTCAAAATGCATGTGAGTTCTAATTGATGGTGGAGTTCATTCATTCACATCCATTTCATGGCGTAAAGAACGTGGCCGCTAAGCCATGCAGTCAACACATGTAACATTCACTGGATCGTGGAAAGAACATCAACCCTCGACAGCAGCTTTTACTATTCTGCAATATTCTATGTCAAGCTGTTTAGGCAAGACTTTATGAAACATAGTACATGGCATAATGATCTCCAATGCGTTATTACACACATCGACTCTCATTCCTGCCTCAGACACTCCCAACAAAGCACAATAGTGTCCCAGTTTCATCATGCAGATGCTGTGCAGTCAGGAAAGCTGCTTCCCTGTTCTGAAGCAAGATGCTGGAAGAGCTTCATACTGGAGAGCCGTGGGTTCCACTGAGGATTCCAAAAGTGCAGCAGCCGCCATTAGAAACTTCCTAGCCCTCGGATGTGCATTTTACAGAGTGCTCGATGGGTGATCAACAGATCTTTTACTTGATTTGCCATCTGTGGGTTTTCACGCCGTTAAGACACTTTTCAGTCTTCATTTATTTGACGCTCCTGATCACTAATTAGATATGCAAGCTAATACGGTTTTCAGTGCTACTGAGGAAACGACACTGATGCATCTCTGATTTGGCATTGCTGCAGGTAGCTCTTCCTTTTTCGTATAATGTATCAGGTAAAATGAACCAGCTGGAAACTCCGGCCTTCTGGAGTGTTTCACATAATTGTTTCCATTCCTTCACTACCAATGGCTTACACTAGAAAGCCGTTAATACATTCAGGTAGAATTGGTGTTCTCAATTCAACCCACACTGAGGAATAAAAAGACACGGAGAAGAAACATAGCCTTCCTGGACAGCCCCAATCGATAAGTTGTTACTCCTTGCCAGACGTACCTTATGTACAAATGCCTTCATTTCCATCCCTCTGTGCAGCCGGAGTCTAGGTAGCCTCTGTTGTAGGAGCTACAGGCTCACACTGACAGTTGTCACACAGGCAGCACTGCCCATGTTCAATAACCTTGGCCTTTCTTCATCTGTGGGTTTTCTGAAAGATAAAACTGTGCTGATCCTGACTGTATGAGACCAAACAGAAAAAAGCCATTGTACTTTTTACCTGGAGGATTTGCCTGGGTTTCTTTCATCAATGAGAATGGTACATAATAACTATATAAGTGGACTGTTAGTTATTTTTTTCAATAGCAAAGACAGAGTCCTCCAACCGATTCCAATCATATATTTGGAGCACCTACTATATGCAGAGTCCTTTTCTAAATACTTTTCTAACAATATCCAAAACCTAATTCCTGGCCTTCCAGAGCTTTCATTTAAGGGAGTGGGATGGCAGGAGACAGAGAAGTACATAAACAAATTAATAGGATTGCAATATAACCTTGGCAAAAACAAAGCTAAGGCAATGGGGTGGAGTGAGGTTTCTCAGCCTTAGCACTATTGATATTTTTGACCAGAGAATTCTCACTGGGACGGGAGGGTGACTGTTTTGTGTGTTATAGGATATCTAGCATCATGACTGGCCTCTACCCACTAGCACCCCTACACCCCAGGCATGACAGTCAAAAATGTCTTCCTTGGGGGACAGAATCACCCTCAGTTAAGAGCCTCGGGGCTAGACCAGCCTGGGAATGGGAGAATGATGGTGACAGTCTTTCAGGAGAGGTGACTCGGAGCTAAGACATAAAAGATGAGGAGGAGGGTTTCAGGGTGACTTAGAAGAGTCGTTTGAGACCCACTACAAACACACCGCTACATTTCTCTCCTACCAGAGGACATGCCAAAAACAGAGTAATCAAAGATACAGTCTATGTTGCTATCTAATCATAGAGCTGAAACTTCAGAACCATACAGAACTACTAATTTGTCTGCTATGTAACTATAGTTAAAATGTAATTATTTGGAATTCTAATTTGATGTGAAACTAAGTATCACTTGGTATGCTTCTTCAAATTTTTTCTGGCTCAACTCTTTCTCCTCCTTTTTGGTCCAAAATGGTTAAGCCTAAGACCCAGGGCTCCAGATACAGCCCAGCCTCTGCCACTAGCATCACAGAACTTAGTCCCTTCCCATCTTTTGATCTCTGACTCCAATTTGTAAAACATGGGGGTTAAAGTCGATTATTCCTAAAATTCCTTCTTGGGCTAAAAATTCTGATTCATTTCTAAATAAGTGCTCAGTAATTTTTGTCTCACATATGAATGCTATTAAATAGAATATAACCATAGCATTTTAGAATTAAGGCACTGTATATATTCCAAAATATTGCAAATTTCACTAGCCCATGAATACAAATGTAGTCACATTGCCATTAATGCTCCAATTACTAGGGCTCAGGGTTCCTTTGGAGTCTCCCTCAGTTATTTTGCGGGTGTTCTCAGATGTGGCTTCACATCCAATCAGTACAAAACTAAGCACTTAGATTCCTCCACTCTGGCCTTTTAGCTAGTTTTCTCCTCGGGAGCCAGACGACACCTAGTTCACGCCATGTCTCACAGCTGCCGTGACATCACTGTCTTTCTGGGGTTATCCTCTCTGCTGCTGCCTCTGGACTCTGGTGTGCTCAGTGGGGGACACCGGGAGCAGCCAGGTGCTGACCTTCCCTGGGATCTACAGCCAGTGAGGAAACAGAGGTTCACCAGCTTGCTCATGCTACAGTCAGTCACCTACAACTCTTTCCTGCCCAAATTTCCCCATGGTCTTTCACAAACATGACTCCTTTCTCTTCTGACCTTTACCTCTCCAGCTGCACTCTATACATTCCCCTTCACTCTCATTGCTTTCCCCGCCTCTCTCCAGGCACCTATGCACAAAGCAGGTCCCTCTTTTTCCATCAGAAACAGAAGTGTTTATGACAATCACCTCACGCAGCTGTATTCCCATAGCAGTGTCTGGCTTGATTCCGGATATGGATGGACAGGAAAACTGAGAGCTATAGTGTCTAGGACACCAGCACCAGAACCAGTCTTTAAACCACTCAGTGTCAGTTCCTGACGAACATACTTCTCCACGCAATCACTGGATACTAGCAATCTCTGTCTACAGTGTTAGAATAATTGGATCTCGTGGGTGAGGGGCGGTCACCGACTCCAGCACTGCACTTTAAGATTCCTTACAAAGCAGGACTCCCATTCTAGTAAGGTGGTCAATAATCTTGCCCAGACATGGTAAAGTCATCTCTTAGAACAGCTGATTTGAGACTATTAATCCACTCAGCGTGGGTTTTCCTAATCAACATAGAAGCTTTTAACCTCTGCATTCTGAAAGACTGGTTCTATAGTTGCATATGACTTTCCCTAGCTATCAACTGCCTAAGGAGGGCATGCATACTTTGTTAAACAAAAATGGATTATATGTTGTTTTTCTAATATATGTAAAAATGCTATTCCCATCTTCGTGAATTTTCCACAAGTACTCCTGAGAAATTTTATTCCTTAGGATGAATATAATAATAGCAAACTTCAGAAAAACTTCAAGGCAGGTTCACCTCAAATGCATGTCCTACTGGCTTCAGCAGCAGTGTCCTTGTACATAATTCAGCAGGATAGAAAGCAAGCATCTTCAACATTCTGCACAACCACAGAAATTCAGCTGCTCAAATCTTTCAGAACTCCTATTGCAGGTCACTGGTGAGCATGCCGACAGGAAGTCCAGATATTGGTTGCCCTAGACATCCCTAGAAGACTCTCCCTTAATTACCAGTTAGGGCACTCTGACATTAATTTAGACAAGAGATGACAGTAGCTGGACTGGGGCAATAATAACAGAGATGGACACAAAGGAAAGACTTAGAAGCTAATCAGGAAGTGAAATGGACATGGCTGGTATGTCCATTAACATGAATGGGCATGGGGAATGAGGGAATGAGAGGAGGCAATGATGAGTCCCAAATTTCTGGCTTTGATGTCAGAGAGAATGCTGCTATTTTTCATTCAGCATTGAAAGAGAGGCAGAGCTGCAGAGAAACCTGACTAATTGCACACTAATCTACTGTACTTGCAAAACGAAGCATATGGAAGAGAATACACTTTTACAAAATGCTTATTATATTCTTACTTAAAAGAAAATATTTGTGTTTACTATCTGTGCATTTGAGCCTTCATTATTTTCAGAACTCCGAAGCATTCTATGTCATAATAGGACATAAACTATATTAACCAGTAAGGGGGGGGGGGGGGAGTGTAATTAAATAAAGATGAAAGTTTTAATAAAGCACTAATCATAAATGCTCACTTATTTAGTCAACAAACATTTAGAGACTGTTAACTAGAGCCAAGCACCATGCTGGGCTACAGAAACAGAGATATAATAACATGTAACATGGAAGGCATGCCAGCCACCATGCTGGCTACTTTCCCTGCCATGAACAATCCCCACTCCACCCCCCTGGAGTAAGGTGCTACCACAACAGCTATTATTTTGATGATGCAACTGAGGCAGCAACATGTTGTGTCACTTGGATAATGAATTGGGAGCCAGATTTGCACCCAACAATGAGACTGTAGAGCTGGTCTCTGTTGCACCATATCCATCATGGAACTCAGGATCCCTTCGGGAGGCAGATGCACACATAAATAATTATAAAGCTTTTATAATAACAGCGCCTCACTGGCCCACCTTAATGCTCCCAGATCTGCCACTCTCCAGGCCTCGCACTACCTGATTTGGTGCCTCCAACCACAGCTTCACCGCCCCCAACCCCACCGCCTGCCTGCAATGGTGGCAATTCCTTGGTTTCAGTCATTTCATTTGAGGGTGACATTGAGTTTTCCAGCTTGTGGGTTGCCTGAATTTCTTTTTCTTTTTTCCTATTATTAGAGTTCTTCCCTTGAATGCCTCACTTTTCCATGGGAATACCTAGTTCCCGATTCTATTTCCCTGAAGTTTTACCTCGGAATATCTAATAGTGTGTGTTTCTTTCAACATCAGAGATAGAAATACTTAAAATAGAGGTTCTGTTTGGTGCTGCTTTGCTGCCCATGAGAAACCACAGGCCAGCCAACCACAAGCTGGGGACTCGGTGGGTTTGTCCAAATATAGCTCAGGCTTCTCCCTCGCCTTCCCCCAAAAGGCTTCACACCTAGAACAAAACCCTGCACTTTCAGTTTGCACTCCAAGGTTGCCGAGGAAGTAAATTCACTCGGAAACTTCATTGGAGATGGAGCAGGGACACATAACAGCTGTTGGGAAGAAATTAACCTAGAACCAGAGCCAAATGCTAAATCAGAAAGAAAGCTCATTAAAACCCCTCCAAAGTCGGGAATATGCTGTCCAGTGTGAAACATCGCCAAGATCTCAGCTGTTGAGTGTTGAGAGAGAAACAGAGGAAACAGAAGGGTACCCCCCCAAGAAATCCTGACAATTCTGTAGCTTCTGCCTGACTCTTCTGCTCTATTTGCCACTCCTCCCGGCCCAAGCCTCAATTCCAAACCTTGGGAGCGGGATTCGGATTTCCAGGGTGCCCAATGGAATTCCAGCATCCTCCACAAAGGCTCTCATAGGGACTACGAACAGTGTGGAAGGATTAGGAAAGATGGGGAATAAAGTCCTTTGGGAATTGTAATTCATCAAAAGGGAAATCCCACTGAAGTCCAAGTCTAGGTCCAGGTCATCTGGGCCTCTGCAACTAGCCTGGAATGGCTGCACCCTCCCTGAGGGTCCTCTGGCCATGACACATCAGGATGAAGAGGATGTTTGGGGCTTCCCAAGAAAGCCAGTGCTATACAGTAACCATGAACTCTCAACAAATATGAGCTGAATAGTGAATGACTATCCTATGTAATCAGGGCAACAAGGCAGGGTTGTAGGATCTCCAGGGACCAGCAGCGTTCCCACTCATGTAATTCACCTCCCACTATCTTCACCCTCTAGAACGCTACAATGTTCTGAAATGCAGGCATGCAAGCACTTCATTAAAAGTACATGCCTTCTACCTTGGCCAGTGGCTCAATGGCTAGAGCAGCATTCGGAGCGCCAAGATCACCAGGCTTAATTCCTGGAGTCACCATCTGAATCGTTCTGGAGTCACCCTCTGAATCATTCTGCAGTCACCAGCTCAAGGTCACCATCTCAAACCTGGCAGGGTCTCCAGCTCAACCCCAAGGTCCCTGGTTCAAGCCCCAGTCAGGGCACATAGAAGAATAAATTAATGACTGCACAACTAAATGGAACATCGAGTTGATGCTTCTCTCTTTCTCTCTCTCTCTCTCTCTCTCTCAATCTCAATCTCTCTCTCACCACCCCCCTCATCAAAAAATATTTTAAGGTAGAAGCATTCCTAACCCTGTTCAAAGTTTGAATGTTCTGAGGATAAGAATAAAACCAACTTTTAGAAATGCAAGGGTTCCTAGTTAACGTAGAGAGGCAGAATTCTTTTCCCTCCTTTTAAGACAAACCCACAGTGACTCAGAGCCCAGATGATGAAGCCACACCACAAAGATATTGATTCTTTCAGTTTGAGGAGTTGCTGAAAGAAAAGCAAGAGTTCTGGCATTACAAATCCGACGAGATCCAACCACACAGTTTAACATCAGTAAATATAGTGATACAGATTCACCTATAATCCTTTTACTTTGTTTAAAAAATACTTTCACATTTATGATGCTTTACCTGCCAGGCAGGCCCCTTATGAGTTGGGCATTGGCTGAAAAGGGTTTGGCTCAGTCCAAAGGAAAATTTTCTAACCCTGTGAAATATCGAGCAATGGAGCAAACCATGTAATTATCTTATGAAACATATGCTTTAGAGAGTTCTAGTAATGTGGGTGTGAGGCGAGAATAAATGACCCCTAAGATTTCCTTCAATCCTAATGAAAATGAGGAATCTTCTTCATTGCAAAAGCACCCCAAAGTAAAGTGACCAGTGACCTTCCCCAGTCACCCAATCTGACATTCCAACTCCTAGTACACTTTCCATCATATGAGCCTCAGCATCAATAGTCAACACATCCTAATGACACCAGGAGAAAGCTGGCATTGACTATAAGACAATAATGGGAGTCCTGGCCAGTTGGCTTGGTGGTAGAGCGTCAGCCCAGCGTGTGGATGTCCCGGGTTTGATTCCCAATCAGGGCACACAGGAGAAGTGACCATCTGCTTCTCCACCCATTCCGTTTATCTCTCTCTCTCTCTCTCTCTCTTTTCTCCTCTTGAAGCCATGGCTCAATTGGTTCGAGTGCATTGCCTGGGCGTTGAGGATGACTCTGTGGAGCCTCAGGTGCTAAACATAGCTGGGTTGGGAGCATGGCCCCAGATGGGCAGAGCATCAGCCCCAGATGGGGTTGCTGGGTGGATTCCAGTTGGGATGCATGAGTGAATCTGTCTATCTCCCCTCCTCTCACTTGGAAAGGAAGAAAAAAGAAAATAATGAGCACAAATAAGAGGCTCAACATCTGATGGACATGCTTTCACATATTGTGCGAGACAATCTACTTAGCATAGTTTCTACACTAGACTGCAACTGTTTCATAAATGTCTGAAAGCCAACATAAAGAGTAGCTCACAGCTAGTCCAGTAGAACATTCTAGAACAGTGGTTCTTAACCTGGGTTCTATCGAACCCTAGGGGTTCGATGAGTTGATCTCAGGGGTTCGGAGAAGCCTCTGCCGCGGAGGCCAGAGTAAAGTAATACCATAATTTGTTGAGTTCATG
This sequence comes from Rhynchonycteris naso, assembly GCA_037038555.1. Lineage (NCBI taxonomy): Eukaryota > Metazoa > Chordata > Mammalia > Chiroptera > Emballonuridae > Rhynchonycteris > Rhynchonycteris naso. The sequence goes on along the minus strand of CM072995.1, from coordinate 58,800,830 downwards.
CACTTTGTTGGTTTTGTTCTTTGAGCAAGGTGATGTTCATACACGGCTCATTTTGTGCACCAGTAAAAAAACATATACCTATGTCTTGAATTTGGAAAAAAAAATCATATTTTATTTATCACTAAAGAAGGGTTCGGTGAATGCGCATATGAAACTGGTGGGTTTGGTACCTCAAAAAAGGTTAAGAACCACTGTTCTAGAACATTACATTCCAGTATTCAGGATCATTGGATTAAATGAGTAATTCCACTGCTAGCCTCATAATCAAACATAATGGGGAGCACTTATTAGGCTGGATCAGTCTCAGACAATGAGAAAAAGTACTTTCTTTTACCATAAAGATCACAACCTTACATAATGGGTCTTCCTTGCATAATAATCACACCTATTTTTGGACTCTCAGAGACAGTATAAAAAGGTGTTGTCATTACACAAATAAATATAGCACTTCAGGGCTGTTCTAAAGGACAGAAACATTTTCAATTTTATTACTACTTTTCAAATAGCAGAGGTTAGGCAGAGCTTCCAAGCTCCTCACTTCACTGCCTTTGAAGCTATTGCAACAGTGACCCAAGCAACTACAGCCACACATCTTACCCATAGAATTTCCCAGAAAGTCTGAGGTTATTTGGGGTCAAGTTCATGAGGTTTCTGATTCAGAGCCTGCTAATACAGTTTTTGCGTTATATGAGCATGTGAGGACAGGGTACTATCTTTTAACTGAGACATAAAAACCAAGGTAACAACATACTTGTATTCATTTTCAGGTTTTCATATCATTACAGCCAAAGAAATGAATACCTCTTTCAACCTGCCTGCTTCTATTAATACACACAGTGAACTTTGATGTAAATGTCAGACATGCTCACTTTAGGATTCTGCTCAAATTTGCATGAGGATAATTAAATTCGAAGTTTCCCAATCCCCTCTGTAAATTCAACAGATATATTTCTTTTCTTGTACTAAGCTATTGTTTACTATTGCTCTGAACTACTCAACAGCTGTAATATCACAACTCAATGGATGTTGAAGAGTATGGCAAGCATACAGAGGGATATGAATGCGTGTAAACTCAAAGTCTGATGCTACCACTGTGGTGTTATACTAACCCACATTCCTCCCACCTTCACAACACTAGCTCATGTCTCCAGCGATCTAGTGACCTTCAATTTCTCTTCCCTCTATACCCCATCAGTCATACCCTCACTGTCTAATGTGATAGTTATTAGCCACGTGTGGCTAGTGTGCACTTGAGATGTGACTTGTCTAAGTTGAAATGGTCTATCAGTGTAAAATTACACACCAGATTTTAAAGACTTAGTATGAAAAAATAATGTAAAAAACCTCAATGATTTTTATATTGGTTATCTGTTGACATAAGGATTTGGGTGTGTGTGGGGGGGGTATATGCAGTGTTAAATAAAATATATACTAGAAATTTTAAAATTTCTATGTGTGTGGCTCGCATTCACATTTCTATTGGATAATGTTAAATTTGATACTTTTAGGCTCTCTTTCTCTGACTCAGTTCCACTGAGGCTTCTTCAATTAGATATAAGTGGAGTCTTCTAATTTTATCCTTTATATCTCTTAATCTCACTCTTTCGTAACTCTTCTGTCTTTCTGTGTTGCATGCTGGGTAATTTCTCATATATATCTCCAAATCACTGATTTTTTTTCTTTGCTGAGTCTAATCTGTTATTAATCCATCCATTCCATTAGATAGTGTGTGTTACTTTTGACATTTATGTATTGAATTTCCACACAAGATTCCACGTGGGTTAGAAAATGTTGGAAACTTTCACATTTTCTACTAATGTTAAACACATGCATACAATATGACCTAGCAATTCCACTGCTAGGTCTAAAGAAACAAATAGTAGCCCAAAATGGGACACTACACAATAGCAGATGGATAAACAAATTGTGGCATATTTACAGAATGGCACACTATATGAAATAATAAGGAGCAAATTATAATTACATAGAAAATGTGAATTTCATATTTTTATTATTTTCATATATTGAAAGATAAATGTCATATACAAAAGAGTATGTATCGTTTAAATCCATTTATAAATTTTTTTAAAAAACAAGCAAACTAACTCTGGAATTAAAATCCAGGGTAGTGGTTGTCCTTGGAGTGGGGTGATTATCTGGAAGAATACATGAAGGGGCTTCTGAGATCTGATCATCTTCTGTTTCTTGAGCTGAGTACTAGGTACACAGCACATCTAATTTGTGAAAATTTATCAGGCTATATACTTATGATTTTTACCCTTTTCTATGTATAAGGTTTTTGAACAATATTCTAAATTTAAAACCTTTATCAGTCAGATTTTCTAAAAAACAATATTTGATGGTTAAACATTTTCTCTTTCAGTTTTCTCACTTCAAATATAATATTCTTTATTTCCAGAATTTCATTTTTGTTTTTTTTTTTCAAACTCTACCTACTTGTTTTTAATAGACTCTGTCCCTTGCTCATGTTTTAAACACTATCTCTTATTTCTAACTCTTAAGGATAGCTTATATTCTGACTCTGATAATTCTTATATTGAAGTTCTTGGGAAGTCTAATTTTACAGTTTTGTGTTTTTATTTATGGCTTGTGTGCAATTGATATTTTTTTACTGTGAACTCACATGGCTGATCTTAATGTGTGGGTGTCCTCGAGAGCCTCCAATGGGGGTACATTCCTCCAAAGAGGAGTTTCATCTGATTTTGCCAGGCATTCTGAGTCTCTCTCACATTAGAATCTATTTTTTTCTTCTTTTTCTTTTTTACTTATTAATTTTAGCGAGAGAGGAAGAGAGAGAGAGAGAGAAACATCTGTTCCTGCGTGTGCCCTGATGGGGGTTCGAACCAGCAACCTCTGTGCTTCATGATGATGCTCTAACCAACCAAAGTATCCAGCCAGGACAGAATCATCTTAACCTAATTCTTTCCCGGACAGCATATGTGGATAATGTAAATTTAAACCCAAAACCCTCATGAGGGCAGAATTTTCAAGAGACATTTTTTTTATCCACTTATAATGACTTGTCATAACAACTTTGTTTGCCAGATAGATTTCTCTAGTCCATTTTTTCGCTGAAGGTATAGATCTTCAAGACTCCTGGGTTTTGCAGGCTCTTATTCAGTCTTGGCTTCCCTACCTTGTAGTTTCCAAGAGCTTTTCTCTCATTTCACAAACCACCCACCCACCCACCCCCCGTTGCGAGGTGGTAAATGCAAGGCCCCAGGTCTCCATTATCCTTGGACATGCTGCCAAGACAGCCCATAGCTTAGGTGCTCACTCACCACCCTGAGGTCAGCTCTCTCTTCATTTTTTGACCCTGTGGATTCACCTTAAATTTTAATGAGCTTAGCTATATTTTTGTGTGATATCCAGCATTTCTCAGTGATTAGAAGAATTTCTCAAAATATTCAGTTTTTCATGATAGCAGAGGTAGAAGTCCACCAGGCCCTCCCTATCTGAGGCTTAAAGTCTAGTGCAACAGTGTGGCTCTGACCTCAAGGGCTTTGGGGAGGCTCCCCTCTGTTATCTCCCAGCTTAACTACACCTGAATTTTATGCAACTAATAAATGTTTGAAGTGAGCTAAGATGAGCTGGGATGTCTGTCAAGCAACCACTTTTCACAATGTGCTACCACCTCCCATTTAGTGGACTTGCTAAAAAATCACCTTACAGACAGAACCTTGCTACTTCTTTATTTCAAAGGACAAGATAATACGGAAAATATTAAAAAAAAAAAAAACAAATATTCACCAAGGACCTATTCTTTGCAAAGAATATAAAAGTAATTAAAATGTAATTAAAATATAAAAGCATATAAAAGTAATTAAAATGTCAACTTGTCCCTCAAAGAACTAAACAATGTTTTATTTTCCTAAGTATAAACTGATTAGTAAGAAAAGATTGCCCAGTATATTGTGTTAAGAATATAAAAACAAGGCAAAGTTCAATAGATAAAAGTGATCTATTCAAATGTGAATTTCCTATGCCATGTTCCACCTCTAATAGCTTCCACTGCCCGTAAACTATAATCCAAACTCCTGGTGGCCTTGAGAGCCCCATGAGATGTGATCCTGCCTGTCCCCCAGTCTCCATCTGACCACTCTTCCTCTTGTTCACTCCATTCTCTCCACACTGGCTTTCCTTCTGTCCTTCAATGATGCCTCAGTTATTCTCACTTTAGCTCATGGACACATATTCTTCCTTTCATCCCCAAAACTCCTCTCTCAGGTCTTTATAAGGATCCTATGTTTTATCATCTGGGTCTCATCTCACATGAGGAACCCTTTGAGAAGACCCTCCCTCCCCTGACTACCCAGTCAAAAGGAGTCCTACCAATCCACCCTTCATCCCTGACATTACCTTTCTTCAATTGTCTTCATAGTACATGCCAGTATTTTATATCAGCTAGTTTTTATGTCTCTTCTCATTTATTAAGCCTATACTTTGCTTTTCTCCAGATCATCTAAATGAACCCAATATATATAGTAGGTGCTCCCTTCATATATGAGAATAAATGAATAAATGGACAATGATGTCAGCAAGTATGAAAAATAGGAGACTGGTGTTCACTCATGTCACCGCATTGCACCCCAGGAAATAAAATAAGCAGCAGAAAGTTTCAATTAAGTGCCGTAAATGTCATAAGGTTCAGTAGTGGCTAACAAGGAAGTAATGAACTCGATTGGGAGCAATTATGGAAGAAAGGCTGAGGAACTATTCCAGAAATGGCTGCTAGACCCTAAAGAATGAGTAGGCAGTTAGTAGCCAGTCATGGCAAAGAAAAGCATCCAGACAGAACCAGAGCACAGGCGGTGGCAGGCAGGTAAGACCCCTCTTTCTTCAACATGGAGAACATCCCAAAGGGTTCAAGTTTGGCCCCTTTTCCAGAGATCATCAGGTTATCCAACATCAAAGCCCTATTGTGAACTTTGCTGCCAACTAATTTTGTGGTTTTTAAGAAAATTATTTCTCCCCTGCAGTCCTCATTTTCAGCATCTATAAAAGCAGGATGTGACTCAAGGATCTCTGAGGTCCCTTCCAGCCCTAAAAGTCTGTTACTTACTCCCATCTTTGCTTGAACACACATTCTAAAGTTGCTGATATTAAAGTGTGACACAGAAATTCCTTTCGATGGTTCATTTATTTGTTTCTTTTTTATTTGTTTTTAATGATTAAGGGAGAGTTCTGCAGAATGTGTTCCACATCATTGCTTAATTATGGCTCAATGCATAAATACATTATGACACGCAGCTCTGGGTTTTGGTAAATTCCAAAGTCTTTTGCACGCCACCTGTGGCCCGTCAGCTTTGCCAAGATGGGCATGGGGCAGAAAGGCTGACTTGGATCCATGATTCTCACACCATAGAGCTTTTCAACATGGGATCTGCTGACCACCTGTTCCTATCACCCAAAGTCCTTGTTAAAAATTCAGCCAGCTACCACACTCCCAGACCCAACTGAATTAGAATCTTTTATGACTGGGGCCCAGAAATTCTCTTTTTTTTTTCTTTGAGTCTTTTTTTTTTTTTTTTTTTTTTTTTACAGAGACAGAGAGAGAGTCAGAGAGAGGGATATATAGGGACAGACAGATAGGAACAAAGAGAGATGAGAAGCATCAGTCACCAGTTTTTCGTTGCAACACCTTAGTTGTTCATTGATTGCTTTCTCATATGTGCCTTGCCCGCAGGTCTTCAGCAGATTGAGTAACCCCTTGCTCAAGCCAGCAACCTTGGGTTCAAGTTGATGAGCTTTTTTGCTCAAACCAGATGAACCTGCGCTCAAGCTGGTGATCTCAGGGTCTCGAACCTGGGTCCTCCGCATCCCAATCCTACACTCTATCTACTGCGCACCACCTGGTCATGCAGAAATCCTCATTGTTAATAAAAAACACCCAGGTAATTCTTTCTTATGTACCCTCACACTTCACTTTGTCCTGTGACAAAAACAAAATATTAACAATAATAGCAACTAGCATTTATTAAGAGCTTATAATGCCTCGATCTGTCTCTGACTGACCTCTTTACTTGCCCAAACAGTGTTACATTCCTTACCCAACCTGACATGGCGGTCAGTTGGGGGAGACAGGATTTAATTCCATGTTTTTCTGCCTCCAGAGTCCATGTTCTCAACTGCTAACTAAACTGGGGCCGACATGGTATTTAAGAGCTGCCACCCTGGCCTCACCCTCAATAAGTTCAAATCCCAGCTGCACCATTTAATAGCAGTGTGCCCTTGGGCAAGTTCTTTTTATAAAGTGGGACAAATCACCAGTCCTACCTCAGCGGGTGGTCGATTGTGAAAAATAATTAGTGACTGATATAAAGTGTTTAGAAGGGAACCTGACATATCAGCAGCTCTCAGTAGGCACTAGCCTTACAACCCAGCCTTGCCTCTCTCCAGCCTTTGGGCTTCTTGATGCTTGTCACTGGTCCCAAAAAGAGACCAGTGGCAAGCCTGAGAAGACAGATCGAAAAAAAAAAATAACAAAAAAACGTGTCCCTTCTGCTGAAAAACAACCCAGAGCAGCATGTGTTCCATCAAGAGCAGGTCAGCCGTGTGACCCTTGCCGATAGAGCAACCACACATTATTTCAACTTAAATGTTCAAAGGGTGTCAACACCTTCTCAGTGCCGAACCCTTTCAGCCTTGCTGCTTGTTATTCTTTCTTTCACGCCTCCTAATGGTTCTGTCTGTCATTATGAACCTTTCAGTTCTGTGGCCACAAAGCACAAAGGGATTCCACCCTTTAATCCTCAAAATAGTTGGTCTTTATAGGGTGGCAAGTAAGAGTTGGTTGCAGTGGTTACTCCTGCAACCTGACTCTCATTATGCCAAGAACATGCATCAAAGCGTGAGCGACGGCAAATGCTTCCAGATGGTGCGAACTGTTATCACCTGCCTGCCAGGTGCCCTCTTGACATGGGAGAACTTTTTGGACTACTATCAATCATCAGCAGTAGCCAGTGGTGATACCTGTCCAGGGGACATCTCAGCCAGGGAAGGAAGCTTTATCTGTAGACTGTCAGCCACAGAGAGACTGAAATATAAATACAGTGAAGATTTTTCTTTCTCCATGGCAAAAAATCATTCCGTAATTCATGATTTTTACTAAATCTTTCTACAAAGGTACTGAAAAATATTCATTTTTTTTCCCCTAGATGAAAATACTTCACAGTCATGCATAGAATTTTAAATGAGCAGCTATTTATGACTGCAGATATTTCAAGTGCCTGGAGGCAGCATAAAAAGCAGCATTACCCACACTATCCTCACACAAATCCACTGATGTGTCTGTAAGCATACATGTACATCCCAAAAACTTCGCGAGGGAGACAAGACATTTGAGGCACACAAAGCCCCAGACACAGCACAGATCTGCTGATCATGCCACAAACTGACTCCTCCTTTGAAAAAGTCCACTAAGTAGCACCCAAATGTGGCAGGACCCACCCAAACAGGCAGCCCCACTTCTGGGCAGGATTTCTGTTGGGCAGATAAAATATATTATGCTCACTTTGTTAAAGATGGCGCTGCCCACATGCAAGTTTTAAGAGTAAGCTTTTCACCACACCCTTGACTAATTGGATGATATGGGGTGGTGCACTCTCATGAGGAATCCTCCCATTATGCCCCAGATAAGTGACTTTGTATCAGAGACTTCCTTGTCTTTAGATTGGATTAAAGGTTTGGATTCTACACTATAAAGTGGGGCAGGCCGGGAGCTTGCTCTCTCTCTGGGTTTCTGAGGTTAGTATTAGAAAGGAGAGCAGATTAAGGCCACGTGGATGAGAGGAAGCAGCCAAGATGGCAGAATGCTGAGGAAGAAGCCAGTTTGTGCAGAGTTCGTGCTGGAGAAGGAGATGGGGAACAAAGATGAGTAAGTCTGGTGAGCTAGAAACCTTTGATTCTAGGAAACTCGGATAAGTCAGTAGCTTTGTGAGCAATGAATGAGTGGGTTTTGGAGCCCAGTATGTGTTTTTGCTTGCCCACTGGGTGCAAGCTAGAATTAAAGCTGATGGCTCACCAGTTCTTGGCTCTGTTGTTTCATTACCGACTGTCTGAATCTAATATGAGCCTGCATGAGTCAGTCAGCTGTGATGGTGGCCTCGACTACTGGCTTTACATTTGGCATAGTCTGTGGCAGGATTTAATACAGATCAGTATGGAGCCAGCACCCTTGAGGTACATGGTAGAGGACTGGCTGCTGTTATGGTTCCCCATGGCTGTCCTATTGAGAACTGTGAGCTGGCTGACTTTTACAGCCATGTGTGAGGAAACTGAGAGCTCTATGGAGGAGGCTGCCCGGGACCTGCAAATCGAGCAGTGGAAGGAGCTGGAGGAAATGTGGGAGAAAGAGATGCTAACCCTGGAGCTGGAGGAAGCGCTGGAGGAGGAGACCGACCAGGTTTGCGAGATTCGCCTGGAAATGGAGCAGATGCTGGAGAAGAAATCACAGGTTCGTGAGTTGGAGATTGCCCTGGATGTTGTGGAGAGCCAGCTGTGGCTGGAGGAAACGCTGGAGGAGGAGACCGACCAGGTTTGCGAGATTCGCCTGGAAATGGAGCAGATGCTGAAGAAGAAATCACAGGTTCGTGAGTTGGAGATTGCCCTGGATGTTGTGGAGAGCCAGCTGTGGCAGGAGGCCAGGGCTGAGGCTGGGGCTGGGGCGGCATGGCCCACAGCAGTTGGTGCCCGGGGCTCAAGCCCGGCAACAGAAGCTGGTGTTTTCAGTTCCTCTTTGGAGGATGAGGAGAATCGGGCTGGAGTTGCAACTCGCAGTCTCCAGAAGATGAGAGCCCAACTGGAAGGAATACCTGCTACACTCCTGGTAGGTCTGCAATTTGGGGACATAGGGGTGGATGCCATCATGCTCCCCAGAGCAAAGATGAAAATGCTGACTGCCATGGCCATGTGCCCCTTTTTGGGACACTGTACTAGCTGCCAGGATGGCAGGGATGAGGGGGGAGGCTAATACCTCATGTGTGTGGACTGATTTCCTGGACTACGACTGGAGTGAGCACTAGCTCCTTTGTTGAATTGATTTATGGATTTTGTACAATGTGAAATACCCTGATGGGGTTGGGGAGCCACTTTGATGGAGGCCCTCCCCCTGCCCCGGGAAGCCTTTCAAGTGGCAAGAGAGAAGGCTGGGGACATTTTGTGCTTTTGGCAAAATGCTCAAAGACTGGTGAAATGTACCTTTGTAATTGTTGAAATTGTATGATTTGTCATATATTTATAATTTGTATAATGTACCTAATTTCCTTGTACAGGGATGTGGGTGGTGTAGATTGTGGGTAGTAAAGTGAGCATAGGGGAGGATTGTTGGACAGATAAAATATATTATTCTCACTTTGTTAAAGATGGCGCTGCCCACGTGCAAGTTTTAAGAGTAAGCTTTTCCCCACACCCTTGACTGATTGGATGATATGGGGTGGTTCACTCTCATGAGGAATCCTCCCATTATGCCCCAGATAAGTGACTTTGTATCAGAGACTTCCTTGTTTGTAGATTGGATTAAAGGTTTGGATTTCCATACTATAAAGTGGGGCAGGCCGGGAGCTTGCTCTCTCTTGGTTCCTGAGGTTAGCATTAGAGAGGAGAGCAGAGAAAGGCCACATAGAGGAGGCCAGGAAAAGCAGCCAAGATGGAGGAGTGCTGAGGGAGAAGCCAGTTTGAGCAGAGTTTGTGCTGGAGAAGGAGATGGGGAACAGAGATGAATAAGTCTGGTGAGCTAGAAACCTTTGATTCTAGGAAACTCAAATAAGTCAGTAGCTTTGTTAGCACTGAATGAGTGGATTTTGGAGCCCAGTGTGTGTTTTTGCTTGCCCACCAGGTGCAAGCTAGAATTAAAGCTAATGGCTCACCAGTTCTTGGCTCCATTTTTTCATTACCGTCTGTTCGAATCTAATGTGAACCCGCATTGGCTAGGCGGCTGTGATGGTAGCCTCGACTACTGGCTTTACAATTTCCTTCTGCTAAAGCAAGCTGAGACTGCCCTTCGTCTGAAAGGGACCAAAACCTTGTTAGATGCAGTACCTTTTGAAAAATGAGAGAAAGCTACTGGTCCCATAAGAATCCACTCTTTTTAATAATAAGTTAATCAAGCTGGAAACTTCTGAGAAACATCCAACTCTAAGAAAATGCTTGGCTTTGGGGAAAAGCCAGTATAGGGAACCGTGCACACAGAAAAAAAGCCTGCTCAAGGGGTCTTTCATACTCTACTATGAAGCCAGTCCATTTGGCTTAAGAGTGAACTTCACAGTGACACTGTTTCCAGCCTGGGAGGGAGAATTCCAGGATGAGCTTAAGCTTGAGATTGGTAACAGCTTTGTAATCAAAGGCCTACATGAAAGAAGGAGCCTCCCCAGAAGTTTATTTTGATGGGTGTTGACCTGTAATCAAACAAGTCAGCATCCAAACACGTTTCGGGGATCAACTCTGTATGTGCGCTACTGTTTGAGCATGAATAACTAAGCAAAGCATCAATCACCTATGTCGTACAACAATGAAATACTTTCATTAGAAACTTCTATCTCAGAAAAAGAAACTATCTGCATTAGAGGGGCAAGCTCCATTATTGAGAGAGAGTCTAAGGACCGGCATTACTGAGGTTTTCACTTCATACTCCTAACTTCACCTGCTCCACTACTCCCAACAGCTGTCCCATTCCTACAAATGGGCTCATATAAAAATACAGAAACATCTGCCTTTTCCCCTGGCCAGGGCACAAGTCACAATAATGAGCCAGAAAATGGTGCAAAATATTACTAATAATGAAATCAATTTACAAAAAGTGGGGGGAGGGCTCTTATTAGGTGGATGGAATTAAAAGCAAGGAAAAAGTTTACAGAATTCAAGAAATTGAAATCCAGATGCTGAACATATTTACCTAAACTTCTATTGAGACCAGATTCCCATTGCAATCACTCAGACAAGGAACAAGGACCCTGGGTTCCTCTCAGAATCTGATCTGTAAACCAGGTCCCTGATATGGACCTCCTTGCTGTTCCCTTGGCCACCAAGCCACATAGTCCTTCTGTCCCTAGTTCTAGGCTTCTGCAGCTTTAATGCTGGTCCCCAGTCCCTGAAGTAAGGGTGTCTCCCTGGGCTTCAGGCCATGTGGTAATAACCTTGCAAGTTGCCTCCATTGCTCTTCTTAAAGGTCCCCATGGTTCACAGGCCAAGAAGTCAGGTCTAACTAAGTCCATTGTTAATCAATTCACCTGAATCAAGCAGGCCTTAAGAGTCCATCTGTACCAATTTTTAAACTTATATATGTGGCAGAGAGGTTGAATGACTTGCTCAAGGCAACAGAACAAATTAGGGAGAAGCCAGACCTTCTGTTACTGAAGCCACTGGTGTTACTGACAAAGCCCAGGGCTATAGTCTCTTGAGCTCCGCCCATATTCCCAAGGCTTCCCCTTCCAGCTGCTGACCTAACCTCATTTCTGTAACCTTCTCTGGAGAATTGCCCTTGGGTGATAGAGCCACGTTGCTTGCCCAAATGTTTCTGGGAATTATCCCTGATTTAGGCCTAGACTGCCCCCAGCTAAGGACTGACTGATTCAAGAATTCAAAATCCTCATTTCTTTGCCCCAAGACAGACCAGGCTGATGCAAGGGCTGCTATAGGGTGTGGCACAGGACCAGGTTGACACTAGATTTCACCTGGAACCATACCCTTTCTTTCTCCTGAGGACTCTTTTTAATAAGTCATTTGGATAGGAATACCCTGTCTAGGGAAGCTGACCTAGTGCTGTGCTTTTCTGTGAGTGTTCCAAACTGTCACACTGGCTCAGTCTCACAACAGTCGAAAGGCCTCTGTGGACTATCTTTGTCCAGATCCAGACTATCTTTGTCACATAACCAGGAATCACCCCCTTGTCCCTTCCAGCTTCAAAGTCCACCCTTCCTTCTTCTAGTCCCTTTGTATGGCCAGGAGCCGCCATCATGGCCATTCACATGCAGGTTCGCATTGGATTCGGACAGTTGGTAATGAAACAATAGAGCTGTAAGGCCAGTAATCGCAGCCATTATCACAGACACCTGGCCCGTGCAGGTTCACATTTGATTCGGACAGTCGGTAATGAAACAATGGAGCCAAGAACTGGTGAACCATCAGCTTTAATTCTAGCTTGCACCAAGCAAAAACACACACTGGGCTCCAAAACCCACTTATTCAGTGCTCACAAAGCTACTGACTTATCCGAGTTTTCTAGCATCAAAGGCTTCTAGCTCACCAGACTTATTCACCTCTGTTTCCCATCTCTTTCTCCAGCACAAACTCTGCTCAAACTGGCTTCTCCCTCAGCACTCCACCATCTTGGCTGCTACTCCTGGCCCCCTCCACGTGGCCTTACTCTGCTCTCCTTTCTAATGCTAGTCTCAGAAATGGAGAGCCAGCAAGCTCCCAGTCTGCCCCACTTTACAGTGTAGAAATCAAAACCTTTAATCCAATCTACAAACAAGAAAGTCTCTGATACAAAGTCACTTATCTGAGGCATAATGGGAGGATTCCTCATGAGAGTGCACCACCCCACATCATCCAATCAGTCAAGGGTGTGGGGAAAAGCATACTCTTGAAACTAAGCCTTCGACTATAATAACTAGGCCTACTTACAGCCTGTCTCACACACACAATAATATAATTATGCCTATCTCAAGCATAAGGGCAACTAATATCACCTGGGTGATGGGCTTTCATGTGGGCAGCACCATCTTTAACAAAGTGAGCATAATATATTTTATCTGCCCAACAGGAGCCAAGAACTGGTGAGCCATCAGCTTTAATTCTAGCTTGCACCCGGCGGGCAAGTAAAAACACACACTGGGCTCCAAAACCCACTCATTCAGTGCTCACAAAGCTACTGACTTATTCAAGTTTCCTAGAATCAAAGGTTTCTAGCTCACCAGACTTATTCATCTCTGTTCCCCATCTCCTTCTCCAGCACAAACTCTGCTCAAACTGGCTTCTCCCTCAGCACTCCACCATCTTGGCTGCTACTCCTGGCCTCCTCCATGTGACCTTTCACTGCTCTCCTCTCTAATGCTAATCTCAGGAACCGAGAGAGAGCAAGCTCCTGGTCTGCCCCACTTTATAGTGTAGAAATCCAAACCTTTAATCCAATCTACAAACAAGGAAGTCTCTGATACAAAGTCACTTATCTGAGGCATAATGGGGGAGAGTGCACCACCCCACATCATCCAATCAGTCAAGGGTGTGGGGAAAAGCTTACTCTTAAAATTAAGCCTTATAACAACCCGGTCTGCCCACAGCCTGTCCCCCAACACACATTAATATCAATGGATTTGCATGTGGGCAGTGCCATCTTTAACAAAGTGAGCATAATATATTTTATCTGCCCAACACCCTTCTAGCACCAAGTCCCTCCTTCCTGCCCCTGTGTTTTCACCGAATTTGGCCTTAGGAGCTGAAAGGCATATTGTGAAATTGGATAGATCAAGCTGAGGTTATCAGCAGCAGAACATTGCCTAAAATATTGCCAGTGACTCATTGCTCTAGTTCTCCCTAGTGAGCAGGCAAACCTCCCCAAAGATCCCTACATTTGCCTCTTGTAGTGAAATCTTGTAGCTAGGGTCTCATCACAGTATTAATATTAACAATAATCCCCCCATGGCTCGAATGTACACCAGTTCCTTAGAAGAATCCCTGTGCTTGCTCCAAGTTCTAATGATATTCTCATCTAGTCATAGCATTTGGGATAGAAAACCATCATTTCTGGGGCTTATTTATACCTATGACTTTCTTACATAAAATAGCCCCCTCACTTTCCCTGGTAAAGGTCAGATTATTGACAATGTATCTGCAGAATTTATAATCTTCTTTTTAAGAATAATAGCTGTGCTTTTGCAGCACTTAATATACGGCAGGCACCAGAAATATGCTATTTCTAATCTTCATAATAGATAAGACTGAAGAGGCTCAGGGAGGTGAGATAATATATCAGTGTTATGTAACAGGCACATGGTGGAAACAGGATTCGAACCAGGTTCATCTAATAGCCAATTATGTGATGGGCCACTTCACCACACTTTCCATGCCACTGCTCCAGCACTTAAGATTGGCTCTACCCAGCAGCGATTCCCGGTCCGAGCTAAGCTTCCTGCAGAATTATTGGATGTTCTTGAAACCACCCCTTATTCTCTGACCTCAAAAGAGTGAGCAGTATAAAGGGCATCTTGTGTAGATAAAGATAAGGATCAAATGGGCTTTGACAGAAAGATGGAGTAAATATATTGGTCCCTATTCCTCCCACAGGATAGCTAAAAATCCATGGACATGGTATCTAAAACAAATGCAAGAAAACTCTGAAAGGAAGAGAGAATTAAGGAAGATTAAAGACCTCAGGACCCAAAGAATGATATGGTAGTGAGCTCCTAGATTTTCTTTTCTCCTCAAATATTCCAAACTAGACACTGAAGAAGTCCCCAACCTGGACATACCAAGAGGCATAAAACAAAAAAAAAATAACAACTCCACTCTCTATCCAAAGAACCAAGAAAGGGTCAGCCTAGCCCCTTTTATATGGGAAACTTTTAAATAACCTTCAAATCCAGTGAAACACTGTAGGAAAAAACTGCAGTTCCACTCCTATCTCAAGAGCAAAGGCATGGCGGAGTGGGGAGGGGGCAAGACTGTAATGAGTTTCCCAAAACCCCCACCAGCACGGTTTTAGAGAAGGTTGAGTGGGGAGCCTGGGCTTTCCTTTCTTCTGGGTGCAGCTCCTTGCTAAGGTGAAATTGAACAAGCCTACTGGAGAGCCAGGGCTGCACCATCACCACTAAGCAGTGTCAGTCCCCAGGGGTGTCAGTGCAGGTCACATAGGAGCAGTATCAAAGCACCCCTCCTTCTCACAGCCAGAGTGGTGCCAGCATCAGTTAACAATGACAAACATTCCTGAAACAAGAAACTGGAAAGATTCGACGAAGAAGTAGAAATTCTCAGCAAAGAAAGAGAAGCTTTATAAAAAAATTAAAAATTAAAAAATTAAGAAAATAAAAGAACCAAGTGGAAATGTTGGAACTAAAATATAACTTACTGAAATTTCAAAAACAATGACACCGCAATAGATGGGTTCAACAACAGAATGGAAAAGAATAAATTTGAGGATAGAAAAATAGAAATTGCCCAATCAAAACAATAAAAAACAGGTTGAAAAAACTGAAGAGCCTCAGAGATTTATGGGATTATAACAAAAGATTACAAGAGTTTAGGTTATCTGAACTCCAGAGAGAGAGGGAGAAGAAGAAGAAGGTGGAACTGAAAAAGTACTTAAATAATGGCTGAAAACTCCCCAAATTGGCAAAGGACAGTTTTAATAATCTCAGTAAACACCCAACAGGATAAACCCAGAAAGATACATCATAGTCACACTTGTGAAAACTAAAGACAAAGACAAAATCAAAATCAAATGATGCATAACTATAAGGGAATAACAACCTGAAGGCTAGATTTCTCCTACAAGGCAAGGAGGCCAGAAGGAAGAGCTGCAGAAGAACAGAACTGTCAACCCAGGATTCTATGTCCAGAGAAAACATTCTTCAAGACTGACAGTTTCAGATGAAGGAAAACTAAGAAAATGTATCGCTAACAAACCTACTATTTAAAAAATGGCTAGAGGAAGCTCTTTAAACAGAAAGGAAAAGATGAAAGAAAGCATCTTGGAACATCAAGAAAGAAGAAAGAGAACAAATATGAGTAAATACAACAGGCTTTACTTATTTTTAGTTTTCTAAATAGGTTTGTGATTAAAGCAAAAACCATAACAGTGTCTACTATGGTTCTCAAGGTATGTAGAGAAAATATTTAAAACAATAATAAAAGGGGAGGGTAATTGAAAGTAGGTTTCTATACTTCAATGGAATTGGTAAAATGTCAATACCAGCAGATTATTATGTATATATAAATATAATACCTAGAGGAACTTCTAAAAAAGCTATATAAAGAGATACACTCTAAAACACAATAGATAAATCAAAATAAAATGTTCAAGCAACTCATAGAATGCAGGGAAAATATTAAAGGAGTGACTGAAAAGAAGGGAGTAGGGGTAGGGGAAGCATCACCACCTCTATGCCAGGGTCACTCTGGAGCTAAGTGGACCCTTTTCTTAGGGGAGCACAGTCTATCTCCTGCACAGGTGTGCATCTGGGGTAGGAACAGGAGGCGGAACCCTCCAGGCAATTCTGCAGAGCTTTGCCTCAGAATTACAATGAGTGAGTGCACTGGCAATCATGGAAGGCTCTTCTCAAAGCCTACAGGCTGACCTACTAGCTCATCCAGTGGCGCCCCTTGCCAAGGCTTGGATCTCAGCTAACCTTCAGCACAGCGGAGGCTGCCTCCAGGGGGACAATGGTACATTTACATTCCAACTACAAAAGCCAAAGGCCTCCCTTCCTGTGCAATCTGTACCGCTGGGAAAACAGAGCTAAAATGGCTTTGCTGAAGGTCCGATACAGCTGGGGCCAAGGGAAGGAGCAGGTGTGAGCCCTTGGAGCCCTGTCAGTCTGCTGAGGTGAACTCTCCCTATGTGAAATGAACACCTATGTTAACAGGCATCTTCAGTCTTAGAAAGATTAAGAAGGAAATGAATTCTGGTTTCCATAGTTTCACTTCCCTTAAATTTTATTGGAGGCAAGAGTTCTGAATCCTCCCAGGCATGTGGGGAGCCCCAATCGCACATTAAACCATTCAAACAATGTAACAGCCCTGTCTGGCCTCTCAACCTTGTCTCTAAGAAGTATGTTTCTGAGAACTTTCCATTACAGCCATTTACAATCTTTATGCTTTAAAAAGAGTATAAAAATGTGTCTAGGTAGGGTATTTCTACATTACATGTCATTCATTATTCTAGATGTAATTTTAATCAGTTCAACATAAGAGCATCTTAGTATCCTCAATAATGGCACTGGCAATTTTAAATATTAAAGTCCACATTAAGAAAAAATAAGTCCCCTTCCAAATAAGCTCAATCAACTAGGCACACATACACTTCCAACCTTCCTCTCTACTACCCCATCCACTTTCCTTCCTCCTGACTGTTTTCCTTCCTCTTCCTCTGCTCTTATGAGACTACAAAGAACAGGGTTGTAGGGGCAGAGTCAGGGTTGACCCCCAAAATCTGATTCCTCCCTCTCTTCCCACTTACTCAGAAACCTAAGGCTTTTTATAAAAGTAGTCCTATTCTTCCAAGAAAACCTCTGCTTTTAATGTTTGCCCTGTCTTTAGCCAACTCTAATATATTTTTCTATTGAGTTCTGCTCTGTACCCAAGATTTCTAAAAGATATATTTGCGGACAATACCAGGTAGGTTCCCTTGAGTTTAGGGAAACAATCTTCCTTTCCCCAAAAGGCAAACAGCCCTGGGAAAGTTCTCATCCACTTCCATATTTCTCCATCTGCTATTTCTTGGCACTAGTAAAACTTCAGTAAGGTTACTGAAAATTCAGAAACAGGGTTCCATGGCTTCCAATATATTATTAAATATGAAATTAATGCAGCCTCAAGTCTATTCAGCTCTTTTTGCCTTAAGGTGATTAGTGAACACTAAATTTCATGCTAATATACCCAAGCCATTTGCCTGTGATGCGGAACTCACTTTTCAAATTTTGCTGATTACAGTAATATAAATATATATATAATGCTCACATCATTTCATGACAGTGATGCTAAAGTATTTCCACCAGGCTTGCTCTCTTCTTGCAGGTAGGATGCTTACTGTTAACCCATAATGCTCCAACTTTCCACTGGTATACAAAGCTAGAGGTTCTCTGAAGTCACCCTAGAATCCATTTCCATGGAAACAAAGAGATAAAAAGCTGCTTTTATCTAATAGGAAAACCAAGAGGAACTCTAAAAAGGTCAGAAGTGTTTTTTAAAGTAAAGATCTAACAAAATACATTCCAGTGGTAAAGAAGCCCTGGTTCGATCCCCGGTCAGGGCACATGCAGAAGCAGCTCAATGTTCCTCTCTCTGTCTCTCTCTCTTCCTGCCTCTCTCAAAAGAAAGAAAAAAAGAAAGAAGGAAGGAAAGAAAGAAAGGGAGGGAAAGAGGGAGGGAGGGAGGGAGGGAGGGAGGGAGGGAGGGAGGGAGAGAAGGAAAGGGAAGGGAAAGGAAGGGAAGGGAAGGGAAGGGAAGGGAAGGGAAGGGAAGGGAAGGGAAGGGAAGGGAAGGGAAGGGAAGGGAAGTGAGGGGAAGGGAGGGGAGGGGAGGTGAGGGGAGGGGAGGGGAGGGGAGGGGAGGGGAGGGGAGGGGAGGGGAGGGGAGAGGAAGGGAAGGGAAGGGAAGGGAAGGGAAGGGAAAGAAAAGGAATCCTTGGAGTGGAATGGAGTGACAGGTGAAGAGAAGAAAAATGGACAAAAAACAAGCTTCTGGTTTCAGCCATGATCGTCATGGTACTGAAATGGATTCATTTCTGAGTCTGGTCTCCAATCCAGGTCATTAGAAGTTTCTCGGTGTCTGATACAGTCCCTTCTCAGAGTTGTTAGTCTTTGCCTGCAATGAAGCCTATCCTTTAACAGCTTCTGTCACTTGGTTCTTTTCCCTCAAAATTACAGCTATGGTGGAATGGGACATGCCTGACTGCCGAGCAATAACATCACTAATTTTCCACATTTGTCGTCCTTAATCATTTTTAATTTCATTTCCAGGTCAATCACTGAATGTGGCCTCTTACTGGCACTGTTAGCAGTGGATTTGGCATGCTTAGGGACCATGCTGAACAAAACAAAATTAAAACACATGAGAAAAGGATGCAATCAAGAGATACAGCAAACACAAGATATTTGAGGCTGTGGCTCGCAGTACATGACCATGACAAAAGTTTTATGGCAAACTGATTTTTTGTAAGTATAGAAACAATACACTCTAAAATAATGACAAAGAGTATAGTATATAGTAAATACATAAACTGGTAACACTATTATTATTATCAAATATTATGTACTGTACATAATTATACATGCTATACTTTTGTAAGACTGGCAGCATGGTAGGTTGTTTACACACTATAACATTAGGACAGCTACAACATCACTAGACAACAGGAATTTTTCAGCTCCATTTTAATTTTATGGGACCACCTTCTTACATGTGGTCTGTCTGTATGCAGAATATTCCATTCAAAAAGCAGTAGAATACACATTTTTGCAAGTACACATGGGACTTTTTCAGGATAAATCTCATGTTAGGCCACAATACAAGCCTCAATAAAGTTAAAAAGACTGAAATCATATCAAGCTTCTTTTTCAACCTCAGTGGTATGGAACTAGAAATTAATTACAGGAAAAACTGGAAAAAACAAATACATGGAGGCTAAACTAGATGCTTCAAAACAATCCATGGGTCATTGGTGAAATACAAGAGGAAATAATACTGTGAGACAAATGAAAACAAAAGCTCTGTGTTACAAAATCTATAAAATGCATCAAAAGCTGTTATAAGAAGGGTTTATAGCAATACAGGCCTACCTCAAAAACAAGGAAAACCTCAAATGAATGATCTAACCTTACACATAAAGGAGCTAGAAAAAGAAAAACAAACAAATCCCAAAATCTCTCTTCCCCTCCTGTAACCAAGGCTCCATTGGAGCAAAGTTGGCCTCAGCACTGAGCATGGCTCCATGGCCTCCGCCTCAGGTGCTAGAATGGCTCCGGTTGCAAAGAAGCAATGCCCCAGATGGGCAGAGCATCGCCCCCTGGTGGGCTTGCCAGGTGGATTTCAGTCAGGCGCATGTGGGAGTCTGTTTGCCTCTCTGCTTCTAACTTTGGAAAAGTAAAATGTTAAAAAATTTGCCTGACCTGTGGTGGCGCAGTGGATAAAGCGTCAACCTGGGAACACTGAGGTTGCCAGTTCAAAACCCTGCACTGGTCTGGTCAAGGCACATATGGGAGTTGATACTTCCAGCTCCTCCCCCCTTTCTCTCATTCTCTCTCTCTCTCTCTCACTCTCTCACTCTGTGTCTCCTCTCTAAAATGAATAAAATAAAAAGAAATTAAAATAAAAAGTTAAAAAATTTTTAAAAACCTCTCAACAAAGTGAATATACAGGGAACTTCCTCAATATAATAAAGGCCATATATAATGAACCCACAGCTAACATAACACTCAATGGTAAAAAGCTAACAGCTTTTCCTCTAAAATCAGAAGCAAGACAAGGATTCCCACTCACACCATTTTTATTCAACACAGTATTGAAAGCCCTAGCCACAGTAATCAGGCAAGAAAAAGAAATAAAAGGTATCCAACTTGGAAAGAAAGACATGAAACTTTATTTGCAACTGACCTAATATTATATAGCAAAAACTCTAAAGACTACACTAAAAAAAAATATTATAACTAATAAATGAATTCATTAATGTTAGAAGGGTACAAAATTAATATAGAGAATCTGTTGCATTTCCATACACAATAAACTGTCAGAGAAATTAAGAAAACAAACCCTTTTACAGTTGCACCAAAAAAATAATAATAATAAAATTTAAACTTAACCAA
Source organism: Rhynchonycteris naso (assembly GCA_037038555.1). Classification (NCBI taxonomy): domain Eukaryota; kingdom Metazoa; phylum Chordata; class Mammalia; order Chiroptera; family Emballonuridae; genus Rhynchonycteris; species Rhynchonycteris naso. The sequence goes on along the minus strand of CM072995.1, from coordinate 58,780,296 downwards.
GGAGGCAAAAGACCTGTACTCTGAAAATTATAAGACATTGATTAAAGAAATTAAACTTTACACAAATTAATAAAAAGATATACCATGTTCATGGATGATAAGAATTAATACAGTGGTACCTTGAGATACAAATTTAATTTGTTCTGTAACCGAGCTCATAAGTCAGTCAACTCATATATCAAGCTGCCGATACTGAACACATGCACCAACGTGCCAACTAGTGGCAGGGGAGAGACAGACAGACAGACTCCCACATGCGCCCAACCGGGATCCACCCAGCATGCTTACTAGGGGGTGATGCTCTGCCTCTCTGGAGCATTGCTCCACTGCAATTGGAGCCATTTTAGTGCCCGAGGCAGAGGCCATGGAGCCATTCTCAGTGCCTGGGCCAACTTTGCTCCAATGGAGCCTTGGCTATGGGAGGGGAAGAGAGAGATAAAGAGAGAAAGGAGGGGGGAAGGTTGGAGAAGCAGATGGGCGCTTCTCCTGTATGTTGCGGACAGGAATCAAACCCAGGACTTCCACACACCAGGGCAATGCTTAACTGCTGAGCCAACCAACCAGGGCAATCCTAAAATTTGTATGGAGCCACAAAAAACCCAAATAACTAAAGCAATATTGCAAAAGAAAAGCAAGATTGGATATATCATCCTTCTTGATTTTGAATAATATTACCAAATAACAGTAATCAAAATTGTATGGTACTGGCATAGACACAGACACATAGATCAATGGAACAGAATAGAGAGCCCAGAATTAAGCCTATGCTTATATGAGCAATCAATCTACAAAAAGGAGGCAAGAATATACAACGGGGAAAAGATATAGTTTCAGTAAGTGGTGTTGGGATAATGACAGCTACATGCAAGAAAATGGAAATGGACCACTTTCTTTCACCATATACAAAAATATACTCAAAATGTATTAAAAACTTTAATGTAAAGCCTAAAACCATAAACTTTCTAGAAGAAAACATAGGCAATAAACTCTATGACATCAGTCTTGGCAATATATTTTTGGATCTGTCTTCTCAGGCAAGGACAACAAAAGCAAAAAATAAACAAGTGGAACTACATCAAATTAAAAAGATTTTGCACAGGAAAAGGAAGCCATCAACAAAATGAAAAATTGACAGAGGACCTGAGTAGACATTTCTCCAAAGAAGAAAACAGATGGCCATAAGACACATGAAATGATGCTCAATACCACTAATCATCGGGAAAATACAAATCAAAACCACAATGAGATATTACTTCACACACATCAGATTGGCTATTGTCAAAAAGACAACAAATAACAATTGTTGTCAAGAATATGGAGAAAGGGGAACTCTTGCTCACTACTGGTAGGATTACAAACTAGTGTAGCCACTGTGGAAAACAGCATGGAGATTCTTCAAATAATTAAAAATAGAACTACCATACAATCTGGGGTGATTCCACTTCTAGATATGTATCCAAAAAAGTCATAAACACTAATTTGAAAAGATATATTCATCCCTATTTTCATTGCAGCACTACTTACAATAGCCAAGATATAGAAGTAACCTAGATATGAATGGATAAAAAAAGACGATATATATAAATATCTAAATAGAAATCTATACACACACACTGGAATATTAGCCATAAGCAAGAATAAAATTTTGCCATTTATAACAACTTGAAGAGATGTAGAAGGTTTTATGCTAAGTGAAATATGCCAGAGAAAGACAAATACCATAATACCATATGATTTCACTTATATGTCTAATATAAAAAAATAAAATAAATGAATAAACAAAACAGAGTCAGACTCATAGGCACAGAGAGCAAACTGACGGTTGCCAGAGGGAAGGAAGATGGAGGGGGGTAGAATTGGCAAATAAGAGAAGAAGATTAAGAGGTACAAACTTTCAGTTATAAAATAGTCAGGGGGGGTGTACTGTATAGCATAGGGAATATAGCTGATAATAGCATAATAATAACCTTCTACGGGAACAGATGGTTATTATGAAATGACCATAGTGAGCATTTCAAAAGATATGTAAATATTGAATCAATATGTTCTGCACCTGAAACTAATATTGTATATCCACTGTGCTTCAAATTTTAAAAAGAAAAAAAACCCATAATACAAATATGTTCATTTTTATCATAACTCCATTTGATCTAGAACTTGATCCCATGTGCTGAGGAAATGCTGTCACGGGTCATATTTTAGTCTGGGAAAGAAGTAGGTGCAAACCACATGTATTTATTTTGATGTTCTAAGTATTTTCCTAAAGTCCAAGTAGTTTCACCACATCCTGCCACCAACTTCAGAGAATAATTCTTGGGTACATTAGTCCTTCCATGGAACACTTCCTGATATATAAACCACTCTGGCCATCTGTAATAACACAAATTCTTCCCATCCAATATACTCCTCGAAAAACATCTGGAACAATAGGAAGTTCCCATCAACACTTCTAAGGGAATACACATTTCCCAACATTTCCCAGGGAGGCATGTGGCTCCTCTACAGGCAGGGAATGCACATGGGGTCATGGGCAGCCAGACTTGATCCTTGTTCAAGGACATGCTGGCTAGTCCCTTGGCCATTACGGCCACTTTCACCATGCTGTAGTCCTCTGTGCTAACCTTCCTGTTCAAAGGCGGTCTTCAAGAATGGCTGGGAAAAATGGATTTACTCAGGACAAAGTTAAACTAACAGCAGGAGAGTGTGCAGGGGCAGGAGACCTTAACAGAAGGGAGCTGAAACCAGACTGCAGGAAAGGCTGTACAAAGCAGTGGTCGTAAGCACAAGCTTTTGCATCTGTCAGACCAAGATGGGAACATGGTTTGGCCACTTACTGAGGAAGTTATCTAAGAAACCTTAGCTAAGACTCATTTCCTCATCTGAAAACCATCTGAGGAAACTGAGAGGATCAAATAAGATCGGACACACCAAGTGTTTATAGCACAGCCCCTAGCATACCAGAAGCTCTTAATAAAAGTTAGCACTTGTGCTGTTATTATTGGGAACAGCTAATCCAATAGAACTTTTAGCCTGGAAAACTCAAGACTCAGGAACAACAGGGATCTTTAGACATTTGAAGGACAATCTTATGAAGCAGAGATGCATCCGAAGACAGGAGCAGGGTGAATGGGCAGAAGGGACCGACCATGACATCTGGTCCCCTCTTGAGTACCAGCATCGCTTCATCTGGTCCATCTGGCTGGGTGAGTTTCTCCATCCTTTCTGAAATTAAAGCCATCCTAAAACTGTTCAAGGGGGGATGAATATTTCAGGTCAGAATAAAGAAAAAAAAATTAATGTCATTACAAAATGGAGCGGGCCAGTTTGAGAGGTTATTAGCGTCCCGTCACTGACAGTATTTAAATGACTCAGTCTGGATGCATTCAAAAGGTACTTATTATATGCCAAGTACTGTCTGGAACACAAAGATGAGTAAGACATGTTCCCTGTCTTCAAGAGCATTGTACTCTACACTGGGGCTGGGTGGAGATGCATGTTGAACACAGTAAAGAGGAACAAAGGGCAGCATTGGATCACTCTGCAGCAAGGGTCTTAATAGATTAGATTCTGCTCTAAATGAAAAACTAGCATAGAAGAACTCAAAACTCCTTTCCAGCTTTAAGATTCTCTAATGCCCAGAATTGGGGGAGTTAGGGGGGGGGGGCACTTTTTAAAGATAGTAACTACTTTGTGCCAAAATTCCTAAAACATTTTTTAAAATGTCCATTAGCATGTATGATATTTAAAAGCAGTGGCACTCTGCTACCGAATTTAATTGAGTTATATAAAACATAGTACAATGAAAACTGCATATTTTTTCTCATAAGAACCATTTTCTAACTGGGCATAGGGTATTTAGGAGTAATCCTCATCATGTAACTGTGATCAGCATTATTTATACGTTTTGCACTTATTTTACTTCAAATCCTGAACTTGTACCACTTTACTAGAATGAAATATCAATGCGTTTAGTTTAAACATCACAAAATTTTTTAAATGTTTAAACAATAATTATTCATTGACCTTGGACCACTACAATATTTTAGAGCACTAATTAAATATCTACATTTTTTTTATCACATACTATGCTTAATACTGATCGATAAAGGCGGAAGTTTAACGTAATTATAGTCCAAAAACACAAGTTTTCATTTTAGTTTCTCATAACTCAGAAAAAAAACTTAAAGGTAGGTACATCTGACGCTGAAAATCCCGATTCTCCCAACGCGAGCTTCACCCCGTCCTGCTGCGCATGCTGTCCCTTGATCCCCACACTGTCCCCAGGGCAGCACGGGCTCAGACCAGCATGGAGATGGTAGGTGGGGCATTCAGTTACAGAGTAATGCTGGGTTGTTTTATTTTTGTTAGAGAAGAAAGCTATGGGGAAAATATATTCTCTACTTAATATATTTTATTTTCAGCAAGGTGTCGCCTATAAATATTAATTTACAAACACACAAAGTTTACTAGGTACTTTAGCTGCCTAAAAATAAATGAAATAAAATAATCCAAACAAAAAAAATGAAATTTCTAGTACCTTCTTTCCTTGGGCACAGTGAAAAAAAAAATCCAAGGATTTTAAATTTCATCCCAGTGGTTCCAAATACAAGAAAATACATCCCATCAAATTCCCATTTCAGCCTGACCAGGCAGTGGCGCAGTGGATAGAGCATCGAACTGGGATTGGGAGGACCCCGGTTCGAGACCCCGAGCTCACCACCTTGGACCCAAGGTGGCTGGCTCCAGCAAGGGGTTGCTTGGTCTGCTGAAGGCCCGTGGTCAAGGCACATGTGAGAAAGCAATCAATGAACAACTAAGGTGTCGCAATGGCAACGAAAAACTAATGATTGATGCTTCTCACCTCTCTCCATACCTGTCTGTCTGTCCCTATCTGTCCCTCTCTCTGACTCTTTCTCTGTCCCTGTTAAAAATAAATAAATAAATAAATAAGAACCTAAAAAAAAAACAAAACTCCCATTTCAATCATGGGGTCACGAGAGTAGAAGTTACAAGTTAAAGTATCACAGCATCCAGAAGAAAAATAATCACTTATGCTAATCAGTACAGAACCTATTTCCAAGTCACTCAGGACACTTTACACTGAGGATATTGTGAATTCTCCATAACGTTACCCTACTGAGATCTAGGACCACTTTGTGAAGCAGAGAAAGGGCATACAGGATGCTCCCAGCTCACTCAAGGGTCAAGGAGACAGAATAAATTGTGAGCCCCTCGAGGACCGTGGCTTTTCTTATTGGAATAAAGCAAATAAAATCAATTCACTGATAAGGCATTTCATTTCTCTCTTGGCAATTAAATGGTACATCCTTGTTTAATGAGAATGGTATAAAACAGTCAAGATATGCATGGGGCCAATGAGATATTCTTCTTTTTGATTGTAAGCAAAGAATGGGGGTTAGAGGGGAGGGTAACGCTTCTGCTGGATCCTATAGCTCCTTCCCTGAATCCTACAGCAATTTGACTCCTGTATCTGTTCCTACCCCTGATTAAGAGGGCATGGCATTCTGCTTCTGCCCCCAGGATGCCCTGCACCCACTTGACTGGATTTTAACTGAGACGTTGGGTTTTGTGTTCAATGAGAGCTGGGGTCACAGCCTTCCAACTTCCTCAGGAGACCCTTAAAGTGATCCTTAGAAGTTCCGTCATAGGAGAGAGATGGTACGAGGGAGGAATGAGGTCTCCAAACTTGCTTCCACTTCCACACAGCTGAATAGGACCAGGTCTCAGCTCAAAGACTCATGGGTCTCTATACACCTGAAAGAGCCCTTCTCCTCTCCTGGCCTCCCACTGGATACACTCCTACCCATTGCTCCCAGCCCGCCCAATCCCACAGGACCACATAGAGCCTTTGCTGGTAAGTGCAGCTTCCTCAGGTGAAGCTGGTCATTATTCTAAACTATCACCCTTAACACATCACTTTATATTGGTCATTGTAATTTTACCAGTGCTTGTGGCTTCTCCCCAGTGAGATTCTGAGCAGTGTGAAGGCTTAGAATCATCTCCTTCTTTCACAGTTATCCCCTAGGGTGTCAAATGCAATGCATATGCTTATGGGATGCTGACTAAATACCTGCTGCGGACTGATAGATTATTATCCATTTGACCTCCTAAGTAAAGGAAGACGATAAGTGGATACTACACTGTCATTTCTTTATCTTATTCTATTTCACCTGGTGGGGGAAAAAAGAGATTGAGCACTAACTGAGTTCAAAGAGCTATCCCAAGAACTGTTTGGTATTATCTCACAACACTGATAAGATACTGTACTTCTTAACTAGACCACAGAATCCCACATCATGAAAATATCATTCCTCTTTCCCTGGGACATTCTTTTACATTTAAGTACATTATCCATGTTTGATTACAGTGAAAATTTACCAGGACATAATTAATACGTTTGGCTGAATTATTCATACCATGAACAGGTAGAGCAAGATAGGTCACAATGTGAATCAAATTGAATATATAGTTCCACTATTTTTTTCGATTGTCCAAAAAATGAATGCAACATCTAGAGAAAGTACCTCTGAATTCCTTTTGTGCTTACATTTCTGACATCTATATCAGAAGGTGACAAGATATGTGTTCTGTAGCCCATCTCTGGAAGAAAGAAAATGTATTCCCTCAATACAAGGGCAATGCTCTTTGTCCAGAGTGGGCCTGTGTTTCTGTCATACCAAACAGCAAAGATAGGGACATCCAACGCAAAAGACAAACTTAACGGCTGCCATCAGCACTCAGGGTTAGCCAGAAGCTTATCCCCAATCACAACTCCACCTCTTACACCCTCGCAACTGGGGTACTGGGAAAGGGTCCAAAGAAGCCAGAACTCATTGTTTCCAAAACTGAATTCTAGTGGCACTTTTGTTTGGGTCTTGTAACAACCTTTGTTTTTGTTCTGTTCATTAAATAAAACTGACTCTTACCACCTAATGACATAGATTTGGAAAGAACAGCAGTTCCCGGCTTTCTTAGCTCAGTTGGCTGGGACATGGGGTTCGTGAGGTCCCAGTCTTGTGTCTGGCCTTCAAGCAAACAAGATATCCTTGCTCCATACCAGAACCTATTTAGACCTGTCAATTGTGCCATTTGTTGGTCAATGACTACACCTTTAATGTTATCCTACCATTGTTCATAAAATAAGGCAGGTCAGTATGAATGCTGAGAGTTGGAGGAGAGATACAACTCAAAACAAGTATCCTACTTATGGTGGATATCTCTTCCTCCTGATTTTCATCATCTTAACAAACATGATGCTATGTATGGGCCAGGGACCTTGCTTAGGACCCTATGCACTTTGTCTTATTTATCTTTATTTAAAACTTTATGAAGGAGGTACTATTATTATCTATTCTCTACAGATAAGCAAGTTGAGATTTAGGTAGATAAACTAGCTTGATTAAGATATTATAGCTAATAAGCATTGTATCAAAGTCTGAAGGCAGTCTGAGTACATAGTCTTCTCTACTTCATATAATTCATATTAATCTGTTTCAGTCAAAAGAGTATCAGCACCACTGACAATCATCTATAATTTGGATAGCATCTGATGATAAATATCTATAGGCCACAAGAGCTATATAACCAATCTGCATAACTATGGCATGCCATTTGTTATATAAACAATATAAATGCAAACATTCTCAGAGTTGAGATGATAAATAATTTGGAGAACTCTAATATACAGAATTGTCACAATGTAAATACTTAGCTTTAAAGTGTAGGAAATAGCACAAACTGATCAAAGTTAGAGTTCATGCTCCATCCATATAAAAGGAAGCAAGGGTGAGATGCTAGAGCAAGAATATGTCACCATCTTACCCGACCAGGTGGTGGTGCAGTGGATAGGGTGTCGAACTGGGATGCAAAAGGACCCAGGTTCGAGACCTCGAGGTCGTCAGCTTGAGCCTGGGCTCATCTGACTTGAGCTAAAAGCTCACCAGCTTGGACCCAAGGTCGCTGGCTAAGGTGTTGCAACGAAAAACTGATGATTCAATTTTCATCTCTCTCTGTTCCTGTCTGTCTGTCCCTATCTATCCCTCTCTCTGACTCTCTCTCTCTGTCTCTGTAAAAAAAAATATTTTTAAATAAAAGAATATGTCACCATCCTCACATCCCGGGGGAGCCCAGTGTGTCACGGGGAGGGACAGAAACAGATTCATGACTTCTCTGAGCTGGGAGTGTTCATAGATATGAGATTATAGTATACCGAGGAACCCAGCCTTCCCACATGTGGTGGGAGGCTGGGAGAACTTTGGAAAGGAGACTAATGACCAATGGTGAGAACACATGCCTATTAGCTTGCAGGGCCTAATGGAGTAAAGCAGCAGAGACTGGCCTCATTCTGAAAACAGATCAAGGTAGCCTTGAACCATGCTATACCTGGGCCCCTTCCCATCCCCCACCAGCCTTGTGCTCGTTATGGATTTAAAATACATCAAGATTTCTTGTACCTTTTTATGTTATTAAACATAAAAAGACTGAGGGAATGTCCCTAATTACAACTAAAAGAGATGTCTCTGTCTTTTGCCAGAGACGGCGTTCTATCAATTAAACGGGAAAATAAACTGTTCTTCCCCATTGTGGGGAAAGAGGGCCTCTAGTGACCCTCTATTGATTAAGACTGCTGTCGAATGCTATTTGCAATATTGTTGCATAATGGAAATCAGAAGGTAGCTGTCACGATTTCTGATGACAAATGGCTAGTGGCCGAGACCAATCATAGCCTCTTTCATCTGTTACTGTTCTAAGTTCCCAATTAATGTGCATCTTATAGTCCAGTTTTCTTAAATCAGTCTGCTGTACTGTGCCAGGTGGTAAAAACGAGTAAAAGTGGTTACCTGAGTGACCCTGCTTTAGAAATTGTGTTCAAGTAACCATTACACTGACCATTACTCCTGAGCCATGCATTATTTAGTAAGATACACAACTTCCAAAAGGGCACACAATTAAAAATAGATTCATACAGCAGCTGCTGTGATTATGACCAATACCAACAGAAATCCAACCAGGCATGAGTCAAAAGAAGAAAGGCCTCTGCCAGACAGAACATTGTTCAGTCTCATTTTTGTGTTGTGTCCTTTGACTTGCTAAGTCAGCCAGCAAACAATTTGTATGAAGCGGAGGTTTTCAAAGTGTGGTCTGCAAAACAGCAGCATCGCTCCAGTGGGGAACGGTTAGAAATGCAGTCTTGGGCCCCCCCACCCGGGGAATGGTTAGAAATGCAGTCTTGCCCCCCCCCCACCCTCGCTCCAAGACCTACTGACTCAGAATCTCTGAAGGTGGGCTCAGCAATCTATGTTTTCACAAGCCCTCTGGATGATTTTGATTCATGCTAAAGTCTGAGGGACTACTGGGAGGAAGCCAGGGGGCAACCTTCAAATTTTAAGTCTTCCTAGGAAGATGTGACCTTTGGTTACAAAAAGTTATCTTCTGAAACCTCTGGGAAGAAATCTATCCTGAAACCAAATAAAATCACTGCAATCTTCAACTTTCTGTAAACCTAAAACTCTCTCTAAAAAAACAGTCAATAAAAAATTTTGTTTGTCTTTTCCAAGTATCCATCTTTTCTTTATTTATTGAGTTTAGAGAGAGAGGAAGGAAGCAAGAGATAAACATCGATTTGATATTGCACTTAGCCATGCATTCATTGGTTGATTTTTGTATGTGCCCTAACCGAGGATTGAACCCACAACCTTGCCAGATAGCTCAGTTGATTAAAAATAAATTTAAACTAGAGAATGAGTAGAAAGAAGAGAATAGGATTTTTCTTATGTAAACTTGTTTCTCTATTTACCTATCCTCTGATTTGCTCTAGAAAGATTTTCAGGCAACTTTTTTTTTGTGACAGAGAGAGGGACAGATAGGGAAGACAGACAGGAAAGGAGAGGTGAGGAGCATCAATTCTTCATTGCGGCACCTTAGTTAATTGCATTTGCATATGTGCCTTAACTGGGGGGCTACAGCAGACCGAGTGACCCCTTGCTCAATACAGTGATCTTTGAGCTCACACCAGTGACCTTGGGATTCAAGCCAGCCATCTTTGGGCTCAAGCCAGTGACCATGGGGTCATATCTATGATCCCACGCCCAAACCAGTGACTCCGCACTCAAGCTGTTTAGCCCCCACTCAAGTCGAATGAGCCGCACATTCAAGCCAGCCACCTTAGGGTTTAGAACCTGGGTCCTCTTCATCCCAGTCCAAAGCTCTGTCCACTGTGCCACCGCCTGGTCATGCTCAGGCAACTTTTTAAAACATGTGTAGCATCCATTCACAAGCAATTCTCTTGGACAGACTCCTCACTTTCAAAACAACTGTACTATTTAAAACACCCAAAAGATAGGCACTTAAGACTAGGTAAACTCTTGTGATGTCTCCATTATTCACTGTGGGGTTTCAGACCTTTTGAGGGAAAAGAAAAGAAAAATTCCATTTAAATTCACCAAGTTAAAAATCTGCTTCTGCTCTACCCAGTGAGAGGCACAATGCACCCCACCAGTCTGAGCCTATGATTGCTACACAGATTTCAATTCTCATGTGTCATGAAGAGCCACAGCATGGGATGTGTGCCTGTGTCATGAGAGTCAGCCTTGTGGCAAGGCCCCTTGGCTGGCCAAAGAAGGGGCTTTATGATACCAATATTCACACTAGAGCTAATAATGCTTAAATGAGCCTCTAGCATTGTTTCAACTTTTTTTCAAATGATAAATGATCTTAAGAAATGAAAGGGAAGTAACCTCTCAGTAAGGGATTTATTCAATAAATTAAGGTCTGTTCATATAATTAAAACCAAGCAGCTGTTAAAAAATTAAGTTTTATAGTTCTCAATCCTGGATAAATATCAGAATCACCTGGTGATTATGTAAAGTATGCCACTGCCAATTCCACCCCAATTTCCTTCATCTTGGATAGGGTTTGGGCATCCATGTTTTGTTTTTTTTAACTATCCACATGATGTTAATGTATCTCCAGGGTTGAGAATTACTGAGGCAGATCTGTTAACCAATTTGGAAGTCTCTCCCAGATATATTATTACTTTAAAAAAAAATGTCATAAGGCTCATTATTAATAAAATTGTGTGTGTGTGTAATTTTATTAACAGATGTGTATGTTTGGATGTGGTTTCTTCCATTTTACACTATTTACTTATTCATTGCTTACACTCTTCAAAATGAAAATGTGCTCATGTCTTCAAGTTATTTAATTTTTAATTTTAAAAATCTGTTTAGAGAAGATGTGAATTGGTTTTAAAAAGATGATGGAACACAAGAAAATGGGAACTTCCAAAATAAACCATATCTCTTTCTTTTTTCCCTTCTCCTTTCTCCTGTTCCTTTTTCTCAGAGGGTATGAAACATACACAGAATTCCATTTCTGCTCCACCTATACAACAGCTATTATGTTCAGTATTTGGGATTGGGATGAGAGAAGTACTAGAGATAGAGGAAACAGGAGACATAGAGTTCATTCATTCATTCAGCAAACATTTACTGGGTTCCTAGACAGGTCCATGCTAAATGCACTGGAAATAAACAACAAACAAGATATACAGTGTGTCCGTAAAGTCATGGTGCACTTTTGACCAGTTGACGTGTCAACAATGCACCATGACTTTACAGACACACTGTACATGTCCTCAAAGACAGCATGGATAGCATCCTGCCCTCATGCAGTCTTGTTACATTAATAAAGAAATTTAATCTGTCAAGAGAAGTGAGAAAAGCCTTCCCAAAGTAGAGGTGAACCTTCATTCTAGTGGTAAAGACAGCCATGATTAGAGTTCTAAGAAGGGGAGTGCCTATACCAAGTCTGCTTTACAAAGTTAAATTAGAGCTTGCTGTAGTAGCAAAGAATTGACTGAAGGAATTTATCTTTCAGTTTTTCATGGATCTATTTGCCATCAAATAAGATTTAATATTAAATGTTACCTCCTGCTGAGTTCATTGACCGGACTCATTTATCTGTCCCTCTAACTAGATGAGCCTTGATATGGCTGATGTACCTTTTCAGAGTTTACAGTTAAGTCAATTGTATGCAATAAACAACTTACAAAACAATTGCTTTGTAGAAGTGGTTTGTTACAATGAGTAGAGTCTCTTGAAAGAAAATATATCTTTGTAAAAGATAGCCAGGTAGGCAAAGGCTTCCAGGAAAATGGGATGCCTCACAGTGCTTCATTCACTTACATGAGGTCAATTTTAGCCAGTTATAATTCAGACATTTCCACATGGGAAGAAATTAGCTAGCCCACTCACAGGTGGATTTCTATTTAAAAGTCTCATTTGACTTTGGGAAATATACACTACAGATGATGTAACCCCTATCTGCAAGAGAAGAAAAATAAATCTCTGGGTACAGTTATATAGCAAAACATGACAGAAAGAAATTATATCTGACACTGTCCTTTTATAAGCCTGATGCATCTATGTGGACATTAATGTGCATTACCTCCAACCATCAATGTGCTATTTTTAACGTAGAATGTCCAATCTTTGCTTAAAGTAATATTAGTGTTCTGAGGAACAGATCTGCTTTCATTTAAAGGAGAGGGGTGAAAAGGTTCTAGAAAATGGAAAAAGAAAAACCTTCAAGCTCCTTATGAAACATGTACAAATTCCTTGAAACTGCTTCATAAAACAAATTTAAATTCTGGCCTTCCCAGTCAACATTTCCAAAGGGCCCCCTTGTTCTTGTTTAGTTCTTTTCAAAGTGCACATCTCCAAGAGCTGGACCATTTTTTTCTTCAGTCTCTCTGCAATACAGGGGCCACCACACTGGCATTTCCAACTTTACGTAGGATGGAGCAGTTACGTGTCCCATTATCATAATTGATACTACCATTATCTAAAATCATTAATTTGTTATTGGGTTTAAGCAATAGGTGACCATCCTACCCCTATGTTAACCCATATATGAAGAGGGTGTGCGTGCATGTGTGTGCATATTTTAAGACACAGTAGTGCTTCTAAAAAGCTCAGCTCATTAAAGTATTGTTCTGTAACTCTCAAATTTGTTTTCACTCCCAACTCACCTGAGAAATAAATATAAGACATTTCAATCATTAAAATGGTTACTAGGGAAGGCATACACTCACTCACTGAGTCTTGTCATTTGAAAAGCCTGAGATCATTTTTGAAAAGAAAAAAATAAACAAATGGCACTACATTAAACTAAAAAGCTTTTGCAAAACAAAGGAAATCTTCAACAAAATGAAAGAGAACCCACTGATGAGAGAACATATTTGCCAATGGTACATCTGATGAGGGGTTTATTTCCAAAATATATGTAGAACTTATACAACTCAACACCAGGAAGACTAACAATCCAATTAAATAATCTGTAAAGGACCCGAACAGACATTTCTCCAAAGAGGACATACAGATGGTCAACAGACATATGAAAAAAATACTCATTGTCACTAATCGTCAGAGAGATGCAAATTTAAACCACAAGGAGATATCACCACACACATGTCAGAATGGCTATCATCAATAAATTAATAAACAACAAGTGTTAGCAAGGTTGTGGAGAAAAGGGAAACCTTGTGCACTGCTGGTGCGAATGCAGACTGGTGCAGCCACTATGGGAAACAGTATGGAGATTCCTCAAACAATTAAAAAAATTGACCTAGTAATCTCACTTCTGGGAATATATTCCTAAGAAATCTGAAACACTAATTCAAAAGACTATATGAATCCCTTTGTTTACTACAGTGTTAGTTACAATAGCCAAGATCTGGAAACAGCCCAAGTGCCCCTCAGTAGGTGAGTGGATAAAAAGGCTTTGGTACATTCACACAATGGATTAATGGAATACTATGTAGCCATAAAAAAGAAGGAAATCTTGTCTTTTGCAACAGCATGGGTGGACCTGGAGATTATTATGCTAAGTGATATAGGCCATAGCCTGACCAGGCGGTGGTGCAATGGATAGAGCGTCAAACTGGAATGTGGAAGACCCAGGTTCGAGATCCCGAGGTCACCAGCTTGAGCAAGGACCCATCTGGCTTGAGAAAAATCTCACCAGCTTGGACCCAAGATTGCTGGCTCCAGCAAGTGGTGGCTCGGTCTGCTGAAGGCCCGCAGTCAAGGCACATGTGAGAAAGCAATCAATGAACAACTAAGGTGTCACAACAGCAATGGAAAACTAATGATTGATACTTCTCATCTCTCTCTGTTCCTGTTGTCTGTCCCTATCTATCCCTCTCTCTGATTCTCCCTCTGTCCCTGTAAAAAAAAAAAGAAAATAAATAGGCCAGGCAGAGAAAGGCAAACAGCAGTATATGATCTCATTTATACCTGCAGTCTAATGAACAAAATAAACTGATGAACAAACTAGAAACAGTCATGGATACATGGAACAGACTGATAGCTGTCAGAAGGAAGGGGAATTGGGAGTACTGGATGAAAGAAGATGAAGGGATTAGCCAAAAAGTATATGTATGTACATAACACATAGACACAGACAACAGTGTGGCGATAGCCAGAGGGAAAGGGGGGTAGGGGATAGGTGAAGGTGGTCAAAGGGAGGGACATGGGGACAGAAAGTGACTTTGATTGGGGCAATAAGCTCATGATGCGGTGTGCAGATGATGTTTTGTTGAGTTGTACACTTGAAACCTGTATAGTTTTCTGAACCAATGTTACCCCAGTAAATTTTGTTTTAAAATAAAGCCTGAGGTAGCTCAGATACACCAACACACACTACCCCTGGGGCAGTTTATTGATATCTATGCATCTTTCCAGATTCTGTAGGTCTGGTACTGCCCTGGAGGATCTCAACCTTCATAAAACTGTCCCAAATGTTGACTTCACTCAAGTCATAGCATTTGGCTTAATCAGATTATTATTTTTTTGAAATAGAGCTATAAAATAATCCCAATGTGCCAATTTGTTTATTATAACTTGAATAACTCTTCTAACATTTCTTGTCAGTCATAGGCTACATGTGTTTAAAAAGGATGTAGTCATACGTAAATGGAAAGATTTTCTAATTCTGAGGACGATCATCATTTCATAATTAATATTATTGTGAAGTGCTATCTAGAGGTCTCATATCAACCATCAAAGGAAATTAAAGTAGCACAACAATGAGCTATAATTATGGATTCACATTCATGTGGGTCCAGGCTGAGCTGCAAGAGAGGCTGAGAATCTCTCTCTCTTTCTCTCTCTCTCTCTCTCTCTCTCTCTCTCTATATATATATATATATATATACATATACATATACACACATACACACACACACACTCACTCTTACTTTTGAAAGACACCCATTTTCCAAGCCCTGGTAATTTGATAGATAAATACATTCACTTCTATAAGTTAAATGCCCACTCCATGCAAGGGTACTGATCTTAGTTAATGACATTTACCATAACCAACATCCCCTCCAGGCTGAAAATCATTCACTCCCTGCGCTTTGATCAGTGGTGGCAAGAGCAGCTCCTTTACATGCTGGTCAATGTATCAGGAATTGGCCTGGAGCATTGGACTCCAGACAAAGAGTCAATGGCAATTCTCCCACCTGGTTAGATCTCTCTAGAATTACCCAGAAGAGTAGAGAATTGGCCAATCCATAAGGGAAGGACAGAGCAGAAAGAAACTAGACCAGACTCCATAAAAACCAAATCCACCCTTTAGTAGCCCAAGGAGGTTCCCAGGTTCCCTTTGGCCATCCAAAAAGGCAAATGATGTGACAAGCTCCTGGTGGCATCTTTCATCTGCCTTTTCTCATTAAGGTCATCCAACAACCTAACACAATGTTAATATTCCCATTTTCCAAATAAGCCGACTCTGTGGCACAGTTAATGTAATTAGGCTCTGAGAATCTCAAATAAGCACTGATCACTTCCACCCCTCTGCTCAAATCCTTGTCAAATGTGGCACCAGACCACAGGAAGGAGAAAGGATTCAGAGTGATTTTGGTGGGGTAGATGGGAACCAGAATTAGTGTATAAGGGAAGGGTAACAGAGGAAGGGAGCTCTTCCTAGAGGTTTTCCTCTTCTCTAAAAGTGGGTGTCATTTGGCCCCAGTTGTTAAGAACAGAAAGAGATGCTTTGGATAAGGCAGGGAAGGAGATCAAATCAGAGAGGAGAAGAGAATTACATTGGAGCTGGACATCACGCAAGCAGAAAATGCCACATGGCTCAGAACCAGGCTTGCTGGGAGAAATCCTAGCTCCCGGGATGTGGGGGAACCCTGTAGAATCCTAGTTCTGCATCTTGCCTCCAGGCAGGGGGTCATCTAAGCCCAAGATCAGTTATTAACAACTTGCTAGTTTCCCGTGAAAGTCTCCAGAGATGAAGAATTAGAGCACCCCTGACTGCCTGTTTTAATCTGCGTCCCTCTCACTGCTCAGGGCTCATCCGGACATCCTGCTCAAATGTGTCTGGAATTCCCTAAAGCATGCCTATGCCTCTTCAGCACTCCTTAGACCACTCAATGGTTCTTAACCTGGGTTCTATCGAACCCTAGGGGTTCGATGAGTTGGTCTCAGGGGTTCGGAGAAGCCTCTGCTGCGGAGGCCAGAATAAAGTAATACCGTAATTTGTTGTGAGTTCATGCACTTTGTTGGTTTTGTTCTTTGAGCAAGGTGATGTTCATGCACAGCTCATTTTGTGCACCAGTAAAAAACATATACCTATGTCTTGAATTTGGGGGAAAAAAAATCATATTTTATTTATCACTAAAGAAGGGTTCGGTGAATGTGCATATGAAACTTGTGGGTTCGGTACCTCAATAAAGGTTAAGAACCACTGCCTTAGACACAGAGCTTCTTCTGCTCAGTGACATCCTCATTTGAGAACATTTCGTCAGTTTGAAAATATTCACTCAGCTGCCTCTTAGCATTCTCTTCTCTAAACTCAAGGACTTTATACAGAAGCTGGGTAGTCACTCGGAGAAGGGGAAGGGGTATTAAAGAGAGGACTATGGCATATGACATGAACCGCTAGACAGTTCTCCAAGATATCTTACAAACCAGAAGCCTTTGATTTGATTTCTTTTATCACCATTGTGAAGTTAAGTTCTCCATCACTTTGTACATTTTTGTCACTAGATCTGTCACTTGTCCAATTTCTCCATGCTGTTTTAATATTTTTAAATCTAAGATGCACAAGAACATTTTCTAAACACAAAACAAAGCCTTCATAGTTCAGACTAAGTTGGAAAAGACATGTCCCACTGAGTAAGAAATCAGTCAAGGTATTTACATTAAAAAAATTGTCACCACAAAATGTCACTACAAAAGAGCACATAATGGATATCAACAAATAAAATGAGAAAGTTCATGAAAGATGGTAAGCTACAATAATTATTTTTATTGCACTTTTATTTTCAAAATGTTATTACATACATTTTATTTTGCCAATTTTATTCAATATGTAAATGTAATTTATAGGTACTAGATCATCTGAATAGAACTCTAAGTCAAAAAGTCTTAAATTATCCTGGTAAATTTGAACTTTTAACTCCATATGAATTATATATAATTATTCCAGGTCTGCATCAGAGCAGTCTGAATTAATGAGGTTCTGCTCTATTGTAACGATAATAAGCCTGACAATTTTATGGCCATAACCCAGAGTGTCACTCCCATCTACACATTAATAATAAATACTGTTTCTTCACACAGGAACTTTTGTCATAATAGAGCATCCCACTTTAGAGAAGTTTCATCAAGTAGATTATCTTTCACCTCAAACACCATAGAAATGTATCCTATGATAAATGTGTGAAGCATCCATTATGCTTTCCACAAATACTTGCTTTGATTTAACATGAGCTATTTAATAAAGAGGCTATTCCAAGATGTTGAAGACTCGACACATCACAGAAATAATCCTCTTTCTTTTCGCTCAGGAATAAAAAACCATCACAATTAATCCAATAATTGTAAATAACAGAACTAAATTAACATGTAGAAACCTGGAGCAGAAACCTCAATCTGAGAAACCTGGTGACGCAGAGAGGGTCTATGGGCATCTTCACTATCTTCACTTTCTCCTCAAACCTGCTTTTGGAGTCAGAACAATTTACGATTCTTTTACAATGTTCGGAAAGATAATGCCTATACTTACCTTAAAAAGTCTTAAAATGTTAGCCACCATGATGGACACAGAGCTGGCTGCAGCACCTATGACTCCAGAAATCTTGTCAGGCTTGGTGAAAATGGGCGGGTCCCCATTAGCGCACTTCACGTCTGAAGCGTCTTTCTCAATCAACGCCTGCACAAATGTTAGTGACTGCTCCAGAGCATAGGTGTCCCTGGAGCACGTGTCAAGGATCCGGACACCCAGTGTGATATTGGAGAGGAGGTCAGGGTCCTTGTTAATCTGGTCAATGGCATAAAGCATGGCCTCCAGTCTGTGGATCCCCTTTTCCTTCTTCAGCTCCCCACAAGGCACCCCTCTCTCTCCCTTTGCATGGACAGGGAAGAGACCCCCCAAAATGATGTCCCCATCCACTCGGATGGAATGGGCGTACTCCTGGCTGTGAGTCCTTTGCATCATGGTGAGGATCCAGTAGAACTTGGCTGTCAGAAGGAAGAAACAAGGGCAAGAGGCTGATCGTTTTCCCTCGCATACCATTTTCTCCACAGGTAGTGCCACAATCCAAGACCCAAAGTTTATTCTTGCCGCAGAAGAAGGGGGACCACCTGAGGCTGCACCTTCTGGAGGCTACCATCAGGGCCCATGGGAAAAAGGCTCTGTGGGTTTCAGCAAGTTTTCTTGATTTGAATGTCACAGTGAATTTCCATCAGACCCGGAAGGTTCAATTTTATTTCCGTATAGTGTCAACTTGGTTGGAATGGTGCAAAAATTAGAGTAATAGCTGAGGTTCTGATGTTGAAATGAGGTCAACAATTCATGTCCTTGAAGTCAGCCCTGCAGCGGAATTATTCCTGGGGGCAGGAGGAGGGAAAAAAGGTTCAGTCCAATGGGTCTACATTTTTCATATGTCTAAGCCCTGTTCACACCAACCTTTCTTTTTTTCTTTCTTTCTTTTCCTTTTTGCTTAATTTCCCCTATTCAGCAAGAAGCTAATTCTTTTTGTCCCCCTGTGATTCTGAACACCTGGTTGCACTGCATCTAAACAGAGAGATTAATGACACTTTTGGAGCAAAGGAAACAGAAAAGTATCAGCAACCACGTTGATTCTCCCAAGCCACCGAGTATTATTATTTACCAGTTTATTTCGATAAATCTAATTTCTGTGATGGTAAAAACCCTGTGATTGATAGCATTATTTCCTTTCAAATCTGTTTTTTATGTTTTACGGCTGTCTGAATTTAGTATTTAAATTTTGTCCGCAAAATCGTCATGGAAGGTTATTTTCTGTGATGTATTCAACAAGGCAGTCATCTGTTAATGACAGTTTTTGGTGCCTTAGACTTCCCAGTGGGAAAAATTATTCAATCACAAAAGAAATCAAAAGGAAGTAATCCACCCAAGGAGCCCAAAATGTGTAAGTTTCATAGCTTGTGAAAAGATTTTACATAGAACGTCAGCTTTTTCATACACATTATCTGATTGTTCATGAAAACTAAACAAAGACTTAAGAATTGAACACATAGGGGGGGTTATGTGTTAAGATATTCCTGTTATCATTGTCAGAGTTTCCTATAAATGTGTCAGGGTAGAAGCAATGGGTATGTTTATAGATCTGAAGTAAACACTCCTTGATCCTAGAATCAGTAGGAGCAAATCAGGGCTGCAGATAAATTGAAGAGCTTCCTAATTTTATCTGACTCAGTGGGGAAACCAGTTATTTCATTAAGACTAGAAATAACCTAGAGTGAAAATGTCTACAAGAAGGCCCTGGCCAGTTGGCTCAGTGGTAGAGCATCGGCCCAGTGTATGGAAGTCCTGGGTTCGATTCCCAACCAGGGCACACAGGAGAAGCACCCATCTGCTTCTCCAACCTTCACCTTCTCTTTTCTCTCTCCATCTCTCTCTTCTCCTCCCACAGCCAAGGCTCCATTGGAGCAAAGTTGGCCCCACGTGCTTAGGATGGCTCCATGGCCTCCACCTCAGGTGCTAGAATGGCTCCAGTTGCAAAGGATCAACACCCCAGATGGCAGAGCATCATCCACAAGTGGGCTTGCCAGGTGGATCTTAGTCGAGTGCATGCGGGAGTCTGTCTCTCTGCCTCCCACTTCCCACTTCAGAAAAATACAAAATTTTTTTAAACGTCTACAAGTAAATCTATATTTTTTTTAAAAAAAGTTTATTCTAGGACCTTTGCTCTTAAAGGAATCCATGAGATGTTTTCAAATGCATTTTTAGGAGCTTTAAGTGAAAATAAGAACTGACTTGCCTGACCTGTGGTGGCACAGTGGATAAAGCATCCATCTGGAATGTTTAGGTCACTGGTTCAAAACCCTGGGCTTGCCCAGTCAAGGCACATATGGGAGTTGATGCTTCCTGCTCCTCCCTCCTTTTCTCTCTCTCTCTCTCCTCTCTAAAATGAATAGTGTTTAAAAAAAACTGACTTAACATAAGGGAATCTGACATTTGAAACACACACAATGAAGAGAATAAACAGCACCAACTTATTCTGGCAGGATGGTTCATCTAATGCTCATTTCTAACTTATTTATTCATAGAGATTTGAAATCTGAAATTTTGACAATTTTCCTCTGCCCTAGACAACCAACATCTGCTTGTATTTTCCACTCATTTGTCAATTTCCAGTTCATTAAATTTTTGTTCCATCCTCCCTGTCCCAAAGGAAAGGGTGGTGCCTCCCTAGAGGACAACTGAACACATGTCCAAGAGCCTTCTGAGAAATCTGCACTTTTTCCACTTTCATATAAGAACAGGGGGCTCATCATAGCCCACTGCCCTGGACTTCTGAGCAGACACCTGGAGGATACTCAGCAACACAGCCAATGGTCCACTCTGCTGAGACAGTTCTGCTGTGCCTATGACAAGCATTCCCACCTCCTGGCACGTGCTAAGTCCTAGATTTCCTCTATCCTACCCCAATACACTTAGTCCTGACTGTTCTCATACTCAATTCTGTGGCAGCTGCTTCTCCTTCAGGAAACCTGCAATTCAACAACAGCCTGACCTCAGGCATTCTACAAAAGGAAACACTTAGAAGGTTAACTTGACTTTCTTGACAAAATCATTTAAGGGAGGGAGCATAAATCATGCTGACCACCCATCAAGAGAAGTGGGATTGTGTTTTACAGCTTCACAAGGAAGACCAGCTATAAGACAGTAAAATGTCATTAACTCTGCTAATCTAGAACCTGAGACATGGCTGGGCTGACCCTGTGCATATCCTTTCTTACAGAGCACAGAATCAACGATGACATAAAAGAGGGATTTTCATGGGGAAAAGGAAGGAGTCCTGTTTTTCTCCAAAGACCCGTCTTTCTCCATTACACGGCGCCACCTTCCAAGTACTTAAAACACTTCAGAGAATAAACAGTTTTCATTATAGACAAACAAAAACAGTCCATCTGTTAATTACAAATCATTCTTACTTATTCATGTGGCATTACTAGTTCCATTGCTGTACAGTCCTGGGAGAAATAAAATCAAGTTTCTTTTCAATGTATTCATGTTTACAATAATTTTTAGTCGCTTCAGCATCTCATAGGTCCATTTAGAGCTTTAAGTTAAGGAAAGGTTGGAGAATAAATAGCAAGCAGCGAGGCAAGCATTAGTTGAGTTTAGTGGATGAATGCCTTTAAATGGAAAACAAGAGGTTCATTTTGCTTATTATTTATTGGACAACTCACTTGAATTTCTGCTTGATCTCTCTCCTCTGCCACATAGAACTAATGGCTCATAATCTTTCTAAATGAAGTGTGGTTTTCTTTCCTGTAAAGGTGAGAGAGAGCCTGATAGAAAGCACAGTACCTGGCACAGGTAAGTGCTCACTAAACAGAAGCTCCCATGACTAAATCAAGTCTGCAACTCATTTTCCACTAAAGCAGAATGACTTTGTCCATGTTTGCCCAATTGGTGAGGTTTTTACTGAATTCTGTTGCTTTAAAATTAAAATCAGAGCTATGCTGTGATATTTCCAAAATGTGAGACATTGTTATCAAAATCATAAATTTTTGACAGCTGGGACGTTTAGTTTCCCTTTTAAATTCTAAGGGGGAAATATATATACTTGAAAGTTTATAAGAAACTTCATAAATTCAGTTTCATTGTATAATCTTACACTTCCTAATCTTGCTCGTAGGCAATTCTTACGAGCTTTAATCTAAAATCATCCTAGTTAGAGTTGATGAGTTTAGAGAAATATTGACACTTTTTGTGCTACAGAGCCAAATAACTCTAGTTCCTGTTCTGTTCTGTGCTTGATTTAAAATAAAACAGTTTTTCTTTCAAACTGGCCTTCCTCTAGGGTTTGGTACAAACCTCACCTTTGCTGATGGACTAGTTCAAGTAGGTGAGAGGTCTGCACTCCTGAAATTGACCTCTGAGGGAAGATGATACCTTGCACTATTTCTGAGGCCAAAGGAGGGTATAATGCCAGTGGCCAAGTCAGGCAGATCCACATTGGATTAGGGCAGACGGTAGAGGAACTGTGGAGCCAGAAAGCATTGGGCCATTATCTTTTAATAGAGTCTTACAAGAGCGGATGAGCAAACAGGTAGAGAAAAGCTGCTTCTCAGGCGAACAAACAGCAAAAATGGTCCCTCACAGTGGCAGTCGAGCAGGCAATCTACAATCTGCCATCCGCAATCCCTCTTGAGCACAAGCACCCATAGCCTTCATATGCTACACCCACGTGGCCTTTCCACGTGCTCATGCACCAATCAAACAAAGTGCTTGCAACAGCAAACCAGTGAGCAAGCCTAACACAGCTGTTTTCCCAACAGAGTGGCTTTGCAACCTTGGAGGAGGCTTAACTATTAGCCCTAAAAGCTCTTCCTGTTCACCCCCCCCCAGCCCATCCTAAGTACAGGTACATCATCTATCACTGGCACTTCTATCAACAGTCTTGCTGGACTGGATCTGCTAGAGAGCAGCCCCCAACACTGGAACTTGATTCCATGGCTCCCTAACAACTATTTCCTGAAAGACCAGTAGTAAGAATAGCTCCTCTGCCTGACCTGTGGTGGCGCAGTGAATAAAGCATCGACCTGGGAACACTGAGGTCACCAGTTCAAAACCCTGAACTGGTCTGGTCAAGGCACATATGGGAGTTGATGCTTCCAGCTCCTCCCCCCTTTCCCTCTCTCTCTCTCTCTCTCTCTCTCTCTCTCTCTCACTCTCTCACTCTGTGTCTCCTCTCTAAAATAAATAAAATAAAAAGAAATTAGAAAGAAAACTCTCTCCTTTAAAAAAAAAAAAAAAAAAAAAGCTCCTTAAGGGCCAGGCCCCCAAATTTTGCTGTTTCTTGTTTTCTACATGCTTTCTTCATACCATCTCAAGTGCCTAACAGAGTATCCTACTGAATTTTCATACATAGATTCTTAGTGCTTGTATAAATAAAAGGCTCAGAAAGGTTGAGGATAGCCAAGGCCCTGAGCTAGTAAGCAGCACCACAGTCAAAATCCCCTGTCCCCTGAGATAGCCCCCAATTCTACAGACTGGCTGGTACAGCACACGTGAGAACAAAGACTTTGTCCCTCCACTGAAACCTTTCGGCAATGTGCATATCCTCAATGGTTAGTGCTATAAGAAAAATAATGTCCTAATTAAGAAGGGGCAATCTGGGGGCCGGGGGGCATCTCCAAGGCAGGGTGACATGACTTTCGAATCTCTCAAAAGGTTGAGAATATCAAACTCAGTTTCTCCAGACACCTCTGCTTCAAATCAAGTCTCCTGGCCAACCTAATGCCAGAGGGAACAAAGCCACCAAACCATGTAGGATGTATCAGGGTCTGTCATTCCACCTGGCATATGCTTTTAAGACATGATATGGTGAAATTCTTACTGGAGGATACCATTAGCCAAGAACTGTAATTTTTTCCCATAAAAGGCCAAACAGCATCCCTATGCTGGATTCCTTTCAGCTCTTTAACGAAAAGGTTCAGCTGAATAGTGTCATCATCTCACAAACCCACAAACCCAGTACACTGCCCACACCTGCAGCTCCTTTCAGTTGTTTTAGAAAATGCATCGTATTCATTGACCATCTCCTGTACAGAAACATGTGTCCATGGCCCTGGGACTGAAAGGAGGAAAAGTGAGGTCAGACAGAGCCCTCACCTGGCAATGGAGGCCTAGAATCGGACCCTCATCTGACAGGCACTGGCTGGCGACACGAAACCTGACACTTTACCTCTGTGCACTTCTACTTCCTCATCTGAGAAATGAGAGAGCTGGGTTGGGCCACGTGATGTGATCTCTAAGGTGTCTTCAGCTTCCCAGTCTCAGCTTCTATTATTTAATAATAAAGGAATATGAGACGATGCTCAAACACTAGAGCAAGACTCTGCCAAATGAACAC
Source organism: Rhynchonycteris naso (assembly GCA_037038555.1). NCBI lineage: Eukaryota > Metazoa > Chordata > Mammalia > Chiroptera > Emballonuridae > Rhynchonycteris > Rhynchonycteris naso. The sequence continues at coordinate 58,755,848 of CM072995.1, read as the reverse complement.
AAGAACAGATTTTGTTTGCAGGCTGAGTGACTTTTCTCCCTCTGTGAGAAAGGCTAGGGCAGAGCCTCTGCACAAGCAAGCCCCACAGTAACAAAATCTGATACACGAGAAGCTCAACTTGCTAAGCAGATAAAAAGAGAAAGTGATGATGTGCATTACAAAGAATTCACCACAGATTTCCCTTAAATAGCTAAGTCTCCTGTGCATTTAAAATACAATCTGATTTAGTAGAATTCAATTTTCAAAGCTTTTTTTCAATAACGTAGCTATTGCATTAAAAGACCATATTTAAAGTAATGAGAAGGCACTTTTATAGTATGTGTCACCTAAGAAGCAAGAAAGGGAGCAAAACCCACATTTATTGAGTGCCTACAGCCTCACACACATTACTTCATTTCTTCACCAAATACACCTCTGAGGTTGATATCAAGGTCCCCATTTGGGATACAAGGATTCTAAAAACAGAAATATGAATGTGTCTATAATCTTGAGCCAGAAGGCAAAAGCAAAACTGCAGCTCCATTCTTTCTTTAGTCCATGTCCTCTGGGTACAAGACACTACAGTGAATATAGAGCTGATCCTGATTTGATCACATAAACTATGAGTATGGTACCTGGGGCCTGAGAAGTCCCTGATCCTAAACTCACCACCACCACCACCACCCAACACTCACTATTGGACAAGTCACTTAACCTGGGATCAATTACTTTGTTTCTAACTGAGGAATGATTTCTGGCCACACCTGCCAGGGTTGTGAAAGAAAATGATAAAATATGTGCAGCAGTATGCACATACTTTAAAAACATGCATGAATATTGTTGTTTTTTAACAATCAGTCCTAGAACTCAAATATGTCACAGGTGGATTGTACTTAAAAGACCTAATAAAGCCACTTTCCAATAATGCTCAAGGCCACTGAGCTCTTAACAAGTCATGTGTCCAAGAAGTCAAAGGAAATCAAAGGAAAACTGGAAATAAGGACACAAGAGGAAAAGTCGATGGTAGTGTCCTATCTGACCTGGATAGCTGAGGCCATGGACACTCAGGGCATCCAGGGACTATTCTAAAGGAAATGGTGACAAGATGTTCTACCGTAGTGAAAAGAGGATATAAAGCCAGTAGTCGCGGCCACTACTACAGCAGCCTGACCCATGCAGGTTCACGTTAGATTCGAACAGTCGGCAATGAAACACGGGAGCCAAGAACTGGTGAGCCATCAGCTTTAATTCTAGCTTGCACCTGGCGGGCAAGCAAAAACACACACTGGGCTCCAAAACCCACACATTCAGTGCTCACAAAGCTACTGACTTATCCGAGTTTCCTAAAATCAAAGGTTTCTAGCTCACCAGACTTATTCACCTCTGTTTCCCATCTCCTCCTGCACAAACTCTTAACAAACTGGCTTCTTCCTCAGCACTCTGCCATTTGGCTACTTCTCCTCCACATGGCCTTAATCTGCTCTCCTCTCTAATACCAACCTCAGGAACTCAGGAACCAAGAGAGAGAGAGATCAAGCTACTGGTCTCTCCCGCTTTATAGCATAGACTCAAAACCTTTAATCCAATTATACATACAAGAAAGTCTCTGATACAAAGCCACCCATCTGAGGAATAATGGGATTCCTCAAGAGTGCACCACCCTACATTATCCAAACAGTCAAGGGTGTGGGGAAGAGCTTACTCTTAAAACTAAGCCTTAGGCTATAATGACCTGGCCTGCCCACAGCCTGTTCCAGAACACACATTAATATCAACGAACTTGCACGTGGGCAGCGCCATCTTTAACAAAGTGAGCATAATATATTTTATCTGCCCAACAGAGGACAATAGGAAACCTTCCTAAATTGTATACAGAATATAACGCTGAGTGTCTACCACTAAGGATCATTATCACTGGAAAAGTTAGTCAATAAACAGCCAGCAGATTTCTATCTTTAGGCATAAATTTGCCTAGAAAAGTATAAAATTGGCAACACAGGTGCCCAGTGATCTCCATATACACTTTCTGTACCTGTCCTACATCTTCACACATCTGCCCATCTGCTCCCTCCTCCCTAAACCTGGGTCTCCCCACTCCCTCAGTGCTAATGTGTCCTAAAGTCATAATCTTAAGACCTGGCTTTCTCAGTACTCTGGCCTTCCCTGAGGCATGAACAGATTCATTAACAAGTATCAAAACCTGAAGATGTATTAATGTCATCTCCCAGCTGGAACAGCTGCACTTATAAGAAAACTCCAGGAGGTCCCTAATTTCTTTACCAAAGAAATGTGTCTAATAATGGTAAAGAGTTACAATGTAACAAGCCAAAGTTTGGAATTATCATGAGTCAGGAGCCTCTCAGAATTCCCCTGGAAATCACTCCAACAATGTCCACCATACAGAAGGTGGGTTCTGGGATAGGAATGCATTGTGCTCAAGGTCCTTAGAGAGTGAGTTTGTCACAACTTGTCAAAGAAGGAAGTAGAAATAAAAATCAAATAAAACTCTTCTCAGAGCCAAGAAAAAAATAAATAAAAAAGGAGAGAGGGAGAAAGAAAGGGAGGGAAAGAGGGAAAAAGCAAGAGAGGGAGGAGAGAAGAAAGAAAAGGAAGGAAAGGAAGGGAAGGGAAGGGAAGGGAAGGGAAGGGAAGGGAAGGGAAGGGAAGGGAAGGAGGGAAGGAGGGAGGGAGGGAGGGAGGGAAGGAAGGAATGAAGGAAGGAAGGAAGGGAGGGAGGGAGGGAGGGAGGGAAGGAAGGAAGGAAGGGAGGGAGGGAGGGAGGGAGGGAAGGGGAAGGGAGGGAAAGGGGAGGAAGGGAAGGGAAGGGAAGGGAAGGAAGGGAAAGGAAGGGAGGGAAAGGAAGGGAAGGAAAGGAAGGAAGGGAAGGAAGGGTAGGAAGGAAAGGAGGGAGGGAGGGGAGAAAAGGAGGGAGGGAGGGGAGAAAAGGAGGGAGGGAGGGGAGAAAAAAAGGGAGAGGAGGGAAGGAAAGGAGGGAGGACAGACGAACATACATTAGGGAGGAATCTAAATTCTTAGCAGACAGAAAACCCACTCTTGGAAACAACCCAATCCACTGGCTCTCTGTCACACCCACTCCTGGAACAAGATGGAGTGACGGTCTCTCCTGAGCAAACTACATTTGTACATCTGGTAGAACCCACCCAGGTTCTACCAAGGAAACTGTAAGTTCCTGAACCTTGGAAAGCAGCCTATCTGACAATCATGGATACATAGCCAGGTCTTTGCTGTGAGTCCAGGTAAGAGATAAATCCAAGCAGCATCTTTTTTTCAGACACTGGGTTAGAGCAACTCCACTCCCCAGACTAAAGCAAGGTCCTCTCTGTGTTGGACATTCTAACTATGGTGGGAAGGAAACTTGGAAGGAAAAAACATCATTGCTACCAGGAGTATGTGTGCAGTGTGCTGTGCCTCGTGCCCTGAAGACAATAGAACATTTCCACACAAAGACTGGCATATGATGTTGCCAGCATGAGTGTCAGCTGGTTGTTTGCTGCATAAATACCAATTAAACAAGCCCTGTAGCAGTTCCAACCTGCCCAGCCAACTTTGAAAAAAGCACACCTCTCCAGACCTCTAACTTTCTCCTGCACTCGTTGATGCTTTCATCTATTCTTTTTGGATTTAGATGTTTGTAGAATTATTCAAGTAGTCATTGTTTGCAAAGAGGGCAGGTTAGAACAGAACTAGCTAACAAACCAAATAGAACCAATCAAGACTGAATAACACAAGAGCCCTGTTCTCAGCATCTTTTGCTTCGTTCTGGGTAAATCTCTCCGAGAGAGCCTCCCCTCAGCTGTTTCTCCCCGAATCCCTGATTTAAAAGCAAGAACTCCCGTTTTTAATCTCAGATATGAACAACCTGTAGTTGACTCTGAAATGAGAAAATTACATTTTAAAACCTTACTTCATTTTCCCTGATGAATATGGCTTATCTCTTCAGAATTATCAAACCACATATTTTCAAGAAGCATACAATGAGTTTTACACAGCTTGTTGTCTCCTATAGAGATCTTTCAAGACATTATTCACAAGCAAGTGACCAAAGTAAACTAAAGTGGTTTCTCTAGCCATTTGCAATTATTGACAAACAATTTCATAACGGAAAATGGAAATTACAGTCAAGTGCAATAAGCTGTTTATCCAAGATCTACCTGCTGGTGGCTCTTTTTCTCTTCCTATTTTTTTTTTTCTTGCAAGCAAAATACAAGCTATCATCGGAATGCTTCTCTCTCGTTTTTTTATTTTTCCTGTGTGCATTTCCAACACCAACCCTGTTTTCCAGCTTTGTCCGAGGGCAGATTTGTATTCGATAGGGGTAAGTGGTGGAAACCATAGTATGTTCTTGGGTATTCGCGAGACTCCCATGCTGTCAGGTCTATGGGAAAGGATCACCCCCAAATGGCAAACTAGGCATTCCCCCACCATGGGCGGGACTCGCTTCGAAAACCGAGAGGTTTGGGTTTCTGCAGCTGGGGGACAGGTCTATTTTCACCCCCGCCATCCTGGGCGTACAGACATCCTCTGACCCCAGGCTCTGCAGTTTGGGGCCCCAGTAAAACAATTTCAGGAAGCAGTCTTGCGCAGTTGGGTGGCTCGCACGTACCTCTGCATTTCGTTTGGATTAAGGGAGCCTGACAGAGAAGGATCTGTATGTGTTATATTTTCGCCGTGTGTGTGTGTGTGTGTGTGTGTGTGTGTGTGTGTGATTCTATTTTCGCCAACTGTACGATTTCGGAGCTGTTTGGCTGAGCAGATGGGCTGGCTCTCGGCAGGCTAAGAAGGTTCTCTACCTCTACCTCCCTCTCAGCCCGCGGCCACTCACCCCGCCCCCGCTACCCTCCTCCCCGCCCGCATCTTCCTTTTTCTTCTCAGTTCCTTCGGCCCTTGAACCCGGGCTCCTGGTAGAGCTCAGGGCCTTGGGAGAAGTGCCTGGTGGCTCTTGCCCTTCCCGCGCCACCCCCATCCCCCGGTGCGCCGGGGATGCAGCCTCCGCCCCTCGGCACCTGGACGCCGGGAGCGCCCACGCCCCGTGCGTATCCGACCCGGACTCCGGCCCCGCTGGCCGCCAGTGCTTCGCCAGAGCTGCCGGGAGCATTCGCCTTTGCTTCTTAAAACTCAGGATCCTCGAGATCATTCCTCCTCTCCCCGCCCCCAACAAGACACGGAACTCCAGTGTTTTCCCGAAAGCCACAAAAGGGGGGCGCGGAAATCCCAGCTTCCCCGCGCTAACTCAGAAAACGCGAACTCAAAGCTGGCGTACGCTGTGCGGGATGCTGGGTCTTGGGAACCCACAAACCTCCCGGCTCCTCCTGCGACCCCCACCTTCCCTAGACCCCGGTGAGACATCCATCACCCAGCCCCACACTCAGGAAGACCGGGATTCCCCAACACATCCCCAGCCTCTAACTTTAGAAATCCCACCCGTTCGAGTCGCAGATCGGAGATACCTCGTCATCCTGGTGGACAAGTCCGGATCCTCCAGGGCAAGAGCAGGAGGTCGCCGGGGACAGGCAAGCCGGGGAAGGGGGCTGTGAAATGTGCCGCCGCACGCTCGGGCAGAGCACCCTGGGCGCCAACCTCCTCTCCTCGCCTTTCAGTCTCCCATTCACCGGCTAAACTTTTGGGGGGGTCACATCTCCAAGCCTTGGGAGTTCCGAGCTAAGCCTCCCTCTTTCCTGAACCTTTTCGTTGGAATGTAATCATGGGAAGACAAGAGGGGTGGCAGGCTGCCTTGTTCTTTGCAACGTAAAATCAACAGACACCCAATCAAACTCCAATGCCCGGCCAGCCCCTCGCCCCCTGGTGCCTACTCTCCCTCGCCCCCCATTCCGTCACCGCCGCCCGCCAGTTCTCTCCCAGACTCCGGGTGCGCAAGGCCATGGACTGTGCCCCGGAAAAGCCAATCACTAGAGTGGTCCGAGAGGAAACGGTGCACCTGGCAGGCCATCCGCTGAACGGTTTCAGAGGAGAAAACAGAAAGGGGAATGAACTTGGGGGTGGAGGGACTCTCCTTTTTATCCTGCACAGCGTTTGGGGAGCTGGTATGGGGGGCTTTTCCCCCTGTGGTTCGGCACTTGCTTTCCTGTTTTCCTCGTGCCGCCGCCCGGCGAGTCTTACCCTGCTCCCCGCAGAGGGCGCGGTGAGGAAGCCAGCGGGGGCACCGCAGCTCCATGTCAGCGCCGCCTCCGCCGCCGCCGCGCGAGGCGAGCACCGTGGCCGCACTTGTGGCTGGTCTCGGGGCTGAGGGGGCTGAGCTGGCCCGGCCCGCGCCAAGTCTCTTCCATGTGAATAACAAATACTCCCACCCGCGGTCGCGATTGGTCTACACCCGGCGCCTCCCGATCCTCCGCCCGCGGCCATTCAACCCGCGCGGCGCGGGGAGCAGCGGTCCGGCTCGCGCCTCGAGTCGCCAATCGCTTCGCGCCAACCAGCCACCTTGGAAAGCGGGAGGAGGAACCCCGAGGGGCGGGAGGCCCTGGATTCCGCTGTCCCCGAGCTGCCCAGGCGCGGCAGGCAGAGGGACGCTCGCCCCGCGGATTTCCCTCCGCGCTACATCACCTCAGCCCTCTGCGACGTGGGGAGCAGAAAGTCAACAGTTCTGATTTTAATATCCCCCCACCTGCTCCGCCCCCAACAGAATAGGGAGGACCCAAAGGCGGTGGGGAGGAGGAGTGGAGGGGAGGGGGCGGGTGGGAGAAGGAGTATGGCTAGGGAGGAGCTGAGCGACTCCGGCTGTATGATGAGCCCGGGACCCGCGCGGGGGACGCGCGGCCTGACAGCCACCCACCGGAGCCGGGTGCCCCTTCATGAGCTCAGCTCCAAAGGGGTCCTCGGGAAGAACACAGAGTAGATGGAAGTGTCCAGCATTCGCTTGTTTTCTGGCATGCTCAAAATAGAGCCCGCCGTCCGAGCAGGTTCCCTACAAAGTTAGCCTCACGCCTCGCCGCTTTTCGGCCATTTGTCCGGTCTCCCCCACCCTTGCCTCCGTGGGTCTGGGAGTGGGGGCACCTTTCACTGAGCTCCCGGAGTTCGAGGTGGACCCAAGAGGGTGCCACTACGAGCAGGGCGCAGGAGGGGGCGCGGGCGGTCACGGTGATCTGCATGTAACTGAGTTGATTCAGTGACCCGCACAGCAGCTCGGAGTCGCAGGGAAACCTCGGGATTCCGTTCACCTCCAGGGAATAGAAACCCACCGGGCTCTAGGTGCACAGTCCCGCGACCATCCCCGCAAGTTACTGCCCAGGCAACCCGCACCTGCCAGAGTGACCGCGAAAGGGAGCGCCCTCGCCTCCCAGCCCAGGGCAGCAGCGGCCCGGCCTTGTGTTGGTGAGAAAGTTCCATCTAGAGGCGGCCCCACGCAACTGCAGCCGGCGCCTAGCAACCAAGTGGCCGGCCGCAACTCTCCCACCGCCCAGGTGAGGTAGGAGCGCTGGGGTGGACAGGGACAGCCATCGGCAGACAGGACCGCGAAGGGAGGGTAGACAGTCTCTGCAATTAAGTTCAACCACCTAAGCACCATGAACTTTGTAAAGCATCCTGGCATGTACCTATTCTGTATGTACACCTCTTCTCTTACTTGGACTTCTTTAATTCTCACACCAACTCTGTGAGGTGACCAAAACAATTAAGTCAGGCCTGGTCGGTTCTCTCTCTCCCTTCTCCTCCTGCAGCCATGGCTCAATTGGAACGAATTGGCCCTTTTACTGAGGATGAGTCCAAGCCTCTGCCTCAGGTGCTAAGAAGAGTTTGGTTGCTGAGCAAAGGAGCATCACCCCCTAGTAGGGTTGCAGCTTGCCAGGTGGATCCTGGTTGGGGTGCATGCAGGTCTGTCTCTGCCTCCCCCCCTCTCACTAAATTAAAAAAAAAAAAAGGCCACTCTACAGATGAAGATGGAAGGAGACTTTGAGACACAACTGGAAAGTTCTAGAGCCAGAAATCAGAGCTGCCTGACATGCAAACCCCACAGCACTTCCTCCCCGGGGTTGACGCTTTTCCTAAGGCTGCCTTTAATTATGTGTGAAGTTTTCTCCTTTCACAAGGCCACTCCCACCCTTTGTCACATAGGAAACCCTACAAGTTTCCAGCCCAGGAAACCTCTCCCTTGTTCATTCCCTTCTCTTCCACGGTAGGGGTTTTTTGATTGCAGCACCATTGTTTATGGCGGCAACCACCTGGTGGGAGGAAGGGGGGGTTTGGAGAGATAAAACACGCTGGGTCCCCTGTCCTCAAATTACAATTTCAGGAAGCTCCAGTCACTGTGAACTCACAGCACAGCCTTGACAGGGTGCCCAGGGTCCATGCAACCTGGAGCAGGGAAGGAGCAAAGACAGAAGACTCCCTTCCCCAGTACAGAGATAGGGCTGAGTGGACTCATTGCTCACATCTCTGCACACGAAATCTGGGGACTTTCTTACCAACTGGAAGAGCTCCCTCCTTCTCCCCCAGAAGTGCGAAGGTCAGCTTAGCAACCTGGTTTCTATAATAGATAGCTCACCCACACCACTCACACCCAAACTGCAGCCTGGTGACCCCTGTCTTAGGGGAGATGTCGTAAGTGGCAAGGCTGTATGGATAAGGCCCTCTAAACCCTTTGCCATGCATGTATTTTTTTTTAATTTTTTAATTCATTTTAGAAAGGGGGGCAGGGGAGAGAGAAAGTGGGACAGAGAGAGAGAGAGAAAGAGAGAGAGAGAAGGGCGGGGAAAGGGGATCCAGTGGGAGGGGGTGTTGAGGTTTGAGGAGAGGGGAGGTAGTTCTCCCTTACCCCCCTTATCTCATCTGCCCCAGATGACCCATTTTCATTTAATTTTTTTTATTTATTCATTTTAAAGAGAGAGAGAGAGAAGGGGGGAAGCAGGAAGCATCAACTCCCATATGTGCCTTGACCAGACAAGCCCAGGGTTTTGAACCGGTGACCTCAGCCTTCTAGGTCGATGCTTCATCCACTGCGCCACCACAGGTCAGGCTGCCATGCATGTATTAATACACAGGGGGAATGAAGGCGGGAGCAGGCAGAACAAGCCTAAAAGTAACCTAAGCCCACAACTCTGCTGACCACAGTAGTCTTCAGGGTGCTCAGCGGCCAGCTGTGGGTCCAGTAGTCTATTGCCCCAGGGTGAGGTGGGTGAGCAACACCCTGACACTCGGGAGGGCCCACTTAGGTCATGAGGACGGCACAGCTGGTTGTGGCTTGGGAGGCCTAACAAGACTAAGTGAGCCATGCAGGGGAGCTATGCCTAATGAGTCTGCTTCCTGCCTTTCCCTGTTGACCATTTCCTGAAAAAAGTTGGTGTTCTACGGGCACATCACCGCCTTTCTCAGGCAGCCCTCTGAGAAGTGAATAGACTTGATCTCTCCTAGGGATCTTCTAGGGAACGTAGAATTCTGGGGTTTGGTTTCACATCATCTTTAACTCTTGAGACACATGACGAGACCTCACTCCATTTCTACAGGGAATCCCGTCAATAGGGAATAGATCTGTTCAATACAGTCTGGGCTGTTTCCAAGGACATTATCTGGTGGCCCCTGAACAAATGACATAAGCTTACACATAGGTTACAGACCATCCAGGACACAGGAAGACAGACATCTGTATGACTCATTGGTCCCTGTCAGTAACACTCCCAACACAAAGGCAATAGGCTGGCCAACACCTACTCATCAAGCTCAGATCCTGTGGCCCGTGCTTTGCCCTGTGCTGCAACCTGCACCAGAGAAGGGCTGAAGCCCAGGCATCCAGACAGCAGGTGACTCTAGTCACCCACCTAGCCTCTCCTTGGGCTACCGCCCTGTAGTATGAACTGTACCTTTGAAAAGTGTCCGACCTCATCATCCATCTCACCCCAAATATTCATATGAACCAAATATATTTCCCAGTGGCCAATCCTCCGGGAAGATTTGCCTATAGTCTTCTTATATTCAGTTGACTTGAAATGCGAGAAGCTGCCCATGTGTGAGAAAATGCAGAAAACAATGCCATATGTTTAGGGTCCATTTAACTCAAGCTGTTATATGTGTTTCGCACACAGAAATGTATGCCATGATTCCTGCTTTGAGACAATCATGGGACTGGGAACCTTTGAAGGCTACTCACACAGGAGGAGTATTAAGAGCATGAAGGTCCCACGTGGGGCCAAGCTGACGGGAAAAAGTGGGAATGGGGTTTGTTTCTTTTGGAAACTAAGACAGTATTTTTCTTGCTAGACCATCTGCAAGTGGTGGCAAGTGTATCATGTGCAGTTTGTTCAGTTTATTAAGGCACTGGCTACTATGGAAAGCAAGAGTAGGCATCTGAGAGTGACAGGACCAGTGAGGTCATCATAGCACCATGCCATGCACCCCCACAGTCTGCTCACCCTTCTCTGTGCAGGAGTGACGGAAAGGATTTCCTGAAAGGGTACACATGGCACAGTGCACGTGTATTCCCACTGGTTTCCTTTGGGCTTCCCTGGAAGTACATACAGCCTGAGATAAGAATTCAAGGGCAGGTAGTTTATCTAAAAGGTGAAGGGAGCCCCCAGTAATGCCATGGGGAAGTGAGCCAATAAAGAGTGCATTAACAAAGAGTGCACTGTGCGCATTTGGGGATTAAGCCCAGTGGAGAACTGGGGAAGCCAGGGTAGACCACACACCGCAAGGTTGCCTCAACCTAGGGGTGAGGGAGCCAAGATGTGTATACACCCACTCGTATCAGTTGGTAAGAACTGTGTCCAGGTGGCTAAATCTCCAGCAGTCCCAGTCTCCCGCCTCCACACGCCCACGCTCACAGCACGTGTGCACCCAGAGGCAGAGGGCCCTGCTCCTGCCCTCCCCCAGCCCCGTCTTCCCTGCCTGGGACACAGCGGTGCTTCACATCTGTGGTCTTTGCCTCCTTCCTAAAGAGCCACTCACTGGGACCAGAGACATCTTCAAGCCCAGGATGCTATGCAGATGAGAGAAGAATTTTACTTTTCACTTTTTTTATATGACCTCTTTCAAGTATCAAAAAATATATATATTCTTTTGAAACTACTACCCGGAAAAGAGAAATTGTGTTTCCTAGCACTGTGGTATACTCATTATTTCTTCTCGACCCATCCTTCCCAGACCAGCTCAGTCTGATCATTTTCTCAAAAACCTTCCCAGAATCCTCGAGCACCCTAGTACAACCTACACAATTCAGCTGTTGGTTATTTATATTCTTACATTTTCTCTCCTTTTGCCCACCTGTCAAGCTGGACTGTGGTGTCTTATGTGGGAGCAGCAATGATTTCATTTGGGCTCCTGGGCCCAAATGAAGTGATCATGAGTCACTAGACTATTAACCGTAGAAAGAATCAAATAGCCACACCACCACCATCCACCACTTCTACCCTCCACCCACATCACCACCACCACCACCGTCTCCATTACTACCCCTCACACACAAAACTTAGCTCCCTTCATGGCAAAAAGATGACACAAGAGAAAGCTTAATATATATCATATTTTTAAATCACTTTGCAAAAAATTGCTGTGTATAACTCAGTCCCTAATGTGACTTTGATTTATATTTCAGCTCTTGAGGTTTAAATAGTCTTTCAACCTACAAAGTTTCCAAATCTGATGCTTTAACTATTTGTTAGATTTTTAATCTGAATGTCAGAAACCCGTGTTTTAAGAAAAATACTTTAAACAATGTTTGGTAAATAGAAAGAATACAAATGTTAGCAACTAGTTTCTATTGTCCAGAAAACAATTTCTATTACATTTCATCTGGGCTTAAATTCATAACAAAAACTTCTTGTGATAATCTTGAAGCTGTCAGAAATGAGCATTAGTTTCATGAGGTTTCCGGTGACTGGTTTCGTTACTTATTGTCTACTGACCAGGTATACAGATGAGCATGAAATCAATAACAAGTCCAGATGAGATACTTGATTCTTTCCAAGATTAATAATCAAGTAACGCATGATTTCCTACCGGACCCAGGAAACTAAAGCCACAGCCACTATATCATAAAATAAGACATTCCAGCCTGACAGATGTGTAATAAAATAGAGAAAACGTAGAAAAATAACCAACAGCTAGATTATAGAGGTCAAAACGGGGTGCTGTAGGAGTTTGGGAAGGTTTTGAGAAGATAGTCTGGTCGAGGGAGAATGGGTAGAGAAGAAATAATGTTTCAGTTCTTGTGGGAATTACAGCCTTCCCTTCCCAGGTAGTTCAAAAGAATCTCACTAAAATACCATTTTCTAGGTGCAAAATGTGGTTTATGATATGCAAATTATGGACCCACCTAGGTACCAAAAGAACGCTGGGAATTGAAGAGTTAACTTAGAAGGCGGTGAACTGGGTATTTACTGATGTCTAGCAAGTTATCCTACAACTTAGCCATTTTAAATAGCATATATTTATGATCTCATTATTTTTATTGGTCAGGAATCCTGGCTTTCCTAGATGTCTGTTGGCTGGGGCTTTGGCCATCTGAAGACTTGGAGAGGACAGGACCTGCTTAAAGCTTCCCTCACGGTTGCTGGCTGGATATAGTTCCTTGCAGGATGGTGAAGAGAGAGCCTCAGTCTCTTGCTGGCTATTGGCCAGAGGTTACCCCTCATTCTTTGCCATGTGACCTCTCTATAAGGCAGCTGACAACTGGCTTCATCAGACTGAGCAAGTGAGAGAGACCAGCAAGGAGAGGACCAGCAAGATGGAAGTCATAGTCACATAACCTAACCTTGGACGTGACAGCTCATCATAGTCAGAGGCTAATTTAAAAGTGGATTGAAAGGTGGGTGCACTGGTCGCACGCCCTGGGCACTGACTTCTGAAGGGCCCCGCAAAACCCCAACTTTACACTTTTTTCTAATGTAAGGGGCCCAATATTTTCTTCTGCACCCAGGGCCTCAACCAACCTTAACCTGCCTCTGATCATAGTTACCATGTTCTATTCATTAGAAGTGAGCCACTAGGTTCAGCCTCTGCTCAAGGGAAAGTGGCAATTACACAGGGTCATGAGTTCCAGGAATCAGGGATCTTGGGGGGGGGGGTGGCATCTGAGAAGCCTGGCTCCCACAGGTAGTCTGCAGTTGGGAGGGGATGGAGATTGCAGGACTTTAAATATGCATGTCTATAGCTCCATCAAGCACTTATAACAGCTGTTAAGCAAGGAACAGTATCTACCATTTATAGAGCCCATTTCAAAGACAAACGTTAATAAGTTGTTACATTTAAAGGAAGAAAAAATAAGTTCTTGAGGCAGAGAGACAACAGTGGGCAGGGATGCCATTGTTTTTTAACAGGCTTTAACTTTGCCCTTTTACTTCTGTCCAGATGGTCACAAAGCACTCAGAAGGATTTCTCCTGCCTGCGTCTGAGAGCAAGCAGTCTTATTTCCCCCTTTCTTCTCCTTTTCCTCTTTCTTTGTCACTTCTTTCATACTCTAATACTTAGTGGTGACTTCATTGGAGATAAGAGTGGAAAAGATTATCTTTGTTTGGAAGAATTACAGCACTTCTTAATTTTTCCCATTTCCAGCTGAGAGGAAGGAGGAGGAAAGGCAGAAAAGGAAGGAAGGAAGGAAGGAAGGGAGAGAGGGAGGGAGGGAGGGAGGGAGGGAGGGAGGGAGGGAGGGAGGGAGGGAGGGAGGGAGGGAGGGAGGGAGGAATAGAGGAAAGGAGGGAGAGAAAGAAGAAGGGAGGGAGGGAGGGAGATTGAAAGGGAAGGAGGGAGGTTGGGAGAGAAGGAGGGAGGGAGAGAGGGAAATGAAGGCTCTAGGGAAAATTTTAGCCTTCTGGGTTTTTATTACCTTAAATTAGAAGTGAAAGATTCTCACTTCTCTAAGACAGAGAAGCAGAATCCAGGAGGATTTCCAGGGACAAGCTCTGGGTTTTGAATGGGAAAGTAAGTGGTGGCAGAGGTGGGCCTGCAGCCCTACAGGAACCCTTTGAGGGGAACCCTTGGGGCTGCAGACTGGAGGGCTCCCCACAGCTACAAGGAGCAGTGGGACCCCGGGCAGCCAGCCTGGGGAGGGCAGGAGAGGGAACTGTGCCAAGAACAATAGCTAGTGGTCAGGGACAGGCCCAAATAAGAGGATATAAAACATAAGAACAGAATGTCAACAAGAGATGGAGAAGGAGTAAGCTTTCCCCAAGGAACATAATGGGTGCTCATAACTGGGAGGGGCCTGTGGAAAGCCCCCACGCCTACACCCTGGATCTGCCCATTCTTCTCCCTTTACCCCCTAATTCCATCTTTTCTCTGTCTACTCTCCTCCCACAACATCCTTCTCCCTTTCTTTCTGTCCTCACTCTTTAAGTGACCTTATTACAGAACAAAAGTCTATTTATTATGTTATACTTCCAGAATAGAATTTCCTGTTCCCTGTTCTAAGTTTAAAAACTTAACAAAAGGTTAATGTTCAAAATCCCTAGGTTTTAACTTGATGGTTTTTAATTTATGTGACCCTCAATAGATATTTTCTCTTTTCTGACTCTTGACAGAAAAACGTTTTCGTGTTCCCAATATAATGGTAGGGTTGAGTCTCTATATATTGTATTTGGCCATAAAATAGCACATTTGTTAGGAAATCATTGCATGTGACCTAGGGGTTGAAGATTTCTTACAATAGAAAGTCAGTGCAAAGAGAGACATTCAACTGGCTCCAGGAACAGTGTTGCAAACATATTTACAGTCTGATTAATGACAGCAAAGAATTTTATTGGCAGTGATGAAAAAATAAAGATGATCAGCAACAATTTGATCTCAAACTTTGAAGAAAGAATGTTAAGAGCCTAGTTCTCAAAAGCCTAAAATTAAAGGCTTCACCTCAATTCTGGCACTATTCTAACAGCATGCATATGGCCTCCAGCTGCTACACTGAGATGTGACCCTGTAGCTGTCACAGCTTAACATATTGTTGTCCAGCTATTTTACCTGGAAGTTACCTCATGTCACTGGCTATTTTTTCATAATTAAGTATGAAAGTGAAACAATCTAAATAAACTTCAGTATACTTTACTTACACATAATGAATTTAAATGAAACTTTGTACATATCTGCTACATATTCTATTTTATACATATTATATATTTTAGTATTTTTGTGTGTGTGTGGTATACTGTATAGCAATCACCTACGTGTAATGGTACCTTTGTAATACTATAATTGTGATAAAAACCTAAATATCAAAAAAGTCACTTTTTTATAATAAACTGACCACGATTGAACATGACAAAGAAAGATTTTACAATATCCTTGATATGCATGTTCAAACTGCGAGCGGTTAGAAGATAGTCCAAGTTTAGACAGCTCAACACTGTCATTGTTTTTGTTTACTGTACCTTTGATTTTGTAGTCTCACGCCTGGAGGAGTGGGAAGAAAAGGAGTCCACACAAGAATATAGAACAGTGTGCTACTTTTTGAACTTCGACCCTCAGGGCGAAGATTCACAAATACAATAATCCTATATTACCCTGAGTTTCAAAAATTGAAATAGCTAATGCAAGTGCAAACACGAGTTAACTTGTGAGTGGTCAACATTAAGGAAGACTGTGTCACAGCAGTGCCTTGATGAGGAAATCATCCTAGGATACCTGAATGTCACTGGACGGTGCTCCAGATGCCACAGGTGAGGTGAAGTCCCACCCCTCCCCACATCATGGAAGCCAAATCATTTCAAGTCAGTCAATGTTTCAGGCACACCCAGCATCCTACTTCAAAGACAAGACGTTAAATAGTTCCCTATGCTCAAATCCAAATGAATCAGACCAGGGTTTTGTAAACTCTCTATGAAGTAGACAGACAATACTAACATGTCCTCAGGACAGCTTTGTGCCCAACCAGCAGTGTGGGGAGGCAGCCATGTTATCATCTGACAAGACTAGCCATTTTGCCCAAGTGGCTCCTTCTGAAGAACTGTTTTCAAACAAATACATACTCACACATTCATTTCTGAAGCTAAAATTGTGTAAGGTGTTAAATTTTCTTTTATTAAAGTTTATACTCTTGGCCCTAGATGGTTTGCTTGGTGGATAGAGCATCAGCCTGTTGTGGGGATGTTCCAGATCGATCCCTGCTCAGGGCACACATAAGAAGCAAACATTTGCTCCCTCCTCCTTCTCTCCCTCTTTCGTTCTTGCATCCAATGGTTCAATTGGTTTGAGCATCGGCCCTAGGCACTGAGGATAGCTTGGTTGGTTCTAGCATCAGCACCAGATGGGGGTTGTCTGGTGGTTCCCAGTTGGGGCGCATGTGGGAATCTGTCTCACAATCTGCCCTCCTCTCACTTAAAAAAAAAAGTTCATAAGTTGTGGGAGAGGATATTTGAAACTTTTCTCTATCAATGAGGACCATTACTCTCACTTGGGCTTGAAGAGGAGTAAACAGAGTAAGAAAACAAAAGGAAAGAGAAAACAGAGGGGGCAATAAGGCAGGAAGGAAAGCCGGAGATCGCTTAAGAATGAAGAAACAGAATTAAAGTCACCTGGAACATAAGAGCATTGTTTCTAAAAAAACTCAAATTTTGGCCAAACTCATCATCACTGAGCTAGCAAAAAAAAAAAAAAAATGTTAAAATGGTTTGTCCAAACCCTTCATATCATAGAGAGGAAACTGATGCCCAGCACAGGACAAGGAATTGCCCAAGGTCTCCTGTAGGGTTTGAGCAAGAGATGGGAGTAGATGACTGGCCTGCTGATGCTGGCCACCACCCCAGAACTCTTATAAGGAGTGTTTAGATTTACATTATTAGACATGTATAAATAGTATACATCAGGGGTCGGGAAACTTTTTGGCTGAGAGAGCCATGAACACTACATATTTTAAAATGTAATTCCCTGAGAGCCATACAATGACCCATGTACATTAAGCATTATCCAATAAAAATTTGGTGTTGTCCCAAAGGACAGTTGTGATTGGCCCCAGCCACCCGCAACCATGAACATGAGCAGTAGGAAATTAATGGACTGTAATACATGAGAATGTTTTATATATTTAACATTATTTTTTTTTATTAAAGATTTGTCTGTGAGCCAGATGCAGCCATCAAAAGAGCCACATCTGGCTCGTGAGCCATAGGTTCCCGACCCCTGGTATACATGTTTATAGTATTATAGATTTCTTCCCCTGCGATTGTAGATTATCTATGTGATGCACTTTTTATATTAAAGCAATAAATTGTTTTTTTACTAATCATGCTCTAATGTTTACTAGGTATTTAAAATCACTTGACCAAAAACCTTAAGCACAGGTAGATTAAAATAAAGAAAACAGATAAACAAAGTGAATATCACAATTTATTTATGCTTTCCAAAAGCATGTATTAAGCATTACCTACTGTTGGGCATATCACTTTTCTGGCTATGGCTTTTTCTATTCAATCTTATTTTCAAGACATAGAAATACAATGTGTGTTGCCTATAATAGCCTAGACCTAATCTGACCTTAGTCCCCAGCCTTTTTCCTCCTAGTCCCCTATACCCTTTTCCCTGGGAGGGACAATAATGGAAGCCCTTCATTCTTAACATATGCAGGCTATTTTTTTGCTAATGAGAACTGTTCAGATCACTAAATTGTATTAAACCAAATGTTGAAAGCAGTCATATGTTAATAGGATTTCCTAGATTTTTCTCTCAACTAGGATTAAGCCACATGGCTTCTCAGGAATGGTACCTTGCAACCTCTGTAGCATGTTTAGCACAGTCACTATTTATATTAAGACAATGAGACCCTCATATTTCTAGAACTTGTTTCTCTACCTGCCCACCTCCCAACCAGGACCCCAGTAACTATAGTAAGATATGGTGGAACTTCTGTAAGGTCCTTCTCTCCCTTCTATTCCTTTCTTTCTCTTCTTAACCAATCAACCAACCAACAAATAACTAACCTATCTTCTTCTCTCCAAAAAACAACCTACAGCTAATTACCTCAAGCCTCCTGCACATTCTTAAGAATGACTGAAACTCCCTAATCCATTTTCTTCAGTCTGTGATATAATTTCCAAAGTACAGCCCATGAAGTTCTACCTAAAACAAGCATCCAGTCATACCCTTACCTGCAGACGAGTGCCTTTGTGGGCTTTAATCAAATTTTAGCTGTAAACAGGGAAATGCTATTAGCAAACTCATTGATTAGGCTTCTTTCAATTTTGTCTTTGTTGTGAGATGTGGTTCCCAACTACATGGTGATAACAAAAATATTTCAAAGAAAAACAAGGATTTTTCAATACAGAGAAAGAAACTGATTTAATGCTTCTGCCTGTCTAGACCATAAATTGTGAAACTTGGGAGAGCAGCCTAGGGATATAGATGCTTAAGACATTAACATTTAAACTTAGTGACAGTAGTGAGAATAATTGTTACATTTCGTGTATAGAAAGCTCTTCAATAGAGGTGCAGAGCACTTGCATTTCAAGTTAGGAATATTTTCAGGAGGCACGTTGCACCCAGGAACTGCATTTCAATCACCAATCACCGCTCCCCTGTCAGTACGTTCCAGTCACTAACCAGCCAAATGGCAAAAGCCCCTTAAGGGAGCAGTTAAGCCAATTTGATTGCCTTAATATGACAGAATCCTCCATTTTTTAGAGAAAGATTAAAACTGAGATATTGAATATTTTAGGGATTTGACGAGTCTCTAAAGTCTTTTTTTTTTCTTCTTATAAATCTTAAAGAGAGATTTCTGGCTGTGATCTCTGGATTACCTGCTTCGACACCATAGAACAGCTTGTTGAGAATGCAGATTTCTTGGTCAACAGATTGACTAAACCAGTGCTTCAGAATGAAGCCTAGGAATCTGAATTTTTAATACACTTCCAGGAAATTTCTAAGCATACTCAAGTTTGAGAGATATTATCATCAGACATGTTGGGTGTAAAGCCAGTAGTCAAGGCCACTATCAGCTGCCTGGCCAGTGCAGGTTCGCATTAGATTCGAACAGTCGGTAATGAAACAACAGAGTCAAAAACTGGTGAACCATCAGCTTTAATCCTAGCTTGCACTCAGCAGGCAAGCAAAAACACACACTGGGTTCCAAAACTCACTCATTCAGTGCTCACAAAGCTACTGACTTATCCGAGTTTCCTAGAATCAAAGGTTTCTAGCTCACCAGACTTATTCACTTCTTTTCCCCATCTCTACTCTACACAAACTCTGCTCAAACTGGCTTCTTCCTCAGCACTCTGCCATCTTGGCTGCTTCTCCTCTACTCCACGTGGCCTTAATCTGCTCTCCTTTCTAATACTAACCTCAGGAACCCAGAGAGCAAGCTCACAGTCTGCCCCACTTTATAGTGTAGAAATCCAAACCTTTAATCCAATCTACAAACAAGAAAGTCTCTGATACAAAGTCACTTATCTGAGGCATAATGGGAGGATTCCTCATGAGAGTGCACCAGCCTACATCATCCAATCAGTCAAGGGTGTGAGGAAAAGTTTACTCTTAAAACTTGCACGTGGGCAGTGCCATCTTTAACAAAGTGAGCATAATATATTTTATCTGCCCAACATTGGGTAGATAGGAACCTAAAAATTGAAACCAAACTGACTGTCCTATTTCTTAATATAGATCCTTTCAACCTGCATCGACTCCATCTTGCTCCATCTTCTCTAGGTTAGTTTGTTTTCCATGTAAATTTAAGAATGTTGTAATTCAGCTTCCTGGGATCACGATGTCTCTCTGATCCTCAAATTTCACCCCACAAGACCTCAAAACTATAAGAAAGATCATGTTCAAGCCTAGAGTCACAAGAAGCCATAAGCGTCTATTTGTGTAGGGTTGCCTCCATTGCATCATGAAAACCCATAACTCAAGTCTGGTTTTATCAACTATAATCCCACTTCAGAGCATGTAGCACCGGCACTGAAGAAAGCACACTGGCTTTGGTGGCAGGCAGACCTGTCACCAACCCTGTCACTGGCTCTTGGTAACTTCTTTTATTTGGAGAAGATATTTAATCTCTCTGAGCTCCAGTTTCCTTGTCTAGAAAATGGGAATTATAGTGCTTGGGATTGTTAAAAGGACTAAAGATCACTTCTGTGATGTGGCTGTTCAATCTGTTCATTCACATATTCAACAGTATTTTCCTGAGCACCAGCTGTGTGCCTAGCGCTCCCCCTAAGCCCTTGGGACCCATCAGAGAGAAACCCTTGTTTCTCTTGAGAAGATGGAGCAAGATGGAGTCGATGCAGGTTGAAAGGATCTATATTAAGAAATAGGACAGTCAGTTTGGTTTCAATTTTTAGGTTCCTATCTACCCAATGTTGGGCAGATAAAATATATTATGCTCACTTTGTTAAAGATGGCACTGCCCACGTGCAAGTTTTAAGAGTAAACTTTTCCTCACACCCTTGACTGATTGGATGATGTAGGCTGGTGCACTCTCATGAGGAATCCTCCCATTATGCCTCAGATAAGTGACTTTGTATCAGAGACTTTCTTGTTTGTAGATTGGAAATCCCTGTCCTTGTGGAGCTTGTGCTTTTAGAAAAAGATGCTAAATAGTAAACAAATAAAATAAATAAGTAAATGATAGCATAGAGTAAAAATACTAAATATAACGGGGAAAAGATTAAAGGCATGGCAAACAGGATCAAAACTGCAGACGTGGGGAAGCAGGTCTAGGGAGGCTTCAGTGAGAAAGTGAGATTTTAGCTGACTCGATGGAGGGAAGGGAGTGAGCCAAAGGAAGAGCACTCCAGGAGGGACGAGCTGGAGCAAAGACTTTAGGATGGGGAAATAAAAGAATAAAAGGCGGGAGTGCCTTCTAAGTCACCCATGAAGACTTGGGCTTCTACTCCTCAGGGCGAAACAGAGTAGCTGCAGGGCTTTGAACAGAGTAGTGACACAAGCTTCATGATTCCTAAGCAATCATTGGATGTGATGCGTTTCAATTATACATCTAAGAAAATGTGATAGATAAGTTCTTTTCAAGAGGAATAGGTTCTGCTTGGGCTTATAGCGACTCTTCATGACAGCAGAACTCCATTTACCAAAGGATTCTCCCTGCATTTGCATAACCATCTTTAAACATGATCTCTCTGAAGATGAGTGTGTGTTGCGCGTACATATGTGTCTGGGCACACACTCTTAAGCTATTGCCTAACTGCTACAGCCAGCCTGACCTGGATCTCAGGCCAACCCCCACCCTACTCTGCTACTTAGGTGCAAACCTATGTTCCTGGATATAAAGCAGGGTCTGAAGAAAAAGCAATAACCCCTAAACCTCTAGACATGCTGGTGAAAGATTTTATATAATTATGCATGCTTTCAGTTCTGAGTAGTAGAATGAGAGATGGTACAATGTTAGATCTGTGCATGAATGATATGGGCTGGCATTTAGTGGAACCTTGTAATTTTCAATAGGTTTGAAAACACTAGTTAAGGGCAAAAGGGTATCTTTTTACTTTTTACTTTTCAACCAAAGCCCTGTCATAGAGTATCACGTATTTGAAAGAAATGTTACTACGAGGTACATTTTAGGGATCCTAGCAGCACGAGTATTCACCTTCCACATTTTACCTCACTTCTGATATCTTTATTGAAAGTTAATTTTTTTTACAGCCCACTGTACTTACTAATATTGCATGAATAAAGTGTAATGGTGCAATAAAATATAATCTGTCCCATGGAATGGATAAATGCCAAGCTATTGAATGGGGACCTTGAGTGCACCACCTTTTGATGCTATTCTATGTCACCTGCATGCTGAACTTTACAGGTGTTTTAATATTAAAATGTCATACCCCACCATGACCAAATGACACTATATTAATATGTTTATCTAATAAGAGATGAGTTCAATATAATATTTCCATGTGTTAATTTCCATTTTTTTCATTTGTCTAGAAAATTGAATTAAGTCGGGTCAATTCTGATTGACTTCCTTTTCTCTCTCCCTTCTAATTGTAATGTAATCTTTCTTGGCACTCACCATTGTTATTAAATTATTTGCACAATATTCAAATTGAATGGAAAGCCTTTTAGATGGAAAATGTGGAAGCTTAAATGTATCCCTTTGCAAATATGGCCAATAGGGCATGGACTTTGAACCAAGGCACCTGAGTTTGAACCCCAGCTCTGTGCTCCCTAGCTGTGTGATCAAAGGCAAGTTCTCTGACCTCTCTCTGACTCAGTTTCACTGTCAGTGTATGGCGACTAGTGATAAAGATGCTAAGAGGACAAAATGAATTAATATATGAAAGCACTTACAGCAGCACCCGACATGTGATAAGTTGCTAAATGGAAAAAATATTAAAAATCAAATGACTCTTTTTGTGACCTACTCTAAAGATAAAAAATCAGTGGAAGAGGGGGACAAGAAAGTCATTACCTCAAGCATTATGTTCCTAGCTCCTTTCGTAGCCCACCTGATCTCATTAAACCTCCCCAAAATTCCCCAATTTGGGGGACCATGCCCAGCACCTACAAAAGTAGCATCCATTCAGGTGATTCTGAGCATGAGACCAAAACTCTGATTTCTTCTCTTCTTTTTCCAGCATCTGCTCTGATTATTGGGCAAGAACCCATCAGGCTTGCTTCTGTGGAAGGAAATTTAATCTGCCCCTTCATGGATGTTATCTGTGGTATTTGTGGGGGTGATACAGAGTGGCAAACCCTGGGCCTGAGGAATAGAGTTTAGAAATGGCTTTACAGGGCCACAACTCTCTGGCACATGGTGAAATGCCAATCCTATCATGCCCACAGGTGTGGCTCAGTGTTGAAGTGGACCAAAGTCAGAAAGATGTGCATATATACATGTTATCTAGGGACATACATGGCAACCATCACTCCGAAACGGTGTGTCCTTGGACCCCTTTCCCTCCTGCGGGCTCTGTACTTTCTTTATCTAGAACAGTCCCATCCAGCTCTCACATTACCTACTGACAAAGGTCTTCAGTGGCAACCTAATGCCCAAAGCAAATGGCTGGCCCACCATAGAAACCTAAACACATATGAACAAATGATCTTCTCCTTCACAAAGCCACACAGCGTCTAGCCACAAAGCCACAGGGCCACAACGATAGTCTATCATCCTTGTGGTGCTTAAAATTTATTTTGCAACCCTTTTCCAGAAAACTGTTTATTTGCACAAAGCAAATAAATGTAAAACCCATAGATAACATCACAAGCAGATAACCTTTCTATGATGCAGAATGGATTGGGGAAAGGCTCAGAAATACACCTGTGTTGAGCTGTGGGGTATTTTTATATTTAACATCAGTGTGAAAGTTAATTTTAAGCATGGAGGGCTTCTTGGAACCAACAAACCGCTTTTAACCTTTGACCATTTCCTGCAACTACAGAATGAATTAAAAATTCTATGTGGGCCTGACCAGGTGGTGGCACAGTGAACAGAGTATCAGACTGGGACACAAAGGATCCAGGTTTGAAGCCATGAGGTAGCCAGCTTGAGCCCGGGTTCATCTGGCTTAAGCAGGGGCTCACTAGCTTGAGTGCGGGGTCTCTGGCATGAGCGTGGGATCATAGACATGACCCCATGGTCACTGGCTTGAGCCCAAAGTCACTGGCTTGAAGCCCAAGGTTGCTGACTTGAGCCCAAGGTCGCTGGCTTGAGCAAGGGGTCACTCACTCTGCTGTAGCCCCCCAGTCAAGGCACATATGAGAAAGCAATCACAGTCAAGGCACATATGAGAAAGCAATCAGTGAACAACTAAGGAGACTAAGGAGCCGCAATGAAGAATTGATACTTCTCATCTCTCTCCCTTCCTGTCTGTCCCTATCTGTTTCTCTCTCTGTCTCTCTGTCACACACACAAAAAATCCTGTGTGATTTGTGTCCTTTGAGATTCAGATCTAATTATGCTATTTGGGCCTCTAATACTAACATTCCTCTATTTCCTACCCACTGAAGCCATGACTTCCCCCTTTCTTCCTTTCCAGAACACATTTTCACTTGTCCGATTCTCCTCCATGAAGTGAAGTATCAACCTCTACCCACTACAGATCTCTACCTGATTCTCTTATCCCCATTTTCAGATTTTCAGTCTTTACAAACTTCTTTGAGGCTCACTGATGCTTAAAAGTAATGAAGCACAGAACAGGTTAGGACCAGTGCTTTGTCTTGGAAATAGGAATTATTTCTAAATTAATTGACTTAAAATCAATACCTTCCCATCTTGAAGCCTATTATGCAAATGAATAAAACTGTAAAGTAATGGATTAAAGAGAATTTTTGCCTCTTATGCTGTTTGCCATATTTGACTCACAAATTTCACATTTTAATTAAAGAAGTTGGGGTTGAAATAGAAAACTATTACACTAGAAAAATACTTAACAAAATTTAACAACCAAGGGCAGGTATATTTCTCTTAAAAGGAAAATATGTGACTTGACAAAAGTATTCAAACAAGTGACTTATGACAATATTAGTTATGCATTAAAATATGAAATTTTTTTGCACAGTTACTAAATTATACTGGACAACTTGGGGTTTTCCTCAATCTATGGCCACCTGACATGAATAGCATCCTCTTTATTTTTTCTTTGACTGCAGGTAGGCTATACTTTAGACAAACTAGATAGAGATATCAAAAAATGTAACTATAGAATTTTTAAAAATTTAGTTAATATTTTATATTATATAACTGTATATATATATATATATCACTCATATATAAATGTATGTGTGTATATATTTTTTTAGAATAGAAACTATAGAAAGCAAATCAATGCTTGACAACATTTTCTTGGCTGGAAGAAATATGCAGAATGTACAAGGATTTTTCAAATGGAGATTCATCCATTGGGGGGGGGGGTATTGGAACCTCAGAAAAAAAGAAAAGAAAGAAGCAAATTTTTTATCAACAGTGGTGAAGAAGGATTTTAAAAGGTTGTACAATATCGGTATATGGGAGATATAAAGAGGGTGAATTAATATTAAGGCTGTTTGGACAAAAGAAGAGACCTGTTTCTGTTTGGGCTCCCATCCTGAGCTCACAATCATAACTCTAACAACCAACATTCTGACCATCACACAGGCTCTACCCTAATCATCTCGTTCAACCCTCCCCTACCCTCAATGTGCACACATTTTATAAATAAAGGAATGGATTTTTCAAGGGCTCAAATCACTCACTCAAGATTACACAGAGAGTAACTCAAAGCCAGGATTTAAAAAAAGGATATTCATGCTTTTAACCATCTTATTCTATTCTACTCTACTGGCAAGAGCTGATGTTCACCTCTCATTAAAACATCCATCTCCCTATATTTGACTGTAATTACTTTACACAGTCTCTTCTCTTAAACTAGATCATTTCTGAAGAGCTATATTGCAAAATTATTTGGGTATTCAGCATAAACTAGTAGTCATGGATTATATTAAGATTCAAAGTGTCCAATTACTGACACCCTAAAAATTTTTCTGTCTTGAAGTATATAATGAAAGCTCTTTTGTCTAATAGGAATAATAATAATAGCTAATCATTACTGAGTATGATGTGCTAGGTATTGTTCTGAGAGCTTTGAGTTTATTAATTGAAGTTGATTTAATCTCCATAACAACCCTATGAGACAGATACTGTTATATCCAATTCATGGATGAGAAAACTGAAAATGTGCTTTGAAGACCTATGAAAAATGATCCCTAAAAAGATACAAAGACAAAAATGAAAAGTAAGAACAAATCCTTAATAAAATGTCTATCATATATAGCATTCCATCGGTTCTATTATTGAATCTAATATATCTAAATCTTTATCATATTTGAAAACACTTGTAGGATAGATTTTTCTCACTTGTAGGAATACCTGCATATATATTCACTGTGATTATTAAGACATTTCTGCCAACTTTTAAATTAAAAGAGTCATTCATAGCCACATAATTCAAGAATGGAGGTATAAAAAATCTCTCGAAATTATCACACAAATAGAAAAAAGATGGAGAAAAAAAATGAGAGAGACAAAGAAATTGGGAGATTCCCAAGAAAAAGAAAGGCCAATGAAGGGGTTAAAGCCACCACAATTTGTGCATGTTATGACTTAAGGAGCCTGGGAAGAGCTAAGAGACAACATTCACCTTGTTCAAATTCACACTAAGTTTAAGTTGCACCAAAGAATGATAAAATATTAAAAAACTGATAATCCCAGTGGTGGGATTCAGCTAGTTCATACTGATTCAGCAGAACAGACACCTAATTTTTGTTGAGGTCGGAAAACCAGTTGTTAAAATGGCACTTGTCATCAGGGTTCTCTCTCAGGTGGAAATCACAAATTAACATTCCTTACTCTTTTTTAACATTCATCTGTGCAACAATGTATTTTTAAGTGCCCATAGTAATGTTCATTCTGTCCATAGGTAAAAAAAAATTGCAAGTGAGGATGCCAATCAAGAAGCAATATGGAAATATCTTAAATAACAGTTTTATTGGGTTTTTTAGTTATTATTTAATATTTTTCATATATATATATGAAAAATATTATGAAATATATATATATATAGGTTTTCTTGTTTTGTTTTGTTTTTTGTATTTTTCTGAGGTGAGAAGCAGGGAGGCAGAGAGACTCCCGCATGCACCCGACTGGGATCCACCCAGCATGCCCACCAAGGGGCGATGCTCTGTCTATATGGGCCATTGCTCTGTTGCAGCGGGAACCATTCTAGTGCCCAAGGTGAAGGCCATGGAGCCATCCTCAGCACCGGAGCCAACTTTTCTCCAATGGAGCCTTGGCAGCCTGAGGGGAAGAGAGAGACAGAGAGAAAGGAGAGGGGAAAGGGTGGAAAAGCAGATGGGCACTTCTCCTATGTGCCCTGGCTGGGAATCGAACCCAGGACTTCAACACACTGGGCTGATGCTCTACCACTGAGCCAACCGGCCAGAGCTTTCATTAATATTTTAAAAATATTTTTTATAACAATCTACAGTGGTACCTTGAGATACAAACAGACCAACATATAATTTTTTTAAGATATGAGCTGCAACTCGATCCATATTTTTGTTTGAGATCCGAGTGAAATTCTGAGATACAAGTGGTGATTCGGGAAGTTGCCACTAGTTGGTGCATTGGCCCACCGGTCCAGTATCGGCAGTTTGATATACAAGTTGACTGACTTATGAGCTTGGTTACAGAACGAATTAAATTGGTATATCAAGGTACCACTGTAGTTCTGTGAACCTCTTTTATTGTTCTGATTTAAGTATTAAATGCATGAAATAATAAACTACCTTTTGATATATCATGTTTTAATACTTAAAACATTAGGTATATCTCATTAGGGCAGAAAACTGGTTGTTAAATTATTTGGATCCCACCACTGGCTGACCCTGCTCTGCTTCCTGGTGGCTATGTGACCCTGGGCAAAGCCCTTACTGGCCCTGCTCCTCATCATCAAACAGGATGTTGTAAAAGTAAACAAGGCGGTATATTGCAAAGTGCTTTGCCAACTGTACATTCTATAGATACTGATATAGCTGCTCATTCCAGTTATACAGTTCTTCTCTTATTGAGGAAGGACAATTAAAATTCTAAGATATTTTTAGAAAAAATTTTTGTTTTCTTTATGTAAATGCACTAATCCAACAAAACGCTGTCAAGGAGATATCTGCCCCGGGAGGCCTTTCTATAAATGGCTGAGAATAATTAACCTATTGACTTTCCGCAAATGAACATTTCTTAGATGCCAGAGTTTATTTATATAAGCAGTTCCAACATCCTCTCTGAAATATTACTTGTACCTGCCAGATCTCATCAAGGTATTTTGGACACGGTGGCAGTCACCAGCCTCCGGGCAAGGTGCTGCCAAAGACCCAAAAGGCAAACGTCCTCTCTGCTTTTCTCAGAGCCCAAGTTCTAGACTGCCCTGTTGGGCTGCCCTGGACTATTGGGAACCTCAGAAACTGTCCCCCTCACTCAAGGCCTGGGCCTGGGCAGAGAACACACAACCTTCTTTCCTGGGGTCTAGTGAGAAGATGGAGAATCCATCAGCCAGACACTTTCCCCTAGTTTCCCTCACAAAGCCATGGGCACCTACATGCCCACCTAAACACAGAGGTCACAAGAGATAAAATCAGGAGAAGCAGAGAAAGGAAAACAATGGAATCCAACAATTCTATACCTATGTGCCAAGTAATTTCGACAATATGCTCACCTGGCTGAGTCGAGCCTCCAATACTACGTGCAGCCAGCCTCCACTCTTCCTTCTCTTGACTGTCTCCCCTGATACCCGTTCCAGCAGAAATACAACAGAGGAACAAGTTAAGCTTTCCATCGGTCTAATGAGACCAAGATGATGGACACTGGGCACTCAGTGTGAGCTCTGTAGGAGGTGATCCTAACCTGCCCAGTTGCATGCCTTTAGAATGACAAGTGTTAGGTGCAGACTCACCACTGAACCTAATAAGTTGCTCTGGTGTTCTTCTCCAGCTTGAAGCATATAATTCTATCTTCCCAGGTCTGAAATTGTTATGAATCACTGTTTCTATAATTAAATGTTTGATTTGTTATGGTAATAAAACAGAAACATTGCTGCTTTTAGTTTCTTATAGTTTAGAAAAGCATGGATATAAAATTTGTGGCTGTGTTAGATACAATATCCGTTCACAGAATCTTGGATAGCGCACTAAATGCAGAAGGATATCTTTTTCCAGTTGCATGACAGAGAGTGGGGAGAAATATTACTTGAAATTAAAATATTACTTCTCATGAAACAAAAAACTGAAAATGAAGAGACCATCACTCAAGTAAGAGAAGATAATATTGTCCATGTGCCACTTAGAGGATTTCCACTGTTTTTTATTTTTCCAAACATTTTTTTGAAATGGGAATAAAAATTTAAAAAGTCAACTTAGCGGAAACACACACACACAAGCACATCTTATCTTATTTTGATCCTTATTCTCCTCTGTCTATGACCCAAAATGTCCCAGGGAAAATTATTCTTTGTGATAACAGAAAAAGGTGATAGAAAAAAAGGGAGTTGCAAGGATGAATACAACTGTCCTTCAAGAATCTTGGAAGACACCAAGCATTAAGGAATAGGATTCAGCCTAACCAGGCAGTGGTGCAGTGAATAGAGCGTCGGACTGGGACATGGAGGGTCCAGGTTCAAAACCTCGAGGGTGCTGGCTTCAGTATGGGCTCACCAGCTTGAATGCAGGATTGCCGGCTTGAGCATGGGATCATAGACATGACCACATGGTCACTAGCTTGAGCCCAAAGGTCGCTGGCTTGAGGCCCAAGGTCACTGGCTTGAGCCAGGGTCACTGGCTCTGTTGTAGCCACCCCCCCACCGTCCCCGGTCAAGGCATATGTGAGAAAGCAGTCAATGAACTAAGGTGCCACAACAAAGAATTGATGCTTCTCATCCGTCCCCCTTCCTGTCTGTCTGTCCCTGTCACCAAAAAGAAAAAGAAAAAGGATTCAGACTCTTCAGACCCTCAAGTGAATGGCACGATGGAATCTCATGCTTCTGTTCCAATTTGAACATTACTTCTGTACTCACTCATATTAATGTTATTAAAAGGCCCTTTGTCTGCCCTTTAATGGAGTTGTTCTTTCTGGTTTTATATATTTATTAATGTTTTCACCTTCATTCCCAAATCTGAGACAGCTTCAAAAAGGGCACCATTTAAAACCTCAAAAATAAAAGGAATGTTACTCTAATTAATCATTTACTAAATCTTATACTTTTTTAGTCTAAATCTTATTCATTTGATTCAGTTACAGAGTTGCATCTAGTAGAACAAGTCCTGGTATTTTGTTGGGTATTAAATGTAGAATATTCAATGGAACAAAAGAAAATGACTATCTTATCTTAGAAGTAGTATGTAAGACCTGGCTTGCTTCCTCCCCGCGAGTATCTGGGGAATCCAGAATGCGACATCCCCAGTGGTGGGGAACACTACTAGCTGCACATACAAAGGACTCAGAGGCTGGACTCTCACATTCTCAATGGTGTTTTGTCTGTCTTCTTTTTGAACCTCAGAGCAGGGGACTGAGCTCATCATTCTCCATATTTCATGGCACATTGTTTTCCTCGACTCCAGGAAATATCTCTCCTTTATTTTACATTTGAGTTTAGTCTCTATCCCCTCGTCTTGTTTCCATCCCCTCTCCCACCACTGGCCACCACGCTTCTAACGTGTTTGATGTCTGTTTCTTTACTGGGTCCCCTCTTACTCTGTGTTCACACTTCCGCCCAATTTCCAGAACCTTCTTCCTAGCCTCACATCTGTCACACCTTGATGTCAGCTTTAGCACTCAGTCTACCTGCCCCTCTTGACTCCTCACTTGTCATTTTATTCCCTGCTGGCTTAATGTTGCCATGACAAAAATTAGTAACACTCCTCCTGGGCTCAGGGTTGTAGCTCTCCAACAAGGACAACCCTGGCAGGAATGGCCTGGATCTTCCAGAAAGGACTTTGGCTCCCCAGATTTTCCATCAGGGAACTATCATCTAATGCTAACCAAAGTAACAATAATAACTCTTTTGGAACTCTGATGATATGTCAGACACTTCTAATTCAGTTAGAAAAAAAAAATACCTTTATCAATGACTCAGAGCTTTACTCGAGAATTTAGAAAGTACAAAAGGAAAGAAATACCTCTGTGGGCCTGTTTTTTATCAATGGTGCTCTGCTCTTTAGAATTGATTAGGCAACCACAGCATTTAAGCATTGACTAGCTCTTTAGAATGCAGACAAAGTGTGTCCTAACTCCTATGGAAAAAATGTAAAAATATTGTTTTTATAACACAGTAAAGGAGTTCAAACAAGCCATGGTCTACCAAACTAACAATGTTCAGATTCGTGCTATTGTTTTGGGCCTGTTGCTGATCTGGGACAACAGTGATCCCCTACCATAGACTGAAGGAGTCCTTACTTGTCCAAGAAATCTCTGGTCACCCACTGGACACACTATTCTTTTGGCAGGATTTTCCATGGCAGGCATCTCACAGAGTTGGCCTGGCAAAATAGACTGTTAATTATTGTATCCTTTATGAAAAGGACTTCAAAACGTGTAATACCATGGAAATTCTTTGAAACTCATTATAAGTCTTCAATCTGGCAGGGTCAAGCCGACAAAATATGGAGGAGCATATGTTTTTAAGAATCTCACAGCTGTCATCTTAAAAGCTGTAGACAGCTTTAGTTCAGCCAACATACTCATTTCCTACAAATAAACGGCTGAACAGACAAACACCCATATCTCTGCATTCAGAATGACTTTGCCTGAGTATTATTATTCACTTACATATAACACTTATTTGCAAAAGGCTTTGCAATTGCCCTGGTTACTCCATATGGCCATTCTGTGAATTATATTTTCTAAATTGACAGACGAGAGAACTAAAACACTGAGATCATGTCACAGGCTGAAGGCCTGTACCTCCTGTGTCCTGCAGCTCCATGCTTTCGGGTGAAGAGACCATGAAAAATGTGAGATATGTGCAGAGGTCTCTGAACCATTACTTCCTGTCTTAAGAGGATATTTTTGTTAAGTGGTAAAATCTCCTAGTTGGTGGTTTAAAAGTAAGACTGGTCTACATTTTATGATTCTTTTCCCCTAAGATACTTAAAAATCCTTTTTAGGTAACATCTCACAAATTACCCTAACATCCCTGCGACGTGTCTGTGGCAGACATCTCCATTATAACAACGAGAAAGAAATTGAAG
Source organism: Rhynchonycteris naso (assembly GCA_037038555.1). Lineage (NCBI taxonomy): Eukaryota > Metazoa > Chordata > Mammalia > Chiroptera > Emballonuridae > Rhynchonycteris > Rhynchonycteris naso. Next base: position 58,724,258 of record CM072995.1, on the reverse strand, counting down.
CATAGAATCACAGAGTAACTGGGAGCGAGGATTGGCTCCCAGGCGACAGGCTCATTTAGCAAAGGGCCATGCATGTAAGTTCAATGAAGAGCATTTGGACAGAAAGGACTTCAAACGTGCTTATTTACTAGCAAGAAAACAAAGGCGTAATTATGTGTTAAACCCGTAACAGAGCCATTTGCATTGATGATTGCCAATAAATATTAAGTGATTGCAGCAGCATTAAGAATCTGGTTGTTCTTGGCTTGAGAGTCCATCCCAGAACTCCTTCAGCCATTAACTCTTCTTTTCAAAGCCAATAAATTTGTCTTTTTGTCCCCCTCTATTCAGAAATTAGAAGCCCCTTTTCTTTCTCTGATGAAAATTCAACCCTGAACCAAAAAAAGAAAAAGAAAAAAAAAACACTTCTTAAAGAAACAACAGAGAAATGGAGCATGGCTAGTTTCTGTGACACATAATTACCCAGGCACCTCTTTGCATGTGTGTGTTTATTCATTTGATTTTCCAGCTCACTCAGGGATCCAAATGCAAAACAGAGCACTTGGGAACAACTCACAGATTTGCAAGGCACACTAGGGAATACAAGGTCGATAAACTGACATGTTAGCCTCATCCACAGACAGGGTGTAATGTACTTTTACTGCCACGATCAAGAACCACGGTGTTTCTAATCCAGAAAAAACTTGGTATCAGTAACCAACACAACTATGGCATCGAAATGTCCTTCATTTCCCTTAACTGCTTCCGATCCATGGAAAAGGAAATGCAATTGAGTGGAAACTGCTTTTCAAGGAGTTGTCTGTACTAGAAATGGGAAATGAGGGACTGAGAGCCCATCTCATCAAACCAGGCCCAATACTGAGCACTCGGCAGAAAGTTCCTAAAGTAGCTTCTTGTGTTAAATTGAGATGATTGCAATAGAATTACATACTAAATTCAGTTTTTACAAGCCAACAGTCAGGGGTTCAAAATATAACTTTTACCTTTCTTGTGATTGAACTTAACTTCTATCTCAAGCTCTCAATCTTCTCTGTAGCAGAAAAGTTCATCTTTCTCATTTAATTCAGATTAGCAATTCATCGGTCATTGCATGGATAAAATCAGATAAATTTAGGGTTTCACCCTTTCCCTTTTATCATCTTGCAATGGCAGTGAAGTTCTATAGGTGTGCGTGTGTCCCAGCCTCGGGGAGTAAGGCAGCTCCTCCACCTCCTGGTCTTCGGACATTGGTCTCTGTCTCCATAGTGTTTCCCCTGCCCTTGTGAATGGGTCCACTGTGGCCTCCGGCTTTTTCACCCTGCTCCTGCTAACAGTGAATCTGCATCAAGCCTCTCTCAGTCATGTCCACAACCCTCTCAGGGGCAATAAAAATTCTTGTGAGCTCTCGTCTAGGCTGCAAGAAACTCACAACTGTCAGACTCCTTCTTGCTTAGACTGGTCCAGCTGTCATCTCTGCTTTGTTGCTGCTCCAAGGTGTCCAGGAGGTCTGCTGCACATTCAGGCTTCACCCAGGAAAAGGGCACAGATCTTCCCTGCTCCTAGAACCCTCCAAGCCAAGCTGAGCTTCCTAGCATCCTTAGCCAGGGCATGATCACTGCCAACCAAGGACTCAAAAGCCAAACTGTCTGAATGCAGATGCTCGCCCTGCCACTTAATAATTGTGTGACTTTGGGCCCATCACTTGCCCCTCTGTGCACCAGATTTCTCATCTGCAAAATGGGATCCAATAAGCTTGTTGGCAAGATAAGTGAAATAAAATATAATGCACTGAGAATAATGCTTGTCATATAGTAAGTACTAGATATGTTGGATAGTGTTACTGCTGCTAGTCTTCGCTGGAGGCTGTGACGGGATATCTCTTCTCCTAGAACCACAGCAGCGTCAGACAATAATCACTGGTGCCGCTTGAACACTGACAGGAATGCCAATTTGGGGTGCAGTGAAAACTGAAACTTTAGTGCAAAACAGCTCAATTGTGATACAGCACACTTGTCAGACAGCCCTAGGACCAGGCCCCTCTCTGGAAAAACAGCTCTCTGCTTTGCTTCTTACTGGTTTGCTCTGCTCTGTTCTGGGCTGGTCTGCTTTATAGTGCTGTTCTTCTCCACTCTGCTCTGGTCTGCTCTGGCCTAGTGCTGGCAAGGCTCCACTGTGCTCCAGCAAGACACTGTCCACTCAGCCAGGTAAACACAGCCCCTAGTGGAAACAGAAAATGCATTCCCAGAGCCAGAAGGGGGCTGACTTATATAGAAAGAAATCCCTGCCCCTCGTCACTGATTGGTCAGTCCTCATGCAAATGAGGACTCCAAATCTTTACAGTTTGATTGGTCCAAAAGGCACTGTCCTGATTAATCAGAATAGAGTCACTCTGATTAGTTGGTGAAGATGTTGTTAGGATGTGCAGCTCTGATTGGATGGGGAAAGCCTCAGTTCCATTGGTTGAAATAGGATTCCAGGAACTCCTTTATAAAGGCTGGCTCAGGGCTCAGATGGCACAAACACAATGCAGACAGGCAGTTCAGTGTAGACACAGGTAGTTCAGTGCAGACTTTTCCATGAAGTGCAGTTTGCATGAGAGGGCCCTGTGTAGAAATGGCTGCTAGGCTCTGGTTTTAATTTTTGAGCTCAGTTAGCCACTGGGAGTCTTTCTTAGTAGGTATCTCTTTTTCTTCCCCATTGATGTGGGGGTGGGAGAGAGAGAGAGAGAAAAGCATCAACTCAATGTCTCACTTAGTTGTTCCATTGAGTTGTGTATTCATTGATTGCTTCTCATACTGCCCTGACCACAGATTTAACTCGTGAGCTCAGCACGCAGGGACGCTTCATCCACTGAGCCAACCAACCAGGGCCAGTGGTTGGCTTCTTTCTTCAGGTTCACACCAGTATCTCCCACCCAGCCTTTTAGGAGAAAATGAGCTGTCACCCTCATGCTGTCTTTCCAAATCTATTGTATGTGCAGGACCTTTGTGCTCTCAGCCTTCAGTATCTTAGACTTCTGGAACTCAAAATACCTTTCATCTTTCAAAAACCCAGACTTCTGCAACTTAAACCCTTTGTACCACAGATATCAAGAAACTATTGAACTATTGGAAGTTCAAAGTCAAGTATTTGTTTGCTGCTCTTGTTCCTCCCCTAAGTTAGTACCTCTGAGCCCTGTTATCAGGTATATATAATGGGAAAATTGTGAGTTAAAAAGTTAGTATTCCTCTCCCTTGAACTACTAGTCTGAGAACTTTGTGAAAAGAATAATAACAAGATGGCCAGACTGGCCATGCCTGTCCCATGTTTTAAATATTTCTAGTAACCATGAGAGCAGTTAAACATTAGCAAAGGCAATAGCCTGCCAAACTAATTAGTTGAGGCAGCTCATGGAAAAATGCAAAAATGCACTGAAACAGGTGTGCTATAATCATCTGCAAAAAAAAAAAACAACTCTTGCCACAATGGCTGCTACCACTACTGGAACAATAGTAACCGCTTTACAGAAAAATTGAACCTAGTAAACAGTCTTTTCCCACAGGAACTTTGTTCTGAGCACAAATGACATCTACACGTTAGGAGATAATGGTTAGCTGACCTGAGGAAGATCCTCTAGAAATTTATTTAAATCAAAGATTTCCCTTTGGGATATTTATTTTAAACTCTAAGTATGTTTTTGGTCACTGAAACAGATCCTCCAGCATTAAAGTACATCTTCTGTGCATACTCAGAGATATATTGCCTCTTCCAGGCCACGAGAGCAATATGTTATGAGTTATGACCCAGGCTATAGAGGACTTTACTCACACTGAGGCCCCGAAAGCATCGATGGGCTCGAACATTACAGCTTAAAGACAAGTCTTCAAAAACCTCTTCAAGAAACAGCTAAATGACACCACCAGGCATTTTAAATCAAGCCACATTCATTTGAACTTCAAGTGGTCCAACTTTATGTGAGAAAAGGTAACACCTTTCTCTCAACAGCTGTACTCTTATGCAATACAAGGTCCTTCTGCCTTCTGATCCTCTTCATACACATGTTTTAAATGTCATCATTTCAGGCACTAATGAATTCACAGATTCATCTCAGTGGTTACAACTGAATTAATTATGACATATGAGAGGCAGGATTCTAGAGTGTCCCAGGCAGGCAGCTTTGAAAATCACAGATTCATTTATGTACGTAAATGGAGCCTGTCCTATGTTTCTGCAAAACCACAAAACTATTGATCATTTTCATTGGCATCACTTCCATTCTATTAACCTCAGACTGGTATAGTTTGTTCTCAGATAATGGTAACACCTCACACTTACAGGGGGTGGAGGTATTATGGCCTGTGCTACTTAAGTGTATGATCAAATTTGGGACTACAAATATTGCCATTTTACTAAAGCCTAGCACTAGAACTACACTCAGGTTTGTCTGGTTTCAAAGTCTCAACTTACCCCGAACCAGATGTATCACTGCCTATACTACCTAGTTTAATCAGAAACCAAGACTGCAATTGATCTGCTTTTGCCCTGACATAGTCAAATACAATTCTGACCCTGAACAATGTTAGATTTTCCTCCTTGAAATGCCTTTTCTTCTTTTCCTTTTAGCATATCTCTTTGATTCCTTTCACCTTAAAAGCAAATCCCTGATGATGTCAGAGTAATGGTGGCACGATAGATACCCTGGAACCCTCCCCTTAAAGTTTCAACAAATTGTATAGCTGTTAACTCAGTGAAGAATGCCAGCTGGGCTCACGGGCATGCCTGAAAGATCCACAGGTGGAATCAACCACAGGTGAGAAGGGCTGAGAAGGGGATGGAAGATGCAGTCGCAGTTCTGGAGAGGAGAGACCCGAAGTGACTGGGTCCCCTTCTGCCAGGAAGAGCAGAGAGAGTGGGGAGGAGTTGATGAGATACTAAACTAAAGCAGGAGCACAACAAAGGGTCACAGCCAATATTCCCATGGTCAGCCTGCAGCTTGCACTCGCCACAGAGAGAAAAACAAAGTGTGGCCCCCAGCCTCCCAGATCCAGTCCCTCCCCTTGTAGGTATGAACAGTGGCAGAGACATACCTACAAAACCACTCTTTCCCCTGAAGAACACAGGTGCTCTATGTCTCATCCCCTGCTCTGTTGAGATGCAGGGAGGAACCCATGAGACTTGATATCACCATTGCTAAAGCCATAAACCTCACAGTATGCTCCACCCATTGTCGTGACTGCAACCCCACCTCCATCATTGCAATAGAAACATCTTAGAGGTCAGCCTGGGGATTCCACAGAGCTAAAACTTGTAGCCCAGCACCACCTACTGGAAAAAAATTTAAAAACTTTGTTTTGCTTGGGTGTTTGGGTGGGTGGGGGGTCTTCTTATTTTTTTTTCTTCAGTTTTTCTTTGTTGTTTGTTATTGTTCTTTTGTTTCTGTTCTTTGGGGGTTTGTGCCTTTTCTTGTTTTTATTTTTATTTTATTTTTAATTTTTTATTGTTGTTTTTTGTTTGATTTCTTAAAAATACTGCTCTCAAATGTCCTCAGAGCAGAAAGAAACAAACACCATGGCTACCCAAAAAAGAGATGCAGTTCAGAAAGAAAATGAAAAATCTCCAGAAAGCAATCTCAATCACATGGAAACCTTGGAATTAATGATAGAGAATTCAGAATTGAAGTTCTGAAAATACTAAATGAGATGTGAGAAAACACTGATAGGCAACTTAATGAGCTCATATAATAAAACAAGTACCTCACCAAAGAGATTAAAACTTGAAAAACAGAGATGAAGAACTCAATACATGAACTGAAAAATGAGCTAGCTAGTTTAGCTAATAGAATAGGCCAGATAGAGGAAAGAATCAGTGGCACTGAAGACAGACAACTAGAAATAATACAGAGGAAAGAAGAGAGAGACTCAAAAATGTTAACAATGAGGGAGCTCTATAAGAGTAATCTGAGTCCATCAGAAAGAACAATATAAGAAAAATGGGTATTACAGAAGAAGAAAAGAGGGAAAAAGGAATGGAGAGCCTATTCCACAAATAATTGATGAGACCATCCCAAATCTATAAAAAAATAAAGTTAGATCCTCAAATCCAGGAAGCAAAAAGAATGCCTATTTACTTCAACCCAAACAGGCCATCTTCAAGATACATTGTAATAAAACTCAAAAAATCAATAACACATAAAGAATCCTCAAAGCAGCTAGGGTGAGGAAGGATATAACATATAAAGGAAGGCCCATCAGGTTATCATCAGACTTTTCAGCAGAAACTCTTCAACCCAGAAGAGAGTGGACTCAAATATTCAAAGTACTGAAAGATAGGAATTACCATCCAAGAATATTATATCCATCAAAGTTATCCTTCAAATATGAAGGAGAAATAAAAACTTTTGCGGACATACTGAAGCTGAAGTAATTTATCACCAGAACACACCCACTGCAGGGAGCACTCAAGAGAGTTATTCTACTGGATACAAAGAACAAAACTACAAGCAAAATCTCCAAAGTTACAATATAAACAAGGATAATCTGTGACAACAAAAACATAAAAAGGTAGAAAATAAAGGTCTGCAGTAGCAAAGGAGAATGGAGTGCAGAAGCACTCATAAGACAAAGGACTCTTGTATATATGAAAATTTTTTTCTCAATAACCTAATGGTAGCCACCATGGGGAAAAAAAACACAGAAATACATAGTTTATAAAAAAGAAGAAATAGAGGAAAGAAGCATGGAATACCACCAAACAAAAACAACCGACAGAAACACAAAGGAAAAAAACCAATGGAAACACACAGCTGCTGGAAAACAAAACAGAAAATGGCTATGGGATATCCTCATGTGTCAGTAATTACCCTAAGTGTAAGTTGACTGAATTCACCAATAAAGAGGCAGAGTAACATATTAAATCAACAAGCAAAACTCAACTATATGCTGTCTTCAGGAGACACATCTAAGCTGCAGGGACAAAAGTAGACTCAAAGTGAAATATTGGAAAACAACTCTCCAAGCAAATACTACCCAAAGAAAAGCAGGTGTAGCCATATTTATATCTGACAATACTCACTTCAAGACAACAAAGGTAACAAGAGATAAAGATAGACATTTTATAATGGTAAAGGTGACACTATGTCAAGAAGATATCATACTTCTTAGTTAATATATATACACCAAATCAGGGTGCACCAAAATAACAGAACAAAAAAAATAGACAAAAACACATCATATTTGGAGCCCTCAACACATGACTGACATCTTTAGTTAAATCCTCCAAACAGAAAATCAGTAAAGAAATATAAGTTTTAAATGACACACTAGACCAAATGAACATAAAAGACATTACAGAACATTTCATCCCAGAACATCAGATTACACATTTTTTCCAGAGTGCACAGAACATTTTCAAATGTTGTGCCACAAAACTAACTTCAACAAATTCAAGAAGATTGAAATTATAACAAGCATATTCTCTGACCATAAGTCTTTAAAATTTGAATTCACCTGCAAAAAGGAAGTCAAGAAACACACAAAAAATGTGGACATTAAATAACATACTTCTAAAAAATGACTGGGTCAAAGAAGAAATAAAAGCACAGATCAAAAGATTTTTATAGTCAAAGGAGAATGACAACACAATATATCAAAACTTCTGGGATGCAGCAAAAGCAGCAACAAAAGAAAAGTTTAGGACAGCAAGATGGTGATAGAGTAGGTGGACATACCAACTTCCAACTCCCAGAACCAAAGTAGATTATAACTTAATTTTAAGAACCATCATCTGGATAAACCAACTCTGAACTAAACTAAGTGGACTCTTCAAACCAGGAACACTGAAGAAGCCACATTGAGACTGGTAGGAAAAGCGAAAACGCGAAGAGGGCTGCCCAGCTCCCCAGAGCGAACGGCAGCCCGAAGAGACCCGCGTGGCGGGAGGAGAGTTTGGTGGAGAGGGAGGTACCTGGGTTCCAGGAGCAAAGCCCCAGCCTGCAGCCCCAGAGCCTAGAAGAGGCGTTTGGCCAGTATTGAGCTGTGAAACAAATGAGGATACTATTTGTGAAAGAGACAGTTTTCTCAGACCCAAGATTCTTCTTAAAGGGACAGCGCAAAAAACCTCTCTCACAACCACTCACCCGGGGCTCCGGGGAACAGGGACAGAGGAGAGGACGAGAGCAGCAGGAAGAAAGTGTGGACTGAAGGTACAGGGACAAACACTCTGAAGGACAGCCACCCTAAACCCTGGGCTAAGTCACTTCCCTAATCAAAAACGAACATTTCCCCTGGAACTAGAAATACCAGTAAAGGGAGACAGGACACCAGCCAAACAAGCTCTCCCACGGCACTTAGAGCAGAGCTGCTTAGATGGAGGGAGCTTCCAGGACTACAGTATGGAGTGTTAGGGTATGAGCTGCAGTGCACCCACCCACACTGCTGAGGGCTGGCTGGAGGGACGATGGCGGCAGGACGCTGATACGCAGTTCTGTCAGTGGGGGCAGAGGCCCAGCTGGTGTGAGCTCGGTCTAGCCCAGCAGGGGTAGAGGGGACGCATGAAAGCAGTTCAGCAGCTGCGGGCCCACCTGTAGCCCCACCTGCAGGGGAAAAGCGGGAGTCCAGGAATGGGCAGAGATCTGCTCTGCGACCCCGGACCCTGCGCAAGCCAGCCCTGACTGCGGGGGCGGGGCTAGGACCAGGGACAGGTGGAGGCTCAAGGCTGAGCGCACGCCAGCAGCCCCGCCTGGCCCAAGAAATGGCGGTTCCCATCCTGCGAGCATGAGTTGGGTCTGAACGCGGGGGCAAGGCTAGAGCCCAGGATGAGAAGAGGCTCGCAGCTGAGCGCACGCCAGCAGCCACGCCTGGCCGGATAAACCACGGTTTACAATCCTGTGCAGGCGGGCCCAGGCCTAGGGCGCGAGGCTAAAGCTCCAGATGGGCAGAGGCTCACAGCTAAGAGCACGTCAGCAGCCCCGTCCAAACCAAGAAACTGTGGCGAGCAGGCTCTGACCGCGGGGACTGGGCAGAAGCCCGGGAACAGGCTGGGTCCGCAGCTGAGCAAAGGTGCTCACCTCTACCCTTGGTGCTGAGGCTTGTGGCTTGAGCACAGTGCACAACCTAACCTGTGGGGGCAAGGCGAAGGCCCAGGCAGCCTGAGGCTTGTAGAGCTGGGCACAAGAACACAGCCCCTCCTGCGGAGGAGAGGCGGAAATCACAACAGCCGCAGTGGGCCAGCTCTGGCAACGCCCATACCCAAGCGCCCTAGGCAGCAGCAGAGGGGGTGGTGGGCCTGCAGACAGACCACACCTAGAGAACACAAAGGCAACACCCATTGGACTCTAGTGGCCACAACCTTCTTATACACAGACAAAATGGGAAGGCAGAGAAATGCAACCCAAATGAATCAAGAGAAATCCCCAGAGAAGTACCTGAATGAACCAGATATAACCAAATTACCAGATGCAGAATTTAAAATGATGATAGGATGTTCAAAGAAATTAGAGCAACAATGGATAGTCATTATGAACACCTAAATAAAGAGATAACAAGTATAAAAAAGGAAATTCAAATAATAAAAAAGATCAGACAGAAATGACAAATACAGTATCAGAACTGAAGACCACAATGGAAGGAATGAAAAGCAGGATGGATAAGGCTGAGGGTCACATCAGTGAGTTAGAGGACACAATAAACAAAGGCACAGAAGGAGAGCAGAAAAAAGAAAAGAGACTCAAAAAATGTGAGGAAACTCTAAGGGAGCTCTGTGACAACATGAAGAGAAATAACATTCGCATCATAGGGGTTCCTGAAGAAGAGGAGAGAGAACAAGAAATAGACACTTTGTTCAATCAAATCAGAGTAGAAAACTTCCCTAAATTAAGGCTAGAAAACATTTCACACGTTCAAGAAGCACACAGAACTCCATTAAAGAGAAACCCAAAAAGATCTACACCAAGACACATCATAGTTAAAATACCAAAGATAATGGATAAAGAAAAAATTTTAAAAGCTGCTAGAGAAAAAAAGGCTATCACCTACAAAAGAGCCCACATAAGAATGACATCCGACTTCTCAACAGAAACACTTGAGGCGAGAAGAGAATGGCAAGATATATTCAAAGTAATGCAGAAAAAGAACCTACAACCAAGACTACTCTATCCAGAAAGGCTAACGTTTAAAATTGAAGGAGAAATAAAGAGCTTCCAAGACAAAAAAAGCCTCAAGGAAGTCATTAAAACCAAACCAATTCTGCAAGAGATACTAAGGGGCCTGTTGTGAACAGTTCAAAGGGAGGAAAGAATATAGCCAAAGAAGAATATAGCTTTAAAGAATAAAATGGCAATAAACAACTACATATCAATAATAACCTTAAATGTAAATGGATAAAATGATCTAACCAAAAGACATAATGTAGCTTTGTGGATAAAGAAACAGGACCCATACATATGCTGTCTACAAGAGACACACCTTAAAACAAAAGATGCACATGGACTGAAGGTAAAAGGATGGAAAAAAATATTTCATGCAAATGGAAATTTAAAAAAAAGCTGGGGTAGCAGTACTTATATCTGACATAATGGACTTTAAAACAAAGGCTGTAGTAAGAGATAAAGAAGGACACTACATAATGATAAAGGGAACACTTCAACAGGAAGATATAACTATTATAAATATCTATGCACCAAATATAGGAGCCCCGACATACATAAAGCAGACTTTGATGGATATAAAGGGCGAGATTAACAGCAATTCTATAATAGTAGGGGATTTCAATACCCCACTAACATCACTGGATAGATTTTCAATAAAGAAAATTAATAAAGAAACAGAAGACTTAAAGGATACACCAGATCAACTCGATTTAATAGATATCTTTAGAACTTTTCACCCTAAAGCAGTAGAATATACATTCTTCTCAAGCTCTCATGGTACATTTTCTAGGATAGACCACATGTTAGGACACAAAAATGGTCTCAACAAATTTAAGAAGATTGAAATCATATCAAGCATTTTCTCTGATCACAATGCCATGAAACTAGAAATTAATCACAAAAGAAAAACTGAAAAATACTAAAACATTTGGAAACTAAATAGCATGTTATTAAATAATGGATTAACAATAAGATCAAAGAAGAAATAAAAATGTTTCTAGAAACCAATGATAATGAGTATACATCAACTCAAAATTTTTGGGACACAGCAAAAGCAGTACTGAGAGGGAAGTTCATTGCACTACAGGCATTTCAAAAGAAGCTAGAAAAAGCTCAAATAAGCAACCTGACCCTGCATCTAAAAAAACGAGAAAAACAACAGCAAATGAAGCCCAGGACTAGTAGAAGGAAGGAAATAATAAAGATCAGAGTAGAAATAAATGACATAGAGGCTAAGGAAACAATACAGAGGATCAATGAAACCAGGAGCTGGTTCTTTGAAAAGGTAAACAAGATAGATAAACCTTTAACTAGACTCACCAAGAAAAAAAGAGAGAGGACTCAAATAAATAAAATTAGAAAGGACAGTGGAGAAATAACAACTGACACAACAGAAATACAAAGTATTTTAAGAAAATACTATGAAGAACTATATGCCAAAAAATTAGACAGCCTAGGTGAAATGGACAAATTTCTTGAATCATATAATCTTCCAAAAATCAACCTGGAAGAATCAGAACACCTAAACAGACCAATTACAACAAGTGAGATCGAAACAGTTATCAAAAACTCCCAAAAAAGATAAGTCCTGGGCCTAATGGCTTCACAAGTGAATTCTACCAAAAATTCTAAGACGAACTAACTCCTATCCTCCTCAAGCTATTTCAAAAAATTCAAGAGGAAGGAAGACTTCCAAACTCCTTTTATGAGGCGAGCATAATTCTGATCCCAAAACCGGGCAAAGAAAACACAAAGAAAGAAAATTATAGGCCTATATTCCTGATGAATTTAGGTGCTAAAATTCTCAACAAAATATTAGCCAACCAGATCTAGCAATATATGAAAAAAATCATACACCATGATCAAATGGGATTTATTCTGGAGAGGCAAGCCTGGTTCAATATTCACAAATCAATCAATGTGATTCATCACATAAACAAAAGGAAGGACAAAAATCACATGATAATTTCAATAGATGCAGAAAAGGCATTTGATAAAATCCAGTACCCATTCATGCTCAAAACTCTCAGTAAAGTGGGAATACAGGAAACATTTCTTAACATGATAAAGGCCATCCACGACAAACCGATAGCAAACATCATACTAAATGGACAAAAATTAAAAGCAATCCCCTTAAGATCAGGAACCAGACTAGGGTGCCCCCTTTTACCACTTTTATTCAACATAGTTCTGGAAGTCCTAGCTATAGCAATCAGACAAGAAGAAGAAATAAAAGGCATCCAAATTGGAAAAGAAGAAGTAAAACTGTCATTATTTGCAGATGATATGATATTGTATATAGAAAACCCTAAAGTCTCAGTCAAAAAACTACTGGACCTGATAAATGAATTCAACAAGGTAGCAAGATATAAAATTAATACTCAGAATTCAGAGACATGTTTATATACCAACAATGAACTGTCAGCAAAAGAAATTAAGAAAGCAATCCCCTTCATTATTGCAACCCAAGAAAAAAAGTACCTAGGAGTAAATTTAACCAAGGAGGTTAAGGACTTGTACTCGAAAAATTATAAAACATTGATAAAAGAAATCAAGGAAGATACAAACAAGTGGAAGCATATACCGTGCTCATGGCTAGGAAGAATAAACATCATTAAAATGTCTATATTACCCAAAGCAATTTATGAATTCAATGCAATACCAATTAAAATACCAATGACATACTTCAAAGATATAGAACACATCTTCCAAAAATTTATATGGAACCAAAAAAGAACACGAATAGCCTCAGCAATCTTAAAAAGAAAAAATAAAGCAGGAGGTATCATTCTTCCGGATATCAAGGTTTACTACAAGGCCATTATGCTCAAGACAGTCTGGTACTGGCATAAGAACAGGCACATAGATCAATGGAACAGAACCGAGAACCCAGAAATAAACCCACATCTTTATGGACAACTGATATTTAACAAAGGAGGAAAAAACATACAATGGAGTAAAGACAAACTCTTTAACAAATGGTGTTGGGAAAATTGGACATCTACCTGCAAAAACATGAAACTAGACCATCAACTTACACCATTCACAAAAACAAACTCAAAATGGATAAAAGACTTAAATGTAAGCTGTGAAACCATAAGCATCTTAGAAGAAAACATAGTCAGCAAGCTCTCCGACATCTGTAGCAGCAATATATTTTCCGATTTATCTCCACGGGCAAATGAAATAAAAGGCAAGATAAACAAATGGGACTATATCAAACTAAAAAGGTTTTGCACAGCTAAAGACAATATTATAAACTCAACACCAGGAAGACAAACAACCCAATCAAAAAATGAGCTAAAGAAATGAATAGAAATTTCTCCAGAGAGGACATACAGATGGCCAATAGGCATATGAAACATCCTCAACATCACTACTTATTAGAGAAATGCAAATTAAAACCACAATGAGATATCACCTCACACCAGTCAGAATGGCACTTATCAGCAACACAACACAGAACAAGTACTGGCAAGGATGTGGAGAAAAGGGAACCCTCCTGCACTGCTGGTGGGAATGCAGGCAGTTGCAGCTACTGTGAAAAACAGTATGGAGATTCCTCAAAAAATTAAAAATCGAACTGCCATTTGACCCAGCTATCCCACTTTTAGGAATATACCCTAAGAACACCATAGCACTGTTCGAAAAGAAGAAATGCGCCCCCATATTCGTAGCAGCATTGTTCACAATAGCGAAGATCTGGAAACAGCCCAAGTGTCCGTCAGAGGATGAGTGGATTAAAAATGTTTGGTACATATATACCATGGAATACTACTCAGCCATAAGAAATGATGACATCGGATCATTTACAACAAAATGGATGGACCTTGATAACATTATATGGAGTGAAATAAGTAAATCAGAAAAAAACTGAGAACAGCATGATTTCATACATAGGTGGGACATAAAAGTGAGACTGTGAGACATGGACAAGAGTGTGGTGGTTATGGGGTGGGGGGAGGGAAGAGAGGGTGTGAGAGGGGGAGGGGAAGGGCACAAAGAAAACCAGATAGAAGATGACAGAGGACAATTTGACTTTGGGTGATGGGTATGCAACATAATTGAATGATAAGATAACCTGGAGATGTTTTCTTTGAACATATGTACCCTGATTTATTAATGTCACCCCATTAAAATTAATAAAATAAAAAAGAGAAGTTTATATCATTACAGGTTTATATCAAGAAACAAGAGAGATCCCAAGTAAACAACCTATCATCAATCACATCTTAAAGAACTTGAAAAAGCAGAACAAAGGCAACCCAAAGTCAGTAGAAGAAAGGAAATAGTAAAAATTAGAGCAAAACTAAATAAAATAGAGAACAAAATAATTATTAAAAAATGAATTCAACAAAGAGCTGGTTCTTTGAAAATATCAATAAAATTGACAAACCCCTGGCTAGACTCACTAAGGGAAAAAAAGAATTAAAATAAACAAAATCCGAAATGAAGAAGGAGAAATACCACAGACCTCACAGATATACAAAGGATATATGAAAGATTACAGGATCCTATGAAAGATTATATACCACCAAATTCAACAATCTAGAAGAAATGAGTAAGTTCCTAAAACTACACAATCTTCCTAGCCTGAGTCATGAAGAAGTGGAAAACCTAAGTAGATCTATAAGCAGGGAGTAAAGAGGGACAGAGTCTCGTGAACATAGATAAAAGTGAAGTGGTTACCAGGGGAGTGTCCAATCTGAAACACTTCTAAGAAAGGAAGCACTATTAATAATTACTCCAGGACCACAGACAAAATCTGAGACTTGTCCCGGTGGTCCCATTTGCTCCAGTTCATGTATGAGCTGGGATGTTGAGAAATCGACACAGAAAGGAATCTGAAGGAGAAAAGTTACACTGAAATTGATGGGCTGGCTTAGTCTTTAGAAGCATGTGTCATGTAGAATTTTTTACCTTTCTATTATAAAATAAAACACAGATACAGAAAATTATACATATCAAATACATAGCTGAATAAATACTATAGTATAAAGTAAACATGCTTGTAACTATTGCCCTGAGCTCGTACAAATGCCCTATATCCCAATCATACCCCTCCTCCCTCTGTCCAAAACTAAACTCTATCTTCCCTAATTGTTATTACTACCCTGTAATTGTCTTTTTATTGCCCATGTGTGTAACTTTAGACTTAATAGTTTAGTCTTGCCCACCTTTAAATTTTTTAAATGTCTCTTAAATATATTTTAATCTACAAATTTATCTTCTTTTTCTTTACATTTTATCTGATGGAGGACTCATATTATTTGGCCTGGCTTCCCACAGTGAGTGCTGCTGGCTGCCAACTCATGAAGCAGTTCATGTTCCTCTGTCCCCTCTATGTCCTACAAACTGATCAGACTCAGGTTCAATCCCTTTGGTAAGTGATTTGCGTAAAGTATCGACTCTATAGTGTGTACTCTTTAAGGAATAAAATGTGAAATGTTTCATTTTATAGGCTTATATTTTATCTTAACCATTTCAAAATGTAGATTCAAAAAATGAATCGTTTAACTCCCTGCTCTACCCAAGCAATGGCTTTAATGGAATTCAAAGCCTTTCAGCTCACCTTTCTTCATTCACATAATCTAGCACTGACATCATAATGCCCCATGGGATTGTTTAATAATAGTAGTAATTGCTAGCACTTACTGAGCATTTTCTTATGTCAGGAATGAGGCTATAGACTCTCTATAAAGTAACTCATTTAATTCTTGCAACCTTTTGAGACAATTTTAATTGTTAATCCCAATTATGGATGGAACAACAGAGGCACAGACAGGTTAAATAAGGTCTCACAGCAGGTGAGTGTAGAGCTCATCTCTAAACCCACTAGTCTCATATTTAAGCTGGTCTTTACTAAGGTTTTAAACCCTTTACAGTTTAAGGAATTGTCTTCTAGCCCTACTACCTAACACAATGGGCAGAGGGCAAGTAGCAGATAAAAGATTATTGACTTGACTTTTAGAAATAATATGGGAATTGTGCTGTCATCTGTCTTTGTGGATCTAACACAAACCCTCTCATTTTATAACTGGTTCTATAAAAGAAGTTCACTATTGGCCACCTCATTCCAATTTCTGCTGGACTACATCTCTAAGAAAATTGATCTAGATATAATATCTGTGATTAGAAACAAAGCTTTGATTTGACCTCTCTGAAACACACTAATAGTACATTTAGATTTATTGATAGGGTTTTTTAACCAAGGCCTAAAGTCTGCTTGCAAAACAAGTTATCTCATGAGATAATTTTTGCCATATGTGATACACATTTATTAATGAAGAGCTAAATATAGGCTGACTCAAATTTCAACTACAGTTGGGAGGTTTGTTTCTGAAAGAGACTATATTATATATTGACTCTTTTATAAATGAAAAAAATCTCACATTTTTTCCTATTATAAGTCTATATAAATTACACCTGTGTCAGACTGATGTTCCCAATAGTAATATAACTAGGTGGCCGTTTTTAGCCTTATACTGTCACACTTGATTTTAACCAAAAGACTGAGAAATGATAGGCTTATAATGTCAATAAGATCTTTGAAAGAAGGATGTGTCCTCAGACGATGATCAGAGATGTTCTACAGTGTCTCCCATGAGCCTCTTCTCCCAGCCTCCTTAGGAATACAGCCATCATCATGCTCAAGTTCCAGGCATAGCCATTAAAAAAAAAAAAAAAATGAAAGTGGTGCAGGGAATGAACTCACCCCTGCCTCACCACTTTCTCTGCCTGTTCCCATGGCTGCCTCGCTGAGAGCCTCCACCTGTAAGCTCAGCAAGTATCTAGAGCTGTGTTACAATCAACATTACCTGCAACGCTTCTCTCTCACGGGAACATGAGATTAATCTGACTCAGAATCCCACCACCTAGCTATAGCTGCCGGGTTCTTGGGTACTATCTTTATCTCTACCCCCACACCCATGCTTTCTTTTCCCCCAACTACATCTAGTATGCTAGGGGAAACTTGGGGTCTTGGTTTTTGTTTTTGTTTTTTAGCAAGAGAGAGGCAGGCTGGCAGGGAGATGAGAAGCATCAATTCTTTGCTGCGGCATCTTAGTTGTTTGTTGATTGTTTTCTCATATGTGCCTTGAAGGGGTGGGAGGGCTACAGCAGGCCAAGTGACCCCTTGCTCAAGCCTGCGACCTTGGGCTTCAAGCCAGCGACCCCTCATTCAAGCTGGTGAGCCCACGCTCAAACCATCAACCTCGGGTTTCAAACTTCTGTGTCCTAGTCCAGCGCTCTATCCACTGCGCCACCACCTGATCAGGCATTGATTATCTCCCATGTTGAAACACCACCTACATTCCAGCCAAGGAACTGCTGTGCCAGTTCTGTGAGGCCTTGCCAAGGACCCAGAGTCTGGCTTGCTCCAAACTGGCTTTTCTTTGTGTGGTGTTGAGACCTGAGCCTTGGAAATGAGCTAAGAGAAGGTTGGTTGTCGGCCTTGATACCAGATACACAGCTGCCTCTTGTGGCACCAGTGGAATCCTGCACTGGAGGGGTTGGCACGAAGTCATAGCAAGTGCACACTGCAGACTGCTGTCCTCGGTGCCCATGTTTCCCACAAGCTCCTTGAAGAGACGGCAGATTGCTTCAAGACAAAGCTTATATACAGTGTGTCCGTGAAGTGTGACCGGTGACCGGTCAAAATTGCACCATGACTTCACGGACACACTGTATATCAAGGATTCTGATCAAATACTACTAGTATCTTATTTTCACTCGTGATTAACATTCTGGAAAAGTTACTATTATTTATGCTATAAATATAATTCCTCATTGAGGTTAGAGCTGTTTTCACTGGCTTCTAAAAATTCTAGTTCAGTGTTTCTAAATCGTATAGACTATTGCATAGTTAAAAGCTGTTCGTGTCTTATTGCTAGACTTATCTTTTAATTGCATTTATCTGAACATATTAATACCCTCAGTTGTTGGTTTGTTGTTGTTGCTTTAGGAGTGAAAAGTAAAAGCAGAAAGGGGAGAGTTCAGACTATGGGACTGGCCTGTATTTCTGCGGATTGATTCCAGTGGAGACGGACATTCATCATCCACCGCCTGAGGTGGTGGTTTAGTCTTCAGTAAGAAACTAAAGAAAGAAAATATCTCCGGTGGTTCCACTGATCCGCACACGCCATCCTCGACCATTCGTTACTCCTTAATAATGGTTCATTTGCTTCTTTCTTGGGAAGAATCGATTTTTCAGTTTAGTCCTTATGATTCGCAGAAAAAAGAATATGAAGATTTTCGCCTTCAGAAGATGAAAGCTCATGAAGAGAATGTGGAATTAAAATGAATCCTTATTTTTAATATGATATCCTTCCTGAAAAACTGATACAGCCAAAAATATAAAAGAGCGTACCCACCCTACCCCTAACGTTACTGCAAATATACCTCGCAAATCTAAATCAGAGGAAAAAAATTTTGTTAACTTTATTTAAATTGAAAAAGAAATACAAAAAAGTTCACTCCAAGAGAGAACAAGAAACATGAAGATTTGGAGGAATTGTGCAACTAATGTATTCCTGGCAGTTCTCTAGTGCCCCAGCGGCAGGAGAAGCAGCAGGAACAATCGCGGCGACAGAAGGAACAATCCTGGCGACAGCGGTAGCTAACAAAGTGTTTACTATGAGTCAGGACTTGGGCAGGTCTTTACAGCTTTGTTTCAATTAATCTTTAAGGAAATCTTAGAGAGAAATAATTGCTGTTATTATTATTCCCATTTTTCAGATAAGAAAATTAAGGCTTCAAAAAATATAATTTGCCTAAGACCATGTAATGAATAAGCAGTAAAGCAGGGTTTGAACCCAGGCATTGATCTAAACACTTGGACACAGGCTATTAGGATTGAAGCAGTTCATAGCCAAAACTATTAGATGTCAAATCCATGTCCCAATCTTTGGCTTATCTATTAAACCACACTTTCTTTCCATTTATATTTCAATTCAATTCACTTCATTCATTTCTATTAATTCTTTCATTCAAATGAACTGAGCTCCTTTGATGGAGGCCCCAGAATAGCGGCATCACAAAAGCAAACCATTTCTCTCCTCTTTCAGGTCCTTTATCATCTTTTCAACTTACATGAGAACCCAGAGTACTGAAAGACAAAAATGTAAAGAAAGCATGAAGAACAGAAAAAGACCAACAACTCACAGACAACAGTATGGTGACTACCAGAGGGAAAGGGGCCTTCTATAGAAGAGGGTATAGAATGAAAAAATGGTGAGGAAAGAAGACTTGACTTGGGATGATGAACACAATACAACATACAGACAATGTATTTTAGAATTGTACACCTGAAACCTATATAATTTTATTGACCGATATCACCCCAATAAATTCAATGAAAAAGAAAAAAATAAAGAAAGCGTGACATTTTTTAAAGTTTGATTATGTTAAAGTATCTGCTTCAGCCAGAAAACCAGCCTTTTCATAATGGATTTGCTCAAGCTACATATCCCTAGTTCTTCATTTGTTCCCTTGATTTTTACGTTATGTGTTATAATGCTGATGTGGGCAACTACTGGAAATAATATATTCCAGAAGATGATCACCCAGTTACGTAGAGCTATTTCCTAGGCAATTAATCAAGAGAATAAGCTCTGACATTTTATTGAATTTAATGTGCTGTCTTACATTTTAAATAGTCAGCAAATAGCTACATTCTGAAGTATGAATAGAAACATTTCTGAGGACTGTGAACTCAAGT
This sequence comes from Rhynchonycteris naso, assembly GCA_037038555.1. Lineage (NCBI taxonomy): Eukaryota > Metazoa > Chordata > Mammalia > Chiroptera > Emballonuridae > Rhynchonycteris > Rhynchonycteris naso. The sequence goes on along the minus strand of CM072995.1, from coordinate 58,704,438 downwards.
CTTACTCTTACTGTTCTCTTTCCGAACCTCAGCCTACGATTATTAAATACAGAATTTCAACTGACTTAAAGAGAGAACTATAGAATAACTGAAGTGTTTCCAGAAAATTAGCACTAGGCATTGTGTTTGATTTATTATGCACAATAATAAATAATTATATCACAGGATAGTGGAAGTCAGGTAAGAAAAATAATAGCAAACTGCTTTTGCATTTGTTTTATCCTAAGAAACTTGGGTTTTCTGATACATGAAATCATGTTCAGATTTTTGCTAATGCTAAAGCAAAAACTACAAAGGAGGATAAATTATATTATCTGCATGAAATCTAATTTCTACAAAGCACTTTATAGGATTTGGATGAAAGGAAGTATCAGAAAATTATCAAAGCAATCAAATTGTTAATTGCATATCCTTTTTACTTAGAAACAATGAATGCTGTTAAAGAACAGCATAAAAGAAAAATTGCAAATTTAAGGTTTGTGATTCAAGGAATATTTTTCATTCAGCTCAAAATTGATAAACTGGTCATTAAGCACTGTCAGTTAAAATCGAGGCTTGATTTTTCTTTTCCCTACAAACAAGCAATGAAGTTGTTTAAAGGAAGTTACGTCAAGCATCCAAGCACCAGGCTGTTTAAAAATGAAACTGTAGCCTTGGCCCTTTTGCTCAGTGGTAGAGCATGGGCCTGTACTGTGGACATCCTGGGCTCAATTCCTGTTTAGGGCACACAGAAGAAGTGACCATCTGCTTCCCCACATCTCTCCCTTCTCTCTCTCTCTTTCTCTCTCTTTCTCTCTTCTCCCACAGCCATGGCTTGATTGGTTCCAGCGAGCTGGCCTCTGCCTCAAGCACTAAAACAACAACAAAAATAAACCCAGGCTCCCTTGCTGAGCAACGGAGCAAGGGCCCCAGATGGCAGAACATCCATCGCCCCCTAGTGAGCCTGCCAGGTGGATTCCGGTCCAGGCACCTGAGGGAGTCTTTCTGCCTCCCCTCCTCTTGCTTAAAAAAGAAAAGAAACTGTAAGACTATACTTTCAAGAATCATTTCTATAGTTCATTTAAAATGAAACTAAAATCTGACTTATGACAAGTCAAAGTAAAAGAGCTTTAAAGAGACCACCGAGTTATTATGTGTCCCTACAAATTTGGTCTACAGTGAGCTGGGGTCTGACTCTTCCCTGAATTAGAGTTTCCTGTTGCTGCTGCAAAAAATTACCACAAACTTAGTGGCTTAAAACAATGCAAATGTATTATCTTACCGTCCTGGAGGCCAGAAGTCTTAGCAGGCTACATTCTAGGCATCAGCAGGGCCGTGTCCCTTCTGGAGGCTCTGTTGGAAAATCAGCTTCTTACCGTCTCCAGCTTCTAGGGGCTGTCCACAATCTTAGGTGCATCACGCATCACTCCAACCTGTGCTTCCATAGAACCTCAATCTGGAGGATCCAAAACCGTCTTCTGATTTTAAGTTCCCTTTTACACAGCCCCTTTGGCCACATGAAATAACTCATTTATAGGCTCTAGGGACTAGGCCTGGACACCTATCAGGTGGGAGGGCTCATTACGCTGCCGAACAGCACCAGAGGAGTACCTGCTGGGAGGTAATCAGGAAGAGGCAGCCCCACTGGCAATCAGTGCTCCTAGACAAGATCAGGGCAAAGGATACCTTAGTGTTTGCCATTAAGCAGATGATGTGGGCAACATGGGTGAAAAAGAAGGGATATTCAGGCCATGAGAGGGGCAGGCAGGCCTCAGAGGGGGTAAGGAAACAACACCATCTTCAGGCACTGGGGATAGAGCAAGTACCGAGCTGAACCAGTGCTCTTCACTCTGAGGCCTGGCTCTGGTCCACAGCTGTCTCTGTCTACAGTGGTTGAAATACATAGCAACAAAAAGTAAGCTCTTAGAAAATTTTATAGTAGTTTTAACAGAGTAATTTTATGTCTGTAGAACGTGATCCTTTATCAGGTATTTATATTTTGTATGTCTTTTTTCATTTTATTTTACTAGAAATACATATTTATAGTATATTTCCAAAACTATTGGTCCATGGCAGATTGGAAAAAATTGAAAATTATTGTTTCCTTTCTCTTTCTTTAATGACACACAAACAAACCTGGTTTTTCACCATGCATGGTTTTTCAAGAAACCCTACATGGGAGCGGGGAGTGCATGGCTCACAGAAGGGAAGTCTAGGTGAAAGGTCCCCTAGCAGTATCTGAGGAGCCAGAATTAGCTTTGACCATCTTCCAGGCCAGTGAATTCCACACCAACTCTGGACACTATTAGTCCATGAGAAACTCTCCAGGCTCCTTTACCCTCTTCCCACCTCATACTCCAACCCAGTGACTGGGCAAGCTAGGAGAGGGGTAGAAGCATGAAGCCGGGAAGGGGGTGTAATGCCGGTGGCCAAGGCCAGGAAGGTCCACATTGGTTTCAGGAAGATGGTAGGGAAACTGGAGCCGGAAAGCGTTGGGCCATTCCCGTTTAATGGAGTCTCCCAACAGCAGACGAGCACACAGGCAGGGAAAACCGCTTCTCAGGCAAACGAACAGCAAAAGTGGCCCCTCACAGCGGCCAGTAGGCAATCCATAAACTTACATAGACTATACACATGTGGTAGTGCCACGTGCTCATGCACTAATCAGGCAAAGTACAAGCAAGCAAGGCTAACATAGCTCCAGAAAGCAGAGCTGTTCAGACTGAGACTTCTAGGTCCCAAGCGCCCAGAATATAGTCTACATAACCAAGCTCGGGGTCCAGGTGGGCATAGTCCCTTTCTCCCCAGACTCTTCACCCTGGCAGAGCAAGAGTGACCAAAGGAAGGCCAGAGCAAGGCCCTGTAAAACAGAGACCCCAAAGCAGGGGCCCCTCTTTCCTGAGTCTGAGAGTAATCCTGAGATCAGATCCTCGGGCCATGCTGGGACTAACTTCTCAGGACACTATAATAAGAGGCGCCAGAAAACCAATTTATTCTACATGTTATATCAGTTGAATGTCAAACTATCAAAAGTGATTCAATGACATAAGACTGAAGTGTGGAAGCCAAGCAAAAGGGCCATTTTGGATGTTGCTAACAAAATTAGTGTTTCCTGGAGTTTTATTTTTTTAATATTACCAGGTTTTATTAAAAGTTTTCTTAATATCCAAAATTTATAAAGACCTTATAAAACTCAATACCAAAATACAAGCAATCTAATTTAAAAATGCATATTGGTATAGCCACTATGGAAAGCATTATGGAGTTTTCTCAAAAAATTAAAAGTGGAATGACCTTATAACCCAGTGATTCCAACAGCATGGATGGACCTGAAGATTATTATGCTAAGTCAGTGGTTCTTAACCTGGGTTCTATCGAACCCTAAGGGTTGGATGAGTCGGTCTCAGGGGTTTGGAGAAGCCTCTGCCGCGGAGGCCAGAATAAAGTAATACCGTAATTTGTTGTGAGTTCATGCACTTTGTTGGTTTTGTCCTTTGAGCAAGGTGATGTCCATGCACGGCTCATTTTGTGCACCAGTAAAAAAACATATACCTCTGTCTTGAATTTGGGGGAAAAAAATCATATTTTATTTATCACTGAAGAAGGGTTCGGTGAATGCGCATATGAAACTGGTGGGTTCGGTACCTCAAAAAAGGTTAAGAACCACTGTGCTAAGTGAAATCAGCTAGTCAGAGAAAGATAAGTACTCTGTGATTTAACTCATATGTGGAATCTAATGAACAAAATAAACTAATAAGCAAAATAAAGACAGACTCATAGAGAGCAGGCTGACAGCTTTTGGGGAAGGGGGTAGGTGCACTGGACAAGGGTGGTAGAGGAATGGAGCAAAAAGGAAAATAATAAAACCTCACGGACATGGACAACAGTGTAATGATTGCCTGGAAGTGGGGAGATGGAGAAGGGTATGAAGAGATAAATGGTGATGGACGAAGACTTGACTTGGGGTGGTGAACACGCAATACAGTGTACAGAGATGGGTTGTAGACTTGGGCACCTGAAACCTATATAATTATATTAACTAGTGTCACTCTAATAAATTCAATAAAAAATTAAGTTTTCTCTAATAAAATATTTCAAATAGATATTTTTAAGGCAAACTTTTTCTTTAATGCAGAACTTCTCAAAGCCTTTAATATAAGAATATGTCTATGAACATCCAAATAGGCAAATACAATAGGTGATATTTCCCAAGCACGTATGGGTGGGGACACGTACCTGCACATGCATGCATAGTATGTCTCTTGGCACAAGAATTCTGAAAATACTATCAAACAAAATCTCTGTATAAGTTGGAGTTGAAAGTAAGAGACATAAACTACTTACAGCCAGTTTAAGAAACAAATGAATTAAATGAATGATTATCAGAGGAGTCTTCAAGGACCAGACTTGAAAAGCAAGTAATCTGGGCACAGAAATCACAGCAGAGAAAGTCCAATGCGAATGCTATTAATACTGAAATAAATCAGTTCCCAAACATCGCTATTTCCATTTGTAATAGGGAAATGCTCACAAATAATCAGTGACATAACAAAATCATAGTGCAAAAGAATATGAGCCCAATTCTATCAAAAAGCAAGAACATTATACAGAAATAGTCCTAGAAGGAAACACACTGAAATGTTAACTGTTTTATTCATGTACATGAATTACATTTGTAATTACAATTTAAATATTTTAAAAACTACCTTTTTCAAGTTAAAAAACTCTTCTAATGCCAAAATTTTGTGATAAAGTCCATGTTAACAATTTTTAAATACTTCCTGAGTTCATAAACTTTGATAATGAGTTTTTCTAGTTATTAGATGATCATTTAATTCTACATTACCTGAGAATTTTTGATGCAATATACATTTTTAAAGCTATTTCTTGCCGTTTACATGAATAACTAAGACATTAGATAGAAATCACAATTCCAGTGAATTATTGATATGAGTGGTATACTGTTGTCAGTAATTAGTATATCACCACTAGTTGGCACAATTGGTAAACTCTTGTAACAAGGAACTCTAGGTACTTGCTAGCATATAAATTCAAATAAGACCAAATAACTTTACTTTTTCAAACACAATTAGCTCTTTATTAAAATAGCAACATAAATGTTAATAAATTTATTCTTTATTAAAGGGAATCCAAATTAACAGTAACAAAAACCTCACAATGCTATCCTAAATAAAACCAATCAAAAATGAAATAAAAACAGCAATTATAATCTGTTTTTTAAAATAACTACAGTTAAGAGACTACATACCAAAAATTTCTGAGATGCAGTCAAAGTTGTGCTCAGAGGTAAATTTATAGCCTTATGTGTACTGTTATTAAAAAATGAATAAAAATAAACCAAGTTATCAATTACAAAAAAAACATTCAGAAAACAACAAAACAAACTTAGAAAAATAAAGAAGAAATAATAAAGAGTACAAGTTACATGAATTATGTTGAAAATAGAAAAAATATAATTTATAGAAACCTAAATGTTGGTTCCTTTAAAAGACTGGCAACTATGATTAAAGAAAAATGCAACTAAAAAGACTAGAAATGACAAAGAAGTTATAATTATAAATACAAAATATTTTAATTACATATAGAAATCTACTAATGAACTTTTAAATTCCATGAAAATGCATTGTTTTCTTTTAAAAATAGTTTTTTTAATTTTACTCAAGAATTAGTAATTAACCTGTCTAGGCTAAAATTGCAAAGAAAACTTTAATGTTTTCAGAGATTTATCTTTTACTCACCTACCCTTAAAAAAAGCTTGGGCCCTAAACAATGGATGAATTCCTCCAAACCTTAAAAGAATAGGTAATTCCTATACTCCATACTAATCTAGAGGATAGGACATTTTTGAAATCTGATAAAAATAGAATTTAGAGATGTAAAACTAATTAGTCTAATCTTATTTATCAATGTAAAAGCAGTTATCCTAAATAAAATATAAAAAGCTGAATTCAATATTATTATACTGAAAAGGAGGTCTGGGGAACTACCATGATGAAACAGGTTGTATCTCATGCAGAAATAACCCAATATTGAAAAAGCTATTAAAATAATTTATTATCAAGGGAATAAATAAAACCATGTAATTTCTGACTCCCCAGAACATGTTTATTGTAATTCAACAGCTTTCAATAAAATGCTTATAATACTGAAACCAGGAAACCATCTCCTTCACCTGATAAAGACCTCTATTGCAGTCCAACAGCCAACAGCTAACATTAGAAGCTGATGAAATATTAATGGCATTCCTAAAAAGTCAGGAATAAGAAAAAAATTAATACCATCATTTATTTAATATATGAAGTATAAATATTATAAAGGAAGAGATAAAATTAGCATTAATTATGCTTCAAATGATTGTCTCCTTAGAAGAGAAACAACTAGTAGGATTAATCGGAGAGTTCAGAAAAGTTGCAAAATACAAAAATTAGTAAATTTACCCTACAAAAAGCAACCAGTTATAAAACATAATGAGAAAAATAATCCCAACAAAGACATGAAACACCTAATAAGAAATATGCAGGATCTATAAAATTACTGAACAATATATAAGAAGGCTTCAATAACTTTGAGATGTGACAAGTTCCTGAATGGAAAAATTAATATTACAAATATTTCAATTCTATTCCAATTAATCTATCACATTAAAGCAATTCTAACAAAATGCCAGTTGATTTTCTTTTGAAAATTGACCAAAATGTAACTACAGTTGATCTTGAAAAATAAATGCACAAATATAGCTGAAAATATTTTGAAAAAGAATAATATTGTGCCCATTAAAAAGGTAATCACCCAGTAAAGCAAATTATAAAATGACAATATAAATGACAGCATGGTTCAGGAATAAAGGAGGATACCGAAACAAACCAACAAATAAATAAAAACCAGAAACATTCCCAGTACATGTAAGAATTTAATATTTGATAAATGTGGAATTTTCAAAGAAGGAAAGAGTTTCAATAAATGATGATGCAACAACTAAATAAATATTTAGAGCTTTAATCACATCTGTATCAAAAATAAATTTCATTTGGAGTAAAGGTTTAAATCTTTTTTAAAAATTAAAGAAATATTTTTATAACATTGAGGTGGAGAAAACTTTTAAAAACATATCACCAAAAGCAGAAATCATGAGAGAAAAGATAAGTTTATCTAAATGGAAAATGTAATATTTCTGTATATCAAAGACATCAAGAATTAAATTGGTATGTATATGACAAGGGCAAAATATTTGTGCATACAGAATAAACAAATGGTTAGTGGCTTTAATATAGAGAGCTTTTATAAATTAATAAAAATGAACTCTCAAAAGGAAAATGAGCAAATATATTTATTCATTCCTTCAACAGATATTTATTGTTCACCTAATATGTGCCAAGTATTTTTCTTGGGGCTGGAAATATGATGTTGAAGAATCTAGACATCCAGACACAGTTTCTTCCCTCATTCATTCTAGTATGGCAAACAGGAAACACAACCACCCACCCACCCCCACACCCACCCCCACCCCCGCGCACACACACAGAGTAAATAAATAATGTTACAAGTTGAGATAAGGAATTCAAATAAAGAACTGAGAAAGCAAATGGGAGAAGAGAGGCTACTTTCAATCAGTGCTCTGGGCAGGTCATTCATAAAATGTGTTTAACCTGTTATCTAAGAGAGGTTGTGGTGGGGAAGAGGATAGCCAGGAAAGCCAGTTAAACAGAGACACATTTACTAAGCCCCTGAGCTGCAGAAAAGATCTTAGCTTATTGGAGGAGCCAGTTTGGCTGCATCGTGGGCAATAAACATAGAAGCATTCATAGGGTTTGAGATATAAGTAAGGGTCAGATTGTGCAGGGCTCTATGAGCCAGGTAAGAAGTTCAGGGTTTTATCATAGTAGCAACATGTTTAACTCGATTTATGAGTAAGATAATTTTTTTTTTACAGGGACAGAGAGAGTGTCAGAGAGAGGGATAGATAAGGACAGACAGATAGGAACGGAGAGAGGTGAGAAGCATCAATCATTAGTTTTTTGTTGCCGTCACAACACCTTAGTTGTTCATTGATTGCTTTCTCACATGTGCCTTGACCGCGGGCCTTCAGCAGACCGAGTCACTCCTTGCTGGAGCCAGCGACCTTGGGTCCAAGCTGACGAGCTTTTGCTCAAGCCAGATGGGACCATGCTCAAGCTGGTGACCTCGGGGTCTCCGAACCTGGGTCTTCCGCATCCCAGTCCAACGCTCTATCCACTGGGCCACCGCCTGGTCAAGCTGAGTAAGATAATTTTTGCCACTCTATCAAGAAGTGGGTCTTAGGTCAAGAGTGGGAGCAGAAACACTAGGAAGGACTGGCTGTCAGATGAGAAAAAATATATATGTTGATCAGGATTCAGCAATGCCATTGAAAATGGAAAGAAACCAATAGATTAAAGATATATTTTGAAGATTCAATCAATAGATTATGTTGCTCTATTTGATGTAGGACAGAGGTTATGAGAAAATCAAAGATAATTCTTAGGTTTCTAGCTAGAGAATTGGTTGGATGGTGGCACCATTTACTATAATAGGAATAAATGGGGGAAACAAGTCTGGGGTGAGGATGAGGAATTAGATTTTGGACATGTTAAGTTTGAAAGATTTGTATTATCCAAAGGAAGATATTGAGCAAGCAGTTCGACATATAAGTCTAGAACTTATAGGAAATGTCAAAGTAGGAAACATAAATTTAAAACTTAGAATAAAGACATAACTTAAATCAATGGAAATTGATAAGATCATCCTGGGAAAGAACATAGTAGAAAGAAAAGAGTGTTCCCAATGGCAGCGAGAAACTTCAACTTTTCAAAGTTAGGCAGGAGATCTAGCATAAAACAGAGGAGTGACCACTGAAGCAAGAAGAGAACCAGAACAAAACAGTGCCTTAGACATGAAGAGAGAACATTTAAAGAAGCAGAGAGTGATCAAGGTGAGGACAAGATATCCTTTTGGATAGGGTAATATGGAAGTGACTGGTAATCTTAATTAACAATGACACTTTCAGCAGTGGTGATGGGGAGTCATCATGTTGTGAATTTTAAAGTGAGTAGAAGATTAGAGAAACTTGGTTATGAAGTAGAGCTGAGAAATGGCTCATTGATGGAAAAGATGTACACAAGGGAAGGGTCGATCAAGATGGGGGACACTGGAGCATGTCTGCAATCTGATGGGAACGATTCATTCGAGACAGTGATTGATGATGCAAAAGAAAGGAGATAACCTAAGGAGAATAGACCTCAAAAAGATAAGAGGGGATGGGACCCAGAGCTCAAGGAGCTAGCCTTTGAAACTTCCTCCATAGTCACAAAAAGGTAGAACATAGTTACCAATGCAGCTGAACTGGGAGCAGAGGTCTTGTAGTGAAACAATGAGGAAGTTTATATGGAATACCTTAGTTTCCAAGGGAAATTTGAAGAAAGCTGAAGGGAGGGGGTCACAAACATGTGGAGGAGATTAAAAAATATGAATAGTAGTTTTAGAAGTGGGAAACTGGCCCTACAGTAGGAACAACAGTACCAATTTGAAGTTTGAAATAACAGATTGAAAGTAAAACTGGTTGGCTGCATTATGTGCTTTTCTTGAAGAAAATGTTCACTTGTCCCAGTCAGATGCATGAAGGCAAGTGGTAAGATTCATCAAGAGCTGGGATCTTACAGGGCAGTAAATTGGAAGAAATTCGGGTTCAAGACTGCTGAAAGCATTGTTTCAAGGAGGATGATTATAAGGATGGACCATGGGCTTTAGGCTAGAAAGGAAGAAATAAATCCAAGAATGGCTGGCAAATAGAGGAAAAACGAGTTAATGAACTAGCTGTCAGTGAAGGAAGGATTCAGAATAGGATGATGATGATCAGAGTAAAATGTCTAATACTGTGCTAGCTCAGGTCCTCCTAGAAGTAGACACCAACGCAGGGTTAAACTTGCAAGCGTTTTATTGAGGGAACATCATTGAAGGATAAAGGGAAGGATTCAGAAATGGGGTGGGGGAGGCCTTCATATCATAATGCAAGTCGGACACCTATGCAAGGAGACAAGGATTGCGCAAGAAGAACCTTAAACTGCTTGCAACAGTTCTAAGAAAGGTTCAGCCAGGCTGCGGAGGAGTCCCCAGGACAAAGTTGCTCATTAGAGTCCAGCGTCGCACATGATCAGACCATCACTAACACCCTCACTGTGCTCAGTCTCGGACTGGGAATAGCCTGGGAGCAGCACAGCCTAGGAGCAGCAGCCTCGTGCACGCCCAGCGCGCAGTGGATTCCCTGGGGTGGCAGTGCAGAGGAGTGGGAGCAAGTACTGATTCCGAAGGAAGAAATGGTCCCTGGAGACAAAGCTACAGGAGGAGACTGAATGTTGGAGCTCAAGTCCAAACACAGTAACGCAACTCCAGATTGTGTGGATCGCCCAGGCACTGGGGACATGCACGCTTATAATCTTCTGGCTGGTGTGTGTGTGTGTGTGTGTGTGTGTGTGTGTGTGTGTGTGTGTGTGTGTGTGTGTGTGTGGCGGGGGGGGGGAGGGTCGCTACCTTGTTGATAGTATTTGAGGTGATGAAGACTAAACTGGGTGCTAGTCTTTGAAGAACTGATCATGAATGAAACTGATTAGGTAGTTGATAAATTACGCGGAGGAGGCAGAGAAGGTGGTATTGTCCAAGGGCAGGATTCTCAGAAAACCCAGGATCTTGGCGGGCAGGAGGAGATGATCTGTGAGGCCAAGGACTGCAAGGTCACCCTCCCTACCCTCCAGACCTAAGGCACGGGGTCCTCCCAGGCGGCTGCGGAGAGAGTTCTGGGCAAACCACGTTCCGTTCGAGCAATGGGGTGACAGGATCTACGAATGTCGTGGACACCGGGAAGCACTGACGACAGAGGGACTGGAGGGTGGGCTGCAGGGCGGACGCCGCGAGGCGCCTCAGGTCCTGGAGCAGAGAGCAGCGCCGGCGTGGTCCCGCGGGTGGCCAGGCGGCGGCGCTCACGGGGGCGCAGGCTTCCGGAGGCCGCGGGCAGCGTGCTGGCGCTCCCGGGCGGCGCCCCCGCGGAGCTTAGCGCGGCAGCTTGCTGCGGCCTGGCGCGTGGTGACGGCGGCCGCCGACGGGCAGCGGCTCCCGGGGGTGGCGGCGCTGCGGGGCGACGGCTTCCCGAGGCTTCGGCCAGCGCGGGCGCAGCAGTCCCCAGGGAGAAAGACAAAGACATGCCGGTTAGAAACGGGACAACGCGCCGGTGCCTCCCCGCTAACCAAAGAGCCGCGAACCCAACTCAGCGCCATGCCATTTCCGCCCAACCGGTCATTGCGCTGTCATTTTGACACAGGAGATAAACCCGTGTGGACCACAGGGAAACAGCTTCCAGTTGAAGTCGCAGACATGTTTTAGTAACTTGAGAAAGTGGATTGAAACCCTTACTTTTTTAGTACTTCGACCCAGAAATTCTAGTTTCAGAATTTTTCCTTAAATAATGATGAATACGTACAAAATTTGCATACAGGGTACCCAGTGCAGTATCTACAATAGCAAACAAACAAAAACAAAAGAAAAAATTAAAGAAAAATTAGAAATATCCTATACTTAGCAAAGTGTTGATGAGATTAGACTTTTTCTTATAATATATACTGACCTATTAAAATAATGTCGAGAAATAATACCTAATCATATGGGAAAGGATACGAGATGGGATAAAAATCAGTTTCATCCCCATTTGTAGTATGTGTGGACATGTGTATACTTATGTGTGTACATGTATATACATGCATAACACACCATACATGTATAAAAGTGGAAAGACTCCAAAATGGTAACTGGTTATCTCCAGGTGATGAGGCTGCAGGTAATCTTGTTCCCCAAATTGAATACAATGAGGATATTTTATTTTTATAATAAAAATACAAGTTAATTCAATGAAAGAAATTTTACTCCACTCTTACGTACCCATTCTTTCTCCCAATTCAAATTTATTTATTTATTTATTTTTATTGGTTGACTTTAGAGAGGAGAGAGAAACATTGATTTGTTGTACCACTTATTTATGCATTCATTGGTTGATTCTTGTATGTGTCCTGACCGAGGATCCAACCTGCAATCCTGGCATTATCATGACACTCTAACCAACTGAGCTACTCAGCCAGGGCCCAATACAAATATATTAAAGTAATTATTTTAAATTGTGTAGGAAAGTGATGGACATCAAAAGATTTTTTAAATGAATGAATGGTCTACCAAAGTAGTTTAGCTTCCTCAAAGGTTCTAAGTAAATCACAGAGCAGTTTATCCCTTAACCATTACACAGTTTATCAAACCACTGTCTTTTGTGAAAATATACCTCATTTTATTCTATTAAACATTTCTACTTCAGGGGGAAAAATGCTTTCTGGGCTTCTAACACACATTATTTGATTTGTAATCCCCACAGACCTGGGAACACAAAGTTTGCTAAAACCAGAAAATATTACCGTATTTTAGAACAAATATTTAACTAATATCAGTGTTTGAATAATGTATTCAATAATTTTCTCTTTAACTTGGAAGAAAAGTAGGAACAAAATAAATATTACAATGTACTAGTCTAAACATTTGGGTCTTCCAATCATAACAAATTTTAAATCTTTGGCAATAATATAAATTCTTAGGGAATCTTGTTTGCTAAACTTTCTTCTAGGGAAATACATAGGATAAAAATAAAATCATACTACTAATGACAAGGGGTGGGGTTCCAGGGTTTTGTTATTAAATTGATAGAATAATATTATAAGTTCCAATGATATTTCAAGCTAAATTGACCTCAGAGTTGTCAGGTTGATTTTACTTAATGATGAGCAAGCCAAAGCTTCGATGTTGATTGGAATGTTACTTAAAACAGGGTTTTTCAACCACCAATCCACGGACCATTGCCAGAAATTTAGTGCTGGTCCATGTAAGAATTAACCACCCTGATGTTGTATGAAGATTATAGACCCAATGATCTTAGTCGAAATCACTTATGCTCAGGCTGAGTTTTGCCTTAGCAGTCACTGAAATAATTGTATTTTCACTGGTCCCCAAGTGTGGATAGGTTAAAAACCACTGATTTATTTTTTTTAATTTATTTTTTCTTATTTATTTTAGAGAGGAGACACAGAGTGAAAGAGAGAGAGAGAGAAAGGGGGGAGGAGCTAGAAGCATCAACTCCCATATGTGCCTTGACCAGACCAGTGCAGGGTTTTGAACTGGCTACCTCAGTGTTCCCAGGTCGACGCTTTATCCACTGCGCCACCACAGGTCAGGCGAAAACCACTGATTTAAAACACACAATCCTGCAAGTTTCCTTCCCTCTAGATACTGAATAAAAATTATCAGTTTAAAGGTATGACTTCATGTCTAAAGGCATACCTTTAGTTTAAAAATAAATCAGAAATAAAATATACAAAAAGGCCAAATCCTAAGAAGCCAAAAGTTTGTGCTTTTTTTTTGAGCAGTTGGTTGCAACTGCTCCTGAACAAAAAGAAAGCTGAAAGAGCTTTTTAAGAAGCATCATCTCTCCAAAAGCCTTACCACCAAATGATTTAACATAACAGGATTAAATATAGATAAAATGGAAGAGCACTTATTTTTTATACTAGTCCAACTTTCTATCCATACTGGGATTTCAATTTAATTTGACATTTTTGAGTACCCATTGTCACAGACACCTAAGAAAAACAAAACAAACAAACCATGAGGTTCCTGCCTTTGAGAAGCTCTAACTGGAAAATTACCTTCAGATTATTAAATAATTCAGACCCTGAGGCTAATCTGAATCCCTAAACCACCCCACCCTACAGTCCTGCCACAGTATACTTTCCCATCATATTCTTCAGATGAACTAACTTCCCGTCATTCCTGTACTCAAATTCATCCCGAGAGCACCCTTTTGTCCACATGATAAATTATTAGTTCTTAACCTTTCAGGGGAGTGAAAACCCAGTCTGAGATTCTAACTAAAGAGGTGGATGGACTCTGTCCTCCAGAAACATGCACAGAGATGCATACACCATATACTTTATTTCACTGCACTGAAAACTGATTTCCTGAAGATAAACAATAAATAACATTTATACAGGATTATGCCTCCCTCACATTGTTATTTTTCATGAAAGAAAAATGGAGATTTCCTGAAAAAAATTAATTTTAAAAAATCCTAACTGGTCAGTAGTCAATTTCAATAAATTTTGGCTCATTGAGCTGAAATTGTGATATGGCCTTTGACACAGCAACACATATATCATCTCTGGTAACAAGTACAACTTTTTTATCCATGGCAACGAGTGCTGAAATCCTCCACTTAAAGGTACACAGAACAAAAGCAGAATTCTATAGCATGTTTTGTCAGGTTACAGTAGTCTGTGAACCAGAATATTAAATTTCTCCAAGATTTTCAAGTCAAAGTCACATTATTTCCTCTGCTTAAGTTCAATTAAGACTCCTGGAAAGGCAGCAAATTTCTGTCTGGTAGAGAAAAACATCATATTCTGTTCCTATTTCTTGGCAATGCCTCTCAGAAAGTGGTGAAAGGTGCTGATACGGAAAATAGGAAGGCACAATGCCGTATGGCTATCCTTTCCTCATCAAAGCAAGAAAACGATGATGTGTGATTAACATCACAGGTACACATCTGCCATCTAAGTGCTATCATTTTTTCCCTTCCATTTGAATATTTATTAAAGAGAGAGAGAATTTTAAAGATATTATTACTCTTTCCAGTTTCCAGGAAGTATCCTAAGATGGAATTATTTGATGACATCAGGGAGCATATGAAAACATGATTTGATGCACTGAGAGGCATCAATAGTTTCATCTAGTTGCATGCTGAACAGAAATGTTATAGCGCTCATTTTTTTCCAACTCTGGAGTGATACCACTTGAAAGAAGCACTGCCTCAATTCTCTTTCATGGACTATATAGAACCTTTGCACCAAACTACTTGCCTGTCTACTCCCCTAACACACAATATTATGTTCCACCCAATGGTTTTGTTCTTGGCATTTCACCCATCAGAAAAATGCCTTCTCCCTCCTCTCATCTACTCAAACATGCCCATCCCTCAAGACCCAGACCAAAGCCATTCTGATATGCTTTGATTACTGCAGTCTGAAATTATTTATCAATTTTACTTCCCACAATGATTTCTATCTATGACTGTTCTCAGAGTGTGGTTGTGGGACTACCCGCTTCAAAAATGTACCAAAATCTGTATTTTTCAAACACCAGAAAGAGCTGTGGCAATTCTCCCACTGTTTTCACAAATCTATCTCACCACTCTCAAACGAGTAAGTCATCCCCACGTGCATGGAGAGGGGAAGGAAGGCTGACAAGGCTTATTGTTGCTGGAGTGACCAACTGACTCATCTCAATTATTCCTGTGCTCATTTTCACACAGAAAGTTTTGATTTGTCAATTATGTTTGTCAGATCTGTAATGTCATTGTTGACTGCTGAATTCGCCATAATCAAGCATCCACCCTGTGTTTTTCAATCATCGCCTCACAATTCCAAGGTCATCCTACTGTTCTAAGGCTTCAGACGCTACTACCATTTTCTAAATAACTTTACACTCTATGAGAAAGAATTGCAGCAGAACCTGAAATGAAGGTAAGTGCAATTAGATTGAAAGGACTACAACGGGCATCTTTTACTCAAATAAAATATAAAGTTATATATATTCTGTAGCTGAGCAGTAACTTGAAGATCATCTCTTCCTTTAGATTCACATTACAGATAAGGGAAATGTGGAGAATAGACTATTTTGAAGCAAAAACCTAAAATTTTGGAAAAAATAGCAAAATCATGCAGAGCCACGTGTCCTAATTAGTTAATGAATTGAACATTAAGGATAAATGAAATTAGGACTTAAAAGAATTAAAGAATAAAAAAATGTAAAAGATGAGATAGGTCATTTATAGAAATGGCACAAAAGATTGCCTTTGACATTATAAGTATCAAGATGACCCGAAGTCAGTGCCAGTTACGCTTATTATTTATTTTATATGTCAGGCATTAGGCTAAATGTTTTACATTTATTAGTGTAATTTTATTAAACTCTAATGGGAAAAAATGTACTAAATGAGATATTCTATATCGACTCTGTAAGAAAAGAAACCAAGAAAGCAAAACCGGCCATATGTCCATACCCTGCCTGGTCTAGTAGAAAGGTTGCTCTAAAAATTGAAAAACATCTGGTGTGAGTGGCAAGTACAGGGTGGGGCAAAAGTAGGTTTATGGTTGTTAGTACACAAAACAAAGTTTATTCCTGTATTATTATTAATTGTATTATTTTCTATGGGAATAACTATAAACCTACTTTTGCCCCATTCTGTACATTCCTATGGGAAAGATGAATGTATCACACTACCAGAACTTGCTAATATTGATCAGAAAGCTGACTCAATGCTCATTAAGCAACCTCATAATTATAATTAACTTTTCCATGCAGATTTGCCAACTGGGAGAAAATACATTTAACCATAAACATGAGAAGTGAGTGCCTGATACTTCTCATTGCAAATTTGAACACTAGCATAACGGTATTTATATGGCAGTATCTGAGGCTAGGGTGACCTTGGTACATCAACCAATTAACCACAACCAATAACCAGGGTCAGCCTTAGAAAGAAGTGGCCACGTCACAGTTACCTGTGAGGCCTGGCAGGAAGGCTAGCCTGGCCTCTCTGTCTTGCTGTTCACCATCTTCAAACTACAATGCTATGTGATTTCAAACATGCACATGCACTTGTGCGCACACACACGCACACATAAGAACTATTTAATTAGAAATTGAAATGATGTAAAAAGAAGGAACAAGTGTTGTTTCTCCATGCTCCAGAGCACCACCTTGTGAATTTAGAACTTAGTTTTAATAGCAAAGAAGGCTGAATATGGTTTTTAATGGCATAAACAAATAAATATTTGTTTTACTTATTAAAAGAATTAGTCACCTAGCCTGACCAGGCGGTGGCACAGTGGATAGAGCATCGGACTGGGATGTGGAAGACCCAGGTTCGAGACCCTGAGAGTCGCCAGCTTGAGCGCGGGCCCATCTTGAGCAAAAGCTCGCCAGCTTGGACCCAAGGTCACTGGCTCCAGCAAGGGGTGGCTCGGTCTGCTGAAGGCCCGCAGTCAAGGCACGTGTGAGAAAGCAATCAATAAACAACTATGGTGTTGCAATGGCAACAAAAAACTAATGATTGATGCTTCTCATTTCTCTCTGTTCCTGTCTGTCTGTCCCTACCTATCCCTTTCTCTGACTCTGTCACTGTAAAAAAAAAAAAAAATTAGTCACCTAAACATGAAAAAGTTCAAGTATAACTTGAATAAACTTTTACTAAAAAATAAGTATCAAAACATTTCCCATGACCACAATATGTAGTTACTTAGGGTGTTTTTCCCCCTATTTGGGTGTTTTGTTTGTCATTGTTTGTTTCGTGATTAACATTTCTTTAGGAGAGACCTATAAATATAGCAAGGTCCTAAAAGGACTTATCACAATTCTTGACAAGACTTTAGGTCCCAATCTTACACCAAGAATTTCAATGTCAGAGTGCAGTAAGAACCAACAGGACCCACCTAACCAGGTGGTGGTGCAGTAGATAGAACATTGGATTGGGATGCAGAGGACCCAGGTTCGAGACCCCAGGGTTGCCAGCTTAAGCGCAGGCTCATCTGATGTGAGCAAAGCTCACCAGCTTGAGCCCAAGGTCTCTGGCTTGAGCAAGGGGTCACTTACTCTGCTGTAGCCCTTCAGTCAAGGCACATATGAGAAAACAGTCAATGAACAACTAAGGTGCTGCAACGAAGAACTGATGCTTCTCCTCTCCCTTCCTGTCTGTCCCTCTCTCTCTCTGTCTCTCTCCCTCTGTCACACACACACAAAGAAAGAACCAACAGGATCCCATGTCAAGGGTTGAAGATAACACACACAAAAGTTGCACTACTGCTATGAACGTCAAGGATACAATTTTACTTATTCTGCTACTGAATTTTAACTATTGTGATAGTATTATTAAAAAATACTTTCAATCTGGTTAACTTTTCCTATCAAAACTGGAGTTATAATTGATACTATTTGCAAAGAGAATTACTTAGTAAATCATACACAGAAGTACTGCCATCCTTAGGGAGAATGCTGGAGTACTGAATAATTAAATTATTTAGCCAGATATAAGTACTTAACCTCTTTGAATCCTATCATGGACATCTGGCATGGGTCGCATTTTTTTTTAATGATCTGTCTTTTGTGATACAGTTTGGTAAAAAGATAAAAAATCAAGCACTTCTGATAGGCACCAATTACTTCTGAAAAATAAAGCAATAATTGCATTGATAGATAAGTTGGCCAAAATAAACCCAGAATGATCAAAAGTATGAATTTTTTATATAAATGATTATGAATTTTATCAAGATTAAAAAAAACTTTCACAAAACCAAAATTAATTTCTTTAATTTTTTAATATGAGGGTGATTTTTAATTTTAGAAAATAAACAGTTATGGTTTGGTATTTATAAAATCACTATTCACTGGCAATATTAAACTGCTCTGTACATACCACATGGTTTATACATGTCTAAAGGTATGATTTCCCTGAAAATGGCACCTGCCATTTCTTTATAAAGTAGAAAACATCCAAATTAGCTATTTTATGGTAACTAGCAGTAATTATTATATGCATTTCACTTTTTTAACTTCAATAGTTATAAAATAAATTTATGACCATGATCTCTGTCTGAAAAAAATGTGAAATACATTATATTGCACATGCAGTAGCCAATATGATATGCTATAAACAAAGAACAATTTAACACTTTGTTCATTTCCATTAACGAAAACTGGATGTCTAAATGATAGGTAATGATAGGTGATATAGTAAAAACTGGAAAGTTCATGGACCAAGAAATAAAAATACCTGGGGTTCTACAATTTTCACATATATTGTTAAAACATGATAAAAAGCAAGGTACAGAAAAGTGTGTACTATATACTAGCATCTACATGAAGAATTACATTTATATGGGTATAGAGATGCATAAAACAGCTCTTGAATGCCCAAGAAATTAGGAAGTTGGTGACTCTGGGGCAGAGAATGGAGAAACTGGAAGATGGTGTAGGACAGAGACTTACCTTTCACAGCATGCATCTTTGTTAACTTTTCTACATGTACATGTTATCACCTACTAAAATAACCTTTAAGACAGAGATGGCTTCTATCCCTGACTTCTTCATTAACTACACATGTGACCTGTGCAACCACTTACCTCAATTTTCTCCAGTTTAAAATGAAGTTATACTAAATTCTAGAGTCCCCATCTACAATTCAACAGAATTATGGCTCATAAGAAGGTATATACAAAATACCAGGTGGCTAAAGAAAATAAGCATAACTTTGCAATAACATACATAATATGACATTATAACTTATTTACATCGCTGCCTACTCTGTTCCCATTAGGGCAGTGGTTCTCAAAGTGTGCGCCCCATGGTATTCCAGAGAAATATGTGCCTGTTGGGGACCAAAAAACCAACAGGATTTTTGCAGTTTAGATTTTTGGGGGACAGAGGTAAGGGGAGTTGGCTGTAAGCTGACAGTCTGCCCAACTCCCCACCTCACTTGCCTGACTAGGTTGCAAGAGGCTGTTAAGCTGTGGTGCTGGATTGTTTACACTACCCCCATGTTCCCCAGAAAGACTGAGGCAAGTTTCTTCTATCCTTTGTTTGGTATAAAGTTAAGATGATATGTATGGTGGGGGTTTTCTGCACCTGGTAAAATTCTTGGGTTGCCTTGGAAACATGATCAAAGATCTCACTGATTTGCTAATGGCCCACTTTGCCCTATGTGGTTTTTGGGTGCGCTTTGTTCTTGCCAGCAGCAATTATAGGGCCCCCCTGACCCCATATTTTCTTAATTCCACTTATTTTCTTAATTCCACACCATTCCCACTCAGGACCTGGAATTACTAGCTTCGCTGGTTTGTGGCATGTGCCCAGATATAGAAATATAGTTACTCTATTATACCATTTCATTATGGAAATACTGCTCTTTTTGTTAACACATCATTATTATATTTATTATTAACACATCATTATATTATTTTCAGATAAATACACCCAAATAAAATGGATAGATTTCTCAAAAAGAAGCATGATATTGAAGAATCCGATTCTGGAAATGAGCAAAAGTTAAGTGTAAATAAAATAGGACTTGAAGACTGACGGGCAGAATTTAATTTATAGCATTTTCCATCACTTAACATTGAACAATACGATTGAATTAGAAACCTATTCATGGAAGCTTCAAGTAATTTTGGTTTATCATTAACAGAAGAAGAAGAACTGGCAGCTATATCCACTGATATTGGATTGATGACTAAACATAGGAATTGTCTCTTGAAGTCTTTTGGATTTCTATAAAAGAAGAATATGTAGCAATATCTAAAACAGCTTTAAACATTTTACTACAATTTTCAACATCCTATTTATGTGAATTAGGATTTTCTACCTTCAACACAATTAAAGCTAAAAAGAAAGGAATTCTTCAATGTATTGACAAGGAAATGAGAGTTTGCCTTTCAAATATATGCCCAGACATTGAAGAAATCGCTAGAACACATCACGCTCATGTTTCTCATAAACACAAGAATGAAAAAACTTAACACATTCGCACCGGGACCTGACAAATTTTCTAAATCTTACAAAGAATGTATCTATATATATATAAAAAGATAACATTTTTGTCGTTTTTTTTATTTTTTAACCCTTTTTTACGAATTCTAAAAAGCATAAAAAATATAACATTAAAATTTTTAATGTCAGAATATAATTTTATTGTATTTATTTCATTTAATTACTATAAAAGCATGCTTGGACTTTATTCTTTTTAATATTTGACTTAATTATTATAACATAGTTCTCAGAAATTTGTATATAGTGCACCTACAATTATTTGTAGGATTTTAAATGCACCCCAACTTCAAAAAGTTTGAGAACCACTGCATTGGGTATAAAGGCAACATAGTAAGAAAGTCTGGGAAGAAAATTCATGTTTATCAACTTGACAATGACTGTCTTCTCTCCTTTTATTCTGTACCAAAAGTAAAAGTCTGGTTAATCCTCCTGTTATAAATATCCAAACTATTGATTCTAAGATATGGACTCTCAAAACATATTTTGATAAATATAATGTAAAGCAATTATAAAGAGGTAGAATTTTTAAGTGAATCCTGAAATAGGGAAAAGATAAAAAAAATCACCCCTGTATTTCCATATATTAGCCCAAGAATCTTCTAAAATCATCCATAATCTTCATAAACACAAGATAATAACAGAACCACAGTAACCAAAAGTAGAGCAATAGAAGGGTTAGACAAGCAAAGTAGGACATGAAGAGGACACGGAAAAGTAACCAAAGTTGATTGACACCAAGTGAACAGAGAATGGGGACAAACAGGCCTGGGACCCCCTTCTTCATTAGTCTAAAAAAACATGCTATGGAGTAGCATGTTTGTCTAGGATCTCAAAGGGCTTTGAATCTAATCATGGGGACACTGTAATTAAATACGCAATAGTAACAAAAGATGAAAGTGAAAAATAAATAAGTTCTTCAAAGGAAGAGGTTGGTGGGTTGGAGCTGTCAGGTAGATTCCCAGAAGAAACAGGACTTAGAAATCTATGTGATAAGCAAATTAACAGCAATAGCACAAACAGAATAAAGTCAGCAGGGAGTAAGTTCTGGTAGTAGGATGATAAATTTAGTTTTAGTTAAGACTTTGATTTTAAATAGTAACTCGGCAAAAATGTTAGAAATTTTTTTCAAATATTGGGTTGCCAAATATTCTTCATACTATAAAAGGAGTGATGATATGCTAACAGTATATCAAAAGTGACTGGACAGGCTCAAATACAAGATCAATATGCATCTAGATGTAAATTTTAATAGGGCAGGGCTCTGAAGTATGAGAAAATCGGACACATAGTATGTTGGGCAACCCTCTTCCAGTATTTTCTTACAAGCACATAGTATTACTTTCTATCACAACCTTCACACTCAAGGGTCAACTCCACCCAAAAATACACAAAACCAGGAAATCAAGAGATGCCAGTTTTACCTTTCCATTGATTAAGTCTGGGATTGGGTCTGGTTGATGAAAGAGCACTATAGGTTTCACTGCATGAAAAAAATGTCAAAACAGAAAAAAATACTATCCTCTGTCTCTCATTGATCTCGTGACCTTGTAAAGCTAAAGGAATAATGTCTAACTACTTAATAGCTTTTGGAAAAATATGAAATATAAATTAAAAAGTAGTCATAACCTTATTAAAAATGTGTCTGTGTGTGCACCCATGTACGTGTGCTTTATTGGTAACACACTGATAAATCTTGAAAGAAATGTTGAAACAAAATTTATCTGTAAAATGCTGGCATAGGATGAGAAAGGATATCAACAAATATAAAGAAGGTAATTAAGCAAATGAAGTCCTCGATGCAGAAAGTATAGTCTAAAATCATATTCCACTGTTCATTCATGTTACAATCCTCCAAATGCCTAAATACACATACAACCTTTATTTAATAATCTCTTAGTGATTTCTTGAGGTAAGCAAAGGTATATAGAGGCTTGCCAGGAAAAAAAAAAAATCAATCTTTAAAAACCAATTTATTTTAAAATGAGGATTTAAAACAGGTAACAGTTAAAGGTTTTATGATTTAATATCATTCTGTGCTACAGCAATGTGCTTTGTGTTATTTTGACATGCACATGAGGTTTATGCTAATGCCTATTATTGAATAATTTAAAGTTCAAAAAACCAGAAAAGGGAAACCATTTACAAAGCATTAAAATAGAAAACTTTGAAGGTTTCTTTCTCATTTTACTACAGATTATAATAATAAAATGTTGCTTTATTATAGCTATCCTGTTCTGGTTCAAGTCTGTCAGCATTTCTATTATTGACTTCAGTTTTTAAGGGTCATAACTTATCCATAAAATTTACTCTTGAAATCTAACAAAATATCCTTGGATTATCTTCCCTTTAAAGGGAGATAATAAGTTAATTAAAAGTTGGATAGCTCAGATGGTATAAGACCTATGCTTTTTGTATTAAATCAGTGGTTTGTATCCCAAACAGGTCTGACTTCTTAGAAGTCATTGTGCACACCTTCCTTAGTATCCCTTGGCCTGGGCAGGGTAAACCGGCTGCTTCCTTTCAGTGCCAAGGTTGATAAAAATCTCCACTTGAACTCTAGTGATTATCTAGATGGCAAGATCTAAAGTTTCATTGTTGGGTCCTCCCTTCAAAAAGGTGAAAAGAAATTGGGAGAAACCAGTGAGGGTCACAGGAACAGAGATGACAATGCAGGACCTAGTTTTTATTAACTGTTATTTTAAATATGCACTAGTCCAAAAAGTGCAGCTTGGCATAGTAAAATTAGTATGTTTCAATCATCTGTTCAATGTTTGATAGCCTATATTTTTTCCCTATAGAATCTGGCTATAGCTACTAAAGTTCCTTAAGTTTATCATATACACCGGGGGTCCCCAAACTTTTTACACAGGGGGCCAGTTCACTGTCCCTCAAACTGTTGGAGGGCCGGACTATTAAAAAAACTATGAACAAATCTCTATGCACACTGCACATATCTTATTTTAAAGTAAAAAACAAAACGGGAACAAATACAGTATTTAAAATAAAAAGCAAGTAAATTTAAATCAACAAAATGACCGGTATTTCAATGGGAACTATGGGTGCTGATGCATCCTGTGCTCCTCTCACTGACCACCAATGAAAGAGGTGCCCCTTCCAGAAGTGCGGAGGGGTCCAGATAAATGTCCTCAGGGGGCCACATGCGGCTTGTGGGCCGTAGTTTGGGGACCCCTGATATACACTGTGTCAGGTTCTATTAGTTTACCCAGATGGCTTCCTTCTACTTTTCAGAAATACATAGTTTCTTCCTCAGTTAGAGACATAGGGACTAAATCACAAACAATTTCAGGACAGATCAAGCTGTGGGACTCAACAAATCTTGTTCAGTTCAAGAATATTAATAGATTGTTTTATTTTTGAAAGTAAGATATTTCTTTTTTAAAAGAATAATCTTTTAAAATAGTTCTTACAAATTTTTTTAAAAACCTCTACATACGACTGACCTGTGGTAGCGCAGTGGATAAAGCGTCGACCTGGGAACACTGAGGTCGCCAGTTCAAAACCCTGCACTGGTCTGGTCAAGGCACATATGGGAGTTGATGCTTCTAGCTCCTCCCCCCTTTCTCTCTCTCTCTCTCTCTCTCTCACTCTGTGTCTCCTCTCTAAAATGAATAAAATAAAATAAAATAAATTAAAAATATTAAAAAAAAAAAAAACCTCTACATACAACACATAGATTAGTTCATGTTGGCTATTACTATTATCACTTAGCTTTCCAGTGTGTCTTAGAGTAATATCAAATACATGTTATACTACAAATTTTACAGCTGGTAGTGCGTGTAGGGGATAGGAGGTGGTGTGGGGAAAGAGAGAGAGAAAACCAGTGCTAGCCAAACATTTTCCAAATGAAAAACTGAAATAAGAAGACACTGAACTAAATTACATAAGCAAAAAGAATATAAGAAGTGCAATGTTATGTTCCATTTATTCCTGCTAATCTCTTCAAAACCTATGGCTACAACAACCACATGCACAGTAATGACTCCTAAATCTTCAGCCCCTGCACAATCTCTCTCCTGACCTCTAGTCTGTATATCCTACTCCTACTAAGCATCTCCAATTAGATATCCCACAAGCACCTCAAACTCAGCACATCTAAACTTTAATTCAATATCTCCTCCTAGAAAGTGTTCTTTCTACCACTCCCTATCTTAAAGAATGGTGCCACCCACCAACTCAAACAGAATGCCCAAACCTGAGAATCATACTAAATTCCTTCTTCGTCTCCACTGTCTGGAAAATTCTATTTCTGAAATAATTAGTCTCAGTATCTATCTCCATAGTCCCACTGCCACTACCTAAATTGAAGCCCCATCACTTCTTAAATTTCTGAAGCTGGCTTCTATTTGATTTCCCCACCACAAATATTACCCCCACCTCCATTTCAACTCACTCTCCTCAATGCTATCAGATGTTTCTGCTTACAAGTCTTCAACAGCTACCCCTAATCTTGAAAATATAATTCAAACTACTACTTGGTAGCTAACATATCTGCTGATTTGGCCATTGCCTTGTCTCATATTCCTTCCCTTGGTCTGTATGTAGTCTCGTGTCTTTGTACCTGCCTGGAAAGCTTTTCTGCCCAGTCAACTCAAAACTCAAGAATGAATTTAGGAATTACAAAAAGCCTTCCCTGACCCCTCATGTCAAGGAAGGAAGGCTTTTCATTATTAATATTCCACTGCTGTACATCCTATAATGTGTTCTGCTTCCATGGTACTTGAGAGGAGGAACTATGTTTCTTATCTTTGTAACCCTAGCACCTAATTCTGTCTTGCATAAACTAGAAGCTCAACATGTCTAAATGGATGAAACAAGTCAACCTAAGACAGGGAAA
The DNA here is from genome assembly GCA_037038555.1 of Rhynchonycteris naso. Taxonomy (NCBI): domain Eukaryota; kingdom Metazoa; phylum Chordata; class Mammalia; order Chiroptera; family Emballonuridae; genus Rhynchonycteris; species Rhynchonycteris naso. The sequence continues at coordinate 58,678,886 of CM072995.1, read as the reverse complement.
CCTGAAGAACACTCATGAAATTCTTAGACTTTTGACAGGTGAGCAGGCTCCATGGGGAATAAAAGTTTAATTTGCTGATTATCACTAATCTGTCTGTAAATATCTTTAATAATTTATTTTTTCTTCAATAAGTTTGTTACAATGAAATCTTCAATCTTTAAGAGGCAAATAAATACCTAGTTTCAAATACAACTTGTCCTACAAGTAATAAACACTTTAATTAGCAAATAGTACAAAGGCTTGCATCACTCAAGAAGCAAGAAAGGAATCTGGGTTAACATAACCTAGTACATACCTGTTTGGCTGCATGCCTACAGCACCACCTAGGCATCAATGTAATAGGAAAACAAACCTAGCTGCCTCCACCAAAGGCCCCCAAATCAACAATAGTTACATCAGCATTAGTAAGAGCGTGGGGCAATATAATTGTTGACTCTTGTCCTCAGGGAATAAATACAAAAGGCAGAGGGAAAATCCCATTGCTATTTCAGGAAGGCTAGAACACAAACCATGGACTCAAAATGTAGAAAGATTCCAGGATCCAATAACTTCTCTGTCTTTGCTATCTCCTTTTTGCCTATAATAAAAATCCATTGACTCATTCAACACATGTTTTTTAAGCATTACTATGTCCCAAGCATTGGGTCTACATAACTCTCTCTAGTCTTCCTCCACCCAGTCTCTTACATAAAGCTCTCCAGTGGGAAGACAGACATTAAACGAAACAAGGCACAGATATGAGCATAATTACAAACTGTATTGGATGACAATAAAGAAACATGCAACAGAACTTCAAGGGAGACATACTTTATTTAGATCTTCTTCATTTAGAAATGACATTTAAGCTGAGACCTGAGAATGAGTCAGTCAAGTGATGGACCAAAGCAATGATCACACAGTAACGACAGATCTGTGTTTTCAGAAGATAGTTCTGACAGCACTTGGAAGACAGATTAGAAAGCAGGTCAGTTAAGAGACAATTTCAGTAGTGTAGGAAAGAGATAAGAATTCAAACTAAACTACTAAAGGTGGAGATGACAAGGAGGAGCCAAATGTGAAAAATATTCAAAGGCAGATGGATGGGCACTGATCACTGATTAGGTAAAAGAGTTTAAGAGGGAGAAAGAAGTCAACGTATTTTCTAGGATTCTAATTAGCCTAGGTCAGTGGGAGGGTAGAATAGTGAATAATTGAGACAGGGGACACATAAAGGACGAACACACTTAAACGAAAGGTAAGTTTGGTTTACTCAGTTTCTTTTGCATTTAAGATACTGGAGAAATATCCATGGGAAGATGTCTGACATGCAACTTTGAAAACAAAGCATCTAAAAATAAAATAATTTTTAAAGTGGTCTTATAATCAGAAAAATAGGCAGGCTAGAAAATAGGTCTGGTCTTTTCAAAGAAGCAGTGATATTCTGGGAAAGGATGAACTACTGAGAGTATAAAATAAGAAAAGGGACTAAGAAAACTTTGATCTGTATTTAAAACCCTAGGAATAAAAAAATAATTTAAAAAACCTAGGAATAAAATAAAAGACAGTGGCAAGGGAAAGAATCAGAGTTCATCACATTTCAGGTACGATGCTAGATAATAAGGTATGTAAGTAGCAGGCAGGAGCTCTATTCCTAAGATGTTTATATCCTAGGGGAGGGACACAACAAATCATTTCAATAGTTATCGATGGGGCATTATACATGTTTAGACACACACGAGGGGAAACCCAGCCAAACCCAGGAGTTCAAGGAATACAAATGGAGAAGATAGTGTCTCGTATAAGGTTTTAAGATTGGGTAAAATCATGCAAAGAAAGTCGATAAGGGAAAACTAGATAAAATCAAGAGTATTTCCATACTTTGGGAATGCTAAACAGGATAATGTGTAAAAAAAAAAGAAAAGAAAAACCCTGGAAGACACCAAGAGGCTAAAGGAATTGAAACTGAAAAGAGCAGAGTTACTCTTAGGAGAATATAATAGAGCCAGAATATGGGAAAAGTGGACATGGAGTTTTGGGTAGAAAATTTACAGGTTTGGGGGGAAGTGTTACAGAAGAGCCTAATAGAGAAAGCTTCCAAGCTGAATGAGGATTTGGGAGGAGAGATGGAACTTATATGAAGTTTGCTTAACTTTATGTAATAGTATCTTTTGACCTCCTCAGAAGATTTCTGTAACTAGTAAAGAAATTTATTATTTTCCAAAGAATTTTGAGTTTGTCTGTGTTTTTTTGGATATAAAACCACATTGAGACTGGCCCAAAGTGACCCAGTTATAAGTGACCATGAGCATCTGGGAAAGGCAAATTTGTAAGTATTAATGGTTGTGGAGAGGTCAAGTATGATAAAAGCAAGACGCCATCAGATTGAGCATTTATGTGGTCAGCAATGCCCTTCCAACAAATTTTCAATAGAAACATATGGGCAGAAAATAATTGCAGATAGTTCAAAAATGAATAGTGTAGACATGGTTCTGTACTGTTCATTCATTCAACAAATACTTACTGAGTGCCTTCTGTGTACTGGGAACTATCCTAGGCCCTTGAATCAACAGTGAGCAAGACAATGCTCTCCTAAGAGCTGACCCTATTGGAAGACGGAAGACAAGGAAATAGACAATGACAGTTACAGGGAACGGAATGCTAAAGCAGAGTAGCAGAGAGCACATACAAATCTGACTGTAGAGGAAGGAGAAATTGACAGTCATAACCAGACTGAGGTTAGTGTGGAGGGGAAGTTTATTTTCTGACTAAAAGGAATTTGAGCATGTTTGTAGGCTAGGGAGGAAAAGCTTATAGAAAGAGAGACAGAAGATGGGAAGGGGGAAAGAGAGGAGAACAGTTGGAGGAAGGTGAAGGGAAGGTGACTTGAAAAAAAAACAGTTCTTCCTCCAAAGATTCAAAGAAGGAACAGAAGACAAAAAACAACTGATGGGAAAGGGGAGTATAAAAGAATGTCCTCTACCTTTTACCACAGCTTATGCAAGGTCACCTTTCATAAAGCAAAAGCATGTCTATAGGCTTTGAGGACAGTGTAAAAGTTTTCAGGTTTGCAATGTGAGAATTAGATAAATGAAATCAGTAATCAATTCCAATTTAAGATTACACAAATGACAGAAGAGGCAATCAACAATTGTATGCTTCCTTTGTTTAAGTCTGGAAGTAGAATTTACTTTGTTTAAGTAAAATGTAACCTACATTTCATACAGTAGGCAGAAACTAAATAAAGCTAAATCTCAGTATCATGCATACAGCACTCCCATGAGTTTGACGCTGTCACCATTACTTGGTGGTAATGCAGAAACAAGAAGGCTCATACAAAGGAAGGTAGCAAAAGCCATCAGTAGCAGAAATGAAGAGGAGTTTAGAGGAAAAGAAGCCATATATATTAGACAATGAGGTACTGAGAAAGGAGCTTAAAAAGCAAAGATGTTTTGTTGACTAATGATAAGCTCGAAGACAACTGATATTAATGTTCCTGCCTTCCTTCTTTCCTTCCTTCAACATGCTCTCAGTCAGGTTCACTGCGAGGCACTAGTGATACAATCAGAAGACATAATTCTTGCTTGTAAACCCAGAATATGTTCATGTACCTGTAGCTTCATGTTTACAAAAAATAAATAAAATAAAAAATGCTCTGAGTTTTGTTTCCCAAAACTAGACATTGTTCTGTAAGACATTATCACAAAGGAGCAAAATTATATCAAAAAAAGTTCAACAAATCCTTCGACAATTAGCAAAAGGTGCTTCAAAAAATGGCAGGATATTGAAGACCCATAAAGTAGTATGTTTGAACTTAATACTGTTGTATATCTTGGCTTTATCAAAGATGTTACATCTGACTTTTCATTAAATGGATGGATTAATGCCAACAAAAAGGCAACGAACATCAAATGGCAAAGCAAGATAACCAGAAACCAGTGCTAGCAAGTACTTCAGCAGCAAATTGACAACAATTTTAGTGACCACTACAACAGTAATATATATTTATTAAGCTCTCACTTGAGCCAGGCATTGTACTAAGTATTATATATAATATAGCATTAAACTCATATAAATTCCCATTTTACGAACAAGAAAAGCTTAGAAAAATTAAGTTACCTGCTCAAACTACACAGCTATTAAGTAAATGAGGCACAACTTGAACTTGGGTCTACAGATTCTTAAAAAGCCACACTTTAATCACTAGATGATTTGTTTCCACAAAAGAATGGCATGGTGCCAGGCTCATGATGGACACTCAGTAGTGTCTGTTGTGGAAGAAATGGACAAAAGGACATCAAGTAACTATTGCAGAGTGAGCCTAAATGTGGAAAATTCAAGTAGAAAAGCAGAAGCAGTATTTTAAGGATTCACTAACTCACCAACTCAAACTCTGCAGCACAACTGCGGGTACCTGGGAAACGGCAGCAACTGACAGAATGGCCTAATACGCTGTTACAGAAAATACAATGGCTCTTTCTGAGTGAAAACTTCAGGCTGTCCACAAACCTGAAAGCCAACGGTGAAAACAGCATCAGGCGGTTCAGGAAAGGAACTGCAGATGCTGGTCACAAAACACTTCCCACGTTTTCTCAGCACGGAAAGGACTGTGGTGATACACTGACGTAACAGTCAAGCCCTTTAATGCTATCACAGTTAAAATGGAAAAAAGTCATGTGTACCAGAAAGATGATGACATTCTAGGACTATCCAGATCCCTCTTATAAGATTCCCATTGAAAGATTCCTTTTATTGGGTCCAGGGCCCATATTCCACTTACTCTGCCACCGTGATCACAAATGACAGGATCAACAGAGAGCACCTGTCCCAAAAGCAGCCAATCAGTGAAGAATAGCCTATGGCCAGCAATCTAGGAAGAGTCCTGGCATGGGAGATTTGCCCAACCCAACTGAACCAACCACACTTTCTCTTTCGGGAGTGTGACCTCACGCTATCTAGAAAGGGAAAGCAGCGCAGGGACACAGAGAAGGTAGGTAGAAGAAATGAGGCAGTAATAACCACATTGACAAGACAGAATGAGGTAATTCGCTTAAAGAAAAGTAAAAGCAGAGTCTGAAAAAGGTGAATAGCTGTAGAGAAGCAATACTTTCAGTAAGAGGGCAACACCCAATCACTACAATTGCATTGATTTTTTCCAGTTTCTATGACACCCAGTGGAAATCTACATGATGAAGCCAGTTTGTACAATTTCTCCTAGATTCCAGTAAGACCTGACCCCTTGTATCTCCTGCCTTTCCCCACATAAAGACATCTAATAAACCTCTCCTTACTAACTACAGACCAAGTAAAACTCTGCGCTTGCCAAAACAAAAAATAAAATAAAGCAGCAGCCCTGGCTGGTTGGCTTAGTAGTAGAGCTTCAGCCTGGCATGTGGATGTCCTGGGGTTAATTCCCAGTCAAGGCACACAGGAGAAGTGACCATCTGCTTCCCCACCCTTCCCCCTTTCCTTTCTCTCTCTCACTCCTTCTCTCTCTTCTCCTCCTGCAGCCATGGCTCAGTTGGAGCAAGTCAGCCCAGATTGCTGAGGGTGGTTCCATAGCCTCGCTTCAGGTGCTAAAATAGCTCGGTAGCTGAGCAATGGAGCAACAGCTCCAGATGGGCAGAGCATTGCCCCACATGGGGGCTTGCCAGGTGGATCCCAGTTGGGGTGCATACAGGAATCTGTCTCTCTGCCTCCCACTCTCACTGAAGAAAAAATTTTAAACAGTAGCAGCAGTATAACCCAGTATTTTACGTGTGTGTGTACATGTACTCACACACCTGCAATTAGACAGTATTGGCAGATTGGGTGGTGGCTAGTAATCCAAGCACTGTGGGTTTTACTTCCACCTTGTAGCATTTGTGATTTAAAGATACTGTGCTACTTAGCTCTAGTTAACTGCTTTAGAAAGAAGGAACTTCAAAGAGGTATCTTACACCTTAATTCACATCATTACAATTGTGCACTCAGAGATTAAAGAGGCCCAGGGCAGTTACAGGAAACAAGACCATCTCCTCTAAGTTTCTTCCCCTTGTCTGTGTAAATCTGTGTCCAAATTTCATGGCAAATGTAATTTTGTTCTCTTACAATCACAAGAAACAACAGTGGACTAGTTAAAATGGGTAGGCAAAAGGGGGGGAGGTAAATTAGAAAATTATAAAAATATTTTGAGGACAGCTTAACCTCAGGATATAAATATTAAAAATTACTTATAAATTTCATAAAGTGTGTTCTTATCTATCCTTATGGCAACCCACTAGCCTATCTTATCTCCTCAAATGCCCAGTGTGGTGGATTCCAAGGAACTCAATAAATATCTCCTCACCAAAGCCATGAAAATGACACGGCCACTCTCCTACAGAACTTTATATAAAAAACACGAACAAACTGCATCTCAAAAATTCAAAGAAAGTACATAAAAATCCTTTCCCCGAGTTAATTTTTTTCCATATAATTCAGTCAGTTGAGCAAAGTTCCTAGTGCTTCAGTATTTTTAATTAGAAGAAAAGTATTCCTTGCTTTTTCTTCCCATCCAAAATAAAAGCTACCCATCACAACTAGCAGGTACTTTGGGGTTCAGGTCTACCAAAGTACTCAAAACAGTCTCAGCATTTTAAAAAAATATTTAACACAACTTAGAGAGTTTGACTATAGCCACTGCTTCACTTCTCAGAGCTAATTTATTTTCAAGATAATCCCACAAATAGAAGGGATTAAATGCCAATATTCAAAACCTGAGTTGTAATAAGAGTTCTATGCACTTAAGGTTCGTTTTGGTGTAATAATGTCTTCCTCTCAACATCATTATACTTTTATATTGAAAAGTATTGTCAAATTATATAGAGCAGGACACCCAAATACATTGCAGGTTATTATTGCTCAAGCATTCAAAGTGGAAATTTTATATTTTGGTTTGGCTATTTTTTTCAACCACACCATTCTATTGCTTAAACATTACAATATTCTGTGTGCCAGAAATATGCTCCAGACACCTGACGTATCTGAGTATCAGAATTGTTAGGAAGCCACACAACCCAGGTGTTCAAACCCCCAGCACTTGCTCTTAAGTTCAGGATATGAAGGTTCATCCAAACCTACAGACAAGGTTCTCTGGTGTTGCAAATTATACCGGTCCGTAAACACTAGAATTGCTAAAATCATCATCTTAAGATCAACAACAGTCAGGTGTGTGTGTAAACCCTCTCAGCAGATAATTTAACAGTACTTGGACCTCAGCTGAAATTTGGAGTACTGCCACTAATGACTACCATTGGCAAGACTGTTGAAAAGTGCCGTTTCTTCTTATCTCTTCATTACACACTCATCAAAGAAACTCCAGACAGCCTAAATCGTGCTCTCCCAAAGAATCCATTCTTTCCATAGTGGAATACTTCCTTCCAAACAGTACTGTGTATCTGTTTGCTTAGAAATATTTTATCTAGTTAATTAATATTTACTCCATGTCAGTATTTTACATGACCAAAAATAAAATATTTGTGTGACAAGATACATCACTAATGAGAATTTTAAGACAGATAAGTTATTCTAATGCAGAGGTCCCCAAACTACGGCCCGCGGGCCAAATTGCGGCCACCTGAGGCCATTTATCCGGCCCCCGCCGCACTTCTGGAAGGGGCACCTCTTTCATCGGTGGTCAGAGTATGGAGTACTGTATGTGGCGGCCCTCCAACGGTCTTAGAAACAGTGAACTGGCCCCCTGTGTAAAAACTTTGGGGACCCCTGTTCTAAGGAGTAACCTTAAAAACAGAAGCATAACTTACAATGAATGTGCTCACAACTACCGAATATCTTGCAAGATAAATGAAAAACTTATGAGGAAGAATGATAGGCTAGTAATATTTGATCAGTAGAGAACTGATAGAAAATGATATAGCTGGTTATCTTCATTGTCCCAATTAAATACAAAAGCAGCAGTTAAAATGACACGTAGAATGTTTTCTCTTCTAATGTACACATTTTTTTTTCTAAACTTGAGATAATTTTAAAATTCCAGGTTTTGAGGTAAGTAGGGCACAAAATGTTTAAGCAACTTGCACAATGTCACACAGAAAATAATGTGTGGATCCAAGTTTCACCAACTCATAAGGCTTCAAAGCATTACACTAAGCCGCCAATAAGGTAATGTAAGTGAATGTGCTTTATTATGGTAAGATGTGCAAATGTCAGGAGTAATGGTCAAGGGCTCATACTCTGGAGTCAGACCTGGTGTCAAGTCTCAATTCTGTAATACAGTACTTAAGTGAACTTAAATGAATCACTAAACTTCTCTAAGTTTTCATTTTGTTTTATGAAGTGGGGGAAATTAAGTAGCAGTTCTTCACAGGGGTGTTGTAAGTGAGGGACACTGTGCATGTGAATGATTAGCAGAGTGCTTGGTATAGAGTGAGCGCTCCATGAACATTCATTATTATTAGCTAATATTAAGAATGCGCTTTAGTATAACCTCTCATTTCATACTGGTGGCATTTCCTAAAATAAGTGAAATCTATCAATATTAAGATAACAGAAGTTTATGAAATTAAGATCCAAAGTCTCAAAATATATGACAGCACCTGTTTGAGATGGAAAAGGCTACTACTTACTGTGGTATCATTATCAAATATTTATTTAAAGTGCCTAGGTGTACATCAAAATGAGATAGGCACTAAACAAAATTATCAAAACATAGTCCCTGACTTCAGAAATACACAATCAAGCAAATTAATTTTGCGGAAAAAACACAAACAGCAAAACCTCCAACTCTGGGCTTTTTCCAAACCAGATGCACCTATGTTCCCCTCGGTCTGTGTTGCAGTAGTGATGAATATATGCAGAGGAAGAAGCTTAAAAATAAATAATAAACCTGACAAACAAATGTAAAATATTAAGATTCAGAAAGAAGTGAGCTGACTTCCTATCCTCATACCTTCCCCCCAAAAAAGGTCCTGGCTAACTTGGCACTAATGATCTCTGTTAACCAGAAAATAGAGAAGATAAGCTCATAACACAGGTCACAGGAAAAGGCTGCAGAAACAAATGATGAGAGAGGAAAAAATTGGAAAGTTAAAAAAACCAAAATAATTGTGAGTTTAAGTGAAACACATTCTATTCTATGTTCTATCATATGCAGGGTGACTTAGAAACCAAACCACTAACAGCAGTTCTTAGACTGCTGAGCCTTATTCCTTTTCAATCTTGAGGCTTCCATTAGCTCTTAAAGTCAGAGAAGAACAGCATAGAGTACAGAGCATTTTGTCTAAGAGCACAGCCAACATCAGCTGCACATATCATAGAGCTTGGTTTCAGATCAACTATGAGAACCATGGCTAAATCATAATCCTGGCAATCTATGGATTCCATTTGAAAAGTAACTCCTAACTAAGAATCTGGAATACTCTACACGCCACTGTAAGAAATCTAGAAACCCCATTTCCAAAGTTTTAGAAGCATTTTTAGCTGATCTTCAGTGGTCATGGTATTCAGAGATCTCCTGCAACTTCCCAACAGGAAATGATATCCTCTATGCCTATCTCCATACCTAGTTGTCATAACACCTATTGGGAAACTTCTCTTTATATACCCCCAGTGTCAAGCCATGGCAAAGCAACAAAACTCCCTGGCACTGCATCCACAAGCTCTTTAAAGCAAGCTGAGAACAGCCTATTGACTATAAAATATAACACATTTCTAAAAAAATATTAAGGTACTTTTAAATAATAATAAGCTTAGTTTTCTGTTGACAAGCAATCTGTGTCAACAGAAAACTAAGCTCGTATATACAAAATCAGGCTAAAACTTAAATATGGGTAATTTATAAATTATTCAAGAATACATATATATTCTTTAAGAAGATTTTCTTCTTGAAATAGGGAAGAGAAAATAAGAAGACATGAACCAATGGTCATTGTGCACTCAAGGTACATGCGCATGTCCTAATGAATATAGGCCCAGTGTCAGCCATACCTCATCCAGCTCTCACTTGCACTACCCAAATTTAAGAAGTTGAAGTACAAGTCAGATCTTTTATTGTTTCTATTCCTCCAACACACTTAGGAGTAGAAGGAAGAAAGATGAGTTGAATTCTATAGAAAAACTCTTAACTGAGCATATAGCAGCAAAGGTGGATATTATCTGTAGCCTGAGATATATAAGTCTCAATACAAGCAGTTTCTGATTATGGTCCTTTTACCTTCCTACATCAATAACAAAAGCACTATAAATGTATGTTTACATAGCTTACATGTAGAAAGCTTCCAGAAAAAATTTCCTAGGCCTCTTCTCAAGAGCATCAAGCCTAAGCCTCTGAGAAGACAGAGCTCAAGAATCAAAATAAAACCAAAACGTGAGACAGAAGACCAGAGAGGAATAGGAAGAACAAAGAATTTCTAATCCCTCTTACTAGTTCATTCTACCTTTCTAAACTAGTCCACTTTAGCTTCTAACTTCTATGTCTGCCATGATCTGTTAGTTTAAATATTATGATAAAATATTCCAAATCTCTCTAGGCCCTTCTAATGTAAACCAGTCCTGACACAGGGCTATTTTTTTCTCAGTGACCCACACAATATTTTTGACAGTCCTTGAACCCTCAATTCCTCCTTCTAAACTTCTGCTCATGGCCCCAGAGTTATAACAGAGAATACATGGGGAAGCAGGTGATTCAAGTAAGGAAATTCCAGCAACTGGGCTTCCCTCGACCAACTGCAGGCTGTTTCTCATTCATGCACACAGTATTTAACAAGCAAAGCAGAGAAGAAGAGGCTGACATACAGATGAAAGGCTGTAGCAAGAGCTACCCCAAGCTTTTTAAGAATCCTCTTATCTTTCCACTGGTCATAGATACTTAGGTCTGGAAAATATATATCTTTGGAATATGTTTCGTGTGTGGGAATGCATAAAAGATAACACCTTGCAAAAGTCAAACATACAGTTTTAATAATGTGCAACTAATGAAGATGGTTTATAAATGAAATACCACCTACACATTTAGTTCCCTAAATATATTACACTATTAATCATTAAAGTTAGACCTATAAGTACAAGTTTTCCATATGTGGAAAAGTAAATCTGTTTTTAAATTAAAGAGAAAATATAACTCTAATTCTTAAAAATAAAACTATAAAGATATAATTCAAGTGTAGCTGCTCATAGTCACTGAATAAATTTAAATTTAATAATAAAACATTTAAGTTTCAACCAATGCACCTTTGCTGAAGCACATTTAGCTGAAATAACTCCAAGTCTGGTTTATTTCCATCACATATAGTACATTTTTCCAACAAGAGCATGTACATTCAATATAGAACATTTCCAGCAACAGTTACAGTCTCTCTAGTTTCCTTTCACAGTATATTTTAGTGCAAAGCACTGGGAAGGGTAAATGTTTTTCTATGACCTTGTGGATCTTCCAACATTTTAAAATTTTATACAAAAAGTATATATAGATGGACAGGGTCCCTCCTAAGTACAGGTGTGAACTTATATAAAAACATGGTATATTCTCTGCTGTACCTTTTAAAATTATAATTTGACAAAAATTACTAAAAAATAAAGTTCCTAAAAAGTACAAAATATTGATACACAAAACCTGTCCAAAATTTCATAAAGATAGGTGTACTTCTGTTTTCCTAAAATCTTGATTAGAAAGATGAACAAGAATTCATTATTTTCCAAATTTTACAGTAGGAATCAAATATTATCTAAAGTGGTCATTTAAGATTTTACTTGGGAGGAAAAAAAATCAGGGTTAACCACCCAACTGCCTTTTTTTCTTAGCAATATTTAAAGAAATAAACTAATAGCATAAGAAGTGGTTGTGCATGGATTGTCAGCATCCATAAAATATCAGTACACTAGTTACTACCTTCATATTAACATTAGTAAAGGTGTGGTCTAAATAGAAACTGAAAAACTAAGCTGCATCTATCATTAAAGTGCTTTGTATAAAATTTAAAGAAAAATAGGGGAATGTTAAATTTTCACAAAAACCTCAGATGCTTACAAATGACCAATGTAATGATCCATGGATGACAATGAACTGGAATTCTCCTCTGCTATACATTTTAGCATGAAACTTTAAACATTTAAGTGCTGAAGAACAAGTTAGAAATAAATGAATGTAAAAAATAATTACAAATATTTAGTAGGCTAAATATGTATAATGTGTTAATACTAATTTGCCTTTTGGTCCTAACACACACTCACTAGGAAATCAATTATCTGTACAATCCAGATGAAAATCTTGCTGATTAAACTGGAACAAAGCTAAAATCCCTAAGATATAAAGTCTTTGTCAATTAAAAATCACCAGTGGTGATATTTTCTTCCTGTTGTTGATCACTTTAATCAACAAATTGTTTGGAAAACAAACTTTGCAACATTTTTGTAGAAACTGTAGACCAAATGCACAAGGTCAAAGGGTTAGCTGGTAAGACTATGATGACAAGTAATGTCACAGCTACTTGAAAGTGCTGGAAAAGGCAGTGCCTTTGAAACAAGTGGTTAGATGATTATCATTTTAGTGAGAAAACAGCAGTGACAGTCAAATATTTATGATAATGTTTTTCTTTTTTTTCTCATAGTACCATTTGAAGATGTTTAGTGGTTCTAACACCAATTTAAAGTCTTTCCACAAAAATGAACTCCAAACCTTTTCGTACATCACTTGAAGTTATCTGAGGAGAAATGGGAATAAATGAACACTTTTGAGTTTACCGATAAAAGTTTGTTTTTAAAATTACACAACAGTAAATGATTTTTAATGGTTTCATCTCAAGTTTTCTATAAAAATAAAAAATGTGTGATAATCAGACCACAACATTTAACCTACTCGGCACTCAAACTAAGTATACTGCTTTAGAACCTGAATCCAAAACTAATTTAATACTAATTAAATATATTAATTGCCTTAACACAGGACACAGGTACTGAAAGTAAAGTTTAAAAATACAGAGACTTAAAAAAACAAGTATAGGAAGTCCACTCCTTGTTTTAAAAATCTGTATTTGTTCCAAAACCTTCTTAAAAAGTACTATTTTTTTCTTCCTTCCCAATAGGGATTTTAGTTTTCTTGCAACAAACACACCAAAAAATAAAAAATATATATATATGTATGTATGCATGTGTATATATATATATATATAAACATATATATATATATACATATACATATCCCTATTTAATAATACTACTTTGAAATGGTCACCAAAAAGTTTATTTAAACAAAAAAGGGAAAAATGAGAGAATTTAGGACTTAAATAATCACTTTTTTCATAGCTCACACTATAAATTGGTAACTGACACTCCCAAGAAAAAAAAAATTCCAAACTTTTATCAAGTTTCCTCCTTCACCTAGAAGCGCTATGTTAAATGTAAATAACAAATGCTAATACATTCTAAATTCAATTTGGGGATTTTTTTTTCTGAGTGTAGCAACACTTTATTTAGCCATCACAGATTAATTTTTACAATAATTACAGTGCCTCAAAAGACTTTCTTCCTATAATTATCACCTTCACAAATTCATTCTAATATATTTAACTTTCCTACAATGTATTAATTAGTAGACTAAGTCAATGAATCAAATTAAACCTGTGCAAAGTTAGTTAAACAGAAAACTTCTATTGTAAACATAAGCCAGTATAAATGTATATTTTACAACACAGGGAGGAAAGTACTGACCCTGTGCCGTCTACCTATAACTATATTGCATTGTCCTGTGGAAGATAAGTTCTGAAGTTAACTTTTGTTCCCAAGCCACTGGAACAAAGGTCACTGAAGAGGAAATGCAATGTGTGCATTACTCTTGCAGTTCCCATTGCCATAAGATATATGGAAGCAAACATGGGTTAAAATGGAACCAGCTATAAATTATGATCAAATGATTTTTTTAGTTCGATGGGGGGAAAAAAGCAAAACTCTGTTAACTGTTCCTCACCAGACAAGAGCCTTAGATCTTGTACTTCGGCCTTTGGTTTTGTTTCCTTCAGGTGAATTGGAAGCATTTGCCTTATGAGTTTTCTTATGATGTTCAAGATAAGTCTTTTTGGCAAATGCCTTTCCACATTTATTGCATCTGTGAAGAGAAAAGTTTTTTGTGACTTTTACTTCAATACCAACGTCAGCTACTTCATACTTTTTACTAGGAGAGTTAGAAGTGCCATCATGTTTTGAATCGCTATTTTTTGCTTCGTCCCTCGAAGGGCCTCTTTTTGCCACTTTATTTAGAACAAAATCAATGGGCTTTTTTATAGCTCTGATCTCCAAACTGGCTGTTATTTTCCCAAGATAGCGGGATGACTTTTTATGAACCACAGTTATATGTCGTATCACATCACGCTTCCGACGAGTTTCATAAGTGCAAAGAGGACACTTGTAGAATTTAACATAAATGTTATTCCCATCTGTGTGCAACTCAATGTGTTTAGTCAAGTTCTGTTTGGAAGTAAACTGACGTTTACAAAGTTTACAGTAAAGTTGCTTAAAGTCAAAGCCAGCTGAAAGTTTTGGTTTCCTGGTTTTTTGCTGGCCACCTGCAGCAGACGGACTGGTTGATTTAGGGCTTTCGGAGTCTTGTTTAACTTTATTTTTCTGTGCTGCCGGTGTGTTCTTTTTTTCATTTGAATGATTTGTTCCCTTTAATTCATTCTGTGGAGAATGGGTAATGGAAGGGGGTGAAGATTCTACAGAATCTGCTGGTTCAACTTTAACTTTTATTTCTGAACTGCTGGCCGTATTATTAGGGCCTTTCTCTCTTTTAGAGTTTGTCCCAGAAAGAGTTATCTTGTGGACAATTTGCATATGTCTTTTAAGCATTATTTGTGAACTATATTTCCTCTTGCAAAGGAGGCATTTGCATGCAGTTAAATTGTATTCAGCCTTTGAAGACGACTTTTGTTTTCGAGTCTTAAAAGATTTTTTAGGAGAAACAGAATCCAGGAACAAAGGTTGCCCAGGCTTTGTTGCTATATCAGGAGTAATTGAATCCCTCCTTAGTCCTCTATGAACTTCATCAAAATGTCTCCTTACATTCGCTTTTGTAGCAAATGATTTACAACATACTGGACAACTCCTACTTAATGGAACTAGAACATTCTTACTGCGCCCTTTAGAGGATTGGTTTGGATTCTTTCGTGTTTCAATGTACTTTTTTAGTTCTTCCATCTTTTTCTTGTGTACTTTTCGAATGTGACGACGAACACCTCGCCTGGAATTAAATTCTTTTCTACAAAGACAGCATATCAACTGGTGACCAAAGTCAGAACTGTCAGAAGTTTCCAAGTCAGCCTGTGATTCCTGAGGTTGTTCATCAGATGTAGGTGCAGCTTCATCTGCAACAATCTCAACAGGAGGGGGCTCAACAGCTTCCACCTCTGTATCTGTGACTGGTGCTGCTTTAGAGGGTTCAGTGCTGCTTTCCTGTACTTGAACTTCGGCTTGTTCTGGAGTACCACTAGACTCGGTGACTTCAGTAGGATTATCAGTCCTTGAAATATACTGAAACACTGCATTCTGATTTGTTTCTATGGGTTCTAGCTTAATAATATATTCTCGCTTGTCCACACTGGGATATATGGCTTCTAGGAGATCATTTATGGCTTGGCTTTGTTTATCATTTACATCAGGAAGGTCTGTTAAGGAAAAAACAACATTTTAATCTGAAATAATTAGCCTACAACAGTCCTCTAAAATTTTTAAATGTATTTTAACAGTCTACCTTAAAATTTATTATATTTCTAGTTCATGTTTATTTTTATAACAGCATTATCTCATGATCATGGTATCTCCCCTACCAGGGAAGTATACAACAACATTATCTCTTTTCAGTAGTTTATGAAGATAAGAACTAGTATTCATTAAAATTTGCTTTAATTTAAAACCTCAACATAGTACACAAATGTTAAGGAATAGATGCAACTAAAAAGCTCCTTCCAATTCTAAGTGCCCTAGATATAAAATATACAAGCACATAAAAAAATATATATATATATATACACACAAGCACATGACTGTCCTGAACAATAAAATAATATTTCACATCTTTAGTCTAAAATCTTTAGGCAACCAAAAGCAAATCAAAGTTCTCATGACTTGACATGAATAAAACATCATAAAGAACGTTACTACATATAGACTGTTTTTTTTCATAAAACATAATAGAATTCCTAGTAACCTTATCCATAATAAATTACCTAGTCTAATTGTATGCAGACATACTTATGGCAATGAAAAAAAATATTTGTAGGAAAATATATAAATGTGAATGACATGTATTTGCTAAACTCAGTACTATTATGTATCTCCTTAACGTGACACAATTCTATTAAAACAAATATTAAAAACTATAGATTTACTCCAAACAAAGAGCCAGTTGTATTTACCTGTACAATAATTAAACTCCCTATAGGCAACTAAATATTCCTATAACAGAGCTGTCTAACACTAGTCATATTTCCATGTACAACTCTAAATTCTAAATGTATATTAATTATTGAATATAGCATCAAATCTCCTATCTATTTAGAAATCTAGAAATCACTCATTATAGCTCTTCTTGTCCACTTCCTTTTTAAAATGGATAAAGTGTCTATAAGAAGAATAATGCTTTCACAGAAGGATTTCTAGAAGAGTAATACCCAGAAAAGAGCACAATAATCCAGCAAATCTATTTATCTATTTCCCTCTATAAGTCAACTCCATCCTAAAAAATAACAAAGAGTAAATACGAGAAAATTAACTTATTTTCTAGTGGTACTTTAATTGAAAAGTTAGATTTGAAACTAATCTTCATAGACTTCCTTTTCATTTACATCTCAATGATAAAAGTACAGATCTAATAACAGTATCCAAACAAAAAATTTTCATTTCAAATATGTCCTATAACATGCTTTAAATCAGCTTCATGCTGATATATGTAGTATTTCATTCCCACCCAAAAAGGTTAGGATAAAAACTGTATAAAATCCACAGTGCAATATAGTATCAAAGTGGCAAAATAAGTTCTATATTTTATAAGTTCACAGAGTTAAATCCTTGAACAAAAAATTATGAAAGTTAATACTTATTAAAAATTTTAAGAATATACATGAGTTCCTTAAAGCAAAATAATAACACCATTACATATATTGCAACTTAAGCATACAGGAGAAATACACTTAATTCAACAAACATTTGGTTCCACAAAGACTATCAGCCTGACCAGGAAGTGGTGCAGTGGATAGAGCATCAGCCTGGGATGCAGAAGACCCAAGTTCAAAACCCCCAGGTCACCAGCCTGAGCATGGGATTATTCAGCTCAAGTGCGGGCTCACCAGCTTGAGCACTGGGTTCCTGGCTTGGGCATGGGATCATAGACATGATCCCATGGTCACTGGCTTGAACCCAAAGGTCGTTGGCTTGAGCCCAAGGTCACTGCCTTGAGCAAGGGGTCACTGGCTCAGCTGCAGCCCCCTGGTCAAGGCAAATATGGGAGAGCAATCAATGAACTAAGGTGCTGCAACAAAGAAGTAATACTTCTCATCTATCTCCCTTCCTGTCTGTCTGTCCCTATCTGTCCCTCTCTCTGTCTCTCTCACACTAAAAAAAATTTAAAAAAGACTTTATCAGCCTACTATCTACCTTCATCACATAAAGCTATTTCAGATCACAGTCTTATCTGATAAAAAGTTGTTAAAGATGTAAAGAGGAAAAATAGCAATATCCCCTTCAAAAATTCATATTTCCCTGACCAGGTGGTGGCACAGTGGATAGAGCATCGAACTGGGATGAGGAGGCCCCAGGTTCAAGACCCCTGAGGTCGCCAGCTTGAGCGCGGGCCCATCTAGTTTGAGCAAAGGTCACCAGCTTGGACCCAAGATCACTGGCTGGAGCAAGGGGTTACTCGGTCTGCTGAAGGCTCGCGGTCAAGGCACATATGAGAAAGCAATCAATTAACAACTAAGGGATCGCAATGAAAAACTGATGATTGATGCTTCTCCTCTCTCCGTTCCTGTCTGTCTGTCCCTGTCTATTCCTCTCTCTGACTTTCTCTGTCTCTGTATAAAAAGAATTCATATTTTAACTTAAAAAAACTGTATATAAATTATGATCCATATGAACATTCAAAAACAATATTCAATATTTTAAATCAGGTAAATAAACATACTCAAAGCAAACAAATATATTCATAAAATCTTATCTCATATATCTTTAAGAAAATCCAAGTGAAAAGCACAGGTATGAAAGTACATATCTAAGAAACTAAATAATAACATTGACTCAAGTATTTAATTTTTTTCTTTCTCATTAAGGTATCTAAAATAGATATGCATAATTTAACACAAATATATAGTTGTAATATAAGGATACTTAATTGCAAAAACCTAACTGAATACATGAATAAAACTTACTGTCATCCATCTGGAGACTTGGTGGACAGTAGAACTTTTTGTGGGTAATTAAATTTGGTAATCCTCTGAAGAGACTTCGGCATAATTTACATTCAAAAATAGTATCCACATCTTTTAATAATATATGTTTAAGTTGTTTAGTTCCTGAGGAGGGAAAATAGAAAACAACACAAAAAGTAGCTTTAACATATACTTTTAACTGAACAACCACTGTTGAAAATACGAAACTGCAGTTTTACTCTTTAAAAACAAAATACACAGGCATTTCCAATTACTACTACAGTCTATTATTCACAACTTTGTTATAAACTAAGTCCTAAGCAAAAATCCTTCCATCCTTTGGCTATTAAGACAGTTGATGCTTTTTTCTAATTCAACAGCCAATAAAGTGTTGGGATATATACCAACAGTGGTCCAACATCTGTTTGACGATCACAATGACCTGGGAATAAAGGTGTATGTGATCCACCCCTAGAGATTCTGGACAAGGACAGAAAAACTAAATGTCCCCATCCCCTCCCATTACTTGCCAAAGTTTCTGCCTGGTTTTTACAGCTCACTTTTGCATTAGAAAGTGAACATGAACTTTTGTAACACATTTTCCCTGATTCAGTAAAGCAAGTCAAAACTGTGTCACAGGATTGCCTATGACTTTTCTTTCTTTTCTTCTTTTCCAAGTGAGAGTAGGGGAGACAGAAAGGTACCACCAGCAACCCCCATCTGGGGCCAATGTTCTGACCATCTGGGGCCATGTTCACAACTAAGCTATTTTTAGCACCTGAGGCAGAGGCTCCACAGAGCCATCCTCAGCACCCGGGGCCAATGAGCTTGAACCAAATGAGCCATGGCTGTGGCAAAGAGAGAGAGAAGGGGGAGAGGGAGGGATGGAGAAGCAGATGGTCACTTCTCCTGTGTGCCCTGACTGGGAATTGAACCTGAGACATCCACATGCTGGGCCGACAATCTATCACTGAGCCAACAATTCCTTTTAAATTCAGCTCAAATTACTTTCGGTTCTGGGCCAACATAAGATTACGGCAATTTAGTGTGACAGTAGATCTTGTTCATAATTTTGAATTTTGCTTAGGCCTCTTGATATCACTATAAATTTACTATTTACTCATAACCTTTCTCCCTCAAAAACTTACCCCAATTGCAATTAATTAAATATTGGCATAATTACTAGTTTAATTCCTGTCTTTTCCACTAAGATTATAAACTACAAAGCAGCCAAAACCAAGTCTGTTTTACTTGTAACTACAAATGTTCAGCTCTAATAGTGCTCAATAACTATTCATTAAAGAAATGTCAATGATCTAGGGAACCTAAGCATTGTGACAAAGGATCAAAAGGCAGAGAAAAAAATAAATGGCAACAAGCACCTGATCTTTAAAATAAAAATATCTACCAATAAAACACAAATGGAAAAAAAGAAAAACACAAATGGAAGGTTTTTTGTCACTACTTCCTACAGGTCTTTGCCACAGGTAAATTGACAAAACTGATCTGCAGTACTTTAATTAATGAGCCTTCAATTTTCTCAAATAAAATTATAATATTGATTTTAATTAAAAACAAAAGTGTCCTGAAAAATACCTTTAAGACTATTTGGGTGTAAAATGTTCTGTTATTCAACAAGCATTTGACTATTTAAGCTCAGGAACTACTAAAGAGTAAACACAATCTTACTACTATAATTAATATTGAAGGGTCCATAAAAGTTAAACATTTCTGATTCAATCTTTTGCAATCTATCTACATTTAATTTTTGTACTAATCACTTTTTATTTCATCATCATCCTAAAAACAGACCAGCCTTCAAAATTCTACTGCTAAAAGACTGATTAGCAGTTTACCACAACTTACCAAGTCTTTAGATGACCTTAGAGAGCTGTATAATCTTTACACTTTCATTTATCCATCTTGCAAAACAACAAACCAAACCTATCTTGGAGAATTATGAAAGAAGATATGACCTTAAATCCCCCCCACAAAATTAGAAAACATAAATTTAAAAAGATTCAAAATATAGCTTGGGTATTATTCTTTATAAAAAAGCAAATTCACATGTAAACATACAAACATATATGAAGTAAATAAAAGGCATATATACATTAAAAAAAACATACACAAATATTTGCAAAGTCCATTTCACATTACAAAATATACTGCCAATGAACTGCTACTACTTATAGTTCATAAATTCCTAAGTGACTGACAAACTATGAGAGGTGGACAAACAAAATAATATTTTATCCACTGCACCACCACAGGTCTATAAAATAATATTTTAGATAAACCTCTAACTGATCTACATGAAGTCCTCAGGAAGTATAGCTGAGTGTAGGACCAGCAGGAAGAAACACAGGAAATTTCTGCATACTTTAATTCTACATTAAAAGACCTATAAAACCTACACTAAAAATTCAACTTTAAAGACATTCAAAAGTATTGAAGAAAGACACAAAAGTTACATAAAGTAGGTTAAATTAAGAATTCAACTGAAGAGTTACATAAAAAAATACAGCATGAGGTTATGAAAATATAAGACTGCATCCCTACATCAGACATATCATTTGTCTACCAGGATCTCTCAATCAACCATTGAAAAACAAAAACCATACTTGGCTGGGTAGCTCAGCTGCTGAGAGCATCATTCCAACACATACAAGAATCAACCAATGAATGCATAAATAAGAGGAACAACAAATAGATGTTTCTCTCTCTCTCTCTCTCTCTCTCTCTCTCTCTTTCCTTTCCTTCCTCCCTCCCTTCCTTTTCCTCTTTTCACTCTCCCTTTTGAAAATCAGTAAAATGCTTTTTAAATTAAAAAACACCTATCAATTTCTTACATATTCCTAGTTATAAAACTATATTCAGTAGAGAGTGCCCGAAAATAGAAAAGCATTTGGCTCTTTGACAAATCATTCTTAATTACTGATCACAAGTATTGCCCCACCTACACCCCACCTAAACACACGCACACATACAAAACAGTTGTGTTAACCAGGCATACCAAATGTCTTTCAGGTCCACGAATTAACCAAATTCTTTCTCACTTTTCAGGCCTTCACCTATGTTTTTATTTCTCTTCCTATAACATTCTACATTTCCCTGGTCAGGCTCATGTGTAGTAATCCTTCAGATCTCAGGTTATATGTCACATCCTCTAGGAAGCCTCTCTGACCCCTCCTGTATCTTTGCTAAAAATTCTTCACCTCTATGCCCATAGCATGCTTAACAACTATACTATATCATCCCACTATCTTGTAATTAATTATTTTTCTGTATCCCCATTTACCTGGAAGCTCTAAAAAGACAGAGAAGGTAGCTTTAATGTTAATCATTATATTCCCAGACCTCAGCACCATACCTGATTAACATTTTTAAAATGACGTACTAAAGAGCTTTCTCTATGTTTAAGAAAATTCTCTCTATAAGTAAGATTTTTCTATTCTATGTAGAGTTAACTGTGAAATCAATAAAGGGACGTAAAATATTTACTAATTCTACTTACACATTTTATCAATAAGAAAAATACTTTGGGCCCTGGCAGGTTAGCTCAGCAGTAGAGCGTCGGCCCAGCATGTGGAAGTCCCAGGTTTGATTCCTGGTCAGGGCACACAGGACAAGCAACTGTCTGCTTCTCCACCGCTCCCCCTTTTCTTTCTCTTTTCCTCTCTCTCTCCCCCTTCTGCAGCCATGGCTCAGATGGTTCGAGCAAAGCTGGCTCCAGGTGCTGAGACTCCATGGCCTTGCTTCAAGCACTAAAATAGCTCAGTTGCAGAGCAACGGAACAGCAGCCACAGATGGGCAAAGCATCATCCCAGTAGAGGGCTTGCTGGGTGGATCCCTGTTAGGGCTCATGCAGGAATTTGTCTTTCTGCCTCCCTACTTCTTTCATAAATAAATAAATAACTTAAAAATAAAAATACTTTTAATTTTTAATTCCATAAATATAGGAATGAAAAGTTTTTCTCAAAGTTAGTTTCAGTTAGTATTCTTCTGTGCTAGACAAAGATAAGCTTTGATTTGTTTTCTTAATATACTGGTATGTTGGTCAACAACAATTTTAAGTAGTGTTAGTAAACATTTTAAATGGTATACTGCTTGCTTTACTGCTGATCAAACATGAACTCAGTCTTCACAGTACCATCCCAATACTACAAGCAAGTCTATAACTCCGGTCAAACTTCCTGAGTTCCACGACAAATATGAAAAAAATTTCTAACTTATCACCCCTTAACATATGTTACTTAAAGGTAAAAACTAGGAAAACTTAAAAAAATTAAAATTGTTATCTTAAAACCACCACTTATAAGGGTTGGTTAAAAAAATACTAAATTAATTATGGAACACTGCCACATACAACAAAAAATTTGGAGGCACAATAAAATTATCTTAATGACTACTTGGTGAATCTTTTAGTTTAGTTTGACAAATACTTAATGGACATCTAGTAAACACCAGATACAATGCTATTCACTGGAGACATGAAATTGAAAGGTACGACCTGTGCCCTTGAGAAATTCCCAAACTAATATAAATGGCTGCTCCCTAGGAATACAGTTCCAAATAACAGGCTTTGAAGATGCATCAAAAACCAACAAATCAAACAAATAAATCTACACTTTTCTTATTCATCCAAAAAATAGTTGGCCTTAAAAATATTTAGATTTTAAATTTCCTATAATTTCTATGTAAAAAACAACAAACAAAAGAAAGGGACTTCGTACTGTATCTCTGATAAGTGCTACTTGCACCCTATGCCTTTGCTTGCAGAGTCAGGAAGGTCTCACCACCCAGTCACAGCTATACTAACTGGCATTAATGTTGCTCTAAGCAGTAAAAACAAACAAAAACAAAAACACTTCTTCAAAGAAGTTAAATGACCAAAGCTAAATTTAGAAAAATAATGACAATAGCAAACATCACACAAGGCTAATTCTCATTTTCACTACAATTTATTCCTCCTCAAAATTAAAAAAAAAAATGTTGTTCCTTACACATAGCAGTAGTGTATTCTACAGGCAGAATCTTCTTTTCAATAATATTACATATTATGTCTTTTTACAATATTACATATTTCAGGAATTCAATAAAGATATCAATTTCATATTAAAGACCAGTTTTATTATTTTTTCTAATTTATTTTTTGAGAGGAAAGAGAAAGGGGGTTGGGGAGAAGCAGGAAGCATCAACTCATAGTATTTGCTTCTCATATGTGCCTTGATCAGGCAAGGCTGGGTTTTCCCACCAGTGACCTCAGCATTCCAGACAGACACTTTATCCACTGCACCACCACAGGTATCTAATTTTTTTAGTTGAATGATTTTAGAGAGAGGAAGGTAGAGAGAGAGAAAGAAGCATCAATTTGTTGTTCCACTCATTCATGCATTCATTGGTTGATTCTCATACGTGCTCTGACCAGGGATCAAACCCAAAACCTTGGCATATTGGAATGATGCTCTCCAGTGGTCGGCAAATCCCGGCTCGCAAGCCACATGCTTCTCTTTGGCCCCTTGAGTGTGGCTCTACCACAAAATACCATACCAGTGTGGGTGTGCAGGTATGTGACGGGGTGGGGGGAATTGGGGGGAGGGTGTCAGGCGACAGGAGACGGCCCGCAGGATACGCAGGGCAATTCATGCAGGAGTTGAGTGAGCATGTGGCTTGCCAGCCTCGGTTTGCTGACCACTGCTCTAACCAACTGAGCTACCCAGCCAGGGCTAAAGACCAATTCTAAGTATCAGACAAAATGATTACATTTCTCTGCCCCCCACAGTTTTTCTTTTTTACCTTAGGGCAATCCATAGCTCTTTTGCCTCTACCAGAAGAATAAAAGACTAAGAGAAAATATTGAGCTTGATTAAATCCATTTTAATAAATGTTTCATGAAAGTATACTTTGTGAATTAAAATTTTGTTTCAGTTTAGAGAGAAAGCCCAGGAAGAAAAGAAGCTAAAATATAAGTGTAATAGAAAGGAGGGAAATTTGAAAACTGAGTGAGAAGTGATCCTAGAAGGACTAACACAACCAAGGCAAGGCTCTAGGATAGGGCAGGGTGCAGTAAACACAGTACCAGAAGTCAGGGATTCAGAGCAAACTATATGTCTCAAGTCATCCAACCATCAGGGATTTCAAAGCAAAAAATTTGTAGGTCCAGGAAAAACAGGCAGTTTTCTTTAAAAAAAATAAAACATCGCCTATGGAGAGATGTCAAACAACAGTGGACTGTACTGTTAATAAAAAGAAGACACATAACAGTATGCAGACTCAGCTACCATTTGTATTAGAAAAAAAATGAGGAATATATGCTTGTATATGTATAGAAGGTTCATGGAAAAAGACACAAACCATGTAGCAGTGGTTGCCTGAGAAAAGAGACTGATTCCTTTATATCTTTTTGTTCTTCTTTATATTTTAAAAACGACAAACACATACCAATTATTCCAAAAAAGAAAAATCTATTCAAATTAGTTTACAAGTCAAGTAGACAGAAATCAAGTTATCAGAGGTGGGTAAGGACTTGTAATTTAAAGCCGGAAAAACAGGCCAAAGCAAAAGCAGAAGTGTTAGGCAAAGAGAATGGGTTAAAACTGGTCATGAAGTCAGTACAGCACATATGGGGCTGGTGGACGTAAAATATGAGTCAACTACTTCCGCAACCTTTTATGAACTTTCAACTTGAGCAGAAATTAATACCAGGTCACAGAGAACCTAGCCTTGGCAAAAGAACGTGAGTCACTTAAACAGAGATGACACCATTGCTGAAGACAATTATCTGTGCTTGAAGGCAAAGGTAAATATGCTAACATGACTACTGCCCAATCTGACAGCCTCCATAGGGTTAACAAGCGCAAAAGCATGGACTTCAGAGCTCTACCTTCAACTCTCCACCAGGTATACACCACTGCCAGGATACCTCTTTAAATGCAATGTGTGTGATCCAGCTGTACTGGAAAGAGCCTAGAAAGGGATAAGTTATTGAAGCCAGGCTTGGAAGTAGAGTGGCACTGGGAGAGACCTGCAAGGAAGGGTCTCATGGTGGGAAGGGGTCTAAGCTCCTCTAACGCGCCATCTCATCATCCCAAGGTTTTGGTCAGCCATAGCTAAACATCTCAGTGCTAAAGAAGAGATACCTTAGCAGACTTTAGATTACCCAGATATGTAAGAGATTACTACCTTGGAGAAATTAAAATTGCTTAACTATAGGACACATTAATGAACTAAAAAATTCCTTCTTAAATTTAAAATTAGCCTCTTCATACCAGTCAGCATATTTCTAAATTACCTCTAATTTAAATTATTGGGCACTTAAAGAATTAAAATTATAGTATTTTCAGAATTTGCCTAAATGAAAATTAACTCAGAAGGCAAATTTGCTGGGGACATTTTTATAAAAACATACTACAAATTTCAGTCCTTTTTCTTTAGCTTAGACAGTAAAGAAATAGCAAACACAGAAAACAGATATGACCACAGTACAATATGGAAACAAAAAATATTTCATTTTTAAATACTTATCTTACAAAATGAAAAAATATATAATTTTGAGTATAGGCTCTTGCTTATAGGTATTTTTTACAAGACAAAGTATTTTTGAATGAACCAATTTTAACTTTTTAATCAAATAACTATAATAAACTGAAGCAGTAGAAAATGACCTTATTTATTCCATATTATAAGTTTTTAAAAAGAAATATTACTAAATGTATAAAGCTATTACCTTATTTTTCACGATATAAGAAAGAACACAAAGAGGCCCTGGCTGGTTGGCTCAGTGGTAGAGTGTTGGCCTGGCATGTGGCTGTCCTGGGTTTAATTCCCAGTCAGGGCACATAGAAGAAGCACTCATCTGCTTCTCCACCCCTCCCTCTCCCCTTTCTCTCTTCCCCTCCTGCAGCCATGGCTCAATTGGAGTGAGTTGGCCTCAAGCACTAAGGATGGCTCCATGGCCTTTGCCTCAGGCACTAAGTAGAGCTTGGCTGTTGAGCAACAGAGTAATGTCCCAGATGGACAGAGTATTGCTCCCTAGTGGGCTGGCTGGATGGATCCTGGTTGGGATACATGTGGGAGTCTGTCTCTGCATCCCCTCCTTTCACTGAATTAAAAAATAAAAAGAACACAAATTTTATCTCTAAAAGTAGCTGACAGACATTCTTACTACAAACAGAAACTAACCATTCTTCTGTTATGTCAGAAATATAGATACAGTTCCTAATAACTAAAATTTTAATTGCATTTACCATAGGAAAATTTGACCCATAATTATTACTGTTAACCAAGGGCAATTATCAAAAATAAAAAACAACAAAAAACACCCTTAAATAGGTTATAACAACAACCAACTTGAGCATAAGTATATGGTATATACTCAATACTTATTTAATTAAATATACATAAGAGTAATGCCATGAGGACTATAGATGAAAAGTCTAAGAAATGGATCTTAGAGAGTAAATAAAACGCTTTTTATTTAGAGTAAGGAATAACTTATTTCTTAGTCCTAAAGTAAACCAAATATATGCTATTTCCCTTTACAATGTTTTAAAAACAAGCACATCAAAAAATATCTCACCAATACAAAATTGGTTGCATATAAATTATCTTTTCCTTTGAATCTCAGTATTTCTTTCATTAAGATAAATAAGTTAATATTTATCTTAGTAATTTCATTAAGATAAATTAAAAATAACAAAAGATATTCTAATCCTGTAAGTGTCCATTGTTAGCAAGTCATTGTCAGGTGAGTTTTTTCAAATTTGACTCAATGGTCAGCAATGTCAGGGAAGCCAAATCCACTTGAGGTAGACAAGTAGATCACAGCCACTTAAGATCTTATTGATAACACAGGAGGAGTTCTAATACTTCTCAATCTTATATAGGTGGTAAACAACAATAATTCTACGGTACTGAATTGCAACTGCACAAATAGTACACTTACCTATCTAATTATTGTAAACATCTAATGGAAAGAAAAACTAAAGTGTATCTGAAGATATCAGGGCTGAAATTAGTCTTTTTTCTATCTTGTGCTCTATTTTAGATATTCAAACTCCAGGGTTAGGCAGAAGAAGAGTCCTAGAGCTGATAAAGTAATTAATCTAGGACAAGTGATCTCTCAGACATTCTGCGTAAATAATCCACTCTTCCAAAACTTACATAAATCCAGTATAATTTACCACTGCCCTTTGAGAGTTTATGAATAACGTGTCAAAAAATAATGACTTTTCAAGAGAGAAAGGGACACTTTATCAGCAGATATATCACATAATATATTTCTTTAAACCGTACTGAATAAGTTAAAATCAATATATAAAACATAGTACTAAAAAAGAATCTCTAGGTCACATCAATATTTATTCATCTACCGTTTTAAAAAATATAACATTAAAAATGCTATTAAAAGTGTAGACATTTTAATCTTTAAAAATTATTTCTAAAAATTTCTAGGGAAGTTTTTAACTGCTACGTGAAGACTGAAGACTATATCCTAAAACAGTCATACCTGATCGAAAGCACTCAATTATTTGCTGAATACCAGACTTGGATGTCTGTAGTGGCTGCTGCAGCAAAGGAGCATCTCCAGGTTCCAGGATGTAAACTGCAGGGAAGACAAACACCCACCCAAGGCCCACAAACAACAGTTATTTAAATCATTTACTACTCAAGTACAATGGTTGGCTACAGTTGTGTCAATGACAATCACACTTGTACATATTTCACCATCATCTTTGTAAGGCAAAATGAAATAACTAAAAATAACAACTAAAACTATTCTCAATTCAAGGCTAAAATAAGGCTAGCTACTTAAGGCTTGATAGTAAGTTTAAATGCAAAGATTTTCTTATCCTGGTATTATTTAATACATATTTGTCATGTGCCTTTTTCTTCCCCTTGAAGAGAAGACACTATTTTTAACCACAGTTCTAGGGTAATGATGGCCTAAATGCAACTCATCAACCATTTCAAAACCCTCTGGACAATCTAGTACAGCTCTCTGGACAACTGTGAGAGCACAACTCAAAAACCTCTACCTAAAGAAATGGTAGAGCCTGACCAGGTGGTGGCACAGTGGATAGAGCATCGGACTGGGATGCAGAAGACCAAGGTTCGAGACCCCAAGCTCGCCAGCTTGAGCGCGGGCCCATCCGGCTTGAGCAAAAGCTCGTCAGCTTGGACCCAAGGTCGCTGGCTCCAGCAAGGGGTTGCTTGGTCTGCTGAAGGCCCACGGTCAAGGCACATGTGAGAAAGCAATCAATGAACAACTAGGGTGTTGCGACAGCAATGAAAAACTAATGATTGATGCTTCTCACCTTTCTCCGTTCCTGTCTGTCTGTCCCTATCTATCCCTCTCTCTGTCCCTGTAAAAAAAAAAAAAAAATGGTAGAGTGCACAATGAGAGATGTACAAGAAAGTTCACTGCAGCACTCTGCAGCACTGTAATTAAACTGAGAAAACTTTCAAAAACTTAAAGGAGTCTCAAAAGAAAGGAAACTAAATAAACAATGAAACATCCATATAGTGGACTCTCTGAAAGCATGAGCTGTCAGAAAGCATGAGCCTAGGTCTCCATGTACTGAAAACAAAAGATGTCAATAATAGATTATTAACAACAAAAACAGGTTATAGAATGTGATCACATTTATATTAATATGTAATCACCAAAGAGTTTAGTGCGTTACCAACAAAACTTAACAAAGGTTCTGTTAAGGTTTATAGGGGCAATTTTCACTTTCTGTCTCACATTTCACTAGTACTTCAGAGCCTGGCCTTTAAGTATGCATTTGAGAAACTTCATTTTTTATAGTAAGTAAAAATATTTCCATTTTAAAAATAAAAATTATTTCCATATATAGAGGATCATCCCTGCTTTCCAAAATTCTCAGATTAACTTTATAAATACGCAATGAATTATATTCTGGTAATATGAAACAAGGTAACCGAAAAGGGAAATTGAATTTTCCATCAGATATCAAATAAAGAGAGATGGTTACGTTGGAGGAAAACCAGCCAGTTCAATTACCTCTTTTTTTAATATTATAATGTTCTACTCAACTATTACCATTTTCACCCTGGATCATGTATGTGCTCAGTCTGGGGCAATAAGGAGGGCACGTCAATAACGTGGACTGCTACTGCTTCAGGGTCTGGGCGCTGCCAGTGTTTAGCTTTCTGAGGGGGCTAAAGCCTGTTGTGCTATGTATACAGATGTAGACTTAGATTCTCTTATAGGCTTGTGCTCAGTGTACGCAAATGGAAGGAACTATGTGTCTCAGGTCCCAGCCATTTAATTAAGCAAAACTGTCATAATTTTTATGAGATGTGTAATATTTTATATGAATTCAGAACATACACAAATACAATTCATTCTGAAAACATCTGACATCAGCACTAACTGTGGTCATTAAAACTCCAGACCTGGACTGTGTTGAAATTCTCTTCCTGCCATTTACTAGACACAACTAGGGAAGACTAAAATCTCTGGTCTCTCTTTTCTCATAACTAAAATAGTGATAATAAAAGTACCTAAATCATAGGATTGTGTGAGGATTAGATTAACTAATAGTGGTAAACTGGTTAACACAGAGCCTGGAATATACTAGGACCTTAATAAGTGTCTGGGCTGTCACCACCATCACCACTACCACACCTTTATCATCACGTGCCAGTCAACTGCTTTCCTGACACAAAAATACAAAATCTTTTCCAAAACCTAAGAGAAATAGAATTCAACTCCCTAGAGCCCTAGTCGGCAAACTGCAGCTCGCGAGCCCTTGCATATGGCTCTTCCACAGGATACCACGTGCGGGCGCTACCTCAATAAGAAATGTACCTACCTATATAGTTTAAGTTTAAATAGTTTGGCTCTCAAAAGAAATTTCAATCATTACACTATTGTTATTTGGCTCTGTTGACTAATGAGTTTGCCGACCACTGCTAGAGAAACAGTAACAGAAGTTTGTAAATAGATGAGTGATACCATTTACTTGGATTAGATGGATCTCTTTCCAGTATTTGTACTTTGTAAACTGATAATTGTTTAACAAAAAATAGTAACAGCTACAAAAGAGTGGAAATTATACAATTGTAAAGAATTCTGAGTCAAGGTCTGACTCTGTAAGTGGCAAGAATTCTAAAAAGAACATAAAGACTAATAAATAAGGGAGGGATAAAGGAAAAAGATGGAAACTTCTCCTTAGTGCTGCTCCCTTTCCTCATTTAGGTACATGCTCCAGAAAACTTTCTATAATACAGCTACTTCCACTTTCATGTGACAACACCTGCTTTTAAAGCTAAAGCTAAATTTTGTTCCCCATTACCTTCACCCCCTGCTACCACCAGAACACATGTACCTCCTGAGATATCATTCAAAATAAACCCAGGAGTGACCTAGTTATGCAAGGACACATCCCTTGGTACACATATATATCTGTGCAGTTACTACTAAAGAAACTAGCCTTTCTTCATTTGAAAACATACTCTCAATACTAAAAAACTTTATATATTAATATTCCATACAATTTCTTCTTACATATTTTATCATCCCCTCCCTAGATCAGGTTATATGAACATTTAGGAAAACACACACACACACACATACACACATCTCACTCCAACCAAAAACCCAAACCTTCAGAAGTTAACATCTTTCTTTTTTTCCTTCTTCTTCTTTTCCAAGTGAGAGGAGATAAAGAGACAGACATGCACCCTGACCAGGATCCATCTGGCAAACCTCATCTGGGGCCAATGCTTACTACCCATCTCGGGCCATGCTCACAACTAAGCTATTTTTAGCGCCTGAGGTGGAGGCTCCACAGAACCACACTCAGCACCTGGGGCCAATACACTGGAACCAATCAAGCCATGGCTACGGGAGGAGAAAAGAGAGAGAAGGGGGAGGTGGAAGGGTGGAGAAGCAGCTGGTTGCTTCTCCTGTGTTTCCTGACCAGGAATCGAACCCAGGACATCCACACACTGGGTCAACACTCTACCACTGAGCCAATCAGCCAGGACCTAACATCTTTCTTTACATCCTTTGAAAAGCACACTGTCAGAATAAAATACCTACTTTCATAAGGCTCTCCCCTACCTTAAAACGAGTTCCTTAAAAGATCCTTCTACTGATGATGTCTGGGAGTCGCTTTCAAATAATAGAGGGTGGTGGAGCAGTTGGATGGTGTAGAAGGAAATCATGGGGAGGGGAGAACAGACATGAAAATAGACTGTCCATGTATTAATCACTGATGGAAGTTGTGCAAGGTTCCTTATAAAATTCTATCTACTTTTGAATATTTGAACATTTCCATAGCAAAAAAAAAATTCTTAAAAGAAAATACATACCCTGAGGCTTACACCACCACAAAATGACCCATCCTATTAAGGCCTCCTCAGAAACACACTCTCTCTCAAGGAACTTACCCACCATTCATAATCCAAACCAGAACAGACCTCTCCAGTGAGCCCATTAAAAGAATTCTTCAAACATCAAGTCACCTTTTATCATGATATATTCCTCTCAGTACTGGAAACATCCTCCCACTCAGCACCTACCTTCCTCTGAAACAATGACAATTAACTTCCCTATAAGTTAACAAACTTCTAGCTTTCCACTGACCTAAATGCTCATTAAGTGTTTAATTATAACTAAGAAAGCAAAGAAACAAAGAAACACCAACTATTTTTGATTTGGTAGTCTGAAACATAAACTGCATGGAAAGCTTAGGGTAAAAGAAAGTTGAAGTTTTCAAAATAAATCAACTTATCTGATTTCTTGATACTGGGGGGTGGAGGAAATCAAAAAGTTCCAATACATATTTAAAAGTTCAATTCTGGAAAACATCTTTAAAAAGACATTAAAGTATCTGGAAAACTTTAATTATCAGAATACACTAAATAAGCTATAGTCATACATTAGCTTGGTTTTATTTGTTAATGTCTATCTCTTCCCACTCAGAAGTTCTGTAAGGGAATGACCTTATCTGTTTTACCAATTATATTCCCATTGCCTGGACAGTGCCTAGCACCTTACAGGTGCTCAATAATAACCTGTCAACAAAATGATTCAGTAAACTTCTTCCTGAATAAGATGATTTTGTTAATAAGTTCAACCTAAATGACTTGAAGTATTCTCAAAAAGAAAAAAAAAAATCGTAATAATGAAGGAGGTAGGGGGAGGGGGGCAAAAGGGGTATAAAAAGGGACACAGGAATGGGGGTGAGGGAATTATATTCAGTGGGACACTTGAATCCATGTAAATACAATAAATTAAAAATTAATAAAAGTTTTAAAAAACTATAATAAAAGGTCAGTGGAACACAAATATAAAAAGCATTCATAGCCTTCCACTACAAAACTAGCAAACTCCATTCAACATCTGCTTAAATATAACTTGTGTATCTTCACTTCAAATATACAAAATATGCAGAGAAAAAGGGTGCTGAAAGTAAAATAGGTAAGGGGACAGGTAAATAGAAATTGGATCCCATCATGAGAATACCTGTTTTATTAGCAGAGGTGAGAGTTATTACAGATTTTCAGAATATCAGTGAGGATAGGGTCACTGGACAAATTTTATTTTCATATATACCCAAGTATTCTGAAAATGCAAGTTCTTCCCCTTTACCATTGCCAATTTTTCCCAAAGCAAAAGAATCCTCTAAACTCTACTGTGATAAAACTGAGTACAGTCAAAATACTTCAACAAAAAGAGAGGAAAAGTATAAAAAAGTTCTAATGATTTTTATGTCAAAAATAATAATACCTGCCTTTAGATTAGCCTTTATTTAGTTTAGAGATAATGTATATTCAATGATTCCCTTTTAAGTTGTACCTGTTTGTGACAAAGGACATCAAACTTCTAAGCAGAAAATCTATCAATAGTTTACATATCACATTTATCAAAATTTTCTAAATGTTCTTCATAATACTAAAAGCAACATTTTCATTTCATAAATTCAACTTTTAAAAGTTCCACTGAATAAAATATCTTAAAAGTACTTGCATAGCCTATCTAAATAATCAGGTTTTGTTGTTTGAGTTTGTTTTTGTTTTTTTGTTTGTTTGCAATACAATATGTTCTCCCTAAAAATATTTTTAAAAGTTGCACTTGGCAAAACCTGATTCTTCCAACAAGTTGGGTTCAAGAAACTTTTTTTTAGGCCAAAACTAAACTCATTTTTAGATTTTAAAGGGCTACTCTCTGATTAAACAAACATATAAGAAACTTAAGTTTTCCAAGTTTAAATGAAACAACTATCATGAAGATAAATGCTAGTATTCTACTGTTTCCTTTCTCTTCCGTTTTAAACATTTACAGAGCATGGGATACAGTCACTGCAGGCTGCCCTGAAAGAGAAGGAAAGGGGACGGGGTAACTGATCTGGTGGAAAAGATTGAAGGTGACACTTGCTGTACTTTTTTTTTTTTAAGGGACCAAGTAGGGAAGACCTCTCGTTTGCACAAGCATCTAGCCTCATAACTAGTTTCATGCTAGGGAAAATTATAGCCTGCTTACTTGGGAATGACTTCTTGGGCAGGAAGATAACCAGAAGAAAACAGAAGATAACGTGGCTCTGACGGAGAACAAAGTCACTGGAGAAGAAAGGGGTGTACCTGGTTCACAGCATCCGTGATGATGGTGGTCAGTCTGACAGTATTTGTCCCTTAAAGGCATTTTCAGTGGGCGCGACCTACTTTCCTTTCACTGTAAGCAGCTCTTCATTGCGGCTTGGCTGTTGAAAAAGCACAAACCAGTCACTCACCCTGAACTTCCTGGGGGGACATTTTCCACAGATGTCCCCTCCACCAGCCCCGCGCTGTCCCTCCGCGGCTTCCTCGGGCTCTGGAGAGAGAAAAGCGCACGGAGCTGCCCAGCCCGACCCGCACAGGTCCAGCGCGCTACCCGGAAACGCGGCGCGGCGCAGCACCGAGGCCTGGCCGGCCTCGCCAGCCCAGGCGGGCGCGCGCGGAGATGGAGGCGCGGGGCGCGGGGCGCCGTGGCACGGCCGGCGCCGAGGCCCGCGGGCGGCCGGGCGAGGGGCGCGGCGGCCTGAGCGGCGAGGGGCGGCTCCCCGGCGGCCGGCCCACGGCCTCCCACCTCGCACGTGCGCCAGGGTCTCCCCGCCGGAGCCCCGTCCCCACCACCAAGTGCGCCCAAGCTTACCGAACTCCGAGGACGGGCGGAAGGAAGGCAGGCAGGACGGGCGCTCTCGGGACAGCCAGGCGGGGAGGCGGCTGCGGGCCCCACCTGGCGCGGCCTCCGCGGACCACGCGAAGGGAACCGCGGTTCGGGCCCGACGCGCTCCCAAAGAGTCCCCGCCGGCGCCGACGCGGAAGCGCCACAGCTCACCAGGTCCCTCCGCGGCCCGCGGCGACGGCGGCTCCCGGCGTCCCTCCGCGCGGAGGGGCTGGCGGCGGGAGGCGCGCGGCGCAGACAGTTGACAGTAGGAACCACCCGCGGCCGCCGCCGCCACCGCCGAGGGCGCCGGCGCCGGGCCGGGCAGAAGCTGAGGCGCGCCTCACTGGGGCAACGGCTGCCGCCGGAGCCGGCTCCCCGGCACCGCTCCACCTGCAACGGTCCCTCCGGCTATGGAGAGGGGCGGGGAGCAGCGAGAGTCGCCCCCCACCGCGGGCCGGTTTTGGTGGTAGTTGTTTCAGGAAACTTTATTAAGTCAGTCTCGCTCTTTCTCTGTCTCCCCCTCCCTGAGGAGCCTGCGCTACCGCCGCGGAGCGGGTAGGAAGGGGGAAGCAGAGACTCTCCGGCAGCGACAGGGAGCGACTGACTGACCCCGGACGGAGATGGGGCGAGGGCAGGAAGTGACAAGCTCTCCGAGTGGGGGGGGGGGGGGGGGGGGTGAGTGTGGCCGGCGCGCCCGGGAATGCCGCGCGCATGCGCCCGGTCCGGCGCCCCCGCCCGTGGGGAGGTGAAGCGCGGCAGCCGCACGGGGGAGGGACCCGTGGCGGGTGGCGCTGGGGCCGCGCTGCGGCCGGGGACGGGGCAGCCGTTCTCCGGCGCGTCCTGCTGCGGCGTCGGAGAGCGAAACCCGGGGCTGCGCGCGTGGAGAGGAGCAAAGCCTTGGCGCGTCTTTCGCTCCCCGGAGACGGGCCGCTGGACAACCAAACTGTTGCTGTCGCTGTTCTTTGAGTGGCACTGAAACGGAGGGGTGGGAAAGAAGCGTGGAGAGAGGCTTGGCTAACGCGTGAGGCGCGAGAGGCGCCGATTCCGAAAAGGTGGTCGGCGCGTTTCTAAACGGTGAACATCGAACTGCCGTCCTCCCCCAGTAATTTTTGTCGGGTGCCTCTCAGCCCTTAGGGGCTTTATCAGGTGCTTGAGGGGAAAGCAATCCAGCGGTGGAAGGTCGATGTGACTTCCGCAGCGTTTCGCTTAGGAACCTGAAAGTGAAGTTGGGTCATGTGGGCAGGACGCCCTCTTCCCTCCGCTCTGGCGCCCGCATCCCGCTTGGAAAATCCCCGAAGATCGGCGATCGTGGTCTTCTGTCAGTCAGCAAACACATGTGCACGCCGCTTCTTGGGGACGAGAGAGCCACTTCCTGCGCCTTCGGCCCAACTCCTAGAATGGAAAGCTTCAAGAAGCAAATCTGGGTCTCTTGAAAGAGAGAAAGCTCATTTATTTGTTTATTCCCTCGCCACCAAGATCCACTGAAAACCTTCCCAGTTGTCTAAGCTGCCACTTTTCAGGGTCCTGAAAAAGCAAAGTTGAGTAGATAGGTTCGCTGTACATTTTGCAAGAGTAAACGAGTGACTAAAATCCATTGTCAAACATTCAAAGGAAAGTTTGTAGGAGGCCCTGTAATTAATCAGTCTGTTGTAAAATAGTCAATGTAGCATTTGCATACGTCTTGGCGGATTGTAACAGCTTGATTCCGGGGTGACAGGAAAAGGATAGGAAAAATTAACTTTTTAGAAAGGAATTCCACGTATTGTACATTCTACACATACACTAACCAGTCACACAGCTAATATATCTCTGATTGGTTTTTTCATGTTCCACTGTCAAGAAACATCACACATCAAACTAAAATGTAATGAAATGCCACAATTTATAAACCAAAGTAAAAGAAATTATGAGATGTCCATATGAAGGTGTTCGTTATGCAGCCAATAAAAATCACATTTTGTATAATATTTAATTGTATGCAATATGCTTAAGCAAAATATAAAAAAAAAGTCTCATGATAACTGAAATTATAGGTGATTTTTATTTAACATTGAAGATCTTTGGTAAAATTTAAGGTGAACTATGTATTCTTGGAGTATTATTTCCTACTTTTGTTTAATAAGCATATTTATCACCAGTTTAAAAATTAATGCAAATTTTTAACTTGCCATAAACCTGAAAAGGCATTGCTTCAGATATGTGAGTTATCAATGTCTGCTGATCACATAGGAGCAAAAATGTTTAGTTTCCTGAGTAAATGCAGTGTTATTTTTTATTTCAAAGTGGTCTGACTAGAGAGTCCAAAATTGCTTACTAAAAGAAGCGTGCAACAACATTCTCAGCAGAATTTAGACAAGATTGGAATGTGCATGTGGTAAAACAAATATTGAACACTGGATCATAGAATTGTAAAGATGAAAAGAGACCATGAAAATCATCTAGTAGATCTTACTTTATAGATTAGAAAAACAAAACCCAGTGAAGTTAAGTGATTTGCAGAAGGACACACAGTAACAGATCCAGGTCTAGGATGTAGAGTATTCACTTCTGTAATATAGCGATACTGCTATTTGATGTGTGTTGAATATGTTTTAAGCTTAAATATTAACTCAGTGGTATCAACAATTCAATAAGGTTTTGTTATCCTTCCATTCTACAGGTGGGAAAACTGAGACAAAGGTAACACAACAAAGTTACAGCAGATTCACAGCTGAGCACTCATTTGAACCCAAGTACAGTGTGTCCGTAAAGTCATGGCGCACTTTTGACCGTTCAGGTCAAAAGTGCGCCATGACTTTACGGACACACTGTAATATGGCTCTGAAGCCCATGACCTTAGCCATTATGCTATATTGAGTGTATTGTATTGGCTACACTATGCTATAACTGTTTTTTTATTACATTGTATGAAAGATGAGCCAATAAATCCTGTCAGTTGTGAAAAGTATTAAAATGCTATGTAAATGTTTATAAGGTAAAAATGGAGTTGCTACAATCACAAGAATTTTATTGGAATTTCACAGGGCTCTGGAGTTTAAGGAGACTTTAAACATTATCTAGAACAGGGGTCGGAAACCTTTTTGGCTGAGAGAGCCATGAACACCACAGCTTTTAAAATGTAATGCCGTGAGAGCCATACAATGACCTGTGTACATTATGCATTATCCAATAAAAATTTGGTGGTGTCCCGGAGGATAGTTGTGATTGGCTCCATGAACATGAGCGGTAGGAAATGAATGGATTGTAATACATAAGAATGTTTTATATTTTTAACACTTTTTTATTAAAGATTTGTGAGCCAGATGCAGCCATCAAAAGAGCCACATCTGTCTCGCCAACCATAGGTTCCCAACCCCTGATCTAGAATATTGCCCTACCTCTGAAAACATTGGGCACAAACCATCCCAGAAAAATCATCTGTCTTCCCTAGTTCAGTACAGCTTTGAGAAACTTTTTCATCCTTATAGTCTGGAAGTATATTCCAATAATTAACCTAAGGCCCATTTACAATTTAAAATGATTCTTTCATTTTGTTTAGGGCAGGAGAATTCTAACGCATACATACATTATTACTGCAAAACAAACCACCCTAAATTAGTGCCTTAAAGCCATTTTATGTGCTCTCAGTTCTATAGATCAGTAATTTGGACTGGAAGAGTTACATGAATGGCATCTCTTCCAGCACATTTTATTAGTCATAGTGAGTCAAAAGCCAGCACAGATTCAAGAATTGTGAAAATAGATTCCCCGTGTTGACAGGAAGAGTAGTAAAGTGACATTTCAAAGGGATATAGGCATATAAGAATAGGAAGAATTGTGATGATCTTTGAATACAGCTTATTACAATATATAATTTAAAGAATGATAGTAGCTAATTAAAGCTGCTAGGGACTTTTTACTGCTTGTTGATGCATTAAGAACATCAAAATAAGGAAATGCTAGTCAGACATTCTTTAAATTGACTAGGCTCAATCTGATTCCTTAATTTTTATCACTGGGTTTCTTATTATTTTGTTGCTTTCTTTAAGCTTTTCCCATCTGTTCTAAACAGATCCCACTAAAACAGCATAAAAACCTAACATCAAGTAGAAGCAATTATCATTCCTGTAAGATCTATATACTCTGGTCCACATTTAGCTACTTATGATTATAATGCTACACAAATAATTAAATTCATAATTATGTACAAATTATGGGCCAAAATAGAGGCTGAGAGTTTATAAAGGGTCATCAAAAATTGATTTAGAAGGATGAATATTAAACTGTTGATCTATTAACTATATAGAACCTAACACCTAATATTATACAAGCAACATAATATGAAAAAAACAGTATGATGTTTTTCCTTAAAATGCTTATTTTTAAGAGGGTAGTGAGTAATTGCATCTGAGTTGCTTTATGGAAATAAGTTGCCTAGTAGTAAACCTTGGACATTCCTAAAGGGACACTTAGGTCTTGCTAGCAAAGTGACACATTGCAAACAACATGCTGCCATGTGGGCACCAAACCTTTCCTTACAGATCTTCCATTCAGATGCATTCAGATAGCATTTAAGTGAATTCCATTAAAAATGCTTTTTATTATAGTGGAATTAGTAAATTAATCTATATTGTAACCTGATAATAACAGCTAATGATAATTTTGTTGTCACTTATTGAACCCAGACAACGTGCTAAGTGCTTTCTAGCTTTTCACTAAATGCTTACAGTGATTGTAGGCTATATATTATCCCATTTTACAAATAGGGAAGCAGATAATTAGTGTCTGAGCTAAGATTTAAATGGAGGGCTATATGAATGCAGGTCCTATGCCTTAAGTTACATATGCTCTGATTATTCCTAAAAATTTATCTCTGGCTACACCAGTCCCTGGAGCCTCTAAACTCAATTTTTAACTACACATGAGAGAGACCCTCTGAATTTCCTCAGGCGTCTCATAATTAGCTGGACCAAAACTGGACTTATCTTCTCACCAAACCTATTCTTCCTCTTCCAAAATTTAATCAACAGTGTTACTATCCAGACTATTAAGGTAGAAGCCTTGGAGTCAGAGAACAGCATATGCAAAAGTGCAAAGTAATGCAAGTTAATCGTGTACAAAGTTTCTCATCTCACCTATCCTGGTCTAACCTATCACCATAAATAACTGGTTATCCTTAGAAAATTCCAGGAAATACAATTTCCTCTGCACCATCAGTCTAGTAGTCTAGAACCTCATGTCCGCACCACTGCAATAACTACTTCCACGGTTTCCCTACCACCAGTCTCTCCCTCACTCCATTACTCTACACCATCAACAGAATTATAATCCAAACAAATCAAAAATACTACTCCTCAATTTAAAATCCCTGTTGACCATCAACTTTCTACATGAAGAAGTCAACTCTTAAGTAGCATTAATGGCTGTGATTGGGTAGCTCAGTTGGTTAGAGCCTCATCCCTATGTGCCAAGGTTGTGGGTTCAATCCCCAGTCAGGGCACATACAAAAATGTGTAAAAAAGTGGAACAACAAAGCAATGTTTCTCTCTCTCTAAAATCAATGAGTTTTTAAAATGTAAGAAGCATTAGTAAAAATAGAATGTATTTTGGAGTTTAAAGAATCTGGGCGTTAGTCTTATCTTCATCATTCATGAGTTTTGTGTCTCTAAGCAAGTGAGAAACTCTTGAGCCTGTTTCTTCAGCTGCATGCTACTTTCAGTGCTGTGAGAAATCAGTTACTGAATAAAGCACCCAGCAGAACCTGAAACACAGCACAGGATGTAATGATAATAAACACTTATGGTATGTGACCCTCCCACAACTTCACACAAGGGAATTTTAGAGAGAGATGATAGAGGTGTTGATTATGTGGGTTTGTCCATTTGTTATAACAATTATTAAAATAATAGAATATTGGTTACCTTGGACAGAAGGAGAGGGTTGGGAAGTGTACTGAATGGGGAGTGCCAACTTTGGGATTACTGTCCATCTTACAGATCTTGACCTCAATGATCATTGCATATTTATTCGCTTTGTAATAACTCAATAAGCTAATAGTAAATTTTACGCACTTTTGTGAACATGTATAATATTTTACAATAAAAATATTTTAAAGTAGCTACCTTAGGCTTTAATACTTCTGAACTAAATCTAGCATAAAATTAGAAATGACAAACTGTTCAAGGTTTTGTGCCTTTGCACATGCTACTCCTCACAGCTTCTCCTCCACATGGAAAACTCTTACTCTTCTTTCAAGACCCATTTCAGATGTCACTTCTGTGAAACTAGTTTCCACAAATAATTGCACCATCTTACTGCTCCTGTAGTACATCATTCTGATTAAATGTCTGACTCTCCCATTAGTTTGAATTCATCAAGAAACAGTCCATAACTTACTTCTCTTTGTTTTGCCATAATCTACCACACTACTTGGCACATGATAGGCAACCAATAAAAGTTATGGGATGGAAAAAACAGAAAGAGACATTACTGGATGAACTTAAATGAATAAATTTTTGTTTTAATTGGGCTAGAAAGAAATATTGACAACATTCATCCTTTGCAATAAATAAGAAAACATTTAATAAGGAAAATCAGTTCTTGTGGTTTGGTTTAGTTGGGCCCTTGGTCTAATAAAACACTCATTTCCAATGCAGAGAACAACTGTACAAGGACATTGAAAGGAACCACTTTTGTACAGAATTAATAATGCTATATAATATAGGCTATACCGGACACTTAAAACTACAAACCATTCATCATGTAAAACCATCATGATGTTTTGGTTTTGTTTTTATGTGTGTCATTTTTTGCTTGATTTTCTTTAACATTTAATTCAGAAATAATTTCAAATTTAATAACAGATTTCAAGAATATAAATAATTTCCATATTCTTTACCCAGATTCACCAGTTTTTTACATTTTACCACACTTTCATGCCCGTTCTCTCTCTTTCTCTCTCACTCTGAGTTCATATATATATATATATGATTTTTGCACCATCTGAGGGTAGACTGCATACATCATGCCTCTTTATCTCTAATTACTTCAATGTGTATTTTCTAAAAGCAATGATATGATACTATACTTAAAAAAGAACAGAACAGTTATCAAAATCAGGAGAGTTAAAACCAATACAATATTTTTATTTAACCTATAGTCTATAATTTTATCAGTTTTCATGATAATGCTTGTTATAGATTTTTTCTTTTTCTTTTTTTTAATGAGAGAGACAGAGAGAGGGACAGATAGAGACAGACAGGCAGGAAGGGAAAGATGAGAAGCATCAACTCTTCATTGCGGCAAGATCTTAGCTGTTTATTGACTGCTTTCTCGTATGTGCCGTGACCAGGGGGGGGGGGGCGGGGGGGAGGCTCCAGCAGAGAGAGTGACCCCTTGCTCAAGCCAGCAAGCTTGGGCTCAAACCAGCAACCTGGGGCTTCAAGCCAGCAACCTTTAGGCTCAAGTCAGTGACCTTGGGCTTCAAGCCAGAGACCTTTGGCCTCAGGCCAGCGACCATGGGGTCACATCTATGATCCCACACTCAAGCCAGATAACCCCACTCAAGCTGGTGAGTCTGTGCTCAAGTTGGATGAGCCCATGCTCAAGCCAGCAACACTGGGATTTCAAACCTGAGTCCTCTGCATCACAGTCTGACTCTCTTATCTACTGCACCACTGCCTGGTCAGCCTGTTACGGATTTTTATTATTTTGCTCCAGTATAAGACCAATCCAGAACTACATATGGCATTCAATTGTCATGTCACTTTACTTTTGTCTAACCTGGAACCATTCTTCAGCCTTTCTTTGTCTTTCGTGGCAATGACATTTTAATTAACACAGGCCAGTTGTTTTAGAGAATGAGTCAGTTTGGATTTGTCTAAAGTTTCTTCATGATTAGATTGATGTTTTACATGTTTTTAATGGAATGTGACATAAGTGATGTGATGTTTCTCTCAGGGTATAACATGCAGAGACATGTAATATCTGTTTAGTATTAAACATTTTTTATTGAGGTATAACTGACAACAGTATGTTAGTTTCAGATATAAAACATAATGATTCAATATTTGTATATATTGCAAAATGATCTCAATTAAACTAGTTAACATCCATCACCATACATAGTTGCAAAATTTTTGTGTGCATGATGAGAACTTCTAAGGTCTACTCTTAGCAACTTTTAACTATACAATACAATATTATTAACTATAGTCACATGCTGTATATTATATCCCCAGGATTTATTTATTTTATAGCTAGAACTTTGTATCTTCTGACCTCGTTCAACCATTTCACCCAATCTCATCCCCTGCCTCTTACAACCATCAATCTGTTCTTTGTGTCTATGAGCTCTGTTTTCTTTGATTTGGGGCTTGGGGGATTTTTGTTTTATTTTATTTTTCTTTTTTTCTTTCAGATTTCACATATAAGTGAGATTACATGGCATTTGTCTTCCTCTGTTTAAGTTATTTCATTTAGTGTAATACCCTCAAGGTTCATCGTGTTGTCACAGATGACAAGATTCCTTCTTTTTATGGCTGAATAATATTTTATTCTATATCTTGCATTATCCAGTCATCCATTGATGAACATAGGTTGCTTCCATGTCGCAGCTATTGTAAATAATGCTGCAGTTCAGGGATTGAGAAGGTAGTTATTAAATCCATGCCCTAATTGCACTATTTTTTCCATTTGATTAACCTAACCTGCTGGTGGGACCAGTCCTACCCTATAGGGAGCCAGGGGCATTTACCTCTATTTACCCTTGTTGCCTTCATGATAGATCCCCTTCCTTTCTTAATTTCTTTTTATTTATTTATTTTAGACAGGAGACACAGAGTGAGTGAGAGAGAGAAAGAGAGAGAGAGAAAGGGGGGAGGAGCCAGAAGCATCAACTCCCATATGTGCCTTGACCAGACCAGTGTAGGGTTTTGAACTGGCGACCTCAGTGTTCCCAGGTCGACGCTTCATCCACTGCACCACCACAGGTCAGGCTATCCCCTTCCTTTCTTGAGGTTACATTTGACTCACATCATCTTTCAGTCCCACCCCCTGCTCCCATTACCAATTTCCTTTCCAATACAAGAATTTGACTTATAAGAACCAGGTATAAAATAAATAAGTAAAAAATGCACAATGATTATTGGGCTGCCTATATGTTGTTTAATATTAGTCTTGATAATTGGTTTAAAAGGTTTTTCAGTTTCTCTGCTGTAAAGTTCCCTTTCTCTGTTTGTTATGAATAAGTAACCTCTAAGGGAATAGCAATGGTTTTATTATAGACGCATTGTTACTAGTGATCTTATACTTAAGTTTCATAAATTATCAAGGCAAAAGTAAAAGAGACTAAAAGTTAAGTGAATTGGCTCCAATATACTTAGAAACTATGATCAATTCTGTAATTGGAAAAGGTTTTTTTTATTTACTCTGGTATAATATGAAGTTAGAAAAAAGTTTATAATTATCCTAGGTGCTAATTTATTATCATACTTGACTGGGTGGTGGCGCAGTGGATAGAGCGTTGGACTGGGATGCAGAGGACTTAGATTCGAAACCTGAAGGTCACCAGCTTGAGCGCGGGCTCATCTGGTTTGAGCAAAGCTCACCAGCTTAAGCCCACGGTCGCTGGCTCAAGCAAGGGGTCACTCAGTTTGCTGTAGCCAACCCCACCCCATCCCACCCCCGTCAAGGCACATATGAGAAAGCAATCAACAAACAACTAAGGTGATGCAATTAAGAATTGATGCTTCTCATCTCTCTCCCTTCTTGTCTGTCCCTCTCTCTGACTCTCTCTGTCACTGTGACAAAATAAATAAATAAATAAAATTAGAAATCAATAAATTTTTTTTTATTCATTTTAGAGAGGAGACAGAGAGAGAGAGTGGGGGGGAGGAGCTGGAAGCGTCAACTCCCATATGTGCCTTGACCAGACCAGTGCAGGGTTTTGAACTGGCGACCTCGGTGTTCCCAGGTCAATGCTTTATCCACTGCGCCACCACAGGTCAGGCATAGAAATCAATAAATTTTAAAAAATGCATTATCATAACAAAATCCATTCAATCAACATTTACTGAGTACATCTTATATTCCAAACATCATGCCAAATTAAGAATACACACATGAGTAAGACAAGGTCTTTTTCCTTTAGTCAACAAAAATTTCTTTAGTGCCTCTGCACTAGAGAGGAGTTTCTTACCCTCCTAGAATTTCTAGTCTAATTATTGAGAAGCTCCCAGTCTAATAATAGTGGCATATTTTTTTAAAAGTGCATTATTTCATGATAACCACATAACACAGGCACAAGAGATATGACTGAAACCATGGACATATAAGATCCTATACAAAAGAGCAGCAGGGAGTGGAGGGAGGTAGTGTTTGTAGCATACGTTTTTCAACTTAAATTAGAGAAGAGATAATAATAGCTGATAATGAATAATGTGCTGTTTTATTCCAAGTA
Organism: Rhynchonycteris naso; assembly: GCA_037038555.1. Classification (NCBI taxonomy): domain Eukaryota; kingdom Metazoa; phylum Chordata; class Mammalia; order Chiroptera; family Emballonuridae; genus Rhynchonycteris; species Rhynchonycteris naso. The sequence goes on along the minus strand of CM072995.1, from coordinate 58,633,900 downwards.
AATATTATAATATTGCCAAGACCTATTTTTTTTAGGACAGCTGATTAATAGATTATCTATAGTTATATATTAGCAGGGTAATTCATCATGAATTATAAGCTGTAAGTGCCATGTGAGTCAGTTTGAACAGGTAGTCACTGAAGAGCTTTGTTTTTGACATCATATCATCAAAAGGGCATTCTAACTTTTTTATTTATTCTCCCAACTGCTCCTCCTAATGGTTAAGAAGTTTTATTTGCAGGACTGGGAATAAGACCACAGTTTAAGATTGTGGAACAGAAAAAAGTTAGCTCTTTCATGTAACTCTAACTTCCCTAGCCTTTTTATCTGAAATACCAAACTGGAAATCTTCTCTGGAAAAGTGAGGTGACAGCTCATCTCTAATGTACACTTTTCCCTTATGAAAATAAAGTCAAAAGTTAAAAATCCATCCAAGTGCCTCAGCTCTTAGTTACAGTTGAACAAATAGACTACAATGTTCCGGACCATCACCTACAATACAATACTATATTAATGGACCATTTTTAGAAAATGACTGGTGTTTGTCCTTATTATAGTTATTTGAGATTTTAAATAATTTCTAAAATAATTTCCACAAATGATCCCATTTTTATCTTAAATTGACATTTATTAACTTTTTCCCTTTGAACGTTCTAATTCTTTTAAATAAAAGTTGAGTATCTTGAATCCGCAAAAGCTCTAGAATTAGAGCATATGAAAATAGAATATATTTTATTTCAAGTCAGGAATCTTACTGGGTATTTCATCAGATATTAACAATAAGCAGAGTGTTTATAAAGCCATGTCAGTGCGGTAATTGTTGTATAGCACAGAAAGAGTTATACTTGGAAAAGTACATCAAGGAATTACTTTCTCTTCTCCAGCAAAGTTTTTGGTTAAGAGAAAGCCACACAGGTTCCAGAGTGTCAAGATTCTGGGCGAGACCTGTTTTGCTAGGCAGTGCTAAATCCGCTAGAGATACCTAGATGCTAGCAGTGGTTCTTAACCTTTTTTGATGTACCGAACCCACTAGTTTCATATGAGCATTCTCCGAACCCTTCTTTAGTGATAAATAAAATATGATTTTTTTTCAAAATTCAAGACATAGGTATATGTTTTTTTTTACTGGTGCACAAAATGAGCCATGCATGAACATCACCTTGCTCAAAGAACAAAACCAACAGAGTGCATGAACTCACAACAAATTACGGTATTACTTTATTCTGGCCTCCGCGGCAGAGGCTTTTCCGAACCCCTGAGACTGACTCATCAAACCCCTAGGGTTCAATAGAACCCAGATTAAGAACCACTGTAGTAGAGTTAATATCACTGCTTTTTAATGCCATAGTATGATGTTTTCTGTGTAGTGCTTTGTGGGGGAAGTACCTACATCTAGTGTCACTCCCTTTTCTAAAATAAACGGCTTTGTAAAAAAAGTGAGTCGAAGTTCAGTACGTGTCTAATCATCTCACTGCTAGAAGAAACAGTGTGCCAACACTCAGAAATCATAGTTTCGGCCCTGACCAGTTGGTTCAGTGGGTAGAGCATCGGTCTGATGTATGAACATCCTGGGTTTGATTTCCGGTCAGGACACATAAAGAGAAGCAACCATCTGCTTCTCTCCCCTTACTTCTCCCCCTCTCGCCCTTTTCCCCTCCCACATCCCATGGCTTGATTGGTTCCAAATTTGACCCTGGGGGCTGAAGATAGCTCTGTTGGTCCCAGCATCAGCCTCAGGTGGTAAAAATAGCTTGGTTGATTTGAGCATTGCCCTCAGACAGGGGTTGCCAGGTGGATCCCAGTAGGGTCCTATGCAGAAAGTCTGTCTCATTATCTCCCCTCCTCTCACTTAAAAAAAGGAAAGAAAAGAAAAACAAAAGTTTCATTTATGGGAACAAAGTTACTTTACATTTCTCAGAAACTTTTTTTAAAAGGAACAAGTGCTATAGAATATTCAAAAATTTCCCCATCAAGTTAGTTCTCATTTCTTAATCACTTGTGAAACTGAGAATTCTTTCCGTGCTATACAATAAGACAAGAGAGTATCTAATTGAAACCATTCACTTTTATATTCTTGTATTTCTAGTCTTAGGAAGATCATTTTAAACACACCACACAGCCAGGTGAAGAAAATGGAAAATAATACACAAGTCAACCAGATTAATAAAAGAAATGCCTAAAGATTGTTCAACTTAAGTACTAGATTTCATTTGGAAAACACCAGAGCCATTTGTATCTCATCTAACTGTCTTTAGAATTTTACTTAAAGAAAACAAAGAACTCATGTCTTCTGGGAATTAAGAGAGTCTACACTGAAATACGGTGTAGACTTTTGACCGTATGACCGGTCGAAAGTGCAGCATGACTTTATGGACACACTGTATTTTATAGTCCATTTGTTCATCGTTACACCACCCTTGTATTAAAAAGGGGGATGGATAAAATATAAAATATAAAAAGGAGGCAAGAGGAAACAATGTTAACTAAGATTTCTTGAATAACTACTCTGAACAAGACAGCGGAGCGAGGCACTTACATTCATTATCTCACTTATTAGCAAAGCAAAACCATTAAACAGTTTTATATTAGCCTTCATATGTTTCCTGAGCACGGAAATGAAAGAACATACATGTTATCTTTGTTGTTTTTTCTAAGATCTAGGAGAGAATCATTTTTCCAATCTAAAATGCTCTAACTCTGATACTTGAGAGACAGAAAGGTTGTTGCTGATTCATAGAAACTACCACAACGCTCCCAGGAAAACACTTCTGGGACACTCCTGGCTGTCTCCAAATCCGGTATTTGGCAGGCGCATAGTTGCTGCACATAAGCCACACTTAAAATAATGGGTTCTGTCTGGACACTGCACTTTATTTTTTTAATATATATTTCTAATTCATTTATTGATATTAGAGAGAGAAGAAGGGATGAAGAGACAGAAACATCGATATGTTACTGTATGTGCCCTGACTGGGGATTGAACCAGCGACCTCTGTGCATCAGGACAATGCTCCAACCAACCAAACTATCCAGCCAGGGCTGAGGACTGCACTTTAAAAGAGATATAAACAGAGGCACATTTTCTGGGAGAGTGAACGGAAAAGGGAAGAGACTTGAAATCATAGCCTATATGGAGTGATCGTACAAAGCGGAGAATTTACACCTAGCAAGGTAAGACCTCGAATACATATGGGGTGTTGGATAGAAAAGGGAGTATATGGGTTCTATATACCCATCCTTGCTTGGTATGAGAAGCTCAGGAAAGCCAATCTCAATACAATAAAATAGTTTCCTAACCAAATTGTCCTAAAGTGGAATGGGTTACCTCAGAAGGTAGTAAGTTTGTTCTTTGGCTGAATCCTTGGCAGAAATATTGTAAAGAAGATTCAAGCTTTACATGAAAGGCAGAACTGAAAAACATGACTTTGAAGTTATTTCCAACCTTGACATCATGCAAAAATGACTGGTAATTAAACCACTGTTCCTTCTTCTGAACTTGTATAGTTTGAAATACAATAAATTGGAACATACCTTTCTCTTATGAACCATGCAATAAAAAATTAGATTGTTTTTGTCCCTCCTAATTCAAACTTAGAACTTTTCTTACTGGTTTCTTTCATAAACTGAGAAACAAACCAACAACTTGAGCTGTTAATAATAATACTGCTATCAGGCATCATTAATTTTTCCTCTATAAATATCAAGTATGGAATGAGAATATTTTAACTTATTCATGGAACAAATATTTATTGAGCACCTACTATATGCCACTAATAGTGCTAAGAGTTGTTACAGGAAATAAAATATTGAACCAAAAATCCTCATGAAGTTCATAATCAAGTACAATTGGTGTCTCCCTACAGATTATATGAAGTCTCTACTATTTTCATGCATGTGTTTTTATTAATTTCCTTTCTGATTAAAAATAATTTTAAAAATTTCTTCTATTAAATATTCCTCAGAAAAAATCATGATTATTAACTTGGACTCAATTTACATAATTTGAGAAACCATATGTCTACCAAAAATACATTTCTGCTTATACTTACAGACTAAGTACAAATATATATAATATATTAAAATGTTCTTTGCTATTATTAATTTATATGAACTAATTAATCTGCATAAAACATGATTCACTGAAAGAAAATAATTAGTTGGATAGTTAAAAATCATTTATGAAAATTGATTAGCTGATTCTTTGCAGTTTTCAAATAAGTAGTAGTACAGTCTAGATCAGCGTTTGAAAGAAATTTTTTTTTGATATGTCAAGTTTTTATATTTTCCATTAGTTTGATTTGCTACAAAATTAAATTTACACTTAAGCAGGAAGTTCGGTATTAGGATTAGGTTAGGAGCTAGAAAAACTTTTAGGATTAAGTTATGTGATTAACTTGACTGACATGACCAAGATAATATGTTGAAAACTCTAAAGGGAAAATCTATGAAGCCTCAAGCTGTCATATGCACAGCCATGTTATAAAGAGATGCATTCCTATACTCTTGCAGGACTAGTTAGACTTTTTTGTAGGGAAAATAACTCAAGCTTTATAATTGTAGTTGATTAAACCAGTCATCATTTCATGAGTCATAGGCAACCCTATATATAACCTGGCATATAGTAGGCACCAAATGGGTACTTCTGAATGAATGAACAAAAGAGCAGAACAGGAAGTAAATTCAGAAGTGGCCTAACGAGGACTACAGAGAAAATGACTCACTAACTCATTCGATAAATATTTATTGATCTCTGTAAATAGATTAGGCACAGTGTAAAAGATACTATTTCGAGGTATATAGGTATAAGCAAAACTAGACCTGATCTTACTACCCCTCAAGGAGTTGACAGTCTAATTGAAAAATAGATATTAACCCAAAATCACCCATTAAAATGCAAATAAAATATATATAATACAAGTGTTATGATAAAAGATATGCTATAAGACAGTCTGACAGAGAAATTTGACCTTGTCAGGGAGATCAGGGAAGGCTTGCTAAAGAAAGTGACAAATTACTTCCTAGATGAAGTGAGGCAGAAAGAGGGTTCCAGGCACAGGGTCTAGCACGTGTAAAGATCTTACAGAAGACGGAGGGCTAATGTTGCCTTTGCACAGGGGACGCGGGGTGAGATGAGGTTGAAATGACCCTTGTACACCACGTATCAAGGTCATTTATCTTAAAAGCAAAGTGAAAGCATCAGTGTGTGTAGCGGAATTCCAAATTTAATCACTACACTCAAATGAGGACACAAAACACGGTATTATGTTTTATGTGTGTATATACATAGATATAAACATTTTTAATTGACATCATTGATATTATATAACATATTATAAATTCACCCTGTTAGAATGCAGACTGTTTTTCAAAGTACCTGCACCATTTTACAATCTTACCAGCAGTGAATGATAGTTCCAGTTTTTCCACATTCTTGTCAACACTTAGTATTGTCTGTCTTTTTTATTATAACCAACCTGGTATAAAGTGGCATCACTTTGTGGTTTGATTTGCATTCCATGTTTATTGGCCACTTGTATATCTTCTCTGGAGAAATAGCATGACTGAATTTTGAATGTTCCACTAGACTTTCATCAAGATGAAAAAAAATACATATCTGAGTCTAGACTCTAATTCTATTTTACACATAATCATAAAGTATTCTTAGATGGTTTTAATATATGATGAATTCAAGGAATGCACCCACCATGTAAGTTGCATATCATTTTATACCTTGTGTAAAGCCAGTAGTCGAGGCCACTATCACAGCTGCCCAACCCACGCAGGTTTGCATTAGATTCGAACAGTCGATAATAAAACACAGGAGCCACGAACTGGTGAGCCATCAGCTTTAATGCTAGCTTGCACCCGGCGGGCAAGCAAAAATACACACTGGGCTCCAAAACCCACACATTCAGTGCTCACAAAGCTACTGACTTATCCGAGTTTCCTAAAATCAAAGCTTTCCAGCTCACCAGACTTATTCACCTCTGTTCCCCATCTCCTCCAGCACAAACTCTTAACAAACTGGCTTCTTCTTCATCACTCTGCCATCTTGGCTACTTCTCCACATGGCCTTAATCTGCTCTCCTCTCTAATACTTCAGGAACTCAGGAACCAAGAGAGAGAGAGAGCTCAAGCTCCCAGACTGCCCCAGTTTATAGCCTAGAAAATCCAAACCTTTAATCCAATCTACAGACAAGAAAGTCTCTGATACAAAGCCACCCATCTGAGGCATAATGGGATTCCTCAGGAGAGTGCACCATTCTACATCATCCAATCAGTCAAGGGTGTAGGGAAGAGTTTACTCTTAAACTAAGCCTTAGGCTATAATAACACGGCCTGCCCACAGCCTGTTCCAGAACACACATCAATATCAACAAACTTCCATGTGGGCAGCGCCATCTTTAACAAAGTGAGCATAATATATTTTATCTGCCCAACACCTTGTTTTGTCTGGAAGCTTAGCTAGGTTTATTATCCAGAAAGCATCATCAATGGCAATGTCCTCATGGTATCTGAATTGCTGGTGCAGCATGTATGTCTAGGTCAGTCTACATTTGCTACTGTGACATGTAAATATGTACCCAAAGGAATTTGAAGCTCTTTGAAGAGTTAGTAACACAGGGATCTCATTGAATGATAATAATAAGGGTTGTGTTAAAATATTTTACGTTACTTCTAACATATATTTTAATGTTGTGTAACACTTACCTGTGCTGTACATATTTAAATTATATAATCTGTAATGGTCTGTTGTTCTTCAATTTTACTTTGATTCTGTTCCCAGAAGTCTGTGAAACAACCCTCTTGGTAGTTTTTTCTGATACAGTATTATTTTTCAACCTGCCTATTTCTTCTTTGCCTATCTAAAGATACAATATCCAAAGTCTTATTAAATGCCAAAGATGGGATGTGTTGAGATTTTAAGACAGAAAATATGTTTTGTGTGATACCCCATCCCTGCCTGTCTGATGTCATAATAAAGGGCATTATTCTACACTATAATAACAAATAAGACCCAACTCATTTGTATAAGTGTCAGTTACTCATTTTATTCATTTTCTTCTCTGTAACTTCTCCTCTCTGTTATCCATAATTCAATTATGGTAGTTTCTCTCTTTCTCTTATTATATACAAATAAGTCTGAGCGGGTACTACATATCCTAATTCTAGCTTTTATTTGCATTTCCACTTGCATGTGTGCTCTTTCATTTTCCTGTACAGTGGTACCTTGAGACACGAGCACTTTAAATCACAAGTAATTTAAGAGACAAGCAGTCACTTGCGTGATTTTTTTTGCTTTAAGTCACAAGAGAATATTTGAATCATGAGTGTTAGGCATATGAGTTTGTAAAATTTGTGTTTTTGAGTTTGTTCACTTTTATTGTTAAAAATGGTGCTGGGCAGCCGCCTGTGTGCTTGACCTCAAAGCAGAGCAGTTGATTGCAAATTGAAGATTGTATTCCTGCTTGGGAGGAGCCATTGTTATGCTGATGTTGGCTGGAGGACAGGTTTTGGCACCAGAAAAGTTTTAAAAAGTAGAGAAGAAGAAGGAGAAAGAGAAGAAGCCATGATGGTAGAGTGAGAGCAGAAAGGATGCAGAGTATTGAAGGAGGAACCAAGATGGCAGAGAAAGAGAGAGAAGCCAAGATGGCAGGGTACTGAAAGAGAAGCCACTTTGTGCAGAGAGGAGAACGGAGAAGGTATGCAGATGATGAACCAAAGCTGACTGAGACTGGTGGGGGCCTTTGATTCTAAGAAAAATCAGAGAAGATTCTCCTGGTTGTGGAACCAGAGAATGTGTAAGTGGCTTTGGGAGCCCTGTGTGTATTTACTCATTGGCTGATATGAGTCTTGAATAAAGGAATGGCCCACATTTTTTGGCTCCACTGTTTCTTTACTGTCTGACGAGTCTAATGGGAACCTGCATGTATATGGCCATGACAGCAGCAAGTACTGGCCATACATTTTGCGTAGTTTGCAGCAGGATTCTGATCAGATTGGTATGGAGCTGCCACCACCCTTGAGGGTGGGGTAGAGGACTGATTGTTGTTATGGTTCCTCATGGCTGTCCTTTTGGAAATTGTGGGCTGGCTGATTTTTACAGCCCTGCCGAGGAAACTGGGAGCTCTGTGGAAGAGGCTGCCCAAGGTCTGAAAACTGAGGAGGGGAAGGAGTTGGAATGGCCATGGGAGAAAGAGATGCTGATCCTACAACCAGAGTAAGCACTGGAGAAGGAGGCCAGCCAGGTTCGGGAGTTTCACCTGGAAATAGAGCTATCTCTGGAGAAGGAATTACAGGTTCGTGAGTTGCAGTTTGCCCTGGAAGTTCTAGAGAGCGGGCAACTGAAGGAGCCTAAGCTGGAACTGTGCTGGTGGAGTGGCTCTGAGTCGGTGGGAGCAGGCGTTTCCAGCTCCTCTTCTGAGGATGAGGAGACGGGCTGAAGTTTCCATTCAAAGACTCCAGAAGGTAAAAGCCCAGCAGCAAAGAGTACCTAATAAGTCCCTGGTAAGTTTGCTATGATTATGGGACATAGGAATGGATGGCACATGCTCTCTGGAGCAGAGGTAGAAATGTTGCCATTGCCATTCCCCTTGAGGCAGTGTCTTAAGAGCTGCCAGGATGGCAGGGATGAGGGGGAGGCCTGAAGTCCCATGTACATGGATTGACTCTTGGACTGTGACCAGAGGGGGCACCAGCTTCCTTGTTGGGTGGACATGTGACTTTTGGACAATATGAGAGACCCCAATGGAGTGGGGAACAGGTCTGGTTGAAATTGTATGATGAGTGCTGTTGCTATAATTTGTTCGTGTGATGTGCCTAATATCTTGCACAGGAATGCCTGTGGTGTGAATTGAAGAGTGAGCAAAAGGGGTTAAATGTTGGGCAAATGAGTTTGCAAAATTTTGTGTTTTTTTGAGTTTGCTCATTTTTATTGTTAAAAATGGTACTGGGCAGCTGTCTGTGAAATTGCTAATTACCTTCCTGCTTGGGGAGGGCCATTGTTATGCTAATGTCTCCTCTCTCTCTGCCATCATCTTCACCTGACCTTGAAGATAAATACACTTCATAAACTACTGTATTTTTTGCTCCATAAGATACACTTTTTTTGCCTGACCAGGCGGTGGCGCAGTGGATAGAGCATCAGACTGGGATGCGGAAGACCCAGGTTTGAGACCCTGAGCTCGCCAGCTTGAGCGCAGGCCCATCTGGCTTGAGTAAAAGCTCATCAGCTTGGACCCAAGGTCGCTGGCTCCAGCAAGGGGTTGCTCAGTCTGCTGAAGCCCGCGATCAAGGCACATGTGAGAAAGCAATCAATGAACAACTAAGGTGTCACAATGGCAATGAAAAACTAATGACTGATGCTTCTCACCTCTCTTCGTTCCTGTCTGTCTGTCCCTATCTATCTCTCTCTGTGCCTGTAAAAAAAAAAAAAAATTGGAAAGAAAAAGATACACTTTTTTCCCCTCAAATATGGAGGGGAAAATGCCCATGCATCTTATGGAGTGAATGTTCATTTTTATTAGCTGCTGTGGGGTGCTATGACAGTAAACATATGTAGAAAGAGCACCAGCGGGAGCATAATCATACCTGCCATGGCAACATGAGGAACCCTGGCATCTGCTGACTGATCTCCTGGTTCTGGTTTCCACAGTTGCATGCAATGCAGGAGGGAAGGCGAGCGATGTTGTGTGGGCACATTCATCTGGCATCATGGAGGACACATGTGAGAAACGTGCAGCTTTGGTGGAGGGCTGCATTGCAGCTGCTGGAGCTTTATGTGAATTGCTGACATCACTTGTTGCCAGCCTAATAGCATTTCACTGGCTGGCTGGCAGATAGGGGAGGGGCCAAAGGTGTAAAAAAGTTTGGTCCAACATCCTAGAGGGCTTCTGAAAAAATCTGCCCTATTAGTGCTTGAACAGTTTAGAGCACATATCAGCAAAACCACACACACACACACAAAAAAAAAAAAAAAAAAAAAAAAAAACCTTAAAGAAGTGAAGACTCATCTAGCTGTAATTCCTGGGGTTCTTACCAGTCAGTCACAACCTCTCCACATTTCCATTAACAAACCGTTTCAAGTCTTTATGTGATAAAAGTAGAACAAATGGATGGTTGCTAGTAATCATGATCTGACACCAACTGGACAAATGAAGAGACCCACTATCACTCAAGTTTGTGAATGAGTGAAAACATATGGCAATCAATGAAGAATAAAACTGTGGTATGGGCATTCAAAAAATGTGGTATTAGCAATGCCTTAGATGGCACTGAAGATGGTATCATATATGAAAATAGCAAAGAAAGAGATACCAATGATTGTGAGCAACTGAGCTTCTTAAATTCTGACACTAGCAATGATGAGTTCCTGGGGTTTATGGACAAGTAGAAGAATATTTGAACATCAAAGTCTTTTTCATTTGTTAATAACAGTGCTAATGGTTGTTAATAATGCTGTTGAGTTTACATTGTTAAAATATTATTGTGGTATATTTTATTAAATATTATAACAAACCATTTGGTTCAGAATATTTTTTTTTCTTATTTTCCTCCTTAAAACCCAAGGTATGGGAGAGTGACATCAGAGAAATGGCAGCAAGAAAGATACTCCTCATTTCTCCCCTTGAAATTTCAACAAATTCTGCAACTATATGCAGAGTAAAAATCCCAGACGAACCTGAAATATACACACACCAGATAGACAAAGGTATGATTGCACAAGAAGGCCGGCCAAAGCACAGAAGAAAAAAAGACCAGAGGATCAAGCCTTTCTCTTTCCTCCCGGACCTGAGGGAGGGAGGCATTGTTGGTATAAGCTTTGTCTCAGACCCAGAGGAGCCAGGAGAAAAGGAGAGTCTGGGGGAAAGGAGCTGAGATAGGGGCTATGACCAAGAACAGGGAGCAGGGCCATTTCCTAGCATCTGCTGTACACATGATTGCAGGGCTGGGTGATTACAGGCACAGGGCACGCATAAAGCCAGTGGCATGCTCCCAAGAACTGCGGGCGAATAGCTTGTGGAGATTGTCCCACAGGGCACTGGGGCATGCTTGATCTGCCTGCTCTACCAGCACAATTTAGCCTTGTAGTACCAGATGCACTTGATCTGGGATCTGTGCACCACTGGCTCTGAAGCTTGGGCACTGGCTTGCCAAAGGGAGTTTAGCATGTGTGGGCAGGAAGCCCCTGATCTGTAATCTCTGCCACGACAGCTCCAGAAGCTCGAACATCAGCTTATGGCGCGCAACCCTTGCCCTGTCCAAGGCTGTGCTTCGAGTGCTTAGAGTGGTATCGGAGAAGGGACTGGACTGTGTGACCCCAGCCTCCTGGCTCCTCATTGCTCCCCTTGCTGTGAAAACAGCAGTGGTGGCAGACCCCTCTCCACTAGGTCTCCAGGTTGCTCTCTCCTGTGAGAGGCAGGAGCACTCGGATACTAGATCCCCTGCTCTGTTGGGAAGTGAGAAAGGGCCCTGGAGGACTCCTGGTCGGCCATTGCCAGTGCCATAAAATTGCAAAACCCTAACAACAAGCCCCTCCTACCAATGCGATGACCCTGCCTGCATCATTCCAAAGGTAACAGCTAAACCTTAGCAGAACACCCAAGAATCTCACAGAGGCAAATCTTGTAGTGCAGTGCCCCCTGCCAGAAAAAAGAATAATTATCTCTTATTAGGATTATTAACAATACCTCCTACAAATGCCATCAAGAAAAAAGAAATTAAATATGGATATACACGACAGAGACATAGCTCAGATAGATGATGAAAAATCTTCAAGAAAAAAAATCTCAATTACATGGAAACCTTGGAGCTTAATGACAGAGAATTCAAAATTGAAGCTCTAAAAATATTCGATAAGATACAAGAAAACACTGAAAGGCAATTTAGTGAGCTCAAAAACAACTTAATGAACAAAAGGAGTACTTCACCAAGGAAATTGAAACTATAAGAAAGAACCAAACAGAGATGAAAAACTCAATACACAAACTGAAAAATGAGGTAACAAGTTTAGCCAATAGAACAAGACAAACAGAGGAGAGAATCAGTGACATTGAACACAGGCAACTAGAGATACTACCAAGAGAAGAAGAGAGACTCACGAATTTAAAAAAAATGAGAAAGCCCTATAAGAATTGTCAGACTCCATCAGGAAGAGCAGTATAAGAATAATGGGTATATTAGAAGAGGAAGAGAGGGAAAAGGGAATGGAGAACATATTGAAACAAATAATCGATGAGAACTTCCCAAGCCTGTGGAAAAGTTAGAGCCTCAAATCCAAGAAGCAAACAGAACACTGAGTTACCTTAACCAAAACAAACCTACTCCAAGGCACATCTTAATGAAATTATCACAAATCAATGACAAAGAAAGAATTCTCAAGGCAGCTCGGGAGAAGAAGAACATAACATACAAAGGAAGGCCTATTAGTTTATCATCAGATTTCTCAGCAGAAACTACAAACCAGAAGAGAGTGAACTTCAAATATGAAGGGGAAATGAAAACATTTACAGACATACAGAAGCTGAGGGAATTTATCTCTAGTAAACCCCCACTACAGGAAGTACTAAAGGGGGTTATCTGACCAGATACAAAGAACAAAACAAGACAAAATTACAAGTAAAGAATTTTAACAAAACCACAATAAAAACAAAGATAATCTGTGACAATAACATAAAAGGGGAGAAGATAAAGATCAGCAGTAACAAAGAAGGAGGGAGTGCAGAAGCACGCATGAGATAATGGACTCTAATAAATATGATAATTTTTATTTTAATAACATAATGGTAACCACACCTGAAAATGCCACTACTGAAACACATAGCTTAAAAAAAGAAGAAACAGAAGATAGAAGTATGGAATACTACCAAACAAAAACAAATGACAGAAAAAAAACAAACAAGACACAAAGTTATCAGAAAGCAAAATATAAAATAGCAATAAGAAATCCTCAAGTGTCAATAATTGCACTAAATATAAATGGATTGAACTCACCAATAAAGAGGCACAGAGTAGCAGATTGAATCAAGAAGCAAAATCCAATAGTATGCTGCCTTCAAGAGACACATCTAAGCTACAAGGATAAAAATAGATTCAAAGTGAAAGGTTGAAAAACAATTCTCCAAGCAAATAATATCCAAAGAAGAGCAGGAGTAGCTATACTCATATCTGACAATGCTGACTACAAGACAACAAAGGTAACAAGAGACAAGGATGGACATTTTATAATGATAAAGGAGACATTGTATCAAGAAGACATAACACTCCTTAATATTTATGCACCAAACCAAGGAGCACCAAAATATATAAGACAACTACTAACTGATCTAAAAGTGCAAACCAAAAAAAATATAATCATACTGGAGACTTCAATAACACCATTGATGGCTTTAGATTGTTCATCCAAACAGAAAATCAATAAAGAAATATTGGCCTTAAATGAAACACTAGAACAAATGGACATAATAGACATTTACAGGAGATTTCATCCCAAAATGTCAGAGTATACATTTTTCTTTACTGTACATAAAACATTCTCAAGAATAAACCTATATGCTGGGTCACAAAACTAACACCAACAAATTCAGAAAGACTGAAATTATGCCAAGCATATTCTCTGACCATAAGGCTTTGAAACTAGAAGTAAACTGCCAAAAAGAAGTAAATACATTCACAAAAATGTGCAAATTAAACAACATACTTCTAAAAAATGCATGGGTCAAAGAAGAAATAAAAGAAGAGATAAAATAATATATACATACAAATGAAAATGACAACACAACATATCAGAATCTCTGGGATGCAGCAAAAGCAGTAATAAGAGGGAAGTTCATATCACTACAGGCCTATATGAAAAAGCAAGAGAGAACCCAAGTAAATACCCAAACATCACATCTTAAGGAACTAGAAAAACAAGAACAAAGGCAAACAAAAATCAGCAGAAGAAAGGAAATAATAAAAATTAGAGCAGAAATAAATGAAATAGAGAACAGAAAAACTATATAAAAATTAATGAAACAAAAAGCTGGTTCTTTGAAAAGATCAATAAAATTGACAAACCGCTGCCAAGACTCACTAAGAAAAAAAGAGAAAAGACTCATATAAACAAAATCCAAAATGAAAGAGTAGAAATTACCACAGATATCATAGCTATACAAAGGATTATTGCAGAATACTGTGAAAAATTATATGCCACCAAATTCAACAATATTAGAAGAAATGGATAAATTCCTAGAACAATACGATCTTCCTAGACTGAATCACAAAGAAATAGAAAGCCTAAACAGACCGATAAGCAGGGAGGAAATAGAAACAACTATCAAAAACCTACACAAAAATAAAAGTCCAGGGCCAGATCGATATACTAGTGAATTCTACCAAACATTCAAAGAAGAATTGGTTCCTATCCCTCTCAAAAACTTCCAAAAAATTGAAGAAGAAGCAATACTTCCAAACATATTTTAGGGAGCCAACATAACCCTCATACCAAAACCTGGTAAAGATAACACACAAAAAAAGAAAACTACAGACCAATATCTCTAGTGAATACAGATGCAAAAATCCTAAACAAAATACTAGCAAATAGGATACAACAACACATCAAAAAAATAATTCATCGTGATCAAGTGGGATTCATCCCACAAACATAAGGATGGTTCAACATACGTAAAACGATTAACATAATACACCATATCAACAAAACAAAGAACAAAAATCGCCTGACCAGGTAGTGGTGCAGTGGATAGAGCGTCGGACTGGAATGTGGAAAACCCAGGTTCGAGATCCCGAGCTCGCCAGCTTGAGCGCGGGCCCATCTGGCTTGAGCAAAAGCTCGTCAGCTTGGACCCAAGGTTGCTAGCTCCAGCAAGGGGTTGCTCAGTCTGCTGAAGGCCCGCAGTAAAGGCACATGTGAGAAAGCAATCAATGAACAACTAAAGTGTCGCAATGGCAACGAAAAACTAATGATTGATGCTTCTCACCTCTCTCCGTTCCTGTCTGTCTGTCCCTATCTATCCCTCTCTTTGACTCTCTCTCTGTCTCTGTAAAAAAAAAAAAAAAAAAGAACAAAAACCATATGATCCTATCAATAGATGCAGGAAAGGCTTTTGATAAAATAAAACATCGTTTTATGTTTGAAACACTCAACAAAATTGGTATAGAAGGAAAATACTTCAGCATAATAAAGGTCATTTATGACAAACCATTAGCTAACATCATACCGAATGGTAAAAATCTGAAAACTTTTCCTCTAAAATCAGGAACAAGACAAGGCTGTCCACTCTCTCCACTCCTACTCAATATAGTGCTGGAAGTTCTAGCCAGAGCAATCAGACAAGAGAAAGAAACAAAAGGCATTCATATTGGGAAAGAAGAAGTAAAGGTATCACTTTTTGCAGATGACATGATCCTGTATATAGAAAACCCCAAAGGCTCCACAGAAAAGCTACTAGAAACAATAAACCAATACAGTAAGGTCGCAGGATACACAATCACTATACAGAAATCTATTGCTTTCCTATATGCCAACAATGAAACCTCAGAGAAAGAACTCAAAAAAATAATCCCTTTTACAGTAGCAATAAAAAATAAAATACTTAAGAATAAACATAATTAAGAATGTAAAGGACCTATATACTGAAAACTACAAAGCATTATTAAAGGAAATTGAAAAAGACACAATGAAATGGAAAAATATTCCTAGTTCATGTATAGGAAAAATAAATATAGTTAAAATGGCCATATTACCCAAAGCAATATACATCTTTAATGCAATTCCTATCAAAATTCCAATGTCATTTTTTAAATAAATGGAGCAAAAAATCATTAGGTTTATATGTAACCATAAAAAACCTCAAATGACCAAAGTCATTCTAAGGGAAAAAAAAATTAAGCTGGAGGCATTACAATAACTGACTTCAAACTATACTACAGAGCCACAATAATCAAAACAGCCTGGTGCTGGCAGAAAAACAGACACACAGACCAATGGAACAGAATAGAAAGCCCAGATATAAAACCATATATATATGGTAAAATCATCTTTGATAAAGGAGCCAAAAACACACACTGGAGAAAGAAAGCTTCTTCAATAAATGATGCTGGAAACATTGGAAAGCCACATGCAAAAAAATGAAACTTGACTACAGTTTATCTCCTTGCACAAAAATTAATTCAAAATGGATCAAAGACCTAAATATAAGATCTGAAATAATAAATTACATAGAAGAAAACATAGGTACTAAACTCATGGACCTTGGCCGTAGAGAACATTTTATAAATTTGACCCCAAGGGCAAGAGAAGAAAAGGCAAAAATAAATGAACGGGACTACATCAAACTAAGAAGCTTCTGCACAGCAAAAGAAACTATCAACGAAACAAATAGACAACTAAATGGGAGATAATATTTTCAAACAAAGGCTCAGATAAGGGGCTAATATCCAAAATATATAAAGAACTCACAACAACAGCAACAAAAAAACAAACAATCCAATAAAAAAAAATGGGAAGAGGACATGAACAGACACTTCTCCCAAGAAGAAATACAAATGGCCAACAGATAATATGAAAAAATGCTCATTCATCACTAGCTATTTGAGAAATGCAAATCAAAACTATAATGAGATACCATCTCACACTTGTTAGATTAGCTATTATCAATAAGGCAGGTAATAAGTGTTGGAGAGGCTGTGGAGAAAAAGGAACCCTCATTCACCATTGGTGGGAATGTAAATTAGCACAACCATTATGGAAAAAAGTATGGTGGTTTCTCAAAAAATTAAGAATAGAACTACCATATGACTCAGAAATCCCTCTACTGAGTACATACCCCCCAAACTTGAAAACATGGGTATGTAAAGACACATGTAGCCCCATGTTCATTGCAGCATTGTTCATGGTGTCCAAGACATAGAAACAGCCGAAATGTCCTTCAATAGAGGATCGGATAAAGAAGAAGTGGTACATATATACAATGGAATAGTATTCGGCCATAAGAAATGATGACATAGGAGATCATTTACAACAACATGATGGACCTTGATAACATTATACTGAGTGAAATAAGTAAATCAGAAAAAGCTAAGAACTGTATGATTCCATACATAGGTGGGACACAAAATTGAGACTCGTGGACATAAATAAAAGTGCAGTGGTTACCAAGGGGAAGGGAAGGGTGGAGAGGGAGGTGGATGGAAGGAAGGGGAGGGGCTTAAAGAGAAACAAAATATAGGGTGACAGAAGATGATTTGACTTTGGGTGATGAGTATACAGCATAATTGACCGTCCAAATGATGTGGAGATATTTTCTCTAAATCTATGTACTTTGGTTGACCAATATCACCCTGTTAAATTTAATTGTCTAAATAAAACAAACAGGCAAAAGAAACCCTAGGTGCGACTTATGGTCAGGTGTGTCTTATGGAGCAAAAAATACAGTAGTTTATTTCTTTACATTCTCTCTCATTATGTGTGTGTATATGTATGTATGTATTTTTTATTTATAAAGTATATTTTCTTATTTAAAAACATATAAAACAAAAAATCCATGGGGTCTTAGGGGGTCGGAACAGATTAATTGCATTCCCATTAATTTAAATCGGGAAATTCAATTTGACACACGAGCAAATTGAGTCACAAGCTCAACCATGAAATTAATTAAACTTGTGTGTCAAGGTACCATTGTATTTCTTGTACAGATGAGTCTTTTACTTCTATTAAATTCAAAAGTTTTTGTTATTACCAGATGCCAGCATCTGACCCCTTCATTATATCTTTCAGTCTAGACATGTCCAGGCATTTAGACATTGAAAATTTTATTTTACAATAAATTACTTTTCCATTATTTCTCTTTAATAGTAGGCTTATGCCATCATATTGATTTTCGGGAATTATATGTAAAGATCATCTATGACTTTCATTTCAGGATAATAAAGGCAACATTACAAACCATTAGCTATGAACATGGGACACTAGATCTGAGACAGCTGAGAACCATGGCTATAGGTCATGTCCATATTTACTGCAGGACAGCAAGCTTCATGGCCTGGTTCTCACAGGAGGAGGGGGTATCGTCTCTAAACTATGGCAGGTGCAATGATCTCAGTCAAGTAGGGTGGTTCTTGATAAAGTAAAGGAATTAGATAATCATCTCTAAGCCAAGCCTGGTTTCAAGATTTAAAAAGTTAAATAACTTCCCTCTCAAGAGTCAAGCTCCAAATGTAGATGCTAAAGCTCATAACTTAAGGGACAAATTAAAATGTGTTATTTTAATTATTGCTAACTATAAATGTTTTAAGCAGGGTCAGGGGGTAATATAATTGTGTTTGGGTTCTACATACTCCAGCTATTGTGCAGATAATTTGCAAAGACATGAAACAAAATGGAGTGGCTTAATAATTTTAAGAATCTAATTTCTTTATGTTCTAACTTTATGTGTATTGATTAGCTTTAAGCAGCATTGTTGCTCAGCTGTGGTCTGGGTCTCTGCAGCTTCTAGCTAACAAAGGCAGGTCTTGGAATGTGCATCTGCATTAACAGGAAAATATGGAGGCTATATGCATTTCTGCTTTTTCAAATGAAATCTTTACATTTTATTTCAGTTTCAATATGTGATTTGATGAAATTGACTTAAATTCAATATCAAGACATCTCCTATAATTAACACATGATATTATAGCAACAAGTGTCACACTGGTGAAGGAACAAGATGGCTGCAGAGTATGTGGAAGTTACACACACCTCCTCCCTACACCAAACTAGATTTATAGCTAAATTATAAAGCAATCAACCCGAATGGCCAATTGAAGGACAGTGGGGCAGAATATTATATCCAAGGATTTATGGAAGAAGCTATACAGAGACTGGTAAGAAGGGCGGAGACACGGGGAAGGCCGGTTCCTGCACCCAGGTGCAGGGGCTGAGAAGCCAGAGGGATATCTCAGTGGCACACATCTTCCCTGAGGAGCATGGGGTTTCAAGCCCATGCCACGGTCCCCAAACCAGAGCACAGAGGAGCCTGTAAAGCACCTACCAGCAAAAATCAGCAGTGGATGCTATCTGCTGCAAAGAAGGAGTCTGCTAGAATCCCAGGTGCCCTCATAAAGGGCCAACGCACAGGAGCTTGTTCTCAGGCACTCACCCAGGGCCCTGGTAGAGGAAAGGTGATTCAGGGCATACAGAAGCCATAAGATCTGGGTGGCATGGCAACAGAGAGAGATTTGGAAGGTCACCTACTGAGATCCTGGCCCTGAGTCAACATCCCACAAAGCCTTCAGGCACTATCTTTCAGGGTCAGGCTCTATTGTTCTTACATCACCAGCAGGGGGAGTGCACTAACATGGTCCTCCAAATACTGGTGACAGCACCCTGCCAAGCTCTAGTGCAGAAAAAAGGACAGTTTACTGGACCCAATAGGGATCTGAGGTGCACTCTTTTTCCGGAGAAACTATAAGCAGACTATCAGTCGGTCACTGAATTGTGTGGCTTCAAAACATGGGTCAATCTATCTCCCCTCTGATGCGTTAGGTAGACATGACCCCAAATGGAAGCCTCCCATGTCAGGATCATTGGTGATGGGGCCATAGGACCACAATGGTATAAAACTACAAATCAACTACAATAAAAACATCTGTAAAACACTCAGACACATGGAGTCTATGTAGCATGTTCTTCAACGATGAATGAGTTAACAATGAGATTACGAAGAAACCAAAAGCTACCTGGGAACAAACGAAAATAAATACACAACCACCCCAAACCTGTGGGACACAGCAAAGGCAGTCCTAAGAGAGACGTTCATAGCATTCCAGGCCTACCTCAAAAATAATCATCTCAGATAAACAATCTAACCCCACACCTAAAACAACTAGAAAAAGAACAACAAACAAAGCACAGAGTAAGTAGAAGGAAGGAAATAATAAAGATCAGAGTGGAAATAAATGACATAGAGACTAAAACATATATAAATGATAAATAAAACCCAGAATTGATTCTTTGAAAAAATAAACGAGATCGAGGGATCTTAATCAGACCTATCAAGAAAAAAAGAGAGATGACCCAAGAAATAATATCAGAAATCAAAAAGAAGTAACAGCTGACACCACAGAAATACAAAGGGTTGTAAGAAAATACTATGAACAATTCTATGCCAACAAATAGGACAACCTGGACCAAAAGGATAGATTCCTAAAACATACACTTTTGTAAACTGAATTAGAAAGAATCAGAAAACCTGAATAAACCAATTACAATGAATGAAATCAAATAAGTAATCAAAAAATTCCCAGCAAACAAAAGTCCTGGACTGGATGCTTCACAGGTAAACTTTACCAAACATTCAAAGAATTAACATCTATCCTCTTCAAACTGTTCTAAAATTCAAGAGGAAGGAAGACTTCCAAGCTCTTTTACAAGGCAAACATTGTCCTAATTCCAAAACCAGATAAAGACACTACAAAAAGAAGAAAATTATAGGTTAATATTTCTGATCAATATAGATGCTAAAATCCTCAACAAAATATTAGCAAACTGAGTCTAGCAATACATTAAAAAGATCATACACCATGATCAAGTGGAATTTATCCCAGGAATGCTAGGCTGGTACAATATTTATAAATCAATAAACATGATACATCACATAAACAAAATGAAGGATAAAAATTACATAATCATATCAATAGATGCAGGAAAAAACATTTGATAAAGTCCAGCACCCATTTATGATAAAAACTCTCAGCAAAGTGGAAATAGACCATTCCTCAACATAATGAAGACCATATATGACAAAGTTATATCCACCATCCTTATCTATGAGAAAAACTAAAATCTTTCCCCAAAGATCAGGAACAAGACAAAAATGTCCACTTTCACCACTGTTATGCAACATAGACTGGAAGTTCTAGCCACAGAAGTTGGACAAGAAGAATATATAACAGGCAACTCATTTGGAAAGAAGGAAGTGAAATTGTTATTATTCACAAATGGCACGATATTGTACATAAAAAAACCTTAAAGACTCTACAAAAAAAACCCCACTATATCTAGTAATTGAATTCAGCAAAGTAGCAGGATACAAAATTAATATTCAGAAGTCAGTAGCATTATTACAAGACAGAAATTAAGAAAACAATCCCATTTACCATTGCAACAAAAATTTTTAAGAAAGGTACCTAAGAATAAACTTAACCAAGGATATAAAACACCTGGACTTGGAAAATTATAAGACACTGAAGAAAGAAATCAAAGGGGATACAAATAAGTGGAAGCATATACTAAGTTTATAGAAGAATTAACATCATTAAAATGTCCTTACTACCCAAAGCAATATATAGTTTCAATGCAATTTCTATTAAAATACCAATGGCATATTTCACAGATATAGAACAAATATTCCACTAATTTTTATGGAACCAAAAAGGACCCCAAATAGGTTTAGCAATATTAAGAAGTAGAAAAAAATTGGAAGTATCACACAATCTGATATCAAATTACACTACAAGGCCATTGAAATCAAAACAGATTGAAATTGGCAGAAGAACAGGCATTTAGATCAATAGAACAGAGCCCAGAAATAAACCCACACCTTTATGGTTAATTAATATTTGACAAAGGAGGCAAGAGCATACAATGAAGTAAATACAGTCTCTTCAATAAACGGTGCTGGAGAAATTGGACAGATACATGCGAAAAATGAAACTAGACTACCAACTTACACCATACACAGAAATAAACTCAAAATAGATCAAAGACTTAAATATAAGTCACAAAACCATAAAAATCCCAGAAGTAAATGTAATCAGTAAAATCTCAGACACTTTCATACCAATATTTTTGCTAATTTATCTCTTCAGGCAAGGGAAGCAAAGGAAAAAAAAAAAATGGGACTATATAAAACTAAAGTGTTTGCACAGCAAAAGCCACTATCAACAAAATAAAAAGGGAATCCACTGGATGGTAGAACATATTCACCAATGATACATTTGATAAGAGGTTAATTTTCAAAATATATAAAGAACTTATACAACTCAACACCTGGGAGATAAACAATTTAATTAAAAATGAACAAAGGACCTGAATAGACAGTTCTCCAAAGAGGACATACATATGGTCAATAGGCATATGGAAAAATTCTCAACATCACTACTCATCAGAGAAATGCAAATTAAAACCACAAGAAGATATCACCTCACACCTGTTAGAATAGCTGTCATCAATAAATCAACAAACAACAAGTGCTGGCGAGGGTGTGGAGAAAAAGGAGCCCCTGTGTATTGTTGGTGGGAAAACAGATTGGTGCAACCACTATGGAAAGTGGTTTAGAGTTTCCTCAAAAAATTAAAAATAAATTGCCTTTTGACCCAGCAATCCAGCTTCTGAGAATATACCCTAAGAAACTCGAAACACTAATTTGAAAGAATATGTGCAGCCCTATGTTCATTGCTGTATTTCTACAACAGCCAAGGTCTGGAAACAGCCCAAGTGCCCATCAGTAGATGAGTGGATAAAAAAGCTGTGGTACACATACACAATGGAATACTACTCAGTCACAAAAATGAAGGAACTCTTACCCTCTGTGACAGCATGGATGGACCTGGAGATTATTATGCTAAGTAAAATAAACCAGTCACAGAAAGACAAGTACCATATGATCTCACTCATATGTAGAATCTAATGAAGAAAATAAACTGACAAGAAAAACAGAAACAGAAGCTTGGATACACGGAACAGACTGACAGCTGTCAGAGGGGAAGAAGAAGAGAGACTGGATAAAAGAAGGTGAAAGGATTGATAAAAAACCATGTATATAACACATAGACACAGTCAACAGCATGATGATAGCAGAGGAAAAGGGGGCTGGGGGCGTGGAGGTGGGCAAAGTGGAGAAAATGGGACAGAAGGAGACTTTGGGAAGATGGATGCACAATGCAGCATGCCAATGATGTTTTATTGAGTTGTATGCTCGTAACCTGCACCCCAATAAATTTAATTTTAAAAATAAAGTCAAATCTATTTTTTAAAAGAGTCACATTGGTGCATGTGAACTGTTTAATGAACATTGTGTTATTGATCCAGCCACCAATATATATCTATGACATTCCAGACTGGAGAGAAAGAAAGAGTCATCAACTGCCCCCAATTATTTTGGAGAGCAAATGGGTATAAACTGTATTGGATGGAATACCTAAGTCAAAATGATCATGGAGAAGACATTGCTGAGAAAGATCATAGAATCTTTTTATGGCAAATATTCATTAATAAAACTATGTATCTCTTTATTAGGCATAAAGCAAGAGAAGGCTGCATGAACTAGATTTCTTTGTCTTTTTCAGACAGAAGGTTCTGTGATTCATTGACAATCATAAGTGAAATAAAATGAGGTTTGTAAATGATCCGATGTCATCATTTCTTATGGCTGAGTAGTATTCCATAGTATATATGTACCATAGCTTTTTAATCCACTCGTCCTCTGACGGACACTTGGTCTGTTTCCAGATCTTCGCTATTGTGAACAATGCTGCCACGAACATGGGGGTGCATTTCTTCTTTTCGAACAGTGCAAAATGGATGGACCTTGATAACATTATACGGAGTGAAATAAAAAAAAAACTGAGAACAGCATGATTGCATACATAGGTGGGACATAAAAGTGAGACTATGAGACATGGACAAGAGAGTGGTGGTTACGGGGTGGGGGGAGGGAGGGAAGGGTGGGATAGGGAGGAGGGGAGGGGCACAGGGAAAACCAGATAGAAAGTGACAGAGGACAATTTGACTTTGGGTGATGGGTATGCAACATAATTGAATGATAAGATAACCTGGAGATGTTTTATTTGAACATATGTACCCTGACTTATTGGTGTCACCCCATTAAAATTAATTTTATAAAATGAGGGTTGGGGGGGTCACTTGCTGGCTAATTCCTTGATTGAAATTGCTGGTGTACTCAGCGTACCTTAGGAACACATGCTTTCTGTTTCTTTTCTCTTGTTTGCCCAGTCATTTCTTAGTAAAATGCAGACTCTTTATGAAATATGGCGAGTTCTTATCATATGCCTTCAGCAATCCTCCTGCTTACTGTATTAGTTTTTGAAGGCTGCCAAACAAATACCACGTACTGACTGGCTTCATCAATAGAAATGTATTGTCTCTGTTCTGGAGGCTGGAAGTCCAAGATCAAGGTGTCAGTAGGACCATGTACCCTTTGAAGTCACTAGAAGAGGATCTGTTTCAGGCCTTTCTCTGAGCATCTAGTAGTTCTTTGGCATATGTTCTATGTAAAGAGGAAATTCGGGTGTCTGTGCCCGAATTTCCTCTTTACATAGAACAGCAGTCATACTGGATCAGGGATCTACCCTCCTCCAGTGAGACCTCATCTTAACCAGTTTAGTCCACAGCAATCCCAATTCCAGATAAGGTCACATCCTGAAGTACCAGGGGTTAGGATTTCAACACATATATATTGGTGGGGCAGGGGGACACAATTCAGCTCATACCATTCACTGTTTTGCTTACAGCAACATGTTTTGTCTATGGAATTACAGCGGTGGGAAAGGAAGTCAAATCGCAGTTTTGAATAGTGCTGTGGCAACCACAACTTCCAGTTTCAATTTCTAAGGCCTCCTACTTAATTTTCTTGTTGATTTTTGAGGAGGACAGATCCCAGGAGTCTCGGACAAGTCTAACTGCTCATAAACTGCTCTGAGTGTTTTCTGTGAGAGACAATAGCAATAGAGATACAATTAGCCTGGCATAAAAAATTTTGTGGAATTATCAGCAAAACTTCAAAGTGTCAAGAGATTGCTACTTCTAGGTGAGATCATATAAAACAGTGATGATATGTACTGCCTCTCAGCTTCCTGCTGCTGTTTTCCTCAAGTTTAAGAATCTTCAGTTCTGGCTGGGTGACTCAGTGGATAAAGTGTTAACCCACCGCACCAGAGTTGGTGGGTTCTACCCCCTATCAAGGCACATACTAGAAACAATCAATGAGTGCACAACTAAATGTCTGTTCTCTTCTCTCCCTTCCCTTACCCTCCCCTTCAGCCTCCCTCAGACAATCACTGTGTGCCAATGTCTTTCTCAGAAAAACCCTCTGGGATCCTGCAGAGCTGCTGCTGGGCCTGCCAGTCCTGCTGTTTGGCCCATTCTGCCACTGCCACTCAGGATTCATTAGCATGAGTTTACCTGCTAGGTCTGGATTTCCTCCACATCAAGCTCTTTAAGATGTCATATTTGATGACAATTTGCAAAACTGATGAATTTTATCCATGATAATATGATTGTGGGAGACAGAAAAAGGAACTTTCCATCTGTTCTAAGTAAACCTGTGTTTAAAAAAATAATAAAAGAGAAGAAGAACTTCTGACATAATGGCAGTTGCCTCTTGTATAATTCAGCACAGTGGTTTTCACTGGGATTCTCAGGCAGGGATGGCTACATAATTGGCAGGGTCCAGTACAAAATGAATATGCTGGGCCCCAGGCCACAGGGCACAGTCAACCCCCAAAGGATAGCCACCTCCACACCAATATGTACTCACCCCCTGAACTGGGGATGTTCAAGAGGGCTCCTCAGTGTCACCTGACAAATGGGCCATGGTGCTGCCTCTGACCCTCCTGACACCTGAACCCAGGCTGCCACCGGAGCAATAGGGGACAATAGAATGCAGGCTTCGCCCTCTGCTGAGGAGACTTGGGTGCTGCATCAGGCAGATGGTGGCAGTGGTCAGGGGATAAGAGTTGGGAGGAGGAGGAGGCTGGGTGAGACAGACAGCAGGCAGCCAAGGGCCTGCCTAGAGGGTGTTGGGGGAGGTAGGGAGCTGTGGGCAGTACTGCATGTGGGCCATGACTACAAGTCCCCTGCGCATGCTCCATTGTCCCATCAGACCTCACTTACAAAACGCAACTTCAAAGATAAAATGATTGTTTCAAGACAGCAACCACAGAGCATTACACCCCAAGTTCAGTGGCTCCATAGAAGAGGGAGCAATATTTTCACGCAACTAGATCTTTGTTTTGGTCCGTCAATCACATGGCATCAGAAGGACACCAAGACATAGTGCAAACAGTGTAGGATGTGGAACAAGAAGGTCCAAATTTGTGTCCTGAGTTTCTAAATTGCTAACTAAATGATATCATTAAACTTTTTAAAACTATGCTTTTATCGTTTATGATGATATCATATAAGGTAGTATTCTGTAAGGGTTATATTAAACCAGGTTAGTTGGGGGCAGAGACTATAAGCTAGCCACCAAAATCCACCCACTCCATCTTTGGATACACAGCCAGACTAATTTTCTGGTCTCTCTTACAGGTAGGTGGAGCCATATGACTGAGTTCTCTCCAGCAGAATGTGAGAAGTGACAGGTGCTCCTCCCAGGTCAGGAGCAGAGAAACCTCTGCAGCTGCTTCTCTGTACCCTTTGCTTTCCATAGGCTGGTTGTAAATGATGATGAAGTACTAGAAATGGGGATTCTTAACCTGAGGCACCTGGAGCTCCAAGGATCTATGGGTAGAATTCAAGAAGTCTGTAGCTTAGATGAGGAAAATCTTTAAATCTTTATTTTCACTAACCTCCATTTGAGATGTTGCATTTTATTTTATTATTGATGTAGGCTACAAAGCACAGTACTATGAGCAATAACTGACCCTTTTACCAATGAAAATAACCAATATTTTCATATTTTATTACAGTTGTCACAGATATCTTAAAATGCAATGTCTTCTCATCACTACTTTGATATTATAGGAGTTAGTAGACCTACTGCTGGATCTTATTATTTAATGCATTAATAAAAAGCACACATATTACTATATCACAAATTAGCTCTTATAGCAGTTTTATGTCTATATTTCAACATAATTTTTATTATGGAGTCTTAAATATTTTATTTTATGCATTTGTAAACATTATTCCAAAAAGGAAGTCTAGAGGCTCAACCAGACTGCCTATGTGACTTATGACACAAAAAGTTTAAGACTTGCAGTATGATTATGCTAAGCAGAAAAAAATCAGACACAAAGGCTATTTACTATGGGGCTCCATCTATATGACATTCTGGAAGAGGCTAACTCATGGGGACAGAAATCAGTAGAAGGAAGGAGACTGACTACCAAGAGGCACAAGGGGACTTCTTTGGAGTGATGGGAATGTTCTATATCTCAAATGTGATGGTGGCTACACAACTGTATGTATTGTCAAAACTCATTGAACTGTACACCTAAAAAGGAAGAGTTGTGGTATATGTAAATAAACCTGACTTTTAAAAGCAAAAATCAGCCCTGACCAGCTGGCTCAATGGTAAAGCGTCAGCCAGTGTGTGGATGTCCTGGGTTCGATTCCTAGCCAGGGCACACAGGAGAAGCGCCCATCTGCTTCTGCACCCTTCCTCCTCTCCTTTCTCGCTATCTCTCTCTTCCCCTCCTGCAGCCAAGGCTCCATCGGAGTAAAGTTGGCCCAGGTGCTGAGGATGGCTCCATGGCCTCTGCCTCAGGTGCTAGAATGGCTCAGGTTACAACGGAGCAGTGTCCCAGATAGGCAGAGCATTGCCCCCTGGTGGGCATGCCAGGTGGGTCTCGGTCAGGCACACACGAGTGTCTGTCTTTCTGCCTCCCCGCTTCTTACTTCAGAAAAATACAAAAAATAAAAAGCAAAACCCTGTTAGGGGATAATAGAATCACCAATAAAAGGAGCTTGTGTGATACCACGGAGGAGAGTCACCCAGTGACCTGAACCCAGGGCTGTTATGTCATAAACAAACTTCAGTTGTGCTAGGTCCAGGATTGGATCCATCTGTTACTATAGCTTAACATGTTAAGTAAAACTATTTTGTAAACTGTGAAACATTCAAGGTGACACTGCTGAAGGAGTCTGAGCCATCTTTCTATTTGTTAATGCACTAAAGAATCACCCAGCAGTTGGTGGGACCCAAGTGAAGTGGGTTACCTGCAGCAGGGGCTGTGACCTGGGTACCAGTGGAGTACAAGCCAGAGATCCCATATGAGGGACTGTGCAAAGACGATGTCCTTATTAACATCCTTCAGAGAATCAACAAACACACTCAGAGAGAATCAGCATTTGTTACTCCTACAAAATGCAAATGTATAAGCACCAGTCACGATGCACAGAGTAGTAACTACTACTTCTCTATGAACCATTCTATAAGGAGACTGCAGACTCTGCCTTTCCTATTTGCTTCCTCCCTCCCCACCCCCAGCACCACAGCGAAAGCAATGAGAAAGGAGGTGTGAGGGGAGATGCCTCAGATACTGGACACTGTGTGTCCTCCCCCTACTCTAGGAAGGCAGGACACAGTGCTCCCATCAGAGCCACTAACCAGCTCCCAACCTCCACCACTACCATTACCACCATCATCAGCACCAACAACAACAAACACCATTCCTCTAACCACCATCCTACCCACCACCACTGTCACAATCACCACTACCATTGCCCCAGCCCTACACCTACCAAACCACCACCATCACTACCTGTACCAAAGGTCTTACCTGTATGGGTAAGGGTGTGGGTAGAGGGTTGGGCTAAGTATAAGTTTAATATTTGGAAATAAATAATATTGAGTCTTAAAACATTGTCTAGAAACTATTCTAATAACTACGTGTCTTTAAAGTCATGGAATTGCAATGCAATGTCTCAAAGGAACCCATAACCCAGAAGCAGAGCTTAACTTGAAATGGTAAAACTATTTTTTTACCATCTTTGTCATGCAAGCTCTTTTTATTGGTGACTTTTATCCCCTAGCAGATTTTTGCTTTTAAAAGTCAGATTTAGCCTGCCCATGTGGTGGCACAGTGGATAGAGCGTCGGACTGGGATGCAGAAGACCCAGGTTCGAGACCACGAGTTCGCCAGCTTGAGCGCGAGCCCATCTGGCTTGAGCAAAGAGCTCGCCAGCTTGGACCCAAGGTCGCTGGCTCCAGCAAGGGGATGATCGGTCTACTGAAGGCCCTCAGTCAAGGCACATGTGAGAAAACAATCAATGAACAACTAAGGAGTTGTGAGGGCAACGAAAAACTAATGATAGATGCTTCTCACCTCTCTCCGTTCCTGTCTGTCTGTCCCTATTTATCCCTGTCTCTGACTCTCTCTCTCTCTCTGTCTGTCTGTCCCTGTAAAAAAAAAGAAAAGAAAAAAAAAGTCAGGTTTATTTACATCTACTGCAATTTTCCCTTTTTAGGTGTACATTTCAATGAGTTTTGACAATACATACTGTTGTGTAACCACCATCACATTTGAGATATAGAACATTCCCATCACTCCAAAGAAGTCCCCTGTTCCCCTTTGTAGTGATCCTTTATATTTGTACCCACAATGAATTGAGACCTTTTTATAGAATGAATATAAATGGCCATTCATTGAGCGTTAAGTCTTTTCCAAGCACTAAGTTTGGTGCTTACTTAAATGTACCTCCTCAATAGAATAGGTCCTGTGCCAAAGCAAGCTGATGTATTCTTTCCAACTCCAAAGAAAAAATATTGGTTTGCCAATAGACTATGTTTAAATAAATCTTAATAAGTACACTTATTGGTCAGGCAATCACTAGTATGTCATGAATTAAGAGCATGAGGCAGAAACAAGAGGTCCAATGGATCTCAGAGTTTTGCCAGGAAACTGCCCACCAAGGTATTAACTTGTGGTTAATGAATGTCCACATAACAGAAATCATGGGATATGGAGATTTTTTCTTGCCACATTGTATTTAATTTGTGGATGATCAATATTCATTTGCAAAAAGTGAGGCCATCAATTCGGAGACAGACATCAATACCAAAATCAAAGTCACGACCGGTATTAACACGGTTGAAAAAGCCAGATCCTATGGAGTCAAGCCAGTAAATTTTAGAGAACAAGACAAGACTAGGGAAATCTGCTAGCATTTAAACATACATTCTAATGTCAAATGGTGCTTTGAGAATCACTGTGTTTGGCACTAAAGATGCCACTAATTCTTTTCTGGGTTTTGGTGGTGGTGAGGGTGATGGTAGTTTTGGTTTCTTTTGATTTTTGTTTCTGGCTAGCCAAAGCTTCACCATGAAATGATTCACCAAAACAGAAACTGAAAACACAAAATTAAGGATAAATTTTTCATAACACTGGAGAACAAAATTTTTGTTGCATCTACAAAAACACTTGTTCTTACCTAATTCGAGTGTGCTGATATCAAATCTGACATTAGTTTTTCTCTGTAAGCTACAGTTCTTTTGCAATGAAAGATTTTAGGTTTTCATCTTATTGTAAAATTTTCAACATTTAATTTAACATAATGAAGTAGAATGTCTTCTTGGGCATCATCTTTGTGAAAATATAATAACTTATATAATGCAGTAAATACACTAATACACTAAAAGATATAATTGCATCAGAATTTGTCTACAATTTCAAAATAGAATATATTCAAACACTTATTTTAATCATAAAATTTGCATAAAACTTATTTAAATTATATTCAGGCAAAAATTTATGTTTGTAGTTCTTGCTTTTGTGTATTTGTTGAGGACAATCTTGTTTGATGCTCCAGCAGTAGTTTGCTCATCACTAACAGCTCTAAGATTTTCGGGAAACTTATCAAGGTGGCTGTTCAGGAAGTGAATCTTAATACTCATGTTACATCCAATGTTGCGGAAAGCCAACAGCATCCTTTGAACCAAAAGTTCATAGTTTTCTGCTTTTTTTGTTTCCAAGGAAGTTCTTTGTAACTGCCACAAAAGACTGCCATGCTGCTTTCTCCTCCTTATTCATTTTCCTGGCAAATTCTTCATCACGTATGAGGGTTCGAATTTGAGGTTTATCAAATACACCTGCTTTTATCTTCTCAAAAGACAAGGCAGGAAAAGCAGAAATAACATGTTGAAAGCATTCACTTTCTCTATTCAAAGCCTGAACAAACTGCTTCATTAAGCCAAGTTTGATATTAAGTGGGGGGAAAATGATCCTGTCTCGATTAACTACAGGTTCATTCACAATATTTTGCATCCCTACTTCCAGAGCTTCAAGTTTTGGCCACTCCTTCTGTGTCCAGTGTTTCTCTCAAGCTCAGCTGTCCCACAAACACAGAAAGCAAGGATACTTTGTATAATCTCTCTGTTGTCCTAGCAGGAAATTTACCATTTTAAGATCCATACAAATGATCCAGTTATGCTCCTCATACTTCAGAAAGCCAAGGACAACTTTTATGTCATTATAATATTCTCACAGATGAGTTGAATAACCAATTGGAACTGCTGCATAAACATTACCATTGTGTAAGAGAACACACTTCAGACTCCATTTAAAGCTGTCAAGAAATAGCCACCATTCTGTTGGACGGTAAGTGGTAACACCTAGCTAGCTGAGAAGACTACTGATATCATGACAGTAAACAAAGTGTTTGTCTTCGGAAAAAAAAGTCCACAAAAATTTGTTCACACTTCCTGAAATGGGATATTTTAGTTGACCAGTGAAGTACATTCTTTTCTTGAAGCCTGGAGGCTAAGAACTCAGCTGCTTTCTTTGATATGCCCAAATCTTTTACTAAGTCATTCAATTTAGTTGGCTAAACTGCTGAGGAGTTAATGACTGCTTGGCATCAGAAGAAGACCCTTCAGATTCTACAACCATTTCCTCATGCATTTTATTAAAATACACTTGATCACCATGTTCACTTTCTTCATCCTTAGAAGAAATAAAACCATTGAAAACTGGAACCAGGAGTGACTCAGAGTGTAGGATAGATCGTATTGCTGAAGGAATATTAGAATATGCAATTATATGCCGTTTTTTCTTGCCAATGACCTTTGTGTGGATCAGACAGGAATAACAGTCACTGCTGTGGTCCTTAGGTTCACGCCAAACCATGGGAATACCAAAAAGCATTCCTTTGCATTTTCCTTTTGTCCAATCACGAAGCATTTCCTCACAATTATGACAGACAATATGAGGAGCCCAATTCTTGTCTTGATCGACAAGGGGAACTTGAAAATAGGCAATATATGCACATGTCACGAATGATGAAATATTGCGCCTTTGTCGTTGAAGTGTGTAACAGCCACATATATAACAGAAGATGTCAGGACTATTCTTACATTTACGACTACTCGAAGAAGCCATGATTCAATCTTAAAACAAAATAAGGGGGTGTTTTTATCGATAATAAATTTTTTCATTTAAAAACAACTACCATTATGTAAAAGTAATGTTTGTAAAACGTTAATTGCCTTGTGGTTATGTTCAATCCAAGAGTCATTGCCCTTTAACTCCAATTTAAAAACCAATGCATGTCATTAACTGTAACAAAAAGAAATTAAAATTGCATAAGACCTAAAGCATGCACCAAAAAATGGATTACTGATTTGGAATCAGCAATGCAGATATATATAGAAAAGGTTCTAAAACCTCATGCAACAGTAAATGGAAAACAAACTTGTTCCCTAGTGTTTTTATTAAACCCCCTAGAAATAAAAAGGCCCAAATAACATACTTAATCATTGTTATGGGCTGAATTATGTCCCCTCAAAATTCACGTGTTAAAGTCCTTATCCCCTCATACCTGAGAATGTGACTGAATTTGAAGATTGTATCTTTCAAGAGACAATTAAGTTAAAATGAGGTCATTAGGTTGGGCCCTAATCCAATATGATTGGTTTCCTCATAAGAAGAAAAAATTTTGATACAAACACACATAGAGAAAAACCATCTAAAGACACAAGAAAACATTCATCTACAAGAGAAAGAGAGAGGCTTCAGGGGACACCAGTCCTGCCAACCCCTTGACCTTGAATTTGTGGCCTCCAGAACCATGAGAAAATAAATGTCTGTGGTTGAAGCCACCCAGTCTGTGATATTTTGTTATGACAGTCCTCACAGACTAATACATTATTTTCAACTACATATTACTTAAAATTATAGCATTATAGCCTGACCAGGCGGTGGCGCAGTGGATAGAGCATCAGACTGGGATGCGGAGGGACCCAGGTTCGAGACCCCGAGGTTGCCAGCTTGAGCGCGGGCTCATCTGGTTTGAGCAAAAGCTCACCAGCTTGAGTCCAAGGTCACTGCCTTGAGCAAGGGGTTACTTGGTCTGCTGAAGCCCACGGTCAAGGCACATATGGGAAAGCAGTCAATGAACAACTAGGGTGTCAAAACGAAAAGCTAATGATTGATGCTTCTTATCTCTCTGTGTTCCTGTCTGTTTGTCCCTATCTATCCCTCTCTCTGACTCTCTCTGTCTCTGTAAAATAAAATTATAGCATTGTAGAGCTGGAAAGTGCCCAACTGTCCAGTCCAAACCTATCATTTCATGGATAGTAATAATAACAAGTAGTATTGAGCACCCATTGTATGGAACAGTTCCATTCAGACATTTACATCAACCCTGATCCACGTATCAGTTATTATCCCCATTTTTACAGCTTCCCAGAGCCAGTGATTATCAGAAACTGGGATTCAAAGCCAGTTCTGCTTGACACCAAAGTCCTGAACACTTTTTTTTCTTACAAAAGTATTTTTTAATAAATCAATGTATTTCAATGCCCTGCACCCTTGAACCATGCACAGGAAGAGCTTTACCTAAAGCTAACTGTGTCACAGCAGAACTAGAGATGAAATGGAGGTCACTTGACTCCCAGGTCAGCATCCTGCCTCAATTATTATAAACACTGTTTTCAAATACAAAGCTGTATAGAGTTCATGTGCCAGTGCATGGCTGCCTGGGAAAGTTCTGAGACCCCGCTGGAACTCTCAGTCCTGTCTCATGCTCTGCAAATATTTTATAAAATATCAGAGGATTTGAGTACTTTAGAAAATGTGTGAGGCTTCTGCACTAGAAAGAGCTGTGGGAATAGCTGGACATTGACCTGGGGGCAGAGAAGGGGAAGCGCCTATGCAACAAGATTTAGGGTTTAGAACCGTGATGGCGAACCTATGACACACGTGTCAGCACTGACACGCGTAGCCATTTTCGATGACACGCGGCCGCATACCAGAGAAGTATGGGGCCACATGCCGAGAAGGACGTTTCATCCCTGGCTCCTGCACGGCCAGGTGCAGTAGCCGAGGATAAAACATTTGCTGTAGTGTAGACACTCTGTCCCGGAGGTCTGTAGGCCAAAACAACAGAACTCCAGCACAAAGCGTCTAGTTCTGGGACTTACGGTTAGGCTGTTTTTCTCAAAGTGACACACCACCCGAGTTATGCTCGGTGTTTTGGCGAATTTTGACACACCAAGCTCAAAAGATTGCCCATCACTGGTTTAGAACATGAGAAACTGGTTTTCACCATCCATACAGGTTTAGAAGCTGGCACACATCCTAAATGTTCTTCTAGATCAGTGGTCAGCAAACTCATTAGTCATCAGAGTCAAATATCAACAGTACAATGATTGAAATTTCTTTTGAGAGCCAAATTTTTTAAACTTAAACTATATAGGTAGGTACATTCCTTATCAAGGTAGTGCCTGCATGTGGTATTTTGTGGAAGAGCCACATTCAAGGGGCCAAAGAGCCGCATGTGGCTCGCAAGCCTCAGTTTGCCCACCAGGATTCTAGACAATCATCACATAAATAGGAAACTCTGAGGTTGAGGAGGTTTTCTTTTGAAGAAATTGCTTTTCCTCTCTTAGGCCTTGAAAGCTTTTATTTTATTTAGTTTTCTTTTTTAGAAAGAAAGAGAGAAAGGCATGGGGGAGAACTATGAAACATCAACTCATAGCTGCTTGTCGTATGTGCCTTGACTGGACAAGCCTGGGGTTTCGAACTGGCGATCTCAGTATTCCAGGTCGACATCCTTTCTATTTTGTCACCATGGGCCAGGCAGGCCTGTAGAGCTTTTAGGTTGAAGTCCTGTAGTTTATACTCCAGCCTGTTCCTGACATTCTCATGAAAATCAGACTACAAAATTGCACTTTAAAATTCCAAATAAAACCTAGAGATCATCACTGTGATGAGAGATATTCCAAATGGAAGATGCTAAGTTGTAGGCATGAAACCATTTTTGCCGCGTTAGGGGAAATTACCTCTTCTAAGCTGTGTTCATATAAGTACGCCCTATATCAGTGGTTCTCAAAGTGAGGTCCCCAATCTGGCAGGACTAGCATCATCTGGGGTGAGTCTTGTTAGCAATGCAGAGGCTCAAGTCCACTGCAGATATAGTGTGCAACAGGAAACTTGACAAGGTATCTTTTAATAAACCCTTCAGGTAATTTTGATGCATACATGTGTTTTAGAACCACTGCTTCATAATAAACATTTTTAAATTTTTGCAAAAGTCTTTAAATATTGAACTCCAAAATCTTTAAGCAGTAAAATATTTAAAAGGGAATGTTGTCAGAATGATTCAAGCCCATCATTAAATCATGTTCTGTCAAAGATTCGATAACACCTATTGAAGTGATCCCTGTACTTAGACCTCCTGGGTACCAGTCAATACCTAGAGTCAGTGAGCACTAAGAAAAAACAATCTTCCAATTGAAAAACTGGCACTTTCATTTTTTTTCCAAGTTTTGATTTTCTATTCTCTTTTTTAAAATGTCAATCCTATGACAGTAGTCTCCTAAAGTATAACTTAATCCATTTAGCATTTTAAGATCCAAATAAGAAATATACAAAAATGTTAACAATGGTTATCTCCAGGCAGAAGAATTATAGATGAATTTTTATTCTTATCTTTACATATTTGCATTAATATGTTTTCTTTAAAAATATTCAGGTAAGGTTAGATAAGCATAGAAGTTACCGTTAAACCCAAGAGAAATCCATCATTCATAATGACAGTCGCCATATGCAATACTGATAGGTGAAGAAAGACTTTTTAATAAATTGACATAGAATGCATTTTCAGGAAACAAGATTGAAGAGACTTCTTTTTTCTTCCTTTCCTTCTAACATCCCATAGATGGACGGCTTATATTACATGGGAATTAAATAGAAATTATTCCAGGAAAGAAATGCAAAGAGATTTAGTTTAATTGAGAAACAAATTTTTTTTAATGTTCAAATGTTTCCTACTCTAAATAAAGAATATGCTTTGGAATCTACAAAGAAATTCTTTTTATAATACGTAGAGTCACTATATAAAACCCCTTGTCATGCTTAATGGTCCTCAGTCCATGGGCTGTTACTCTCTTTGGTTGATTGGCAGTTATATTGTAATGAAAAGGGATTCATATTTGAGCGTCTCACTTTTTATTGCAGCAAGTGAGATTGAAATTCTTTTATTTTTTCCACTTTGATTCTAAAGATGTATTTTCCTTAACATAGATCTATTGTTTTCATTTTTAAATGTTTTTCATTTAGCTATTCTTTAGGTACTTCCTGTGAATTTTATGGGCCTCCATTCTTATTATTGCTGTAGTTGTCATTTCTGAAATCAATGAAGCATAGCCTTTTATGGGATTGACTTGTACCAATCTACCAAGATAGAAGAAGAATTGGCATTCTATTTCTCTACAATTTCCTACTCAAATAATGACTCTGTGTGTAATGTTGCTAGACTAACTTTTTGAAATCCTAAATAAGGTCTTTTTTATGTTCATTTTTGTCATCTCCTATATATTGTGCTATTGTCTTTGCATTATGGTTTTAGTCAAGGAAGCACAGAGTTAGAGTCAAACTTCCTGGATTAAGTTCAATTTCTGTCTCTTACTGGTTCTACGAATCACTTCACTTCATTGAACTTCACTTTCTTCAGTTGTAAAATGGGAGTAATATTAACTACATCACAGGATTAGCAAATAAATACTGTAAAGTGAGATTATAAAATTTTATTATAATTACTTTCATTGATTTCTGTCCTGACTCAAGTGCCCCAGGTAGCATAAAATAACTAAAGAAATGGAAAGAGTATAATTCAAATGAATTAAAATTTGTCTTCAGAATTGAGCCTAGGACTTGTCCTTGTCACATTTTCTCTGCCACACACCCACCCTTCACTTACATACTGCACACCTTTTTGCAGTTTACTGTATTTTCCAGATGTTTGACTGGGGAAGATGTTTAACTGGAGGAGTTTCCCCACTTAGAGAGTTTCTAGAATGGAGTTGGAGAATGGTGGTTAAAAAGAAAAATCCTATGAGGAAACAGAATCTAAACACAATCCCAGCATGTCAACCATCTGCTCAAACTTTACAGTTTCCCCCAGTTGGGGATAGAGAGGGATTCTGCCTTAGGGATAAAATTAGGTGGATGGCTATGCGGGTGTGTGGCTAGTTATATACACAGTCACTTAGTTTCATGGGGATAAATGGAGTCTCATAAAGGTAAAGAAGAAATGGAGGTCATGAAATGGATGATATACAATCACAGAACAACATCTAGGAGTTTGACAAGTCAGTCAGGAACATGTGCGTAGGGAGGTCTAAATCTTAGAGGAACTAGAGAAGGGAATGTCATGGTTCTAGGCCACCCACATGTGAATTTGAAATAGGTTCCATGCTAACTGGGGGGTTCGGGGTCAAGTACAAACACAGCAAGGTGTTTGCGATTCAGTCTAGTCTCTCTTAGTTCACCAGTTTTTGCTCTGTTAATTGAAAACCTTTTACAGGGTGCTTTCTTTACCCTTTAGACTCTTTTTTAAATAGTTTTTTGTATTTCCAAGAATTAAGAAATTGTTTTGTACTAACTGCAATGAATAATAATGTAAAATAGCATTTCATCAAAAAGAAAGCAGATGAGAT